>CAVMJV010000014.1:0-2400000 GCA_963681835.1 Meloidogyne enterolobii | reverse complement strand
AATAAAAACATCGCCACAAAAGAGATTTCCCTGTGATTGTAAGAAAATTAAAAAAAATTTTGTTTGTTAATTCAAATTTTTTTAGTATGTGGGGATGTGTCGTTTTTGGCATTAGAAACGTTGGAAGGACATCGAAAATATTATTGGTATTTTTCTACTAAATTAATTTTAAAAAAGTCTGGGGAAATGTAAAATTGGGGGTTTGGATACTTTTGACAAAGGGGAAGGTAGAAAAAAGACGAGGGGAATTGGTTATGCTCATCCCTATGCTCGCAGGCAAAAATTTAATTAAAGAGAGGGGGAACTTTAATTATTGTTTGTTAATTAATTCGAGATTAATTACAAATCGTTTCTTTGTTTTTTAAAGGTTATAGACCAATAAATTGTTCACTCAACCAATAAATTGTTCACTCAACCAATAAATTGTTTTAATAAAGTTTTGAAGTAGTAAAGCAATACCTAAATAATTTTTCAAAAAAGATTTTAAAATTATATATTTTTTATAAAATATTTAGTCGAAACAGAAAAATAATTTCTTCTGTGGATACACAACAACAATTAACAACAACAAAAACAACAAATAATAGTGAAGAAAAAGATTTAATTTCAAAAAATAATTTAATACAACAACAACAGAAACAAAATTTACCTTTAATTTGTGTTTCTTGTGGATATAAATCTTTTAATTTAAAAGGACTTTGGTTTGTCTTTTAATTTCTTTTTTGTTAAAAATATGTAAAATAATAGAAATATTTCAGTTTATTCTAAAATTGAAAGAAAAAAAAAGAATTAATTTCTTTAAATTAAATAAAGAAGAGTAGTACAGTTGTCGGTTCTGGAAACACCGAGGATTTTTCGGTTAGGTTTCTGATGTCTGAAAATTTTCCAGGAACCGACAACTCTAAAGAATAATATCTCTTTTAAAGTTAAAAATTGGTTAATAGGAAATAAGGCAAATAAATGTGCATATATTTTTATGATTGTAGTTAAATAACCCCTAAACTTGAATTTTTAATATAAAATTATTAATTATTTAAAAAAATTTAAGTAATCATCTACGTTCTACACATTCAATTCGTTCTCCTATTAACACCAACTCTTCTCCACCTTCTTGTGTTGTAGAAAGTGACAATGGAGAAACAAAAGAATTTTAAAATTAAATTAAAAATTAAATTGTCGTAAAGAAATTTTTTTAAATTTTTTTCTTTTATAAAACTTTATTAAAATGTTACTTTTTATAAATTAAAAAAATCTTTTTTAATATTTAATAAGAGCCTTGTTTACATTCAAAAAGTTTTTACCAATCCTTACTAAAGTTTTGACCTATATTAAAATTAAATTTTTAATCAAATTTTATTTAAAAATAAAAGCTTACGCAGACAATCAAATTTTTAAAATTTATTTGAAAAAATACGACTTTCTTTTAAAAATAACAGTTCATATTATTTATACAAAACATTTCATTTCATATAGTAGTGTGGAAATAAAAAGTCGTCATATTACATATTTAATGTTTGCAACCCATCGAAAATTACTTTTAAAAAAGGAAGCATTCTATATATTTATTTCGTTTATCACTCCAATCGTTGGACGTGGTAGTGTGTGTAGCACTTGCAGAGACTTTGGCTGTCTTCACGGCGGGGCTAAAAACAAATAAAACAACCCAAATAAATAAATATAAACAAATAAAATCATTGCAACCCCTTTTGGGGTTGTGCCCAGGAGGTAGCACATTAAGTTAAATGAGAAATTGGTTTAATTTTAATGTGCAATGGAGGTGCGTGGGCTATAACGCAGTGGAGGTTGGAGGCTAAAAAACAAGCTCCGTTTGTGAGCCTTTCAGAGTCGATGATGCAGCTACGTCCTAAATTTTTTTTACAAATTTTTTTAACTAAATAAGCAATCAAGTAGGAACCCGAAAATCTAACTTCACATAACTTTAGATAAATTTCCAAAATCCTGACACCGATTCTTCAGATCGGTTCTCGATTTAAAAAATCAGAAAATTTAAAAAATTTGCTAAACTTCGGCAAGCCTTCCTTACATTCTTTACAAGGAATTGTAAGTGACGTTCTATTAAAAGATGCTCTTGAAATGGAAGGTTATAATTTTGAAATACATGTATTAATTTTATAATTTATTTATCAAAAAAATGATGAAAAAAAAAGTTTTATACAATTTTATTTAGTCAATTTAATTTCATTTTTTATTATCAATTTGTTCATATCGTTGACGTACTTTCTCCAAAATTACCAATTTATCATTTGCAGAATTTTCCCTTACATTTTCTTTTGTTTTTACAAACATTCCCAATCCTGCCCGATTATTTTTAATTATTGTTTCAATCTTTTTTTAAAAATATAAATATTAAAAAATATTTTTGCTAAATTATTTCCTACCGGTCCTTTCATTCCTTGATTTGCCTTTCCAAGTCCTTGTCCCTCACTCCAACCTATTCCTTTTAACAATTTAAATCCTTTATTATTTTCAGAAATTTCTTCCTTTCTTGAAACTGTGGAATGAAAATTAACTGAATCTGTTGAACATCCTAGAAATTTAAAAAGGGATATAAAAATAAGTTTAGACGTATTTTCAGTCAAAATCCACAACAGTTGGATCTCACTATAAATACTAAATAAATCTCAATTTAAGTTGGCTATGATGAATGGAGAGCTGCCTAACATAAGGATATTTTCTATTTAAATATAGCTTATCTTAAAAGTGTAGGTCTATACATAGTGAGGTTCGACTATAAATTTTCATCAGTTTTTTGTCTGTTTAATTAAAAGGTGAGTAATATTTTTATACCCCAGTTGGAAGACGGAAGGAAGGTTAAAAATTAAAATATTTTTAAAAATATTTCTAGATATTTTTTTAAAATTTATTTTTAATTTAATAAATAATCCAAACCAGGAACAGGTGCAGCTTTACACCCAACATATATTCCCCCAGCTTTATTTATTTCTTTCTTATCATTTTCTAATAAATTTAATTTTCTTCTTTGTTTAGCTCTATCCAAATATTTTTCTTTATTATTTTGCAAATCTTCTTCTTCTTGATCTTTGTCTAATAGTCCATATTGTTGTTTAAGTAATTTTATTTGACGATGACGTTCTACATTTTTTGAATATTTTTTGGTATTTATTTGTTCTGAACTAAAAAAGAAATGAAGATAATTTTGGCAATTCTAAAATAACACAACAACCATCTTACTAGGACGTGGACCGAGGTTTAGCGGGTATTGTCGGCCAAATGATTTGTAAATATTAAAGTGTGTTAGAGCCCGAAACCAGGATTTTTTCAGGGGAGGCCAAGGGGAGAAAATTTTTTTGATTTTTTAATTTTGATTTTTAGCGCCGTAGGCGAAAATTTTGAGAATTTTAGAAGGCCGTAGGCCAAAAAAATTCACTTTTTTGCCTAATCCCTTCCCTAAATTTTTCCCTTTTCCCCATTTCGGAGGAAGGGTAATTCCCCCTACCCCCACCCTGGCTACGGGTCTGGTCTCTAGGAAGTTAAGCTACCCAAGAATCCTTAAATAGGATTGAAGTGACCATAACTACAAATACTCCAACTCATCACGTAAATTTAGAAATTAAATTTTCTATTAAAAACCTTTTATTTGAAGAAATTAAAATTCCAGGCTCACACCCCTGACAGGTATTTAATCCACGATGAATGTGTATATGTAAAGAATGAGAATTATCTATTTGAAGTTGATCACCGTGACAAATAATATATTCTTTATTTAACTTTAAAAAATAAAAAAATATTAATAAATTAAAAAAACCTCCCCAAACCTTAATTTGTTTTTCATTTAATTTTAAAATAATATCGTCAATTTCCAATTTTAATTTATAAATTCCATTATTTCCTTCTTCAAAATAATTTATATAAAATAAAATTTCTTTATTAAAAAATTGTTGAGAATTTAGTAATTTAATATCAGCATTTAGTCCAAAGCCAATAGAAGCACCCAAAATTGTTATAATATGCAAATTATTTGAAGGAAATTCTAATAAACGAATACATGGAGCATTACAGGCAATTTGTTCTTAAATAAATATATTAAAGTTAGAAAATGGATAAATTAAAAATTTCTTTGGAAAGGAGGATGTAAAGCGATGGGGACCTGTTTAGAGCGTATACTTAAACCTAAATGAGTAAAGAATGTTCAGAAAAGCGATAAAAGAAAAATTAGTATTACTAATGGAAATAAAGACAAAAATGGTCTTTTTCCTGACAAAGAAATTTTTATTATCAGTTATGTCCATCAGAATATCTGGCCGAGGAGAACTAAGTTCCAAAAAATATCAAAACTAACCTTCATCTATTCTCCTATTCAATTCACTATCAAAAGAAATACACGTATTTTCATCCAATTCATCATCGCTAGACAAAGTTGGATCAAAATAAGTCTGCTTTGTACAAACCTTAAAAGTTAAAAAATAAATTTATTTTTCTTCAAAATTTACTACTTTATATTCATCAAAAATTTCTTCATCAAACATTTTCCTTTTCTTAGTTTCTTTAATTGAATAATCCCCAGCAAGAAAAGAACATTTATCAACCAAATCAAAAATCAATTCTGTCACTAAAATATCTTCCAATTTTGCATCCTTTAGAAAGAAATTTTTTCCTTAAAAAATTTAAAAACAAACCAAAACAAAATTTTCGCCAAATAAATTTGTTGCTCTTTTTTTATATTTCTTTTTAGTCCATTTATTTTCATCGTTATTTTCATAAACTTCATAAGCTTTAGTTTGTTCATTGTAATAATAATACAATTGTGTAGAAGGATGAAAATATAATGAAGATTCCTAATTAAATATTAGAAAAATATTTATCCACATTTTTGACTAATCTCCTCACAAAATAAATTTTTCTATTCTAGACCCATTATCAACAACTAGTTCAAAAAAATTAAAAAAAAATTTTAAACAAACCGGATAATAAAAATACCCGCTATCGTGATTGTAATAAGCACTATAATCATTATAATATACAAAACCGGGCAAAACATTTTCAAAAACGAATTGAGAAGCAGTTTGTTGGACAAGATCTGCAACAGAAAATGCCTAAAATCGAATTTAAAAAACAAAAAAAATTAATTTAACCTCCGATGTAGAAGCTTTTTCAGTCCAATCCATTTAAAATAACAAAAAGTAGAGAATTAATAGATATTAAAATATTAAGTAAAAATATTCATTAATGATGATTGATTTGTCGTTGAAGTCAGATTTCTTAAAATATTAAAGAAAGATCAAGGTGCGAAATAATAAAATTGTGACGTAAAGTTCGGTGACAAAAAATTTGTTGACGAAACGAAATTTTTTTCAAAGGGGATCATTGAGTCCCGCCGGTTGAGTCCCGGAGCCATATTTTGTAACATACCTAACTTTTTGGGTTTTCGGCCAATTAAAATAAATCTTTTAAATTCGAGAGTCCTGGATATGAGGATTATTTCGCCGAGTGATTCTTGATCAGATCATCCTACAAAAAGTTACATCTAGATAAGTGCGCGCAATCGTGATTTTTGATATAAATATTATAGGTTTTGGCTTCGGCCTGCGTAGTTTCGGTCGCATAGTTTTGGTCTGCGTTGTTTTGGGCTGTACCCGTTCTGTATAAGTTCAAATTTTTTCAGAATTAGGTAGTTGAATTTATTTTCGATCAGGATCTTTGCCAAAATTTGTTTAGTTTTCAAAACAATTTTTTAGTTTAAAATTAATAATTACAATGGTCAATTAGGCATGATTAACCTAACTGAAATGGAGATTTAAAAGTAGAGATTTAAAAGTAGAAAAAAAGAGATCGGATTTAAACTGATTTCACCGATCTCATTCTATTACATTATTGTCTACATAATTACATTCATTTTTAATTTATCATTGACTTAAAAACTATATGAGAGTAGTTGTAAGGAATTCTTAGATAAATTTCAGGCTTTTTCATCAAACCCCAACCTAACAAACAATATACAAAATTTAATTTTTATTTAATTTTAGATTTTATTTTTTTGCAAAATGTCTGAAAGTTCAACAAATTCTGATTTTGATTTAGTGGATAATAATGATATTGATATTCAAACAAAGCTTAACAATCTTTTAATTGAATTTAATGAAGAGAAGGAGAAGAATGTTAAACTTCAAGAACAAATGAATGAGGTAAAAAGTGGATTTTATTAATTTTTAAATTTTGGTAGACCTTTTCTGAAAATTTTTAATTTTATTTTAGTAGGCTTTTTAAAAAATCAAACGTTTTTTTAAATAAACACTTATGTGTCATTCGAAAGAACTCGTCGATCTGAATCGAATGACACCAAAATTAGTTCGTGGAAAAAACGGCCGAAATGTTGGGCTCGAAGTAGTTAAAAACTATTTTTGGGCTAAAAATTCGAATATACAAATGATAGCTCATTCAAAAGGGCTCCTCGCCCTAAAGGCGAGCCCCTCTGCTAATTACTTAAATAATTAACCATTTTTGGTTTTAAAAAGTTTAAAATTATAAATTAAAGATTAATGCTTCGTATGAGAAAAATATGGGAGAATTAAAAAATAAATTGGAACGTTTAAGTAAAAATTGTAAACGAGCGGTTAGTTTATTTAAATCTAAATATAGGTATATATTTTAGTGTTTTGTGCAAATTGAAAATAAATGGTATGGAGTTGTTGATACTAGTTGTTGTGCTAATAGATGTTTGGATGAAATGACAAATACAAAATGTATTAAAGGAAATGGATTTGTTAAGTTAATTGATGATGAGAATATTAAATATATTAATTGTGAGAATAAAGGTAAATTAATTAATTTTTTATCTGTAGCAAAAATGAACACAGAGCTGGTTCGATATTTCAAACCTTTTTGATTCCCGATTTTTAGAGATTTTTTGTATCGAAACAGCTCGTTTCTACACCTAACTAGCCTGTTGCTTTACATAAAGGTCCTTGGTTTTTTGAGTGCTTGAAGATTGGCGTTAGCTTTTATTTAGGTAACCGTTATTGTTTTTTTGTGTATTGATTAGGTGTATTACGCATCAAAATGTGACAAAATTCCTATTAAATTTTGATTTTGACCGATTCCTGGTTGCTACACAAATAATCTATTATTTTATGTATTTATCAGGGATTGCGCATTCCTATTCCTTTTTCCCAAAAGTTTGGAATCCTTAACATTATTTTAATATTTTTAGGTTTTAATAAGTACGTCGATGTTTGTACTCAAAATAATTTTATTAAACCAGAAGAAGAATGCAATAACTATTCTTTGTTTTATTTTGAAGTTAAAGTTAAAATAGAAGGAGAGAAAAATGGCTATAATACCTGGTTAAATATTGGTCTTAAAAATGGTATTTCGGGTCCAATTAGTTTGCGTCCAGGGGATGGAGTAATTGAAAATGAAAGATGTGAAGTATTTAAAATTGAAGAGTTTTCTTGGATCGATGGAGATATATTTGGTTGTGGATTAGTTTATCCACCAAAGAATAAATCTGAAAAGTTTCCATATATTTTCTTTACTCAAAATGGAAATCAAATTGGTTAGTAAAATTTTAAACAAGATTATTATTATCTTTTAATTTTTAAGGTAAAGCGATTTTATTGAGAGATAATTTTGACCCTTTTAAACCATATGTTTGTTCAAGGTGTTGTTCTGCGGAAGCAAATTTTGGAAATAATTTGGAAACTAAACCTTTCTGTTATGATATTACGAAAAATTTTGTGATTAAAGAATTTTATGAAGATTCTGAAGTTGATTGATTTGAAATATGAATATTTTGAGGAAGAAATAAGGAATTTAAAATGTTTAACGTTTATTTGATTTATGACAAGGAAAATCATATTTTTTGAAATTTGTTGTTTCTGAATAAATTTTTTTATAAAAGTTTAGCAGACAAAACAGTATATATTTATGTGTCTTCTACATACGTGTGTATCTATGTACTTTATATATTTTTTCTGATTTACGTATGAATTTACTTAAATTTATAGACCCTAAAAATTCCCCAAAATTTCCAAAAAATTTCTAAGCCTGAAAATTTTTTATAAAATGGGAGTGGGACACGGGGCAATTAATTTTTTCACATGGGGACTGAAATGACCCCAAATATAGATGGGAACTGAAACGGCAGGGACTAATGTGGGACGTTCCCATCCCAAACTAGAAAAAAATTTTTGCCTGCGAAGGTTTAATTTTTTTCAAAACAGTTAAAGACTCAACAAAATTTAATTAAAATATTAACAAATATCAATGGATAATTTGCCAATTGATATCCACAGCAATAAACTTTTAGGTTTAAATTTGTTGTCTTTAAAATTTAATTGTTTATTAGATTGGTTAATTTCTCGTCGTCATTGTTCCAAAAATTGGCAATCAAATTTTGATGAAATTAGACAGAAAATAAGTAATGCAATTAAAGATATGCCTGAAAATGAACAAATAATTAAAATATTAAATGGAGGACAATGTTGGTTTTTTTTAATTTTAATTTTTTTAAAATAATATTTTTTAGTTATTAATTATTTTCATTGTAAAGAAATTTTAAAAATTCTTTATGAGACAGAAAAGGATACAAAAAATATTTTTGGATTTTATTCTTCACAAAGAATTAAGGATTGGAAGGTTTGTTTTTGGGGGTTTTTTGTTGGAAATTAAAATTCTTTTAAAGGAAATTATTTCTCTTTATGAAAATGAGAATGTTTATTTGGGAGAAGCTGCCAATTTTTTACAGCGTTATGTTCAATATGAGGTTTTTTTGAAGTTGACAAATAAAATTATTTATATTTAGGTTCCATCACTTCGAAAGCAAATAACTAAAATAGAAAGTGGAATTAAGGTATTTTAATTAAAAAAAAGGGGGCTTCTATTTGGGATGAAATGTCATTAAAATTTATTTTCAGTGGGTTTAATGGGAATTGGTTAAATTTTTTAATAAAAATTTCTTTTTTCTGTTTTTTCAAATTAATTTTTAAAAGGAAGCTGAACGTAAGCAGAATGACTATTCTAAATTAGCAATTGAAAGTAATCGACTTTTTCACCAAGAATTGGCCAAATGGGGTTTAAATAAAAATATTATTAATCATCAAAAACAACAATTCGAAAATTTACATTATAATTTAATGTTAATTGCTGAGTCTCTCCCAAAAGCAGAAATTTTAAAAATTGAAGAGATAAAAAAAGCTTTGGATTATTTTTGCTGTTTTTCTCAACAAATTGGGTTTTCCTTTAAATTTTTTAAAAAATATTTAATTAATTTTTTAGTCAAGAAACAGATGATTTGTTCCCTTTACTTGGACTTTTAACAAAAGATTTAAATCGTCCTGTTAGCGATATTAGTGTATATGAATGGAAATATGGAAAGAAACCTGATGTTTTATTACCTCCAGCGCTTGTTGAAATATTACAGAATGTTGAAACAAAAGACGAGGTTTTTAAGAGATTAATTTAAGATAAAAACACATAAAAGAATAGAAGTTAAATTTTAGTTTTTAAATTTCCCTAAAGTTTACCTATATAATCTTTCACAAAAGACTCATAATGGTCAGAAAACAATAAGGATAGAAAAGTGGATCCATCTCACAATCAACTGTAATTCATTCCTTTAAAGGGAAATTTTTGAAAAATATAATTCGATTTGGCCTGCTTTAGATTGTTTAATAAAAATATTTTCTGTTAGATGGCAAGGATAAAACCAAAAAATTTAATTAAAATTTAATAATTTCTAAAAGAAATTTAGAGTGATGAAATAGATTTTGGAGATGATGTTGATATTGCTGAAATTGATTTTTGTACAAATGGGGATTCTGATGAAAGTATACAAATTATATCTTCAGATGGAATTGATGTTACAAATATAAATAATGGTTGGGTATTTTTAATTAATTAAGTTTATATTTATTTCAAAATCTTTTTGCTTAATTTTACTTCAATTTTTTATAAAGTTAGCCTTCTTTAATTTCCTATGGAGGTTCGCGCCGAATTCACCTATCTTTTTTGACATTTATTAGATTTCCTTATTATAATTTTTAGTTTCTTTTACTTTTTCTTTAATATTTTAAAATAATTTCCTTTAATTTTTACAGATAATACTGATTCAACAATTGTGACAGCTAAAGGAGAAGAAGCTTTACCTATATTAGAACATCCTTTAACTTGTGGAATATTTTTGGATGAAATATCAATTCTTACAGGATTTTTACATTTTCGAATTAAAGATGAATGTGCAATTGACGGAAATGCACAAATTTATTTGTCAGGAATTGCACAAAAAGAAATTAATAAATTGACGGAATTAATTAATTTACCCGAATTAAAATGTTGGTTATTAAATTTACAAAATATATTTAATGAATTGGGGGATACACAACGATTACAGTTACTTAGATTGAGAACTTCGAAAAAGTTGGTTTTTTTAATAAATGAAATTATAAAATATTTTGGTTAAGGCTAGAATTTTTTGAAAATTTTTGTTTGAAATTGTGAAAATTATTTCTAAAAGAGAAATTAATTTTTCTCGAATTTTTTGCTAATTTTTGATCAATATTCCATTAATTTTTATTAAATTTTTAAAACGAATTTACAAATTTTAAAGAATTAGGAATCCTTCCCTTCTAATTTTTTTTTATTATTTTTCAGTTTTGTAAACGAAATTTGTTCAAAAATTGGACAGAAAATGCGTCTTGAATTAAAATATCGTCAATTACAACAATTATCAATAGAAAAACAAAAACAATATTTTGAAGAAAGTCAAAAAGTAAATATTCTTTTACAAGAAATTATTGAAGCAGCTAAGGCTTTACAAGAAAATGTAAGAAAAATTTTTGTAAAAATTATTTAAAATAATTTTTTAAAGTTAGAAGCAGATATTTCAAGTAAATATAATGGACGAGAGGTTTATATAATGGGGGAAATTAATGCTGTACTTTATGGAAATTAGAAATATTTAAAATTCAATTTATTTTTCAAATTTTCTGTCACAAAATTAATTTTTTTCCCTCTTTTTACTTTTCGGTGTATTAATAAAGTCCTTTTTTCCTCTAACAAAATCCATTAATTTTTTTTTATTTAAAAATAGCAACACTAAAAAATATTTTTGGGTGATTGCCAATTTTTTCTTTTCTTTTTTTAGTTATTAATAAATATATAACCTGTTTGTGTATATTTTTGGAGAGGAAATTCTTGTGAATGAGAAAGAGAAGGACCACCCCCAAAATAATGAGAGAAACCCCAGAAAAAATGGAAAAAGAAGAAGAACGCCAACTGTCCATCGAGGACAGGTGGTTCAGAGAAGATGAAGAATATATCCTCCATCCACCCATTTATTCATCTATCGACTCTTTCCGTTATTCTTCTTTTTTTCTGTTTTGCACTTTTATTTCCACTTTTCGTGGTCCTTTCTCACAATTTAGAAAGAGGTCATTATTAGGAATTTTTTGTAAAATTATTTATTTTGTATTTGAAACTGGCACTCGAATGCTTGTAAATTAAAATTGAGAGACATTAAATTAAAGATAAAGCTCACAATTTAATATCAATTACTTTTTCTGTAGATTCTGATAAAATCAAAATTTAATAATTCAAACTCGACCAAGTTTTGTATATATTTCCAAATATTTTTGGATTGTTAGATTTCCAATGATCTATGTATAATTTCATACAAACCAGTTTAGTTAGAAATGTAAATATATTCAAAAATTGTTTGTTTATTTAAACAAGCCCACCCAGTTTTCAGAGAATTTAAAAGGGGAAGAATAGTTGAAAGAAAAGAATCATCATTGTGAAAACATTTCCATTCATTCTACCGCAAATACTGACCATTATTATAATTGTGGCCTTTTTCTGGTCAAAACTACTAAAATATATTTTTAGTTAGTCCACCAAAAAATCCTCAATTTTAATCTTAATTTTTCTCAAAGTTCAAGATACTTCTAATTCCACAAAATATATCCGCGCAGTCTATCTAAAAATTAAACATTTTCTTTTAATTAATTTTTTTTCCTTTCTTTTTTATCGGGTTGAGAAAGTAGTTGTTGCTTTTTTTACGTCTCCACAGTCTATACTTAAATATTTACTCCTATTTTTATCTTATGACCCTTCCTCCTCCCTCTTTGTTGCAAGTAACTCCTCTTTTTTTATAAACATACTATTTATATTGGCCCATTCATCCATCAAAAAAACGTTTCTCTAAAAAAATAATAGGTTTTTAGGGGAAAAGAGAGAATATTTTATCTATTATAACGTTGTGTTCACAAATAATTGCGCTTCACGCGGAGAAGAAAAGGCAAGTTTTAAATTTGAAAATAAAATATCAGAATTGTATTGATATCAGAAATTTTTGAAATTGGGAGGGTGGGAGAAGGTAGGGAGGGGGGGAGGGAGCTAAGGGGTTAAATTGAAATTTTGATGTGGGGTGGTCAATTCTGAGAATCTACTCAAAGAATATTTTATCCAAAATGATTTTGAATATTTTTCGAATTATCAAGAATCAACCCCTCAAATCATTCCTTTTTTTATTTCACAAAAGAGTATTCTTTCATATAACTTTCAGTAACATCAAAAACTTTCTTCTCAATGTCCAGCAAATCACCATCGGGAAATACTCCTCCAAAAGAAGAAATAAAAGAAAAGGAATCAGAACAAGCAATGGATACAAGTGAATTAGCCTCAGCTCTGCCAAAATTGGGAGAGGAGGAAAAAGAAAAGCAAGCTTTAGCTGAACGTAAAGAACCTACAGAAGAAGATTTTGTTCGTTATAATGGTTATATTGGACAGAAATGGACAGGGATATGTAAATGGTTTAATGTAACAAAGGGATTTGGATTTATTTTGCCCGACTTTGAGGAGGCTAAAGAACATGGTAGTTAGAAATTGAGAAAAGAAAAATTTGAGAAATTAAAGGAGATGATATTTTTGTTCATCAATCTTCATTGCAAATGCCCGGCTTTCGTTCACTCGATGAAGGTGAAGCTGTAGAATTTAATGTTCGTTTGGGTAAACGTGGATTGGAGGCTGAAAATGTTACGGGATTGAATGGAGTGGCGATACGTGGACATCGAATTCATCCTTTAGGGAAGAGGAAAGAAAAGGAAATTAGGTAAATTTTTAATGGAAAAGAGAATGGGGATAAGTTGGGGAAAGGGATTTTGAGGAAAATTGAAGAGGGGAAAAAGAGCTAGGAGAGGGTGGATGATATAAGCCTTAAAATAGAATAAGTGAGACTGATAGCTCGGATTAAGGAAAATATTCTAAATATTTAATATTTCAAATATAAGGTGCTACAAATGTGGTCAATTTGGCCATCACAAAGCAGCAAAATGTAAAAGAATGCAAGATAATGTTAAAGTTTGCTATATTTGTTTCTCAAATAAGCATTTAATTGCTGACTGTCCAAAACGTACAGGACAAGGAATGCAACCATCAACAGCTGGTGGTGGTGGTGGGAGAGGAAGACCTGGGCCTTCTATTGAGAGTTAGAAGACGAAAAAAATATTTTAGGGGATGAAATTCTGAAAATTTTTCTTGGGAATACTTGAGCTTAAAAATTTGTTTTGCTTATTGAATCACACAATTTTGAACACCCATGTGAAAAAAATATTTTCCAGTCTAAACTCAAGTATTCTCCAATATTAACATAATAATTTAACGTTTTTTGTATTTCTCAGGGACCAATCCAAAATTATTACCTCAACATATATTTTCATTTTAAAATAAGGCATTCACTTGCAAAAATTATTCAAAAAAACCTCCTTAACTTTATTTTCAAAACCTCCAAATAATAAATATTTTTTTGTAATTCCACAATTTTATTTTAAAAATATAAATGGAGAGAAGGAAATTGTTCAAATTTTATTTTTAAGTTAAAGTTTACAGTTATCCCTCATAATTACTTTAGTAACATTTTATTCAATTTGTTCTCCATTCATTTATAAATATTTTTCAAAATAATTTTTAATTTTTGTTAAACATCGAATTATAGTAAAAAACTGCCGTGGAATATATTAACACACTTAATTGTGTGTACTTAACAAAAGACTCAGGTTCAAAGACTCATACCTTCAAAAGACTCATACCTTGAGGCAGTTGATGAAGTCTGCTTTAGTTTAGCTTAACTAGGTGGCACGTCCCGAGTTGGGAGGTAGTCTCGGGTTTAGTTTTGCTTGGAAATTCTGAGGCATCATGGTGATTATTTTTAAACTCAAGTTTAATAGAAATAGCACATTTCACTTAATACTTATGAATCATATTTTTAAACGCATTTTTCCCGAAACATAACGTTTAAAAAAATTTTTTTATCGGTGTAGATAAACTTTTGCACATCAGTATAGTGCACTATATTTGATTTTAAAAATTTATTATGGCCAAATTTTAATCGCATCCTCTGCCATTATCGATTCTTTGCTCATTTCTCTGGTTTTTTTACTCTTGGCCCACTACTCATTTTTAAAAAATATTGTCTATTTTTTGTATTTTTTTCTTATCATTTGTACGTTCGTTTTTACTCTTTTGAAATATTTAATTTACTTAACCAATCCCAATAAAATTATTATTACCCTCAAATTTTTTTTAGCTTTTATAGCTCTTTTCGTTATATTTTAATTATTTATTGTCGCTAGGTATCAAGAGTTAGCAACGCTTAATATGGACTTAAAATACCTCTTGAGGGAGTAAAAACATTTTTGCTTTTCAAAAAAGTGAGTATAAACATGTGGAAATGTTTCTGTTGTATACTGCGAAGAAAAGCTTTGGTGAGTTTCTTAAAAACTCGAATATTTCGTCAAAATTTTTTTTCAATTTTACTTAATAGTTCCTTCTCCTTCTAACATTAAGTCTTTTAATTTATGTTGTTCTTCGAGGATTAGGGCAACACAATGTTAGTGAGATACATTCTACTAATATTAAAGGTTAATTACAATATTGAAGTCTATAAATTTTTAACAAGTAGGTAATGCTCGTATCGTAATTTTTGTTGTCGTCAAGTCAGCGAGGTATTTTGAAATTATTTATAATTTCATAACGCTATACAAATGTTTTTAAGCGACTTAATTACTGAGTACGAAATTGCACATAGCACTTTGCGCTGCTATTGTGCAGCTAAACGCTATCCACTTGTTATTTTGGACTTTTCAAGTAATTCTACGCTTTCTGCTCTATGTCCTCAAAGTGATGTGAGTTTTATGAGAAAAATAGTTAAATTAAAAATAATGTTAGTCAAATAAATTTACTTAAATAGCGCAGTTTATGTTTCGGCGACATTGTGCGCTCGCCCATTTCCTCAGTGACAACTCTGCAAATGTAGAATGGGTATTATTTCTTGATGCTGACATTGGAGTTGTAAATCCATCACGTATGGTGGAGGAATATCTGCCACAAAATACGATGAGAGATGGAAAAATACAATCGCTTCCTGATCTTGTCTTCTACGAGCGAATATTTAATGGTGAATTTTGTGCTGGCAGCTATATCGCCAGGTCTCATTAGCCTTTTAATAAAAATGACTTTGGAATATAGTCATTAGGTTTAGTTTAATAAGGAGAGATTGATGTTAAGGTTAAAACTTTAACTGATTATGAATACTTGTGACATCTGTAGTTTTACTGTTCATTACAGTGGGTTTATTAATTTGGGAATAAAATCCAAATTTATAGAAATACAAAAGCAACCATCAATTTCTTACATTTCTGGGCCGATTACTTTTACAAATTACCATGGAGTTGGCATGGAACAGATAATGGCGCAATCCATGTAAGTGGCTTTCACATTCACCTTATCTAGAGATAACAACATACCTAATCAAAATTTAATATTTTTGGGCCGTTTTCTTGGATCGCTTCTGTGGTGATGGCTGCTCTTCACGACGTTTCCTCTGCATGAAACTTTGGCAGCGTTCAAGAGATGATGATGGTCTTCGGCTTTTTACCGACTGTGCAAGAAGTGCATTAGGAAAACGGAATTTGTTTTTAGAAGAAAAGGAAGGAATATCCACAAGTCTTCTCTTATTGACAGACTTTAGGCAGTACTGGGCGCGTGATATTTGGCTTTCTGGAAGCGAGTGGAACGAGAAGCGTGACTTTTTCCTCCATGGCTTCAAAAGAAAGTACGTGGCAATTTTTTTCTAATATTCAGCCCCTTGTGTTATATTAAAGATGGCAAAACTCCACGAAATGGGGTGGGTGGTTCTCACCGTTTAACTTGGACAACGCCAAACTTGCAAGTGAAATGACAACGATCAATTGTGCGAAAAGCGGTAGCCAAGCTAAAAACTTTTGGAAATACGAATCAAGATTCATTATAAGTATGGAGAAATTGGATACAAAGTTATTTGCGCATGTACGAGAGATGCGAATGCAACAAATGGATTACTGGAGGAGGGTAGAGGAGTATGCACTTGAAGAATGGAAAGATGCGACAACAACTCTCTAGTCTGGCAATATTAATAAGTACCATATCAACTCAAATAGATTCTAATTTATGTATGAATACTCAATTGGATATAGGCAGAGGTAACTAGAGCCCGGAAGGTACCGTACTAAAAGATTCATGATAAGTATGGGGTGCGGCAAATTGTTGATTCAAAGGGTATTATTCAGTATTCCGGTCGGTACGGAATAAATACAAAATTCCAGGCTCTAGAGATAATCAAACTAACAATAAGTGTGATTTATAAGCGTAACAAAATGTAAATATTTACATATGTATCTGCTACAAATTAAAAATAATTTTTTTTAATTTTGATGTCTTTCACTCATCCATGGTCTACTCTATTCCGCTCAAACATAAACAGATCTACAGCAATATCTACACTCTGTTTTTTATGAAAGCGGTAACTTTGATCCAAGTTCCAACGCATTTCTGCTACACGCTCCACTCGTAAAAATTCACCGTTTTCCTTTTCAGCTTAAACTATTAGGTATTTATTGAAATTTATAAAATGAATCTTTATTAACCCACCTCTACAAAATCTCTTTTCTAAAAATTTGCGCGTAGATGATTTATGTAGAGAATAAACACGACCTCCTCTAGGCTTTGCTAACAACAATGCGGCATTGACGAAATCAACATCTGCCCCTTTAAAGATTTGGTGAATAAAAAACGTCAGAATTTTTTGTCAATACCTTCAGTCCCTTTCTTGGTGCCAAAAGGTGGATTTGTTATAACCAAATCAAAGATGCCATGAAGCTTTTCTGGAATTTGCCCAATCCTCAAATTCATTTGAATTAAGTCGTAACACATTTCAGACGATGTAAAAGTTGTTATATTACTTCGGCATATTTCTAACGAATCCTGATCGATATCAATACCGACAACAAATCTGTGAATTTTTTAATTAAAATTTTTCTTGTATTCTGAAAATCTTGTGTACCTGGCTCCAGCAAGCAGCATACCAACTAGCAGAGTACCTTCAAAAATAAATTACTCTAAAATTATTAGACTAAATGTACCTGTCCCACAGCCCAGATCCGCTACAAAACAATTATTCAAGTTCTCAATGTCGTAATTAATGTGCTGAATTAATGATACTGAAAAATTTAGAATTATAACTAGTTTTCTAACACTAAATAAATAACTTAATTCTACATACCAGGGATGTCACGGGTTGAGAAAAATGTCGGGTCGGGTTTCGGATCGGGTTTCCAAAATTTTTCTCGGATCGGGTTTCGGGTTTCGGGTTGAGCAAAAAGTCGGGTCGGGTTTCGGATCGGGTTTTCAAAATTTTTTTCGGATCGGGTTTCGGGTTTCGGGTCGAAAAAAAGCCCGGGTATCTTCCCTTTTTCAGCGCCGCAGGCGAAAATTTTTAGAATTTTGGAAGATCATTAAGCTAAAAATCTTCCCTTTTTCTCCGACGAGGGCGAAAATTTTGAGAAAACTCGGGTCGGGTTTCGGGTCGGGTTTTGAAAAATAAAAATTCTCGGGTCGGGTTTCGGGTCGGGTTTTAGAAAATTTCTCGGATCGGGTTTCGGGTATCGGGTCGAAAAAAAGGCCGGGTTTCGGGTTTCGGGTAACCCGTGACATCCCTGCTACATACCTGCAATATCTGGTGGCGTAGCATATTGCTCAAGATCAAGCTTGGGATCACGAAAACTGTCCAATTTATGAAGGAGAGTGACTAATTGTTTAGGTTTCATTTTTAGGTTTTCTGCGACTAAATGGTCTCGATTAAGTGTCGTATTCCAGGTTGTGTAAAATTACGGGTAAAATTCGGATACGGGTAAAATTCAAAATCCAGAGGTAAGGGAAAACTATAAATTACATAAATATTCAGAAGATACATACGACTGTTTTATCTACTATAAGACTAAAAATTATAATCATCCTTGTTCATAAATTTACTTTTTTATAAAAAAATTTTCACATCGAAAAAGGCGTTTTTAAAAAAACAAAAAGCACAATAATATATTTTTGTTAAAAATTTTAATAATTATTTTCTTTTCTTCTTCTCAATTTATAGTTAATTATCTCTAATATTATATATAAATTTCTTCAATTTATTTAACCTTCTCAATTGTTTTCTCCATATCAACAGAAAATCCATCAATAATACCATTATCAACCTGTTCACCCTCATTATGAATATAACAAAATATTTTTGAAGGGATTTCCATTGTTTGATCATCAACCAAAACAATATCATATTCTTCCATATAACGTTCCATAAGGCTATCAAAGTTGAAATTAAGCTGAAAATAAAATTTTTTTAGGCTAATATAAAAAGGTTTATCGAAAGTTTTTAGGGGTATAGCACTTAAAGAGAGCGGGAATTAATTTGAAAAATTAATAATTCAAATATTATGGCTCCACGTGTTAGTAATAAAAGCTGAGAATCATGGAAAATCCCCGGATATCCGTATATAAATTTTCGGATATTTAAATTTTTTGGATCCGGATCCGCCAACACAAGTTGGTAATTCATTAAAAATTTAAAATATAGATAAAAAAATTACAAAGCCAATTTTGAGAACAATTAATTCCTGACAAACACCAACATCCATATGAACATCTAAAAATGAAAAAAAATAAGACAAACTTTAATTATTTACAAAAACAACCTCCCAAACTATCTCCAAGTAATAACACAGAAGTTCTTTCAGCAATACTTTTAAAAAACGGGGCTTCTTGTGATATTACTGACGAATTTTTGTTAAAAGTATGAATTAAAGGTTCAACAAATCCAACACATTCTGCCTCTTCTTCTTCTTGTTCTAATGAAAAATGCATAAAATTAGAGATTATATGAACATCTCTGAGACGAAAAGCTTCGTCCATTTGACGTTCATCACATTGATGCTCCAAAACAAATTCAATTATTTGCCCTATTCCAGCACTAAATAATACAACTGGAACTTTTGCTTGATGAAGAGTTAAAAGAAAATCAGCACAGCCATCTCTTCAAAAATATAAAATCTTTTAAATTAAAAATTTTTGACGGTAGACCGCTTATCGAAAAAATTTTTTTCTGACAAGTCGTAAACGAAAATTACTTTGATAATATTATTAAAAAACAAGCCTTAAAAGAAGACTCTGCGAACGCTTCACAGCATCACGTAATTTTGATTTCTTCGGTCTGTACTAAAAAAACAAAATATAATACAAATTTAATAGATACTTAAGTTAATACTTAGGTAAAAACTTTTTAAAAAAGATGCAATTAATAATACATAGATTTAAATAGAGAGGGAAAGAAAAAGTATTCTAATGATTAGGGTTGTTGGTTCTTGAGCAAACCAAACCTTTTTTCGGTTCAGTTCTTCGGTTCGGTTTCGGATATCCGAAGAATTTCCAGGAACCGAAAAAACCTACTAATGACCTCCGCTTCTGAAGAGAGGTCCCAAATATTTATTTTCGAAGAAAAACCTGTTCAATCAATCCATGTGACTCTCTCCACCATTGCTCCATGATAGGAATTTTATCTTCCATCAACGTCTGAGGACAGTATTCAATCACAACATATTTATCACGCAACTCACAAATACGTCTTTGAAAATCAGGATTGATTTCGGCAGCAACATATTCAAGTAACCCATGTGTTGTAACACATTTTTGTCCATTATTGTGGTATCGAGAAAGAGTATAGTCAAAATCAGAGATTGTCTAAATTAAACGAAGATTGGATAGATAATTACACAAAAAATAACCATAAGTCTGTTGCTGCTCGCTTGTGCCATTAATTGAAGTTTCTTTGTAACTGTCTCAACATTCTGAATTCGAACATGACTTAATCCAAGCAAGGAATTGACAAGCTTTGATGCATTCATTTTGCTGCTTGAGCACTGAACCATTTTTTCTAGGAAACTATTTTGTCTAATATAATTATGTACTAGCTAGTTAGTAATTACTAGCTAAAGCTGAAAAAGCAAAAATTTTATTTAAAAATATTTGGGGCATAATTTGTAAAAGAAAAAGAAAAACAAATAAAATGAAACCACTTTTAAAAATGTGCTTGTCAAAGAAACATCTGATAATATCTTTGCATAAAATGAAAATTTAAACGAACGCTAAAATTATTTTTTGTTGGTATAGTGATTAAAAAATTTACACCGGAAAAGGACGATTCAGTATCCCCGGATTCAGTATATGGCCATAACTTTTTTGATTCTTGACCGATCTGAATAATTTTTATAAAATCAAAGGTCCCGAGAGATCAGATCAGTTCGATCCATATAGTAAAAGTTAACCTTTAAAAAATTGAGCTAGGACTGAAAACCGAAATTACGGGACTTAGGTGTCCCCCTCTTCCTCTTTTGGGTAGGGGACGATTCAGTATCGCCGATTCAGTCTCGCCGATTCAGTATCGCCGATTCAGTCTACGCCGATTCAGTATCCGCCGATTCAGTATTCGCCGATTCAGTATAGCCGATTCAGTATACGTGGAAAAGGGGACGATTCAGTATACGTATATTTTTGGGCTAGAAAATCTTTTTTCTTGTAGATTTTTTTCGTGTTTCTTACTTTCTACGATCTATAGAACATCTTTAAAGCTTAATTCTAGGCTTCTCTTAGGCTTTTTCTGGCTTAGGGTGAGGTTTTGGTCTCGACTTTTTTTCTTCGGGGAACAAAAATTTTTTTAAAAATGAGTCAAATAAACAAAAATTTATCAAAAAATAAATAAGAACAAGGTCTACATTTCACTCATTAGATTTGTTGCCCTAAAGAGGACCAGGCAACCACCTCAACAGCAAGCTGCTCGACACAAATAAGAACAAGTCCAGGACCGGATTGTCTTAAATTAAAAAAATTTTAAAAATAAAAAATGGAATGGGGAGTAGAATTAGGAAGTAAGAAATCTCCGCAAAAAGCCCGCAAAAATTCGTAGGGATAAAGGCCAGGGAGCTTCTGGGGCTATAGCTCCCCCTTGTACATAATGGGGAAAATAAAAAAAATTTCAAAAAGCCAAAAAACTAAAAAATAAACCATGTGTCTGTAGTAGAAACCTCGCCATTCACTGTAGAATTCTCGCCGTCTTGAGATATTAAGAAAATTGAAGAAATTTAAAAATTTTAAAAAATTAAAAAAAATTCTAAATTTTCCATAAAAATTATTTTTTTCGTTAATAATTGTTGTTGGTTATTGCTAATTGTTATGGTAGACCACCTAAAGAACAAAGAAAATGCTTAAAACGAAAAAATAAATCAGTTCCTTTCCAAAAATTTCTATTTTTAGGGTATTTTATTCTACGTATACTGAATCGTCCCCTTTTCCACGTATACTGAATCGGCTATACTGAATCGGCGAATACTGAATCGGCGGATACTGAATCGGCGTAGACTCGGTACACCTCAATTGAGTCCGCACGATTGAGTCCCCACGATTGAGTCCGCACGATTGAGTCCCCACGATTGAGTCCCGGCACGATTGAGTCCCCACGATTGAGTCCGCACGATTGAGTCCCCGTTGTATATACCTCAATTGAGTCCCCTAGATTTAATTATATTAAAATAATTATATTAAAAAAGATTAAGAGGGATATTTGGGGATTTGGAGGGATTAATGTTAATATCAGGGGACTTGTATGCGACATCGAGGTATCAAGATGGATATTGGTGAATATCAAGGGATATAAGTAGATTTAAGCGGGGATATCGGGAGATTTTTTGAATGACAGCTCATTCGAAAGGGATCGACGAGATGAGTTGAATAAGACCAAAATCAAATTGATTGAATGATTCTGAACAAATTTTGACCAACAGAATCTTCGCTGGAAAAACTTTTTGTGCTACTATGGAGGGTAGGGGAAACTATCTAAATTACGAAAGTAAAAACTCCTTCCTAATTTCCGGACTCCGGCAGAATTTACCTGGATACGGGAGAAAATCAAAATGTGAAAAAAAAATAAAAAAATATTTTTTAAAAATTTTATCAAAAAAATTAAAAAAACCAAAGTCTAGCTTCAATTATTGTGCCAAAGAAGGGCCTTTCTTTCGTTTTTTGTTCTCCTAAGTTCACCACCTTCGTTCCTTCAGAAACTGTGAACTTGAAAATCGCCAGTCAGAAACTGACGAAAATCAACTAAAAAATTTTAAAAATAAAAACGAAAAACAAAATAAAAATTCCAAACCTTTTCAAATTTCCCATCGTTGCAGCCGTGGGATGAAGTCCGTCACGTGATGAGCAAAGTTAGACCAACCTGAAATATAAAATCTAAAATTAAAAAATAAAAATTAAACTTTTACCTACACAAGATTCTCGTCCTCCCTCTCGTCCTCATTGAGAAAATTCAGTGCTCGGATGGACTTGAGTGGATGCTCGGTCAACTAATTAACAAAATTAGTTGCAAACCCCAAAAGAAAAACAAAAAAATAAAAAAAAAACAATAAAAAAATCTAGGAAAATAATGCGGGTACACAAACGTCCCCCTTTGGGTGGGTACACAACCGGCGGTACACAAACGGCGGTACACAAGTGTCCCCTACCGGGAATTTTTAACGGGGACTCAATTGAGGTATATACAACGGGGACTCAATCGTGCGGACTCAATCGTGGGGACTCAATTGTGCCGGGACTCAATCGTGGGGACTCAATCGTGCGGACTCAATCGTGGGGACTCAATCGTGCGGACTCAATCGTGGGGACTCAATCGTGCGGACTCAGTTGAACTGCTCCGGCGTAGACTGAATCGGCGATACTGAATCGGCGAGACTGAATCGGCGATACTGAATCGTCCTTAACCGTCCTCTTTTTTGTTAAAATTTGTTCACACTAAAAATCAAAAACTGACCTAAATTCCTAAAAGAATTGAATAATAAAATCGCTTCCGTCCCATCCCATTATTCTACTGATTTTAGTTATATTTAATAAATGAATCACACTAAATTTTTATTCCTAATGATTCATATTTTTGTTATTAATTTATAGATATTTAAATGAATTTTTTAGATGAAATAATTACTAAAATTTAAAAAATATTTCTGTATGTTTTCAAGTCATGGACATCAAAGCTCTTCTTCTCGGCATACAAATAATCGCTTGAGTTTATCTGTCACACCGGCCTTTCCAATTTTTATTTCGTCTGATATTGCATTTATTAAAGTAATATTTTTAAATAATTTTTTTAACAAAAAATTTTTTAAAGGAAAACACAATCACTCAATCAACTCGTTCTAATTCCTTTTTACTGGCTGAAGATCTAAGCCCTGAAGTCCAACCCAAAATATTTGATGCAACATCTGATAATTTGGTTTGGGATAATTTGTCTCTGATTTCAAATGAATCGGCAATCTCTGCTGGAAGCGGGGTTGAAAAGAGTGTGGAAAGACAACCAATTGATGAACAAGTTTCTAATTTTTTTGTAAATTTAAGGAAAAAATATTTTTTAAAGAAAGTTTGTCTTCAACTTAGCGATTATCTAATTGAATCTATGGAAGAACTTCAATGGAAAGAAATGACTGCAAATATTGATTTTGATGAGGAAGTAGATCCCTGTTTATATCTCAAACAATTTAATATTCTGAGGAGTAATTCTATTTCAAATAAATCAGAAACTGGTTCGAAATCCTCTTTTGATTATAAACTTGAGGAGGGCCGTTCCTTTTTTTATTTTGAAAATTCACAAGAAGAATGTTCACAGAAGCCTGGAACTTCAAGGTTTTTTTCCTACTGAAACTGTTAATTAAAAAAAGAATTGAAAACGTTGATTTGATATATGTATAACATTAGTATTTTCTGCATAAAACTCGGACAAACTCGGATTTACCCATTTTTTTAACATGCATATTTGAAACTTAATGACTAAATATAATATCAAATTTCAGTTTTTCACTTTAATATTTTAATTAACTCAAACAAAAATACGTAATTAATTTTAGAGATATAGAATTATCACTTTTTGATAACACAAACAATTTGGGACAACCTTCAACTTCCTATATTTCCCATTCACCAAAATCTTCGAATTCGACGAGACAACAAAAATGTGATGAAATAGAAGAAAGAGATTATTCAAAAGAAGAGCAAAATCTTTCTCTATCGCCCAAAATTAATGCAAATAATTTGAAGGATTTAATTGTTGCATTAACTGACTCGGTTACTCTCCAAAATGTTTGTTTAAATATTTTTTTAAAAATTGAAAAAATTTTTCTAGTCAACAAAACTTGCTGAAATTATGAGACGGATTACTGATGCCCCACCTCCTTCAAATATAAAAATATTAAATGGAAGTAGTTTACATAAAAGTTGGCGGCCACCTAGAAAAAAATTTATTTTTGACATTGTAAAGCCGAATGAGTAAGTTGTTGATTTTAAATAAAGAAAATTCGTTTAAAGTTTTTTAACTCAATTGGCATTACAAAAACATCGTTGTGCTGGTTGTGGACACAAATTTGATAAATTAAATACAAGACAAGCACAATTCTGTCATTATTATTCAAAATTATTTTGTCCTTGTTGTCATCAGGGTTCAAAGGTTTTTTTATTTCCCTTCTACTTTTCAATTTATTTCTCTTTAATATTTTAGAGTCGTTTACCAGCACGAATTCTTTCTGATTGGAATTTAAAATTTTATCCAGTTTGTGACATTGCCTTTAGTTTTATTACAGAAAATGAAGACCAACCAGTTTTTAATGTTCGCCTAATAAATCCACAATTATATAGAAATGTTAAAAATTTGAAACGTTTTCGAAAGTTAAGAGTTAAAGTAGCTCATATGTGGCCTTTTGTTCAAATGTGTAAAATTGCTGGGGAATTACTTACTGAAAATGGAATGTATGTTGAAAAATAATTTTTAAAAATTATTTTAGAATTAGTTAAAAATAATTTTGGAATATTATTTTAGAATTATAGTAGTAGAAATAACCTTGAATATAGCCCTCTACGGTAAAAAAGGGAACTACAAATCTAACAATAAGTATGTTTCCCTTATTCTCTTAAAATATTATTAATCATTACTAAAAATTTCATTGATAAATTTTAAATATTTATCAATTCTTTTTTACATTTAGTCTTAGGACAATGTTCACATCTGTACCAAAACGTTTCCGTTCACTTGAATGTATAGATATTTATTCGCTCGTCGACTTTGAACGTATTGCAAATAAAAATTTGATAGAATTTCTTGAACCGTTGGCAAAAATGGGTGCAGCTCATATTGAAAGTTGTGAGGTAAAAATAAATTTTGTTTGAAGAATTTAAAATTGTTTTTTCTTTTTAATTTTAAGCATTGTCGTCAACAAGCATTTTTCTGTCAAATTTGTATGGACCCAAAAGATTTACTTTTTCCTTTTCAATTGGAACGTTGTTATAGGTTTTTAATTAATTAATTTTTAATTAAAAAAATTTGAAAAAAAGATGTGACAGTTGTGGTTCACTTAGTCACAAAAATGTCACCGAATGGCTTCAAAACGTTTATCTTCTTCGTCTTATGATCCAGAATTGGACATTCCGTGTGAAAAATGTGAACGGATTCGACAGAAAAAGTAAAAAGAAGGAATATTTTTTGAATTAAAATATTCCTTTTTAGGCTCAGATTGCAAAGAACAACAACACCAACTCGTGAACAGAAATAAAAAAGAAAGAATTGCGGCGAATACTTAATTTAAATTATCCCTTTGAATTTATAATTTTGTGCAATTTCTTGCTCTAATTTACAAATTAGTAGATTTTGTTGTAAGGGAGACAGACTTATTTTCTATCCTTAGGACCTGAAAAGACATGTTCTGCTAGTTATTCTCTACCCGTTGATGAACAAAAAATGTATAATCAATTATTTTCTTCTAATTCCTCAACTTACTATTGTTTGTATTTTAATTTCGAATAGACTATAGTTGCCTTTATAAGTAACTTAAATATTTTAACTTTCAATTCTCCACTGACAAAAAAATGAATTTTCATTAAAAACCAGATATATATTTCCTATAATAGAATAAAAATTTTACTATCTTTTAGATTGTATTTTTATCAGCAAAAAGAAAAGATTTGATAAACGCATCTTCAAAAAAATTTATATAAAAAATAAACTAAAGAAAACACCAATATTTAACCATCCTTCAATTTTTTGCTGTTTTTAAAGTAGAGAATTATTTCATTTATTTTAACGGAATGGCGTGTATAATCCTTGTCAATGTCTTCTTGCTCTCGGACTTCGGGAACGACGTCTATTGCTTCCTCCGTCTCTTTCAGTTCGATCATCATGTTCCCATTCACGATCTGGAATATTTTAGATGTAAAAGGTTTAAAGAGGAATTTTGAAAGGAAAACTGAGATAAACTAAAGTTGTCGGACGTTGAGAATATATTAGAAATGAAATCTTAAAAATTAATCCTAAAGTGTGTCCTACCTTTGTTTACATTCTTGGGGTTTAGGGTAAATTTTATCGAATTTTGAGTATATATTCTAACTACCAAAAATAATCAAAATAGAAAATGGCTTATTGTTGGAATTTTACTAAAAATCGCATCCGGTAAATCTCCTCTATATTTAAAGTAATCTTAACCTCTGCGTGGCTGTGTTTTCCCAAAACGATCAGGCGTTCTAGCTCGAGAACCATATAAACGGCGGCGAAGTTCACGCGAAATAGGTTTTAAATGCATAAAATTGCAGAAGGCTCCCTTGCTGCAATCACCCAGTTCATACTGCCAAAATGAGAAAATGCAACGTTTTTAATCGTTCTAGCAAAATTTCCCCCAAAAAACAAAGGAACAAACCTGGAATTTAATTTAAAATTTTATTGAAAGGAAAACTTTGTTTTTATTGTAAATCTCCCTCCCTTGAATGCAAAATATATAAGGTTAATATTGAATACAATTATAAATTTTCGGTACTTTGAAGTAAAAAATCTTGGATCGTTAAATTTAGAGAAAATAAACACAATCAATTTAGCGAATTCTGCATTAAAAAATTCTTTGACAACCCAAAAATAAAATGAATCTACGTTTAACTGCTTCCCAATCCTTAACAAATTTAAAATAAAATTAACAACCTGTCGACAGCAAGCCTCCCGAAAATCAGTCACAGGTGACAGTTCCGCATAAATAGGTTCACCATTAAACCAACGATTCTCAAGTCCCTTAACACAAGCTTCAGCATCCTCTTCATCATAGAATTTAACATAAACCTTAATTTGTGTTCTTTCCTTTTAAACATTTTTAACATACATTCCCAATCATATGTTCACCTTAAAATGAAAAAAATATAATTTTTAAAAAATTTTAAAGAAATACCAATATTGTCGCAAATATTCATTTCTTCAATCCTTCCATATTTTGAATCAAGTTCAGTAAATACTTCTTCAAAAAATTCTTCAAAATAACGCTGCTCAATTTCAGCTTCTTCCCCAGATTTTAGCATTAAAGCATTTGCTGAATGAAGCTTAAAATTAAAATAAATTGTTCAAACATTCTCAAATAAAATTTAAACCTTCGAATATGCTTCTGCTAATTGTGTATTAATTATTGGACTGTGATACATATTCTAAAAAAATAAAAAAATATTGTAGTCCCAAATCTTAAAAGAATAAGAGACAAGAACAGCGAAAGTTTTCTAGCGATGTGCACTGATTCCGGTAACCCCGGAATCGGAAAAATTAAATTGAAGGCATTAAAAACAGGTTCGGAAATTATGAATCAGAAATTATGTTTGGACATGAAAAAATTGACGGTGCAATAAAGCGAATTCATGATTCAAATTACATGATTAAAAAGTGCACAAAAAATCCAAATCATTTGATTATTTCGATAAAGATAAATGAAAATTAAAACGAACCTTTAAAAGCACAGTTTGCGAAAATGAAGGAATATTATGAGTCCGGGAACACTTTTCACCATGACGGCAAGCGCCAATTTTAAAATAGAATGAACAATTAACCTAAAATAGTTTTGGATTTAAAAATAAAAATTTAAAAAATAATTCTGTATTCTACATCCTAAACTTTGGTCAAATAAACTTAAATTTAAATTTGTGTAAATTAAAAATACTTTGTCTTTTTCTGTCCCATAAATACTCGCCAAATATCTTTAAAAAAGAGAAATATTTAAATTAAAATAAAAAAATAAACATACTCAGCACCAGAAAGTTCATCCATACGGTTACGTTCACGACGAGCCATTTTTCTCTTAAATTACTTAAAAAATGTTTTAAGATTTTGAAAATTAAAATATTAAATTTTGTGATTATTTTTAAATATTATTTATCAAAATAAAAAGCTTTTAAAAAAAATAATGTAATTTATTAAAAAAATTCAGATCGATATTAGAAAAACAAAAGATTTTGTTTCAGTGTTTCCCAAAAACTTTCTCATTTTTCTCTGTTTTCTCTAACAAAGAAATATTGTGCTCTTTTAAATTGCTGTCAATTATTGGCATTTATATTTTTATAGCAGGACTCTTTTGTCTTTACATTTATTTTCAGTCTCAGCACAAACCTAAACCTTTAGGCTTGCTTGTCAATAGAGTCTCGGCGACTTAGCATCAAAACGCCTTTTGCTATGCCATAACTTTTTTTATTTCGATCATTTCCAGAAATTTTCTTTATCAATTAGAATCTATGTTTGTTTTTATTCTTTTTATTAACTTTATGAAAGGATCCGATGATTTCTTAGAAAGTTACACCCGCCTAAGTATGTTAAATCACGATTATTCGCAGTTAACGGCTCCTAACTTTTTTGAAAGACGGTAAAACTAAACAATTTCTATGAAAAAATAACCAGCACATCCAGAGCTTTTAATTAAAGCAAAAATTATTTGGATTGATTTAAAAACAAAAAAGTTATATCCCAAAAACTTTCGTTTTGATGCCATATTTTCAGACTCTTTCGTTACCTGGTAGATTTTAGCCTAAACCTTTTGAAGCCTAAACCTTTAGGTTTTTGGACATTTGAGTCTCAGCACGCCCCCAAATTTTCTTTATAGTTTTGGCTTTTTTTATCGTTTGGTCTTCTTAATTGGTGTATAAAGATGATCTTGGACTGATATTCTGGTAATAGAAGTCCCATAAATTAAGAATTTCTTGGGATTCATAACGGGTGAATTTTTTCTGTAATACTGTTTTTCAAAATTTATGTTTTCGAAAATACATATACCGCCGCTTTGTTGCTCAGAATGGCATGTTTTATTCGAATAAAAATTAGAAGAATGTTGTTGTTGTTGGTCTGTTAAAGAATTGAAAGAGGAGGAATTCCTTGAATTTAGAGGAATCCCAGCTGCAGCAACTGCATAGGCTATAGCTGTTGTTGATGGTGAATTATTATTGTTTGAAGAAGAATTGTTGTTCATGGCTTCTGAATCGACCTTTTCCCGATCCGTCGCGGTATCGTTCTGCGCGGCACTGTTAGGCAGGGTTAAGATGTTTCGGCGCCTGTGGTACGCCTTTTACGTATCCTGTACTTTCGTAAGAGATCAGTTTCGTCTGTGATGCGTTCGTTATTTTTTAAAATAATGATTAAACGATGAAATTAACGAAGCGAGGAGATTGATAATTAAATTTCTCTAATTGAGATAAATTCTCTAAAATTCACAATTTTTGAAAATTTGAAGTTTGGAAGTGCCTCCGCCATCCCCCCCCCCCCTGTACTCACTTGACGAACATCTGTAGAAGTTATGTGAGTTGCAGATTAACATTCATACATATTATCTTTAATAATTTAAAAAAATTCCTTTACAAAATATTCCTTAATTCAAAATATTCCCCCAAAACATTTTGTCATAAAAATAAATCTTTTTTTCTCATTTGTTCAACAAAATTTTAATCACATGTCCCTCCCTCCATTCCATCTAGCTATTTATATGCTAAATTAATGTAAATATTCACATTATTTTGTTTTTAATAAATTAAATTTATATTATTTAAATCGAAAATTTTATTTGATTTTAAGTTCAAATTTAATATTATTTTTCTTTATTGAAAAAGAAAAAAATCCAAAATTAGGCTATTTTGTTTTGGATTCAGTTTCAACCCAAAAAAAAATTATTTTTATAATTTTAGATATATAATTTCTTATTTTATATTTTAAGAAAATTTTCATTTTATAATTAATTTATCAAAGATTTTTCTGATATTTTTCTTGAATTTAATTCCAAAAAATGGCTGAAGAAGGATCTTCAAATTCTGATTTTAACAAAGTTATTAATTTAAATTAATTAAAAAATTATCACTTCTAGGAAACTCCCCATGAAAACGAAATTAAAAATTTAAAACAAATAATTGATGAGAAAATTAAAGAAAATGTAAATATAATTAGTTTTAATTATTTTAAATTAGTAATTTAAATTTAGAATAAAGAAATTATTAATCATTTGGAAATTAAATTTGAAAACAAATATGGCAATGAAATTTCTCTTTTAAATCAAAAAATTGTTGAATTAACATTTAAAATGGAACAAAAAAATAATTTAAGTGTTGTGGTTAGTTGAAATAAATAATATATTTTAAATGTTTGAAAATTTCTGAAGAATTTTGTTCAAATTAAAAATAAATGGAGCAAAATTACACACGAATGTTGTGATGATGTTTGTATAAATACATTCGAGCCTACTGGTGATTGTAATGAAGGAAATGGATTTATTAATATAATTGATGATGCAACGATTAAATATATTAATTGTGTTGGGGAAGGTTAGTACAAATTTAATTGTACCGTATTTGCTAAAGTAAACCAGGGTAATTATTGTTTCAACCTCTCGCTGGTGGGGGTAATTAATAGGGAGGGTGTAATTATTTGAGAGAGGGAAATTATTTCAGTATTTACGGTATATTATGTCTTGTATGTATTAAATATTTTAGGTGAAAATAAGGCTGCTGGTATTACCGCTGAAAACAAATTTATTAAACCAAAAAACGATTGCATAAATTATTCTCTTTTTTATTTTGAAATTAAATGTAAAATTGAGGGTGTGAAAAGTGGTGAAAACTATATGGTTATTGGTCTTAGTAATGGATATAGTGGAATTAAATTGGATATTGATGAAGCCTTTATTGGTTATAAATCTAAAAATAAAAATATCAAATTTAAACTTCCAACAACATTTTTTTGGAATGATGGGGATATTTTTGGTTTTGGATTGGTATATCCATCTAAAATGAATGAATTACCATATGCTTTCTTTACTCAAAATGGAAAATTAATTGGTAAATAAAAGTTTGGAAACTTTTAATTTAAATATATTTAGGTAAATCTTTATTATTGAAACACGATGATTGTGACAATTATGAAATTTTTGCCCATCTAAAACGTTGTTCTATTGTAGCCAACTTTGGAAATGATTTGAAGGCTAAACCATTTGTTTATAATATTACCGAACATTCTGCGCCGAAGGAATTTTATGTTGATTCTGATGGTTCTTTTAAGATGGATACTGATGATTCCATTAGTACTGATAGTTCTGTTATGACAGATTCTGATTATTCTATTAGTAGTTATGATGGTTCAATTAGTAGTCTCTCACTAGTAATTTCTCAATAAAATTGAATTTCGTACCCCCCCCCCCCTCCTCCCCCTTTTCCTTTAGCGAGTACTAAAATGGTCGGAATAAATGAAATTTCCTATGGTCCTGTACTGTATGAATGACCCCTAAATCTGGGTATGTAGAACTTACTATTCTCATAAAGAAATTTTTTAAGGAGGCACGAAATTCACTTTAAGGAGTTATTTGAAGATTATGAGGATTTTTATATGTATTTTCTTGTAGTTTTTAGAATAAAATGTCATTTTTCTCTTACGGCCTTCTAAAATCCTTAAAGTTTTCTCTTGCGGCGCTAAAATTGACTCATTTGTGAGGATAAAATGAGTATTGAGACATAATAAAAACTTTTCAATTGTCGGAGTCAAAAAATATAATGCATAAAGTGATTTTAATTTAATTTTTGTGAGAGTTCAGAAAGAGTTCTCATCATTGACACTCATTCTGCGTTGAATTTGTCACTCAAACGGTTATTATTTTTGGCACTGAAACTACCGTGAAAAAAGTTCGTTTTGTGAGAAAGAAAGCAGAAAAACTGAGAAATAGTGTTAACGGTATTTGGCGTATTTAAAAATATAAAAAATACACAACACCAATTTTCTAATTGTGTTTTTTAAATAAATTCTCGTCAGCTTTCTCTTTACTTTAATTTGTTTTTTAACCATTTTTATTTTTTTCACTCCCAATTTTAGATTTTTTCCCATCTAAAAATTTCTATAAATTATTTTCTAATATGCACACGAGTATGCAAAATTGGGTTCATTGTGAGTTATTGTTACATTCATTCTTCTAATTTGATTTATTTTTGAGGTAATAAATGTTTAGTTCAGCCGTCAAAGAACAATTTATCGTTTTGGATGAGTTCTTGTGGTCACATTTTTTGTAAAAATTGTATTGATGCTGAAATAAATGGTTGTAATTTATCAGGTCTGAATTAAAAAAGATAAGCGAAAATGTGCTTCTCGAGTCAATAATGAAATTTGATTATTATTTTGGCTACGGATTGTGACCTTTTTACTTTTTTAAGCTTGCTTTTTGGGATACGTGATTGTTCAAAAATTAGTTTAATTTCTTGTATGACGCGCCAAACGGTTATTTTAATGCGATTGGGCGTATCAGTTTTCAAACCTCTTTTTTACTTTAGAAATTTTTTAAAGTTAAGAAAAGTAAAAAAATATAGAAATCTTATTTTTTTAAGATGCAAATACGACCTCTGTCAACTTTCAGCAATGCTTTGTTTGTAATAAGCAAGTCCAACTTATACAAATTAATCGCTCTATGCGAAAAGATTTGCTTGAAATGTTTAAACCACCAACTTCATTTGTTGGAGATTCACTCAAAAGAGCAAAGACAATTATTGAATTTCAATCTATGCATCATCAGAGATTGTTTAAATGTCTTCAAGAACGAGTATTTTTTAAATTTATTTTTAAACAAAAAAATTTTTAGAATCAAAAGAGTACCTTGCATCTCAAAAAAATATTAAAAGAATTGGATGAAAGAGAAGGGCGAATAAAATTGTTGGTGAGAGAAGGTGATGAATACAAGTCTGAATTAGAAAATACAAAGCGAACAATTACAGAATTGCGAAAAAGGTTACTTTAATTTTTCTTTTAAAGTATCTCATTTAAAGGATCTCTGAACGCGAGAAGGAACTTCGTCATTTAAATCAAGTGCGTCAATCAGCTAGCAGTCAACAGAGAATGAGTTATAAACGAATGGGTTTGTTTAACTTTTTTGTTAAGAGAATCGGGTCTGCTGTTCGAAATTTTAGATCAGTCGGAGCCTATTTAATATTTTCTCTGCTGTAGATACTTATTGAGAACTATCTGGAAGGCCGAACAAGTATTAGCTTTGTTCTAGAGTTACATTCATTTTTCTATCTATTAAAGACATTTTCAAAAAATTAAAAAATCTTTCTTTTTTCAGCGATCCAAAATGCGATGGACTCGAGATATACAACTTCTGGACTTTCATTTTTAGGTGGAGGAGAAAGAGTACAAATGTCACAATTTAATAATACTTATAATGCAACTCAACAAACGGTTTTGAATTAAAAATATTTTTTAAACTTTTTTTCAGAATGATTTTCAATTAAATATGCAACATGTTGGAGGAAGTACTCCTTTAAATAATCTTTTGCCGTCAGATTCGCGCCCAGACTTGAATCTTCAAAATCTTATGAATACTTCTACAGAAGATGCTTCTGCCGTTGTTCGTGGAAATATTGGAAGAGGTTTACAAAATACAGCAACTCTTTTGGGGTTTACAAGGTTTTTTTATATTTTTAAAAAATTTCTGGATTTGATTGCAAGTTCATACATTTTAAAAATCCTTGAGCTTAAATAACCTGCTCAAGGTTCGGGACATTTAGTCTGTGGAAACTAAAGTCCAGTTTTAGTCAAGTATACTAAAAAATGGTTTTAGTCATTAAAATTTAAAATCAATTATTAAATACTTGATTAATTTTATTCTTTTTACAATTTAGGACGACTGAATCAACTGATCGCGACTTTTTTTGATTTTCTTTGATTCAAAATGTTATATTAGATTTTTAAACTCAATTCATTTAATTTTATTTTTGATCCAGAAATTTATTCGACTTTCTAGTGGAAAAAAATCATCAGCTTATATATGATTTAAAAAATTTTCTAATTTATAAATTTTCTTGCCCCTTTGCTGTTACTAAAAATTTATTAGTTTTACTCTACTTACCTATTTTTTATTTAATTTTATTTGTATTTTTTAACTAATGTATTTTATAACGTCATGGGTTACATCATTCTCTAGGACAAATATCTGCACAAACATTAAATATATTTAATCCTTTTAAATTTATCATTTTTCTTCTAATTTTTTTTGTCACACACTTACACACATACACTTCAATTTCAGTCATTCTTTTTACAAATAAAAAGAAAGGAAAATAAATTATTAAATAATTTCCTTTTTTTTCCCATAACTTCAAGTGGCCTTTTTTTATTTTTACAACAAAAAAGAAAATTAAAGGAATGTCTTATCCAAATGCAAAGATTTTATTTACTCCTTATATTTTTAATAAAATTCAAAAGAATAATCAATATATGGGAACAGTTACAAAAATGAATAAAATTGTGAAACAACGTTCATTAAATGAAGAAGATTATTTACAAATGGATGGAAGATTTAAAGGAGGATTTGATAATTCTGATTCGAAACAAAAAATTATTTTAAATACAAAATGTAAGGGGTTTTTTTGAATTTAATTTCTGATATTTATAAAATTTGAGAAATTTAATTTGTCTTTAAAGGCAATTTTCTAACTTTTCCTCAAATTTTAAGCTCTTCGAAAATGTTATGAAAAGAAAGCTGATGAACCTTTTCTACTTGAATCTAATATGAAGAAATGTCCATTTGATCAATTTGATGTTTGGTTTAGAAATATTTGTGAAATTGAAGATTTGACTCATAACGAGGTTAATGCTTTTGCTCTCTCTACTGTTAGGTTATTTTTTTGTAATTTAAAAAATATTTTAAAATTAAAGAAATAAACCTAAACCCCCTTTATTCCCCTTTAAAATGATTTTTTAAATTTAAAATTTGTTTTGGCACAAAGGATGGAGCTACCTAATAAGTGTCAATAATTGGTACACTCGATCCTTATCTTACAATTGGACACAATTTTTTCAGTTCCAAGGGTGTATACGAGGTCTGACTTTTAAAAACAGAGCCCATTTCTTTCTTTAATTTTACTTTTTAATTAATTAAACTTTTATTTTTCTTTTTTCAGCTCTGATTGTAAACCAAGTTGTAGAATGTTACTTTTAAAGGGATACAATGCTGATGAAGGTTTTGTATTTTTTACACATTCTTTGAGTAAAAAAGGTTGTGAATTGGCATTAAATAAGAATGCTTCAATGCTTTTTTATTGGCCAAAAGTTGACAGACAGGTTTTATTTTTGGAATTCAAATTAATTTTAAATTTAATTTAGATTCGAATTGAAGGAATTGTGAATATTTTGGATTCTAAAATTGCTAATGAATATTGGATACAGAGACCTATTGGTTCTAGAATAGGTTCTAAATTGAGTGAACAAAGTTATACTATTCCAAACAGAGAGGTTTTAATTTTCTTAAATTTTTGTTTAATGGGAAGGGGAAAGAAAAATAAGAAAAAATTCTTCCAAAAATATTAGATATACCAACTTTTATTTAAGCCTTATTTCACTCCAATAAATAGAATTTCCCACCCCATATCCTAAATTCGAAACTAATTTCTATATTACTTTTTATAACTCATTCCAAACTTCAATAAAATCTGTTCCAAAAAAAAACTAAATTTAAAATTGTCTAAAATATTAAATATTTAAAAAAAATATTTTTTCAAGTATTTGGAGGAAAAACAATACAAATTAGAATTACTTTTAAAAAAAGAAGGAGAGGGGGCTATAACAAGACCGACTGATTGGTAAATTTAATTTTTAAAAAATTAAATAAAAAAATTAATTTTTAAGGCTTGGTTATTCACTTAAACCAAATTATTTTGAATTTTGGCAAGGCCAGGGGAATAGAGTTCATGACCGTATAGTTTATGAATTGATGAAAATAAATAATGAAAATACTCAAAATTGTGCTAAAGAATTTAATAAATGGAAAATGTCAAGACTTGCACCTTAATGAAGAAGAAAAATCACCAAAAATTGTCTGAAAAAATTTTTGAATGAGAACGGGTAATTTTATAGAGGAATTTAAAAAATTAATATAAATTTTGTAAATAAATAAATTATATTTTAGAGATTGAAATAAAATTTTTTTATTTATTCCATCGTTTATTTAGCATATTTTTTTATTTAATAAGTCTGGGGATGTTTGTTTTTGGGACTTTTTTTTTTGGAAATCCGCTTTTTTACTTTTTAATTCTGGTGAAATTTTCGGATGCCATTTATGTTCAATCTCTAATTTTATTTTGTAATTAAATCCAAAATTTTTGTATATTTCTTTAATAATTTTAAAAAATTATTTTTAATATAAATTTAATTTACAAAAATTTGTTGATCGATTTTTGCTTTTGTGTTAGCTTTAGTTTAGATCTCTCTCTCTTTACAATTATTTGCATAAATAATACACCTAGATATTTAATGTTTATGTTAGCTTTAAAATATATAATAAATATATTTGCTTTGCTGCGCATTTTTAATATTTTTAGGAAAAATATGTTTTTGTGGGTATAAAATCGTTTTTAATTTATAGCTAGTTAAATATTAAGGGAGGGTTTGATTTTTATGTCTTTCTGACTCATTATTTTGTTACATGTAAAAATTGATAAAAATTCCCAATTCATTTCTCTCCTCTTTTTTCAAATCCAAAAAAAACTAATTAAAATTAATAAAATTCCAATCACTTTTAAATTAAATTTTGTTGGAACAAGCCGCAATTTTGTACTTGCGGCCAGCTTTGTTGGTAACCTTTTGTTTTGCCTTTCCCTCCTTTTTATGTCTGGTAATTTTGTTTTAAACTATTTTCTGTCATTTTAATAAGTTCCATTTATTAATCACTCGCGTGTGTGTGGAAACTAGTTTTGTAATAAATAAATAAATATTTAATTTATGTAAGGACCTCTTTTACTTTTAAATTCCTTTATTAGGTAATAATTTACAATAAACTCCCTCCACAATTTTCCTTATAATAATTAAATATTTTTTTTTTAAATATTTTTTCCTTCCAAATCATTTAAATAATTATTTAATCAAAAAAAATTTCCACGAATGTAAAAAGGAAAGGAATGTGCGCAAATTTACTTTTTTTTAAATTACTTTTTTTTCATTCTATTTATTACCTTTCTTTTTATTGTTTGCACTTTTTACGGAAATGGAGAAAGAGAAAAGGGCAGCGACGGAACAAGAAAAAATGTAGGTGATCGGTTAATTGCTATTTGATTTGCACAAATCGCTTTTTTAAGTGAAAAAATATTTTTTTAATTAATTGTTTTTAAAAGTTGGTTGTCATTAAAAAAGATTCTTTGTTTCGGATTAATCGAAAATTCCTCAGTTCGGCAGCCTTTTTTCGCTATCATTTTCGACTTTGTTTGGCAAATTATTTAGTTATTTTGTCGCTACCTCTGCTTTTCCCAATAATTTTATTCTTATTTTTTTTGTGAATTATTATACCTAATATAGATCAGAATATAAAAATGTTGGTATCACGACTTTTGCGCCGAGAACATTTGCGCCGCGACTTATGCGCCGCGACTTTTGCGCCGGGCGACTTTTGCGCCGCGACTTTTGCGCCGCGACTCTTGCGCCGGGCGACTTATGCGTCGCGACATTTGCGCCGCCATTATTTTAAAAAAATAAAATAATAACTACAATCGTACCTCACTTTAGGTGCCTTGGAAATCCCCGGATCCGATATCCCAAATGATTTCTGATGTGCTGACTTTTTCGGATCAGGATATTTGGATCTGCAACCTATTCCGGCATGATTTTCAGCCCCAAGAGGGTGCATTATAGTCTAGGATTGTCGGATCCGGATATCAGAAGATTTCAACTATCCGACAACCCTACTATAGTGAGGTCCGGCTGTAGTTATTCATATATTTTTAATGATAGTGGCGGCGCAAAAGTCGCCCGGCGCAAAAGTCGCGGCGCAAAGGTTCCCCGGCGCAAAAGTCGCTCGGCGCATAAGTCGCGGCGCAAAAGTCGCGGCGCAAGAGTCGCGGCGCAAATGTTCTCGGCGCAAAAGTCACGGAACCAAAATGTTTACTACGCAAGATTTATACATATGAACACTTTAAATAATCAAAGCAAATAATTTTCTGCGAATTTTACAATCTTGAGTTATGTAAACAAGCTTCAACTAGAGCCCGGGATTTTGTACCAAATCTACCATTCTATACCGTAATGCTGAAAAATACCGATAAATACCTATCAACCTAAAAATTTTGGCTCTTGTCCAGTTCATGCGTCCCATGAAGATTTATGCGTCCCAAGAGAATTTATGAGTCCCATAAAAATTTATGCGTCCCAAAATTAATTTATGCGTCCCATAAAAATTTATGCGTCCCAAAATTAATTTATGCGTCCCATAAAAATTTAAACGTCCCAAAAATTATTTATGCGTCCCATGAACTGAATTGAAAAAATATTCACATATGATAAATATTCATTATTCCCTCAAATTCCTTTATCAAACCTTAATCCAATAACATCTTTTAAATCCCACTTGATCAATCCAGAACCCATTTTATCATCCGATATCGATCCTTTTATCCCTAAAATCCACATTTGCCCCACCAATCAATCGGATTATCTCTTTAATCCTCGAAAAATTTTAGGTTAAAATTTCGGTTAACCAAAAGCTGTTCGGTTTTGTTTATCGAAGAATCAAGGAACCCGACAACGCTACTTAGAATAAATAAAATAATTCAATGAATCTCTTATTATTTTTCCAAATATAGGGGAAAATATTTTAGGGGGAGTCTATTTTAGTGGGAGTACTAATTCAAGGGGGAGTACTATTTTTCAGCCCTCCTCCAAAGAGGAGTATTATTTAAGAGGGGAGTACTAATTCAGGGTGGAGTATTATTTTAAGAAATACCGTATTTGATTAACAAAGAACAGTATTATTGATTAACAAAAAAATTTTCAATTTATTTCATGGGACGCATAAATTTTTATGGGACGCATAAATTATTTTTGGGACGCATAAATTATTATGGGACGCATGAATTATTTTTGGGACTCATAAATTTTTATGGGACGCAAAAATTTTTATGGGACTCATAAATCTTCATTGGACGCATAAATTTTCATGGGACGCATGAACTGGACAAGAGCCAAAATTTTATCAATCGGTATTATATGTATCAGCCGTACCGTCTAACGCTACGGAATAAGTACTAGTGTTCGTCACGAGACGATATATCGACGATATTTTTCGAGATATCGCGAGATTTTTTTCGAGATTATCGATCTCGATCTCGTCTCGATCAATTTTTGAAAAAATCGAGATTTTTTGATAATCTCGATCTCGAAAAATCGCAAATGCCTAACACTAATAAGTACGGTATCGTCCGGGCTCTAGTTTTAACTATATATACATATTTACATAGATGAAGTTTTTAGTCAAAAAAGTTTTACAAATCAAAAAAAAAAAAATTAAAAATTAACTTAAAATGACTTTCAAAAAATAAAGAGCACTTTTCAACATATGAAGTGTTTTCAAAGTTAAAATTTAAAAGTCAAAGCTCTTAGACAATCCAGATATACGACATAAATAGGTACTAAAATAACCACATAGTGTTTAAGTTGAGTACCGGTATTCTTTAGTCATAACTGCCATACCTCTAAAATACCTTCCCTCAGTAAAAAATACCTTCCCCAAAACAAAAATACCTTCCCTAAAATACCTTCCCCAAAACAGCCCCCCTCTAGGAGAGGAATATCTAAGATATCTTATAGATATTGAATTCAGAGAATTCAGGATTCAAAAAATTACCCTTTGTGCCGCCGAAAGCTTTTGACATTTATCTACTAACAAATAAGGGTAAATTTTCTAATAACTCAAAAAGTCGAGGCCAATACTTGACCGAGAGACCGAAACCGAAAGCTAAGAGTTTTGGACCTTTCTAGTATCGAGCTTTGACTGTAATTCACATTTGATATGGGGGGGGGGGAGTGGATTAGACTTGTAAATCAGTAATATCGTAGAGTGGGTAAAGTTAAATAAAATCAAAAAATCCAAAAATTTCATAGTATATACATTTTAGGTACTATTCTGAAACAAGGGCGATTTGGTGGTAGACCGCTTGCGTTTTTTTTATTTCCAATTGGGGTCCATTTTCATCTCCAACAAATTAATCTTCTTTTTTATGACCGAGTAATGGTTCTTCTAGGTCACTTTCCTCATTCTTTTTTGCAAGATTGTTGAAAATATTTGAAATATTTTGTATTATTTTCCAATTATACTTTTTCTCGACAGCTTTTTTTGCATTTTCTGAGAAAAATTGATCAATCTTTTTCATCTCGTCTTTGTTCTCTTTAACATTCAAAGGTTTAATATCAAATTTCTCTAAAGTTCCGTTTAACTTATTGCAAGCTTCTTCCAAAAATTTAGTAATTGCCTGGTTTTTTCTAAATTTTTCCTTTTTTTCTAGACAGATATCCAAAATTTCCTTAAATTCAAGTTCCTTCAACTTTTCAAAATTAGCTTTGAGGTCCTATAAAAAATTAAATAAATGAAAGAAATACATATATTAGGCTCTGGTTATGGCTCCGGAAATTAACTTCCGGTCAAATTATCTCGGTCATTCTCTAATTAAAAGTATAACCATGTAATTATCAATCATTTCTGTTGTTTGAAATTTATTTTGAACATATTTAATAATCTCATAACTTTTTATGAGCATTGGATTGTTCAATTTTATTTTTGCCAAAACTTCCTCAATTTGTCTTTTTCTATCTTTTTCGAAATTGAATATTAATAAAGGAAGCAATTTTTTATTTAATCCGTTCTCAGTTCCTGTCAATTTCTCAATTTCTGTTAAAATAATTATTTAGGTATTTTAATAAAAATCTACTATTATCAGCACAAGACGATAATCTTGCAAGATTTTTTAAAGATTACTGATCTCGAATCTTTACCTAAACTTTTTTTCGAGATTTTTCTTCAAATCAATTGGAATTTTTTTCCAAAATTCACCCAAAATGGCAATCCTATCACCAACGTTTAATAAAGTTTTGGAGAATTCTATATTAAAAATACTAGAATAATATTAAATAAATACATACCGAATATCCTTTAATAACTACCCTGGGTAATTATTCTTTCGACCTTCCGTTGGAGGGAGCAATTAATTGAGGGAACACGAGGTTTGAAATTTGAACGTGTTTTAGGGAATTTGTTTGGGGGTAATTATTGTTTCAATCCATTGCTGGATGGGGTAATTAATGGAAGTGGGGTAATTATTTGAGTGAGGGCAATTAATACAGGTTATACGGTATGTCAGGGATCGCGCCGAGAGAAAATCAAATTCCCGATTTTCGGGAATCGTGAATCGGGTCGTCGCGATCCCCGACATATCTACAACTTACTTTTTTTATCGCTTTCTTTAATAGTAAGGGTAACTTCTTTAACTTCTTCATTCTTTTTTTCTTGCATTGCCGAGTTAACAAAATACGAGGCAAACACAATTAAAATAACTTTAAAAATCAAGAATTGCCACATTTTTTGAGGCAATATCTTTATAATTTTAAATATATTTTTTCTTAACTTTTTTCTAAAATAAATTTTAAATTAATATAGGTATTTTTGTTTTTCCCTTAAAGGAAATAATCCCTGAGATTGAATTTACATACATATTTAATGCGCCTTTTGTGTTACATATTGTTTTTTGGTAAAAAAATCTTTCTTTTGAGAGTTTATTAATTAGTACCTGGGGCAACGTTATCTTGGCCTCCTCCCGGTTGTAAAATTCCCCTTTATTATCAGGCAACGGTATCTTGACCCGCTCCCGGTTATAGAATTCCCCCTGACTTTTAAGAATTCAAAGTTATTCTTCAAATGTGGATTTATTTGAATTTTCTGCTGTTTAAATGGATTTGCCCTAGACATTAAATTGAAATGGGGCGTTATGGGGAGGGGAGGGCTCTCAAGTAACGTGTGCCCTCCTCATTGGCCAAATTCAATCGAATAGCCAGACAATGAGGGGCACTTATAATATTGCTTTACTTAAAATTGAATTTTTAAATTATTGACTATGGACTCTAACAGTCTAGAATCTCTCTCTAACTCTTGTGGGAAGCTGGAATAAAAATTAAAATTTTCTAAAATAAAAAAAATTTTAACAATTAAAAATTATTTTTGAATAAAAAGTTAAAAAATTTTATATGTAGTAGATTATATATTTTAAATATGTAGTATTGTGTTGCAAATTCCTCCAATTTTTCCTTAAATATCGTGGTAGGAACGGAAAGGATTTGGGATTGGGGAATTCCTCCCTTTTTAGCTTCGAATAATAAAATTTTTGGATTTTTAAATGGATAAGAAATCAGAATTTATCCTTTTTTACACAAAAAGGAATGGCTATTTTGAGCAAAAATGTCGAAAATTAGAAAAAAATATTTTTTTGAAAGTTGGAATTCTGGTAAAGTTTCTTCTCAAGTTTACTAATTCTACTATGTCTTTCTCTCTTGAAATCTTAAAAAATTCTATGGAGATCTTCAAAAACTTCTTCAAAAAAATCTTTAAAAACTTCTATCTAAATTTTATTTATTATCTTTCTCTCTCTCTTAAAGTCTCTACATACATATAATTCTAAATTTAGAAATTCTCAATTATTGGACAGTTGGTAAAAGGGCATTCATGTGTCTAGTAAATTCAATACATATGATATAACATGTCAGACTATCACATGTGTAATTTCCATATGACATTCATCATCTGATAAATATCTATCGACTTTTTAAATTTTTAAATTAAAATATAAAATTGTTTTAAAAAATAATTTCTTTTTTTGTTTTCAAAAACTTTTAAAATACCATCGCTTATTTCTTATGGAAATCTTCGGTCTTCTATATGTCGGGATCTCCCGGTTAACTTTTTATGTAATAATTTTATATATTTGGAGTAAAATCTTTCTTTGGAAGAGGAATATTTTAAAGAAAAAATTCTGGTGTTTCACAGGACTGGAATTTTGACCGGAACCGGTACTTCCTGTGTAACTCTAAAATTTCCAATTATTTACGGGGCAACTGAAGAAGAATAATTCTGATTTTAATATTTAAAAATATCGGAAGTTTAATTTTCAACTTTATTCTAATATTTTCAAATAATTTCTCTAAACTTTTAATTTTTTTCTTTTTTTTGCACCATTAACGGCTAGGAATTTGTCGGGCGTTTTATATTAATTAAATATTTTTTTTCTTTTTCTGATTGCTTTATTATATTTTAACAATTCTTTCTTTTTTTTATTTATTTTCTAAAAATGGGTTTGGATTGGAAGTTTTTAAATGAGAGAGAGAAAGAGTAAAGTGTTTTAAAAAATAATTTTTATTTGTGTGGGTATAATAAACACCCGGGAATTTTTTTAAAATTGTTCACATTTCTTTTTACCTTTTATAAAGAGTGTAATAAATAAATAAATAAATTAATTAATGGGTGAAAATTTAGAAATACATATTTTTATTTAAAAATAAATGATCGAAACTTTATTTTTTTTTAATTTCTCTTTTAATTTTTTAAATTAATTATTGATTATTAAAGCTGTGATAGTTAGGCAAGTAAAATCAGTGAAATAGGCGCCTAAAATAGGCACCAAAAAGCCAAAAAAGGCACAAAAATAGGCATGTAAAAAAGGTTATCAGGCCTATAAAAATAAAACAAAACAAGAAAATACCCATTTATTCGTTATTTTTGAATTATAAGCTACAGTCATCGACATAAAGATAGGGACAAGAGTAATTTAAATGAAAATTAACTATTTCTCAGTCGAAAAATACGATCTATATATCAATCGAAAGCTCTATTCGTATCTCAGTTGACATGTTTCTGCATTTTTCATGAAAATGAAAATCGGCCGAGATAATCCGGATCTACCGGATATACCAAATCCCATAGCCTCGGAAAAAATTTTCGGAAAAAAATTAACAAACCCATTTGATAAAGCATATTTTTGTGAGTATTTTCCACAAAACCGCTTAGAAATATCTTTTTCCGGGACGGAGATATGATTTTTTGAAAATGGCATTTTTCCCTTAAAAATTGAATTTTTTGCAAAAATAGGCTAAAAATGCCATTTTCAAAAAATCATATCTCCGTCCCGGAAAGAGATATTTTTAAGCGGTTTTGTAGAAAATACTCACAAAAATATGCTTTATCAAATGGGTTTGTTAAATTTTTTCCGAAAATTATTTCCGAGGCTATGGGATTTGGTATATCCGGTAGATCCGGATTATCTCGGCCGATTTTCATTTTCATGAAAAATGCAGAAACATGTCAACTGAGATACGAATAGAGCTTTCGATTGATATATAGATCGTATTTTTCGACTGAGAAATAGTTAATTTTCATTTAAATTACTCTTGTCCCTATCTTTATGTCCACTACTGTAATTATTAAACTCTTTTGCCATTTATTTGTCATTTTGAGTCATTTTTTGTAAAAAACTGTTTAAAAATGTCGATAATTGACAAAAGTGACATCTTGCCCAGCCCTTAAAACGTCCCATCCCAAAATGTCCCAACACCAAAACGTCTCATCTCAAAATGTCCACAGAGTAAAAATACTTATTTCATCGAATTATAAGTTAAAAATGGGAATGGGCACTAATTTTTTAAATCCGGGCTGATTTTTTTAGATTTTTCACTTATTTTTAGGCAAAAGTTAGGAAAAATCGCTAAAATAGGCAAAAATAGTACCAAAAATTTCAAAATAGGCAAAAAGGCTCAAAAAGTCCAAAATAGGCAAAAATAGGCATATTAAAAGTCATGCTAGACTCTTCGGACCAAGCTAAAAACACGTTTTTTGAACATATTACATCATCCCAAGCTTGCAGAAAAAATAGGCATTTGCCTATAAATCACAGCCTTATTGATTATGCACACAAAATTATTTTAATTAAATATTTATTTTAAATTAAAAAAATTATTTTGAACAAAAAACATTAGATCAAAACAAAAACCTAGTTCCAACTCACAACTCATAACAACCTTTATTCACTTTTTAATTCTTTCAAAAATCCCCTCTTTCTCAATTAATTACTCCTTCTAATAAATACCTTCCTTCCAACATCCAAACACTTCAACTAATTATTTAATTTAATTATTTTATAGCAATTTTTGATTAAATCAAAATATTAAAAATACTTTTCAAAAAAATTTTAGTCCAAAAATATATTTTTTATGTCAACAATAAATACATAAAAACGAGTTTTTATTCTTTGTTTGTTCTTGTTATTTTGGTTTGTTATTAAATATATTTATTTGTTTTGAATATATTATTTATTTTTGTAAAATACTAGAAAAATAAATATTATATTTTAATTTCCTGATCCTCTTTAAAATTTAAAAATATTTATTAACTGACAAGTTTTTGATCCAAAATTATAATATTCTGTCATATCCATTACTAAAAAGCCTACAATAAATATATTCATTTATTTATTTTAAATAATTTCTCAGATTAATTTTTTGTGTTCTAATTTAAACGTTTATTAATCATTGATCATTAAATATTTATTTGATTTTATTGGAATTAGTTTAAATTAAAAAATAGAAGATATATTTTTAATTTAATTTAATTTATGTAATTAAATATGTATTCTTCCAAAAATAACAAACTTTCTTTCTTTTTTACAACATCAAAACGTTTCAAAAATTTAGAAAAATGTATTTAAAAATAGAAAGACCGGAACGAGCTTTCGAACAAAAATCTCAGTTATCGAGAATTGAGATTCTTCGAGATATATTCTCAATTCTCGTTCTTCAATCACAATCCAATCTTTAGTTATTCTAATTACAAGATTATCGGCAAGTAAAAAGACCAAAAAAATAAATAAATAATTTTTTTAAAATATTTATTTTATTTTTCTTTTGTGTAATTTAAATTTGATTGCTTAAAAATAAATAAATATTAATTAATTTTTAATTAAGATTTTTAAAGAGAAAATATTTAAAATGGCCTCTTTTCTTCGTAAACTTTTTGGCCTTAGAAGGAAAAAATTAACAAAGAAAGATTCAATAACTGGAAGGAATAATTCTTTTGTATTTTTTAAATTAATTTAAATTTAATTTAATTTTTAATTTTTATTTAAAGCCTGTCCCATATTTGTCAAAATTGGAAGGGAATCAATTAGAAAGTGGACAATCTTTAATTGTTAGAGGAGTTATTATTTGTAAGAGAAAAAAATAAATTTTAAAAATAAATTTAATTTTAAAGCAAATGAGGAATTTGTTATTAATTTAACTAGCGGATCTAGGTAATTTTGAGATTTAAAAGAAGAAAAATGTTTTTTGTAGAGTAATATTGGATGAAGAAACTCGTGTTTTAGATGATCGTTTACTTTGTATGAAAATTGAATTAAAAAAGAAAAGAATTCGTTTAAATGCTTGTATTAATGGGGAATGGGGAAGTGAAGGATTTGTTAAACATAAATGGAAAAATGGTAGGGGGAAAGGGAATTAATTAAAGAAAATTAACTGAAACAAGTTACAAAATTGTGTTTAATTAATTTTTAAAACAAAAAAAATTCTAAAATTATTTTTAAATATTTTCTCTCAATTTTTGTAAATTGAGAAAAGCCTGAAAGAGACAAACATTTAATTACACTTTAAAATTAATTTAATTAAAATTTTTAGGAGACGAATTTGACATCCGAATAAGATGTCATGAAGATGAATTTGAGGTTTCTTTTGAATTAAAATAGATTTTAAAAAAACTTTAAAGGTATTTGTTGATCACAAATTATGTGCTCGTTTTGGGCATTATGTCCCTTTAACAAATATTTCCCATTTATATGTTGATGGTTGTGTTGAATTATATTCTGTAAATTTTTTAAAGAAAAAAAAATATTTTTTTAATTTAAAAATTAAAAAGGTATCGTGGGAAGGGAGAGAATATATAGTTCCCTATGCTGCTGATATACCCGGAAATTTCTATCCTGGAAGGCGTCTATATATTTCTGGATTAATTAAAAAAAGAGCTAAACACTTTCAATTAATTTTATGTAAGGAAATTTAAAAGAAATATTTTTTGAAAAAAATATTTTTTTAGTTTCTGGTGTTAATAAAGCATTTAGAATGACTACAAAATTTGGATTTTCTAAGGTAATAATAATTTTTTTCTTTATTGAACACAAATAAATAAAATTTGAGACAATAAAATAAAAGTTCTAGATCCACAGGGATTACCTATGGAGAGGTAACAGACAAAAAAATCAAATACAATAAGATTTAAAAAATGTTAATTTAAGAAAGTAAATACGTCTTAGTAAATGAGGAACTGTTGTGTAGCCAGATATATCAGGGCGGATATACCTACGTCCACTGGGTCTTGGATATTACATTATCCTATTGATAAAAAGAGTTTTTATGTTTAAAAACCAACATAAATACTCACTTCAATCCCGATATATCTCCTCACCAATTGAGTGTTAATTAATTAAAAATAGAAAAGTCTTTTCAGAAAATAATTTCTTTATTTATAATAATTTTAAGCTTTTTCTTCACAATTTTTAAATAAATAAAATAATAATTTTTTAAAAGAAAATGATTTGTGATACACAAACAACAACACAAACAACAGAAGAAGGAGGGGGAGAAGGAGAACAAAAGAATAAAAATTTATTAATTGGAGAGTCACCACCAACAATATTTCAATTAGAAGAATTCCCTTTTAGAAGAAAAAAAGCTTTTGATTTATTAATTTATTGTGAAGATAAAAAATTTGTAATTTATATTGATGATTGTTTATTGGGAAAATATGAACATAGGTAAATTAATTTAGAAATTTTAAGGAAAAAATTTTTTAAATAAAATATATTTCTCAATCTCCATATCTCAATCTCTCTTCTTTATAAGGCAATATTTTTCCCTTTTTCGTATAAAAAGTTTTGACTTTAAAAGTTAAATAATAAAAATAAATATTTCATTCTGAATCTGCTAAAAATATATTTAAAATAAAAATATGTTTTTAAATATTTGGTAGGTCACTTTGTGAGGAAAGATAAAAGAGATACCCTCAATAATTGGTTATATGTACATACTAGTGATGTTCTGGAGAAGAAAAAACCCGGGAAACGGGATACCCGAACATCACTAATATCATATACTCGATTAAATCTTTTTGGCCCCAAAAATATTTCTTAAAAGGGTCTAATTATTTTTAATTTATTTTTTAAATTTTAGAATAAATCCACAAACAATTGACCGACTTTCAATTGAAGGTGATATTGTACTACACGGAGTACATTTAAAATAATAAATTGTGATATATATTTATGTATAAATTCCTTTACCCTTTTTTGTGTGCCTCTTTCTTTTAATTTCTGCCATTTTTTTTTCTTTAAATTTTTATATATTTAAATAAATAATAAATTTTTAAATTAATTTAAAAAATTTTAATTTAAATTTTTCAATGTGAGTCGCATTAACATTGAGTTTTGGGTTAGTTACTTGGGTAAATAAAACCTGCAAGCAAAACCTTCATTCAAAAATAAAGGTTATTGGTTAGTTTTTAATTACTAGGTATTTTAATTAATTTTTTTTATTTTTCTATTTCATTAAAGAATATTATTCTCTCTTTTTTCAGAAGATGCCTGTGGACCGAGATATAGGTCCCCGAAAAGCGACAAACCATAGGGGGGAGTAAGCACATTTTGTAAGCACTATATCCGTTAGTTTACCCTCAACTATTCCTCTAAATTACCGTCTCTGGTTAATCCGGCAATTCGTTTTTCGAATATTTATAGCCCTAAGTCTTTCTACCGGCTTTTTCGATTAAACTTCTTACTCGGATAATAGAGCACCGTGTTGGGAGATCTTTATCCCAAAAAATTGACCCAGAACTCGCTAGTTACCCAAAGCTGGTAACCAAGAACCCTTTTTTGGAATATCATCCAAGATTAAATAATGTAAAAGAAAAATAGAGAACAAACGAATAGAACATTTGAATTTCTAATTTTAATTATTTTAATTCAAATTTTATTTTTAATTTTTTAATCTAATTTTAATTTAAATTTCTAATTTAAATAAAATTCTAATTTCTAAAATTCTACAAACAAAATAATTTCGAATACTTGGATAGGTAAAAATCAGAATTTTAGTTTAAATTTCCTAAATGTTATAAAATTTAAGAGACGCTTAATTTAAAAAAAGTCGGTAGTTTAAAGTTATCCCCATTTCTCTCAAAAATGCTTAACCCTACGCGGAAGCTTATAATAAATTTATTTTGAATTTCAAATTATTTAACAAAAATTATTATTTAATTAAAGAATTTTATTTTAATTTTAGAGTAATTTAATTTTTAAAATTTATTATATTTAAATTTTCTGCAAAATTTTTTTTAATAAATTTTAAAAAATCAATTATCCTTTTAAAAATTTTTTTTTTAATTTTTAGAAAAAAACTCGTGAGGGGAACTCGATAAAAAATTTTTATAGAGGGAGTAGAAAGACATAAGAAAAGGAAGTAGAAAGAGGAAGTAAAGAAGGAAGTAGAAAGAGGAAGTAGAAAAAGGAAGTAAAATTTAAAGTCGAAGAAAAGAATTTTTTATAAGGTCATGAGTGAATGGAGGAGGCGTCGACTTCTGAAAAAGTCTTTAAAATGGAGGGCAAATTAAGCTAAACTCATTCATTGGGTTAAACAACTCATTCTAAACTAAACTTATTCTAACAGGTTTGGGGTGGTAAGGGGGTTGGGGTGGTTGGTTTATGATTTTTAAATTAATTTTTTTTAATTTAAAATATAAAAATTTTTAATAAAAATTAATTATTTTTATTTAAAATAAAAGTTTTTATACGGGAGGGTTTTTCGAAAAATATATTTATTTTAGAAGTTATTTTAGAAGAAAGTATCCCTCCGCCTTTTCTAATTTATTTTAAACAGAAAATTCTTTTTATAAATAAAAATTTAATTAATGGGAGGGGGTAATAATACATATTAAAAAAAATTTTTTTAAGAATTTTTAAAAACAAAAAGAAAATGCAAAATTTAAATTTATTAATTATTTTTATTAAATTCTCGTTTGTGTTTGGAATGCGCCCTAGACACCCCCCTCAACAAGTAGAAGGAAGCTCTTCGGCACATTTAGTCTGTTACATATTTATTTAAATTAGAAAATAAATACATAAACTTTTTTAGAATTTTCCTCCGTCTTTACCTGATAACCCAATCGTTCATGCAATACGTCCTATAAAAAATTTGGATAAAAGGGTGTCAACACAATTAAAGGAAATTACAAAGAATGTTGATGCTGGTAATATTTTAATTTAAATTTTGAACAAAAATATAGAAAATAATTTTTGAAAATTTTTGAATTTTTTAGTTACAAAAACTACGATGCGGAAAAAATAGCATGATATTTTTTAGAAAACAATTATTGTTAATTAGGGACCAAACAAACATTTATAGGTATATGTATAGATGACAGTGTCAAACTAGCATCTATACATATATTTAATTTTTAAAAATTAAAAAAAATTTTTTTATTTTGTAAGTCTCTAAAAGCAATCTTTCATTTTTTACCCCCTTTCTGTGAAAATTCACTCATTTTAAATAAATGCGGAATTTTACTTTTTAACGATAAATATATTTAAAAAATATATTTAGAATTATTAAATATTATCCAACCGCCTAGAGAAAATATTTCGAATTTCACAATTGACTATCAAAATAAAAAATATTTGGCGGCACGTGATCATTTAAATGAAAAATTAACCGAAATTCAACAAAATATCAATAATCTTGAAAATGAGCCAGTTGAACCTACCTTGGTAAAAATATTTTTGTTTTTGTGAAAATTTTAATTAGGGAAGAAAAAAAAGAAAATCCGACTTTGATTTTTAACCAAAATAATTTAAACTTCAATTTTTAATTAAAATATTTTTTATAGACTTTATCTAGCGATTTGACAAATAATAAACATGAAAAAGATATATTAACTAGAATGGAGAATGTAATAAAGGAAGCCCTCTGGGAAATTCATGATGTTGTCTCAAAATTTTTTCATTCAAAAGGTAGAAAGAAATTTTTGGAATAAAAATTTCTTTTATTTATTACCCCTAAATTTATATAAATATTTTATTCCTTTGGGTCTGTACAGAAAAAACGAGAAGGGTAGCGCCGACAATGGGAAAAATTTTGGTTTCTAGTTTTGGTCACTCGAATGCAGGTCTCGGGCAAGGTGGATAAGGGGCATGCATTATTTTTGTTAATTTTTGGGTCTCCCATTGCTACCAGAGTGCCCACCCCACAATCGAAATTTTAGATTTAATAAAAATATATACATATTTTTTATTTTAATAAAGGAATACCTTTTCAATGAAGAATAATTTTTATTCAAAATTTAAAGGAAGAAGTTTAAATTTTATTCAAGAAAGAGAGAAAACTTTTAAAAATTTTGGGATTTAAAAAAATTTTTTTTGGTATTTTTATTAATTTTAAAACAAAACTTTTAAGTATTTTTATCATTTTTGGGGTTTTTAGTAAAAGGGGAGGAGGGGGGGGGGGATTTTTTTGGATTGGGTTGTTTCGGTGGTGTTTTTATTTTCAGTTTAAAAGGTGTTTTTTCTGATCATAAATGTCCATTCCATCCAAAACCCCCGTCCAGTTACCAAACAAACGGCAAAACATCCCCAATTTTTTTTAAATTTATTTATTTTCAATTATTTATTTAAAGTATTCATGATTGATTATTAACACTTTTACCCTCAGTTTTAGACTACTCCGATTTTAAAATTTGATTTTTTGGTTTTTAATTTTAGCTTTAGAAAGGAATTTTATCAAAAATTAATTATTTTCAGATATATAATTTTTAAAAAATCTTTCTAGGCCGTAATCTCTAAATATATTTTTTGAAAATTTTCCTTTCCGAACTTTTATTATTTTTAAATATTCTTTTAATTTTTTTCTGGATAAAAATTTTTTTCAAGATTTATGTGTTATCCTTTATAGCTTTAGGAATTAAATAGTTAAATATGTATATGCTTCAGATTATTAAATATTCCTTTTCGTGTCTACGCAGAAAACCCAGAGACAGAAGGTGCGGATAATCAGCTTGTTATCTGATCGACTTTTTGGAATAAGCGGTAACCCCCCCCCCCCCCCAAAACACTGAGAAGAAAGCTCGAATAAGAGAACTTGGTGAATCTACCAGATACCCCTACTTCATTTTTAGAATACCGCCTATTTCTAGTATATCCCCTTAGGCCATTTTAGACTGATTATCCACAGTTAAACTATAATAATCAGAATTTTATTTCCTTGTAGTTATAAAATTAAGAGACGCTTAATCAGAAAATTCGGTAGTCTCTCAAAAATGGTTAACTAATCTTACGCGGGAGCTTACAGTAAATTTATTTTGAAAGAAAAAATTCCGAATAAACTTTCAAATTATTTGGCAATAATTTTTATTTTATTAGAAAAAATTTTTTAGAGTTCAAAGTAAATCCACAAACAATTTACAGACTTCTACATGGAGTATATTTAAAATAAAATAAAATTACTTTTATTTTTCATAAAAATTTTTTTGTATTTTTTTCTTTTTATAAGTTTGGCTATTTTTATTTAAATTTTATATTTAAATAAATAAATACATATTTTTAATTTTAATTAAGTTAATTTATTTTATTTATTTTATTAATTTTTTTTAATTAGAAAATCAATTTTTTTTAATTTTTAATTCTTTAAAAATTTTTTTTAAATCTCGTGAGAGTTAAAAAGAGTGAAGGCGGTGAAATTCTTAAGAAAATCAAATTTTTATTTAATTTTTAATTCTTTAAAAAAATCTCGAGCCATACCAGCATGCCACTCTCTTCTCTTTAAATTTTTTTTTGAAAATTTTATTTCCCAAACAAAGTTCTGTCTACAAAAATTTTTAATTTTCTTTAAATATTTTTTTTTAATTTTAATAGATAAAAATTCTTTTCAATGTTAAAGTTATTTTTAAAAATTATTTTTATTTAAATTTTATATTTATGTATGTAAATAAATGTTTTAAATTTTTAAAATTTATTTTTGTTTTATTAAATAAATTTTTGAAAATCAATTATTTCTTTATAGATTTTTGATTTCTTATAGATTTTTTACAAAATCTCGTGATAAGAAGAATAATGAGGGCTTAGACAGCATTTAGAAAGTCTAATAGAGAGAGGGAGAGGGAGAGTGTAGTTACTCATTAGCTAAACATATTTATTTTTTATAAGGCATACAAAAATATAAAAATAAATTTTTGGCCAAATACTTAAGCCCTAAATAAGTTTTACTATAAGCTCTAACATGGTAATAAAAAGCATTGTTATCTGTCACAGAGACCGGCATTATTATCTTAAAACATGAAGGAATAAACGATTTTGTTTCCCTTTGAATGTTGTTTTAGTCGGAAGATTCTTTTAAATTAAGCATTTAATTATTGAAATGAGGGGAGGGGAGAGGGGATTTTTGTAAAATAAATATTTTTTATTAAATAAAATTAATTAATTAATTTTTAAAAACAAAAAAATGCAAAATTTTAATTTATTAATTATTTTTATTAAATTTTCGTTTGTGTTTGGAATGTATCATGGGCACGGAGGAGGAAGCTCTTCAAAATCTTTAGTTTATTTATTTAAATTATTAAAAAATAAATTTTTTAAGCAAAAATCTCCTTCTCCTCCTTCTCCACCTAATCACCAAATCGTTGCTTCAAAGAAAGTAGATGATATAGTAAAAGAACAATTAATGAAAATTGTGAATACAAACAACAATACAGATTTCCGTAATATTTTTAATTTTTCAATGAAAAATAATTTGAAATTTTTTGCCGGTTATACACTAACAAAAACATTTAATTTAAAAAAAAATAATATTTTTGTTATTAAAACCCAAACAAATTATTAAAAATATTTTTTCTGCTCTTTCTGTGAAAATACTTTTTAAAGTTCTAATACAAATATATTTAAAAATATATTTATAGATTTATTAAATTTAATCAAACCACCCTACGAGGGATATACAGCAAATTACACAATTCTAGAACAAAATAATAAATATTTGGAGGCACTTAAGCATTTAAATGATAAATTTAAAAAAATTCAAGGCAAAATCGAAAATTATAAAAATAAGCCAGTTGTGATTGATTTGGTAGAAATATTTTTTTGTTATAAATATTGCAATAATAATGGAAAAAAAAAGAAAAAATTATTTAAAAAATATAAATATCCTCCTTGCTAAATCTTTAATTAAAACAATTTAGGGATAATCAAATCCCTATCCAACTTTTAATAAAAATATTTTTTATAGGCTTTATCTAACGAATTAACAAAATATAAACATAAAGAAGAAAAAATAATTAAGATGATTTATATAATTAATGAAGCACTTTTCAATATTTCTTCTCTTATCCAATTAGCAATGGAGGTTAGTGGGGAGGAGGGAGTAGTTTAGACTGAAATAAGGTGTGCCGAGTAGTGATGCAAAAGTTCCAAAACTTCTCTGGAACCGGTTCCAGTTCTGGAACTGTTTTTTGGATTTCTTCTGTTCCAGTTCTGGAACTTTTGCATCACTGGTGCCGAGAGAATTTTCAAGAATTAAGTTGCTTTTTTTGAAATTGTTAATATCCACGTCTGCACTTTAATTGAAACTTTTGAATAAATAAAATAAAATTATTTTTAATTAATTTTAAGGAAGAAGGAAAAAATTTGTGAATGAAAAACAATTCAAAACTTGAAAAAAGAAGAGAATATTTTAAAAAGAGAAACAGACCTAGTAAAAATTTTATAGTTATTTTAGTTTTGAAGTTAAAGTTTAAAGAATTCTTTTAAGTTTAAAACAAAACTTGTAGGTATAAATTAAAAATGATATTTTTATTGTTTTTCTAAGAGCGGAAAGGGGGGGGGTATTTTATTAAAGATTGGGTTATTTTAGATTGTGTTAGTTATTTTAAACAAATTTTTCAATCAGAAATATCTATCCAATTTGTCATCCCTTCCAAACAATCCACCTAACCCCCAACTCCTTTCAAAACAAAATATAAAACAACCCCAATTATTTCAGTATTTTGAATTTTTAGTTTCGGTTTTGGAAGGAATTTTATATTTTTTGGAGGGATTTAATGACTTCTAAAAAACATTTTTAAATTAAAAATAAATTTTATTTTAATTATTATTAAGCGCTGATTTTATATTTTCTTTCGCTAAAATTAAAAAAAATTTAATTCTAAAACAAACAAAAAATATATTTTTCCCTTTATTTTATTAAACATTTAAAAAAAAAAGAATTGATTTATACTTAAAGTTCTCCTTCCTCTCTTCTCAGTATTTATTTTAAAAACTGCTGTTTTTTGGAGAGAAAAGAATTTTTTATATAATTTTTATTAGTCATCCATCCACAACTACATAAATATATTCTCAAAAATTCCAGTTTATTTTTTTATAATTTCCAAACTGGCGAGAGCCTCAAAATTGACACAGTCGATACTTAAATTCTTGAAAATTTCTTCAAATTTCTTTAACGTCCAGAATTTTTTTTTTAATTTTCATTTAATAATTTTGAAGTTCGATAACAATAACCTTAGTTTTAATAATTAGTTCTTATATTCTAGTTAAACTTATTTTTGTTAAAATTTTCAAGCAAATTTATTATTAACTAAACAAAATCTCGTTCTAAAAATTACCCCAATAAACAATTTTTTCTTTTTCCGTTTTTTTTTCACAAAATCCCCCTTTTTTTATTTTCAGAATTGTTTATTGACAAAAACTAAAATAAAAGAAAATACTACTTGTATGTAGCATGTTTAGCTCAAAAAATAAATTTAACAAAAAAGCCGTTGGATTTCGTAAATAAATGTTATGTAGGGTTAAAAAATAAAATTGTAATAGTGTATTTATTTATTTATATTTATATATCTATTTTTCTGTTTATTGCAAATTAGAGACCGGACTGGGAGTGTCGTACGAGATCCGAGATCTCCTCTCAGTCCGGCCTCTACTCCAAATATCATTCCATTATGTCCCCTCACATATAGGGACAGATTATGTTTTTACTCCATCCAACTATATTTTTAAAGTGCTACAAAAGTTTGAGTTTTTTTCCAAATTAGATTAAGCTGTATATTTAATAGAATATGGAGTAATTTGGGTGAAATTTTTAGTCAGAATATAAGCAAAATATTTATGTAGCAAAATAAGTCCATTATTTAAATGTCAATAATTTCCAATATTTTTATCCAAAAATTATTATTGTTTAACAAATAAAATTTTTTAACTTTATTGATTTTAACTAATTATTTATATCGAGAAAAGCACACAAAACAACATTTGTCAACATTTATTTATTTAAAAGCAACACTCTTCAATGCTAAATAATTTTCATTATTTAAAATCAAAATAAATAAATCTTTTAATTTTTGTTTAATTTACACTTTTAAATTTATTTTTAATTTTTTCATTTTCTAAATTCGAGATTAAAGTCCAAAAATCAAAATTTAATTTTTATTTAAAAGGGCAAACATACAAAAATCTAAAAATTAAATTGTTGTACTTTTTATTTGTTTAGCAATTTACTTGGTACAAAAATAAATTTACTAATTTTTGATTTATGTAAAATCAGCCATTTTGGCATTATTTTATCAAAATATATTTAAATGACAAAAAATCCCAAAAACTTTCATTTTGTCGAAATTCATAATCTACGCCTAACTATTTCTTCTTTTCTTTATTTCCATAACTTCTCTCTTAATTGTTTGTGGTCTTTAACAAATCCGATTTTACCAACCCGTTTTATGTCAATTTTTATCGTCCTTTTTTTTCTCAAAAATTGCAAAAGTACATTAATTTTTCTTTTTATTTTTGTTGGTTCTTGATGCGCGTTTATTTTCTGGTCTTTTTTTTTGTTAGTGTAGGTAGTATTTTTTCGTTTATTTGCTTATAGCCTTCATCCAATGCTTACCGGCTGTGGGCGCTGACACTTTTATTTATTGACCGAACCTTCATTGGTGTGGTCTGTGACTGCACACACACAAAAAATGCGATAAAAAATGTAAAATAATTGAGAGGGGGAGGGAAGGAGGGTAAGGAAGGGGGTATTCATTAAATGCGCGAATTTTTCTTCTATTTACAGTAGTCGACAAAAAGATAGGGACAAACGCATGTGAAACGAAAATCGCCTATTATCTCAACTAAAAATCGATTTCAGGAAAAATTTTTTTGTTTAATTAAATACTCCATTTAATGCTCTATTTAATGAGTATAAGATCTACCGGATTATTATTTTTTGAAATACTGAAATAATTTAACTAAAAAAGTTATGCAAATTTCAGCCCGACAAAAAGATAGGGACAAGTCTTGTAACTAATTATTCACTCAACCAAAAAATTTATAAAAATTCGTGCGAACATACTGATCGATACTAAGATAAAATAAAAAAGAACTAGGCCCATATCTCGTTTTATTGTCGAGATCTCAATACCCCGAAAATCAACGTAAAACAGGGGTTTTCAACTTCAAAAAATATTTTCGACCCCTTATGGATTTTCTAAAATTTTTATTTTAAGCCCATTCGATAGCCCTTGAAATTTGCTATAAACTAGCCAAATTTCATTTTTGAGAAAAAAACATTTCGTTAGCTGTAGAGGCTAACGTCACAAAAAACAGCAAACGCCCCATAAATTGCTTCTTAAACGGCATTTTGGTGAATCGTCGTCCTTTATCTCGGGAGTGAAATTTTTTTGAAGAATGAAATTTGGCTAGTTTATAGCAAATTTCAAGGGCTATCGAATGGGCTCAAAATAAAAATTTTAGAAAATCCATAAGGGGTCGAAAATATTTTTTGAAGTTGAAAACCCCTGTTTTACCCGTGTTTTTAGGGTTCCGAGATCTCGATATTGAAATGAGATATGGACCTAGTTCTTTTTTATTTCTTCTTAGTATCGATCAATATGCTTCCACAAATTTTTGTAGATTTTTTGCTTTTATGAAAACTTTGTTACAAGACTTGTCCCTATCTTTTTGTCGCGCTTAAAATAGCATATCTTTTGTTTTTTAATAATGTTTGGATTTTATAAAATTTTAACCAGGCAAATTTTCTACTTATTAAATAGAGAATTAAATGGAGTATTTAATCAAATAAAAAAGTTTTCCTAAAATTGATTTTTAACCGAGAAAATAGGTGATTTCCATTACACTTGTGTTTGTCCCTATCTTTTTGTCGACTACTGTATTTTACATTTATCGTTATCTATTTTGACAAGTTTTTAATTTTTTATTTGAATTTTTCTTTAAATTTTTAATTATCATTAATTTACATATTTTAAAATTTTTGAATAATTAAACGAAAATATTTAATTGAATTTTTCTAATAATTTTTTAGAGAATCTTTTTTACTTGGCACAATGTCTATTATTCTCGATCCTTACATTTCTCCTAAAGAAAAAAATCGATTGAGAGGATTTAACGAAGAAGAAAATGAAAATTTTGTTTCCCTTCAAGGTTTTGATAATTAAAAATAATTTTTAAAAAACTTTTTTTATAGAAAAAGAGAAAGAAGTCGACCAAAAAATTTCTTCTACTGATAGTCTTGTTACTACTTCAACTATTTCACCAATTACAAATTTAAAAATTATTGAAAATAAAGAGGAAGATATTTTAAATTTAAATGAAGGTACAAATAAAGAAGAATCTTCTCGTCGAAAAGAAAAGAAAGGAACAACAACAACCTCCTCCTCTTCTTCTCGTGAATCTAGTAGCAATAGTCGTCATACTGAACCTAAAAGAAAGTCTGAAGATGGGAAAAAGAAGGAAGGAAAAAGTTTAGGTAATTTTTTAAATTTAAATTGGGGGAAAGCAATTCTTTTGGTTGGTAAATGTTTGTAGCATTTATTTGATTAGGTCAACCTGAATGAACTTTGTCCAAAGAGAAATTTCCATATTTAAATAATTTTTCTTTTTTCTAATTATTCCTTTTTTCTAATTATTCCTTTTATTTTAAATTGTTTGCACTTTCTAAGCACTCCGTTTTTAATTTTTAGAAATTACGTTGCCTTTATCCATTCATTATTTGCATGTTTTTGTTAATTAAAAACATCAACTTCTACACAGCTGATTGTTTCTGATCAAGATAAAAACTTTTGTTTGTCATTGACATCTCTCCTTCATCGGCACTCTTATATATTTTTATCTATTTTTTGTTATTTGTATATTATCAAATACTTATCAAACCCTATAACGAATATAGCGATTCCTCTTTCTTCCTTTTGTCAATAATTATTTTTTAAAAATATTCTCAGTTTTAATAATTCCTCTTTTAGGCTTCAGCACACGTCTTTCCACAATGTGGGAGGATATGAAAAGAATGATGGGATTTTCACCTGATTGTTTAAATGGTATGGAAAATTATTTTTTTATAATTTTTTTTAAATTTTAGGTGGTTATAGAGGAATTGGAAGTTTAAGCTGTACTTGTCCACAATATTTTGAGGGGCAGTTATGTGAACAAATTGGTTGGTTTTTTTTAATTTTAGAGTAATTCCAAAATAAAATGGGTTAAATATAAGTTATTTGTGATGCTCCGTTTTGTCCATTTTCTTTTCATTGCTTTTTATTTAAATTTTAAATTTTCAGTTTGTGCAAATGGAGGTAAACGAATAAAAGAAAAAACTACAGGTTTTGGTGGTATTCAAACAGAAGAAGAAATTTGTAAATGTACACATCCAATTTACATAACTGGTCGGCATTGTGAACAAGTTAATTGTCAAAATGGTGGGAGACTATTAGGTGATGGAAATTGTCAATGTGCGGATGGTTGGTATAGTGGGACTTTTTGTCAGGTTTTTTTTTAATTTTCTCTACAAAAGACTTTCTTATTCTAGTATTACACTTCTTCTTGGCTTGTTGCAATTGGAATACCTCTTCTTTTTATAGCTCTTGTTATATTTTGTTGTGTTGTTTGTCGTATGGATTTATGCTCATTATGTCGTTCTCGGCCGGTAACAACACAAAGAACGCGTCCGAACGAACGACGTTTGTTTTTCATTTTGCCAATTAAAAAAATCAATTTTGAAGGACCACGACGTCGTCAACACCAACAAAATTGTCCATCTGCTTTAGGCGATAGTAGAGGTGTCCAACGTCCTCATAATGGCCCAAATCGATCTCGACGCCCAAATGATAATCTTTTAAATATAAATCGGCGGCAACAAAATGAAGAACATTTACAAAATTTCTATACACAGGTTTTTTTGAAATTTTTTGTTGATTTTTATTTTAATTTTTAGCAAAATCTTTTAAACGCTCAACAACAAGAAGATCAACAATATGTTCTCCGGTTGGAACGTTTTCCAATGCTTTACAACCCAAATTCTATTAATGATAAACCTTTGGATCCACCGCCACCATACGAACAGGTAAATATAAAAATGAATTTTCTGTTGATAAAATTCTTTTAAAAATTATAGCCTTTAATTTTCTGGCATTGACTAGTTGCGTCTTTGTCTTTTCTAGGGAACTTAAAAAATTTAGGAAACTCAAAATCAATATTTTTACTAATGTAAGAGGAAAGAATTCTTAATTTTACAGGCAATTCTCTGCGTTCCAACCCCATTAGGAGTTCCTCCAAATTATTACAATTTAATTACTGAACAACAAACAACTCAATCATCAATTTCTGTTAATCCAAATATTTTAACTGTTCAAGAAGGAAATGGTGAAAATATTAATGAAAGTGAAGAAAGGGATATTTTGGAAGAAGAAAATATTCCAGAAAATAATCAACAGGGAAATCAACAACCAAATAATAGTAGTGCAAGTCCTACTTCTTTTAAATGAATTTATTTTTGGATTTTTCTTCCTCAAAAACGATCTAACTGTGAGGTTTACAATTAATCTTGTTTAATCTTCAAAGAGAAAAATCCAAAATTCTATCGATTTTTGAGGAGAAAATTCCTCTAACAAATCCAAGTGTTTATGAGAGAGATTTTAAGTAACATTTACTTAATTTCTAAGATCTCTTACAATTTCTATTCTAATCCATCCATTAAATACTTAAATATAGTCGCGTCTTTGTCTTTTTTTGCTCAGGAATTCAAAATGAAAATTACTTATTTGAATCTGTAAATTATATATTTTCTCTGTGATTTTAAACAATATATTTACACATTTAATTGTTCCATACCACAAAACTTCTCTATGTTTGATACCCATTTGTTTTGCTTTTTATGTTAAAGGGCTTACTAAGAGACTAGAAATCCATAAACTAAATTAAATAGTACCAGTAAAAAATTTTGCCACTTCTTGCTTTTATCTATATCCCCTTAGCAAATTTTTAAATGTTGCCATTTATCACCCAATATTTATTTTAAATGTTTTTCGATTCGCTATTTAATGTTTTCTGCAATTTAAGCTTTTTACTTAAAGAAATAAAGATTTTTACATTTAAATTGATATTGTCAAGTTTGTATGTAAAAATAAAGGAGATTATCAATTTCCTAAAATAAACAAAAAATTAAATTTATCAGAAATTAATGGAAATTCCACGTTAAATAGAAAAATGGAAAAAAATATTAGAAAAGGATTGGGGAAAGGAATTTATTTTTTTCGCAATTCCATTAGAAATAGTCTTACAATTTTTCAAAAATTTCCAATTTCTACACTTTTTCATAAATATTCAATGTTAATCATCCTTCCTTCGACTGTTGTTCCTTGTAATGCAGCCTTAGCTCTTTCAGCATCTTTTAATTGAACAAAACGAACTTTAGCAACACCTGGTGTTATCATTTCGACAGATTCAAGATCGCCAAATTGCTGAACGCGATCACTGACAATTTGCCAAGTATAGTCGACTGGCAACTGAAAAAGGAAAAAAAGATAGTTTTCATTTTTAAAGTAAAAAATCAATTAATAGTTTTAAATAAACATAAAACTTACATTTTTAATGAGGATAATGCGAGAAACTTCATAATTTCCTCCACCACCCGAAGAAGCCGAACCACCCATCGACCCAAAACCACTGCCATTTCCATACTCAAACTAAAATTTTCCTTTATATAAATTTACTTTTAAATTAGACAGAACCTTCATCCCAACAGTTGATTGTTGAGTAATTGGTTGTGACGAAAAATTTGGAGATGTTTTTGTTGAATATTGAGAACCACTTCCACCACTTCCTCCAAATTGGGATAATATACCTGGCGTTATACGAGGCTGACCAATACTTTGACTGTGAGAAGAGGTATGTGACTGCCCTATCGACTGAGTACCAAAAAAGGTTGATTGGAAGGTTGTAGGTTGGGCAGGAGACTAAAAAAGATTTTTGACTTAAAAAATATTTTAAAAACACCTGGAAATGCCCAATCTGTTGTTCTTGTTGAGGAATTACTTGTTGAAGGGTTTGTATTGGTACTTGGTTAGTTATCCCTCCCCAACTCAAAGGCGCGGGTACAGCTGTAGCCAACAAAGGAGTAGCTACTGGAGCGACAGTTCCATTAATTGGAGTGGAAACTGGGACAGAATTCATATTTGAAAGAACACTGGCAACGTCTGTAAGAGGAGCTCCATTCGCACCAAGTCCCATTCCAACACCACGAAGACCAAACTAAAAAGATTTAATCAAAAAACTGTATAATAATTGAAGATAGGGTAGATATTTTTTGATTTTCGTTTTTTTCGATTTCCGAACATCTTACGAAACAGCTCTGACACAAATGACAAACCGGAAGTCCTCCAGGGTCGCGTCTTTCAATATCCTTCGGATAACGATCCATCCGAACAGCCAAAGTTCTATCCAAAAGTCGTTGCCCATTCAACATCGAGACAGCCTGAACAGCTTCTATAGGATGCGAATACACACAAACAGCCATTCCTTTTGTTTTTCCCTCTTTGTCCATCTGTAGATCCATCCATGTTACTTTTCCAGCTAATGCACAAATATCAAAAAGACGGCCGACAGTACAATTATAGGGAATCTTAATTAACAAAAATATTGAAAAAAAAATTAACAAAAAATTGGAAACAAAATTCCAAGATTAATACTGTCTCTCAAGAGAATTATTTTTCACAAAAAAGAAAAACAAACATTTGTGACAAAAACTCGATTGCAAAGAGGTGTTCCAATTCCCAATTGACGCAAAAACGAAGGGCTTAAACCAAAAGTTTCGCTTTCGTTAATACTTAAACTAGTGCTGACGCCATCACGATTCAAAGCAGAAGCTGCTCCTCGAGTACGTTCAGGACGATCACCGCCACCAAGAAAATCAATTCCAGTGTCTTCTTTTACTTTGCGGAAGAAAGCAATTGGATCCTAACAAAACATTATTTGTCATTTTTTTATAAAATCTCAGCAGTAAGAAGTTTTTAAAGTAAAACTCAGACAACCCGTAACTGATTTTCTGAATTAAAAACAAGTATTCTGTAAAAAAATTCAGAAAAAATTCCGCCTATTGAAGAGATGCTTAAGAAAAATTAGCTCGACCCATTTCTTAACAAGAAACAGCCACATAGTTTTAATTTCTGATGAGGAAATTGACACAAAAAGCGTCAAGACTAATTTTTCATAATCTTTTAAGGACCCAGAAATCCAGTGAAACAATAGGTAAACCCCTCAACTTTTTTCCAAGAAAATAAAAAGTTTAAACAAAGATTCACTCTAATCTCCTTTGCAATAATCAAACGATCATGAAGTTCTGTTCGGTGCATGTTGTCAATACATTTATTTGCCCCTTCCCTATGTTTAAATTCAACTACAGCACATCCTTTAGAACGTCCATCTCTGTCTTCAAGCATTTCAACAAAATTTACCTGCAATTTGTTGATTTTTTAATCCGACTCAACGATAGATTTCAGAGTTATAATTGTGAACGGGTTTATTGGATTTATGGAAAAAATGCAAATTAATATTGAAATCAAGTATTTAAAGTGCAACATCGTTAGATGAAACAAATCCGTTCACAGAAAATATTTAAATATCAAGAGATATGTCCAGGAATTACAAAATGAGGTTTAAAAAACACACCTCGCCGGCTTTCTCTCGAATAATATCCTTCAGTTCCATCCATTTCAATTCCCAAGGAAGATTAGACAAATAAACCATCTTGTCACTTTTGTGATCTATTCTATTTCCGCGTTCTGAAATTCAAAAACTAATTGTTGAATGAAGCATCAGCCACAGATTCACTAAATCCTCGAAGGCTAAAGACACAAAAGGAAACCCCCAAAAAATCATAGGAATCTAAAATCATCGCCTGATTCCGTTGAAATCATTTAATGAAAATTCGAGAATAAACAAAAGTGTTATTTGAAAGATTAAGTGACCAATAATAAGGCAGGAAAATTGAAAAAAACTTTGCACAATGAGACCTTTATTTGAAGCAAAAAACTAGAAAAACGAACTACTCTCCTAAGAAGTGTTTTTAAAATTTATAAGAATGCCGACAAAACCCTAAAATGTAGAATCGACATCTTGTAATGTCTACATAAGACGATAAATATTGAACAATTTAAGTCAATCGAAGCAAAAAACTAATTTAATTCCAAAAAATCAACGAAGCCTTTCAGTAACTAAAAAATCCTAAATTTAACAAATAAATACCTCCTCCACGATCGCGGCGACGTGGAACAGAGTCACTTCTTCTCCCGCGGACAGGGCTACGTGATCGACTTCTTGACACTTCTGTCTTCATTGAACACTTAAATGTTGAATATCAATGTAATGTACAAATCTGGAAATAAGACGAATTAAAAGTGGATAAGAATTAAAAACGGTAAATAGCAACGTTTAATCAGATAAACCAAAAAATATACAGTAGGATTCTATTGATTGTAGGATTTAGAACGGTAACCCAGTTGAGTCCGCACATTTGAGTCAAAAGGACTTAACAAAATTAAGAAATTAAGGGCGTAAATATACAATGGGCCCATTAATGGGGACTTAACAATCGACTCAACTGAATTTTCTACATTAATAAATGATAAAATATCCAAAAATGAAAAATTATCCCATTTCAAAGTGGTAACTAACGAGAAATATCTCAAAATTTCTATTTCTTTTATTGACATTTTGAATTTTTTCACTCAATTTATATTTCAAAAATTTACCACTTTGAAATAAATTTACAGGCGAGAAAAGAGAAAAGAAAAATAATGCAATTGATGAGAAAATATTCAATGTTTTTAAGAGAGACAAATCTAGAAACAACAAAAATAAGAGCAATAAAAAAGAAGGCGCGATAGAAACTCAAATAGCGTTCTATTGGGAGAGATTTAGGCATTTTTCACATAATGGACGCCGGCTAAGATTTAGTTGCGGATTCTTCTTTTACCCCTCCAATCCTTTTCTTCTGGCTAGCTGCCTATATTGTCAATTCTGTTGTTCACAATGAAAATAATGTGCTTTCATTTTTGTTTTCACGGTTAAAATTAAAATATTTTTAAGTTTATTAATCAGTTTTTTTGGTAATTCAAAAATTTTCTTATCTTTTTAGCTTTATGTAATTAGCACATTTAATTAAATTTTCAAAATTATCTAACTATCAATTTTCAACATCTTAAAAAGTTGTCCGCAACATGTTTGCAGAAACAACAAATTAAATCCGCAACTTTTTTCACTAGATTTATCACTTATTTTTAGCCCACAAACTCCTTTTCTCAGTTCTCCGCTATTTTTTCCATGTCGTCAGTGTCGCCTTTTTTACTTCGCCTTTTGCTATTATTTTTTCTACCCTTTACTCTTACCCTTTCGTTGCGACCCAAATCCATCTGCCCAAGTCGCTAATGTTGCTCCTCCTACATTTACTCTCCCCTCTTAATAGTCCTCTTCGTATAAAATACCAAAACACCCGCCCATCACTCCTCGGAAGAAGGCTTCGTTTTTTTTACATAGTCTTCTTATTTTACATCCAAATATTAACTTTTTTATAAAATAACATTTGAATATTTTATTTTTTTAGATCCGACATTCGTATTTTTTTCTAATTACTTCTTATTAGACGAAAAAATTGAAATGGATGAGCGTATAAAAAAAGAACTTAACGGTATTTACAATTAATATTTCAAATTTTAAATTAATTAATTTAGGCAAAAAGCCATCTGAGGTCCAGGATCTCCTTCTTGACAATTGCAAAGCAACTAGCATTAGCGGTTTGACCGATGAGTTTACACAATTGACAACACTTTCTTTGATTAATGTTGGACTGAACTCGCTTGATGGTTTGCCTAAGGTAATTATTTTTTTAAAAATATTTTGTAATATACTTTCTTTTCGGCAAATGGGCTTTGATTTTTAGTTAATGACAGGGCTCCTTTGATGTTAGGCAACATTTATACCATAACCTTAACGTTTTTCTTGATTCTGTTGTTTTTTTCTTTCTTTGAATATAATTTTTAATTGACCTAAGAAATTCTTGTTATTTTAGCTTCCAGCTCTACGTACAATCGATCTCAGTGACAATAAATTGACTGGCGGGTTGGAAAAACTTGCGCAGAACTGTCCGCGTCTTTATCATCTAAATTTGTGTGCTAACAAAATTGAAGTCAATTTTTATATTTTTTTGAAGCCGTATTTGGTATATATAATTTAATTTTTATTTTTAAGGCAATCAAAACACTTGAGCCACTTAAGGAACTTACAGAATTGACAGCGTTAGATTTATTTGATTGTAGTGTAACGGTTTGTTTTGAATATTTAAGGGTTTACATTTTAATTTTAAGGAGCTTCCACAGTACCGAAAGGATGTGTTCACTCTGTTGCCACAAATTAGATATTTGGACGGTTTTGATGTAAATGATGGTAATTTGTTAAATAAATTTCTGGTTATTTTTTTAAAACCTTTTTTAGAAGAAGCAGATCTTTCAGATGACTTTGGAGGAGCTGAGGATGCTGGGATTGGTGTTGAGGAGGGGTCTGATGAGGATGAATTTGACAGTCACGATGAAGAGGAGCTTGCTTATTTAAATTCTTCGAAGGCTGTTCAGGATGAGGACGAATCAGAGGATTATGTTGATAAGGCAAAAATGGCTACGGCTAATGGAGAGAAGAAAAATGGCGCTGGTAATATTCCAAAGGAAGCAGTTGCCGCTGAAAACAATAATAATGCTAGAGTTTGTTTTTCTTTCATTTTTGGGTTTAAATGAAAAAATTTTTAGAAGCGTAAGCTCGAAGAGGCTTCTGGAGAAAATGCTGATGGTGAGCCTAAAACTAAAGTTTGAAGATTTGAGAATAAGAAGACTAACGAGGCGGACAATAAAACACTAAAAACACTCATTACTACACTCTTTTAAAAGTTTAATTAATTCGGAAAAAACTTTTTTGGATTTCTTTAAAGAACAATTTAAAATTATTTTTTTTATTACAAAAATATTTTTATAAAAATATTTTTGTAATAAATGAGTGTTTATTTGGGGGTATGTTTTTTTTTTATTTTTAGATATTTTGCACATTTCCGATATTTTTAAAATTTAATTCTCATTTTTTAATATATTTTTCTGTTTTTACATTGTTATTTTCTAAATTGAAGTTACCACTACATAAACAGACTTATGCACAATTTTTTTTAATTTTTTGTGCCACTTAATATATAAAGTGATCTATTTTGATGATCACTTTTAATAAATGTTTTTTGCATAAATAATGAATTTTAAATCAGTTTTTAGGCAATTTTTAGTTATAAAAATTCACATTTATGCATCAACTTTTCACCTTCCCTCAATCTCTATTATGGATACCAACCACACTTTAACGTATTAAATGGTTATTTTGTTTGTTTTTGTGTTTTATTTTAATATGTTTATCGAGAACATTTAAATTTTTTTAAATAATATTTTAAAAAATTACTAAATTTTGTGGGGAAATTTTATTTGAATTTAATTGAAAACAAAAAGTAATTTTCAAATAATTTGTTTCCCAAAGACAAAATGTCTGTTTTGGGGTTAATAGTAGAGCTCTAACTCTGAATTAAGCCTCGATTTCTTAAGGAATAAGGCAGATTGCTAGGTTGTTTTGTTTATTAGGGTTGATTTACAATTAGGGCTGGGGTTTTCGAGTCGGCCGACCGAGTCTCTTTCGGGCCAAAATTCAATGCCCGAACGATCTTTCGGACCGGGCCCCAAACCTATTTACAATGCCCTAACAGTCTGATACACAATAAAATTGTACAAAAAAATAAAGTTTGGTTTTTCTGAGATTTAATATAAGAAAATTTTTCTTATTCATTTATTGGTTTCCCCATTTAAATCTCTTTTCAATTTTATAAAGTCTAAAACATTTCAACGATAAAAATGAGAAAAAGAGTATGTGTGTATGTATGTAGTATATACTTGACAAAAGAATGTACCTTGAATAAATGAATGAAATGATTCATTCAATTCATTCACATTTTTATTCTTTCAAAACCATTCATCCGTCACAATATTTGAAAGGGAAATTAACGCTTCGATCTGATTAAATAAATTTTTAAAAGAAAAATCGGCATTTTTTGCAACAAATTTGGTTTTTTTAAGCAGAACTTTTACAATTATGGTGAGTTAATTATTTTTAAATAAAAATCATTAATGAGTGACTGTTTAGATTTGGGTATTTCCTTTAATATCTTCGACATTAAATTAATAAGGGAATTATGTAATCAAGTGGTTAATGTTCAAAATTAAATCTCGTACCTTTATCTATCCCAATTAAAATCTTCAGAATTGTAGGATATAACAATTTTTGCCTTTTTTATTAATGAAGGTTCTGGAAATAGGTTACCGTTTTTATTCTAATTAAATGGCCTCTCCAATTGAATGGCCAGCCCTATTTTGGGAAATAAATATGGTATTTGGGGTAATCAAATGAACTGCTCTTGAATATGTGCTTATTAAATTTAGTTAAAATGACCTTGAATACCTATAGTCAATCTGTGAATTACATTTATCAAAATGTTTATTTTTAATTTTATTCCAGATTCTTTACCCAAATTAATTTTTAAATAAAGATTTTCTCAAATTTAAGCCTTCTGTTCCCCACTGGCAAAAACGAAATGCGGCAGCTGGAGTGGAGGATATGGTTTTACTTCGACAATTAAATGATGATGCTATTGTTGAGAATTTACGTAAAAGGCTGGCTGCTCGTTTAATTTTCGTATGAATTTTTTTCAAAATTAATAATAATTATTTTTTATATTTCAAGACATATATTGGACCTGTACTTGTTAGTGTTAATCCTTTTGCTGATGTACAAAAATTTGGAGAAGCGGAAATGGAACAATATCAGGGTAGGCGAAGAAAATTTAAAAGGAATTTAATTTTTCTTTGGAAATCTTTTGAAATTAATTTTTAAAATTTTTTTAGGCGCAGCCCAATATGAAAATCCTCCACATATTTTTTCATTAGCCGACTCAATGTTTCGCAACCTCATGATTGACCGTGAACGTCAATGTGTAATAATTTCAGGCGAAAGTGGGGCTGGGAAAACTGTTGCTGCCAAACATATTGTAAAATTAAAAAAAAATTTTTACATAAACCAAAATTTTTTAATTTAGATGTCTTACTTAGCTCATTCTTCTGGTGGTGGTCAACGTGTACAGGGCCTAAAAGAGACTATTTTAAAGACAAATCCTTTGTTAGAAGCTTTTGGAAATGCTGCGACTATGCGAAATTGGAATTCAAGCAGGTTGGAGGTTTTTTAGAAACTTAAAGAAAATATTAAAGCATGTGATAGTCTAAAATTTTTTTAAATAAATAACACATCCTCCCTTTTTATTATTTAAAATCCTCAATTTATTAATTTCCATTCACAGATTTGGTAAATATGTTGAAATAGTCTTCAGTCTTGGTGGAGAACCTTTGGGTGGACGAATTTCTTCATTTTCACTAGAAAAATCCCGAGTTGCTCAAACAGCACGAGGAGAAAGAAATTTTCACATTTTTTACCAATTAATTGAGGGAGCCGATAAAGAATTGAGTAAAGCATTTGGATTGGCTAAAGCAACAAATTATAATTATTTAAATTGTTCTGATTGTTATGAAGCTGAAAATACAAATGATGGATGTTCTTTTGTTGAAACTAAAGTAAATTTTATAAAATCTTGATCAATTATTTTTTATGAAATTGCTGCCCTTATATAAATTTTATAAAATAATTTTTAAGGATGCAATGACTGCAATAGGATTAGACGAAAATATACAGCGTCAATGTTTGTCTGTTGTGGCAGCCACACTTCACATTGGAAATATTAATTTTGTGGAGTCTGAAGGAGATGGATTTGCTACTATTGCTGATGAACAATGTTTTTGTTTTAAAAAATATTTTTACAAAATTTTTTAGTTTTGCAATTTCCTGCATTTCTTTTGGGAATAACTCCTGAAGCGATTAAAGTTAATTTTAATTTTTAAAATTATAAAAATTAATTTTTAGGAGAATTTAACTCGTCGTCAACTCCAATCTAAATGGGGTAAAAATATTGAGCAAGTGGAGGTTAGACACAACAAAGAACAAGTTAAAATATTTAAAATATAAATTTATTTTTTTTAATTCATTTAAGGCAGCATATACCAGAAATGCTTGGGCAAAAGCTCTTTACTCAAAACTTTTTGAATTTTTAGGTTTTCTTTAAAATTTAATTTTAAATAATTAATTTAGTTACTTCTGTCAATCGAGCATTAAATGTGGATGATCGGCGACATTCTTTAGATCTGTCAATTGGTGTGTTGGATATTTACGGATTTGAAGTTTTTGAATGGAATGGATTTGAACAATTTTGGTTTGTTTATTTAAATATTTTTTAAAATTATTTTTAGCATTAATTTTGTAAATGAAAAACTCCAACAGATTTTTATTGAATTAACTTTAAAAGCAGAACAAGAGGAATATATGGCTGAAGGTATTCAATGGACAACTGTAGAATTCTTTAATAACAAAATTGTTTGTGATTTAATTGAAGCAAAGAGGCCACCAGGTTTTTTAAATATTTTTTGCTACAAAAAGAAGTTTTTAATTTTTAAGGTATTATGCCAATTCTCGACGATGTTTGTGCCCAAATCCACGGACAAAGTGACGGCGTTGACATTTTAATGTTAAACAAATTATCAAAACAATTACTTGGACACGAACATTTTCGCCCCGGATCTGATAACTTTTTAGTTCGTCACTATGCCGGTGAAGTACTTTATCAAGTTGAAGGTTTTTGTGATAGAAATCGAGATATTTTACATTTTGATTTGGTTCATTTAATGTTGGGAAGTAAAAAGTTTGTGAAATATTTTAGAATTTAATAGAATATTTTATTTTAGTTCATTTATGCGTCAATTATTTGAGGGATGTATTCCATCAGATCCCAATAAAAAGCCAACTAGTGCTTCTTCAAAAATTCGAGTAATTTATTTTTAAGTTTATTAAATTTATTTTTTAGAGTCAAGCAAATCATTTAATGGAATCTTTAATGTGTTGTGTGCCTCATTACATTCGTTGTATTAAACCAAATGAAAGAAAACGGGCACTTGATTTTGACGAAGAAAGGTTTTCTTTAATTTTGATTTTTGGAAAGGAGTATTTATAATTTTCTTTATTTTATTAACAAGGAACCATATCGAACGGTCACCAAAAATATCGTAATTATATTTATACCATCGTGTAGAGAAGGGTCGATTTCCTATTGCCAGTTTTTTTCGGCCCTACCCCCCAAATCGGAAGGTTATAGGGCTTCAAAGTTTTCGACTTCTTTTGAGCGTTAATTGCCCTCACGGTATGGTTCCTTTTAGGAATCTAACTTGGTTTTGGGGCTTAAAAGTATAGAGTTTACAATAAGAACATTTTCTAATATTCCTGGATATAATCACAAATCTTAATTAATTTTTAAGAGTTTTGCATCAAGTCCGCTATCTTGGTCTTCGAGAAAATATTCGCGTTCGTCGGGCTGGGTTTGCCTATCGACGACTTTTTGAGCGTTTTATTTGGAGATATTCAATAATTTGTAAAGGAAGTGAAAATAAATTAAAAAAGTTTCCTTTAAATTTAAAATTATATAATTCGTTTAAAAAACAGTAAAGATCCTCATCATGATTGTGAAATTATTTGTGAAACTGCACAGATTTCCCCTGAAGAGTTTCGACTTGGAAACACAAAAATATTTATTAGAAGTCCAGAATCTTTATTTCTTTTAGAAGAAGCGAGGGAAAGACGTTTTGATGCTTTTGCTAGAATTATTCAAAGAATATTTAAAAGATTTGCTGCAAAAAGGAATTTGAGGAAGCAAAAAGTAAATTTAATTTTTTTGTAAAAATGAGGCTTTATTAGTGTTTAGAAATTAATTATATTTTTTAAATTTAGGACGAAGCAAGTGAACTTTATCGAGGTTTAAAAGAAAGAAATCGTCATTCATTGGAACGTCGCTTTGTTGCTGGTAATTTAAAGTAAATATTAAAATTAAAAAAATTAATTTTTAAAGATTATATTGGTTTAGACCATCATCCAGGACTTCAAGCAATTGTTGGGGGAAGACGTGAACGTATTTTCTTTGCTGCAAGTGTTACTAAATATGATAGACGTTTTAGAGTAATATTTGAAATAATTTTTTTTATTTTTAAAAATTAATTTAGCCAACAAGGACAGACCTTTTATTGACTACAAAAGCAATTTTTCTTGTTGGCCGGGAGGCTTTAAAGGAAGGAACAAATGCTGGAAAAATGGTAGAATCGCTAAAAAGGTAAAAAAGAAAGAATAATTATGGCCGGGACACGCCCAAAATAATGCGCGGCCAAACAACGCAAGCATAACTTCCTTCAAAAATTACGAATTTTACTTAACAAATTTAGTATTAAACGATTCATCTCATCGAGCTAAAGCGATTGGTACTGAAATTGTTAAAGGCTCAACTATAAGAATATATTCTCGGGACAGGAAAAAATGTTTACTTTGTAAAATGTTTACTATTTTAGCGTTTTTTCAACTTATTTAGTTACCTATTTTTAAGTTCTTGCAACCTAAAAATCCTAACCCTAATTGTAATCCATTATTGAGAGTATCTATTAGCAGATCCTTTCTCCTAGTCATTGCCCAGTCAAATTAAAAATCTTATATTAAAATGTAAACTATAGTGGAGGTTAACCTTAATAAAATAAAAATTTTTAATTTAGAAAAATTCCTTTCGCCTCATTAAATGCTGTTTTGGTTAGTTCATTTCAAGATGATTTTTTATTGTTAGTTGTTACTTCTGAATATTCAAGTCTTTTGGAAACACCTTTAAAAACTGAATTTTTGGCTGCTTTAAAGTAATTTAAATTGAATTTATTCAAAAATAATTTTTATTTTTTCAGTAAACGTTTAAAAGAAAATTTCCGTCAATCTTCTCTTCCATTACAAATTACAGACAAATTTATTATTCAATTAAAACAATTGCGTCCAGCAATGTTACCCAATGCTTTCCCAAAAGCTGCTATTTCTTTATTTACTGGAGGAAATGAAAGGATTGTTGAATTTAGAAAAGAAAAGTTTAGAAAATAAAATTTTAAAAAAATAATTAAAGAAAATTTAATTATTTTTAGGAGACACAACAACAAGGTCGACGAACTATTTTGGTTCCAAATGGAAAAATACTTAATATTTTGGTTATTGATGGATTATCTCCAAATAGTAGTGAGCTTTTAAATAAATTGAATTAAAAAAAGTTTCTTTAAAGAGCCATCAAGTAATTACAAAATTTCATCAAACGGTATTTCTAATCAAATAAACAATTTAAATAAACAACACAATTTAATTTCTAACAAAAATAATATTTCAAATCAACAAATAAAACAAAAAGCAGCAGCCCCTCCGCCACTTAAACCAAAACCTATGGTAAGAAATAGTTTTAAATTGAAATTTAGAGGCATTTCAGTTAATAGTACTTAATAGAAATCACTCTTTCTTGGTGGTTTTTAGAAGTTTCTATTGAAGGGGAGGGGGTATTTCTATATAGATTGAAATGATTTTGATAAATTATTTGAAAGATTTTTTGTTTAAAAATGATCAAATCATAAGAAGATTTTCTCTTTCAGATCATTTCAAATAAAATTTGATCAAAAGTGTTTTTCAGAGTCAGGACTTTGGTTCTAGTTATGAGTTGTGTTTAATAAATAAAAGAGAAAAACTTGTGTTCTTAGCACCCAAAATTACTTAACTATCATTGATATTCCATTGTAATGGGCCTGTCAAAACATCAAGTTTTAATTGCCAAACTTTAAATAGACAAGGCCTAAACTCCACACATAATTTTAATAACCCCCGTCTCGAATCAAATAGTAAAGAACGTTGATTAATTATCTTCCACTATATTTTAAGGTAAAACCAATAACTTCAAATCCCGTTCTTCGTGCTATATATCCTTATGAAGCTCAGGATATCGATGAACTTTCTTTCACAAAAGACCAATTAATTGAATTAATCGAAAAAGATGAATCTGGTTGGTGGACAGGTCGGTTGATGGTTCAAGGAGGGAAAACTGGTCTTTTACCAGCAAATTATGTTGAGGAAGTTAAATTATAAAGAGAGGATTTAATTAAGAGAAAATTAAATTTATTAATTACTTTTTTATGTTAAAAAAGACTCATATTTTTCCTGTGATTTTAATTTTTTTTACCCAAAATACTTTTTCTTTTATTGCCTTTATTTTTTAAAATAATTTTCACTTAACAATTCTATGCTCATTTTATTCTTTTTTTTTTAAAAATAAAATTCCTAAAGTGATTGACCTAAATTCTTACATAATTTCATTTACAAACAAGTTGCTTTTACTTACATAATCATAAATTAAAATTAATATATTTTCTTGAATATTCTCCGCAAAAATCAATTTTTAGTTACGTTGCCCTTTTGTATTCTTAAAAAGCCCTTCCATTAATTAAAATAATTATTTAATTTACAGTCCAAAATGACTGCTACAAAAATTTTAAAAAATCAAAAAGGCGAAGGAGGCCCAAAAGTTTTATTAAATTCTGGCCACCTAATTCCATTAATTGGATTAGGTACTTATAAAATTGTTGACCAAACACTAATGGATTCTTCTGTGGATGCTGCCCTCAAATGTGGCTATAGATTCTTTGATACTGCAAAATTGTATAAAAATGAGAAGCAGCTGGGCAATAGCCTTGAAGTATCGAATATTTTTCTTTATAATAAGTGAGGAAGCCCAACAATCATTGAAAAATATTTTTCATAATTTGTGGATTTCTCACGGAAACTTTGAAAAAATTATTGAGATTTAGATATTTTTTGTAGTCAAAATCATTTATTTACTAGCATCTAACTTGCCAATAACAAAAACTAAATCTTTTTTATTTCCTCAGAAATTACTTCCAAAATATGGATTAAATCGTGAAGATGTATTTCTTCTAACCAAATTCTCTCCCTTTCCTGCTGAAAAAGCTAGTGAAGAAGTGCCAAAATTAATTGAGGAATCATTGGAAAATTTAAAAACAAAGTTTTTCTATTTACATAATTTTAAAAAATATTTTTAATTAAAGTTATATTGATTTGGTATTAATTCATTGTCCAAAACCCGATGAAAATAAAAATGAAGACAAAGAAGGGAATAGTGCTAGTCGAAAAATAAATTGGCAGGCACTTGAAAACCTTTCGGGTTTTTCTAAAAGAATTTTCTTAAATAAAAAATAGAATTTTTTAGAAGAAAAAGTCCATTCAATTGGGGTGTCTAATTATGAAGTTTGCCACTTGGAAGAAATGAATAAATATTTAAATAAAAAACCGGCAGTTAATCAAATCGAATTTCATCCTCATTTTCGAAGAAACGAAATTAGAGAATTTTGTAAAAATGAGGGAATTCATTTACAAGTTTTTTTTGAGGATAATTACAAAGAAAAAATTTTTAAGGCATTTTCTCCAATGGCCAGACAACAACCAGAATTATTAAATGATCCTGTGGTGAAGAGAATAACGGAGAAACACAAAACAACTCCTCAAGTTAAAATAAAATATTTTTTGAAAATTATAATTTTTACAGAAAGTGCTGTTATCTTTTGCTATTTCACAAGGTCTGAGAAAATTTTTCTACCTCATTAATTTTCTTCTCAAATAAAGAAAAAAAAGAAAATCTTCACAAATTATTTTAAATCTTATTTTTAAGGAATTGGAGTTGTACCAAAATCATCAAACCCAGAATGGATTTGTTCCAACTTTGACTCGTTGGATTTAAAATTAACAATTAAAGATTTGGATGAATTAAATAATATTCCAATTAATAAAAACTATATTCGCCCAACACCCTGGCTGGTTCTTTAAAAAATATTTATTTTTATTAATTATATTTTTTGCGACTTGAAATTGTGAATTAAAATTTAAAAAATCACTAACTTTTAGTAAAATTAATTTTACATAAATTCTAAATAATAAAAGAGAGGTGTAAATATTTGGAATTTTCTAAAAGATATTAATTGATAAAAGAATTTTGAGGAAGAATATCCTAATTAATTTCTAAATATACAAACAAAACAAGAAAGGAATGTGAAGGGGGAGGAAGAATTAAAGATTTAAAAAATAATAAAAATTGTTTTAAAAAATATATTAAAAAATATTTAGTAGATAAAAATATGTATAAGTAAGATAAGGGGGGCTGAGTGGGGAAGGCCAACATACAACACCTAACGTCAGATCATAAATTTATACTAAAAAAGATAATATAAATAAATTTATACCCATAGTTCCTTACAAAATTAAAAGAATATTCCCACATCGAGAACAAGTGTGGTATGTTGGTGGAAAGACAATTACAATTATTAAAAAATGGAAGGTAATTTAAGAGCTTTAATAAAATCCAAGTGACCGCTTCGAAATGACAAAAAATTTCAAGTTACAAAGTTACCAACCTACTTAAATCAAATTGTGAATCAGGAGTGCATAGTTAAAGAACTAAATCTATGGCTAATTGTTTGCCAACTCAATTCTGATGTATTTATGCCTTGAATACCCGTTAGGCAAGGCCAATGCTTTTTATGAACAGCAATTACCTTAAAATAAATTTTGAAATAAAAAATTAATTTATTTCTTTTACTTTTTGAATGGTTTCCTGTGCTGATTGATTTGGAATTTGTTCAAACGTTTCACTACTTAATTGGCCTACAAAATCAGCAGCAGCACTTTCAGTTGAGCAAAGAGCCTAAATAAATAAATTAAGATTTTAAATAAATTATTTATTTTTTACTTTAACACATTCCTCCGCTGCATCACAGATTGAAGAAAGATCATAACCACCCTCTAATGCTAAAACTACACGTCCATTGGCAAATTGGCGTAAAGTACGAGTTAAATAGCCAAACAATTTTGGTGTTAAATTGTATCTATAATTCAAAGGGAGAAGATTTAGAATAAATTTCTATAATATGCAAACCCTCCAAGAGCAGCTGCATGACCTTTTGTAGCATCAAAACCGGCAGATACTAAAACAAATTCTGGCTTAAACGCATCCAAAAGAGGCAGAACAAGTACACGCCAAGCAGCACTTAAATAAAATTATTAATTCTAAAATCATCTAAAATCACTAACAGATATTCAGCATCACCCATAATATCACCACTAAATGGAATATTGACAGTAGTTCCCTTGCCTGCTCCAATTCCGATTTCTGTAACTGCACCAGTACCTATACATAATTTTTAAAAACTAAAAAATAATTATAAAAAAGTACCAGGAAAGAAATTTCCATTGTCATGTCGATGCAAACTCAGATATAAACAATTTGGATCGGACTCAAAACAAAGTTGTGTGCCATTTCCATGGTGAACGTCCCAATCAATGATTGCAATACGCGGAGGAGAAAGTGAGGGACCATTACTAAAACGCTGTTGGAGGTAACGAGCAGCAATTGCAACCTTTTTTAATTAAAATTAAGAAATTAATCAAATTAAAATCTCATACATTATTAAAAAAGCAGAATCCCATTGCCTGTTCCTTTTCTGCGTGATGACCAGGAGGTCGAATACAAGCAAAACCATTTTTAAGTTTACCTTCCATTACTTGACAACATAATTCAATAAGAGCTCCAACAGCCATTTTTGCAGCGGTCTGTGTACTGGCATCGTTAAAATAAGTATCAGAATCTACGCCAATACCACCACATGGCAACTTAAATAAATTATTTTGAGAAAAAAATAGGCAAAGATATTTACCTGTACAAAACTTTTAAGTGGCAACTCTGCAGGATCCAATTTAAGACAAGCAGTGGGAGAAATCGCAAAGAATGTAACATAAGTAGGTGAATGAACAAGACGAAGTACCTCTAGAGGTGCTTTTCGAATACTAAAAAATTTTAAGGAAACAAATGAAATTTTTAAAATGAAAAAACTTACTTAACTCTCTCACAGGCAGATACAAGTCCTGATTCGATCAGTCTTGACCAAATGGACTGAACACGACCACCATGCTTTAATTATGGGAATTGAATGAAAAATATATACCGAAAATGATTAAGTTAAAGCTACTTAAGACAAACAAACTTTGATTTTATAATGATTATAGCAGTCTCATTTATTTGTAAAATTACCTCAACATGATTTCCATTTTCTGCGCAAAGACACTGGTGCTTATACATTGCTTGATCATAAGCAAGTCCTAAAGTTTTAATTTAAACAATTTTTAATTCGACGAAAATAACCAAACCAGTTTTTAGGTTTTGGCCAACTATATTCATCAAAGCATTAGAATTAGCATCAGTTGTTTCAGCACTAACTCCTTTCTGTGACGCTATTGGTCCTAGGCTGCTTGTAAAGTCCATAAGAGTATCATCCTCCGGTTCTTCGCGGACAAGTGACTTGCGTCGAAGTACCAGATCTCGTAATTGTTGCTTCAAAAGAGAAGGATATCCTCCAAGTGAAGGCATTTGAGGTGCAGGCGCAGCTAGAGTACGGTTATCAAAGCGAACTTGGCGCTGTTGTTGTTGTTGAATTGGTGTTGAATTAAATGCTAAAAAAATTTAGAGTTAAATTTAAATAAAATTAAAGACCTGAACTAGAAGATGAAGCATTAGAATCTCCAGTGCCTAAGAGAGTATGTGCCCCTCCACCTAAACCATAAGCTCCAGCTCCACTATTTTCCATCAATATTGAATTGGTTGTTGGAGTAATTCCACCAGCACAACCTCCAGCTCCGCTTTTTAGAAGAGAGGGCATTGAAAGGAAATGATGCATTAATGTATTTTGTAGAGAGACAAGTCCATTAAGCATATCCTGTTGTTGCTGATTAGAAGTTCCGTTAGAATTCATTCCTTCTTCAACGCTAGTTTTGTGAATAGCATCGACTAAATTTTTATAATAAATTGGCTTTCAAAAAAAAACAAGTTTCTAACCTTTACCATGACCAGCAGCACCAAAGGAGGCAGTAATTGGTAAATTTGGTAAAGAAGGTGAAGGAACCATCATTAAATTTGAAGCAGCATCTAAATGGAAGGAATGAGGAGCATTGGTTGTTGTTGGCGTAGCAACATTTCCTCCTCCACCAGCCGCAGCTAAAGCCGCTGCTTGTTGCAAAAGTAAAGAAGCAGCTGCTGGATCTATACCTGAAGAAGAGGTATTTGTTGAAGCAGAAGCGCCAGCAGAAGAATCACCATTCAACTCGTTATCTGGCCTAGAAATTAAAAAAATAAAAAGAAAAAACAAAAATTTAAACCTTTGTTGTAGTGCATTATGTGAAGGAAATACAATAGCTTGTGGAGGTGGAACATTAGAAGGAATAGTGGTTTGCTGATGTGGACTTGAACCTTTATTCAAAAGTCGTGCTCTAATGCGCATTTTGAGGTTAGGCTCGCTGTTCACTTTTCGTAATTGAAATTCTGCAGCAGAAAGAGAAGAGAAATTTGGAACATCTGAGGAATCCCCAGATGCGTAATCATTTGAAGGACGTGAAGGATGAGTTGGATGTGGATATGGCAAAAATCTGAATTTAAGAAGACTATTAGACATTCCTTTTTAACAAGTGAAACCTTTGATCGACATGTGAAGTATTAACTAGTGTAACAGGAATTGAAGTTGTATCACTTCCGCTAGGCAAATTTGATTCTGAAGTTGCACCAATTGCTCGAGACGTCCAATTAGGCGCTACTCCATTAAAAGAGGAAGAAGAGGTGGTAGCAGCAGCAGCTATATTTGAAGAGGAACCAGTAGAGCTGGAGGTATGTAATCGCTGTCTCTGCTTTTTGATTGCAATCCTAAAAGTTTAATTTGTGAGAAATCCGCAAGATTTATCCGCAAATATTTAAATTTGCAGATTTTTACATTAAAATACATACATAGACTTCAACCGGTCTCTTGTATGTTGAGAAATTGTTTGGCCAGACCCACTGAACGTTCGACGATTTCGAGCTGTAGCAGCAACTGTGTTGGTGCTCACATGTTCTTTATTTATTGCCAACGGGACAGAATTACAGGAAGTTGGCTGTTGTTGAGGATGAATTTTTGGTGATTGTTGTTGTTGTGTTGCTGCGACAACAGCAGCAGCTGCGGCCGCACAAATTTTTTGTCGATCAGTTTTAACGTCCAATTCATCGTTGGACAGATCAGTACTTGATTGTTGTTGTTGTTGAAAGAGTGCTGGAGTTTGTTGTTGCTTTAAATATAAATTTTAAATTTGTAAATAAATCAGAAAACCTGTTGTTGCTGTAAAACAACCATGGCAGCAGCAGCAGGGAGTGCAGACTGCAACAACTGTAAATTGAGCAGATAATCCTGTTGGGCTAAAGTTTGGGTATGCTGGAATTGTGCAAGGAGTTCGGCATGTCGACGTTGATAAAACTTAAAGAAATAAATTTTTTTGAAGGAAAAATATGACACAAATGTGACAGGAAAATAAACAAAAATTTTAATTTAAAAAAAAACCTCCTGTAGCATTGCCAACCGTTCATCAATTGGAACTCCATCAGTAACTGGCAATACTGGATCCTGTTGTAATTGTGAAGAATCATTTGTAGAACTTGAAGCTGAAGAATTATTTTCAATTGTTGTAGTTGTTGGAAGATTTTGTTCATCCATTTTTGTTGAAGAAATAATAAATAAATATTTTTCTTTCAATTAAAAAATCTTTTTTTTTCTCTTCTACTTTAAACGGACAATAATAAAAAGAATAAATATAAATGTATACAACAAATAAACATTTTTCTGTTGAAAGGCAAAAGAATTAAAATAAATATATAAAGGAGAAATAAAAGTAAAAGAATCAATATTTACAATTTTTTTAGTTTTAATTATTTTATAAAAATAAAAAAAAATTTTTTGGGGGAGGGTAGGGGTTGGTAGAGAAAATATTTTTGGGGGAGAGAGAAAATAAGGAAAAAATTTTTTTGGGGAGAGAGGGGGAGGGGAGGGGAAGAAGAATTTTTGGGGGGAGAAAAAGAAGAAAAAGTTTTTTGGGGGAAGGGGAGAGAAAAAGTTTTTTTGACGAATCGGTGTCTAATTTGCCTTTAAAGAACACTTCCTGTTTAAATGATAAGAAGAGAAGAAAATTTTGGAGGGAAGGAAAAGAGAAAATATAAAAAAGTTTATTTAATTACGCAAATTATTTTTTAAAAAAGTTTGGAATTTTTATTTAAAAAAACTAAAAATAATATACCTCCTAATTTGTTGTTTAACAAATTTATTCGTCACTAAAATGTGAATAATTTAAAATGTCATTTTTAGAGAGACTGGTTTGTTGCATTGTTTTACTTTAAATTTTTAGTTCTAAATATTTACATATTTAGGACCTTTTTTGATTAAAAATGAGGAAAAACAGAAAAATAATAAAAAGAGGATATTTAAAAGAATTTAAAGTTCAATTAAAGGATGGACAAACAAAAAATAAATTTTTGAAAATAAAATGAAAAATCGGTAGAATATTTTAACAAGATTTGCTTTAAAATGTTGAAAAAAAATAAGAGAAAGAGAGAATTTGTGTTTATGTTTGCAGTAAAACTAAAAATAAATATAATAATTTTTAACGTAAATATTTTTGTTAAAACTTTTTTTCTTCACGTAAAAATATCACAAGCATGGACAACCCAACAAAACGAACACTTGTTTTTGGAGAAAGTGAAAAATAAATGGAGAGAGGGGGGAGGGGGGTGAGGGGTAGGGAGATTTAAAAACTTCGAGTTTTTCTCAAGCCTTTCTTTACTTCATCATTAGACTTTTATCTGTTTTTCTTCTTCTGCTTTAGCTAAAAAAGGGCGAGTTAGCGGTTGGTGGTGGTGGTGGTATTGCTGCCAGCGGCGAATTTACCGATGAAAGAAGCAAACGAAAACGACGACGTTTTTCAATAAAGGAGGGAGAATATATGCTTCGAAGCTGTGGATTAAATGTGGAAAAGGAGAAGAAATGGGGGAATGGGTAGTTAGTTAGTTAGTTTGGTGTGTCTAAAAATAGAAACACTAGTGGCGGCTGGCTATAACAAACAAACACGGTAGAAAGGAGAGAGAGAGAATAGAAAATGGATATATGTAGATAGAGTTGTTATATTTAGTTGATATATAGGAAAGACAAAAATAATATAGAAGAAATAACGTTCGAGAGTCTGCTGAAATTTTTACGACTATCTAACATTTAAAAATGTCTGGATGGAAAATTGAAACTAAATAGGCATCTAGGTAAATTACAGTATTTTTTGATTTTGTTAAAATTTTTCGACCAAATAAATTAAAACACGAAAACTGAAAAATTTTGGATTTTAAGAAAATAAGAAATTTTTAATTTTTTAAAATTCTGATCTTAAATATTCTTAAATTATTTTTTAACCTCAAATTTTATTTGTTCTTGGTTTTTTCCGATAGAATAGAACAATTTTGGGACATTAAATGTAAAAAAAGATATTTATAGCTCAAGAGTATATTCTCGAATAACTTTACTTAATTCTTTCTCTCTTTTTTTTCTCTAACTTTCATTTTCACTATTTTAAAATATCAGTCGATTCACCTCAATTCTTCCGCTTTTTTTGTTAGCACAGAGGTTCTAAAAATGGCCGAAATTCTTCCGAAAATAAATACTGAAATAAGAAAAGAGGTTTTTTAAATTAGAAATTTAACTAAAAAATAAATTATTTAAAAGAGATTCTTTTAGTGATTTTATTGTTATAAGTAGACTAAAAATAGGGTAGGTAGTGAATTAATGAATTAAAGAAAGGATTTTTTAAAAAGTGTTAAAATTAGAAAAAAAGAAATCAAATGGTTAGTAAATGAACAAAGATTATAATAGGTATTTAGACTATTTTTAAAGTTTTATTCTTCAATAATCCATCAATTGAAGTAAAAGTGCCCGAAGAAGACGAGCCTTTAAAAATAAAATTTGTAATGATGGGGAGAATTTGGATTCCGAGAAGAGAATAATCTGAACGGAGAATAAAATTTTGGATTACGAGAAAGGAGATCAGAAAACATTTTTTTGTATTTTTGGGGTATAGGGGAAGTGTTATTTAAAATAAATTTAAAAAAATAAATTACTTCATGGCTAACCATTCTGACAATTTCTCCAGGCCGGACAGCAAAAAGATTTGCCTCAGTTGGTATTTCGTGTCCATGAGCTTTTAAATAGAAAAATATTTTAATTAAAAATATTTATTTATTTTACCTTCACAAGCCTCCAAAAATTGAAGACATTCGATTAAAACTTGAAAAAAATTTTTTTTTGAAAAATTTAAAAAATAGAAAAAACCATCATCGCGTATTACAATAACACATTTAGCAATATTTTCCATCAGTGATGCTAAACCTAAATTAAAATATTTTGAAAATTATTTAGGAAATGATGAACCATAAATTTAGGTGATACAAAAATTAAAATAATTATTTTTAATGACGAAAAGAATTTTCTTTGACTTTTAAAAAAATTTAAATTTTTCAAAAATAATTTTTTCAAACATTTTTTCATTAAATTTAAGTTTTTTTTCATTAAATATCAATTAAAAAATAATTTTCTTACATCTTTTGCTGTAAAACCAAGTATCAACACCCAATTTTCGTTCACAAGGTTCTAATGCTCTAACAATACGGGAAATTCCAAATCTTTAAATTAAAAAAATTATTTTATTAAATATTAATTATTAACTCGTAATTGCTTTTAGCACAGTAGAGGGTTCCAATAACTAAATTGTAAAATAAAATTAAAAATAAAATTTAAATATATTTTTAATTAAAAAACTTATAATTATTGAAAGATGAAAGGATTTATTGTCAGTATTCACATTTTCTTCTCTTTCAACTCTTTTCATAATTTCTTCTGCTTCTTCGTTACTATCTTTTTTTTTTTAATTTAATTAAAATTTAAAAATTAATTTCTTTACTTGTCATTATATAACAAACACATAAATTGGCCAAAACAATTGCAGAAACTTCCAACATCTTTTTTGTAAAAATAAATTAGTTGTTTTTATTTTTCTTTTTTTACCTTATCAAAATTGGCACGTACCAATGGGGCATAACAATCACTGAAAAAAATAAAGTTCCCTAAATATCCATTCACAATCCCAAATTTTTTCTTAAAATACTACTTGGATATATAAAGATGAAGTTATAAATATCCTCATAGTATTTTTTAATTACCAAACTTATATAAAAGTAAAAAAGTGGCAGAAATTCCCTTAACGAAATTAAGGTTTAAAAAGTTTCCAATATACCCCCTCCTCCCCCTACAGAAATCAAAGTTACCCCCAATTTTAGCCATTCTCCCTCTCCCAAAATTAATTACCTAGCTTCTTTAAATTTTTCTTGCATAAACAAAACATGTGCCAAATTCAATTTCCAAATATCATTTCCACTACAAAATTCGGCTGAACGCCTAAAAAGTTTTTCAATTAACGACCATTGTGATTTATCCCAGAGTAATTTTGCTTGAGATAAAAGTGAGGGTAAAAATTCTTCCATTGTTTGTTCAACACTATCTATTGCCTGTTGTAATGAACGAACATCTATATTTGTTTTTGTTCCTCCATCATTTTCACGAATTTCCTTTAGAAAAGTAAAATAAAATATGAAAAAAGCATCATTTTAGACAAAACTCTTTAAAGGTTTCAGAATTTTATTTTATTTAAAATCTGTCTAAATATTCTCGTTTGGCTTAATATTTTAACGAGTTATCGGATATAAATATTAAAAAAATACCTGTAAATGTTGATGTCTTTTCCGTAATTCAACAAGTTTTGAATTTGAAAGAGAATCAAATTTTGTATAAGCATCTGATTCAGAAGACTATAAAAAGTTTAAAAAAATAATTTAAAAATAAATTACTTGAAGTGTTATTAAAGCATCCAAATAATCAAATTGATACTTTAAAAAATACATAAAAAATTTTTAAACAAAAAATACTTGTGAAAGCATTTTATATGTAAGATGTGCTAAAAAATTAATAATTTTTAATTTATAAAAAAGAATAATTTTCACCATTTTCTGCAAGTACATCTGCTGCCAAATCGTAATATTCATATCTGAAGAAATTTTATATAAAAAAGCAAAAAGAATGGAAGAAAAAACGAGGAATTAAACGGTCACTTTTTATTGTTCGTTCAATTTTTGTCTAATTTTCCAAATCTTTTTTTATCGAGAAAGAAATCCTAATTTACAAAATAGGGTTAAAACTTTCTGTTCAGAATTAATTTTACGCATTTTTAAGCATAACCAAATTATTTATAAATTAAAATTTACTTGCAATATAACAACAATAAATTAGCAAAAGTTTCAGGTGGAAAGGGATTATGGCCAAGCAAATATTGAAGTTTAGAAAAACTGTCAGCCAAATTAGTTTCTACACCAATTAATGCCTAAAATAAATAATTAGGGGGTAGAAATTTAAAATTAATTTATACTTGATTGTGTAAAGTAACAGGATCAAGTTCTTCTTCAGCTCTTGCAGGCATATCTAATAAAGCTTCTGCTGCTGCGTCCACTTAAAATTAACAAAAAATAATAATTAAACTGCTTTTAAATTAAAAATTAGGAGAAAATGTCCTTACAGATAAATTAATAGAGTTGTACCCCGTCCCCGAAAGTCGGGAATTTGAGAGTGCCCTCCCGTGGCGCTGCCTCCCCGAAAATTTTCCCGTGGCTAGACTCTATATCTTCTCAAATTGAATTCAGAACCAACAGTCTTTTAATAAATGAAAGAAAACCCTCTCATATTTCTCTCACTTAATATTAATTAATTTTACTTAAAAATTATTTTTTCTTTTACCATTTTTCATTTGATATTCAATCGCAAATTTAAGATTACAAGCTTCAATAACAGCACTTTCATTTAACTGAAATGTGTTGCCAACAGAACGAAGTTGTGCCCCTCCATTTGCTTCTTCTGCTGCCATTCCAATTCCCAATTCTGAAAATTTCTTTAAAATAAATTTTATTTAAATTAAAAAAGAACCAGGATGATCCTTTACAGCTCTGTCAATAATTTCAGAAATCTGTTTAATTAAAAAAACATTTCTAATGAAAATGATTTTTGAAGACAACTACTCTCTTGAGATTTTAGATAGACAAAAACTTTAATTTTTCATTAAAAAAACAAATTTCACTATATTTTTAGAAACTTACCATACTCAAAGCTTGTGGAAAATTTCTCATTTGATAGTGGCAAAGAGCAATTGAATAAGTTAAATGATTCTAAAAGTTAAAAAAATTATTTTCTAATTATAATTACTTGATATCCAGAAGTATCATCAACATTTTGTTGTTCAGTTGCAACCATAAAACGTTTAAGTGCTTCAGCAGGCTTTCCTTCCTACAAAAGTTAGAATTATTTTTGGAAAGTTTTGGGTGTTAAGAAATGAGGGGGTGATTGTAAAAATGAGAAAAATGAAAGGAAAATAAAAAATAAAGTTAATTTTAATTATTCAAACAAGCAAATCTTTTAATTTATCCATTATATTATTATAGAGAGATTTAATGTAATTAAAATTTTATAAAAATGTTTAAAAAATTACCTTTAAATCCAAACATGCCAAATTTACCTAAAAAATAAAAGAACAACTAAAAATTATAAATAAAAAAAATACTTCAATATCAGGATCGTCACTATCAAATTGTTCAACAAGAATTCGAGCATTTTGGAGGTCCTCTTCTCGATATTTAATTGCCGCGTCCAATTTGACTACTTTCTTCTCCATTTTTGGATCATTTATCTAAAAAAAGAGAATTTTAATATAAAAAAATAAATTTTACAAGTGCCAAAACAGAAACAGCCTCAGGAAACATATAAGCCTTTAAAAGAACAAAAAAATTAAATAAAATTATTTACTTTACATTATAAAGAGCCTGAGCATGATAAAGACGATAATCTGTATGTTGAGGATATAATTCGCTTAGTTTTTCATAACATTCTGCTGCCATAATATAATCTATTAAAAATTTTTTTATTGTCAAAAAAAATTTTTAAATTCGAAATTAAAAAAAAAATAATTTTTTTTTTCATTTGGCATTCTGTTTAAAATTAAAATTTTTTAAAAAATAATATGGATTGATTAAATTTTGATTTTCCCTGGAGTAATTTTTATTTTAATGTTTTTAAGGGTTGTATAACTCTATCTCTGTTATAAGTATCAAACAAAACCTTGAATATAATAATAACAATAACCAAGTAAAGATAGCGCGGCTCTTGACTGTAATCAATAAATTAAAAAAAAAAAAACGGATATAGTGTAGTGTACCGGTGGTAAAAGTTCGGGACGTGACATATGTCATTCGATTCGTCTCGACGAGCTGAGTCGAACGGTACCACTCCCTATTTTAGGAAATGATTCTGGACCGAGTTATAGGTCCCTGAAAATCGAAAAACCATAGGGGGGAGTAAGCTCGATTTTGGGGTGAAAAATTCGAATATGCAAATTATACCTCATTCGAAAGAGCTCCTCGAGCTGAGTCGAATGACACCAAAATCAGCTTGATTGAACAAGTTTGAGTCGAGATATAGGGCTCGAAATGGTCAAAAACCATAGGGGGGATTTTGGGGTCAAAAATTCGATTCTACAAATGTTAGCTCATTCGAGAGAGCTCGTCGAGCTGAATCGAATGACACCAAAACCATCTTGATTGCACAAGTTTTGACAAAGTTACGATAGAAAAACTACCAACATAAACCTATGGGTCGTCGGCGAGGCGCTTGTGCAAGACCCCGCGCTTCGCGCGGGGTCTTGCGGCACGCGCCTCGCGGGGAGTCTACGGGCGCTGGGTCTGGGCTTGTAACATAAACCTATTCCTATCTCCCTTGCTCTGGACGTATTTGGGGCCTCCGTAGCAGCAAAAATCTCCACAGATGCCATAGGTAAGGAGCTAAAACAAACGGTCATAATTTTGTCAAATCAAGTCGGATTTTATTGATTTCGGTGTCATTCGACTCAGCTCGAGGAGCTCTTTCGAATGAGGTATAATTTGCATATTCGAATTTTTCACCCCAAAATCGAGCTTACTCCCCCCTTTGGTTTTTCGATATTCCGGGACCTATAACTCGGTCCAGAATTATTTCCTAAAATGGGGAGTGGTACCGTTCGACTCAGCTCGTCGAGTCGAATCGAATGACATATGTCACGTCCCGAACTTTTACCACCGGTACACTACACTACAGCCAAAAAAACATCCCTTAAATTTTTTTAAACCTCCGGATTTCTTTGAACTTCATATTGCAAAACACGCATTGCATCAGTGAATTTATTGTCTCGAATCTTTAAAAATATTTTTTTAAATTTTTTTTTAAATTTTACCATTCCATATATTGTACTTGTAAATTCCCCATCTTTGATTGGCATAAATGCCATATTTTGTGATTAATTTTTATTTTTTTCTTTATTTAAATTTCAAAAAAATTCTGAAATTTATTAAATATTTTAAAATTTTATTTTCAACAATTTTATAATTATTTAATATAAAAATCTTTATTTCCTTGGCAACCAAATATTTTGAAAAATAAATATTTGGCATTTATTTTTTTAAAAAATTTAAAAAAATCAAAAGAAATATTCTAATTTTATTTAAATTTTTTAGATTATTTATTTATTTTTATTTTAATTTTTAAATGCCTATAACAAAAGGAGTTGGCGCTGGATCATCTACTAGTGAATATATTTGTCGAGACTTGGGGGAATTTAAGGTTTTTAAAGTTAAAGTTCTTTAATTTTTAAAAATTTTTTAGAAATTAATTGACAGACTTAGAGCAGAAGAAGACAGAATAATATTCAAACTTAATTGTGAATTGCCAACTCGGTCATTCTCTCGTCAATTGGATAAGAGAAAAATTTGTGAGAATGTTCACAAACAGGTAATTTTTAAAAATGTTCGTTAGATGACCAGATCAGATTTTCTTATAGGCCTGTAGCCAGGGGAGGAATTCCCCCCCCCCTTCTTCCCGAAATGGAAAAAGGAAAAAATTTGGGGAAGGTTGAATTTTTTAGCCCACGTCTTCCAAAAAAATCGCCTGCGAACCTATTATGACTCCCCCAAAAGTTTTCCTGGCTTCGGGCCTGTTTCGGATAGTATGTTTTCTGACGGCCTTTTATTTTTCTGTTAAATATCGATTTTATGTAGGGAAGAGGAATGGGCTAGATCGAGATTCTCGGCTTTTACTTTCGTCCGTTTAATTTTTCTTTAAAAAATTCTAAATTTTAAACAGTTTTTTATTCCTCGAAATCAATTTATTTCCCAGACCATTCTTGTCTTATAATCAAAAAATTAAAAATTTTTCCAATTAGTTGCTAGAAACAAGAAAAAGACGCGAGGATTTGCTTCAACGATGTATAAATGAAAATAGAGAAACACTTCTGAGGTATCGCAATGCTAATAAGCAGGAAGAGGAAGGTGCCAAAACTATTACCTCAAAAGAAGAAATGTCAGCATATGCAAATGTAAAATAAATTTTTTAAATTAAAGATTTTAAATTTGATTTAATTAATCCAATTAAATTGAAAATTTGACTTTTGATATTGAAGTGATTTGAAGGAGGCGTCTTCATTTAACATTTTTTTATTTTTTAGCTCCGTTTGCTCAGGGAGGAAGCATCTGTTGAGGAAATTGTGCGTGTTCAGGCTGATAAAGCTTTGACTGACAGATGCCGAAAAGAATTGTTACTTCCATAATTAAAAGTCTTAAAGGAAAGGTTCTAAAATTTTGTTGTTAAAAATATTAAGAGAATTAAATGACTATTTTATAAAAATTCGAAATATTCAACCAGTTTTACAAAGTTCTCATGCCTATATAAATTACATAAACGTATAAACTCGTGCTTTCTTTGAAGAGAAGATTGTTTTGATTACTGACAGATTTTAAACAAAAATTAAATAATTTCAAAGTTTTTTATACAATAAATACAAAATTTGAAAAGAAAAAATACAAAAGGATTAGATGTTAAAATAAGAAAATGAATGGGCATTTGAATTAATTTTCAGTTTTTAACCCTAAGGTTTTTCTTGGATAACTAATAATTTTTGAAAACAAATTTATTAAAAAACAAAAAAAAAGTCCCCCAATCATTCTCTCTTGGTATTTCCGTTTTAAATATTAGAAAAAAATTACAAATAAATATTCAATAATTAAAAATAATTAAAAACCATGTAAAAGGACGGAAATACAAAAATTGTCAGAAAAATGAGCAAGAAATTTTTGGACTTGTATCACTGTGGTTTTGATTCTAATTCTTGGGTGCGTTGTCTAACTGCTTCAATTCTTTGTTTAAGCAATGAAGTACGCAACAGAGCTGTCCTTTCAAGAGTTTTTATTGAATGAATATCTTTGTCCTTAAATTTTAAAAAATTTGTAAAAATAAAAGATTAAACAAAAATGTTTAATTATTGAAAGTACTTGGTAATTCTTCGGTTTAGCTCCTCGAGCTGATGTGAGTCGAATGGAACTAAAATAAACGAAATCTGACGTAACTGAGAAAAATTATGATAACTTTTGTAAAAAATAACTTTTGCATAAACCGAAGAATTAACAAACATTTCCTATATCTAATTTTTCAGCATGGTTTTAGTACCAATGCAAAAATAACGGCCATTTGTTTTGCCTGCCTATCCGCAGATTTTCTCATTTCAAAAGCAAAAGAATCAAAGCCCATAGCACGCCGACTACCTGACAAATCAGCTCTCCAAAATTTGGAGTATTTCTCTTCACAAAAGCCTTTAAAATTTAAAAAAAAAATAAAAATCTAAAATATTAAAAAAACTTTCTGGTGCTGAAGAAGAAAAATTTTCAAGAGGCCTTTTTTGCTGTTGCTGAGGAAATGATGGAGTTGAAGAACTATTTACTGTCACTGTTTGTGGTGCGGAGGATGAACATGTTGGGATATTTCGAAGTGGTAATGGAGTTGAAGTTGAGGAAGTGGAAGGTGTAAAACAGAGAGAGGAAGCTAAAGTTTTTGGTATTTCTACTTTACACAATTGTTGGGGTGGTTTGACAGTTGAAGCTGAAAAATATTAATTGAGGGATTAAAAAAGCCAAAAAATAAACGTGTATTTGACAGTTGAGAATTTTGTTTTTCTGGCATTCGTTTAAAAGGTTGTTGTAAATTTGGTAACGTCCCTGGTCGAAAAGTTGGAGGAGTGGAAGAAGGAGTAGATGTTGAACCTGTAGGTGTGGAATGCTTGTGAAGTTGTGGTTGTTGATGTTGTGGCATACGAATAGATGGTAATGATGAAGAAACTAAATAATAAAATTGGATTTTTTTTGAAAATAAAATTGATGTTGGGAATTAGAAAATGTAATAGTTAATTGCAAAAGACAAAGATCTGAATTGAATCGGCCTAGGTAATGAATTAATAAGTCTAAAATATTAAAAAACTTTCTGGTATTGAGGAAGGAGTTTTCGAGCAACTATCAACCCACAAATTTAAACCATTTTAAAATTAGTTAATTTTCAGATTAATTAAAGTAATCCAACTCTAACAATCATAACTTCGAGACATTTCAGAAAAATGATTAACATTTTTAAGTTAAAATCAGAAAAATTTAAAAACCTTTTTCATTCTCGATCGGAGGTTTTGTCTTTGGTGTTTGTTGTAAAGTAGAGTGATGACTTCCATTATTGCCGTTACCATTTTTCAACCCAGCAGTAGCTCGTAATTTCTCTGCATGTTTCCATTCAGTTGGCTTTTCCCATTGCGAAATATTTGTGGCACTATTGTAGTAATAACTAAAAAATTTGGGGAAAATTAGGATAAAAATTGAGACAAAAAACCGTTTGCCAGAAGAACTAGTTTGTTCAGTCCACGTTCCAAATTCTTTTAAACGAGCAGTTAATGGTATTGTATCCTATTAAAAAATTAAAAATGAGAAGTAATATTGAAAGTAGAATTTGAAGTTGGCAGGAATTCTAATTTTATTTAGGGACAAGGTCGAGGATATCAATTACACTCTATAAATAATTACGGAGTAATTAGTGCCCTTATTTCGTTACTGTTCATTAAAAAATATTTTTAATAAAATCCACAAACCATTTTTTATGTTTTTGTTCCCAAAGAAATGTTTAACAATAATTTCAGATGATTAGGATTAACCTATAATGTTGAAGTCAATCGAGTGTTTTAATGATTCTAAAAAAGAAATATTTAAAAATTAAAAAAAATTTAATGACAAATAGGTGTAAAACAAATCTTGTTACATATTTAATTACATGTGTTAATAAGCCATAAAAAAAGAAGTGTACTTGCTCCTAAATGGTTGCGCCTAGGTGGCCCGCACAAAAACGACCGGAGGGCGAGTAAGTGACGAAAATGAAAAGAGTAGAAAGCGAGAGAGTGTGATTAGAATTTTCATTTAATTTTTTCCTCGGGACACGCCCGAGTAGGCGCGGGCCAAGTAGGCGCGACCGAGTAGGCGCGACCGAGTAGGCGCAGGCCAAGTAGGCGCAAGGCCAAGTAGGCGCACGGCCCAAGTAGGCGCAAATCTTTTAGCTCAAAATATTCAAATTAAAAAATAAGTCAGTATAAATATTTTTCTGTTAATGAGTTAGAAGATAGATTCTTGATAAAAATTAGAAGAAAGGTACCTATTTTAGAAGAAAGACACCTTAAATATCGATATCCTGTAGTATACGTTCGTACTGTACGCATTAACTAGGCAGTTCAAAAGTGTATATTCATTTTCTAATCCATTAAAAGCTTTTAATCATCAAAAGACTCCTCTGTAGCTGGACTTTTTTGTGAAACGCCTTGAAGAAGTTTTTAGTCGTATCTTGATTGTTAATTATACCTTTGTATAAACTTCATGTTCCCTTAAACTAGTTAGTTCCTAAAGGCTAACTAGTTAGTACAGGTTGTTTATTCATAACATTCCCTTAAACTAGTTAGTCCCCCTTAAACTAAAACTAGTTAGTATTCATAACATTGGTAAGCCACAGGAATTATCAAAGCAGCATGGCTTTCACTAATTAACAAACTTAGCCAGTAATCCAAAACTTATCGACAGCTAAGTATGGAGCTTTTATGAGAAAAATATTACAAGAAAAGATTTTTCTTAAATTTTGTCAAAAAATAAAAACATCACCGGGCTTCACTTAATAAATTTTTTGCTCTAACAAATAAGAAGGGCAGTTTTGGAAGAAGTCCAGTGTCAAAATAAAGTTACTTGATTATTCAGCTAACTAATTAACAAATTATTTGAATATTAACAAAGAAAATTCTAGGTAAAATTTAAGAAATTTGCCCTTGCGCCTACTTGGGCCGTGCGCCTACTTGGCCTTGCGCCTACTTAGCCTGCGCCTACTCGGTCGCGCCTACTCGGTCGCGCCTACTTGGCCCGCGCCTACTTGGGCCGTACCCTTTTCCTCGTTGCGAGACGGTTAGATTTCCAGTTTAACCCGCCGAGACGTTTCAGTGTAGAATTTTCTTAAAAATTTTAGCTTTAATAAAATTCGCATTTTTAGTTATTTTTTGCTTAAATGTTATTAGAATCATTCTAATTTTACTTTCTTTTAATAGTTTAATAATTAATTTAAATTAAAATTATGTATCTCTACAATTTAACATTACAAGGAATTACTTCAATCAATTGTGCTGTTCACGGTTCATTTACTGGAAATTCAAAACAACAGGTTTATTTTTAAAGAAAATTTTTAAAAAAATATTTTAGGAAGTTTGTGTTGCAAAAGGCTCAGTGCTTCAATTATTATTTTGTGACCCAAAAACTGGAAAAATTTCCGTAATTTGCAGTTGTGATACTTTTGGAATAATTAGATCGCTTTTGACTTTTCGTCTTACCGGAAGTTCTAAAGGTTTACTAAAACATTAAAGAATTTTATTTTTAATTGAGGAAAAATAGAGACTTTAATTAAAAACTGTTCGGATACACTTCCTACGATTTTTCCATTAAATTTTTCAGATTATATTGCCGTTGCTTCAGATTCTGGTCGAATTGTAATTCTCGAATATTCTTCACAAAAACATTCATTTGAACGTGTTCATCAAGAAACTTATGGTAAATCTGGTTGTCGACGTGTTGTCCCTGGTCAGTATTTGGCCGTTGATCCAAAGGGGAGAGCTCTTTTGATTGGAGCGGTTTGTTTTTATTTTTCTGATTGAAATTTTTTTGGGGGTTTTCTTACCTTTTTCCTTATTAGATTGAACGACAAAAATTGGTATACATTTTAAACAGAGATGCTCAAGCAAATCTAACTATCAGCTCACCACTTGAAGCACACAAAAATTACAGCATATGTTTTTCAATTGTTGGCATTGATGTTGGTTTTGAAAATCCGACTTTTGCCTGCCTAGAAATTGATTATGAGGTATCTTTTTATTTTAAGTTGAAGTTGTTTTATTTTTCTGTTGGTTGTTTTTTGTTTTTCCTATGAAGGCCAATGTAAAGCATATAGCTATTAATTTCCTAAGGCTGAGCAGTAGGCGGCGTGGTGTAATGGCTAACACATCAGTCCGGTCTACTGAAGATGCTGGTTCGCTCCCAGCCGCCGAATAACCTTTTGCTCTAGCTAAAGGAGAGAAATAGCTATAGCCCAGCTGCTTTACTCCAACTAGCCAGAATTATTCATTTTTAGCGCCTCAGGCGAAAATTTTGAGAATTTCAGAAGCCAAAGTGAAATTTTTTGCCCAATAATGACATTTTTTTCACACTGCCATGATTATTTCTATTTTTTAAAGGATTGTGATCATGATCCTACAGGTGATGCTTACAAACATATAAAACAGACACTCACGTTTTACGAATTGGATCTTGGATTAAACCATGTTGTGCGGAAATATGCTGAACCTTTGACTGAACAGGTACATTTCCGTTTATTCCATGAGTTAGCCAATTGATTAGTTCGACAAGTCTAAAACTAATCAAAATTCTGTTGAAACTTTACTCTTATTGTTAGTTTAAATTTCTTGTTTAAAGGGAAATTTACTCATTGGCGTTCCTGGTGGGAGTGATGGACCAAGCGGAGTGATTGTTTGCTGTGAAAACTATTTAGTCTACAAAAACTTAGGCGATCAACCTGATGTTCGATGTCCAATTCCTAGGCGAAGAGTAATTACTTTTTTTAAATTTTACTTGTTTATTTCATTTTCATGTCAAAAATATTACTCAATTTCTTTTAAGAATGATTTGGATGAAAGTGAACGTCCAATAATGATTGTTTGTGCTGCTACACACAAGACAAAATCAATGTACTTTTTCCTTGTTCAATCAGAACAAGGTGATGTTTTCAAAGTAACTTTAGAAGCTGATGGTGATCTTGTGACAGAAATGCGCATTAAATATTTTGATACATTACCTGTGGCTAATGCGTTGTGTATATTAAAGACGGGATTTTTATTCACAGCTAGTGAATTTGGAAATCAGTTTGTTTTTTAAATTTTACTCGTAAGGGTGTCGAAAACCTTACCTAAAAATATTTTTATAATAATTCTAATGAGATTTAATTATTTGTTTTTTAGTCAACTTTTCCAAATTGCACATTTGGGTGACAATGACGATGAGCCAGAATTTTCATCAAGAATTCCTTTAGATGAAGGGGAAACATTTTTCTATGATACTCGTGGTCTTCAAAATTTAATTCTTGTTGATCAAATTGACAGCTTAAATCCAATGATTACATCACACGTAATTTTGTTATTAAATTTTTTTGTTAAATTTTGTATTATTTTTTAGATTGGAGATTTAGCTAATGAAGATGCACCTCAAATTTATGCACTTTGTGGTCGTGGTCCACGTTCAACAATGAGAGTACTCCGTAATGGGTTGGAGGTTGCAGAAATGGCAGTTTCAGAATTACCAGGAAATCCTACAGCTGTCTGGACAGTTAAAAAGAATGTTGATGGTTTCTTTGTTTTTTCTTTTTTTAATTAAATATTTTCCTTTATAGATCCTTTTCATGCACACATTATTGTTTCATTCACAAATGCTACTCTTGTTCTTTCCATTGGCGAGACTGTTGAAGAAGTTACAGATTCTGGTTTTCTCGGTACAACGCCAACACTTGGCTGTGCATTAATTGGAGATGATTCACTTCTTCAAGTTTATCCATCAGGCATTCGACATATTCGGGCTGATAGACGTATAAACGAATGGAGAGCGCCACCGAAAAGGCCCATTCAAAAATGCACGATGAATAGAAGACAGGTATATTTTCTGAATGATATAATTACGTGGTGATAACCTAAGCTTTAGACATAACTAACTTTTTTATTTTTAGTTGAGTTTACTCTTTCATTATTGAGAGTTGAACACTTAACATTTTTTAAATTAGAATAATTATTCTGTATTTTTATTGTTATCAAGGTTGTCATTTCTTTGACTGGTGCGGAAATTGTTTATTTTGAACTTGACATGAACAACCAACTACGTGAATATTCTGAACGACGTGAACTTACCTCGGAAGTTCTATGTATGAGTATGAGCGAAGTACCTGAAGGAGAGCTTCGTTCTCGATTCCTCACAGTTGGACTAGCTGATAAGACTGTCCGCATCATTTCTCTGGATACCTCTGATTGTTTGGCGCCATTAAGGTTATTCTTGAATATGTATATTCTTGTTAATTATAATATTAAAGTATGCAAGCTTTGCCAGCAGAGCCTGAATCACTTATGGTTATGGAAACATCAAGTGAACAAACAGGCACGACTAGCATCATGCATTTAAATATTGGTCTCCAAAATGGTTGCTTGTTACGAGCAACACTTGATCAAGGTATACCTTAAAATTGTAAAAATGATTATAATACAATATTTAATATGTATGAAATATCTACCTTGTTCATTTTTCAGTTACCGGTGATTTGAGTGATAATCGAACCCGCTATTTGGGGACCCGACCTGTGAAGCTATTTCGTGTTTTGATACAAAGACGAGAGGCTGTAAGATTTCTCCATATAAAATCAATAAAATTTTGCAATATTTAGCTTTTCGCCTGTTCCAGCAGAGCTTGGCTCTTCTACAACTATCAAGGTCGTTTTCATTTGACACCATTGAGTTACAGTGCACTTGAGCATGCAGCTAGTTTTTCTTCTGAACAATGCTCTGAGGGTATTGTTGCAATTTCTGAGAATACACTTCGGTAATTAAAAATATTCTTAAAGATTTGATTAAAAAATTTTACTTTAAAGGATTTTGGCACTAGAAAAGCTTGGGGTACTTTTCAATCAAGTTGTACACAAACTGAAATACACGCCACGTCGACTAGTTGTACATCCAGCGTCACAAAATATGATCATTATTGAAACAGATCATGCAGCTTTTACCGAGAAAGGAAAACGTAGAAGACGTGAGGAAATGGCAAATGTATGTAAATTAACAAAATATTTACCTCTAACTTTTACATTCTTTTTTAAAGGATTTGATTGAAATGGCAAAAGATCAAGAAGAAAAGGCTTTAGCTGAGGAAATGGCACATTCTCTAAGGAATTATGAACCAGATGAATCAATATATGGGTCTGCTAGGGCCCAAGCAGGTTAATTATGTTTTAATTCCCATTATCTTTTAAGGGTGGGGGATTTCAGTACAACCTTTTCTAACTTTAGATCTTTCAATATATAAAAAAAATTTAAATAGGGGATAAGGATTAGAGACCGAAGCTGTACTGAAATTGCCTTTACAATATTTTTATTACAAAAATAAATAAAAATTTTAAATTTTCTTCAGGGAAATGGGCATCAGCGGTTCGCCTTTTGGTTCCTAAAACGGGCCAAACTCTATGTCAATATGAATTGCCCGAGGGAGAAGCTGCATTTTGGTAGAACTTTGAAATATATATCAATTATTTACTTATATATTAAAAAAATTTAGTGTCGAACTAGTCAATTTTCGTTCACAAAATGACACTACATTTGTACTTGTCGGCTGTGCTATCGAATTAGAACTTCGTCCAAAACGTTCAAAAGGTGGCTGTGTCTATACTTTTCTTTTAACAAACAATGGAATGCGCTTTGAATTTATTCATCGAACACCAACACCACATGAAGTTTATGCAGTACATGATTTCCGTGGAATGGCACTTATTGGAGTGGGTAATTTACTTCGTATGTACGATTTTGGAAAGAAAAAATTGCTGGCAAAATGTGAAAATCGGGTTGGTTATATTTTTATAAATATTTTATCTTTTCTTATACAAAATTTGTTGCAAATATGTGTTAATTACAAATCAAAGGGGAAAAGTTTGAGTTGTGAGAGACTGCCTCATTCAATAAGGCAATAATATTAAAATTATTGGTAAAGCTAGGAACGGGTACGAGTATTAACTACCGTTGATTTATTTTTTTATTCGTCACTTAATATTCCAAAAAATATTTTCTACGCAATCTTGATTTGAGATTCTTTTTCTGCTTCTACTAATTCTTTATTTTCTTTTAAAATGTTTAGGTATTTTCCTTTAAGTTTTACTTCAATTATCTATCAACTCTATTTAAAAATGGTTAGCTTCACTTATTTTTAAAAGCAATTTATCGACAAAAATAGGCAAAATCACATAAAATGATAAATAGGAAGAGAATTAAACAATATTCCTTTTAAACTAAATGCATCCCTGACTTTTAAGCTTTATATATAAAAAGTTGGATAAATTTTTATTAGAACTAGTTTAACAGCTAAATAAATGGCTATGATTTAAAGCTTTTTCACACATATTTGCGATTTAAATACATTGATCTAAATAAATTAAGGCAAGAAAATTAAGATATTCCTATCTTACAAAGGTGTTTTTCTATCATTAACTGTTCTTATTTTCTTAAATCTATTCATGCGTCTGATAGTTCGCCACATTTTTGATGTTGCCTTTTGATCATTGGGTCGTTGAACATACGAAGTTGGGAGTTAAATGAGTTACACTAAAAAATTTAATCCTTTTAATTTTTGTGACTTTATTTATGAAAAAATACCATAGGCATGTTGTTTGGATCACGATTTGATGTAAATATCATGTTGTTGCAAGTGAGCAATTGTTTGAAACATGTCCGGAACTCTCGATTGAATAGTGTGTAAATAACCTGAATTAAGAATATTTGAAAATTTTTCAATATTTAAATTTAGTTCTACAAAAGATTTTTGTTTTTAAAACTAACCGGATTGAATGCAGAATTTAAGTATCCCAACCAAAAGAATATTGACCATATTACTTCATTCACGTGCACATCAAACGCAGTTAATCCATAATATATAGAAAACCCTAGCCAACAGAAAATAAAACATCCTGTTACAATTGCAACAGTTTTTGCTGCTTTGATTTCCAGAGATAATCGCTTTTCGTATGTACCCCCAGCACGTTTCTTCTTCATCCAGAATCCTTTTCCTAAAATACGCATTAACAGTGATGCAGCTAATCCACGTTTAGTTGTGCTATTGCTACTACAATTACTGCTATTGCATGTTTTTTGTTGTGTTAATTGTTCTTGTTGTGGTGGTGACCCATTTGTAAGTGTAGTATTGTTTTGATGTAAAAGGGGCGTTGTTGTTAAGTTATTTGTTTCTGGAATATTGTTGCTGTTATTTTCATCATTTTCTTCTCCATTAGGCGTTGATAACGCTGTTTGGTTTAAATTTTGAACATCTTGACAACATACTCCATTAGGTTTTGTAATTGCATTTAATTTTGTTTCGTCACCAGAAGAGGAATCATGTGATTCTGAACTTTCCTCTGTTGCTTTTGGACAAAGAGATGGTCTAAAAATTTTTATTTATACATATTTACTGATGTTATTAAAGTTACCTTTCTTGAGTTAGTTCGTAAACAATTTCACTAGGAATGCTTAGGCGTACTGGACTCAATCTCTCTTCATTTCTACAATTTAATAATTTTTTTACAAATTGGTTTTATGATTTTTTATTTACCTTTCTTTGATCAGTAATCTTTCCTCACTTCTACGTCTATCCAATTCAGAGTTGTTTCGGTAATACTCAAGATTATTGCAACTTCCATTCATTTGAGCATAAACAGTAGGCATCGAACTGCTGTTTAGCGAGATTGGTATACTTCTTAGAGGATCCATGCTTAGTCTTTGTCTTAAATTATTTTGAATTTTTCTTATTTTTAATGTTTTACAATTCATTTTAATATTTTATAAAATTCTACCTGTTACGAATATGCGCAGCTCTAAGTCCAAATAATTTAGGCAATTTTAGATATGAGCCTTCAATACCACCATTTGATTCATTATTTGATTTTTGATGTTTTTCTTGGGGTGGTTTTTTGTTTGCGTTTTCAGCCACCTTTAAAAAGTTTTTTTTGAAAAAATTCTAAACATTTAATATTTTTTAGCTTTTCTTTTCAATCTTTTTATCTTTTCATTAAAATCTTTTCTCACCTGAACCATACCAGCATATTGCGATTTTGTCGCTGCCATTGCAGCAATATAAATACGAGCATATACAAAAATAACAATTGCCATAGGGATATAAAAACTTGAAGATGCACTGAACAGAATATAATACATTCCAGAATTTGAAGGAGTGCAGCGACAAGCGTCAGGATTACGCAAAACAAATTCTTCTGCGTTTCGCACCATTTCCCCTCCAACCCCCGTTGTTGCTGCTGCCGCCATTTGCTGAGCAATATAGCGCTTTCGTTCACTAGATGCAAGTAAAAAGCTTGGTGTGCAAACAATAAATGAGCTAATCCAAACAAAGGCAACAATGCAACGGGCGCGGAATTTGGTGATTAACATGTTATAATTGAGCGGTTTGATAATGGCAATATAGCGATCAACAGAAATGGCAACGAGATTATATACTGAGGAAGTACACATCCATATATCAATAGTAAGCCAAGCAGTACACCAAATGTCTCCAAAAATCCAAAAGCCGTTTAGTACTTCATTTGCGATGCTGAATGGAAGGACAACAAGGCCGACCTTTAAAAATTATTTTTGACAATTTAACTTGAATTTTTTCGGGGTATGAGTCTTTTTTTTTCTCATAAGTATATTTTTTTAAATAATTTTACCAGCATATCTGCGACGGCTAGTGAGAGAATTAGCAGTCCAGTTGCCGTCCTCAATCTGCGACGCATTAAAACCTTTAAAAATTTATTATATTTGCTTTAACTTGAATTTTTTCGGGGTATGAGTGATTTTTCAAGTTTTTTTTAAATATTCGGATTACTTGTATTATTTTTTTACTTATTTAATAATTTATTCAAAAGTTTGTTATATTTAAAAACTCACTGCTGCTATAACAAGTGCATTTCCCCCAACTACCACAATAACCATCATTGCTAGAAGTGCAATTAATGAAAAAATGCGTAGGGCTCCAGGTTGATTAGGCAATAAAGTCCATTGTTTTAATGTACAAATAGCTTCGTCGTCAAATTCTGAATATAATTGTGATGAGTTTTTATTAATAATTTCTCCAAATATTGTGCTGGAGGGGGTGGATAATAATTGTTGAGGTATTCTATTTTCACTTGATGAGGGTATTCTAACGAGATTCATGTTGTTGTTGATATTCATTGTGTGTAAAAATTAATAATTTGAGTAATTTTAATTGTTGTTTTTATTTTTCTTATTTTTTGTCAAAATATTATTTAATCTTTCTAGTCTCCATTTTAATTAAAATATTTATTGAGATCTTTAAATGCTAAATGAAAATAATTAAATATTAAAAAAAGCGTATAGAAAATAAATGCTAAAAAGGGCTTTGTAACGATTTTTGAGATTTTATGGTTTTTGAGAGTTCAATTATAAATTTGTTTATATTAAAGTCTGTTAATATTATAATATGTAAAAGGGTATTAATTTAAAAAATTGAACGTGTTAAATATATAAAAGTATAGAGAAACGAGTAATTGCTATTTGTGTAGTGCCGACAATTTTACATTTTTTATGGCAATATAAAATGATAAAAAAGAATGTGGACTTTAATTAAAAATAAACAAATTTTTAATTGTTTTGGTTTTTCCCAATATGGGAATTTTTTTTATTTATTTTTGTAGAAGAATATTTTTTAAAATAGGATCAGACATGTAAATATTTATTTTTTTATTTTTTCATGAAAATTTGGCTATTGATTTTCAAACGCGTAAAACTTTTTTCTTTCTATTGAGGAAGAAACATGTTTGTTCCGCCTTTCACTTCCGCTTTTCTCTTTCAACAATTCCATGAAAAATTGTCTATTATTTTTCGGGATTTTTGCCAATTCGCGTGTTTGTTTGTGTTTTGTCTGTTTAAAAATCCTCAAAGCCGTTCTTCATATAGTTATGGACATATATTTTTTAATATGTTTCTGGCTGTTTTCAAGCTCTTTCCCCCTTCTTTTTTTTAAAAAATGTTGACAATCCTCATCCACTTGTTTTCTTTTCAATAGATAGACAATTTAAAAACTCACTCCCTTTTTGCTTTATTTTTCCCCTTTTATTTTCATAGCTAGTTGGCACCTCGTCAACATATTTAGAGGCAGCGGGCAAATCTAAATGTCCTTTTATTTAGTTGATAGCGTAAGGATGGCATTTCGGCCTCAGCTTTAAGGGACATGGGGGAAGGTGAGGAATCGTTATGCGTTGCTAAATCTGTCCTCGCATTTTATATTTCTTTTTGTTCTTAATCCGTTCTCGCTGCCACACATACACGCAACCAAGCATCTGGAGCTAACTACCATTAAGAGAGTTAAAAATGTAAAAAAATAGTAATACATAGGGGGGCTGTAACAAATTGACAAGTTTTAAATCGATTTTTATTACTTTGGATAAAAAAAGACTTAAAAGTTTTATTATGAGTGCATGTTAATGGTGAATTAATTTTAAAAAAGGAATAGGTACATACACTAAAAATAAACTTAAAATTTGTTTTGATTTAAATTAAAGTTTAACAATAAAATTAAAAATATTTTACATAATTACAATAGTGAATTTTATCCTGAAATAATTTTTTAAAATTTTTAATACTATGGGCATGTATATTTAACGTAGATAAAGAGATATGTATATTTTCTTTTTAAAATTTTTAAATAATTTTAGAGATTATTTTAAGGATCTTTCTAATTTAAGGATTTTGACAGAAAAATGGCTAAGAAGGTTAGTCTAAGCAAAATCCATAGACAGGCTTCAAAATGCTCATTTGAACAGCGGCACTTGTTTCGGTACAGAAAATTTGTTGTTTAAGGAAGAGAAAAGGAAAAAAGGAAGAAGAAACGGAAGGAAGAACAGAAAGGCACAAACAAATTCTTCCCCTCTTTTTTACATCAAAACAGCTGTCTCTTTCGGTTGTCACCAAGCTGAGAACAAGCTTTTGAGTGTTGAAAGGGGGGGGGATAAAGGCGAGAAAAAAATGAAAAAGATGTAAAAGGACAAGTGAAATTGCTTCCAATATAGGGGTAAAGGGACATTTTGAAGGATGAGCGTGGTTAAATACGTCGTCATTCATTTGTGGTGAGACTTAAATCAGCCGGGATGATAAAGGGGATGAATATATATTTATGGACAAATATATCGATATGTTAAAATATAATTAAGAAAATATGTAGACAAATTTTTATAATAATTAAAGGGATTAAATTGAATTAAAGGAAAGAAAAACTACTAAAATAAATTTTAAAAGTTTATTGTGATAAGGTTTTAGATTTATATTTGTGTTTATTTAAGTATTAAAATAATAGGAAATTTTTTTTTATTTCTTTTAAAGGTCATTAAAAGTTGAAGGTTGTTGATTTATTTTTATAAAAATAATGAAATTTGAGGCGTAAATATTTTTTTATTTTTAAAATTAATTTTTAGAGGCTGTTATTTTACTTCACTTTTGTTATTTATAGAGAACATTTAAAAAAAAATAGAATTTAAAATCAAAAAATATTAAAAATAATTTTTTAGAGGGACTAAACTTTAATAAGAATTATTTGACTTTTAAGAGGTTATTTTAAATTTTCTAAAAATTTTTAGAAATTTTCTGAGGTAGATAATTCAAAATTGATAAAATAAAAGATGTCATTAGTTTACTCAAGGGAATTTTGAAAATTTAAAAGGAATAAGACAATGTCTATTTTTGTTTAGAAATTGTATTTTTAAATTAAATATTTTAATTAATCTTGAGTAAAATTGAGACAAATTTGTGGTTAAACTTGACTAAAAGATTATTGAGGTATTAATTAAAAATTTGTTTTGGTCTCCAGTATATATATATGTTTTTAACATAAGAATGAAATGATAAGAAAGAAACCTACACTTGGTATAAAATACATGTAAAAATGCTTTTTGTTAAATTAGGGAAGACGAAGAATTTTATTTTCTTATTGCTGCGTTTTGTGGGGGCGTCGTGGTAACTAAAAAGCATTGCCGCGACTAGTAGTATATTAAATTAGTTCGCGCTGGGATATAGGGAAGAAGAAAAGTAATGGGACAAAATGTGAAGGTGGAAATATGTAGGATGAATGTAAAAGTATATGAGGAAGGGGAATTTGTAGAGGACAATTGAGGGAGGAAATATTTGGCATTTTTACAAAAGCTTTAAGGGAGAATTTTAATTTTATTTTTTGCTTCCTCAATTTTTTTATTTACAACAAAATATATAAATTCTGTTTTTAGATTGCTTACTCGTTTTTTATTCATATAAGTATGTATAATTTGTGTGTCTTGTTTATTCTCTTTTTTTCGTGTTTTGTTATTGCTCCTGAATTTATTTATTATGAATTGTGAAAAAGAGAAGTTTCTTGTTTACATGAAAGAAAAAACAATTATGCGTAAATATATTCGAGATTATTTTTTTCTAAGAATTTCTTGGGGTTATCTAAAAAAACAAATTTAATTTCGAAGCTTCAGTTCTTTAAAAGAAAACAATATTTTCTAAAATTGTGGAAAACTTTTTAAGTAAAAATTGGAATTTAGAGGGGGGGAGGGGAGGGAACGTTTTTGGCAACAAACAAAAATATTTTTGAATTGAAAAAATGGAACGGTTATCATTGTTTATTTACTTTTTACGTCATGTAAATGCATGCATACAATTAAGTAATCATTTATCGTCACTTTGAAACAAAAGTAAAAGAGCTACTATTTTAGTATAATATTTTGTTTGTTTTTGGGTATTTAAATTTTAATAATTTTAAAAAAAATATTTGATATTAAAATTTTTGATAGGTAATTAATTAATCGTGTGTTATGAATTTATTTGGAAAATATTTTTGAAAAATATTATGAAAATAGCAAAAGAATAATGTGTTTATTTTTGGTGTTAAATTTTTAAAATAAAAAATTTTTGAAATGAAATTTGAGGAGAAAAATACACAAAAAATATTTTTAGAACACGAATTAAAAAAGTTAAATGAGGTATTTCAAATAAAATTCTTTAAACGATTATTTTACGCAAAACTTATTTTTTAATTTCTTAAGTTTATTTTTAGTTAAAAGAAAATGAATTTTTGAAAAAATTTAATTTTGGAGATAGACGGGGGGAATATTAGAGAATTTAAAATTTAAAAGGGAAAAAGTACTAAAGGGGGGATTATCGGATTGATTGTAGAAGGAATGTTGGAATGACTAAGAAAGAAATTTTTTAAAGTGAATTTTTTGTAAGATAATTTTAATTTTAAAATTTCACTTTATTTTATATTGATTTTAATTAAAATAATCGAAGGGGGTTTATTATAATTAGACTTAAAATTCTTTTTTCTAAAATCCATTTTTAATAATAATTTAACCAAAAAATTAATCTCAATTTCACATTTTTATTTGCCATTTTTATATTCTAAATTCTTAGAAAAATAATTTTAAAAGAATAGGGAGAACTGCCATGGAAAATTAATTAAAGGAATGAAAAAAAAGATAGAAAAAAGTATATTATTTAAGTGTGAAATGAGAGGGAGGAAATAGTAATGTTTTAAAAGGTTTTTATTTGTTTTTGATTATTTTTTTTAAATTTTCTGGAAAATTCTTTAATTGAAAAAAAAGATTTCTATTTAAAAACATTACTATTTAATGAAAAAATATATGCCTTTTATTATTTGTAAGAAATATATTGGCCATATATTTTTCTTCCTCGTGTTAATTAAACGCGCGCCTCCTCCTCCTCATGCCTTTATATCCTGAAGGCTTTCATGCCTTTTATTTTAAAAGGATGAAAAGAAAAAATGAAAAGAGATATGATGTTAAAGGTTTGTAATGAGCTTTAGAATTTTTAGAAAAAATATGCAAACAATATAAAAGGGCTGAGATAAATAATAAGATTTTTAGTAAAAAAATAAATAAAAAACAAATTTATATTTGAGAAAAAAATAATTTAAAAAAAAGGTGATGTCATGAAATTAATTTTTTAAAATTAATTTTTGGTAGTGTTTATGAGAATGTTTATTTAATTAAAAGTTTAAATTTTGTTTTAAGATTGTTTATTAAAAATAGTTTATAATTAGAATGCTTATGTTGTAATTGTCTATTTTTAGTGTGTTCTTTATACTAATTTTTATGGAAAAATTAATTTTAAATAAAATAAAAAATAGAATAATATTTATGTTTTTTATAATTTATTTTTCAACTCCCGCAGGTTTTTAAAATAAGAAATAAGTTTAAGGACGAGAAATGGCAGAAAAACCCATTAAATGCTTATGTTAGTAGTAAAAGTAAATTAGTTTTTTGGTTCTTTAGTTTTATCTTTTCCTCGTGGTAATTAACTATGGATAGGCCAAAAATAAATTTAATATTATTATATGTGAGAAAGATTTATTTAAAGTTACTATAAGGCTTGGAAATTTTAAAGGTGTGGTTAATAATAATTTTAATGTCAAAAATAGGATTTAGAATTTTTTTATTTCTCTTGCGAGAGCCAATTTTAAAGTTGTGGAGTGAAAGGAATTTGTAAAATATATTGTTAAGAATTTGTATATTTTAAAAGCCTTTTTTAAATTAATTCTTCAAGAAAAACTTTTTCTAGAATTTCCATTTTTGAGAAATTCTATTTTTAAATAATTTGTAATTGTCAATATGAATTTTGTGCTTTGTTTTTTGCCCACCTTCAAACCTTTTTATTATCAACATTTTTTAGTTTACAGATTCGCTATTTTTTCACTTTTTTCCACGCCCATATCTTACATTATAATCTAAAAATATTTTTTTTGCCGAGATTGTTTATATGTTTTGTTTGTTTGGTTAATAAATGAAAACATCCCAAATATAGATGTTTCTAAATTTGGATTGTAACCAAAAATGGCATTTTTTAATATTGTTGGTTTGACTAAAATACGATAGAGAATGATTTTAAAAATAGGTAAAGGGGGGGGGGAGTGTGATTATTTAGATAATAATTGGGGGAGTTTAAAAGCAAATATTGAAGTTTAAAAATTACCCTTAAAACAGTGAATTGTTTTTTTTTGTTTTGATCTAGATAAATTAGAAAATGGGGAGTTATGTAAAATACAACAATTTGAATTAGATTTACTTACTATTTAGTTAAGTATAGAAATTAATAAATTTTATTTTTTTCCTTTATTTATTTTGTAATTAAAAATTATTATTGTTTTCTGGGTTTATAAATTACTTAATGGCTTAAACTGAGTTTAATTAAATGGAAATTACTTAAGTATACATAATTTTATAAATTACTAAATTTACTTAATTCTAAGTATGTACTTATTATGTTTAGTTTTTAGGGAAATTATGTAATTAACACAGATTTGCTTATAGAAAATATAAAAAAAATTTTTAATTAATAAATAATTTCTTTATATTTTTAAGCAAATCCAAGTTCAAATTGTCGACATAAAATCAATGGGTCCGAGAATTATTGTATCAGATAGTCAGGAATCTGTTCATTTCTTACGTTACAAATCAAATGTAAGTTTACTTTTTTTAATTATTGTTAGAAATTGGGAGGTTTTTTGGTGTGAATAGTTCTTAAAAAATTATTCCCTAATTGGTTATTTCACCAAAAGCTCAGGATAAATTGCGGATTAAAGCGCTTCCCCGTACACAAACTTTTCTTTAAAGGAAAAATTCGAAAAAAATTTCTTTTAAAAACATTTAACAAGCAAAACAAAACACCTACAAGTTTAACAAAAAATGTAATTTTCTGAGAATTTCACTAGCGACCAGTTTTTTTAAATATTATTATTGGGAAAAAGAACACATAACAACCACGCGGTTCTTGCCAGTCAATTTATTCCGCCCCCTCTACTTTTAATATAAAATAACAAAACAGAACAACAACACAACATTTAAAAGAAATTTTTATTTGCCAATATATTTTTATTTAAAAAATGCTGGTAAAATAAAAAAGTAAAAGCAATATTCGATTCAATAAAAGTACATAACAGGAACCTGTGCCAATTTTAAAGGTTTCCGGTCTATAACAAAAGTTTTGGTCGTCTGGCCGACGGCGGATGTTAAAACAGAAAAGAAAAAATTCATTTTCCCTGTCCTTTTAAATTATACCGAATAGAGTTTAGAGTAAAAAAAGAAATTGAATTGGGGTAATAGCTACTGTGTGTTTGTTTGTTGTGAGGTGTGTTTAAAAAAAGTTTATTTAAATAAAAGAAATATGGTTAATCAAAAATTATTTTGAAATTTATTGTCCCAGAAATTGGTTAAGAATTATTTATTTTTTGGGAATTGTTTTGAAAATTAAAAATATATTTGGGGGAAAAATTAGATAATTTAAAATCTGAAACTATATTTTTAATTAAATGTTCAAACTGATATTTTCTAATAAATTTTGAAGGAGGGGGTTGAAGGAGGAACTAGATGAATTATAAAAGAGAAAGATTTTCTGGAAAACTGTAATTTAGAAATAGCTAAAAATATTAAGGTTGTATGTAAGTGAGAATCAAAACAATTATTTACTTTAGTTTGAATATAAGTTGAATTGTTATAAATTAAAGTAATACTTCAAAGGGTATATGATTTCTGAATTTTAAAAATAAGAGATTTCTTTTTCATATTTTAATAACTTTATGTTTCCTTTTTTACTAAATATTTAAATGAATAAGATTTTGGTAACCAAAAAAACTTTTTACGAACATAAATAATTACTGGAATTACAAATAAAGTCATTTAAAGGAATTAGACTGAGCCAACAAATAATCCATTCATAACTATTTTTTAGCTTTTTTACTTCAAATCTCTTAAAATATTTTTTTCTAAAAATGAGTTTTTCTTTCATTTTCTTTTTTGGTTTATGCCTTCCCTCCCCTCCTTCAATACTTTTTAATGGCGTGACTAAAAAATGACGCCTTTGGGGACAAAGAACATTTCCATTTTTAAATAATGCTTAAAAAATCTTTTGGTTTGTTTATGCATTTTTAAGTATCATTGGCAAAAAGGAAGTGAATTTTGTAGCATTTTTAAAAATTAAATATAGGTAAATATTGGAGGTTATTATTGGGGGGATGACTTTAATTGAATAAAATTTTAATGAAACTCCAAGTCGTTTGGGTACTGGGAGTCTAAATATAAATTATGCCGAAACTTTTATAAAAAACGTTTAAGTAATTTACCTTAAATAGAAAATAAGGATATTCTTTCTTTAAAATGAACCTACAAATTTAGTAATTTAAAACAAATTTAAAACAAAAATGGCTTTTCTCTAAATTATAAAAACAATTTTTCCCAAATTTAGAACATTTCTAAATTTGGCAGCTGTCACTCCCTCCATTTAACCACACCTCTCACGCACACAATTTTTCTTGAAATTTGTATTTTGAGAAAATTTTAATATTGAAATAAGTGATTGAATTTTTGATAGAAATTTTTAAAAATTTATAAAGGATTTTTTGGGAAAGAAGGGGAGGGAGTGAGGTAGGGGGGGGGGAGGTTGGAAACTTTTATTCATAATTTAAATTTTTGCTGCAATTAAGGAAACGATTCTGGATATTTTAAAAGCATTAAATGTCTTACTTTTTCAGTTAAATAAAAATTATTATTTTAAATATTGGGTGTCTTTTTGTTTCGGCGTATTTAAAATATTTTTAGAATAGCACTTTTTTCTTCATTTAATTAAAAAAAATTTTTTTATTTTTTAAACTTTATTTTATTTTTAAATTCGCATTTTTTGCCATTTTCTTTCTGTTTTTTAAAAATTTTTCTCTTAAATTGGAAAGAGATTCTATTATCACCAAATTTTTATGCAAATATAGTTTGAGGAACAATATTTTTTACTACTAAAATTAAAGTTTTTTTGAAAATTGTGAATTGGACTGTAAAGTAAATAGTAGAAGTGAAAATGAACTTTTTTGGTTATTTTTCCCGGAAATTTGATTTGTGTGCGTTCTGCTTGGATAAACTATTTTGAAGGGGAAAGGGGGGGGGAGACTTGTTAAATAACGGAAATGAATAAAAGGACCTAATGAATAAAATTAAAAAAAAAATACTCGTAAAAATAAAAAAAAATCTTTGTTTAGGCATTTAAGTAAATTTTGGGATATAATTTTGAAAAATAATAGTAGATTTATTAACTATAAGTTTTATACTTATCTATATTTAAAATATAAATTTGGTAAATAAATTGGTTTTTCCTTTAAAATAGTCTCAAGTCGTTTAACTTAAATAGAATTTAAAAAATTTAAATTAGTAAGAATTTGTTTTTAATGAGTATTCAATTTCAAGAAAAAGTTCTAAAAATATTACAAAAATGAAATTTTCTTAAAATTTTGTTGTCTGTCCCTTGCTTCGGTTGACTGAAAATTTATGTTTCTAAATTTGGAAAAAATCGGTAAATTCTTAACACATTTACTTTTCTCTCTTCTTTTCCTTATTTTATTGGGGATAATTAGAATAATTTGTGTGTGTGTTTGGAATAAAAAAGTAATAAAAGGTTGCCATACAAAAATAAAATAGAAAAAGTAAGTTAAAAATAGTAAATTGTGTAAAACATCATTTTACTTTTTGATTTTAAAAGAGAAGGGATTGGGAAGGTAGGCCTAACTTTTTGGTAATCATACTCAAAGCTAGAAAAAGTTGTTAAATCGAGTGTGTTTGAAATTTTGTTTAGGCAACAATCAAATAAATGAGGGATCTAATATTGTATGTATATATACATAAGTAAGGTCCGTCTAAATGTTGCTCGATAAATATTTAGCTTTAGTATATCAAGAAATTTTTTTGAATTTTTTTAATTAAATGTTGAGTAATCTAAAAAATTTTTGTTTTAGATAATTTTTGCTATTTTTGCCTTTCTTTATTTATATACTAATTTCTATATTTTGAGATTTCTTTTTTCTATTAAAAAAATTAAATTTAAATTAAATAAAGCAAAAATATCTAATTTCTAAAGAAAATGTAGCGGAAAAAGAAATTTAATAAAATCTTAAAATAAATGCGCGGAAATTAAAAAATTAGGTAACTAAAAATAAACAAGATTTTAATTGTATTTTGCAACTTAAAATAATTAATTTTAAATAAAATTTTTATTTAATTGTGTTCTTTTTTGGAAATTTGATTAAATAATGGAATTAATAAAAATATTTTTCGGGAATTTTTTTAGAAAATAAATTTATTTTTAAATTTAATGTTTGACGTTTTAATTTAGGTATTTTTGTTTTTGAAGGTTTTATTTTAAATTTTCTATTTTAAGAAAATTTTGAGAACTTATTTTTTATAAAATTACTTTTTCGGGATTATTTAAGTATTTGGGGCTATGGAAAAAATTATTGCAGAAAAATATTAGAGAATTTCGAATTTAAAATTTATTTTGATAAAATAAATTTTTTAACCAATAAAAAAAGTTTAAGAATATTTTTAACTATATTATAATTGCCTTGTTTACAAAGTTTTTTTAAGTGAGGTCGGCCTTGCGGCTTTTATCGACAATTGTTCGCTTAAGCGTGTTTTTATAGGCTTTTTGCTATTTTTTTGGAGGGATCCATCAAATAAATAAATATCCATCATTCATCCATAAATATTTTCGTTTCTAGAGGGCAATTTAAAGAAAGAAAAGTTTGAGGTAAATGTGTGTGTTTGTTTACTGTTTTTCTTGCCTGAAATTTTATAATGCCTTAAAGTGTTTTGATATATAGCTATTTTTGGATTGAGTTTTTTCTACATTTTTTTTATTTTGGAAAAGGGAATTAGGAAAATAGTAATCTTAATGATTTATAGAGATTTTACAAAAAAATTATTTTTATTTCTGTTTGGAAGTATATACATGTTTGGTTAAAAAATAAATATAGAATAATTTTAACTTTTAAAAGTGTATATGTATATAATGATAATTGATATAATATTTACTAGGAATTACACAATATAGCTAGGTGTGAATTGGGTTTGATCGGATTCCGTGTCAAAAAGTCTGGGTTCAGGACAGATCGGTTTCTAGTAACTCAGCCTATTCCTGGTATGTAGTGGTAAAATAGTACATGTTACTATACAGTCGTGGAAAAAAGTATGGAAGCGCTAGAAAATTTTCTCTTAATTTTTAATTTTTCATTCAAAAAATACGTTCTATATACCAATCGAAAGCTCTATTCGTATCTCAGTTGACATGTTTCTGCATTTTTCATGAAAATGAAAATTGGCCGAGATAATCCGGATCTACCGGATATACCAAATCCCATTTTTTCGGAAAAATTTTTCGGAAGAAATTTAACAAACCCATTTGATAAAGCATATTTTTGTGAGTATTTTCCACAAAACCGCTAAGAAATATCTTTTTCCGGAACAGAGATATGATTTTTTGAAAATCGTATTTTTCCCTTAAAAATCGAATTTTTTGCAAAAAATGACCAAAAATACGATTTTCAAAAAATCATATCTCTGTTCCGGAAAAAGATATTTCTTAGCGGTTTTGTGGAAAATACTCAGAAAAATATGCTTTATCAAATGGGTTTGTTAAATTTGTTCCGAAAAATTTTTCCGAAAAAATGGGATTTGGTATATCCGGTAGATCCGGATTATCTCGGCCAATTTTCATTTTCATGAAAAATGCAGAAACATGACAACTGAGATACGAATAGAGCTTTCGATTGGTATATAGAACGTATTTTTTGAATAAAAAATTAAGAATTTAAAAAACTTTTTCTAGCGCTTCCATACTTTTTTCCACGACCGTATTTTCTATATTCCTTTGCTATATTAAAATATTTAAAAACTTTCACATTAATACATATAAAATGTTAATGATTTAATATTAAAGTCACTGAAAATTGGTTCTTTCTAGAAATTCTTTGGATTCTCGCGTTTTTTTTGTAGTGAATATTTAATGATTAATCTATGTATTTTTTAAGGAATATTTTTTTGAATTTCCTTAGAATTTCCTGACCTTTCACGGCTTGAAATGGGGAGGGTATAAATTGTTTGAATTTTTTCTATTAATCCCTTTGTATCTTTTTTATTTAAAGAATATTTTTATTTTTTAAATATTTAATTATATTTTAATAAAATATTTAAAGAAACTGGTCATTAAGTTAAATATTTATTTATATATTAATTGCAGAAAAAGCCAAATTTATTTAAAATTAATTATTATTTGCATGCGCCTACTCTATTTAAAAAACTAAAAAACTTTTTTCTGAAACATTTTCTTTTTCTTTATTCTATTTATAGACATTCCCAAGAATAAATTATTTTTTGAGCTTTAATAAAACACAAAGAAAAAGTTTGGAAATAAAAAAAAGAAGAAAATAAATAAGGAATAAAAAAAGGTTTTTGTTGTGCAAATAAAAATTGAATTTGATTTTTGGAAAATATATTTAAATAATTGAATGATTAAAGATTAGAAAAATAAATTTGAAATTTCAAATTTTTATTTGGTGATTAAATTAATTTAACTCCCCTTTTTTAAATTAAAAATTAATTTAAAAAATTTTAGGAAAATCAACTAATCATCTTTAGTGATGAAACAACCCCTCGTTATATAACATCAATATGTTTATTAGATTATGATACAGTTGCTTGTGCTGATCGTTTTGGGAGTATAGCTATTGTAATTACAAAATAAATTAAATAAAAAATTTAATTCTTTTTAAAGCTTCGATTACCAAAAAATTTGGTTGAGGAAGTTCAGGAAGACCCTACAGGTGTTCGGGCACTTTGGGATAGAGGGAATATGAATGGAGCTTCTCAAAAAGTTTTTTTGAGTTTTTTAAAAATAAATTTATTTTTTAAAGTTGGAATTAATTGCACATTTTTATATTGGAGATTTAGTAACTAAATTACACAAAACAAGTATTGTCCCTGGTTCTGATGATTCTTTAATTTATACAACAATTTCTGGTTCAATTGGAATGCTTGTTCCGTTTATTTCGAGAGATGTAAGGGGAGGGGGAGGGAGGGAGAAGGGGAAGGGGAAGGGATTTTGGAATTTAAATGTAAAAATTTTTTAAAGGAATTTGAATTCTTTCAAACACTCGAAATGCATTTACGTGTTGAGAATCCGCCTCTTTCTGGCCGGGATCATTTGGCTTATCGATCTTTTTATGCTCCGTGTAAGGTAAAAATAAAATTAATTTTTTTAGTCAATATAGGCCCCTTAAATTTTTAGAAAGGATACAAACTAAGAATACAAAAAAATGTTTATTTTGTGTTAAATACACAAATTTCTAAAAAGAGTTTGTAGACTTTGAATTTATTTTTAAGTTTTGTTTTTTTGTAGTATTTCACTAAAAAGACTTTTCTCTTTTTTTGATTTATTATTTTCGATTGATAAGAAAATCATGCGATTATAGACACACGTTTTAAAAATTAATTTTTTTTTAATATTCTAATTACAAAATAGAGAGAGAGAGGAATGGGGAATTTCCCTTTTATTTTTTTTATTTATTATTTAATTATTCCCCCAAATTTCATCATTCCTCCCATTTTTTTAAAAATTAATTTTTAAATATTAGTTTGTTGTTGATGGCGATTTATGTGAGCAATATTCTACATTGGATACAGGAAAACAGAGAGAAATCGCTTCTGCTCTAGGTTTACAGCCTGGGGTTGTTGTAAAGAAATTAGAAGATTTGAGAACGCGTTATGCTTTTTAAAAGGAATTTTTTTGGGAAAAATTGTTATTTATTTTATTTTTTTGCAATTTTAAATTGGCCCTCATATCCATTTATTTTTTTATCAATGATCTGAAAATTAAAATTTGGAATTTTTTTGAAAGATTTTTTTGTTATTTAATTTGTTATTTGACATTTATTTATTTATTTTTTGCATATCTTATTCTTTTTTTTTAAATTCAAGTTTTTTAACGGAATTTGGAGATTAAATCTAAAAATTAAAATCCCGTTAGATTAATATTCTTTTATTTTGCTAAATTTTTTTTAGAAATTTCTTGGAAGAGAAAATTATTTGGGGGACTGCCAAAATAATTTTGTTTATTGTTTTTAATTATAATTTTTTTAATTCTAAAAATCCTTGCATTTTTTATTTTAAATTTTGTTTTCAATCCGTTAATATTTCTAAAGAATATTTTTAGAATTTCAAAAAAGAATTCAAAACTATTTTCCTTTTTTATTAATTAAAAAATGTCTGTTACAACAGTTACAACAACTCAATCTTCCAAAAAATTACCTTATAAAGTTGGTAGGTTTTTGCTCAAAATTTGTTATTTTAAATAAACATTTTTTATTTTTAGCGGACATTTCACTTGCCGATTTTGGACGTAGAGAAATAATTATTGCTGAAAATGAAATGCCTGGACTTATGGCTATGAGAGTAATTTTGATTTTTAGAAAATTTTTGTGAAAATTAATTTTTTAAAGGAAAAATATGGCACTCAAAAGCCGTTGAAAGGTGCACGTATTGCTGGATGTTTACATATGGTGATTAAATAAATAAAATTATTTTTTTATTTAAAATTTAATTTTAGACTGTCCAAACTGCTGTTTTAATTGAAACTTTGTTGGAACTTGGGGCTGAGGTTAAAAGAAAATATTTTTTTTATTTAAAAATAAAATAGGTTCAATGGTCTTCTTGTAATATTTTCTCTACTCAAGACCATGCTGCTGCAGCAATTGCTGCTAAAGGTATTCCTGTATATGCTTGGAAAGGTGAAACTGAGGAAGAATATGAATGGTGTATTGAACAGGTAGAGAATAAATAAATTGAATTAAAATTTAATTTTTAGACAATAATCTTTCCAAATGGCCAACCATTAAATATGATTTTGGATGATGGTGGAGATTTAACAAATTTAGTTCATAACAAATACCCAGAATTATTAAATAAAATAATTGGAATAAGCGAGGAAACGACAACTGGAGTACATAATTTAGCTAAAATGTTGGAAAGCGGGGAATTAAAAGTAGCTGCAATAAATGTTAATGATTCTGTTACAAAATCTAAATTTGACAATTTATATGGAATACGTGAATCTTTGCCTGATGGAATTAAACGGGCAACTGATGTTTGTAGAAAGAGAAATTGTTTTATTTGAAAATAATTAATTCTTTTAGGTAATGCTTGCTGGGAAAGTAGCCGTTGTTTGTGGTTATGGAGATGTTGGGAAAGGTTCGGCTGCTGGTTTACGTAATTTTGGTGCGAGAGTAATTATTACTGGTAAAATTTAGTTTTGTTTTACTAAATTTCAAAAAAAAATTTAAAAGAAATTGATCCAATAAATGCTTTACAAGCAGCAATGGAAGGTTATCAAGTAACAACATTAGAAGATGTTATTGAACAAGCACAGATTATAGTAACAACAACTGGCTGTAAAGATATTGTACGTGGAGAACATATTGAAAAATTACCTGAAGATGCTATTATTTGTAATGTAAGTAAAGGGAGAGAGAGAAAGTTATTTTACAAAAAATTAAAAAATAACAAACACAAACAAAAGGACCCTTTTTCCTAATACATATAAGCACACCCCTTGTATACAGACTAAAAAGCATGTCCAACTTTTGTTTAGACTTAGGTTATATATAGAATTACTTTTTTATATTTAATCTTGATTAAATAGATTCCACTAGTTCGAAATTAATAATTGTGAATCTTTGACTGATGGAATTAAAATGGCAATCCTAATACTTACGAGGAAATCTATCAAGCAAACAAGATAATATTTTTATTTATTACATACAAAAAAAGACAATTATCACGATTATTGAGAACAATACAAAGGCGAACAAATATCACTATACAATATAATCAACAACAAAATGAAAGTGGCATTATCATCTTTTCTTTTATTCAGCTGGACCAGTCAAACGCCGGGTGAAGGCTGCAGCGTCTCCTCTTTGCCACTCGCCGGACCATCTCTCGCAGCCAATCGTAGTCGAGTTTGTCGACGTAATGCCGTTTTGTTAAGTACGACATGATGTGTCGAAATTCGCTGAACTTGAAAAAGGGAAAAAGAAAATTAGTATTAAGCATTTCTTATAGCACCTCCTGCCCTGGGAAGAGTGTTGACGGATTTGCGAAAACACCTTCTTTCATTTCCCGCACGTTGTTTAGGTTCTCCTCCTCGTACCATGGCAGCTTTTTCTTATTGATCATGTCGGCGAGCATGTAAAGCCAACTCTCACAGTCATCCTTGCGGCCAGACTCCTCGCTTCTATGCATGGCCAGTGGAGCGAACCGAATTGTTCCTTTGAATCTGACCTGGAAAATCATAAAAAGATTATTCAAAAAAGGATTTAACAATCAAAGAATATTGCGAACTAGCCTTGGACCGGGGGATGGCAACCGTCCCATCAGCGCCCACTATCTTCCTGGCGATTCCAAAATCCACCACGTATACCACATTCTGAGAACCAGTTTTGGCCAGCCCCAAAACAAAGTTGGCAGGTTTGATGTCTCGATGAACAAATCCGAGCGCGTGCATGTCCTTGATTGCTTCCAGAGTTTCGAGGGCGCAGTACAGTCCTGTGTTCATACTAAACAGGGAAAGTTTATTAATGACAAACTCACCTATTCTACCTGAAGATTTTGTTGACTGTCGATACTTGATGTCGGCAAGTGATTCGCCCAGAAGCGACATCACTATGAACATGAACGACCGCACCTCAACGCTCCTGTCGTACAAAATTGGGAAGTGCTTCTGCTGCTCCTTTGACACTCCTTTGGCTGCTTCCAGTACTCGGATCTCCATGACAAGCTTAAAATGGTTGCGTCTCGGATTTCGTCGCTCCTCCTTCATTGCGAACAGGCCCCCTTTCCTCCAGTCCGCCTTGACCTTATACACAGCTCCATATCCGCCGTACGAAATGCTCTCCACGACGGTGTACGAGCGTCCACTTTGACTGGAATTAAAAAATAGTAGGACAAATACTATATTAAGCTTATAAAGAAAAATTTACCAGTTAATCTGCTCGCCTGGATCTCTGCCCGCGAAGGAGTACTGCGACACAAGAGACGAGGCCATGTCGAGTTGAACGGTGGTGCAAAAGCGGCGTTGATGTAGTGAGTTGTCGGCGAACGGTGGTGCAAAAGCGGCGTTGATGCAGTGAGTTGTCGATGAACGGTGGTGCAAAAACGGCGTTGATTTGAAGTTAAATTCATTTTGCTTGGCTTTTATACAGATGGTATGACTGTTGAGACGGGAACTATTTTATTATAAAAGCCAAGCAAAATGAATTTAACTTCAAATCAACGCCATTTTTGCACCACCGTTCATCGACAACTCACTGCATCAACGCCGCTTTTGCACCACCGTTCGCCGACAACTCACTACATCAACGCCGCTTTTGCACCACCGTTCAACTCGACATGGCCTCGTCTCTTGTGTCGCAGTACTCCTTCGCGGGCAGAGATCCAGGCGAGCAGATTAACTGGTAAATTTTTCTTTATAAGCTTAATATAGTATTTGTCCTACTATTTTTTAATTCCAGTCAAAGTGGACGCTCGTACACCGTCGTGGAGAGCATTTCGTACGGCGGATATGGAGCTGTGTATAAGGTCAAGGCGGACTGGAGGAAAGGGGGCCTGTTCGCAATGAAGGAGGAGCGACGAAATCCGAGACGCAACCATTTTAAGCTTGTCATGGAGATCCGAGTACTGGAAGCAGCCAAAGGAGTGTCAAAGGAGCAGCAGAAGCACTTCCCAATTTTGTACGACAGGAGCGTTGAGGTGCGGTCGTTCATGTTCATAGTGATGTCGCTTCTGGGCGAATCACTTGCCGACATCAAGTATCGACAGTCTAACAAAATCTTCAGGTAGAATAGGTGAGTTTGTCATTAATAAACTTTCCCTGTTTAGTATGAACACAGGACTGTACTGCGCCCTCGAAACTCTGGAAGCAATCAAGGACATGCACGCGCTCGGATTTGTTCATCGAGACATCAAACCTGCCAACTTTGTTTTGGGGCTGGCCAAAACTGGTTCTCAGAATGTGGTATACGTGGTGGATTTTGGAATCGCCAGGAAGATAGTGGGCGCTGATGGGACGGTTGCCATCCCCCGGTCCAAGGCTAGTTCGCAATATTCTTTGATTGTTAAATCCTTTTTTGAATAATCTTTTTATGATTTTCCAGGTCAGATTCAAAGGAACAATTCGGTTCGCTCCACTGGCCATGCATAGAAGCGAGGAGTCTGGCCGCAAGGATGACTGTGAGAGTTGGCTTTACATGCTCGCCGACATGATCAATAAGAAAAAGCTGCCATGGTACGAGGAGGAGAACCTAAACAACGTGCGGGAAATGAAAGAAGGTGTTTTCGCAAATCCGTCAACACTCTTCCCAGGGCAGGAGGTGCTATAAGAAATGCTTAATACTAATTTTCTTTTTCCCTTTTTCAAGTTCAGCGAATTTCGACACATCATGTCGTACTTAACAAAACGGCATTACGTCGACAAACTCGACTACGATTGGCTGCGAGAGATGGTCCGGCGAGTGGCAAAGAGGAGACGCTGCAGCCTTCACCCGGCGTTTGACTGGTCCAGCTGAATAAAAGAAAAGATGATAATGCCACTTTCATTTTGTTGTTGATTATATTGTATAGTGATATTTGTTCGCCTTTGTATTGTTCTCAATAATCGTGATAATTGTCTTTTTTTGTATGTAATAAATAAAAATATTATCTTGTTTGCTAGATAGATTTCCTCGTATTGGATTTGTAGTTTCAAACTTAATTTCTTTGAATGCCTTGTTTTAACCTTAGCCGGTTTAAATGTTGAAGTGTACCCGTGTTTAGGTCTAAGAGTCGTTGATTATGTTTTAGTTGCACTAATAGAATTAAAAATTTTTGGTAGGGACAACTAAAATTGCCTTCGTTTTTTTGAGTCTTACATATTAGGACCAGCTCCAAAATTTACTAATGTCCACAACTTTTTACCATACATTCAAATATACTAAATCTTTAATTTAAAAAAGGTTGGGCATTTTGATTGTGAAATAAATGTTCAATGGTTAGAAAAAAATGCAGCAAGTAAAGAACAAGTTAAACCACAAGTTGATCGTTATACTTTAAAAAATGGAAAACATATAATTTTATTGGCAGAAGGGCGATTAGTTAATTTGGGATGTGCTACTGGACATGCTTCTTTTGTTATGTCTACTAGTTTTACTAACCAAGTTATTGCACAAATTGGTTAATTTATTTGATTAATTTATTTGATTGGAATACATTAATTTAATTTAAAAATTAATTTCCCTTCTATAATTTCGTTTAAGCTAAATTACTTTGAAAATTATTAAATAATTTATTAAAAAATTCTTTTTTTTTTAAATTAGAATTATATACAAAAGCAAATACTCCAAATGCTTACAAAACTGGTTTATATGTTTTACCAAAATTACTTGATGAGGAAGTAGCTAGACTTCATTTAGCTAAGCTTGGTGTTAAATTAACTAAATTGACTGATGAACAAGCAAAGTGATTAAATTAAATTTAAATAAAAATTAATTCTATTTTCCTCAGATATTTGGGTATTCCAAAAGGTGGACCTTTCAAGGCTGATCATTATCGTTATTGAATTTGTGGGAAAAGTGAATGAATTAAATAAATTTTGGGGATATAAATTTTGGATTTTAAAATTTTTCTACGGGATTTAAGGGATTTAATTATTTAAATTGTTGAAGAATATTTAAAATTTTGAATAAATTTTAATAAAATTAATAAAAGTTTAATAATTAATAAAAAATAATTAATAAAAGCTTTTTAATAAAAGTTGTTTTAAATATATTATTTTTATCTCAACCTTTTAACGGATTTTTTAAATTTATTATCCCAAATTGTCAAAGTTCTTTCTGTGATCAAAAGAAATATTTCTGTCTCCAATTTGTAATATGTAGCCTTTATTTACGTGCATTATAGTCGTTTCTACAGTTGTTCGTTTCTTCAGCAAAGAAAAGGAAACAATAAACATATTTTTTACTTTTCTAGTGTGTGCAGGGATGGCCGAGTGGTCTAAGGCGCCAGACTCAAGCAAAGCTTGCCCAGGTTCGGGTATTCTGGTGGGCGTATGCCCGCGTGGGTTCGAATCCCACTTCCTGCAAATATTTTTTGCTTTGCAATGTTATAATTATTTTTATATTTCTGAATATTTAATTTAATACAAGCTCAATTAAATAATTCAAATTCATTGTAATAGTTTAAATTTTAATTTTGGGGGCAATTCTCTAAAAATATAAAAGCCTATAAAATTTAGCACGATTCCTTCATTCTAGATCGGATTATTGTCAACGTAAGTTACTTTATCGTTTTTATTTGACAAAAATAAATTTTTCAGTCTAAACAACGGCAAAATCTTCACTTCAAAAATGACTACCGCCATAGTCGTTGCTGAAGCACAGCCAATAGTCTTGAAGGAGCTTTCCGCTGATTACACAGAACAGTTGGGCACAACTATGTTGGCAATCTTGGACACGATCGAACAGACACGACGGAAGGCTCGGCAAACCTATTTGGACATCAAGGAGTTCTATGAGGGTAGTGAGAAGATACAGAAAATGGTAAAGTATTGAGGAAGTCTTTGAATATACCTACATATTTCTTTAGTTGACTGAGGCATTATGGGACAAGTCTGAAATGAAGGAAGGCCATGCAATTGATCGAGTTGAGTTGCAGGAGCTGTATTTCAGTAAGTTGAGAGGCTAACAGTAACCAAACAAATTCCTTTTCTCTTTAGGTATGACAGTAATGATCTTCTCTCTAACTCTCGGAACTCTTGTTGGCAATCTTTGGACAGAGCTTGATTGGCTTCCACAGCTTGGTATCTTCCATGCGCTTGTAGGGATTGGGGCGCTTCTTTCCCGGATTTGGCATAAACTCAATCAATGCCCTTCTGATCCAAAAGAGCGTGTACATCGTTCGCGTCTCTACATTGCTTTGCTGGCTTTGGGGTTTTGCCTTGGACGTTTGTGTAGTTATTTGTTGCCAGTGATAGCACCGAGATTGCTTGCTCCGTTCGTGATTGCCTTTTTGGTGAATTTAAAGAATATAGTTTTAAAAGCTCTCTCCAATCTCATTTTCAGATTGATAACAAGCTGAAGTTGACTCGCGGTGGTCGTGTTGAATTCTTCATTGCCTTTGCTGTGCTGATGATTGTGGGGAGTTGGCTTCTTCTGTTTGTGTGCAGACAGACTAGCTATTTCAATATCCTTCTACTGTTCATTGTAATTGCTGTCAAGATTGGCTTCTTCTATGGACACTTCCAAGTAACAACAACTCTTTCCAAATTCTTTTCAAAACCTCCTCTCTTTTAGATCATCTACTATATCCACTGTGCCCACACGGACGAACTTCGCAAACAAAAGGAGGCATCAACAAAAGAAGATAAGGCCAAAACCCCTCCAGACCAACCGCCAAAGGGTGGATGTTGCAGTGGAGATGGAAGCGCCGCTCCTGAAGAGGAAAAGAATATTGGCTTTGATCAATGGAAATGTATTAGCCACTTCTCGTATATTCTGGCTTCTGTTGTTGTCGATACGTTGATGGCCTTTTTTCTTGGATAAGTAGAAAACGGAAAGAAGTGAAAGAGAATATTTGTGTGAAGAATAGGAAAGGATTGATAAAAGTATATAAAAATAAAGATAAATAAATGTGTAGTGAGTAATTAATTAGGTATATTTCCTCCCATTATATCTCTAAATATAAACAATTGTTAATTATTACTATAAAATATATTAGGTATTCCCTTCTCTTATCTATGTGATATTGTGTTTTTATTGTTGTTTTGCTGTATTGTTAATAAATGTGAATATGTAAATCTTTTAAAAATTTTAAACTTGGAATACGATTGCGAGTTTACTTTTTCGGACAGGGCTTTTTCGAACTCTGCCTGCAAAACTTACCCTTGAATTTATTCTACGGTCCCAATTTTGTTTTCTGAAAAAACATTTTACTAAAATTATTTTCTAAATTTTATAAAATATTTTAAATTATATATATTTTCGATACAGAACACATACGTCCGATCCGTCTCGAAGACCAACACTCTAGGTTAAACTGAGATATTCAATTCAATTTATATAACTTTTGACATTCAGATAAAATAAAATAAAACGTGACTATAATTAAATCACTAGTTTTGTATAAGGTTTGGAGACATTTGAATGGAGTTTGACTTGATAAAATTTACTTTGATAAAAAATATGTGACTTTGATAAAATTCTTCATTATCTAACATAGGCGCTTTCCTATGTTTTAGCTCCATCTATGTGAATCCAACGAATAGTGTAGAAAAGTAAAAAGAACGAAGTCGGTAGCTTCTTTCTTCATTGAGATCTTAAGTTCCAAAAATCAACGGAAAATGGGCCTTCAACGGAAAATGGGCTAACGGAAAACGGGCTTAAAATCAACGGAAAATGGGCTTTAGCCCATTTCAACGGAAAATGGGCTAAAAATCAACGGAAAATGGGAAAATGACCTAATTTAATAATAAAATATTGTTGAATTAAATATCAAATTAATATTCAAAAATTTGTTTTTTTACTATTTTTCCAATTTTTAATATTACTAAAAACAATAAAAAATTAGGAAAGGGACATTAAATTAAATAATTTGACATATATTTTGTTTTTAAGTTTTCACTGTCTTGTCATACCCAATTTACTAATAAAAAGAAATGCTGAAAATTTTGGAAGCTAATTTGTGGCAAATTTTTGTTTTGACAAAAATAAAAATATATAAATTTTTAGTTAAACATCAAAAATAAATTAAATAGAAAAAAGAAAAAAAATTAAATTTAATAAAAAGAAGGAAATTAAAAGGAAATTCTTTTGTAAAATTTTTATTAAAATTCCATTCAGAATTCTTTTTATTCTGATTTTGCTTATAAATTTTATTTTGATTTAAAAGAGTTTAACAAATACATATTTTTATATAAGATGATCAATTAATGTTTATGAAACTAATTGTAAGATTTATTCCTTTTAATGTCATTCAAAAAATAATTTTATAAAAAAGAGAGTCCCGCTTTTTCCATCTTTACTTTATTTTTGATTAGCTACTTTTTGTTGTTTTTCTGTTCATTTTTGGCAAAATTAAAATATACATCTTCTTTTTCCCCTTCCTAACAACAAAAATAACTAAATAGTAATATTAAATGTTCTTCTCCCTTTATTTTTATTTCAACAATATCCGTCATTTATACATTTTTTTGATTTTTTGCCGGCATAATAAAAAAAAGAAAAGAAAAAATTAATTTATTATTTATATATATTTTGTTGGCATAAAAACATTTGTCGCTGTTTTGGCCTTTTATCCTTTAAATTTTTATTTTTGTAAGATAACCTGCTGTTCTTTCGCCCTTAGGGTGTAATGAATTGAAAAAATGGAGACTGGTTTTTTTGGATTTTTTTGAAGAAGAAATTATTAAATTTAATTTAATATTGAGTACTTGATTTCTAATTTAAATAATTAATTTAAATAAAAATAAATTCCTTGAAAATTTTTATTTTCAGTTTTTTCAAAGGAAACAACACTTTACCTTTATTAAATTTTCTGTTTTTACAATTGGAATGAGAATATTTTTATTACTAAAATTTATCAATTATTTAGATATGTATCCTTCTTAAGACAATTCAAAATTCTGATATTTAAATAAATATACAGAAATTATAAATAAAATCGAAATTTCTTACAAATCGAAAATCTAATTTATTAAGGGATCAATTTAATTATTTAATTAATTAATTAATCCCTTTATTTCTATATCTTTTCCTTCTTTTTTTAAATTTTCTAGGACAAAGTTGATCATAAAAAAGTGCCGAAAACATTTTTCTCTAAAATATTTATGTCAAAAAAGAGGCGACAAATGACGCCTACTTAACAACAACAACAAAAAAGTGCCGGAAGAAAAAAAGGAACGAATAAAAAAATAAAAGAGAAGCATTTGTTGGGACAATAAAAAAATTTAGAAAAAAAAGAAAAAGAATTTAAAATAAAAAAATGCCGTAATTTTTAATTGTTTTTAATTTCTTTAATTTTTAATCTTAAAAAATGCCGACAAAAAAATAAATTTATGTATAAGTTTACGACTTTTTTTTGTTGTTTTTAATAAAAAATATTTTGCAAAAATTAGTTTATTTATCAAAAACATCTTCAAAGGTTTTTTGTTCAACGATATAAATATTTTCGATATTTTTTTGTTATACCATCTCACCCAAATTAATGCTAAAAGTGGCATTGTAGATTGGGTAATAAGAGGTGTTGATCACGAATTCGAAGGTGGATTTTGAATATCAACTTTGAAAACTGAAAAATCATAGAGGGTTAAAGTTGAATTTAAATGGGAAATTTATTTCTGTAAATGATAGCGCATCTGAATGATTTTTATTGAATTCATTGTAAGTTGGGAATGAATACAAAATAATAAAATAGCCCAACGTTTAAACTTTCTAATAACCTTTATATTATTCTTACAATATTTAATTAAAATAATTTAATAAAAAAAAGGTTTTTTTATTTAAATAATCCATTTATTTATTCCAAACAAAATTCAAAAAAATACTCATTATTCATTTAAAGCCACACACAGATTTTATATATTTTAAAGATTCATCAGGATGTGTACATAACCAAAAATGCGGTAATTACCCCTCGCGGGCAAAACAAAAATGATGAAATGCCTAGCGCCGCTTACTCTAAAATATTCTTCTTTTTCTCCCATAGGAAATGCGGGAAAATAAATTTAAAAAAAGAATTAAAATATTGAAATGAGAAGAAGGAAATAAATCTAGAAAATTAAGGAAATTAAGGTAAATAATAGGGTTGTACATCAGAGATGGATCAGGGATGGATTCTTCCGCTTCTGCTTTTTAAAATTGAAACTTATCCATCCCTGTTGTACAAACTTCTTGTTTGTGTCCCCTAAAAGTCATCGAATCAGGTACTTTGAAGAATTGGGGATAACTAAAACAATATATTTTTATAAGGGGTTTTCTATTATTTTTTGATATTCGGGCAATTTACTTTTAAATTATTTCTAAGATTTCATCAATAACAAAAATTTTAAAAATTTTTTAAATATATTTTCCTAAAAATAAAATAAATAAATTTATTTTTATTTAAATATCAACAACCAACAAACAAAAACACATCAAAATGTCTAAATTCTTTAATTTTTGATGTAAAGCGGCCAAATTTTTATTTCAAAGAAAAGGGCATTTACCGGAAATACATAAGAGAGAATGGCACCAGTCACAAAGCTTTGACTTCCTTTCTTTTTAATATTTTGGAAAAAAGAAAATAAATTAGAAAAAATTTAGAAGATTTTTTTAATTAAAATTAATTTAAATAATTTAAAAAGAATTATTTAATTATTAAATTATTAGAGAGAAGTTTTTATTACATATCACCTTTACTCAACTCTCTAATATTATTTCAAAAATATTTTCTTTTCTTTCTTATTTAATTCCCAATAATTATTTAAAGAAAAAAAGAAGTATTTATTTATAAAAAATATTTAATTTCCAAAAATCCTCCCATAATTTTTTTAATATTTAAAAGGAAGGAGGAGGGCCATTTTAGAGATTATCGGCTCTTTTTTTATTTTCTTTTTATTCTTCTTCCAAGGACGATATTACTAAATACTAAATATATTTTACTCATTTTCAGCCGGCCAAACAAAATCCGTGTTTGTTTGGTTGAATATATCCATAAATTTATAAATATTTTTTTGTATGTATTTGTCTTTTATTTTTATTTAAATAAATTTTTAAAAAATAAATCAAAAAATTGTTATGAAAATTAAAGAAAATAAACAATAGTTTTATTGTGATTTTTGTATTATTCAAATATTCGTGTATTTGAATAATACACGAATATTCAAAATTATTTTTAGCTACAAGTTTGAAGACTATTAAATATTAAATGTGTTTTTTGTGAAATTACAAATATACAGTATTCAAATTTCACAAAAAATATTCCCCCATCCTCTCTATTAACTTCACATTTTTTCTTCATAAAATTTCCAAAAACCGTTTCCCAAACCTAAAAAAACATTTTTAATTTTAACCATGTAATTTAAAACTTAAAATAATTTTTACTAAAATTCCCATCAAAAATTGTACGAAAAAAAAGAAATTTTTGTAATTACCGCTTTTTTAAGTCCAAGAATGTCACTTTTTATTTGAGAAAAGAATTAAAAATTTAAAAATAATTTTATCGAAAATTAGAGCGGAAAATTTAAAAATTAAAAAAAATATTTTTATGTTCTCAATTAATTAGTACATAGAAATTTTTGTAATTACCGCTTACCAAATATTTTAAATTTACCAAATATTTTAAATTATTTAAAAAGCAAAAATTATTCTAAAAACAACAAATTTCTAGTTTTGAATTTAAAATACCCTCACTTGCTTTTTATTTTATTTTGGTTATACGAGTTTGAGGAACCCCTATTAAATTTTAAAGAGTGAAGGGATAATAATAATTAGGTATTTTCTTTTTAACTCCAAAATATACTTCCTCTCTAAATTATTTTTATATTATTTTATTTTAATAAAAACTATTTAATTTTGTAATTTAATACAATAATTTACTCTTAAATTTTCTGATTTTTCTTAAAATCCATTTCCCACGACCACTCCAATGACTGGCCCTCTTTAATATATTTTTTCCCTTTTTCTTCAATTAACCCCAAAATAGAAGCATTTGGCACCGCCCCCTCCCTCCCCTCCCTCCACTGTTTTACTTAATATATTAATTTTTGGATTAATTTTTAATGGGATTAAATAAAGACAAGAAAAAATAAATAAATTTAATAAAAACATTTTATTTTAATTTTCTAAAAATATATTTTTTTGTTTTAAAATTTTTTTAAAAATTTTATTAAATCCAAAAATTTAAGTATATCCAATGCCTTTTTTCGTTCTAAAGTGCTACTCTCCACTTAGGTTTGGCAGTTTCGACATCGGAACAGAAAAATGTTCGGATATCCGGAAACAAATACCGATTCCCGATCCGGATATCCAAAGATTTCCCAAAAACCGTCAATCAGACTCTCTATTACTTTCTAATTTTGTTTAATAGAAGGGTTAAAATATTTATAATTATATACCTATTCTAATAATAATTTAATTTGATTTAAACAATTTTTTAAATTTTTCTTTATTTATTAATTTTAATTTTTTATGTAATTTATTAACAACTTTTTGTTTCAAATTTTTATTTAATTTTAATTATATTCTTCTTCGTCTTCTTCTTTAATAATTTTTATTTATTTATTTGTTTTGTTTTCTTGTTTTAATGAGGAAATGGCCATCTCGGGACAAATCGAATTTATTATTTTATTTTCTTAATTTTTATTTGTTTGTATTAAAAATATAATGTTGCCCTTTTCTCTTAACTAAATCCCCCAATGACTTGTCCAATTAATGAAGAGGAGAGAAATAAGGGCCAAAAATATATAAATAAATATATATGCGCATATGCCCTCCTCCCCCTCCCCTCTTGCATCTTTGCATAAATATATATTTAATTAATTAATAAGTAACATAAAAAATTGGTTAAAAAATTATTTTTTAAATTTATTTTTATATAAAATTTTGTATTTAAAACTTTAAGACAAAAAATTTTTACATAAAAATAATGAAATTCTCGATTTCGGGAAACGGGAATTTTGTCGGTGCAATCCCTGATATCCACCTACATTGAAATTAACCTCATTTTTAAAAATTTACTCATTTTAATTTCTTATTTCCCTAAAAGATAACAACAATTTTTCGATTCTAATTTTTATCCTAACTTTTTAAGAGTTTATCCTCAATTTTTATATTCCCTACTTTCTCTAATAGGAAAATAAAACCCCCTAATTTTAGATAAAATTTAACAAAAAAATTCGTTATTTTCAATTCCCAATCCTTCAAGGGATTTAAAAATAATTTTAACAATATTTGAAACATATTTTTTTAAACCAAATTTTTGTTTCATTTATTTTATTAAAAACATATTTCTTTTTTTTTATTTTTTTTTGCTTTTCCTTCCCTTTTTTTTGCCTCAACCCATCAAAAAAGCTTGAGCTTTAGCTCATCAGTCTTTGCGCGATATTACAAAATATTTAAAATTCCCAAAACTCTCCTCAATCTTCTTCCATCCATATTTTATTGTTTTTCTTAAACATATGTATGTATAATGATGTATTTTTAGTCACTTTATTTAAATATTTTAAAGTAATCTCAAAATCACAATAAATAGACGGATTGTTTAAAACACAATATCCTTTCCTTTGATAAATCTTTAAAATTCTTCTTTCAAACATTAAATAAACTAAATAAACAGAGCTAATTCAATTTTAAGAACAAATGGCCACCTCTAAGCATATAAGGTACGATTTGGGGCAGTTTGGAGCTCTTGTTATTTTTCTATTCTAGGCACTAACAACCCTCATCTGTCTAGAAACAAAAAAAAACTCGAAAATTGAAATACTAACATAAATAAAATTTTCAAAAATTATTTTTGTAAAATCTTGTTCAGTTATCAAAAAATCCATTTTCTTAGTTATTGTTTTATGCCAAAATGCGCACATACATAATTCTTTCTCGTTTTACATTATTTCTTCTTTTTCAATGGCCATGAGTAAATATACATATATTTATTTGATTAATTATAGAAATGCACTCTCACAATTTCTTGAATAAAAAATAGAATCTTAATATTTATATCCGCAAACATAAAAATATATAAATTTAATGGCAAAATATAACTAATTGTTCTGAATCTACAGCATACAGACAATCCATTTTTAAGTCGTTTGCTGATTAGAAGGACTTTAAATTTTATATTTTAAAGTTCTGCCACTCATATCACACTCTCAATAAATATTAACTATTTATTTGTTATGTGTTTGAGGTATTGATAAAATTTCATTTAGAAACTATTTTTTAAAAAATTCAAACATAGATTTCACTAACAACAGTATTTCACATATCTTCAATCTAAAAATTTAACTTTTAAGCCTTTCCCTGTTTCCAATACCTCTACTTCTAACTTAGATTTTAACCTATACAAGAAAGGATTTAACATATTCCCATCCTTTTTTTAATAACAAAAATAGAATGAAGAAAAGAATTCTTCAAAAAAATTTTTTGTTATTATAATCTTCCTCATCTTCTTCCTATTCTCTTCTTCTTTTTTTCTTTACCTCATTATGTACTGACCGCGAGAATGAATCATTTTATGGGTTAAAAGAGCATTAGAAGGAAAAGAAAATAAATAATAAATGAATATATATTTATTTATTAGCTAGGAAGATGAGCAACAACATTGGCATGTAAAAATATATAAGTAATGTTAAAGGAATGTTAAAAAATAAATTATTATTTGAAAAAAAAAACGGAAAAAGAAAAAAATAGAAAGGTTTTTTAAAAATATGATTGGAGGAAAAAATCATTATGAAGATGAGAAACAAATAAAAAAATAATATTTAAAAGCATTTAAAAAATATTTAAGGTTTATTGAATCATTTAAAAATTATTTTCTTTTAAAATAATTGTTAGAATTTAAATAACATATATTTAAATTGCTTAAACATTATTTTCTTAAATTAAATTTTGGATTAGCTATTTAAAGCAAAGTAAACCTTTAGATAGTATTCTTCAACAAAATTGAGGATCTATTAAACATTTAGACAAACGAATAATTTATCTAGGAAGAAAGGGGATCACGAACATTTAAAGACCCCCTAAAATCCCCTCCCCAATTAAATATGTATATTCTTTAAATATTTACAAAACAAAAATCAACAGACTTTATCTACTAACATTAATCTCCCCCTCTTTCTTAATTATTTATTTGTCAACATATTTATAATTAAAATTTAAACAATTCTTTATTTTTAAATAACTTAATTATAAATATTTTTTGTTGATTTTCCTCATTTCGTGCCGGTCTGCGAAATTCTTTCTTTGCTGCCAAAAAACGCCATTAATAATCCGCCAAAATCTTTCACCCAAAAAAATCTTTTTTATTTCTTCATAAACAGGCGGCCAATTGTTGTTTTCTTTCTCTATTTATTATAAATAAATATATTTTTATTTATTATACCTCCCCACAAAAATTTTTTCATTAAATTCATTTAAAAAACTTTTTTTAATTTAACACTTTTCTTATTTTTAATAAAATATTTAATTAATTAAAAAAATCTTTAGAAATTTATTTTTTCCTTTTTATTTAAAAAATAATTATTAAAATAAATTACTGTATTAAACTATACTAAGTAATTATTTTTACACAAAAAATAAAGAAAAAATATTTCCGGTGAACATTAAACATAAAAATATAATAGATTTATTTATAGATTAAAATATTTATTGGAGAACATATATACTGTTGAATAAATAATATACTATCCATTCTTTTGAAAAATCACATAAAAGCAGAAATTCTCACGCCAAATTGGCAGCGCCGAATTGTCTAAAACCTTTTCCCTTATAAAACCTAAACCTTTTGGATTCAAGTTTTAAGCCTTAAAAGTTGTAATTTAAACGGACGTTGACACTTAGGCGCTACCGATTTGGCGTCAGGCATTTTTGTGTTCTGTAAAATTTTTTCCTTAGTAAATGTTTTTAACATTTTTGTACATAGAATAAGCTTAGGGATATACTGCTTCTGTTAACAAAAGGTGAAAGCCAAGTAATTTTCTTAACTCATAATTAGAAGTTAAACTCATTTAAAAATCTCTTTTTATTTTCTAAATTTAATCATTTTTAAATTTCTTTCATTTTTTGCTTTCTAATTTTTATTATCTTTAGATATAATTTTGTAAAAATTATTTAACCCTGCGCGGGCCATTACCTTTTTCTTTCTTTTACTACTTGTTTTTTTATTTTATTCTAAAAAACCCCCCAATGAAAATTGTCGGCATTTATAAGCAACAAAAATTATATTTTTATTATAATATATCTACATATCTACATATATAGCTATTTAGCATATACATAATATACAAATTTATTTATTTCCTTTAATTTTTCCAAAATTTTCCCCTTAAAAAGTCGGTAAATTAAAAGAAAAACCCTCCCCAATATATTATAAAAGCTTCTCTATTTTCTTTTATTTTTCCCCGTCCGGCAATTGGTAGGTATTAAATTGGAAAAAAATAATTTTTTATTGCCACGCCGCGCACCCATAAAAATGCAAAAATGAATGCGCAATTGGTGTCGGCGACTGACTTTTACTTAAATAATATAAAGTAGCCAAACAACAAACATCCCGCGGTGAAAAAAGGAAAGAAGAAAAAAGAGGAAAAAAAGTGATGGCGCGTGTAGCGATGCAAATGATCAGTGTACAAATACATAAATATAAATAAATATTAAATTATAATATGTATATATTTAATCCTTTTAAGAATTTCTTTGAGTTATTTTTAATAAACATAAAATACCTAAATAATAATTAATATTTAATTATCCCTAAGAGTTAAATTTGATTAAAAAATCTTGATTATCTCAATCTAATAACTGAGGTTCCCGGCCCGGTTCGATATATCGAATCGGGCATCGAATTTTAGCCCGAAGAATACTCGAACGTCGGCCCGGTTCGAAAACGTCAACCCTACTAATTACCTTAAACTTAGAGTGTATATTGTGGAATTTTTTAAAGAATAGCCTTTTTGATATTTTTTTGATTTTCTTTTCTTTAATTTTTTAAAAGTTTTTATTTTTATTAATTTTTTCCTATAAAAATCTTATCTAATAAATTAATTTTTTAAATCCAAAAAAATTCCAATAAATCCCCTCAAAAATATATTTCCCTGTTTTAATAAATATATTTTTTGTTTAAATATTTCTTCTTTTCTCTCTATTAATTTCTAAAAATTGTTTGGGACATATAAAAAGCTAAGGGAAAGGGCAGCAATAAATTATGACAAACATTTATCCAATAATGAAAAGATTTTTTAAATAAAAGAGAATGGCGGCTGGTTTTGACGATTTGTGTTGATTAAGTTAAAATAAAAAGAAAATGGTAATAATGAGAGGAAAGGGAATATTTAGAGTATTATAATCTTTTTGGATAAACACATTAATTTATATAAAACTAATTTAATATTTTTAATGATGATGGCAACTGTCTATATTTTAATGATTATTATACTTCTCTTGTATAATTAAAATTAAATATTTATAATTTAGTTTTTAATCTTTTTAATTTTGTATTAAAGAGATAATTTCATACAAACATAATTACCCTTTAATCTTCAGCAATTATAAAAAAATTAAGTTGGAGGGACTGGAAGCGAAAACCGGCATTTTTGGTGCATTAACCCGGACGGAAAACTGGGGGTACCGGTTAATAGCCCTTTATGTCCTACTCTGGTTTAATTTTTTAGTCTTGTTAGCCACTGGTCGGAGGGGAGGAGGAGCTACCCAAGTGTTACCTCCAATATAAAATACTTCGATTTCATCTTAACCTTTTAGTCTTCAAGTATGTATTTAAAATTAAATATAAAATGATTTGAACTTTTAAAATCATTTATCATTAATTTCTTCACTTAATTTCACCAAAAATTGTCAATTTCTATTTTATTTATTTACATTTATATCAATCAAAAAATCTATTTGTCTATACATATTATAATAAATAAAAACATAAAATAAATTTACCGCCCTTCCTTTCCCTCTTTAAACGATCAAATACATCTTTAAATTTCTGGATTTTCTCTTTTCTTTAAAATTTTTATTGTTTTGCAACAATCTTTAAAACTAATAAAAATAAATAATTTAAAGGCCATAAACTTAAAAACTTTAGTTTTTAAGGGAAATTATTTTATATTCTCGTCGCAACTTATTTTTGACAAACAGAAGGATTTAATAATAAAAATGTTTTTTTTCTTTAATTCTTTCGAAATAAGTTTTTCTAATTATTATTTAAAACGGAAAATGAGTATCACAAAAATACAAGGAAACAAAAAGCCAATTTAATAGACCTATACCTTAAAGTTACTTAAATAAGGCCCTGAAACTACCTATTTTTTCAATTCTTTTTAAAGTGTTTATTCAAAAAATTAGTCGGCTTGTCCTTCTATTAAAGAAAATTTGTTTTAGTTATAAATACCCCCTTACTCCCATTCTAAATACACCCAATACTAAACACACCTTTCAATTGGCCCCAATAGTTTATTTAAAATCCCCAACAGTTATTTCATATTTTCCTTTTATGCCATTCTCCGCCTCCCATTATTACCATATACTTTTAATAATTCTTTTCTCTTTCTCTTTCTTCTAAATAAGGTTATAATATTATTGTTGTTTTATTTATTTATTTGGGGAATAATGTAAATCAAATATATTTATATTAAAGATGCCTTTTTTATGTCAAGGCTAGGTTTACAACAACAAAAATCTGACAAGAAAAATATTTTTTTGGCTATTTTAAAAATATTTTAATTATTAGCCAATATATATTTTGAATTATTAAATTTCAGAAAAATATTGACGGGATTTTGGGGGAAGAATATTGTTGAGAATTACTTGATTATTCCAAGCTTTCTAAAGCAAATTTGATAGCTCCTGTTAAAAAAGCATCTTCGGGTTATTCTTCTTATTCTTCTTACAAAATTTACAAAATTAATAATTCTCAAGCAATTTTTGGGTAATTAACGGCAATCATATTTCTTTCAATTAACCGAAGCTTCAAATTTACTTTAAAGAAGTACATACTACTTGAAATAATCAAATAATTCTCAAATATTCTTACAAAATTAATCCTTTATATTTGATTTTGAAAAATAATTATTTCTTCCCAATTTTTTCATTTCCTTTTACAGTAACAGATTGCTTAGAGAAGTCTGTCATTAAAAAATAAATATAAATAATTTTTATTCAAAAACCCCATTTAATTTTAAAAAAAACTTTTCTCTTCCCGCACACGCCCAATAAAAAATAAGAAATGTTGCAATTAAAGGTGAACATTTAAAAATATATATTAAAAATATACATATATATTTTTTATTCAAAATTCCCTGCTGGGATAATACATACTACCATACAAATTAACCAACAATTTTTATGTCAAAAAAAACAACAAAAGTAATGTTATCCAATAAAAAAAGTTTTTTTTCAAATTATTTATTAGTTTTTTTACAAGTTTTTGCATTTAATTGGGTTTTTTTTATAAATTTTTGGAAGAAATTAAAATAAAGCTTTTTTTGGAAGATTATTTTTAGAAATAATTAAATATGTATTTATTTTTAAAGCAACCCGACCCTTCGGGATGCTTTAATAACCGGGTGTGTCAGGGGTCGGGGTTTGCCGGGGAAGGCATGTCTGGTTCGGGGTACGGAAGTCTGGTTGCTACCCTAAATTAAAAGACTAAAATTTTCATTAAAATTAATTACTTTCAAATAAAATTAAAAATCAATTTATATTTATTAATTACTTTCATTAATCTTTAAATTAAATTATTTTAAAATACAACAAAAATACTAAATTTATTTTTAAATATTAATCTCTTCCCTCCCTCCCTTCTTTTTCTTCATTATTTCAAAACAAAACATTTAAAAGCTAACAACACAAAATTTTTGCCTTTTCTTTCTCTATTATTTTAGCTTTATTTACTTCTAATAATTCTTTTTATTTTCATTTCAATTTATTTTATTTGTTGCTGTGCTCTTTAAATAATTTTATATTTTTTTGCGCGAGTCTTTTAAAATTCTTTTACTTATTTTTAATAACTTGGATAAACACAAACAGACAAAATAAATATTTTTTTTATTAAATCTCTGTCATTATTTATTTAATTTTTTAATATTTGAGAAAATAAATTCTTTTTTATTAAATTAAATAAATTTAAATTAATTTTCATGATCAAATCTTTTTAAATTATTTAATTTTGAATTTAATTTATTATTTAACAAGCTTTGTTCAACAAAAAAATTTTTTAGATAATTATCCATAAAATTTTTAGAGAGACTAGGTAACCCTTAATTTAAATAGCTACCTTTTATAAAATTAAATTTATCTAAATTATTATTAATTTTAAATATAATTCACAACTTAATTAGTATTTGAAAGCCTACCAAAATTTGTATCCATACTCGTACCTGTGTATGAAATGCGAATTTTGGAAAGAGCTTCCAATACTGGCTAAATTGTGAATTTATAGAATTAATGAGATAATTTATTTGAATTTAATTTTGTGAGGACATTTAAAATTTCCAGACACTCAACATAACTAAATATCAAATTATGCATTATATCCCCTTCTCATTTTTTAAATTCATTTTTTGAAAGTAAGTCTGTTTATTTAACAAAAATTTTTTCAATTAAATAAATACAAAAATAACACCTTCACGCATTCTTTTATAAAAGACAAAAGCATCTATACAAACTTTTAAGTTGAGAAAAAGCTTTGCTATTAAAAAACAAAATTTATTTATTTATCTTCATTTAACAAAAAGTACATAGAAATACCCAATCACTTTTTGTTTGACAAAAATAAATTTTCGTGACCTGTTAAAAAATTAGTTTTTTTTAATTTTTATTTAAATTCTAAAAATATTTTTTTGTTTAAATAATTAACAAGTGATTGGTTGGGGTTGTCTTAGATTTTTTAAATTTTGGGAATTAGAAAAGTAGATATGTAGGTATTTTCTCTGCCATAGTAAAAACTGTGCTATAAATCTTTTGAAAATTTTTGGTTGGAAGTTGAGAATAAAAATTTAAAAAATCTTTTTTGGTCATCTTTAGTGGGCAAATTCTCTGTTATTAAAACTAGTGTTGCACTCCAACCCCGTTCCCGAACGATTTTTTCAGACTTCTCCCCGACCCCTTCCCCGCCCCGAAACAATTCGAAAACCCCGTACTCTGACATACCAGCCCCCGAGCGTCCGGAGTGAAACCCTAAGTAAAACGTTCATCTATTTATTTACTTTTTTATATCCAAATTTAAATCCCCCTTTCTTATAATTTAAAAATTATTTTTAAAATTTTCAAAATAAATTTTTAAAAACAGTAAAAACCTCCTCCCCCCCCTCTCTCTCTCTCATTTTGGCATTACCCATTTTTATTTATTTCCCTCAATTTTTATCCAAAATTCCATTAAATTACTTAAATTATTTTTATTTATTTTCTCTATTTTTCATCTTCTAAATTTCCTTTTTCCCCTCCCCTTCCCCCCTTTTTTTAACAAAATTTTATTTTCTAAATAAATAAATAAAAATAAATTTAAATTTCCATCATTTGAATTATTTTCCCTTTCTTCTTTTCCCAACTGTCATATGAAAAATTCAGAGAAGCGTAACTATAAACCATTAAAAAATGGGCGGAGAATGCCACAAAAGCTTTTTAAATTAACTAAAAAATTTTATTTTTTTATTTCTTATTCCCATATCCGGAGACAGAGAAAACATTTTCAACCTTAAATATATACTTGCTGCCAGTCTCTCCCTTCTTCTTTTGGCGCATTGAAAAGAAAATTGTTTTGTGTGATGAGTGAAAGGGGGAAAGGGAGGAGGAGGGGAGGGGGAAGGGGAACTGCACATGCACACAAACACAATTTTATAAAATATTTAGAAGAAGAGATAATGCCGACTTTACCATTTTACTTTTATATAAAATAAATAAATATATATAATCACATTTTTATATATAAAATTGTTTTTAGTTGAAAAAAAAGTGAAAAGCTTTCAACATTTACTGCTTGTGGGTGTTTTTAATATTTTTTTTATTTTTCCTTTCCTCGCATATTTTCTTACTGTAATAGTTTTCAACACATCATTTTTGCGCATTTTTATTGGCAAAAATAAATATTATTGTGGCATTTATTCTCCTATTTGTTGAAATTTTTTTGAAATTAAATAAAAATAAAATTAACATTTAGGTTAGGAAAATTTAATTAAAATTGTTCAAGAAAATTAAAAATTATTAAATGACGATGAGATCTATAATATGCAATATTTAATGGAATAAGTAGTACACGCCCCTTTTAACTAAATAACAGTCGGGGGATAAGAAATTATTAGTTTTTAACTCTTAGCAGATATTTATAAAAATTAATTTAAAAATTATTAATGACTTTAACTACAAAATTAATATTTTCTTTAATATCCACTTAAATAATTACAATAAAGTTTTTAAGTAAATAATTATATTGTAAAATAAAGTTTAAAAAATTCTTTTGTATTTTTATTTCATAACAAAGTATGAGAGAGATGATTTTTGATGTTCTTTTATAAAAATAATTATTAGTCATAGTATATTTAATTGATCATTTCTTTCTTTTTTATGATTAAAATAAAAATTCTAAAAATTAAAAAAGATTTTCAAACGATTTTAATAATTTCTAATAATTTTTCTTTTTATCTCTAACCGTCTCTCATTTTTTCCTTTCATCTCATTTATTTAAATAACGAGGAATAGAAAAATTGGGCGTGTCTAAAATAAATTTGTTTTATAAAATAAGCGATATATTAAATATATACATGGCGGATTTTGGCCTTCAAATTGGAAATAATAGTAGTTATGTATATTTGTGGGCGCTTATGTCGACGGGGTAGCCGCCGATTAATTTCAATTTTGCTTTACTAAAACATTTGTGGCACTCTCTCTCCCTGACTTTCTTCCCCCTTATTTCCCCCTTCCACGGCTGCCTGCATTTCTCATTTTTATTTTTTTATATTTTTTCATCGCTATAAATAATTTCCAACCCCTTCCCCTCCCCTCCCTTCACTTTATTTCATTTTACTCCCAGTTGGCCAATGTGTGTGCCCTGTCTGATTACCGTATTGGGTATTAAAAGCAAAAAATACATTATGGGGGTTGTGTGTGTGTGTGTACTTATCTAAATATTTATTATAAAAAAGCTTTGGACACTGGTTGAACAAAATTATTTTTTTTTCAATTTTCCCTTCTTCACTTTCTTTGGGTGAGCGCAGAATTAATTTTTTTTCTCCAATAATTTACTACTAATACAAAATTGTTGGGAGGGGGGGGGGGTTGCAAAAGTTTTAAAAAAGTAAAGTTTAGTTACTACAACTTTGCAAAGTCTAAACTTTAATTTAATAAAAAAAGAAGAAAAAAATGTTGGCAAATTTTATCTAATTATTTATCCAAAAATATGTATATTATTTCAAATAATAAATTAGGTAGTTAATGCTTGTTAAATAAAAATTGAGATCCGATTGTATAGTTTTCTTAACAAATTTTGAACCTGCTAACAATAACAATCTAAAATATGTTTTAAACTATTTTTAAGAGAATATTTGGCACAATTATGTGGTTTTGATATATGTATGTACTTTTGGGAACCTTCCTGCTTTATAACAATGTTTCAGCCTTAAAGGACATGGAAATAAGTGGTGAACAGTGTTTTGATTTCTACAAATTTATTTTCCCCTTCTTTATTTTCTCGACAAATCTTTGATACAAAATTATTTGAACGTTAATTACTCTTTTTATCAATTTTTACCTTTCCAAAATTTTATTTATTAAAAAATATTTTTGTAGATTTACAAAAATGATTACGCGCACATTTTCTATTTTATTTTTTACTCATTTTCTTTTTTTATTAATTTTCCAAAAAAATATTTTTATATGCGGGAATACCTCAAAAAGACAAAATATAATGCGTGTAAATACATATTTATTTTTCTATTTCTCTCCAAGGCCATCATCATCATTTTTATAAAAAATATAATTTTATTTCTTCCATTTTACCTCTTTTATCATTAATTCAAAATCTAAAATTGGAAAATTTTTAAAAAAATTTATTTTCATTATTCTCTAAACCGTTCTTCTAATTTAATCATATAATCGTCATCACTAAAAATTTTTAAGAAAAAATGAGGAAATTAATTTATTTTCTAATTTTGATTAAAGGAAAGGGGGGGGGGAATAATATATCTTGATTTGAATGGGGAGGGCTGATAGGTATTTTAATTCTTTTGATTTTTTAAACCTTCATTATCAATTTTTAATAAAGCCTAAAACTGCTTCTTTAACTAAATTATATTTAATTTTTCGTTATTTTCAAAGTAAATGATCGAAAATAAAATTTAATTAGAAAGTCGGGGGCTAATCCAAAGATAATCTACAAACCAAATATTTACTATAAAAAATATTATACAAAACATTTACGGAAAAGTAAATGAAGGAATTTATAAAAAAATGTCCAAGACTTTCCAAAATTAAATAATACATACCTACCTATTTTAATTTTTCATGCTATCAAGGTTTTATATTTTTATTTTTAAGTCTTACTTTTTTCCTTTTAGTACTTCAAGTTTTACTAGGCACTTTTATTTTATTTTAAATTTAATTATTTTGGCCCTTAACTTTAAAAAATTTTATTTTATTTTAATTATCTAAATATTAATTAATATTCTCTTTTATTTTATGCCGTTTAAAACAAATATTAAAATTTTAATTTAATTTGTAGAGAAAAGATATACAAATAACAAAAAAGATTTTTAATGTTTTTTCTGATTAAAATCTTTTCTTTTTTTAACGTAAATTTATTTTTATATTAAATTATATTTTTATTTATTTGCCTACTTACTCCCCTCCATTACCTCCCCCTCCCCTCCCCCTCATCTTCCTCCTCTTTTATGTCAACATTAACATCTTTTACTAGTTTCAAATAAATAAATAAATATTATATTTCATCTTTAAACGCCAGCCGATAAATGCGCAACGAGATTACTAACTACTAATATTTTTATTTATTTTTACCTCCTCCCCCACCCTTCCTTTCTTTGCTTTTTGCCGCAACAAGACTTCCGTTGATTTTAATTTTATAAAACAAATATTGTTTTTATTTAACAAATTTAAATGAATTTAATAATTTTGGAGTTTTGGCCAAATAAATAGTTATAAATTGTTGCCTAAGGTTTTTCTTTTCTCCTTTCTTTTCTTATAAACGAAGCTACATAGGTATTCTCGATCATTCCTTTAATCTTAATTTGAAAGAAATATTCTATGAATATTTGTCAGTTTCAAACCGAACCGAAAAACCGAAGATTTCGGTTCGTGTTTTGGTTAATCGAAGAATCGGCTGAGAAACCCCACAATTTACCTAAAACCCCTATGGTGAAAAAACCGCTGTATTTCATTTTTTAACTATTTACAACTAATTTTTTTCGTTTTTTAATATTTCTTTTTCAATTTTAATAATTAAAATAAGTATATTTTTAATTAAAAATTCTTCAGATTTCTTTTGTTTTTTAATTAATTAAAAATACTAAATTCCAAATAATTACCTATTCTCCCCTTTTATTTCCCAACTTCATTAAATTATTTTTGATATTTGCGCATTTAAAAAATTATTTTTTTTTTCAAAAAATTCTTTTTCTTTTAATCTTTACCGCTTTATTTCCTTTCCCAAAGTTATCATTTTTAATTTATTTATTTATTACCTTTCCTTTATTAGGTTAAAAAAAGTTTTTTCCAAATATTTTTTTATCAAAAATATACTTTTTTTCAAAATTTCTTCGTCATTTAAAAAATATGTATTATTTTGTTTATTTTATTTGGTCATTTCCTTTCCGTTTCAATATTTTTTTCAAGCTTTAAATAAATATATCCCTCCACCCCCTCCCTCCTCCCCTTCCTTCAAAACTTTTTTTTCTCCGTGGGAAAATTCATTCTTTTCCACTTTTAACTTATTGCGCAAATATTTGCGTGTTGCTCTTTAATTAATTAATTTATTTTTGAACTATATTTTAATTATTTTTTGAATTTAACAAACATCTTTCCCTCTCTTTCAAATTTTGTTAATATATAAATTGAAATTTTAAGAATTTTCTTATTTTTATTTTTAACTAGGGTAGCTAGCACCTTCGGGGTCGGAAGTATCGGGGATCGGGGTTGCCGTCCTTGTATGTATTTATTAACTCTTTCCCTCCCCTACCTCCTCCTATCTGATTTCGAATTTCTCCCTTCTTCCCAATAATAATACTTATATTTTAAAATTTTCAAAATTATTCTAATTGTCCTAGATCCTACTATAATTTTATTTATATAAAGTTTGTCCATTTATTTATCCCTTCAACAACACTCCAATCTTTTAATTATTTTTATTAGCAATTTAATTTTCTTAAAATTAAATTTCAATACAAAATTTGTATTCTTATTTTCTTTAATTAATTTTTAATTTCAAAAATTTTCTCATTTAATAAATAATTTTTTATTAAAACTTTTTTTATTAAAAAGAAAACGCCGCTAATGCTTTTTAATTTTTCTCTCCATTTTTGGAGAGAAAAAAACTTTTTTTAGTCAATTCGTCTTTGTAGTTATTCTCGTCTTGTTATACAATGATTGAGTAATTTAAATAAATATTTTTGTCGGTACTAAATACATATACAAGGACACCTCACTCTCTCCTTTCCCTTCCTTTCCCTCTCTCCCTAAAATGTTAAAAAAAGGGTAGTAATTAGTTGAAGTTGATTTGATCAATTTTTGCGCGATTCTGTTGCGCAATAAATAAATTATTTTTATTAAAATATTATTTTTTTAAATTAAATTTTAAAATTAAATTTATGTCCTCATTTTAAGTTAGACATAAATTTTATTTTAAATGTAATAAACTTAGTTGAAATTTAAGCTGTAGTATGTAAGTGTTAAAAGAGGTATATCAAATCTTGTAATTTATTAATATAATTTTTAAATTAATTTTAAAAAATAATTTTTTTATTTATTTTTAAAAATCATTTATGAAATATAGAAAAAAAAGTAAAATTCCGATATTTCATATAACTTTTACAAAATTTAAAAATTGTTTTCAAAAAATTACCAAATAACTTCCTTTAAATTTTAAAATAATTTTTACAATTTTATTTAATAATTAATTTATTTGATTAATTTTTTTTTATTAATTTTACTTGAAATTCTAAAATTTAATTTTTTATAATTTAAAAGAAATCTCTGTGTGCATGTGTGATTGGAAATATTCTTTAGCATTACTCATTCATTTCTTCTTTGTTTTTTCTTTTTTGTTTTTAAATTAGTTTAAATTTTAACAAAATTATAATAAAAAATATTATTTAATAAAATTAAAAAAATCTAATTTCCGTTACAAAATTGCGCACGATTTTTTTATCTCTTTCTTTTGATTATTTGCTGTCGCAAAACGCGAAGCGACTTTAGGCAGCTCTTTTTAGGTGAATACGCATTAGATACCCCCCCTCCATGGCCAACAAAACGGAAAAATAAGGTGAGATCAGACTTTAAAATAAATCTTATTTAAATCCCCACAACTTTTCCTGATCGCCCATTCCTAACAAGTATATTTATTCCCTACATTTCTTATTAATTATACTAACTCTTATAATTGTCAAAACAAACGTTGATCACCTCTCTGTTTTATTAATTAGGACTAAATTTTAATTAATTATAGATTCATTTACAAAACTAAATTTTTTCCTAAAAATTAATTTTTCTAGTTTTAATGACCCAAAATAAAAATATTTTATTAAAAATTTTACACCAGTTTATTTCTATAATTTGCCGCCAACATTTAAAAACCCATTCAAACAAATATAAATAAAAATTTAACAATCTTTTTTTTTATTTTTATCATTTTTCGCTCGACTAAGCACCGACAATTTTTTTCCAACAATTTAATCATCCGGTATCCGGAACCGAAAAAACCCCCCGGATATCCGGAAATTTTCGGTTCGGATATCGGTTCCAGTTTCAGATATCCGGAGATTTCCCAGGAACCGCCATCCTTAATTGTGAGACAAAGGTTAGGTATATCTGTGTATATTTATTTTGGTTTATATCCTCATACTTTTTATAATCAGCCGAGTTTCTTAATTTCATATATACATGTTCAGATATACTTAATATTTATTTACTACCTTTATCACTAGAAATTTTCCTTTAAATTATTAATAATATTTTCTACAGGTTTCCAATTTGAAGCATAAAATTTTTTTAAGTTTTAATAATACTTAATCAGCAAAAAATTTTTTTGTCTGTATTTTAGTATTTATTTAATATATTTATATTCCCCTTTTTTCCCCTCTATTTTTTACCTTCTTTACCACCGTCTTCCCTCTTATTATCATCAATTAGATTATTAACGGTCCGCTTATTATCACAAAAAATTTTTTGAGCGCGGCGCCGCGCACATTTAATATTTCCTCTTTCCCCTTTTTTCACAATTTTTGTGCGCGGAGTCCACCCAAAAGGAGAAAAAAAGGAAAGGCTGGCTCATTGCCTCCACTTTTACTATAATTTTGCCTTCAAACATACAGTAGTCGACATAAAGATAGGGACAAGAGTAATTTAAATGAAAGTTAACTATTTTTCAGTCAAAAAATACGTTCTATATACCAATCGAAAGCTCTATTCGTATCTCAGTTGACATGTTTCTGCATTTTTCATGAAAATGAAAAGTGACCGAGATAATCCGGATCTACCGGATATACCAAATCCCATATCCTCGGAAAAATTTTTCTGAAAATATTTGACAAACCCATTTGATAAAGCATATTTTTCTGAGTATTTTCCACAAAACCGCTTAGAAATATCTTTTTCCAATCCAGAGATATGATTTTTTGAAAATCGCATTTTTCACTTAAAAATTGAATTTTTTGCAAAAATAGGCTAAAAATGCGATTTTCAAAAAATCATATCTCTGGACCGGACAAAGATATTTTTAAGCGGTTTTGTGGAAAATACTCACAAAAATATGCTTTATCAAATGGGTTTGTCAAATTTTTTCAGAAAAATTTTTCCGAGGATATGGGATTTGGTATATCCGGTAGATCCGGATTATCTCGACCAACTTTCGATTTCATGAAAAATGCAGAAACATGTCAACTGAGATACGAATAGAGCTTTCGATTGGTATATAGAACTTATTTTTTTAATGAAAAATTAAGAATTTAAATTTAAATTACTCTTGTCCCTATCTTTATGTCGACGACTGTAACATTTTTTTCTTATTTTTATTAACAAAAATAAATAAATATATGTACATGACTAGAAAAATTACGCCAATCTTCTTCTCCTCATTGAGTAAAGCATAGAAAAAGGAAATATTTTTTTGAAATTTATTTACTAAGCTTATTGCAATTATAAAAGGATTTAGCAATCGCAACATTTTACTTGATTTCTTTTGGGTAACTTATTAGGCTTTAAAGGGGATTTCTATAACTTTTTTATAAGAATCATTGTGTCAATATTTAATTATTAAATATTCTAAAGCCTCTAATATTTATTAAATATTTGTGTTCATAATTACTTAAAATTAATTACAACTACCAATGTCTCAAAAAGTTTCACCATAATATTTACTTTTTCTTTATTATTAAGCTCTCCTACATATTTACAAAATATAAACTATTTTTTAAGAATATCACTACCAGACACAACTAAATATCAAATTTAATTTAATGATTATATCAAATTAACAAAAAAAACTAGCAATTTATTAGCTCGCGCGTTCCTTCTTCCGTTACTCATCAAACGAAATCATTCACGTGGAAATTAAATTTTTATTTAAAAAATCCGTTCATTTATGTGTTCATTTTTATTTGTTTCTTTTATAGTTAAAAAGTAAATGCAAATTTAATAAGCAAAAAATTAAAACATTAAAGACCATTAAATAATTGCTAGATATAAAAAAGTACTTACTATTATTAACTAAAAATTATTAATTAATTAATTTAATATTTTTTTTACTTCCCTACTTTCCTAAATTTTCCCTTTTTTCTGTCCTTATCTCTTCAATACACGCCCTTTCATAAATTTATTGGTTATGGTTGTTGCTATATTATTATTGAAAAATATGACAACCAACCAGCCAAATAGAGGGGAAATTATGAGAGAGAATGATGAATGGCGCCGACCGGCCATTGGTGGCAGAAATGTTTTTTTTAAAAAGTGAGAAGGAGGAGGTGGAATAAATATTTAATATTTATTTTTTAATTTTTTTTTCTAAAATTTTATCTAATTATTTCAAATTAAAACAACCTCTTTAAATTTCATTTTAATTTTAAAATAAAAATTATTTTTGGGTTTCCTCTCCCATATTAAGTTTTTAAATATTTTTTCTTTAAAATGATTTTACATTTCCTTACCCATAAATGATCATTCCCTTCAATAACCGTTATCCCATTATCTACATAACTTTCTATTTTTATTTTTAAATTTTATTAAAAATTGTCTCATTTTGCAAGAAAAAAATCTTTTTTTTTCCTTTCTTTTTTCGATTCACTCCCTTGGGGTAAATTTTTTGTTTTATTTTTGCAAAATTTTTTTAAAGGATTGAGTGGACTTTGAGTAAAGTGATTGGGGGTTATTTAGTCATTCTCATTTAAATATTTAAAAAAAATATTTTGTTTGCCAAAAAGTTTAGTCATTTAATTAAAATTATGTTAAAAAGTTTATTTTTAGAGGGGATGGTCAAATTTAAATTAGTATATTTGACAATAATTAATATTGAAATAAAAAAAAGAAAGAGAGTAAGAAGTATGTATGTACTTCATTCAGTCAATCTTGTAATTTATTTTTTTTAAATTATTTAATTAACTCTAAAAATAGTTTAATAACTACATACATTTATTTGAGGGTGAGATTTTGTATTTTTGAGGGTTAATAGAATTGTCCTAAAGAATATATGGAAAAGTTAAACAAAGTTATTTATAATCAAAATTCTAGCAATCGCATTTTCGAAAGAGTTATTTTGGGAATTTAGCTATTTTGGGTATATGTACATATAATGTCACTAATTAGGAGGACCAAGTTTAGAATTATTAATTTTTACCAAAACAAATATCATTTTTTAATTATTTCTTATCCTTTTTTGAAAAAGAAAAATAAGAGTAAATTAATTAATTATTTTTATGCCAAATGATGCGTTTAAAAATATAAAATTAAATTTAAAAATTAATGAGTGGAAAATAATTGGGCGGGTAATTTTAATAGTAAAACTTAATTTCAAAATTTTAGGTATATAACTTTAATTAATTAATTGAAGATATACGTAGATGTGTTTTTATTTTATATATTTTTAATTTTTAAATTAATATTTAAATAATAAATAAACAAATAATTTTTAACAAAAATATTTAAATGTTCCGTTAATTACAGGCAGAATCTCTGAGTAAATTATTTACTTTTTTGGATAAATTACTTCCATCATTGTAGGAGATCCTTCTGTTTTAAATTTTGAGTATGTATTAGCTCGTACCTTTAGAATATTAATTTTTATCTGCCCTTTAAATTCAAAATTCTGAAGTTATAATTTATTTTCCATTTAATTCCACTTATATTCTCTAATATTTAAAATTATTTTTTTTAAAAAAATTATTTAATATTTTTGTTCAACACATTTCCTATTTAATATCTAAATACTGTAATTACTTTCAATATGCGCGCAAATATTAAAATAAAAATTATGGGCGGGTAAATGAGAGAGAGAATGACTAGTAACCTTTCTCTCTAAAAATTTATAGTAAATTGTATTTTAAAGTGGAACACCCTCTCCAATTTATTATAAATTTTAATATTTAACTAAATCTTTATTTCATTTTTAATTCATCCCTTCTTTATTTCTTTAAAAAATAAATTACTAAATTAATTTTTATTAGAAATTTGGGACAAAACCTGTGGCGATTTTACAAAATAAATTTAATTCTAATTAATATTTTCTGCTATTTTAAAAACGAGAGTTGACTGTACATTTACTTTGTGTTTTTAATATTTTTTTAAAAATTTATTTCCGATTTTCTCCTTTTTCTTCAAGTATATTTTCTTTTATTATTCACCTACATATATTCTAATCTAAATCCCCATTTTCCTCAAAAAAATAAAGATTTAGGAAATTCTCATTTATTTTTCTCATTAACGATTTCATACAGCTTTATTTTTAAATTAAAAAAAAAATTTTATAGAAATACATAAATTATAATGAAACGTCGTCATTCAAGTAATTCTCCACCAAATCAATCAGAATTTGTTAATAATAATAATAATATTTTATTTAATAATCAACAAATAACTGCAAATAATTTAGTACCCAATTTTGTATTTCCTCAAAATTTGTTTTCCCCTCAATTCTTGCCGCAACAATTAAATTCTGTTTTTAATGGATTTCAGAGTCCTAAAAAAGTTTTTATTTTTTTAATTTGAATTAAATATTGAGAGATGAAAATAGCTAAAAATTTAAACGAAATTTGAGATTTTTACTTTTAAAAGTTTTTATCAAATCCAATAAATATTCATTTTTTAAAATAAAAATTTATTTTTTAGTCATTTAATGCCGAAAATCCTCTAGAAGAAAGGAAAGCTCAAGAAGAAGCATTACAAAAACTTGGAAGTCTTTTATTTGGGTGTAATAATAATTCTGATTCTAATACAAATTTAAATGAAGACGAGAGTGAGGTATTAAATGTTTTGAATACTTTATTTATTTGGAGGACCTATAAAGAATTCGGGGAGAGTTAATCAAGGGATTTGAAGTTATTACTTGATTTTAATTTTATGAGACTCTAATTCTCAAGGGTGTAAGGCCCTGCTTTCATTTAAGACTTCCATTTTCAAGTGAATATCAAAATCCCATTTAAATTCTTCCCCCTTTCAAAACCCTTAAAATTTTAATAAAAATAATTAAATTTAGCAAAATTTAAACAATAATGGAAATAATCTTTTGGAATTATTTACTTTATTATTAACCCAACAACAACAATCCACAACAACAACAACAATAAATGAAAGTAGCAATTCAGAAGAAACTTTAAATAATTTAATTGGACAATTATTTAATCAAACAGAAAATAATAGAAATTTGAAAACAACAAAGAATAATGTTGGTTTTGAAATAAAGGATTTTTTAATAAGTTTTTATTGGCACCCCTGAAATAATTTTAGACAAAAATGTTGAACAGTCAAGCTTCATTTTTAGATATCGCATAGGGGCTGAAAAATTATATCTTTTAATAAGGGTATCTTAAATAATTGACATCCTTAAAAAATTTATTAGATAACCTTCCCTCCCCTTCCCCCTCTAATTTTTAATCTAATTTAAAGAAAATTATTTTAAATTAAAGTATCTGATTCTGGTATATCCGAATATGAGGTTTAATTGTACATATTTGTTGTGTAACTTTAGGAAGAGTTTTTAATAATTAGAAGTAACGAAGAAAAAAATTCTATTTAACTTTTTCTTTTCTCAAAAAAATAATAAGCAATAAAATTCTAAGAAAATTTAAAATATCCTGATTTATTCAATTTTTATATTTTTTAATAAAATATTTATAGGTTTACATTGATTTTCCTCGTGTCAGTTATTATTTACTCAATTTTTGTTTATTTTAAAAAGAAATTTTTGTATTAATTTTCTTCCGCTTTGTTTTTCCCCCAAAATCTTGACTTAAATCTTGGAAAATTTTTTAAATATTTTTTTTAATTTTTAGGATAACAATTTGGAAGAAAATAATTTAAATTCAATTGAAAACCAAAATTGGCAAAAATCTGAATCTTTAATTGAAAATAGTGAAGAAGGACCCCAAACTTCTAAAGAGCATTTAGGAATAAATGAAAATATTAATTTAAACAAAAAATCTTCAAATAAATTCGGTAAAAAATATTTTTAATAATTAAATTAAAAAGAAAATATAATTAAATGAATATTTTTTAATTTGAGTTTTTTTGATCTTAAATATTCCCAAATTAATTTATGAATGTTTTCTTAATTTAAATAATATTTGGGGTCTTTAAGAATATCCATTTAGTTATCTAAATGAAATTTTTAAAATTTTCTCTCCCATTCTTAATCTCTCTTAATTTTTAACAAACAGCTAATAATAACAATCAACATCCAACAAGCAGTGAAGCACCTTTAGATTTAAGTAATTCAAATAATTTAATTTTACGTCCTCGACCTCGTTCAAATTGTTCTTTTCATTCTTCTGCCTCTTCATTATCTAATACACCAGCAACAGCCCCTCCCTCAAATTTATTTAATAATTCGACAACAGAACAATCAACAAAGTTTAATTCTTCTCAAAATTTGTCTGATTCTCCTTCTTCAATGTTTATGTCATTACAAGCACAAAATCAACAAAATTGTAATAATTTAGATAGATATTAATTATTTTCTCATTTTAATACACTAGTACCAGTACTGCGAAACTTACTTTGTACCACCCGTATTTTTAGCTTCTTACTCACCTAGTACGATTACTCATGTCCCAAATTATGCCTTATTGTAAGAATTTAGGGGACTTTATATTATTTGGGAATATAAAATCCATAGCTTTAAACCACGGGTTATCTCATTAAAAATTCCAACTTTTTAGTATTACCATCATTTCCCCCTCACCACCATATCATTGAAGGCATTCCCCCACATACTACAGCAACAAATACTTTCCTCCATCCAGCAGCTGCATGGTTATTTGGTCTTCCCCCACCACCACAATTAAATAATTCTTTACCTCCTCATTGTTCTCACACATCTCCAAAAAGTCCTTCCCAATTAATTAATAATGTTTGTTCTGCAACATCTTTGCAGCAAAATTTACTTTCATCAATGTGCCATCCACAATCCTCACAATCAGTTAATAATGAAATTTTTATCATTCGAGAATATAAAAATAAAAAATTTTTTCAAAATTAGTTGGCCGATGAAGATGATGATTGGGAACAAATGATGGAAATTAGCTGTACAGATGAAGCAGAAAAGATACGTGAATCGGCTGGGGACAATGCCCAACCCCCTACAGATCCTAATCAATGCATTATTTGCCGTCGAGTACTTTCATGTAAATCTGCATTGCAAATGCATTATAGAACACATACCGGTAATAATAATTCTGATTTTTTAAATTCTGATCTGTTACACCTAAAGGTGAACGCCCCTTTAAATGTCGAATATGTCAACGTGCTTTCACAACTAAAGGCAACTTAAAAACACACATGGGAGTACACAAATCCAAAGCTCCTCTTCGCCAACATATTTTTGCTTTGGGAAGTAATTCTGACAGTCCAGAAAGATGCCATTCTTCTAATGAAAATTTAATTAATTCTGATATATTTTCTGGACAACAACAACGTTTTTCGATGGAAGAGGGTAGCCAGCCATTAAATAATTTAAATAGGTAATTTAAAAGAAATAATTAAATTAATCAAGTCTCTTCATTTTAAAGAAGTTTTCCTTTTCCGCCTTCAATTCTCTTCTCATCATCATCATCAGCCAGTACCGGCAGAAACAATTTAGTTTATGGTTCTTCCCTCCCTCCACATTCTAATATTGGCTCTCTTCCTCAATCCTTCCCTCCAAACTTTCCCCCAACAACATTTATGTCTAATTTTTCCCCTATCAACGGAATACCTCCACCCTTTCCACTATCAATGGCAGCAGATTCTTCACAGGCAGCACTCGCAGCACAATTACAATTATTTTTATCTTCAAATCATCCTCAATTAAATGAAAATAATTCTTCTGTTGATCATGGATTAGCATTAAGTAATTTATTTCTTCCTCCAAAAGATGGGCAAAAAATGGAAGTTGAAAACGGAAGAATAAAAAATGAAGAAAAGAATGAAATGGAAGGAGAGGAGGGGAAAGAGAAGAATGAAGAAATGACATCTTCCTTTAACGTTTCTTCTCCAAATAGAAAAATAAGTGATGAAAATAGTAATAATAATGAAGATAACAACAATAATAATACTTTTGGATTACCGGCATTTTTTATTCAAAAATTGGCAGCTGCTGCTAAATTTAAAATTGAAGAACAATTTTTGTCTTCTTCCTCTAATGTGAAAACTTCTTTTAAGGAAGATGATAATCGTGAGGAAGAAGAAGATGGGAAGACAAAAAAGAAGAAGAAAAGGATAAATAATGATGAAATTGAAGAATTGGAGATGAAAAAGTTTTCTAAAAAGGAGGAAGGAGAAGAGAAAAGAAAGGATGGTGAGGAGGATGAGGAAGATAAAGGAAGAATTGAGTCATCAACTAGTCCTTCAATGCTTGAATCAGTTCCACAAACATCCTTCTCTTCTTCGATTAAAATAAAAGAAGAAATTAAGAAGGAGAAAGAGGAAAATCCTTTAGAAAAGTAAATTATTTTAATTTCCATTAACATATAAAATTATCAAAAAATTATTTTAAAGACAAATAAATAAGTATTTCTTTTAATTTTTAATATTTTTCAGTCTTCAACGAATTTTTTCTGCTGCTGATTCACCCCCACCACAACCTCCCTCCTCTTCTTCTGCGATGCCCCCTTCTGCAGCTTGTTTTCTTTTGGCCCCAATACAAAAACCTCCAAATGCTAAACATCATTGTAAATAATAAATGATTTCAAAAAAAAATTTAAAAATTATATTAAGGTCGTTGGTGTATGAAAGGATTCAGTAGTTCATCTGCTTTGCAAATACATACTCGAACACATACAGGCATATTGCTTTTAATTATAAAAAATCCAAAAAAAATTTTTTTAGGTGATCGTCCATATAAATGTGAAATTTGTGAAAGAGCATTTACTACACGTGGAAATTTAAAAGTACATAAAGGTACTTTCAATAATTTAAAAATAAAAATAATAATTTTATTTAAATTTTATAAGGAACGCATTCACTCCCACAAAATCCTTCTCGTCGTGGCCGTCGAATTTTTGATATGGAAGACACAATTTTGGGAACAATAAGGCAGCAACAACCCCATTTATTCCCACAATCTCCACCATTACCTTCAAATTTTGATGAACAACAACAAAGACAACAACAACAGGCAGCCGCAGCAATAGCTAATTTATTAGCAAATGTTGTTGGAAATAATAATTCTTTTGGAATATTGAATGAAACAGCTACTAATTCTAATACTTCAATCCCTGCTTTGATTAATTCTTCTGCTAATGCTTCGGGTAATTAAAGCGCTTCTTTGATTAGAAAATTATTTATTCACTCAATTTCTGAATTAATTTTGAAATATTCTGAAATTTTACAAAAAAATTTTTTTACTTTCAGTTTCAGAAACACCTTCAGCCTCAAATCAATTATTATCAACAACAACTTCCCCTTTATTGTCAACTACAAATACTTCAAATTTTGCTGCAGCAGCTGCAGCACAATTAGCGGCACTTGGAAGTAATGACGGGCAGCAATTGTTAATGGGGTTATTATTTCAACATTTACAAAATGTTGAAATGTCAGAAAGAATTGAAGTTGAAAGGGAAGAAGGAGAAGGGGAGGAAGAAGAAAATGGAAGGGAAGAAAATGGAAGAGAAGGAGAATTAAAAGAAAGAGAAGAAGAAGAAGATTCTGTTAATAAAACAACAGAGCCTCTTCCTTCTGTAATAAAATTAAATAATAATGAACGGATAGAAGAATATTTGAAAGAAAATATTAAAAAGAAAAATCATTCTAGTGAAAATAATATTATTGTTCCCGTGCATAATACAGCAATTTTGTAGCTTTAAATTTATGTGAAAATTATTATTGACTTTTGTTTTGTAAAAAGAATAATTTAAATAAAAATATTTAAATATATTTTAATTCATGAAAAGGAAATATTGTTTTCATAAACATAAATCTGAAAACATTTATTGGAGTGATCAGAAAAGCTCAGAAAGTGTTTAATAATAAAAAAGAACTTCTCTAAGACTACATTTACAATGAATGGGTGCTGATCCGTGTATTTTATTATACAGCCATTATCAGGAGTAGGCGCATTGCGTTAAATTTTGACCTTCTTTAGAGATTGTCTCTTGCGCCCACCCCTGGCCAGTATACGACCACGCGACACTCAACTTCACACAAATTTTATTGTAAACGCGATGTAGGATCACCCTCTGGACCGAGTTAACAGAGTGAGGATATGATTATAGAGAAGTTCGACTATACTACTACAATAGATTAACAGTTCAATTAAGATTATTTTCTTTTATTCAAACTCCAAATGGTAAAAGGGGAATAAATGTATTTTGTTCTCCACGCTTTCTTTGTCGACGCCAATTTATTAATAAAGCATTAACTGTAGAATTTAGTAATTGTTCTTCTTCTTGATCCATTTCATCAGCAAATTTAAGCGCCTCAAAACTTTGAGGAGTAAATGCTAATTTACAAAAAAAATATACATATTTTCATTCTTATTAAAATTACCCAAAGTATTTCTTCTTTGGTGCTGTAACAGCCAAAGACTAAAAGTTCGGTGTGACCAATTTCCCCCAAAAGCTCCATCAGCATTTAATTCCTGTACATATTTAAGTATATCTAAAGAAGAAATATCTTCTTTATCTGGATATTTAGCTCTTATTTGGTCAATTAAAAGAAGTAATTCTTTTACTTCCATCTAAAATTAAAATAAAATTTTATTTAGAAAATATTTCTTTTTTCGAGCCTCCATTTGTTGTTGTTTCCTTTTATTAGCTCTCCTCTTTGCCCAATTAATTTTTCTTCCAAAATAATGAATTTTTAAAAACATCCTTTAAAAAAAATAATTTTAATTTTTATTTTAATTTTCTCTTAACCATTTCAATTCACTAGCAGCCAAATCTGCACACATAGACAATACTGCTAGTCCAAAAAATACGAAAACAAAAATATAAATTAAAGTCATTAAATAAGATATGTGTGTAGGCATTTCACTCATTGTTAGGTTTGCGACGAGATTAAAAGTAACAAAAAAGCCCTAAAAAGAGATGATAAATTATAAATAGGTAATACAAGATTATTTGTTTTTCTTAAATTAGAGAAAGGAGAAAACATCTCGAAGTTTTAAATATTTTTTGGGTAGCTTCATAAAAACAAAAGATTTAAATTAATAATTTGCCTCAATAAAATTATGTCCACTTCCATCAGCTGCCATATAAACCCAACCACCAAGCATACAAAACAATAATAAAATTGCAGCATTAACAGATAAAGGAAGGCGACGTTTAGTTTCCTCATTTTTCACACTTTCATTTGTTTTAGATTTTTGTTTGTTTTTATTTGGTAATGCATTTACAACCCTTTTTAAAATATTTATTTATTAAAAAATATTTAAAGAAACAATTGTTTATGTCGCCGACGATTGGCAAGTGAAGGTTGTGATGATGTATTAAATGCTACATTTGTTTCTATATTTTGTAAAGTAACTGGTCCTGTACGCCGACGACGTATTCGACAGCATAGTTTACGTAAACGACGAAAAGTACGCTACAAAAATTGAAAGGAAATTCTTTAAAATTTAAAATTAAAACCAAAATTCTATCATATATAGCCAATACAACATCTGACAAAAAACGGCCAATATCTACAGCAGCTAAAACAGTTAATGGAATTCCTAACAATCCATAGCCTATTGACAACCATTGACCGAATGGAGTCATTAGTGTTGCTGAGGCATAACCAGTTGTTGTCTGATAATTTAAATTGTTTAAAAGTTATTTTCGGTTATTCACACAAAAGTTTGTAAATATTATCCTTAACAAAAAGTTTGGAATAGGGCAAATCTTTCATCCTTCTTGTATATATTTGGTAATCTAATTTAGTAGGGTAATCCCTCTAATAACCAACCCAGTTGAAAATTAAATTTGTTATTGTAATTTAATATTTAATAAATCAAAATCACCAAAATAGAGAGGGCATATAGAGTTGAGGACATTGGATCCCATCTTGGTGGGAGTATTTTATCAAGTACAGGTTCTTCTGAGGCACTCAACCGAAATTGTGGGCCTTCAAAAAATTGTGAGAGGCGTGATAGGGAAGAGTAAATTCCTTCTCTTAAAAGTTTTGAATTAAATCGTTTTTGTGAATTTTCTGGATTTTGAATAAAAGAGGAAGAGCATTCTTCGTCAATTGAAGAAGTTATTTGTTCATAAATATTTGCTAAAAAAATTTATAAAAAAATATTTTTAATTTTTATTACAAATTTGTAAAAGTCTTTTGCTTTGTTCTAATCTTTCAGCTCTATGTTCAATTCTAGCAAATGCCCAAGCACCTACCAAAAGATATAAACATAAAATTACGTATAAACAAATGTGAGGCAATGCTATTTTGAATAGCTTAAATTAAAATTTAATTATAAAAATTAAAAATATTCCCCACACCTGTTTCATACGATCGCTTTCATCTTTTTCTTTATTCTCTTCTATTCTTGCTTCATTTCCCCCACAAAAAGAATGTCTTCCACTAATTGAAATATTATCACTAATACCTTTATTTTTTCTAATTTCATATTTATTACTTTCGTTATTAATTGTTGTATTATTATTACAATCACCCTCCATTAATTTATAATATTATTTTTTCTAAAACAGCGTATAGATCAGGGATGTGCCGAAACAGATTTTAAAAAGCGAAAAACGAAAGGCGAAAGTCCAAAAAAGGCGGAATCTTGGCGAAAGACGAAATGGCACACCCCTGGTATAGATATTCATTTAATACTTGTTTTGTGTAAAGCAGTTTTAAAAATATTTTTGTCGAACTAGTTAAATAAATTTGATAAATGGGAACTGTTTAAGAAATGACCTTGTAATTGAGTAAATACGATATACAATTAAATACTAAAATATTTAATAATGAAAATTGTTAGGCCAACCATAATTTTATAAAAATACATACAAACAACCAGCTGAGGTCTTTTAACTATTTATTACAAAGCTTTTAACTGGTGTATACATAAAATATAATTATTTTCTGGTAATTTTTTATGAAAGAAAATAATTTATCTTTAAAAAATATAATATTTTATTTTTGTAAAAAAGACAAGGAAGGAAAACTAAATATGGGATATAAACCTTAGTTAACTCACAAAGAGTTTTAATAAATCCTTAAATTCTCTAACAAATAATCTAGGAATTTTAACATTTCCCTACCAATTTAATTAATTGAAAAAATTCTTTTAAACATTTATATATAAATTAGAAAATTATTTTTAAAAAATAATTAAGAAAATATTTAAATCATATAACACAAATATAAAGTAAATAAGGCTGACTGTAAATATGCTGAAATTGAAAAATGGGAAAATTTTTAGATTCTTAGAAAGGTCTTCCTTTGATTTTTTCAGATAAAAATTGTTAAAAGACAAGCCTGTCTCTATAATGTATGCGTGAGTTGTTTATCCATAAAACGACGTTTAGCAAAACAAAGCCACCACTAGAAAATTAAAAAGTTTTTTACAGGTCACTATAGTCAAAACCAAAGACAGGTTTTGACTAGTGACCGCCATCGGAACGGACCCGGCCGGATTTTCCGGGGTCCGGATCCCCAATCCGGGTTTTTTTCGCGATCTCCGGATATTTCCGGACCGGAATAATCAGGAAAAATCCGGCCGGATCCGGTCCGGCATGAGCGTGAAATTCAAAATCCAGGACCCTCAAAAATGATTTTGCGGGTCACTAGTTTTGACACTTAATAATACTATAAAAATAGTTACAAACTTTAGAAGGCATTCCATCAGGATTCGGAAATATTCGTTCAAGTAAACGAACACCCATTTCTTGTCTCAATTGTTGCAAATAATTGCGCATTGTTTCTAAAAAGTGATTTGAAAAGATTTTTTTAATAAAAGAAAAAACCTTCATCTTGTGCATTAGCTGGCGGTTTAAAAAGACTAGGAAATGGGAAAGCTTGTTCACCAGGAATTGGAAATCCGCGTCGTGAGTCTAAAGCCAAAGTTGTCAATTCTTTGCTTGCTTGTAATTTTTGGACAATCTAACAAAATAAGTTGAAATTATCATGAATATTTTGAGAAAAAGGTCTTATTAGTGTCTTAAATTTTAAATATGCTCTAGTCGTACCACATATACTTCCACTTTGAAAAAGTTGCGTTAAAAGTAAACGCCACAATTTTGGCGCACAGCCTATCTTAGTCACCCCCACCCCCCCTGAAATCTCTGGATACGCCCTTGCGTAACATGCAAACCGCTAACAATAAGTCAAAAAATGATAAGAGAAAAGGAAAATAAGTCAGAATATTAGAATAAAAAACAAAGGTAATCCTTACTTTTTGATGTAGAATCCTCTTCAAACATTCAGTTATGTAGAGAAACAAGTAAATCAAAGTTCTATCAGCAGGTCCTTTTATCTCAAAATTGCGAAAGAACACATTTGGCCTAAAATAGAGAAGTGCCTCATCAATTACATCTTCATAAGTTGAATCATCTTAAATTAATTTTTAAAAATTTTCTTTTTTAACAAATACCAATTCTTGTTGCCGGTCCTCTAAATGAAGTTTTTAATGGCAAAATGGCCATATTTCCAACCAAAGACTGAGGAGATTTTTGATCGACATTATCCGCATCCAGGTTGAACTTTGAGTGAAAGGCCTAAATTCAAAAATTGTCAGCTAAAAATTTTAAAAGAAACTAACCGGCATTCAAATAATTAATATGTATGGCACCAAAAGTAGAAGAAAAGTAAACTAATTTACAAATAAAGATGAAGATAGAATATTTAAATATAATTAAGAAATAAACTTTATAAACATCAACATTTAAAGTAAATTAAAATTTTTATCAAAAATATAAGTCAAATAAGAGGTAAAAAGAGACTCATATCACAAGTCAAAAAATATAACAAATTAACAAATAAAAAGTAAACAAAAAATAAACTACATAGGTACCTGAATTAGACAATTCCTACTTTAATTTTTGTTTCTAACTACTACTAATTCCTTGCTCATCATCTACTAATTTGTGTTGCCGATTGCGATCATCGTGTTCACTTTCAAGTGATTCCTTTGTTGCTCGCATAAATTCAATCGAACAAGAAGTTAATAAAGAAATCCAATTCTTTAATTGTTCTTGATTTTCTGTAGCCATTAAATATGTTTGTCCAGTTCTTAATTTAAAAATTTTTGGATAAAAACCTAACGGTTAAACGTGCTAGAAGTTAGAAATCTGTTCAATCTTTGACAATTGAACAAATGGGAAAATAAACATAATCTAAATTTTTTTAGTTAGTGAATGCAAAAAGTCCTAATCTAAAAATCCTGCATACCCTAATCCCAATTTAAAATTTAAATTACAACAAAAATCTCAATTTTCAAATTTAAAAAGCAATCTAGCTACTTACGTATTAAATCTTATAACAAAGGAATGTTCCATTCCAGTAGAATTATCATCTGCAAGTTCAACAACACAATCTTCCATTATTATAAGAAGTAAAGGGATCTCTAACCTCTCTTCTGATTTAAACAAAAATAAAAGATTGGCTTTGAGAATGGCATAAAGTCGACGGCGAGAATCATCCTAATGATTTTAATTAAAAATTACGAAAAAAATTTTAATACTTGAAGTACATGCAAATAACCAGAAATCTTTTTATCATATGCCTTATCTGAAATTAATGAAACAAGTGAACTACCGTTGGCAATCATTAAAGTCTAAAAATTAAAAATAAAGAAAATACAGTTAGGTAATTTAGTGAGTTCTTAAAGAAATTTCCGAGACTCTAAACGAAAAAATTGAGTTTAAATTAAATACAGTAGGGGCACGCCCAAAACAACGCGCAGCCATAACAGCGCAAAGCCAAACTTGCTTCAAGATTTTCGAATCTAAACAAATTTAGTATTAAACGATTCCTCTCTTCGAGCTAAAGAGATTGGTACCAAAATTGATAAGGGCCAAAAATTTTCCAGCTAGTTAAGGCTTTGCGTTGTTATGGCCGCGCGTTGTTTTGGGCTGTACCCAATACAGTATACTTTAATTTTTCTAAATAAATGACATTTCGTCCACTTTATGAGTCAACTGTTTTCGGGATTTTTTTTTGTGATTTTCTTTTTATTAACTCATAAAGTTATCCAAAGTATTCGATTTTTAGTCTCGTTTTGGCCAAATCTTACTCATTTTTATTTAGTTTATTTTGACGATTTCATTCTAATTATTCATGTCCGACCAATTTTCAGAGTTGAGCAATGATGAGCTTCGACAAGAATTGATCAAAAATGGTTTAAATTTATTAAAATTTACTAATCTCTTTTTAATAAAAATAGGCATTCCTTTTGGACCGATTGGATCAACAACACGAAAAGTCTATGAGAAGAAATTGCAAAATCTTCTGGAAAATGGAGTCGAACCTTTGATTGCAAATAATGAGACTGGAATTACTAATGGTGGTGGACATGAAGCTGTGGATACAATTGATTTCTCAAACGATAATGGTCACACGCCGAGTCGGGAAGTTAGTCCAGTTCTTGTGCAACACACAAATGGAGTGACGGCAAGTCCTCAACATCGAGAGGTATATTTTTGATAAAATCGAAGTTCTAAACTAGGTCATAGGTAAAAATTTTGGGTAAACCAAGGTTTAGGGTTTTAATTTTTTTCCTTCCCAAGTTTTTCTTATTTTGTACAGATTGATCATACTCTTCCTCAGATTGATCTTTTATTAATGTCATTGAATATGCCACAGGAAAATAGAGAAATTAAGGAAGGAAGAAAGTCTGACCATCTGTACAAAATTAAAAACTTGGGTAAGAAGAAAGGTGAACTTCAAACCTTGGTTTACACAAAATTTTTGTAAAGTAAAATTTTACAATTTTTTTATGTTTACTTTTGGAAATTCCTGTTAGGCTTGAATTCCTATGACTTCTATTTTATTCTTTATATTTAAGGGAAGTGCCAGACCTGGTGCTGAGAATGATAGTGACAATGAAGAGGATTCTTGTGAAAGTGCTAGGTTTTATTTTAATAATTTTCTTTGATTTAATTATTCTACTTTTAAAGAATACTCTCGCCAGATGAGGCTCGTGCATTCCGTTTGAAATTCAATCCACCATCTGACAACGGTTCTTACACTGGGGTTTATCGCCGTCGAGGAGTTGACGATCGACGTTTGACACCAGCCAAAACACCACCTCCACCGAGCAAAGGAAAATCTTTTCGTCGTGTGGCTTTGGGAATGTTCATCGCTTTTGTTATGCTGAGTTCTGTTGGGATTCTCGTATATTTGGCTTTTGGACCAGAAATGAAAAATGCTTTGGAACGTTTCGATTTCTCTGTGTTCTATGCATCGCTGACTGGAGGGAAACAAAGTAAAGAACCTGTTATTTCTTCAAATAAAGGAAATTAATTTTTTGGTGGTTTTATCGTTATTTTAATTTTATGGAATCTGTCAAAGTTAAGTTTTTGTTCTATATATATTTAAGTATTTAATAATTTATTTTGTTTTGACGATTAAGGATTGAAGTTAAATATTTCGATCTTAAGTATCCTAAATACCCTTTTTTTCAACATAAACTCGCATTTTTCTCCCCAATTTTTGACATTTAATTTACAATAAACTTTGTTTTGAGACCTCTTTTTTGTTATAATTTTTTGTTAATTTGAGCAAGCAGTATTTTAAAAATCTACCTATATAAAATGACCATATATACCTAAATAACATTTTATTTAAATTGCTCAAATTTCCTCCTCTTGCATTTATTGTATTGATCTTAATCGAATTTTGTTCAAAATACACCTCTCTAAAATTATTCAATTTTATCATATTAGCCAAATATTTTCTATAACCAATAAACCTTTTAATGGAATTTGCTCGACATTCTTTTAAGTTCATAAAAATGACTGATTATGTGTATTTCTCTTCGGTAACAAAAATCCATTTTCTAAACGCAGACCACAATTTTAAAAAAATTCCTCTTATTTTAAAAATTTTAAGTTAACTTTTTTAGTATCTCAAAAAAAATTATTTTTGGTATGTACTTTTATCGAAGTTAAATGATTTTTTTAAATAGTCAGGACAAGATCATTTTTGTTAATTTTACATTGATTTTCTTTAAAAAATTTGCCAACAGAAAAGAGGTTAAAGGAACCGTGCAACCAACTTTACTACTAATTGGGGTACTGCCATTTTCAATTTTCGTTTCAAACAAATATGGGAATAGGGTCCAATGGGAAATGGTTGGGTGGTTGGAAAGAAGGAAAACAGGTCAAAAGGAATTTGGAAAGGAATGCAAAAGACGATTACAACAGAAAAAATTCACTGCAATTTTTTAAATTCTTCCTTTTTTATTGTTTCCCATTTATTTTTAATAAGTAAATTAGTGACTACAAAATCGAACAAATTATTGAATTAAATATTTGATTGGGTGTCCGTTTCTTAAACATAACTGAATGCCGGAACGTCCCACTTGTGTACCGGCCGTTTGTGTACCTGGTCATATTTTGGGCCATAACTTTTTTGATTCTTAACCGACTTAAATTATTATTATATCAATCGAAAGCCCTGGATGTGAGGATTATTTTCGCCAGCAGGATTGATTTGATCAGATCATGTTATAAAAAGTTATATTACGATAAATGCGCTCAATCGTGATTTTGATCTTTATCTGTCTGTAACTTTTTGTATGATGATCTGATCAAATCAATCCTGTTGGCGAAAATAATCATCACATCCAGGGCTTTCAATTGATATATTAGTTATTTAGATTAATTAAGAATCGAAAAAGTTATGGCCCAAAATATGGCCAGGTACACAAACGGCCGGTACACAATGATCCCCTACCCCTGAATGCAATACTACATTGTGCAATTTTCAATTGTGGAATTGTCTCACTGTCAATTTGATGGCCACCCTGTAGATACCGGTAGCTGTTCCATAGGGTATTGAGACAATTCCCAGTGAGACAATTGCACAGTGAAGGGTGGTTAAGTGCATTTAAGTGAGAAGGTGGATTGAAATTCTAACTTGTCAAAAGTTCGAACCCTATCAGCAGAGGTGGGTCGGAATTCCGATTTCCGACTTCCGATTTCCGACGTTTTTTTCCTTCCGATTTCCGAAATTTTGGAAAAATTTCCGATTTCCGAGAATTTTTGAAGCATATTTCCGACTAGAGATTTTTCCAAAATTCTCAAAATTTTCGCCTGCGGCGCAAAAATTCGAAGAAATCTAACTTAAGGACCTCCAAAATTCTCAAAATTTTCGCCTGCGGCGCAAAAAATGGAAGATTTTTGGCTTAAGGCTCCCAAAAATTCCAAAATTTTTGCCTGCGGCGCTGTAAATGGAAGTTGAATAGTATATCGGAGGATTAGGTTAGATTAATGTGGACTTTGAGTTATATCGTGTGATTACGAGGGGTCATAGGCTCTATCAGTCCTCAATTTTAAACTCCAAATATCCCTATTAATTCTATAAATTCTCTGATATCCCGTCTAATCTACCAAATCCCACAATATCTCTTTTAATCTCTTCGAATTTGACTTTTGAGTTGCAAAAAGAACTTTACACACTCAAATTACACTTAAGAAGGCCCATAATTTACCACCTTACAATTTTAAATAAATTTCAGTTATGAAAATAAAAATTTTATTTCCGATTTCCGCCTTCCGATTTCCGATTTCCGGCGTTTTTTTCCTTCCGATTTCCGATTTCCGAAAAAAAATTTTGATTTCCGATTTCCGAGTTCCGACTTTTGAGCCATTTCCGATTTCCGACAGTTCCGATTTCCGACACCTCGGGCTGTTCCGACCCACCTCTGCCTATCAGCATCAAATAATTTTTAAATAAAATTTTTTACTTTAAAATTCAACTTTGAATTTATCAAAATTACCTAACAAGATTATTAAATATTTATGTATTCTTTCGAAAATCTGCATAAGTGCCAAGGATTTTTCGGTTTCGTTCTTCGACTTGATTTCGGTTTTCTGAAAAATTTTATAAAGAACTCTCCGTAAAATAGGGGGGGGGGGGGGCGAAGCTCCATGCTTTTTTAATTTCCCTACTGTAATTTTGTCCCACGCGAGCCACCTGTTAACTGTTTAATTGTATAGAGCCTAAATACTGTTTAGGCTTCATATTTTGGCACTTAAGTTGGCGTTCTATAATTTAATAGAATAAAGAGATTTCGTCCCCTATTGTTTTTTTTCAGAAAGATACTAGTAACTTTTCTTTGCTAATTTTCAAGTGTAAAGAAGAGAGACAACAAATTTTCACTAAATTCCTGTTAAGTTAGTGCTTGCTTTTGAAACTGTGATTTATATTATAGATTTAAAGAGATTTCACTGCAGTTTATTTTAAAATTTAGGATTCTCTTGTGTCACCATGTGCTTGAAAAATTACTCCCAAACCCTAATTTTATTCTTACATACATACATATTACACCTAGAGCAAATCACATCCCTCTTTCTCACACTGGCTTCTTTTCCCTGTATGTGATTTTCTTCGTTTTAGCCCCTCGTTATCCCAGTCATTGAAATGTAGTAGTAATGTTAGCATCTAACTGTGAATGTACGTGTGTCGCTTTTATCGTGTGGACTCGTACTATTGAAGTGGCAGCAGAACCGGTCTGTCGCCTTTGGGGATGGTCGCGGCCATTACAATCCCGGGTACTCTCTCTTTTCTATTTTCTCTTTTTATGCGTATGGACTATCTTCTTTCTATCCCTTTTCATTGGCCATATCTCTCATTTAACTGTCCTTTTTATATTTTCTCTTCCCTGCATTTTATGTCCTATCTCTATTTTTAAAGCATTCTTGTCCCTAATGTACATCTCGAAAAGCCAGAAAAATAAAATCGATTTCCGCTCTCATAGTTGTTCTGTAGCTTTAGCAGCTGCGACGGCAACGCAGCAGGATTTCGTCTTCATATAACGGAGTGCGGCAAAGCGGCGACACGGCGTTGTGATGCTTCTGCTACTACTACTATCATCTTCGTCATGAAGAGAATTCTTTCCTTTCTTTGCTTATATTGGCATCCTTGCGCTAATACATCGTGTATAGTTCGTTTATAACACAACAATGTGGTCTTTTATTTTGGTTGATTGGCTATCAGCCTGTTTCTTTCTATTAAATATTGATGGGTGGGGGAAAGGGTAAAGAAAAACTAAGGAATAAAAACAGGTAACGCGCAAAAATCGTCATAATAATCCAAAATTATCCAAATACCATTCTTATTTTTTTAGAAATGGTTTTTCTATGAATAATGAACGATTAATAAATGCATTGCACTCTGCGCATTAAAAATTGCGCCGGATGAAGTTCTGGTTGTTATTAGAGAAATACATTTCAATACAAACTTTAATATACTAACTTTTAAATTAATTTACTCAACAACAACAAACTGCATTTATCAATCAAAAAATTCTCATCAAATTACTACTTGCTATTTGCTTCATTTTTTAAATTACGAATAAGTGCTATAACTGCGAAAAGTTACTAACGCAGTTGAAGCAGAAGGATTCATCTTCTGTCGGCAAAACGGGCCGACTCACTGGCTTCTCAGTGGGGCCGATGGCCTGTTGTCTGAGCGAGGAGGCGCGTGAACAGAAGCGCATTAATCAAGAAATTGAAAAACAATTACAACGAGATAAGAGGAATGCACGTCGTGAGCTCAAACTCCTCCTATTAGGTTTATCTTTGAATTCTTAACTTTTTAAAATTTACATCTTAGGCACGGGTGAATCTGGCAAATCCACTTTCATCAAACAGATGCGAATTATCCATGGTAGTGGTTATTCGTTGGAGGATAAACGACAGCATACTCGTCTTGTCTATCAGAACGTATTTATGGCAATGTAATAATTATAAATTTAGGGAATTGACGTGCATTAGAATTAGGTTAAAGTTAGGACACTAGTTCTGACAAATCAGACTATGACGGCAGAGATATTTTTGGGAGAGGTTCATTACACCTGTTAAGTTCAATCAACTTAAGAAATAGGCCTTGTTTGTCCGTTGAGGATATTTCGTCTTTGACGTTATATCCCTAGGCCCCGTTTTATTGACTTATGTTTATAAGACTTCAATGTGTCTGCTTAGTGATATTAATAACCTAATGAGGGTTTTTTTATAGTGAAAGTTACTTTCTAACAAATGTGATATACCTAATTATTTTCAGGCAATCCATGATACGGGCAATGGAGACGCTGGCCATCCCTTATGGGGAAGCGTCATCCGAAGAAAAGGCCAATGTTGTTCGAGCAATTGATTATGAAAATATAACCACATTTGAAGAGCCTTATGTAAGCTATATTGCCGATTTGTGGACAGATCCGGGCATTCAGGAGGCTTATGATCGACGAAGGGAGTATCAGCTTACTGACTCTGCTAAATAGTAATTTTTATCTTAATTGGCTTGTTTTGAATTTATATTTTCTGGCTAAAATTTCCCTTCTTGCTTTATTGGGATCTTTTGAAAAAATGTTTGATTATTGTAGGAAGAATAACAAACTTCCGTATTTTTCATAACTAACTTATTTTTAAATAGTTATTTGACCGACGTGCGACGGTTGGCTGAACATGGCTATGTGCCAACGGAACAAGACATTCTTCGAGTTCGTGTTCCCACAACTGGAATAATTGAGTATCCATTCGATTTGGAGCAGATTGTTTTCAGGATGGTTGATGTTGGTGGACAGGTTTTGTTTGCTTGAATATAATTTGGCACATAACTTATTCCCTTATTGGGTGACTTCAGTCATTTTTTATGACCTATGGGCTATAGATCCACCCTTTAAATAAATTTCATATTATTTTAAGAGATCTGAGCGTCGTAAATGGATACATTGTTTTGAGAATGTCACTTCCATAATGTTCTTAGTCGCCTTGTCCGAATATGATCAAGTTCTTGTTGAGTGTGACAATGAGGTTTTAATATTTATATTATTCATTATTCCTTGATTTCATAGAACCGTATGGAAGAATCGAAAGCGCTCTTTCGCACTATTATAACTTATCCATGGTTTCAAAACTCATCTGTAATTCTTTTTCTAAATAAGAAGGATTTGTTAGCGGAGAAGATTCTCTACTCTCATTTGGCTGACTACTTTCCCGAATATGACGGTATTTTTTTAAGTGTCTCTTATAAAGAGATTGCTCTCAAAATTGTAGAATAATTTAAAGATTTTTGTTTTTATGTATTAATTCTCTTATTAGGCCCTCCACGAGATGAGATGGCTGCTAGGGAGTTTATATTGAAAATGTTCGTCGATCTAAATCCGGACACTGAGAAGATTATTTATTCACATTTCACTTGTGCCACAGGTTTTTGTTATCTAAATTTTTCTTAAAAATCTGGTTCGTTTTAAGATACTGAAAACATTAGATTCGTCTTTGCAGCGGTAAAGGATACAATTCTGCAGCACAATCTGAGGGAATACAATCTCGTTTGAAGGTTTTTAAAATTAAATCTTCACAAAAATTACATGGAAATTATCCCTTAACTTTTCTCAATTTCTTTCGAGAAATACAACCCTTTTTTCGTTATTTTCAAATCAGTCAAAATTGCTTCTTTTGCTCGATTCTTTATTTAAGTTCTTCAATAATTGAGAGTGGATTTATATATTTTCAGAATCTGCGTCTTTCAGTTTAATTCTTACATTAAACACTAATTTAACTTTTTTTGCCTTCTCGGATGGAGATCCATTTTGAGTATAAATCCATTCTCTCAAAATAATTAAAAATGTCTTTGTTAGGCGGCGTAAGTGAATTTGTTGTAAACACTGCCGGTCCTCTATTCGAATTTTGTTTTTTGGTATGTATCATTTCACAATTTCTAATGTATTTATTTATAAAGTTCAAGTAATTATTGTGAAATGAAGCTACCAACTTATTTTTTTATTAACTAATTTGGGTTCAATCCACGTGATCGAAACTATTAACGTTTCCGAAGCCGTTCAAAGGGGTCCTAGCTCAACCGTTTAACAAATTTTAATGTCTTGGTATCATTGGATAAAGAATCAAATACAAGATACTAAAAAATTAAAATTCATGACAGGTTGATAAAAAGTGTTGTCTTAAGATTAAATTTTTCAAAAAAATTTTCGGAACTTTATCGATCATAATTTTTTTATCGTTTAGTCGAGAATTTTGATTTCACGCGATCTTGTAGTGTATTTAATTCTCTATCCATTGGTATTAAAAACAGTGGCATCCCTTCTTAAGTTATAGAGCTTGGACTCGAATAAATTAAGCAGTACCCTAACATTTATACTTTACCATAAATCTAGAGGATTATTTAAAAGTATGTTTTTGATTCATTAACGGACCTAACAATAAGTTTTTTATCTTGTGGAAATGGACCCAAAATTTATCCACTTCAAATATGGTATATTTTATTCATCTTTACATATTTTTATTTCCCCATGGCCATTCCTATTTTAGCCTCAATAGTCCAAATTTGTTTATTACTTATTTGCTTTTTATCTAATAAAATTATGTGGAAGCTATTATTACAACATTTTTAAAACAGTGCAGATAGAAGATTAAAGAGACTAATGGTAGAAAATATTTTGGGAGTTAGGACTAACTGTCCATCCCTGCCACATAAACTATAATGTATAATAATAATGTCTCTTAATTAGTTATTTGTCCCAGAATCTGCGCGTAATTTTCCCATTTCCTACTTTTTTTAATTGAATGGCCAATGTTTCCACCTTATTCTTTTCAAATAAATGCTTTGTTTTTATTATATTTGTTTTTTAATTCTGAAAACATGTTAATTTTTTTTAAATAATTGATATTGTCTACTACTATATAACTATTATTATATGCTCCCCCATTTTTATAATCTTTCATTAATATTTTCTGCACAAATTTATATTTCCTCAAGCACAAACGCACAACAAAATTGTTGTTTAACTAATCGCTAATATTTAAAAGATTACACATAAACATACATTTTTTCAAGTTTTCACCTATTTTGCTGCCACATCCATGCTAATATATATTAATAATTGCATAATTAAAGGTTTAAAATCTATGGGTTTTTAAAGGAGTTGATCATTTTGCTTTTTTAATGAGAAAAGATCCAAATGGTCTTTTAAATGTTTAAGGGGGAGAGGTGAGGAGAGTTTAGATCTAATTTTCATTTTGTTAATGAAAATTAAATATCCCATTTTGTAAATTTAACTGGATTTTGATATTTTAAAAATTATTATATTCATGGGTTTTCAGAACTAAAAAACTGAAGTATCACGTAATAGTATTTCAATATTTTAGTACAACAGAGTTGGGGATTTTGCCTATTAATTTGTCTTGGGCCTGCCACGACCATCAAATTTCTTATAAATTTGTCATCATGCTTTTAAGTACCTAGCCTCCAATTGAAGTCCACCTCTAATACAAGCCTACTCAGTGACCCATTGAAAAATTTTACGGTAATTGCAAACATCTTTGGTCAATTAAAACTTCATACAAAATTTATTTTTCATTGTCGAATAGGAAATATTATTGGATAAATTAAAAAAAAATTTATTATATTTATTATAGTACAACTGAATAATAAAAAATCTAAAACGATCTTTCGAACAAATTTTGCTTGTTTTCTGGGATTAATATTTATTTTACAATATCATGCACCTGCCGAAAGTTTAATATCTCTTAATTCACTCATTTTGTAAATTTTGTCAATGTCATGTAGTTCGCTAATCCAAACTTTTTGTGGTTCTGTACCTCTTCGTTTTGGGGCGGGTTCTTTTCCATTGGAAGAATTTATTTGACGTTTAGCTGATTCCCGTGAAGTGAAAAATGCGTCCATCTAAATAATAAATTTATCCCTCAATATTATCCCCGGAGCTTGTTTTAATTTACCTTCTCAAAAGAATCGTGTCCCTTCCAGCCCATCAATTCGTCGATGTCACATGGTATTCTAGTGAAGCTGAAAATTTTATAATTTATTTTAAAATTCAATGTTTATTTACATTTTACGTAAACGACCACGGCGTGAAATCCTTCGGCGATTCTGAAAATAACTTTAATTTTTTAATAATTAAACTATTTCACGAATGTACACTATTTTTGTACACTATTTTTACTTTTTATCAATATTTATTCCTTATTTCCTCCTACCTCTGATCTTGTCTTTTTCTTTCCAACAATTTCTACAACTACATTCCCTCCTTTTACTTCTGATTTTGTCAAATCCTCTTTAGTAGTGGTAAAATTCATTAATTCTTCTGTTTTGCGTTTTCCTTCAATTTTTTCACCACTTGCTCTCTTTTGTGGAGATAAACGTCTCAAATTCTCTCTTTTTTCTGCTGCTTTAATAGATTCTGAAGGTTTTGATGATGATTCTGCTGTCGAAACATCATTTTGTATTTGTTGTTTAGCTGCTCTTCTAATAGTTTTTTTAGGTTCAGGTCTTTGTTGTTGTGCTAATTTAAGTTTTGTTTCTTGATTTGGAATTGTTTCTTTCTTCTTTTCCTTTTCTTTCCCATCTTTTTCTTTAACTTTATTTTTATTTTCATCTAAATGTCTTAATTCTCTTTGACGCTTCTTCTCTTCTTCCGCCTTTTTAAAAGTATCGCTAACTTTGTCAAGCTTAAATTGATGCTCCGCTTCCTTTGTTCGTTGACGAACTTCAGCTGTTGCACTCTTTAATCCATGACTGACATCTCGATATTCACTTTGAAGTTTGCGCCTATCTTTATGTATTTGGTCTCGAAGTTCGGTCATCTATATATTTAAATGTATATTAAGGAAAGTTTCTCTTTATAGTCAGTTTTTACAGACAGAATTTCTCTCAAAATCTTTTCCTTGAATTCTTTTAATACCCTCCCTAGTAGTGGATTAAAAATTTGAGTGACAAGAATTAACAATACCCATAAAAACCCAACATAACTGTGTGAATTAGTCTTATCAGGGAAGCTAATAACGGATAATTATTATCTAAGTTCACCTGCTTATCGAATTCGTCATCAGGTTCATGTACGGGAATTGGAGTTCTTGCACGTTGTTGTCTTTCTGCTTTTTTCTTTTCATCCTCTTCTTTTGGCTCTAAACGTGTAGATCTTTTGTATGTTATTGGCTCATTTGGAGTTAACACAATTGGAAGAATCGGTTCAGAAGGTTGGTAACGTGGACGAGATTTGGCAGTGGCAGATTCGACCATCTGATTTAAAAAAATTAAAATAAACTACAAAAATATAGGGGTCTAGTTGCAATTAAAAAGTGTATATTAAATGGGAGAGTTTATAAAATAAATGCCAGTTTTTGTTATTTAAATAGATAACCAATAATTCATGGCGGATTCTTCTTAAATTAAAAATCTCATAATAAATTTGGCGTTTTGTCTCTTTAAATTTAAAAGCTGGATTCATTTTTTAATAAAGAAATACCAAATAAAATTATTTTTTGATACATATTTTAACATTTTTATTTAAGAATAAGTAAAAGGGGGGGGGGCATTATTTTTATTTTAATAAATAAAATAAATATAATTTTAAGGAAGATGATCGAAATAAAATTGGCCAAAAATCAAATTAAGGATCGATTGACTAATATATCCTTTTAGTAAAATATATTCACCAACAGAACAATAAATATCTGTGTAATTATTCTACTTAAACTTTTGAACGTTAAAATAAGTTAAAAATGTTCTAAGCCATAGTTTAAAAAATTATTTCCATATGTTTTTTAAATTATTCAATTTAAAAAATTATGTATTGCCATAACACATTACCAAATAAACTTTTCAACCTTTTCAAGCTCGTCAGAATAATAGTGATACATCGAAAAAATAGGCCCCCTCCAACATAAGCCCCCTTCTAAAATAAGCCCTCTTTAGAGATCGATCGAAAAATAAGCCCCAGGGCTTATTTTAGAGGAAATACGGTATTCTAAGGATACTCAACAACCCAACAGAATTGTCTATCTACTATTTTATTATTTACCTTTGCCACTTCTTCAGCTGTTTTTTTCTTCATTTCTTCTGTTGCCTTCTTCTTTGCTAAAGCTTTTGCTGCTTCCTCTTCCAATTTCTTTCTTTTCTCTTCCTCCTCCTTCAACTTTTTTCTCTTCCTTTCCTCCTCTTCTTTTATTTTTTTCTTCTTTTCTTCTTCTTTTCTCTTCTTTTCATCCTCTTCTTCTTTTATTTTCCTCTTCCTTTCTTCTTCCTTCCTTTTCTTCTCTTCAATTTCTTCCTTTGACGGCGCTTGTATTGTTTTTGTTTGTTCACCAATTTTGACTTTAGCTTCTGCCATTGGTTGAACGACTGCTTTTTTGGCAAAATCTGTTGTTGGTTTTGTTTGTCCAGGTAAATGGCGAGCAGATTCCTCCGCGCGTCCTTCTTTCAGATTTTGTTCACGGACATAGGTCTCTTCACGACTGATCTGAAATAGTTTGTGTAGATTTATTATTTATTAAATTTATTATTTCTAATTATTACCTTCATTAGAAATAATATTTACAGGGATAAAAAGGGTAATCTCTATGGCATGTTTAGGTTCTTCTTCTTTTCTCCGCGTTAACTCTTCTTTCCTTAATACGTTTGCAAAATGTTTATCGAGATTCGACTGTCTCTAAACGATAGTTCTCATCCCCTTCGTTCCCATGTGTTTACCCTTACAAAGGTTAGCCTTCCATTTAAAACTGGCTAGCCTTCCAGATTTAAAAATTCCTCGAGGACCAAAAATTATAATTACCTTTTTATTTCCATCATGTCCCAACTCTTCTGACACTTTTGGTTTTTTCACTTCTATTTTTGTATCAATATCGAGAATCATTTCTTCCGGCTCTTCTGCAATTTCTTCATCTTGTTGTTCTACAGATTGTAAAATGACTAGTTTAGGTTCTTCTTTTTTCTCTTCCTCTTTTACTTTAATTAAAACATCTTCACCACTATGTACACTTTCAGCAGTTTCGCCAGAAGTCGAAGAACGATAAGAACGGGAAATACTCTTTAAAATTTTTATGTAATTGTCATTAAGGTTACTGCTCCAAAAACTTTTAGGTTCTGATACCCGGTTCCCGTTATGTACTATATCTGGTGATTTTTTTCATTAAATCGAGTTGAGGAACATTTAAAATGTCGGAAATAGACTGTTCTTGCAAGTTACTGATCCAAAAATTTGAATCTTACTTAAGTATTTTAGCTCCTTTCAACTTACCCTATCATCCAATGATCTACTTCTAGTATAACTTCTTCCATCATCACTAATCTCTTCACTTTCTTCATCAAAAGAACTGGACGTATATGTTTCGCTCGAGTAAGTACCACTTGTTGTTGTACTGTATTCCTCTTCGTCGGATGGACGCATAGCTGCTTGTTGAACTAAAGTGAAACCAACTTCTACATCATCGCCAATACCAGAACCTTTTAATTAATTAAAAATGTCTTAGCCTTTAGAAATTTCAATACCTGTTCCCTCATCAGAATATGACTGTCCTGAAGTACCCCAAGAATCACTCATCCCATCATAACTTATTGATGCTGTAAATACTGGTGGCGGTAAAGCATTAGCTTCTGACAAACGTTCCGCTACTTTCTCGCGCCTTTCGAAAGGCAATTCAAAATCAGATTCATAACCAGAGAGTTGCAAAGTACGGCAAACCGTTGCCTCATCCACATCCCAATCAGATTCCCATGATTCTTCATCACTATAATCTTCATCTTCATCAGAAAACTCTTCATCAGAATAATCCTCATCCGAATAACTTTCACTTCCCTCGCCATCTGGTGCCGCTAATTTCAATGTTATTTGAGCATCAACTTCACTATTATTATTAGTCTTCTGTTTATTTTCAATAACTTCTTCTGTAGATTTTTCGCCTTCTTCTGGTTCTTGCATTGAAGGGCAGGTTACCAATAGTAAAGGAGGAGGTATTTGACGTAATTTGGTACTTGTATCTATTTTGAAGAAAATTAATTTAAAAAATTATAAGTGAATTTTTATTATAAATTAGGAAAACCCTTATATTTATGGATATCATTATTTTATACATAATGAGAGATTTATTGGAATTCATTAATCCATATGTGTATAAAAATATTTAAAAATAAGTTAAATCTCACAAAATTAAAAAAATCTAAATCCTTTAATTGATTAAAAAATATGGAAAAAAATATTTGAAAGCAGAGATCAAGCATTTGGAAAAAAAAGTTTATGACAGTGATGGAAGGGAAAAAGTATATATAAAATCGAAAAAAAAGTTTTAATCTCTCTTCTAAGCATAATGGTAAGTTTTTAATTTTTTGTTCTTTAATAACAAATTTTGTTTTCTTGATAGACAACTGACATTTTAAGGATAATTTTTGTCAATGTTTGCATGTTTTTTTGTTGGAGTTAACACGTAAAGAGAAAATTATTGGGACTTGACAGTTGGCTATTTTTTAATAATATTATTTTATTTCAAATATTCTTTTCCAAAGCTTGATAATATTTAGTTGGCTATAATTAGTAAACAATCTCCAAATAATTTTCTGTTCTCTCTAAAAAAACAGAAGTCGAGAAAAAGGAAGCGAGAAAAGATGGTGAGCATAAGGACATGGGAAGGCAGGAATGGGAACTGCCCAGGCATGTCGAATAAAATTATTAACGAGTTAGAGGTTATTATTTTAATTGAAATTTCCCAGTTAATCTCTATTAGATCTTGTTTCAAAGTTGTCTAGACTAGAAAATATTTTATTTTAGTACCTTTAACTTTATTATTCAACTCTTCCATCAAACTTTGTATTGTTTTTGTTACTCTCCTTTCAATATGTTGTTCTCCTATATTTTTTATTTGATTTGATCTACCATCTTCTTCTGTTTTTATTGAATTTGACTCTATACTTTTACTCTAAAATAATTTAAGTATTTTTTAAATTTAAAAATTAACTTTTTCTTTTATTTTTTCCGAATTGGAAGAGTTGTTGTTATTGAACTGTTGTAACTTTTCTATTAATAATTTATCATTCTCTTTATCTTTTTCATTTTTATTTCCTTATAAAAATATTTTTTTATTAATTTAAATTTATAATTTATTTACTTTTTAATAATTTTGTCTCATATACGTTTGAATAATTATAGGCATTTAATGTAGAATTGGGTGATTGACTTGTTCGATATGGAGAAATTTTGTAGTTACTATTTAATTAAGAAATATTAATTATTTTAAGGAGGTTTAATTCTTAACGATAGAACCGTCATTTTGAATAAATACTAAATTAAATTTACACTTAAATTCATTCAAATAAATATTCGATTTTGGCAATTTTCAGTACTTTTTATATAAAATACCTTTCAATTCTATTAATAACATCTTTAACCCCAATTCTTTTATTAGAAATATCAGAACCAATTCTTGGTCTTAATTCATTTAAATTTCCTCCTATAGAAATTCCACAAGCATAACTTGCACTTCTTTTGGGTATTCCATAATTTATATTTGAAGTTATTGTTGAAGGAGGGATATATCGAGGACTGCTACTTCCTGGCCTGTTATAATTTTTGGTAGAAGAGTAAAGATCAGAACTTGAATATCTTTAAAAAGAAGTGATACTTTAAATGCTAAAAGGAATTATAAAAAATATTATCAGACAATTATCAGATCTCCAAAACTAAACTATAGCTGTTCTCAAATCTTTTACAAACCTATACAAATTAATTAAAATTATTAATTACCTTTGAGAAGCATTATAATAATTATTAGAGTTTATCGGAGAATATTCCCTTTGATATGAAGAAGCACGATAATTTCCACTTCCTTTATTATTATAACGAGATGTGTAACTCATTTAAACAAAATATGTAAATAATTAAATTGTGAATCTTCAAAGTAATTTTTAGAAAATAAAATAATACTAAATTTTAATATGAGATATGAAGGATATAAAGGGTTAAAGCATCACAAAATCTCTAGTCTATAATTCAATTTTTAAAACTTTATTAAAAGTATATTCATAACATAAAACAACAAAAAATAATTTTACAAAATTGAATTTATTTTAAATAATTTTAACTAAAATCTTTTTTTTAGATGTTAATTATTTTAAAAAATTAAAAAGAAAAATAAATACTTAGATTATTTTGAAAATAAAATCTTTTGTTTTGTTGATAGCTTTTGGCCATTTTCTAGTCAAAGAAAGAATGTGACATAAAAATAAATAAATATATCTTTATGGGGCAGTTGGTGGATGGATGGATATTTTAACCGGAAAGAGTTTATATATATTTAATTGTTAATAAAGAATGATTGGACTAAATAGAGGAAAGAAATCAATAAAAATAAAATTAAAATTATTTTTAATAAAATTAATTTAAAAGAATTTTTAAGTTTAAGAAGGTAATTTCAGATATAAAACTTTAAAGTCAATTTTTAAATAAATAAATAAAAAAAAAGTAAATTTTAATTTAAAAATGTCTGTTTATTCCACAAATTTTTTTAAAAATAAATTAAAAGAATTAAAAAATCAACATTTTATTTTCACACCGAAATTTGATAACTTCTCTCAAACAATCACACGTCTTTGAAAAATAAATAAATAATTAACAACAACATCTCTCTGCGCATTTGTTGGAAGAATTTTTCTTTAAACTTTTAAATATTTAATTTTAGCTTAGAATTAAAAGATTTTAAATTAAAAAAATTTTTTGAAAAAAATTTTTGATCTAATTAAATAAATTAATTTTTAATTTTTAAATAATTAATAAATAGTAGTTTCCTCATTTTTGTAAATTAAAAAAATTAAAAATAAAATAAAAAACTGTATTTAAAACAAATACAATATAAAAATCAAATTAAAAAGGAAAATAAAAATTAATTATAAAAGAGTTAATAATTAACAGCCAATCATGTGCAGGGATGGCCGAGCGGTCTAAGGCGCCAGACTCAAGCAAAGCTTGCCCAGGTTCGGGTATTCTGGTGGGCGTATGCCCGCGTGGGTTCGAATCCCACTTCCTGCAAATATTTTTATCGAAAAAATAATACTAAAAATGCTTTAAAAAATTTTTTGAATGTATTTTTGTCGATATTTTGATAATTTTTAACTAAAAATAGTTAAAAATATGTATACTGAAATAAATTATTAATTTTATTTAGTTCATTGAATTTTTTACTGCATGATCCCTAATATTGTTTTAATTATTTAATTTTTTCTTTAATTCGTTCAACGCCGTGATTTGACATTTTAATAAAGATTTTAAAAGTTTTTCAAAAAAATATATTAATCATTTTAGAAATTTAAAAATATACCTGTACACGAATGAATGAATGACTCATTTCATTCTCCTTTCTCGTATTTTATTAATTTATTTGTTTCTTCAATTTTCCTTTTTTAATTATTTTTTGAGATATAAAAATAAATTAAAATAACATTTCGGTTTATTTTTTTTTGTCTTGTTAATTAATTAATAATTACTAGAAAACTAAATATTTTTTTCAAGATTAATAAAAGTTAAATAAGTATAAAGTAAGCCGTTGCTACGCGAAACTAAAAATAAAAAAATAGCCAAACGGAAAACTTTTAATAATTTTGTATACATATTCTTTATCTTAATATATCCTTAAAATTAATTACAATTCTCTCACTAAAATTACTTAAGCTTAGAGAACGGACTCGTTATTGTCGGTATTAGTATCGAAGAATAAGGTTCTTGATCATCAATATTTTTCGATATTCTTAACATTTTAATTATCTTCAGAATACATTTGAAGCGTCCAAGACACAATACCAAAATTTGTAATCAAGTTTATATTCAAGTCATGTACTCGGCCCAAGTTAATTTGTTACTTCTTACTTAAAAAACAATATTATCGAAATTCCAAATATCTACTTATATTAATTTTTGTTACAACTTAATTTTATTTAAAAAATTACTTAAAAATGTTTACCTGTATTACTTAACAAAAACGTTTTGTTTTCCCCCATCTCCGTGATTTTGTGTTGTTTTATACATTTATCTATTTGTATATCCATTTTTTACTTAAAAATCATTTATTAGTTAATATCTCCCGCTGTTCATTTTATTCCTAACCCGATTCAATCGATTATTTGGTTGCTCAACACAAAAATGTGTGAGCTAAAAAATGGGAAGGAAGGGGAAAAGTAAAAAAAGAAAGAAAAAAGGAAAAGCCAAAAGCTTTACCTAAACATTTTTATTTAATTATTTAATACTGTTTTAGCGTTTGAAGAGAGAAAACTTGTTGAAAGTAAATACCAAATCAAATTATTTTTATTTATTTATTCCTAATTTGGTTTGTAATTTGTTCTTAATTTTTATCTACCTCCAAACTTTTAAAATTTATTTTCTTGTTTTTCTTCATAATTGAGGCTTCAAAAACTCAAAGATTCGTTTTTGTGCCGTTCTTCTTAATGGCATAATCCTACCAAGCTGCGCCCAGCCGGCGCCAATCCACAGACATAAAAAGGCGGGTTACCTCTCCTCAAAATTAATCCTTGTATTTTTCCATTTCTTTTTACTCCTTCCCCTCGAAAAAAATATTTTCAGGGTGTGGCACTACTAAAAGTCCAATCAATTTTATCAAGTCTGAGAAAATCTATTGTTAAAAATAAAATCGGCGCATTCAGTTTCGATTGGGTGAAGCATTTTAAATTATTTTTGATCCTCTAACATTTTTTCACATTTTTTGTCCTTTTCCACATCATTGGTTCTTTTTACATTTTATTAGACTATGTAAATGCATTTATTTATTTTTAACTTTTACTAAAATCTTTTCCGTCAATCAAAGTTCCTTTTTCTTTCCTTTTTTTACTTTTATTGCGCACCAAAACACCTTCTTTAGTAAAAGTTAAAAATTTCTTTGTTTTTGACGACTAAAAATTTATAATCTTATATTTTATATATCCTTTCTCCTAATTTTTTATTTAATTTAAAAATAAATTATTTTTATTTCACTATATGTATGAAAAATTACAAATATTTGAAAATAAATTACAAATATTGGATTAACTAAGATTTGTTTCATCTCCAGCCTGCCACTAATTTATTTCTTTAATCTTTACCAATTTTTAAATAAATTTACTACTATAATAATAATTTACAAAAATATATTTATTTATTTCACTTATTTTAATATTTTTTATAATAAACTAACCCCCCCTTACATTAACACGCAAATTGACGGAATTAGCAATTCAATTACAAATATAATTTTTTTAATTTTATTAAAAAACAAGTTACCTAATCAATTCTTTCCTTACATAAATTACCAAATATTTTTTGGAATAATAAATTTAAAATTTATTATTAAAATTTCTTAATTTTTTATTCATATAATCAAATACTCACTCAATTTTTACATATTTTTTTCCAAAATTATTTAAATAAATTAATTTTCCCGAAACTTTTTTTCAATTTCGTTTCCTATTTTTAATTAAAAAATATTTTTAAAAATTATTTAAATTCTTAAAATTCCTTCAATTTCTATTATTCATCTTTTTTTACTTTTTCTGCTTCTTTTTAAAGATTTTTTTGTCAATATTCTCAACAATTATTTTTTTAATTTTCTAATGGATTTTTAATTTATTTTCAGAATTAATTTTTACAAGCTTTCTCCAAAAATAAAGATAATTTTTTTGCCATTTAAATTTTCTATTTAAATAATTTTTAATTTTCTTAAGTATTTTTATTAAATCATTGCTTACTAAATAAATAAATAGTTAAATGTATATGTATACTAATATTTATTTATTACAAATGGTTAAGTATATGTACTAACTTGGAACATTTAGGGAAATGCATTACCAGGTCTGGAGTAAATCATTTCTTTAACATAGGTTATTTCATATCTGATCCTAATACTTTTTTTAAATCTATATTAAATCCTTGCGAAATCCTCACTTCAGTTATTTTTTATTTTTAATTAGTCCGAACTGAGAGGATTATAGGAGAATCAAGATCAATATCTCGAAAAAATATCACGATTTCGATAACTGCGATTTTTGAACGAGATCTCGTTTCGGTCCTGGCTTTATTTTTAATTATTATTATTCTGATTAAATGTTTAAAATCATTTCTTCTTTTTTTGGATTCTTTACTTTATTTTTTGTATAAAATATTTTTATTTTTATTTATTTACTTTTTCTAATTCCGCAACTAAAAATCAAGGACCGGATTTTTTGTTTTTCTTCCTTTCTTTTTCAAGAATTTTATGTTTAGATAGTAGAGATAGATAGTTTTTAGTGAACACAATCAAAACGGAGACGGAAATTATAAAAAAGATTTATTTATTTTATATAAAAATATTTTTTCTTAAATTAAATAAACATTAACGTTTTTAGTAATCTATTTTTATTACTTTTTTTTTATTTTTTATAAATTATTTACTAACTCTTTGTATCTTTTGCGCATTGAATTTATTAAGTAAAAATCCTCTCCTACTATTTTATTTACCTTTAACTTTTTTTCAAATTCTTTCCAAAATTTATTCCCAATCTTATCCCCCCCTCCCTTTAATTTAACAAAAAATCTCCTTTTTTTCAATTTCTTCACCTCTTCCGGCCTTGATCGATTGACTTTTACTAATTCCACACATTCCTTTATCTCCCCCCTTCATTTACCTTTATATCCTCTATTTGTGTGTGTAATATATACACTAAATTTTGTGTCAAATAATTTTGCTTGTTGTTGGCCCTCTGTCAGATTTTCTCATAATTTTTTTTTTTATTTTAAAATTATTTTGTTCCAAAAATTAAAATATTAGAATTATAAAAATATTTATCTAAATTTATATCTTCTCAATACTCCCTATTTTTTGAATTATGGCAACCTTGAAACCCTTGATTGTTTTTAAAAATTAATTTCTGTCAATTTTGTAGACATTTAATTTTAAATTTATTTGAAATTTTTTTTGATTTTCATTCTTTCCTTATTTCATTAAATTCTGTCTAACAATACTTAATAAATTGTTTGGAGGATTTATTAAATAGACAATAAACAAAAAATATATTTTTCACCCAAAATCTCGATCATTTTTTAAAAGTCCATGATCGATCTCTCCTTTTCTTACTTTTCCATTTCTCTTCTTTCCCCTCTTTCTTTTATCGAAAATCAGTGAAAAATCAAACACACTCATGGCCAATCGGTTATTTTTTATTCATGCCAAAAGAATAAATATTCTCTAAAATATATTTTATATACACATGTGACGCGTACTGAAAAAAACTTTAAAGCTTGTTAGCTTTTTTGTTATTTAAAAGAGTTAAAGTAAAAAACGTTAAATATAAAACCCAAAAAGCAGCTGCGAAAAAAATATTTTTATATAATTTTTTAATCTTTTGATTTGTTTTATTTTTTATTTTTTCTTCTTTTTATTTTAGTTCATTCAGAAGATAGGTAGGTATAGATTTTATTAGATTTTACCTTTAATTTTCATTTTTTGTTATAGATTAATAAAATCTGTGAACTTTTTAAATTTAATTTTTTATAATTATTTTGAAATTCGTTTTTATTATTTTATCAATGACCAAAATTGATTAAGAACGGTTAATTTTAAGATAAAAATTTTGAAATTAATTTCCGCGATTTTATATTTATTCTTTAATTAATTTTAACTTTATTTTCATACATATTTAATTACATATAGTATAACTTCGAATTATTTTTTAAAAAAATTTCATCATTTTCTAATGACTCTATCCTCAACAACACAAAATGGAACCTCTTCACCTGATTCTCAAGAACTAATTAAGTAAATATAATTTTTATTTAATAATAACTCCTTATGGAGATATACTTATTTTTTTTTCCTTTAATTACAAAATTAACTTAAAAAAATATTTTTAAGATGTCGTATTCAATTTGTCAACGATATAGACCCTTTTCGTTGTTCTTCAACAAATGCCGGTCTTCACAGAGAGCCAATAAAGCCCATTCAATGCAATTTACAGCTACATAGATCTATTTCTGAACAATTACCTGAATTAATTAAATTACTTAGAGCTCCACATAAGGTAATTAAAGTGAAAAATTGGGGGAATTTTAGAGGAAGAGGGGGAGGGGGGGAGGGAAGAAATTTGAAAGAAATTTTTTTTGATTTTTAAAATTTAAAAGAGTGGAGATTGTTGCCTTCAAGTCCAATGTAGTGGAATTAAAAATGGAGATGAATTTGCTTCTTATTTGGATTCGGAATTGACTTTAAGTGAACAAACTGAGGAATTGGAATTGTTGCAAAATGAACCGTGAGTTTTCTCTTTAAAAATTAAAATTTTTTTATTAAAATTTTAAAAAATATATTCTTTACATACACTTATTTTCTCCCTCTTTTCTCCCTCCTTTTCCACTCTAATAATTAATTTTTGTTGTCTGAAAAAGCCGGAACTTTAAAAATATAATTAGAATAATTATTAGAACAAAAAAGGAATATATAAATAAATTAAAAAAGTAAATAAATAAATACATGTTTTGTAGAGATTTAATAATTAGTGGGTTGGTTAGTATTTTTGTTGGAGTAATGCAAGGAGGAAAAATATTTTTTAATTAAAAATAAGGTTTTCTGTATTTATTTTTTATTTTTCTGTAATATACATTTATTTATATCTCTAATACCTATTTAAAGATATAATAATTAGTTTAAATATTATTTTTAAAACTACAAAATTTTATTTTAAAATACTCTTTTTTTAATTATATTATTTTTAATTGGTCTTTTTCAATCTAAGTTTGGCGATCCTGGAAATCTTTGGATATCCTGGCCTGAAATTTTTCTATTAGGGGGCGTATTTTTTTTGGGTAGGGGCGTATCTTTTTTTATTGGACAATAAATAGCAACTTTTAGCTGTTTGCATTTGAATTATTAAATCATGCAATCGAATCTCTTTAAAACAAATACCTCGGAATCGAATTATACAGACTTAATAGGGGGAGTCTGTATAATTCTAAAATAATCCTTCAAAAGTATAGCTACTCTAATATGCAACACTGATTCTCTCTGTATAAATAAACTCACTTTTTTATAAATTTTGTTTAATTTTGTACTTTTTATTATTTTTGCAATAGTACATTTTTGTGACTTTTTTATTTATTTCTATTTAGTATAGATTATATATATTTATTTATTCTTTGTGTATTTACTCAACTAATGGATTTATCCCTAAAGCTAAACAATAGCAAAGCGTGTGTCCGTTTTGTCTGGGTGGTCTATATTATAAATATTTTTTTTGATTTTCTTTTTGGCATTGAATGGAGGGGGGGGGGGAGATGAAAGGATTTTGATGATATTCACGCATTTACCTATATTTACTTTTGTACTTATTTTACTGTGTAACTTGCCTCTAAGGTTTACGGATTAAATTTCACTTGACGGCCAAATAAATTGTTATAAAATTAGGAAAAAAGGGGTGAATTTGAATAAAATTTGTTTCACAACTTTACTCATAAATTTCTCCACAAAACATTTCAATAAAATACCAACAAAACCCCGGGAGTTTCATTTAATGCCATTTTTCCCATTCACTAAAGCCTTATCTCTATAAATATTATTTAAAAATCTCTTATCTTCTTAGTTTTTCTTAAAAAATATTTTTCTTTATTATTCTGTTCCAATCACTCAAACAAAATATATTTACATTTATTTACTTAAACCATCTATAATTCCCTCTATTCTACACATATTCAACTTGTCATCAAAACATAAATCTAAATATTCCACAAACACTTTTCTTATACTTTTTTAAATCCTTTTTAGTACCACTTCAATATTTTTCGCGCAGAGAACAATTCCTAAAAATATTTATTTTTCAACATAAAATATCCCCCCCCCCCCTCCCATCATCTTTCCTTATTTTGAAGGTGGCAGAAAAAAATATTTTTGGGTGCTTTTATAAAAATAAGTGGATGATGATGACCTGCTTTTTTTATATTTTCTCTTTTTTTATTAAAAACTTCGCATTTTCTCGTCATCAACACAAAATTATTTTTAAATAATCAAAAGAAATTTGTTTTGAATAAAAATCGGTCGTATCTTCTTCAATTTTTAATTATCACTTCCTAAAAATACAATCATTTTTTAGGGTTTCCTTCTCGATTCTTTTACATCAATTTTTCTGAGATCTAAGTTTTCAGCGAATTTATCTTATTAGTTTATCCTTTTTTCATTTTTATTTTTTTGAGGGAAGAATTAAAATAAATAAAAATATTTCTTCCAAATATATTTTTTCCTTTATTAGGACAAAGTCATTTTACATTTACTACAGATTAATAAATATGTATGTACTTTAAGTGCAAAAACTAGATATTTATTTGTAAATAATAATTTAATTTACTAGTTATTTTGTCCAAAAACTTTATTGTTAAATTAATAGGTATAATAATTGAATTTAAAATTAATTATTTTTGTTGCATTTTGTTAATTTATAAAAAATATTTCTTTTCAATTTATGTATATCTTTACAATATTTATCCTTAGATACATAAATATTGCTTCTTTGACAAAATCTACTAATCGAATCTCTACTTAATGATTACCAGGATTGTCCTATCCCTTTGCCAGATCCTTTCAATATTTTTATTAATTTAAAATATATTTTCTTTCTCCAACGTCTAATTAAGACTAATTTTTATTTTATAATATTTTTCAAATATTTTTAATAATATTATTTATTTTTAATATTTTACTCAATTTTTTGTGGATTGTATGTGGTTAAATTAATTGCGCAGCTTTCCTTGACTCTTTTTTCTCTCTTTAATTTCTCCCCAAAAGTACCATTTGTCACTTTAATATTTTCTCCATTTATGGACAGCCAATCTAGTTAGTATATTTTTCCTTTGTTGGATTGCGCAGATGATTTAGAGAATATTTTTCTTTTATTTGTTTAGTGGTAAATAAGTAGATAGATTGGCCACTAAATGAGTAACCAAACAAAGAACTGTCCATTTTACTTTAATATTGACCAAAAATTATTTTGTTGGTATCGTAATCCCTTAGAGAGTTCTGGAATCTTGGGTAATACATAAAGTTTTTCAATTTCCAAATTCTATTTACCTCTATTGACCTCCTCCCCCCTTCCATTTGCTCAACATCCTTTTTAAATAAATTTTTGCAAAAATGAGGTTGTGCAATTTATTTATTAAATTCATTTTATACAACTTATCCTTCTGTTCCTCACAAAAATTTCAACAATAGTCTGCGCCAACGGCAACAACCTTCCCCCTTCCTTCAATAACCTCTCTATTGAATATATATTTATAATTTTTTTTTCAAGAGTCCTTCTCTTCAACATTTTTCCAAAAATTCTTTTCAAAATACCCGTGCAGAGTCAATTCCTGATTTTCTTATAATTCCTCTTATGCGCAGCACAGCCGAAATCTAGTCATCCTCTCCTATCTTTTCCATTTTCACGCCTTGAAGTCAATTTCTTGCTTTACTGCCGCATACAAGAATTTGCGTTATTTTTTCTATAAAAATTTATTTTTTATATTTTAAGTTATGAAATATAAAATATTTAAAAATTTTTATTATACTATCTAATTAAGATGAGGGAATGGGGGGAGGGAAGTTATAAAATTAGTTATGTTCATCTGTTTCTATTTTTTGGTTAATTTTTACCAAGGATTTTGTTTATAGAATTTAATTAACAAACTCAAAATTATTTTTATTAATTTTTCAAATATTTGTACTCATAATGCTCTCCCATATAAAATAACCTTTTGATTATTTAAATAGATATATCTTCTTCAAATTCCTTTTTAACTTTTTTTTCTTTACAAATAAAAAGTAAGTTTCTACATAATTGCAAAATTGTGTAGACAATATCTGGAAATAAGTGAAAAGACGAGAAAAGGAGATAACAAACTATTTAGAGGGGAAAAAGAAATTTTGGCGACGATAAAATTCCACAACTGTGAATCAAACAAAACTTTCAACGCCTCACATTCTTTTACTTTTGCAGCATTAAATATAATAAAATTAATTATTCAAGCATTGCGCGTACAAAAAAAATTATTCTTTATTTTATTTTTAAATTCCTTTTTTTTATTTTTCAAGTCCATCAACAAATTCCACTAAAAAATTAGCGACAATTTTTTATAAAATTTTGACCCTTTTCTTTAATTCTATAAAATCCTCATAAATTTGTGAGGAGACACAAAATACACACAACAACTTTGATTGAAAATTATTTTTTTAAATTCAAGTTGAAATATTTTCTTCTTTTTTGCCTAAATTCGGGTAAAAATTAAGTGTTAAAATATGGCTACAATTTCTTCCTCTTCTCCATTTGGAAAAGTTCCTCATTTATTCGAAACATCAGAATTACCCAATCATTTTGAATTAAACAAAACAACAAACAGAATTTTTGATTCTTCTGATTGTTTAACTAATCGACGTTTTGGAATTTCTAACGATTTTTATAAAAATTCGAGAATTCTTCCAAATACCGAAAAACTTCGTTATATCGATGAAGAATTTATTGAAAGTGAACAAATTGGTGTTAAACACGACAATAAAGATATTTTTAATGTTGCTGCTTTTAATAAAAGTTTTGCTACAGAAAAAACATTTGAACAATTAAAAAGAAATGAAGAAGAAGAAAAACAACAAAAACATCAAACAAAGCTACAAACACAACAATTAGAGAAACATAAAACATTTGAACAAAACATTAATGTTTATAAAAACATTTATTCATCAGAATTAATTAATTCTGAAATATCAGAAAATAAAGAAAAAATTAGAGAAAGAGAATTGTTAGAGAAAATAACTTTTGTTAATGAAATTAAAGCTGAGAATAATATTGAGGATAAAAAATCAGAAAAGAAAAAGAAGAAAAGGAGAAGCAGAAAAACTAATTTAGGAGATGAACTTTTTGATTTTGATGTTAATAATAATAATGAGTTGGGGTTAGTTTTTAGAAATAAATATGTATTTATTTATTAATTCCCCTTGCTCTATAATTAAAATTTTGGGAATAATTAATTAAACAAAAAAATTTGAAAAATTTATTTTTGTAAAAATTATTAAAAAAAATTCCCTTTAGAATCCATACAACTTTATTACTACGTCAACAACCAGCATTACGAGTCAAAGCAATAATTGAGAAATTACTTTACACTTCTGGACGAGAACAGAGAGGGGCTCTCTTTACTTTAAAGAGCCTTTTTCAGGAAGACAAGGACCTTGTACATGCTTTTGTACAAAATGGGGGCCTTGAAGCACTTGTTAAATTGGTGGGGAATTTTTCTAAGTTTCTGACCTCTATTTTATAGACTGCTTTCCTTTATGATAAAAATTAACTAAAAATTTCTTTAGGGTCGTGGAAGTGATCAAAACCATCAAAATCATATTTTAAGAGCTTTGGGCCAGTTAATGCTTTATGTTGATGGAATGAATGGAGTAATTGCTCATAATGATACAATTTGTTGGTTATATGAATTGCTAGATTCTCCTGTAAGTTTTTTTAAATTTTTTAGTAATTTTGTTTTTTTTTTGCTTATTTTTAGTTAATTTTAAGTGTAGAATTTTAATTTAAAAAATTTTTTAGTTTGAAAGTGTTTTCCTTTCTCTCAATACTTGTTTTTAAACAAAATAGTATTTTCTTCGCTACCTTAAAAATGCCCTTTTGATTTTATTTTTGTCCAATCATATATTTTTTGGTTGTGCTTTTTTTCTTAACTTTTTTTACTTCCAATTTTATTTTTAGAAAATGGGGAATAAAAAATATTTTTAATTTTAAATTAAATAAGTATGTCTTTAAGTATTGTTATTTAGTAGCACCAAGGGACGAGAAGAGAGGGGCTCCTAATGTGTTTATTTATTCATATTATTCATTATTTTATTCATTTTATTCATTATTTTTGTGTTTTTTAAAAATGCTTCTTTTTTTTATTTAAAACTTTTCAGCTCTATGACAAACAAAACTTTCGTTCACTGAGTACTCCACATGTTTCTTGGGTGCGTGTTTTTATGTTTTTGCTGTTATTTTTTGTTGTTTTTCTTTTGTTTTTATTTAAATATATTCTTAATTTTTTTAAATTAAAAAATATTTTTTAGTACCGACTTGTTGTCAAAACAGCGTTAAAATTGCTTTTAGTTTTTGTTGAATATACAGAACCTAATTCTCTTCTTTTTCTCGCGGCTATTTCGAAAGTGGAGAGAGGAAAAAGTAAAAAAATAATTTTTTAATTTCAATTATTTTTTAAAATTATTTTTTTAAAGACCAGCCGGATTGGTGTAGCCTTATGCGAATTTTGAATGATGTTCAGGCTAGCGATCACGAAACTCTTGTTTTTGGAATGACTGTAATAAATAAAACTTTACATGGAGTTCCTGATCAAGTAAATTTATTAATTGAATGAGTCTGTTTAAAAAAAGAATAAATTTAAAAAAAAGGATACATATTTTGATGCAATTGAATCTCTCGAAAGCCAAGGAATGAATGATTCTTTAGCTACCCTTTGCAAATTAAACAACACTCAATTAAGTCAACAATGTGCTTTATATGAACAAGAATTGAGAAGGGAAGATGCCGCTATTGAAAGCGATACATCTTCCTTAGGGGGAGGGGCTTCTAATGGCGCGCAGAATTCTGTGGCCAAAATGAGGTGATTAATATTTATTATATAGATTTGATATGTTAAAGTAATTATTCAAATGCCTCGACCTCTATAATAATAACATACATATTTTAAAATGTATGTATCAGGGATGTCACGGGTTGAGAAAAATGTCGGGTCGGGTTTCGGGTCGGGTTTCCAAAATTTTTCTCGGATCGGGTTTCGGGTTTCGGGTTGAGCAAAAAGTCGGGTCGGGTTTCGGATCGGGTTTTCAAAATTTTCTTCGGATCGGGTTTCGGGTTTCGGGTCGAAAAAAGCCAAAATTTTGAGAATTTTGGAAGGCCAAAAAGCCAAAAATCTTCCCCTCTCAGCGCCGCAGGCGAAAATTTTGAGAATTCTTGAAGGTCCGAAGCCAGATTTCTTCCTTTTTCAGCGCCGCAGGCGAAAATTTTCAGAATTTTGGACTATCATTAAGCTAAAAATCTTCCCTTTTTCTGCGACGCGGGCGAAAATTTTGAGAAAACTCGGGTCGGGTTTCGGGTCGGGTTTTGAAAAATAAAAATTCTCGGGTCGGGTTTCGGGTCGGGTTTTAGAAAATTTCTCGGATCGGGTTTCGGGTATCGGGTCGAAAAAAAGGCCGGGTTTCGGGTATCGGGTTTCGGGTAACCCGTGACATCCCTGGTATGTATATTATTTATGAAAAAAGGGTTAATAATTTTTCTTATACCAAATTACTCTAGAGGGCGAGGACGGAGAGAAATTAAGTTAAAGGTGTGGTGATGGGAATTTTAAAAAATTTTCAAACCCCCTGACTCTAAGGGTACAACTCTAGTTTTGAAGCACTTAACTTCTAAATAAATTTAATCAAAAAATAGATTAAACGGAAATGCTGTAGCCACTGATCGACGTAATCAAATGCGCAAAAAACAATTAGAACACGAAGAAATAATGATTCGTCAACAACAAAATGCTAAAAAAATATTTAATAATAAAATTGAAGAACAACAACAAAAACTACAAGAAACACCAAAACACCAACAAATATTAACTAATGGAACTAGTACTTTACACAAACAAATAGTGGTGGAACCTTCAAAACAAAGATTGGAAATGAATGCAACGTTGGATGAAATGTCTGATAAATTCCAACAAAGTTTAAATATTGAAGCTAAAAAACAACAAAAAATATCAGAAATGAATGTTATAAAACCTGAAAAGTTGGAATTAGAAAAGGAAAATATTGATGAGGTTGGGAAGGGGAAGAAAAACATTAAATAAAACTAAAATTTTTCCTTATTTTTAAGCCTTCATCACCGGAAGAAATAAAACCTCCTCCCGTTAAAGCACCCCCTCCAATGATCCCAACAAATATATTCTCTCCAACTGAACACAAAAGTATGGACTTCCCTGAACCTCCACCAGTTAAAGAATTAACACCGCCTCCCCCTGAACCTTCTAAACCTAAAAAGGTGAGAGAAGGGTTAAAATAAAAATATGTAAATTATTTAAGGTAATTATTGCTGATGATGATGATGGAGGTGGCGGTGGAGGGTTTGCAGCGATGCTTCAACGAAGGGCAAAGAAAATGGAGAGTGGATCAAATCTTCGAAAATTGGTTGAACCTAAAGCTTCGGAATCTGAACAAAAATGGAAAGAAGCTGGGGAAAGACTTAAAGAGAAACCTGTCAGTTTTTTTGAAGAAATATTGTTGAAAAAATCATTTTTAGATGATAATTAACGATCTAGACTTCTCAGAATTTATTTCTGATTTTGAACAAGATCCTCTTGTTTTGACTAAAATGGCGCAAATGGCACAGGATAGGGGATTGTTGCCTGGCGGCGGTGGAGCACCTCCTCCACCTCCACCATTAGGTAAATTAATTTTATTTCAGAAGTAATTCAATTTAAATTGACAATTAATTTAAAAATTAATTTCAAATATTTACTTTAAATTTATTAAAAATTTCACAGTTGGAGCACCTCCCCCACCACCTCCTCCAATGGCTGGAAGCGTTCCTCCACCTCCACCAATGGGTCTTCAAGCTCCAGGCTCAGGAAATCGTTCACTTCGGGAGCCTTCTCCAGGCCCATCTTCTTCTAAAAATTCTTTACTTAAATTACATTGGAAAGAAGCACAACACGAAGCCCCTCCAGTACCTGCCTTAAAAAGGAAAGGAACATTTTGGTCAAAAGTATCTGGACAGCCAGCACAGATTGATACAACAAAGTTGGCTAGACTTTTTGAACAAAAACCGAAAGAAGTTGTTGTTAAGGTGGGTGTTAATTGTAAGAAAATTATTAAAAAAAATTTATTTTAAGAAAACCGGAACAGAATCAAAACCACAAATGTTACAAGTATTATCAGTCAAACGTTCCCAAGCCATCAATATTGGATTAACTAAATTGCCCCCTGTAAATGTCATCCCAACAGCTATTAGAGTAAGTTTAGGAATGAAATACTTCAAGAATATTTTCTTTTAGAAATTCGATGCAACAGTTTTAAATAAAGAGGGAATTGAAAAAATTCTTTCAACAATGATGCCAAGTTTAGAGGAAGTTGAAAGAATTCGTGAAGCCCAAGCAGAACAGCCAGATACTCCCCTCGGGCCTGCTGAACAATTTATGCTTTCTTTATCAGAAATTGATTGTTTATTGGAAAGATTACGTTTGTGGTTATTTATGTTGGATTATCAAAATGTGGAGCAGGAAGTTGCTGATGCTTTGATGGAATGGAATAATGCAATGAAACAGGTAAAGAGAATAAATTTAAATTTTTAAATATATCGGAAAAATCAGAAAAAAACATAATGAAATTAAATTCAGAATCAGAGAAAATTTGATTTTGATACTTCAATTAAAGAAAAATATTATTTCTATTCCTATACATACATATTTAAAATTAAAATAAATAATATAAAACAATTAAAAAAGGTGGAAGAATCAAAAACTTTCCGTGCTGCAATGGGAATGCTTTTAGCCATTGGAAATGCTTTGAATGGCACAGATGTATTTATTAAAATATTCTCCCTTATTTTTCATTCTTTTAAAGATAAAAGCATTTCAATTGGATTATTTATCTCGCGCTTCTGAAGTTAAAGATCCAGTACATAAATACCCTTTAACACATCATTTGGCAGAATATATGATTGACCATTATACAGAGGGAAGTGATATGTATTCTGAATTGGGTTCTGTCTCTAGAAGTTCTCGAGTAAGAAACATTTTTTTTCAAATTCTTCAAAAAAAATAATTTTAGTTAGATTTTGAAGCATTTTTTGATAATCTAAAAAAGATGGAACAAGATTGCAAGAATTGTTTTGATTATGTTGCTAAAATCTCACAAAAAGATAATAATAGTTCGATGAAAAAGAAAGTTAATGATTTCCTTACTGAAGTAGCTGAACGTATTCATCGACTTAAACATGTTCAGAGAACTACTGCACATAGGTGAGAGATTTGTGTTTGTAACGGTAGGGTAAAGTTTGATTCTGAATCCGCAATCAAATAAGCTCGGAAATTTCCTAACTTTTTCGATTAGAATTTTCCAGGGACCTTCCTTCATAGGGATATTTTTAAGTAACGCATTCCCCGAATTTCCACTCCACGAAGATTTATCCCTGAAAACTTAAGAGAAATTCGAATTAAAAGTTGCCTGAGGACCTCGGGTTTAGCAAAAATTTAAAATAAAGCCCCGTAATATTCTTTAAATTTTCATAGATGGAATGCTTTTCTACTTTATTTTGGTTATTCTCCAAGTGAAGTTAAAGATCAAAAACCTGTAAATGTATTTAAAATGGTTATTGAATTTGCATTAGAATATCGAACAGCTCGAGATAAAATATTACAAACACGTAAACGTTTAGCTGATAAACGTGAAAGGAATAAAACAAGGGGAATGATGATTGGGGCTGCACAAAATGTTGCTGGAAATGTAATAAATAAACGGAGAGGGGCAAAGGAAGGGGGTGCTGAATTAATGACTGATAAAGAGGTAAATAGTTGTGCATATTTTTTTATTGTTTCTCAATTTTTTAGAGACACCAAGAAATGTCTCGTTTATTAACCGGCGGTGGAGGGTTATCAAACGGTGATGAAACTTTAACTCGAAAGAAATTGGGAACTACTAGGCCATCACAAAGGCCAATTAATGCTGCAGAAATTGTTGGAGGGGATGATTATAATGATGAACTGCTTGATGGGGTTGTTCGTACTGTGACGGCACAGACTGACACGCGTGAAGCTGGAAGGAGAAGGGCGAGAGTGTTACATAGAAAATCTCGTAAGTTTTATAGGGATATTGGTATTGGTAGGATATAAAAATATTTAAACAAAGAAGGTCAAAATTAAATAGCTATTTCCTAGTTTAACATGGGATTTTCAATAATTAAGGGGTAACAAAAGAACCCCCAGTTATTCCTTTGTTTTTTCCTATATATAAAAAATAATTGTAGTTCGACGTACTCGAACAATTCAACAAGAACAACTGGTTGATTTAAATAATGGTCACAATGTTACCTTAAGTTAATAATTTTACATTGATGTTTTTATAAAAAATTGCTCAAATTGAAGTAATGAAGGAAAGCATTTTAAAAATATCTTTTAAATGTAAATAACATTTTCGCCTTAAAATTTTCTAGTCATATTCAAAAATATTAAAAATTCAATTAAAAATTAACAATTTTTTACATTGTATGGAAAACACCTTCATTAAAAATATTTTAATTTTTAGCTCTTTTCCCTAAAATAATGTATACCTAACTATAGTAACTTTTTCTTATTACAACTTGCTAGTGCTTTAAAATTCATAAATTAATGAAATTAAATAAAATTTAATTTTTAAGCACTAGCCAGTTAATGTTTGCAATTTTGTTTTGTTTATTACTCTCAAAAAATTAGTTTTTTTATTACTTGCTTTTTTCTAATTTTTATTTGTATCATCCCAATTTATTATTATCCCAACAAAAATATTTTTTTATCAAAATTACAGGTCATATACACTTCGAAATGTGCATTTTTTAAAGAGAAAACAATATATACATATATTCTTTGCTTTTTTTTTAAATTAATTTTAATTTTGTCTAGAAAATTTTTAAATTGATAATTAGTGTTAGTGTATACATCCAAAAAATGTAATCTTCAAATTTTTCTGTAAGGTTAATAAGAACAGTAATAGGAAAAATACTTAAATATTTTATAAAAAAGTAATTCCTCATGATCAGAATTTTTACATACAAAATTCTGATATTTTTTCAAAAATTTTATATTTTCGAAATTATATTCACTAACAAAATGTTTAGATATCAAAGTTATTTTCATAGAAAGTATTTTAAATCTATGATTTATAAACCGAAAACGATATTTTCGGTAGTTATATTATGAGAGAAGGAAGACCGATCCCGACGAATCAAGTATCAATATCAAATTGTTTAATGTATGTAAATAAATGTATTTTTAAAATGGATTATGTAAAAACATGTAAATTCAAAAAAATTTATAAAATCTTCATAATTTTTTAAAAATCAGTATTTTTTATTGAAATAAAATCGATTTTTAATCGCAATCCTCACTCAATCATCATCTGAAAACATTTTAAGGACATCTCTTGCCGCCATCATCGCCGCCATCAGACCTTAAATATATTTTTTGTATTTTCCACCAGGAATTTTGATTAAGAGATTTGTTTTTATATTTCCTTAGTAATTAAAAAGCTGAAAATTTACTAGTAAGAGAAGGTTCATCAATAGAACCATCAGAATCAACATAAAATTCTTTCGGCGCAGAATGTTCAGTAATATTATAAACAAATGGTTTAGCCTTGAAATCATTTCCAAAGTTGGTTTCGATAGAACAACGTTTTAGATGGGCAAAAATTTCATAATTGTCACAATCATCGTCTTTCAATAATAAAGATTTACCTAAATATTTAAATTAAAATATCTAAAAAAGAACATTTACCAATTAATTTCCCATTTTGAGTAAAGAAAACATAAGGTAATTCATTTATTTTATTATTTGGTGGATATACTAATCCTAAACCAAAAACATCCCCATCACTCCAAGAAAAGGAAGGAAGTTTAAATTTGATATCTTTCTTTATTATAAATTCACAACGAATAAAAGCTTCATCAATATCCAATTTAACTGCATTATTCCCATTACGAAGACCAATAACCATCCAATTTTCATCACTCTTCACTCCTTCAATTTTACATTTAATTTCAAAATAAAAAAGAGAATAATTTATGCAATCGTCTATTGGTTTTTTAAATTTTTTTTCAGCATTAACGCGAACATCTTTATTTTCACCTAAAATATTTAATAAAATAATTAAATTTTCATTAGTTAATTTACCTTCCCCAACACAATTAATATAAGTAATATTTCCACCATCAATTATATTAATAAATCCATTTCCTTTAATACAACTACCAATAGGTTTGTCAGTATTTATACACTCATTTTCACAACATTTACCATGCACAATTTCACCCCATTTATTTTTAATTTGAACAAAATTCTTTAGAAAAAACTTTTAATATTTATAAAAATATTATAACTAACCACACTAAAATTATCTTTCTGTTCTGATTTAGAAGTTAATTCAACAATCTTTTGCTTCAAAGCAGAAATTTCATTGCCATATTTGTTTTCAAATTTAATTTCCAAATGATTAATAATTTGTTGATTCTAAATTTAAATTAATTTTAAAACAAATTAATTATTTACATTTGCTTGAATTTTCTCAATAATTGATTGCTGAAAGTTTTGTTCTAAATTTTTAATTTCTTTTTTATTTTCAGATTTGATTTCTTGAATTTCCTGGAATTTAATTTTTAATAAATTGAAGATTTTAAGAAAAATAAATAACAAAATTGAATATAAAGGGAAAAGAAAATAGGGCATTTTTAAAGGTTTGCCTAACTCAACTTGTCAAAAATTATCATTAAAAACCCCCTACCTCCTCCATTTCCTCCTTAAAAACTTTCATTTCACGCTTAAAAGACGGATTTGTTTTCTTCTCTTCCATAAAGTTAAATTGAAGGTTGTCGTTATTACTTAAAGGCGTCATAACCTTCTAAAAATAGGAAAAATAATTAATTTTATTAAAATCAGAATTGTAATCAGAATTTTTATTAAAATCAGAACTCTATTAAAATCAGAATTTGAAGATCCTTCTTTAGCCATTTTATGAAATTAAATTCAAGAAAAATATCAGAAAAATCTTTGATAAATTAATAAAATAAAAATTTCCTTAAAATAAATTTAGGTTAATTTAGAACAAAAATAATATTTTAATAATTAATCAGATTCTAAACCAAAATAGCCCAATTTTGGTAATTTTCTTGTTTTGATATTAAGTGTAATTTATATCTAACTACAATTTTATTTAATTTAAATTAATTCAATAAAATTCATAATTCAACTTTTATTTATGTGTAAAAACACAAAAAAATTATTAAAAAAACAAAATTATGTGGAGAATTACATTAATTTAACATATAAATACGTAGAAAAAGAGGGCGGGACATGTGTTAATGTTTTGTTGAATAAAGAAAAGGATTATATTTTTTTATTACAAAATATTTTGGGGGAATATTTTTGAATTATTAAATAATAATGAAATAATTGGCACTACTAATGATGCTGAATTTTTCTTTTTTTTCTTTTTCTGCTGACTTCTTTCTTTTTAAATGTTTTGGTTGTTTTGCTTGTAGTAACTAACTGTCAAATGCTTAATTTTTATGCCAATTTGAAAATAAACATTATAAACATAAAAAATTTTACATTGTGTTTATGGGAATATTTTGAATTAAGGAATATTTTGTAAAGGAATTTTTTTAAATTATTAAAGATAATATGTATGAATGTTAATCTCATAATGAATGTTAATCTCATAACTATGTATGAATGTTACTCACATAACTTCTACAGATGTTCAACAAGTGAGTACAGGGGGGATGGCGGAGGCACTTCCAAACTCCAAATTTTCAAAAATTGTGAATTTTAGAGAATTTATCTCAATTAGAGAAATTTAATTATCAATCTCCTCGCTTCGTTAATTTCATCGTTTAATCATTATTTTAAAAAATACGCATCACAGACGAAACTGATCTCTTACGAAAGTACAGGATACGTAAAAGGCATTATACCACAGGCGCCGAAACATCTTAACCCTGCCTAACAGTGCCGCGCAGAACGATACCGCGACGGATCGGGAAAAGGTCGGTTCAGAAGCCAAAGGTCGATTCAGAAGCCATGAACAACAATTCTTCTTCATGCTCTTCCACTTCAAACAATAATAATTCACCATCAACAACGGCTATGGCCTATGCAGTTGCTGCAGCTGGGATTCCTCTAAATTCAAGGAATTCCTCCTCTTTCAATTCATTAACAGACCAACAACAACAACATTCTTCTAATTTTTATTCGAAAAAACATGCCATTCTGAGCAACAAAGCGACGGTATATGTATTTTCGAAAACAAATTTTGAAAAACAGTATCACAGAAAAAATTCACCCGTTATGAATCCCAAGAATTTCTTAATTTATGGAACTTCTATTACCAGAATATCAGCCTAAGATCATCTTTATACACCAATTAAGAAGACCAAACGATAAAAAAAGCCAAAACTATAAAGAAAATTTGGGGGCGTGCTGAGACTCAAATGTCCAAAAACCTAAAGGTTTAGGCTTCAAAAGGTTTAGGCTAAAATCTACCAGGTAACGAAAGAGTCTGAAAATATGGCATCAAAACGAAAGTTTTTGGGATATAACTTTTTTTGTTTTTAAATCAATCCAAATAATTTTTGCTTTAATTAAAAGCTCTGGATGTGCTGGTTATTTTTTCATAGAAATTGTTTAGTTTTACCGTCTTTCAAAAAAGTTAGGAGCCGTTAACTGCGAATAATCGTGATTTAACATACTTAGGCGGGTGTAACTTTCTAAGAAATCATCGGATCCTTTCATAAAGTTAATAAAAAGAATAAAAACAAACATAGATTCTAATTGATAAAGAAAATTTCTGGAAATGATCGAAATAAAAAAAGTTATGGCATAGCAAAAGGCGTTTTGATGCTAAGTCGCCGAGACTCTATTGACAAGCAAGCCTAAAGGTTTAGGTTTGTGCTGAGACTGAAAATAAATGTAAAGACAAAAGAGTCCTGCAAAAGACGGTTGGGGTCAGTTGAGCGTGGCCGGTTGAGCGTGAGCCGACCTTTGAAAGGCTATAACTTTTTGCTGCTTGATCCAATACGAATGAATCATATATCATTCGAAAGCCCTCGATGAGTCCAATCTTTATCCCAACAGGATGGATCAAGTCTGATCCCGGTTAAAAGGTTATAAGCGATAAGTGCAGAAAATCGTTGTTTTTCACACTTATCGACTTGTAACTTTTTAAATAGCGATCAATCATGATCCATCCAATTGAAACAAATATAGCGTTTAACGAGGGCTTTCGAATGATATATGTTTCATTAGTATTGAATCAAGCGGAAAAAAGTTATAGCCGATCAAAGTTGGCTGACGCTCAACCGGCCACGCTCAACTGGCCCGTTCCGTGCAAAAGAGTCTTTACAGATTATTTATGCCATTATAGCATAACGACACCATTTCATCATTTTACTAAACAAAAGGATTATTACAAGCTGATTACAAGCTTCTCAAGGATTATTACAAGCTGAGGCGCGCGGACTAATCATTTGCCGCCCTGGTTCCTTATTTTATTGAAGTCTTAATTTTCTCCCGTTAACTTTTTAACTTTTTCACATTTAATAATTTTTCAATATAACATTTAGTTAATATTTAGGTTTATTTCTTTTTTGATTATAAAACCGAAAATGGACGATTTACTTGATAGTATTGATGACTCAGAAGACCAACAACCAGCTCCATCATCAATGACTTTACTTGAACAACGTAAACAAAACGAAGCTAGAGCATTTTCTCAAGGATTATTACAAAGTATGGCTGGTGGAAGTAATGCTGCTAGTTCTTCTGGTGGTAAAAGATCTTCTGAAATTATTCAGTCTACAACTGATGAGTTTATGGAAGAAGGACCTTCCTCTTCTAAAAAGAGTATTTTTTGACTTTATTTTAGCTTTAATTTTTTTCTTTTTTTAGTTAAAGATGAAGTGGAGGAAGTGGAGGATATTGATCAATCACTTTTGAGAGGTCCTGCAATACGTACTTATATGGTTAAAGCTGAAAATAATTGCACTCACGAGGTTAATTTTTGATAAAAGTTTTTGGTAATTGAAAGTTTCCTTTCAGGTTGTAATTCCTGAAGATTTTGAATATTCTGGTTTGAGAACAATTACTGGGGATCCTGCAAAAACTTATGAATTTAAATTGGATATGTTCCAAAAGCAAGCAATTACTTGCCTAGATAATAAACATTCGGTACTTGTTTCTGCTCACACTTCTGCAGGAAAAACTGTTGTTGCTCTGTAAGTTTGTTTTCTTTTAATAACTTTTTTGTGGGTTTTTTGTTACATTTTTGCAGATTTGTTTTAAAATAAATTTTTTGAATCGATTCTTAAAATTAAAAAAGATTGACAAAAATTGTCCCGAAAAGGCCCCCGTCTTTGCAATTTTTAATTTTTTCAGTTATGCAATTGCTTTAGCACTTCGAGATAAACAGCGTGTTATATATACATCTCCAATCAAAGCTTTGAGTAATCAAAAGTATCGAGAATTAGCTGAGGAATTTGAGGATGTTGGATTGGTTTGTTTATTTTTGTGAATTTCAAACTTTATTTTTGTTTAGATGACTGGGGATGTAACGTTAAATCCAAATGCTTCTTGTATTGTTATGACAACAGAAATTTTACGTTCAATGCTTTATAGAGGTTCTGAAATTACTCGCGAAATTGGATGGGTAATTTTTGATGAAATTCATTATATGCGTGATAAAGGTTTTTAAATTAATTATTTTTATTTATGATATAAATATTTTATAGAACGTGGAGTTGTCTGGGAAGAGACTTTAATTTTAATGCAAGACACAACTCATTTTGTTTTTCTTTCTGCAACAATACCTAATGCTAAGGAATTTGCAAGTTTGTTATTTTTTTCTTGAAATTATGCACTTACAGTTAGCATTAGAGACGTGTCTAAATTTTATTTTCTTTTTAGAGTGGATTTGTTATCTTCATCATCAACCTTGTCACGTTGTTTACACGGATACTCGACCTGTTCCTCTTCAACATTTAATTTTTCCATGTGGTGCAGATGGGTTATATGAAGTTGTTGATATAAAAGTATTTTTATTTGAAATTATTTATAAATTTAATTTTCTTTTAGGGAAATTTCAAACAAGATAATTTTCAAAAAGCTATGAATTTTCTTGTCGATTCACAACCACTTGGTGATAATGTTGATAATGCTGCAGGTCCACCAAGGCGTAGTATTGCCGGTGGTGGAGGTGATCCACTCAACAAAAGTGTTTTGAAAATTATTAGAACAATTCATGAACGTGATATGCTTCCTTGCATTATATTCTCTTTTAGTCGAAAAGAATGTGAAATGTATGCAACAAAAGTTAAACAAATGGATTTTAATTCAGGTTAACGTTTTAAAAATGTTTTTTATAATTTTAATTTTTAGAAGAAGAAAAGCGTGCTGTTAGTCTTATTTTTGACAATGCTATTGATTTACTTGCTGATGAAGACAAAAAACTACCTCAAATTAAAAATGTTTTGCCCTATTTGTTAAGAGGGATTGGTATTCACCATTCTGGTCAATTACCTATAATGAAGGAAATTGTTGAGATTTTGTTTGGTGAAGGACTTATTAAGGTTTTTAGTAACTATTTTTGTCTAATTTTTAATTCAATTTAGACCCTTTTTGCAACTGAAACTTTTGCTATGGGTGTTAATATGCCAGCGAAAACTGTACTTTTTACTTCTGCACGTAAATTTGATGGAACAGTAAATCGTTGGATAAGTGGTGGTGAATATATTCAAATGAGTGGGCGGGCAGGGCGACGTGGCAAAGACGATCGTGGCTTGGTTATTCTTATGTTGGATACACAAATGAGTGCAGATCAAGCTATGCATTTGCTTAAGGTTTGTTTCTTGACCTTTGTCGTGCTCCGGTTATTAAAATTTCTTGATTACTTGAGCTGTATCGCTGAACTTTAAGTTGATTTTTTTATTATGTAGCTTTGCTATTCTTTTCTGATTTTCTTAATGAATTTATTGTTGATATATTAGATCGTTTCCAAATTAATTATTTCTTTGTGTCGTTAATAATAATTGAAATTAAATACAGGGTAACAGCGATCCGCTTAATTCACAATTTCGTCTAACTTACAATATGGTACTTAATTTGTTCCGTGTTCCTGAAATCAATCCACAATATATGTTGGAGAAGTCCTTTTATCAATTCCAGAATTATGCCGCTATACCAAATCTCAGACAAGGTTTTCACTTATATTTTTGTCAAATATTTTTTATCGATCCATTAGCAATGCGCGAGAAACATGCTTTACTTATGGATGCTCGTGTTAGTCATGAGATGGAAATTGAGGCTTATTATAATATTGAAAAGCGTATTCAACAATTACAACAGTCAATTAAATCTAAAATTTTGAAGCCCTCTAAAGTTGTGCCGTTTTTTCAGCCTGGACGTTTATTAAAGGTTTTGAATATTGTAAGAGACTAGTTTAACTTTATTTAAATTTTAGATGAAACATTTTGACAAAGATTATGATTGGACAGTTTTGATAAATTGGCGCAAAACACCAAATCCATTGGATCCTACCTCACCTGAACTTATATATATTGTTGAGGTATTTACATTTATCTAGTCAAATAGATACATTTTTAATTTGCTTATTCTTGAATGTTTTTCTCTTTTACAGGTAGCTGTTCTAGTGAGTAAAGAAAGTGAACGACATTTGCCTAATCTCGCCCTTCTTAAGCCGCCAGATTTGCGTGAACAAGGGGTCATCTGCGTTATACCTTTTACTTTTGAATGTATATCTGCAATAAGTACGATTAGATTGAAAGTTCCACAGGAATTGAAAAGCAAGGAAGCAAGAGATGCATTAGCAATTACTTTGGCGGTAAGTGACTTTTTATTTTAAATTACTTTCCTTTTTTCGTTTTTTTAAAGTTTTCGTTTATTTTTAATATTTTCCAAAGATATATGAGTAAAGGAAAAAAGGCCAATCTTTTCGTATTTGGTAGTCTAGATTTTTTAGTGATCTTGACATCATGACATATAAATTTAGTAAAAACTTGCAACGCAGACAGGTCTTAACCCATTCAATGGGTTTGGACTTCATTAAGTTGCTAAAGTAAAAACTGGTATTTTTGATGGTTATTATTAATTTTATGATTAATAATAAAAATACCTGACAAATAAATTTTTTTCTGTATCTCAACCAGAATTCTTTATGATAATAAAAAAATTTTAATTTATTTTAATTCATTTAGGAAACCAAAAAACGCTTTAGCAATTTAATTCCCGAACTTGATCCAATTGAACATATGGGAATATCTGACCCACAAGTAAAGAAGGAAATTGAATTATTGTTTACTCATGAACAGAGATACAAGGATCATCCTTTAAAGGTTTTTTAATGTTTTTACCTTAAATGTCCCTTTCACATTTCCAAACAAATATTTTTCAAGTTTTTTAATTTTAATCGTGAGAGTTTTATGATTAAAATTTTATTTTTTAATATTTATTTTACATTACTATTATTTAGGGACGTCCAGATTTTGATCAAATTTACAGTGCATATATGAGGAAATTAAAATTAGAAGAGGAATATAAAGAAGCAAAAAATAAATCTGAAAACAGTCGAAAGTTATTACAAATGGATGAATTACAATGCAGAAAACGTGTGCTTAGACGTCTTGGTTATGCTAATGAAGAAGATACAATAACCGATAAAGTTTGAGGATTTATGCTTTTTTCTCTATATTTTAAATTTAGGGCCGTGTTGCTTGCGAATTAAGTTCAGCTGATGAATTATTATTGACAGAAATGTTATTTACTGGGGCATTTGCTTCAATGGAAGCTGAAGAAGCTGCTGCTTTGCTTACTTGTTTTGTATTTGAAGAGAAAGCCCCAACATTAAGATTACCAGAAAACCTCAGCAGTGCTTTAAGGAATTTACAAGTATTTTTTAAATTTCAATAATTAATTTATTAATTTTAATTTTTAGAGTAATGCAAAGAAAATTGCAAAAGTTTGTATTGAATCAAAGCTTGAATTGGATGAAGAAAAATATGTTGAACAGTTTAGCCCTGGAATGATGGATGTTGTTTACAATTGGTGTTTGGGCTCTTCTTTTGCACAAATAATGGAAAATACACAACTTTTTGAAGGTAAATATTTTTTATAAGCCTGAAATATTTTCTTTTGAGTATTTCTATATTACTTTTAAATAAAGTATTGAGAAAGTTGAATTTATTGAGGAGTTTTCTGGGGAATACTTATGATTAAAAAAAAGCCATAAATTAAAAAATATATTTTTAGGAAGTATTATTCGCTGTATGCGTCGTTTAGACGAACTTTTACATGAAATGATAGGCGCTTCTAGATCGTTACAAGATGACTCTCTTGTTGAAAAGTTTGAGAAGGCTAGAAATTTGTTGAAACGTGATATTGTTTTTTCTGCATCTTTATATCTTTGAGTTGGACTATTTGGTAATTATAATACTATTTATATTTTGTTCCTCATTTATCTTTTGTTTCCATAAAAATTTGTCTAATTTTATTCTCATTTATAATATAAAATTGTCTGACAATTAAAAAATATTTGAAATTAATTTGGAATCCCCAAAGTCCCTCCAGTTGTTGTTGCTGCCCATTGTCTTTGATCCTTAGCATTATCCTCCCGGATTTTTTCAAAAATATGTGGCCAATCTACCTCTACTTGAGATAAATATTTTAAAAATTTTGAATTAGTTTCTGAATGGCCCAAAAGGTCCAAGTAACGCTGACGATATCCAATAACAGTATCGAGATGTTCTTAAATTTTGGGTATGTTTAAAAAGCATAGAAATTCTTTCTCACCTTTATTTCCATTGGTTTGTCTTTCTGAAGAATTTAAAGCCAATTCCAAAGCCCTAAAGATTTTTTCTATTTAAAACACACGAAAATCGAGAAACCTTTCAAATCTAAAAACACTTAAATTTAACATAATTGCGCGAAAGAAATGCCCAGATTTAAGTAATGCCGACTCAGCTTCCCGTAATCGACCACCAAATAAAGCTATTTGAAAAGACCTCAATTGAGGATTCGGTTGGGAACGTAGTTCAGCCAAAGAAAGTAATTTTTCTGCCTTTAAAGAATATCTACATACGGTGTAATTAAAAGAGATATGTTCGAGAAAAGAAATCTCGGTTATTGAGATAAAAAAATTTTCAATCTTGAATCTCGATCTCCTCATAAATATGGAGATTCTTTGAGTTATTTTTATTAGATGTTTTTAATACTTGGAACTAAAATTATCTATTTTTTCAAAAATATATAAGTAAAACCCCTCCTTAATTAATTTTTCTTTTACTATACAAACTTCTTTTAATTGTCCATAACATATTTCAGCAATTGTAAATGACTTTTCTGCAAGTGCTAATCCTGCTAGTGTTGCCCAAAGAAATTCCTCCTTTAAAAAATTTTTTTAAATTAAAATCCAAGTAATTTACTTTAGCAGAATTACAAATCCTCATAGCTTTTTCCCATTGGTGGTGTTGAGTGGAATTAATTCTTTTTTAAAAATATTTTTTATTTTATTTTAAAATTATTTAAAAAATACAAAGCTGTAATAAGTGGAGGAATATAATAAATAAATAAACTTCCATCTGCCCTCCTAATTGTTATTATATTTCCAATAAAACTAAATTTACAAAAAAATTATTTTTCCGTTTAATTAAAATTTACCTTAAAATAATAGATCCTTTAGTTAATTCAGAATTATCGCCTAATTCTAATTTCGATAATGTCAACAAATCTTTATCAACAAATTGTAATGTAGGCAAACAAACATAAAAATAAGGAATAAATTTTTGAGAATAAATTTAAACTAACAAGAAGTTTTTGATTATCTTGTAATGCTGCCATCATATTTGTAGAATTATTTGGTGTTAAACAAGATAATAGAGAACCTTTTAAATAATTTTTATTGGGAGAATTTAACATTTATCAGGATGGCAATTTAGCTAGTCAATTAATAGTTTAGGTATATTATAAATTAGAGTACGTCGAGTGCCGAGTAATTGGGATAAAACCGAGCTCGAGTAATCCGAGTTTGAAAAAATATTATAAATCCTAATAATTTTCAAATTATTTTCCACCCACCAATTTTCTGAATCCTTTCAGGTGCTCCATAGCGATTTACTAAAGCAATAAAACAATCTCCATTTATATCTAAAAATATTATTCTTCTATCAACAATACCTCCACATTGATTAACACATAATTCAACAATATTTGACTTAAAAAATTGAAATATTTTTTTAAATATTAAAGTTTTCTCAAAACTAAATGTTTTATTTCCCCATCACCAGCAACTCTTCCATTTTGAGGGTCAAATAAATGAATTAATGAATGTTGGGTTTTATCTCTCAAAACAACTAAATCATTAGCTATTGCTGCTGTTTGTTCATTAAATGGTTCTCCAAAAGAAGAAATTTTTATATTACAAATTGATTTGCCTTCATAATTTAGAACTTGTACAGATGAAGAATCAACAAGTAAAAAACATCTTTTTATTTGAAAGAAAAGAATTAAAAGAGAAAAGAAAATCCTGATAGGACACTGATGTTATTTCCAGCCGAAACCAGTTTTACAATAAATTGGGTGTAGAACAGGAACAAAAAACTTTGTCGGCTGACTATATAGGTACATGCACTGAATTTTTGAGAAAGGGGTAGGGGACTATAATTTTGTGGAGCTAAAAAGTCTCCGTATTCAAACAAAAAAAATTGCAAAAAGTACTTCACAATTTTATTTCTTTTAAAAAATTACTTTTCACATAAACGAATCAAGGAAACTAATCCAGAACCTTCACGAAGATCATTAACAATTGGAGTATTCCAATTTTTAGCACTAAAATTACAAAATACCTTTGTATAATTTTTATAAAAATACCTAAAAATATATAATTGTTTAGATGTAGCAACAATTAAATAATTAAATCCAATCTCCATTTTTATAATTCTGTCTTTTGTTTCTAAACGTTCTCGAACAACTTCAGAACTTAAATCACGAATGTTTATTGTTCTTCTATTTATTTGTATAGCTTCAAGTTGTTCCCATATTAAACGTCTAAATTAATTAATTGAAATTAAATTAATTTTAAATTTTCAAAAAATTATTTCAATTAAGTTTCCCAATCTCTAATATAAACTTTTGGTAGTCAAGGAATATTCCAGGAATTTTTTGTGCCGAAATTCGGAATAATTTAAGAACTACGTAGTCAAAACAAAATGGGTATACAAACGAATTATTCTAACAATTGTCTCTGATTTTCCCTATTTTTAATTCAAAAAAAATTTTTTTTCCTTTACTTTTCAACAATATGTGCATGTAATAATTGTCCATTAGCAGAACCACCAATTAACTTAAAATCGAAAAGGAAATTTAAAATAAAAATTTTTCTATTCAACTAATTAACTTGTAAACAATCAGGTGACCAACTTAAACAATTAATTGATCCACAATTCGGCCTTTCCATTGAATGTGACCACTTTAGGAATTAAAAAACAAAATTAAATAATTTATTTATTAAGACCCCAGATTTATCACAAAGTCTCAATAAATTAAAAGATCCAACAGCAAACATTGTACCATTATGACTCCAAGCTACAGAGGATATTGGGAAAGCATAAGCAGCAGATGACCATAAAGGACGGCCTAAAAAGGAAATTTTGAAGTATTTTAATAAAGAGTGGAATTTTTTGGTTACCTTGTCCATTCCATAGCCTATATCGACAATCCTCTCCGCCGGTCAGAATCTTTAAATAAAGGAAAAACTTTAAAATATCAAAGCTTCAAATACCTGATCATTAACTGCACTCCAACCTAAACAAGTAACAAGTCCGGTATGTGCTCTCCATTTGATGGGTGAACTCTAATAATTATGAAGAGATATTAGGAATACATGACCCCTCATATAAATAATTAATCCAACTCCTAACAAGGATTGTTAAAATAACTGGGAGTGAGTGAATTATTTTAGTGTTACCATTAATAAATTTTTAAAAAGTTTTAAATCACCTAACTTTAAAAATTAATTTTCTCCCAATTAAAATTATCTACATATTTACCTGTACATTCAATTGCTTAATAAAACATTCATCTCCAGCACAATATACTAATTTGCTACAATCTCCATTCCAATCAAGGGAATATATCGGTTTTCCTATTTGTGCAAGAACAGAACGAAGCATTCCATTTTTAGACCAAATTTTTACACAACCATCCTCTCCACCTAATTAAAATTCATAATTCATTTAAATAAATAAACTTACAACTTGCAAACCCCCCAGCACCCCCAGGTTCTGAATTATTCCAACGGGCCTTAATTGTAGCTCCATGATGGGCATCAACTATTTTTTCTAATTTTCCATTTAAATTTAATAAATAAATTTTTCCTTAATTAAAAATTAAAAAAATATTTTTAAAAATTTAACTTAATTAACCATCAGAGGTTGTAACCAAAAATATTTCAGAAAAATTTTTTGAAGTTGATATTTTTGTGTTTGATGATTTTAAAGGATTGTTTGTTTGTTTAGAGGTCGTTTCACGTAAAGAATGATTAGATAATTGAAGAGAAGTTGGAAAAATCTTTCTTAATTTATTTTTTGATTATATAAATATTTAGGAGTAAAATTAAGAATTAGAAAAGAGCTCAGATAAGGAATTTTTCTAAATCGGATCGTTAACTAAATGTAAGAATAAATTTTTATTAAGTCATGTTCGGGTTTAATCACCACAATAATTTTTTCCTATGATAATCCTAAGTAATATTTTTAAGGGGGCAATCTCTTACGATAAAATTCAAAATCACTCAACTCTTTAACATTAACTATAGACAAATCCATTGATTCCATTTTGTCCATAATCCAAAGTTTAATTAAATGATCATCTGATATAGTTATGCCCTCATCTGTATTTAACCAATCAACACCATTTACAGCTTCTGTGTGAGAAGATAAAGTTGGGGATAATTTAATACGAAGACGCATTTCTATTAAAAATTAAGAAATAAAGAGAAAATATATTAGCATAAATTTTTAAAAATTGTTGTCATGGCAATAAATAATTTGTAAAAATTAGGTTTAATATTTTAAAAAAAACAAAAGAATGGAAATTAATTTTATTTTTTGCAATAATATTAGGATCGAAAAAAGTAGAAGGTTAAAAGTAAAGATGAATTTTTTGTCCTGAAAATCATTTCAAAAAGTTATTATGGGAATTAAGGTAAAGAATAAATAATTTGATAATGATTATTGCTTTTGAAATAACAATAGTCATGTTGAATTTTGGATAAATTTTGAAAATCAAGAAATATACGAAACAAAGAGATGCAAAATTTGGTTCGGAAACTACTAATAGCAATCGCCTTCCAAAATTCATAAAATTTTCACCTGCGGCGCAACTGGAATAGTATCATCATATGGCGTTGCCTCCCAGAACTATAGTAAAAATTTTGTTCTACATCTGGATATCTGGAGAGTTCCCCATATTTTTATCAAATTATTTGTAATCAAATTTTTTTCAAATAATTTGGATTTAGAATTTGATGGGTTGATTTGGCGAAGATCAAATATTTTTTTAATTGAAATTACTTGAATTTGAATTCGTTGCCTACTAGAAAATTATTTATTCCTTCTCAACATTTTCCCATTTTATATTTTAAATAAATTTTTAAAATATTCCCTTAAGTATATTCTCATGATAATCTTTTCTTGTTTTGGATAATTAATTAAAGTTTTTAAAACTTTTAATATTCCCCGCCTATTTTGAAATAGTATAAAATTAAAATATTTTTTTCTTATTAATTCCTTTAGAATTTATGTAATTAATCAAATAATTATGTCTTAAATTTTTTAATTTATGTCTAATAATGTCTTTTTAATTTTTTAATTTAAATATTTAGATATACATATATATTTAGATATACATATATGTAAATTAAAAAATTATCTTAATAATTTTTAAATTTCATTTTTTTAGATTTTTTAAAAATTAAATTTTGTGTTCAACAATGTCAGAGAAAGAATCTTCAATTTCTGATTTTGAATTAATTGTATTAATATTAAATATTAAAATAATAATTTTAAATTAATTTTCAGCAAAACGATGATGCTACAGAAATTGAAAATAATTTAAATGCTCTTCAAATTGAGCATGAAGAATTAAAAAATAAATATGTTTTGCTTGAAGAAAAGTATTTGTCTCTTGAAAATAAAGTTAAAATTGTAAGATTTATTATCCAAAGTCATTCCTTAAGTTTTCCCGAAATTTTAAAAATTAATCACAGAAATACAAAAATCATAAAATAATCCTGACCCCCCCCCCCCCCCCCCAAATATACATAATTATTTATACCATTCAGATGAATGAAATAGGCCTTAAAAGTAAAAGTGAAAGTGAAGATATAATGAAAACTTTAAGGGAATTAGTGATTGAGGTAGGTTATCAATGAAGGATTGGATTTAAATTTTTTTATTTTATTCTTTAAACAATTCCTAGTTACAGTAAACCCGTTATATTTATATAAGCGTTCACTAGAAGAATATTTTTTAATAAGATATGTTAGTCGGAATCTGATGATGAGGGGGCGCTTATAGATAGTATATAACGGGGATTGACTTTGTAATTTAATTTAAAGAGGAGTAATTTGTCGGAGAACAAGATTGGGGGTGAATCAAAACCTGAATTTGGAAAATTAAATTGTAAAAAAGTGGTTGGTTTAAATTAATTAAAGGGGGAATAAATATAAATAATTTAAAGTGTTTTGTTCAAAATAAAAATAAATTTAAATATATTGCCTTTGATTGGTTTGATGTGAATTGTACATGCTGCCAATATATTTGTATAAATACACACAGACCTTGCGGTGCTTGTATTAATGGGAATGGATTTGCTAACTTAATTAATGATGGAAATATTAAATATTTTAGAGGGATAGGTACTTTAATAAATAGAATATCAACTTTTAAATATTTATTTTAGTTAATAAAACTGCTTGTATTACTGCTCAAAATTCATTTAATAAACCAAAAGAATATTTAACAAATTATTCTTTATTTTATTTTGAAATTAAATGTAAAATTGAAGGAGAAAATAATTTTCTGGTTGTTGGCCTACAAAATGCTCTTACAAAAAGCAGTACTAGATATAATGCTAGGGAAGTTAAAATTAAGAATGGATTTGAAGAATTTAATCTTTCAACATTTTCTTGGAATGATGGAGATATTTTTGGTTGTGGATTAGTATATCCACCTAAAAAGAATAAATTACCTTATGTTTTCTTTACTCAAAATGGAAAAATAATTGGTAAATAATTAAACAATAAACAAAATTATTTATTTTTTAATTAAAGGCAAAGCAATATTATTAAATGAAAATGGTAATTCTTATATCCCGTATGTCCATCTTCAATGTTGTTCTCTCGAAATTAACTTTGGAAATGATTTGGAGGCAAAACCTTTTTGTTATGATATTTCGAAAAATTCTGCGCTTAAAGAATTTTATTGAAATTTTGTTTTTAATTAAAATTTTGGTGTCGAAATGGAGTGATTTGTGAAATTTGAAACATAAAACATTTATTCGATATTTAATTTTATTTTGATTAATTTATAAAGATAATTTTCATTTTTTTAAATGATGCTTTCGAATAAAATTTTTAAAAAAATATTTGTTTTTAATTTCTCTTAACATGTTTTATGAACAAATTTTTAAAAACAAGCAAACCTCCACTTTGTTTCTTCTCCGCTTATAATTGTTTAAATTTATTTCCTTTAGACAATAATTATTAACAGTAAATTATTCAAAACATTAAATAGTTCGTCTTATTAATTATTAGCTTAAAGCAAAAATGTCTGGGAAAATTACATTATGGTCTAATTTATAGTCCGTCTCAACATTCCAAAACATTCTTAGGTTAAATTACATATTTGTAGAAAAAATTATATAGGTTAACATATGTTCTATTTTACTTTTTTTAAATTATAAACTGTTATTGGTAAATTAATTTTTAGATTTTAAATATAATTAAAATATTCTTCAAAATGACGGAAAACGTTTCTTCGGATTTTGAATTAATTGTAATAATTAAATTATTTAAGTTAAAAGTTTTTTTAATTTTCAGCAAATTGATGATGCTATGGAAGTTGAAAATAATTGTAATAATAATCAGATAGATGAAGTTAAAAATAAAAATAATTTAGTAGGTTTTTGTATTTAAAATTAATTTTTAAGTTTATTTTTTAAATTAAATTAAATCTTTAAAATAAAATAAAGGCTTTAATTTTATTATCTGAAGATATTCTTTAAATTTCCAGTAGGTAATTAAGTTCATCAGGGATCCTGCAGACATAAAAAATAAATCCGCGATTTCGAAAATTGGGAATTTCCGACCCAAAAAAAACGTTGGAAATTCACGATTTTCGGGAATATTTTATTTATTTCGAATTAAATTGATTGCCCTTTTGAAATATTAATATTTTAATTAAAAATAATTTTAATATTTTTTAGTTTTATGTACAAATTAAAAATAAATGGAAAGATATTGAAGATGATTTTAGATGTTGTAACAATAGATGTATAAATACAAAAAAACCTTTTGGTGTTTGTATTAAAGGGAATGGATATATTAATTTAATTAATAAGGAAATAATTAAATATTATAATTGTTTAGAAGGGAAAGGTAATAAAATAAAGAGAATTAAAATAAAGAGAAAAATTATTTGTTAGGAATGAATGATCTTGCTTTTGTTACTGCGAAATATAAATTCTATAAAACAGAAAATTTCATAATTATTCCTTATTTTATTTTGAAATTAAATATACCAAAATTGGAGAAGGGATTTCTGGTGAAAATGATGTAGATTTTGGTATTCAAAACAGAGGTAGAACAGATAAAAATTTAAATTTTATTTTACAATGGAACCTCAATAAAATGTTTTTCAATCGAATGTTAATTCCATTTAGTTTAAGTTTTAATTTTTAAAATCAATAAAACATTTTAAATTTTAGATTTATCTAAATTTAATTTTATAACAGATCCACCTGACGATCTCAAATGCAAATATGAAATTGGATTGAATATATTTGGTGAATATATTTTTTATAGAATGATATCCAATGGTAGAGAATATAAAATTAACAATTTTTCCTGGAATAATGGAGATATTTTTGGATGTGGATTAATTTATCCACCAACCAAAATTAATGAATTTCCTTATATATTTTTTACACAAAATGGACAGATAATTGGTATTAGAAAATAAAAATTGGAAAATTATTTTTTTAATTTTTAGGTAAAGCTGTATTATTGAAAGACAATTTTGATTGTTTCCATCCATATATTGGATTAGCAAATTGTTGTTTGGTAGAAGCTAATTTTGGAAATGATTTGGGAAATAAACCTTTTATTTATAATTTTAAAAAGCATCCTGTACTAAATGGATTTTATGAAGATTAAGCTTTACTTTAATTAATACGAAAAATAAATTTGTTTTAAAATATTTTGGTACTTTCGTTTAGTATCTCTCTTTATATACATATGTAGTAAATCTCCTCTTTATGAAAGGAGATTTATTTTATCGTTTCTTTTTCGTAAAATTTATTTTTAGATCAAAAAAAATTTTAAATTGTTTAAGACTTTCACAAAATTGTTTAATATTTATTTACTTTCAACATTATTAATCCATTTCCATTTTTAATCTTTATGAGAGGTAATTTAATTCTAGTGACTAGAATTAAAAATTTCTTAAATTTATTATTTAAAAATAGCTCTGATAATTAGGGTGTACATTTATATGGATATAAAATCGAAAAATATGGACATAAAATATGGATATAAAATCCTGAAATATGGATCAAAAAATTGCGTGCCCGCACAAAATACCGAATTCTCAAAATCGCGAAAGGCTAAAAAAGCTCAAAATCGCGAATCGGTAAAAATATCTCAAAATATGGAATCGGCCAAAAAAGCTCAAAATATGGAATCTTAAAATATCGAATCTCAAAATCGCGAATCGGCCAAAAAAGCTCAAAATACCGAATCGGCTAAAAAGTAGTTAAAAATGTCGAATTTTTTAAAAACGAAAAGGGCCGTTTGAGTGCCGCTGCAGGTCTTTTTCTGATTATTCAGGGATCTGTAACTCAGTCCAATCAGGTCGGATTTCATTGATTTTGGTATCATTCGATGCAGCTCGACGTGCTCTTTCAGATGAGCTATCATTCGGAAACTCGAAATTCGGTTCGGGATTCGAAATTCGGTTCGGGTCCGGGATTCGACTTTTTCAAAATCCGAGCTGAGATTCGTAATCAGCACATTTTTTTACCTTAGAAAAATACTTTCTCTTATTTTTAAAATTTTTTTACGAAGAAGTTGGTCACAACTTTGTTCAGACTCAACTGGCCTTTGCCGCATTGTCGATATTTTTCGATATTTTGAGCTTTTTTTGCCTATTCCATATTTTGAGATTCGATATTTTGAGATTCCATATTTTGAGCTTTTTTAGCCGATTCGCGATTTTGAGATTCCATATTTTAAGAATTCGGTATTTTGTATGGGAGCCAAAAATTGTAAAAAGATATTTTAAAAATCAGTATTTTATGTAGAAAACAATAACTTTGCCTTTAAATTTGTATTTTAAGAGTATTCTAAGAGATTTTATGGATTTAAAATTTATGTTAAAATTTTTTTGAAAATAAATTTTTCCGACAAATTTTCGAAAAAAATTTTTTGACCAAAAATTTCCAAAATTTTGAAAATTCTCATCAATTTTTACTTAAATTTAACAAAAAATGACCTAATATTAATCAAAATATTCAAAAAAAGAGAAATATTGATATAAAATATGGATATAAAGGCTAAATATGGACAAATATGGAAAATATGGACATAGTGCCAAAATATGGAAAAATATGGAAAATATGGATTTTAAAGACCATTCTAGAAACCCTAAAACAAGCCAAAAACATGTTTTTCGTACGTTTCACAGTCATAGGAATTCAGGAAAAAAATATGGATTTCCATATAAATGTACACCCTACTGATAATGTAAAATTTTCTTCGTTTTTGGGGAATGCTGGGGAAATAAAAATAAAATAGTGTGTACTTTTATACATAAATGACCAATGTGTTTTTACAATTTCCATCAATATATGTACTATTGGCTTGTCTAACTCCATACACTACATATTTATTTTTAGATTTCTCTATTTAGTTGGATAAGTTGAATTGCACCCATTCGCCGAATTTTTTTTCGCTACTTTCATTCCTCGTCTACTTACTATATGAAAGCTAAAAAACTAGTCAATAACCGGTATGGTCGAGATTTCACTCGGATTTTTGCGGGATCCAGTCCTAAGTTCTATGCTTTCTAGTTGAGGGATTAATCCCGCGGAAATTAGACCACAAACTTTTATACTTCCGCTTGCATAAATGCGGGCTTAATCCCACAAAAGTTGATCAAAATAAAAAAAGAAAAGATATTCTATTAATTAATTTGAGAAATTCACGTGAAGTTGGTCGAACTGGGTTTCCCCTGATAAGGTTAATATTATATTTTTCTAATTAAAATTTTCTAAAATACATCTAAATTTGCGGCTGTTTTTTTGTGTTTTTAAATACCTACTTTATATTTTTAAAATTTAATTTTGAATTATTTAAAGAATTATTTACAAATAATTAAATGTTGATTTTCCCTTTTTTAATTAAATTTTTTTAGATTTTTTTAAAAATATTAAATTTCTGTACTAATGACTGAGAATATTTCTTCAGATTTTGAATTAATTGTAATAAAAATTATTTAAATTAAGAAATAAAAAATAATAATAATTTTTAGCAAATTAACGATGTTATGGAACTTGAAAATAATTCAAAAAATATTCAAATAAATGAAGAAGTAAAGGATAATAAAGGGGATTTAGTTGAAAATAATTCTTTAGAGAATAAAAAAGATAATGTAATTATTAAATATTTTTAAATTTAAAAATAATTTAAGAAAAATTCATATGATTCAACATTAGCAGAATATTATTCTAAAAACTCTGAAGAAATTGATAATTCAAAAGTAATTATTGAGAAAAAGGATGAAAAAATTATTTTTTTAGAAAATCAAATTTTACAGGTGAATATTTAAATTAAAAAATACTCATTTTGCGTGTATGAGTGAGTAGAAGGCGTTAATACACAATTTATTATAAATTAACTTTAACAAAAATTATTTTTAAATATTAGCTTTAAACTTTTTTTGAAATTAAAAAAATATATTTTAATTTTCTAATATTTAATAAATTTAAAAGATGAATGCTTCTTTTGATAAAAAGTTGGATGAAGTAATGAATCAATTAAAACAATTAAATGATAAAAAATGTAAAAAAGCGGTTGGGGATTTTTATTTATTTAAAAATAATTTAAATTAAAAGAATTTTGTTTTAACAAAAAATAAATGGAAAGTTATTGATAAAGTTTGGAAATGTTGTGAAAATAATTGTGTAAATACAGACAATCCTAGAAGTATTTGTATTGAAGGAAATGGATATATTAATATAATTGATGATGAAAATATTTATTATATTAATTGTGAGGAGGGGAAAGGTAAATTTGGGGGTTTTTGGAATTTTATTATATTAATGGTTAATTTTGTAAAAATTATGAGATTATGCCATTAAATTAATTAATTTTAGCTTTCATTTTTCTTTTAAATTAGTTTAAAATTAACCAAGAGGTTTTATAATTTAAAAACTTCATAAACCCCAACTAAAATAACCCCTAAAATAGAGTTGGAAGATACAGCTGGTTTTAACCCCGAAAATTTTTGAAACTGGCAAAAAAATTGAATTTAAACGCCCCAAGACAAAACCTTCGTTTGGCTAAAGCTCGCAACCAAAAACGGGGTTTTAAAATTTGGATTAACCGAAAACCATTAATTTGAATATTAATTATGTATATATATTTTCAGGTGTAAATAAATATTTTCGTGTTTGTGTTGAAAATTCATTTACTAAACCAAAAGAATATTCCAACAATTATTCTTTATTTTATTTTGAAATTAAATGTATAAAAATTGAAACAAATGAAAATAAAAGAAATTGGTTTGTCGTTGGCCTAAGTTATAATAATTATTATATTCGATTACTTGCAAAATGTGCTTTATTTAAAACTGAAAAAAATGAACAAATTGAATTAGACGGCAATTTTAAATGGAATAATGTAGATGTTTTTGGGTGTGGATTGGTATATCCACCAACTTATAAAATAAATAAATTTCCGTATATATTCTTTACACAAAATGGACAAATAATTGGTAGAGAATTTAAATATTTATTTATTTTATTTTTAAAAAAAGGTAAAGAAATATATCCAAAATATAAATGTGATTCATTCAATCCATATATTATCGTTGATAATTGTTTAATTGAAGCCAATTTTGGAAATGATTTGGAGAATAAACCTTTTATTTATGACGTTAAAAAACATGTTGTTTTTTAAATTATTTTGTTGGAATAATTGGGTAAATAAATTAAGTTTATAAATATTTTTTATTTAAAATTTAGAAGAATAAATTAACAAAAAAAGAAATGAATTGAAGGAATAATTATTTAAAGTTTTTTACCTCAAAATAAAAGAAGTTGGAAATTAATTTAAAAACAATCAAGTGTTTTAACTATTTTTAATTTTTTTTTCATTTTTGAATAAAATTTACAAATTTAAATATTTCTGCAAAATTTCTACAATTTTATAATTAGCCCACATAATCGAATAGAATTTTTGAATTAGAGGTGTTTCACCAATCCATCTCTGTTTCTAGCTTTAAGCAAATTAGTCTGGGGAAATAAAACTTTATGAAGACAAACAACACTACTCAGAATGTGCAGTAAGGGGAGGGGAATTTATTCCATCTAAATATTTAAAAGTTGACCTACGTACATATTTTTTACTTCGTTCATTCATTCTTTTTAAATAATTTATTAATAATTTATGTGGTATTAAACAATTTACTTTAATAAAAAGTTAAAATGTTTTAAGAAATTAACAAAATAAAATTTGAAACGAATTCATCTAAATTCGCATTATTAATATAAATTTAATTGTTTTATTATTTTTATAAAATTTTGGCAAGCCAATTTACTGGCTTGTTATAATTATAAATATATAGTATGTATTTAAAAAAACAATTTTTCTAGATCCTAAGATAATTTTGAAAATGACTACTGCTGACATTTCTTCGGATTCGGATTTTGAATTAATTGTAAAAATTAAATTATTTAAATTAAAAATTTTTGAAATTAATTTTTAGCAAAATAATGATGCTATAAATCTTCAAAAGAATTTTAATAATCTTCAAGTTGCGTTCAATGAAATGAAAAATAATAATGCTTTAATTAAAACTTCATTTGAGAATGAAGTAAAAATGGTAGGGGTATTTAAATTAGTAAATTAAAATCTAAATTAAATTTTTTAAAATTAAGAGTTTGTATTATTAATAATACATACATATCTAATTCGAATTAAAAATTTGACAGTTTATTTAAATTTTAATTTCCATATCGATGATTAAAAAAGAGACATAGTTTTTTTTTCAAATAGTATTACCGGCAGTACTAGTTATTTTTCCCTATTGAGAAAATAGGTTGAAAATAGTAATAGGGTACTAATAGTATAATATAGTAATAGTACTAATAATACTACTAAAAAATAGGGTACTACTATTTGAGAAAATACGGTGTTTCATATTTTTTAGAAATAATTTTATAAAATTTTAGTTATTACAAAATTTCAACTCTAAAAACGAAGATAAAATTGAAGAAATAAAACAAACATTTAAACAAATGTTTGGGGAATTAATGAGTGAAAATAATAAAAAATTTAATGAATTAAAAGAAATTATTTGTAAAAAAGAGGAAAAAGTTGTTTGCTTGGGAAATAATTTTGAACAGGTATTTTTAAGTTTTAATTGATATCTTTCAGAAATATAAATTGTTTTTATAGTTGGTAAACTTAAATTTTTTTAAAAAATTTAGAGACTTATTTTAAGTGTTTTAATGTAATTCCAAATAAATGGAAAGATTTTTACTATGGTCGTTATGATTGTTATAAATGTTGTGAAAATAAATGTATAAATACAGACAATCCTAAAGGTGTTTGTGTAAGAGGAAATGGATTTGTTAATTTAATAGATGATGAAAATATAAAATATATTAGTTGTGTGAAGGGGAAAGGTAAGTAAATATAAATATTTTGGAAATTTTAATTAATTTAATTTTTAAGGAAATTTGGTTTTTAATAGATCAGCTTTTATTTTTGCTGAAAATTCATTTAATAAACCAAAAGAATATACAAATAATTATTCTTTATTTTATTTTGAAATTAAATTTAAAATTGAAGGAGAGGCAGTAGATAATGACAAAGACTTTGTTTTTATGGGTCTTTACAACAATAAAAATTATTTTGTTGAATTGGATTTAAATCAAGCTAGTATATTATGCAAAACTGAAAATAAACAAATTAAAAATAAATTTAAAACATTCTCTTTGAATGATGGAGATGTTTATGGTTGTGGATTAGTATATCCACCAAATAATAAAATATTAAATGAATTTCCTTTTATTTTCTTCACTCAAAATGGAAAATTAATTGGTAAATTATTGCCCCCCCCTTTTTTTTAAAAAAACCAAAAAGTTCAGAATAATCAGCTTTCTCCCTCAATCAATTTTATCTTTCTCCCTGTGGCATATTCAATTAGATACAGTTATAAAGAGGTAATTAGTTCTAAATAGTCTACATATGCCGTGAGTCACCAGCTTCAGCAATTGAGAAAAGGGAGAAAGTCTGACCATTTTGATATAAAGGTAAAACTTGGGGAAGAAAAAAGGGGCACCCTAAACCCTATAAAACCCTATATTACCTTATAAAATTTTTTTTGATTTAAGGAAAAATTATATCATTAAAAAACTTCAAATGTGATTTTTATAAACCTTATGTTGCTTTGGAGTGTTGTTCAGTAGAAACAAATTTTGGAAATAATTTGAAAGAAAAACCTTTTTTTTATAAAATTAAAAATAATTTTAATCAATTTTCTGTTAATTTTGATAAAGAAGAAGATGAAAGTTTGGATTTTGATGGAGGTAAAGAAATATTTATTTTAAATTTTAAAAAAATATTAAAGAATTAACAAAAGAAGAAACAGAAATAAATGGATCAGCTGGAAATGTTACCAAGTAATTAAGAAAGAGGGGCCCAAGAATGAAAGGAAAATTTGTCTTGATTTTTAAAAATATAAATTTGTTTTTAACTTAAAAATTGATTTTAAATTGGTTTAAATTTTTTTCTTAAAGTTAAAAAATTTTTTTTATTAATTCAGTTATTTTTAAACAATGCATAAAAATGATGCTTAATTAAAAATATTTTCTGTTTATTTTATATTTTTTAGAGAAGAATTTAAATATATTTTTTTATTTTTAAAAATATTTTCTCACTTTACTCTTCTGATTTGTCTATAATATTAGAAAACATTTTGTGCTTAAGGAATTTTATTAAGATTCTGACAACGTTTTTGATTAATATTATCGTGAAAATTTAATTAAAAATTAAATATTATATTTAGATTAGAATCACATCAACTGTTAAATTTACATGTAAAATATGTGTAATATTAATGTTAGAAGAGAATACAAACATTCTTTGAATTTTATCTTTAATTATTTGCTCCCTAATTGCTTTTTATTTATTTTGTTTTAATCGATTCGGAATATAATGATTATTGATATCAATTTTTAAATCTTTTTAGTAACTCCTACAATTAGATTTTTTATCTCATTATTTATCAATAACAATCTTAATTAAAAATTTATATATTTTACTAAATGTATATTTTTATTTAGTAATACCTAATTTTGGATTTAGTAACGAATATTTTAATTTAAATGAATAAACTTTCTGGTTATATTTCTTTAATGGATGTTGAGAAAAGAGCTTTAGAAATAATGCCATTATCTGTACGTGGATACTATGTTAGTGGAGCTGATGATGAAGAAACGGTACGAGAGAATCGAGAAGCTTTCCGGAAGTGAGTTGAGCTTTTAAGTACACTATTTAACTAGTGTTGAATAATTTAAAGGTAGAGGAAGGATTATTTGTTATAAGATCAGTTCCCTAACATTCTAAAAACCAGACCTGCCCATAGATACGGATATGGATACAGATAATACCAAAATGCCAGCGGATATCCGCCTGTATCCGTCTGTATCCGCCGTAAATATGCGGATACGGATATCAAGATCATTATCCGTGACCAGGTCTGCTAAAAACATTTCGGATACTGAATTTATGTACAATGCATTCAAATACATATTTGAGTAACAGTTAATATTGTCAAAAAATAATCATTAGCTTATTTAAATCTGTGATGAGATAAATATTTAATTAAGTTTTCTTCTCCGTCCATTGGTCCTTCGGGATGTCAACATTTTGGATACATCCGTGCACTTTTGTTTAAATACTTCCTCAAAATCTGCAATACAAAAAATACGAGAATTCAAATTCCCCAATCCTATCGGAATTGCACCTACAGCCTTTCAAAGAATGGCACACGATCAAGGAGAAATTGCGACTGTTAAAGGTGTTGAAAATTAAAAATGGAATTTAAAATATTTAAATATTTTATTCTTTAGCTGCTAGTGAAATGGATGTACCCATGATATGTAGTACTTTATCAACGACTCCTTTAGAGGAAGTGGCAAAAAATGCTAGTGATAATGCAACTATTTGGTTTCAAGTAGGTTATTACAACAAAATTGATAAGCTCCAACGGAGAATTTTAAGGACTCAAAGAAGGGTTCTTTCCTTTAATTAAATTTTCAGACAATTGTTTAAGTTATATATCTACAAAAATCGAGCACTAACGGAAAAACTCGTTCGGAGGGCAGAAAAGGCAGGGTTTTCTGCTTTGGTTTTAACAGTTGATGCACCTCATTTTGGCAGAAGAAGAGCTGATGAAAGGAATGGATTTAAATTGCCTGAACATTTAAGGTATTTTCTAATCACTTCAATAATAAATTAGAAATATTTAGAGTTGCAAATTTCGAGCAAGAATCTAAATTTGCTGATAATGATGGTGCTTCAGGTGTTTTTTAAATCAATTTATAAAACTTGTTCAAGAATGACAGTTAGGTGTATCAGACTTTTCTTTACCTTGAAAATATTCCTGAATTTTTGTTTATTAATTAAAAATAATTTTGCGAATTTATGAAATAATTTTGCGAGGCGCGAAAACCGATGTTTAGAAAAATTTATCAGGGTTATGAAATTTTTATAGAACATGGGTATTTATTTCTCTCTTCAAGCTAGTACTATATTTACAATTAAATTAACCACAAAATACTTTTTATTTAAAATTAGGATTGACTAAATATATTATTTCAAACTTTGATCCAACTTTAAATTGGGAAGTTCTTCGATGGTTGGTGGATTTTAGTATTTTACCAGTCAGTGAAACATTTAATATTAAATATTCAAATATTCTAAATTAAGGTAATAGTTAAAGGAATTATGAGAGGGGATGATGCACTTTTGGCTATTGAAGCGGGGGCTGCCGCAATTATTGTCTGTCTTTCAATAACCTTCAATAAAATTTTTAACATCATTTAAGGTTTCGAATCACGGAGGCCGTCAATTAGACTGTTGCATGTCTACGGTAGTTTTTTAAATTTTGTTATTTATCTATGAAGGGGATAATTAATAGAGGGAGGGGAGGAGGGTTTTTGCTAATACCCGGCCTGTGATATAAGACTACATACAATGATAGTTTTCTCTTAAATTTAATTGGATTAATTGAAAGAGGAAATTGTTCAGTATTATATGGATATTTACAGACATTGTGTTTTCAGCCATTTTTAATCAACTAAATCACTAAGCAAAAAACCGACAAAATCAATGTTAAAAAATTTAGGAGTTTATAATTATTGTTGTCCTTTACTAGATTGATGCCCTTCCAGAAATTGTTGAGGCAGTTCAGGACAGAGTACCGGTCATTATTAATATCCCCTAGAGATAATATTTAAGATGTATTTAGGTATTTGTTGATGGAGGTTTTCGAACCGGAACTGATATTTTCAAAGCATTAGCAATTGGTGCCCAATTAGTATTTATTGGACGTCCAATTATTTATGGATTGGCTATTGGGGTAATTAATGGGAATGACTTTGTATATTTTAATTTTTAGGGCAAAGAAGGTGTAGAACACGTACTTAAATTGCTTAAAACTGAATTTGATTATGCAATGAGGTTATCTGGTAAGCTTAAATTATCAAAAAAATTTTTTACTATATTTTAATTTTTAGGCTGTGCAACTATTTCGCAACTTCGTTCTCATAAAGATATTGTTGTTTATCGAAATAGATTTTTTTCAAAGCTTTGACTTTTATTTATGTATTAATTATCTTTATTTATTATAATATTTCTGGGTTTTTATTAAATATTCCTAATTCAAGACTTCACAATTCTTAAATAATGAAAAATATTTTAAAAACTTTATATTTTTTATTTTACAAAAATATAAAATTTCCCCCTATGTATTTCCAAGTTAAAATTTTTGTACTTACCTAACATTTTCTTAAAAAGATCCCTGTCTTAAAAGATTAAATAATGAGGAAAAGTTATTCCGGTATTGAGGAAATATCTGTACAAAAAACCTATTCATTAAAAGACCGGCGCGGCCAAACTTTTCAAATCGTATACACAGCCAGAAATCGTTAAAAGATCTACGCGGCCAAAATGCGTTAAAATGTCGTTTTTTTAAATGCTGGAAAAGGGTTGCCGCTGCGATTATTTTAACCCGATGTATCCCAGTTTTTCCAAAAATTTTTATTATTCTAATTTAATCATTTTACATTTATTTTTCCTTTTTTGTTAACAATTTTTTTAAAATAATTTTCTCAATTTTTGTAGAAAGAATGGATACTGATAATTCTGATAATGATGATGTATTTACTGTCGATGAATTGGAACAACTTGAGCAAATGCGCAATGATTTATTGGCTGAATTGAAAGGAAGCGAGGATCAACAAGATGAAAGTATTGATTATGAAGGAATTGGGAATGAAGAAGTGAATAAATTTTCGAATAATAATGTTGTGAAGGATTTGCAAAATACTTCTGATGGTGCCAATCCTAATGAATGTAAGTATTTATATTTTTTATTAAAGTTTAGTCATAGAAACTGGTAGTAAAATCTGTATAGACTAATGGTTAAATAATATTTGGGCAATTTTTAAGTAAATTCGGTTTTAATATTTTGTAACTAGAATGTTAAATATATTACAAAATTAAAATTTTTATTAACTGTGAGGGAAGACTTTTTCTAATTTTTATCAAATTTTTCAATTTTGCCTATATTCTTTTAGCTCTTCAACAAAACGAATCTTTTGAGGAAGAAGTAATACAAGAGGAAGACGACGATTCGGATAGTGAAGAGGATTTTAATCAAGAAGAAATCTCTGAACATATTGACAATTTATTGGAAGAGCCAATTAAAGAAGGTGTAAAAACAACCCCAAAACATTTATCAAAAAGGTTATGAATTTTTCTTTAAACTTAAAAACTATTTTTTTAAAGATTTAAACGTGTTTTGGAATATCGTGCAAACGATCACTTTAATGTTTTGCCTGATGGTTGGGTGGAAATTACTCATGCTAGCGGTCTTCCTGTTTATTTGGTTATTTTTTAAATTGGGTTAGAGACAAAATCTCATTTGAAGGGTATAAGTAATCCTCTAAAATTGAATGTTTTTTTCGGAAAAAAAACTAAAAGAAATTAATTTCGAAATCGTATTAAAATTTAAGTGTCAAAAAATTTTTTTGGTTTCATACCTGACAATATTTTTCAGCATAAACCTACTCGTGTCTGCACATTTTCACGACCTTATTTTATTGGAAGAAGTTCAATTAGAAAACACAAGTTTGCTTTATTTCTTAAAAAATATCTAGAATTTTTTATATTTTTTTAAACATTTCCTTTAAAAATTTTTTCTTTTTAGAGTCCCAGAATCAGCAATTACCTGTCTTTATCAGAAAAAATATCAAGATGAGGTTGAAGCATCTCTTAAAGCGGCACAAGACCCGTCTGTTGTTAATGAAGACGGGATGAATAAAGATGGGGGAGGTATTTTAAATTTTATAAAAATTTTATGTTAAATGCCTCCGACATTTAAAAAATATTTTGTTTTTATAGAAGATTCAAGAAATAATATTTCTGGAAAATTAATTACACCAAATGTTCGAGTAAAGGTTAAAAAAATTTTTTATTTTTTAAATTTATTCTCTTTTTTAGACAGAATTAGATCAACGTAAAATGCAACTCACTGCTGATCAACTTTATAATTATGCGAAGGATCGTTTTAAATTTAAAGAAATTTGTATTTATCGTTTTGGAAAATGGACAGAAGCACGGAATTTTTATAAAAAACGAAAAATGCGGCAACTTTTGGTTGGCGGGGAGGGAAGAGAAGGTGGACATCTGAAAACAGGATTTAAAACACGAGAAGAACGACCAGGTTTTTGAATTAATTTTTAATTTAAAAATTTAGAAAAATTGTTTTAGGACTTCCCAGTGATGTAAAATTGATTACTGTTCCTTCACTTGAAATTGATTCAAAGCCGAACAAAAGACTTTTTTATTTAAATCCGCAAGGAAAAACTTCTGTTAGTATTTTGCATGGTTTTTTATTTTTTTAAATTTTTTTTATTAATCTTAAATTTTTAGAATTTGTACAGAAGGCACTTAAATGCACTGTTAGATATTTTTTTAGCGAGACTAGGTATTTAGGCTTTATATTTTTCGTCATTTTATATTAAAAAATAAAATTGCAAAAAAATATTTTTTAGAAGTAGTGCTACCCCTTATCATTGTGCAGTCAAACTAGTATTGAATAATTCTCAAACTACCACACAAAATACCGGCCGTAAAAGATTTTATAATTCTCAACAAAATCAGCAACCTTCTGCAGAAATTGTTAAACAAAAGTTGGCATTAATGCATGAGGATTTTAACAAAATCAATTCTGGACAAAAACTTTCTAGCAGTAATGATGCTGAAAATAAAGCTGCTGATGATCCTTCTGATTCAGGTTTTAGCTTTAGTTCAAATATTGAAGATGAGAAAATTAAAATAATTAAATTGGGAAAAAGGAATTTGGGTCTTAAAATTTGGAGAATCTCCTATATTTCTATTTTTGTGACTTTAACACTAAACTTTTGAGGTTTAAAAAATAAATTTTGTTTCGTTGGCTCTTTTTTACACCTTAAAAGATTTTCTAAAATTAAATATTAATTATTAAGAATTTGTTGTACTCGGCGAAGGTTTTGGCCCTGGTAAAAAGCAAGCAAAAATGATAGCTGCAAAGGCTGCTGTTGAGAAACTTGTACCTGGTGTTGAATTTGATGTTGATGGAATTGCTTGTAATAGTAATAAGTTTGTTAAATTTTTAAATAACTTTTATTAGCAAAATTTTAAGAGATATTTGTAAATAATTTCTAAATTTTTTTTTCAGCAGAAATGAACTTTCTGAAAATACTCCAACTTCTTCCAACAATTTAATTACAAGTTGCCCTTTGATGGCTTTTGGAACTTCTGTTGGGTCGTCAATTACTGGTGGTGATAGAAATGATTTGCATATTTTTGATATGATTGGTGTAACTGATACAAGAATACCTGAATTATGTGCACGTGCTGGACAGCCTTCCCCATATCTTGTGCTTCAAGTAAGCTTATTTTACTACTTTTTTTTTATCGGATTTGTCTCTTAACTTTTTCAAAAATAGATTAATTTAATTAATTTTTGCTATCTGAATATTTATTTTGATTGAATATATTCTTCCTAGAAACACATTAACAAACGATATTTTTTAGGAATATTTAAAAAGACATTCTGCATTTGGAGATACAGCAATTAATTTAACTAGTCGTTTACTTCGTCATCAACGTCACGAATTTAAATTGTCCATTGGAGAGGAATTAAGCGTTAAAGTAATTAGTGGAAATAAAAGAGAAGGAAAGCAAATTGCTGCTCAAGCAATGTTAAAAAAATTACATCCTGAAGTTTTTTAAATAATCTTTAATTTAGGAAAACAATTTTTATAGATTGAAACATGGGGTGCAATCTTGAAACTTTATGGGCATGAAGCACAACAGAAATTCAGAGATGCTAGAAAAAATAAAGATAGTGTGGTGAAACTACAAAGCATTCAAGGTGGATAAATATTTTGATTTTTAATTTTTTAAAATTTTTTCGAAATTATCAGTTGATTTTTGAGCATTATTCTCATATAACTTTTATTTAAATTAATTTTTTATAGGCTATTATCTCAACTTAATAGAGAGTTAAGTTTGGCTTTATGAGAATAAAATTTAGCTTAAATGATCTTATCCTTTTTTGTTTTGTCCATCAAAACAAAAAAATATTTTTTAAGAATTTAGCCTTTACTTTAATTTTTCATTTTAATAGATGAAGCAAATGTTCGCCAATTCCAACCAAATAAACTTATTTTGGAAAAACTTCGAAATGAAATGCTTAAACTCTCCGGCGATTTAATCAAAAATTGTTCTTCTAACAAACAAACGGATGGAGAAGAGCCTCTTGCAAAATTTAGACGATCTGATTTTTGTTCAGAATTGCCTATACTTAGTGAAGAAAAGCTTTCCGAACTTTCAGCTAAATTTATGTCAGAACGTCCAGAATTACAAAAATGTTTACCTTCTGTTCGGTTCTGAGTGAAATTTTAGTTTTTATTATTTAATTTCAAAGACCCTTGGTATTTACTTTCTGGTTATATTCGCCATAAATTGAAATTTTACATTTGAACTGATTGTAAAGTACGTCAACCATTAATCACTTCAATCCGAGGGGAGAGGGATTATCTAGTAAATACCTATTTTTATTTTTATGCTTAAAGACATTTTTTCACGAACATTTTTTATATCGTTTTTTTATTCAAATTATATGATTTATTTTTTGAGATAAATATTTCTTAAAAATGGAACAAATAATATTTTTGATCCAATATAAAAGGGGAGAAATTTAGAGTTTTTATTAAAAATCCTATATTAAATTTGAGAATTCCTGTCTGTTTGTTTGTCCGCAGCTTTGAATTTTGCTGCGATTGGCGTTGTGTTTATTTTTTTAATTAAAAATGACAAAATATCCCAAAATTGAAAATAGTGTGTATTTAGAGAAGTAAAGAAAGAATGTGAATTTTTTAGAATTTGTTTTATTTTTTTTTGCTGTAATTTTTGATTTTTTTTATTTTTTGGCAATTTTTTTGTTTGTCAATTGTATTTAAGATGTGTTTTGATCAGTGCTGGGTATTTGCCATTTGTTGGCTCCGGCTCCGGCTCCGGGGTTTCAAAATCTTGGCTCCGGCTCCGAGCTCCGGGTTTTCAAAATCTTGGCTCCGGCTCCGGGCTCCGACCTTTTAAAATCTTGGCTCCGGCTCCAGCTCCGGCTCCGGAGCCGGCGATTTTCGGAGCCGCTCCATGTTGGCTCCGGGCTCCGGCTGGAAAATCAATTAATTATTTTTCATTGGGGGATTTGGGTAGATAAAGGGGGATATCGAGTGATATCAGAGGATTAAGAGGAGTATGTTGGATATGTTGGATTTATCCTCTCATTATCACTTGGTTTTTGCGTCGCAGGCAAAAATTTTGTGAATTTTGGAAGATTCTTAAGCCAAAAATCTTCCTTTTTTGCGCCGCAGGCAAAAATTTTAAAAAATTTGACTCACAGGAGACTAAAATTAATCAATTTAAAAAATTTATACAGCTTTATTTATTTAAAAAATGCTTATTATAATCTATTTTCCAAAGCAAAACAATTATTTAATCATTTTTTGTAATATTTTTCGAACCTATAACCAGATAAAATTCGGAACCTAACTCACTATCCATTCAACCACAACTACGTTACAAAAGAAAGGAAAGAAAATCTTTTTTACCCGTCTCAAGATTCTCTTCCTTTTCTTTTCTCGCCTACCATCTTTGCTTACTTCTTTTTCTCTAACCCATCTTTAGGGGTGTATAGCCGGAGCCGTGGGGAATTGGAAAACCTTGGCTCCGGCTCCGGCTCCGGGCTCCGGGGTTTGAAATTCTTGGCTCCGGCTCCAGCTCCGGCTCCGGGGTTTTCAAAATCTTAGCTCCGGCTCCGGCTCCGGCTCCGCCGGAGCCGGCTCCGGAGCCGGGCTCCGGAGCTAGCTCCCGGAGCCATACCCAGCACTGGTTTTGATTGTTTTGTTTTTTATTGTTTTTTAAAATTTGTTTTAGTTAAAAATTGTTTTTAGGTTCATAATCAAACAATCTTTTATTTAAACGACTAGAGTGTCAAACCGTTGGTTTTCAGTGCTGATATTTTATTTAAACGAGTGTCCAACCGGAGGTTAACTTTTGTGAGGTTTGTTTTTAATATAATTATAGCTAGGTTTTAGTTTTTGAGTTTGACATTGTGTGATACTAAATAGCTTATAATTGATAGTACTAGCAAGGTTGACATAGAGTGATGCTAAATAATTGTTAGTCCTAGAGTTTGACATTGTGTGACACTAAATAGTGAGAGTACTAGAGTTTGACATTGTGTGATACTAAATAGCTTATAATTGATAGTACTAGCAAGGTTGACATAGTGTGATGCTAAATAGTTGATAGTCCTAGAGTTTGACATTGTGTGACACTAAATAGTTGAGAGTACTAGAGTGACTAACAGTTGTAGTATAACAGTTGTAGTGTAGTATATATAGTAAAAAAGTTCTTTTACTAATAACTATTAACTAACAGTTGTAGTATATATAGTAAAAAGTTCTTTTACTATTAACTATTAACTAACAGTTGTAGTATATATAGTAAAAAGTTCTTTTACTATTAACTATTAACTAAAAGTTGTAGTATATGTAGTAAAAAAGTTCTTTTACTATTAATTATTAACTAACAGTAGTATATATAGTAAAAAAGTTATAGTATATAGTAAAGAAATATATAAAAAGTATATAGTAAAATAGTTAATAGTTAAAAATTAATAGTTGATTATTAATAGTTAATAGCTGAAATTCAAAGTTGAAAATCTTGGTTATCAGTTGATGAGTTAATAGTTGATATTTAATAATTAATAGTTGATTCATTTTTTAAATTTTAGTCTTATTAAATAAAAATGAGAGGCAATATAAGAATTGTATTGGATGATGTTGACGATATCCCTTCAACCAGTCAAAACAATCTGGCAGGGTTGGTCTGGCAGGGTTGAAATAATGGTGAGCGAAAAGGGTCCCGTAAGTGGGTGAAATGTGTCTGGCAATGGTGGTAAGAAAGATTTCGATCAATAAGCAAGAGGAAAGTGTCCGTCAAATGTCGTGAGAAAAGGGTTCGTCAAAAGAGCCCGTCAATAAGAAAAAGAATATAGTCATTCAATAGGCTTGAAAAAACGGTCCCACAAATGGTAAAAAAACGGTAATGTCTGAGATGGAAGGTTGACGACGGTTAAGTGACAAGGGTTGTTAATAGTTGATAGTTAATAGTTGAAAATTAATATTTGTAAGTTGATTAAAGTTAATAGGTGTACACCAATATTTGAAAGTTGGTTAATAGTTAATAATTGAAATAGATATTAATAGTTAATAGTTGAAAATTGAAATTATTAGTTAATAGTAGAATCATGTTGAAGGTTGGCTAATATTTAATAGTTGAAAGTTAATATGTGAAAGTTACTTAATTGTTAATAGTTAATAACTAATAGTACTCGAACAACTATCAACTAAGAGTAGATAGTTAATTGTTATAGTTAAAAGTTGATAGTTTTACTCTAACACAATCAACTGAGTTAATTGTTAATAGTTGATAGGTAGCTGTTAATAGTTGATAGTTAATAAATGATAGTACTCGAACACTATCAACTAAGTGTAGATAGTTAATTGTTAATAGTTAATTGTTAAGAGTTGATAGTTAATAGTTGATAGTTAATAACTGATAGACTCGAACACCTATCAACTAAGTGTAGATAGTTAATTGTTAAGAGTTGATAGTGATAGTTAATTGTTAATAGTTGATAGTTTAAAGTTAATATTTTAAGTTTGTTATGATTTAGATTTAGTCTAGCGGAGGCGCTCGCCCGAAGGGCGAGCACCTTCGCTAGTAAAAGTAAAAAGCTCTCAAATAATTATTTTTCTTAAAAAGAATGTTTTTAAGTTACTTTTAGAGTGTATTCTAGTGAAAGGAATGAAACAAAAAAATAATTATTGTAGAGTGAATGGAGATCAAGTTATAAAAAAAACAAGTCAAAGAAATCATTTACAAAAAATTTGTTTTTATTCTTCTCGATTTTTTATAAATTAAAGATCTTGCGATTTATAGTTTATTATTTACTATACAATTTAAAAATGTAACTAAAAGTGTGGCTCACAATAGAACTTTTAAAGAGATATTTTAATAATAAAATGCAAAATCAGAATATAAAACATCGAAACTCAAAAATTAAAAATCCTCAACATTTTTCTTTCACGTTTATTTTAAAATTATTATTTGGATTTATTTCTTTTGCCCTTTTTATTATTTGGATTAGTACAATATTTTTGTTTGATGAAATATATAAAATTGAACAAGAAATTGATAAAATAATGAATAATTTTGAGGTAGAAAAAGTTTTAATTTTTTCTTACCCCTAATTGGTAAATTTTTGGTTTAAAATTCTTGAGATGGGTAAAGTATTTCTAGCTCTAACATATTAAAAATTAACTTTAAGAATTAAATGTTTTAATTTCTCAATATAGAAATCATTTAACCATTCAATTACTGAATTAATTTATATGGAAAAACAAAAAAGATTATCAAAAGTTGATTCAATCACAACAAAAAGAGAGACGATTGAGAAAAGAAAAGAATGCCCAGTTTGTCCACAAGGCCGTCCAGGAAAGCCAGGATTGCCTGGAGGTAGACTAAATTAACAAACTTAAATAAGATCAAAACACAAAAATAGACAATGGAATTGATGGAGAGCCTGGAATGCCCGGCTTAAATGCTTCTTTTACCTTAACTAATATATCTTTACAAAAGGAATGTATTCAATGTCCCGCTGGAATGCCTGGTCCTGTTGGTCTGCCTGGATGTATTTTTCCTTTATTTATATTTTATTTGAATTATTATTTTAGTCCCTGGATTACCTGGATTAGTTGGCACTAAAGGAATACAGGGATGTGCCGGGCGTGATGGGGAAATTGGGCTAACTGGGTAAATTTTTTAAGTAAATTTACATATAAGCTAATTATAATCCTTCAAAAAATATTTCAAGTCCTCCCGGTGATTCAGGCATTACTGGCCAGGCTGGATTAGAAGGTGAAACAGGCAAGCTTCAAACTGTTTTTCAAATAATTATATTTTTGTTTTAAGTTGTTAAATTAAATGCAAGTAGAGGATTGCCTGGAGATGTAGGTGTGTGTGTGTTTGAAAATATATTTTGGATTTCTTTAACTTTAAATTTTATTAAGGACCGCCAGGCCCAGTCGGACAAATAGGTCCACAAGGACCTAAAGATTTCCCTGGCATTCAAGGGCCGCCTGGAAAGGTAAATATTTTATATTTTTATAATTAAATATATTTATTTTTAAAGAAAGGGCCAATAGGCGAGCCAGGCACAGACGGTCATTATTGTTCTTGCAACTCTTGGAGGAAAAAAGTAAATGATCTAAAATTTGAATTAATAAAGACTAAACACATTTAATTATTCGGGGAATTTTTTATTTTCTTTCTTAAAATTTTAGTAATGAGCTAAATTTTAAAAAATTATTTTAATTTCCTTTTCAGATTTCTCAAAACTCTGAAGAGACAATAAATAATTATAATGAAAGTGAAGCAAAGTCGTTGACTTCATTTCTCAACATTAATAATTTTAACAACAAAAAAGCATTTTTAAGAGCACTTCTTAGAAGAAGAGCATTTCTTCGTCGAAGGCTTTTAAGGAGATTTCAGAGAAAGGTAAGGGAAGGGGAGGGGGGTATTTTTGAATTTAAAATATATTTTTTAAATAAACTGCGCTAATTAAAAAGTATGTATTTTTATAAAATATTTATTATTTTTATTCACTTAAAACATTGGCTCATCTGGCGCCAACTGTTGTTTTAATGAATTTATTTTATTTATTTGTGGTTTTTAATTAATTCTTTTTTTCTGTTTATTTTCAAAATTAGCTTTTAAAAAATAAAATTTATTCTACTATGATTTTGGAAATGTTTTTTTATAAAAATATTCTATATTTAGAATTTGAGCTATAAATTAGAGATTTTGTAGCATTATTTTTTAAATTATTTTTATCATTTTTTACAAATAAGTAACTTAACAAAATTATTAACTCTTCATTACCTCCCCCCTCCCCCTTCGTAAAAATTTAAAAAATCATTGTTTCAGAAATAGATACCACAGAATTTTTCGTTTAATATACTAACCCAGCTTACAAAACTTCCTTTTTTCGTAAGTAAAAAAGTCATTTATTGTTACATTAAAAATTTTTTTAAACAAAAAAATTATTTAATTTTACCTCAAAAATGTTCTTTGATTTTTTAATTTTTTTAAGATTTTTAAGAATAAATATATTTTATTTCTTTTATTTTTTACTTCCTAATTGCCTTCATTAAATCTTTTTTTTATTATTAAGCTATTTAATTCTTTTAACGATCACACACACATTTTTTTCCTTTCTAACAAAAATGAAATAAAAAGTTTATTTTAAGTTGTTTATTTTTATTTTTTTTCTTCCAAATTAGCCTAATTTATTGACAAAAATTAATATTTAAATTATTTCTAAAATTATTTTTAGTTTTTTGTTCAAATTTTTCAATATTTATTTTTATTTTATTTTTTATTGGCCTATATTCTTTTAATTTTTTGCGCTTTTTTTATTGGCAAAAAATTCTTTTGCGAAAGCATTTATTTTGCGTCATAGCCCTAAAGGGGAAAATGAGGAAATAAACGTTCAAAGAACATTAAAAGAATTATTTATTTAATGTTTGCCTTAAAATAAATACAGTAGTCGACATAAAGATAGGGACAAGAGTAATTTAAATGAAAGTTAACTATTTTTCAGTCAAAAAATACGTTCTATATACCAATCGAAAGCTCTATTCGTATCTCAGTTGACATGTTTCTGCATTTTTCATGAAAATGAAAAGTGACCGAGATAATCCGGATCTACCGGATATACCAAATCCCATATCCTCGGAAAAATTTTTTTGAAAATATTTGACAAACCCATTTGATAAAGCATATTTTTCTGAGTATTTTCCACAAAACCGCTTAGAAATATCTTTTTCCAATCCAGAGATATGATTTTTTGAAAATCGCATTTTTCACTTAAAAATTGAATTTTTTGCAAAAATAGGCTAAAAATGCGATTTTCAAAAAATCATATCTCTGGACCGGACAAAGATATTTTTAAGCGGTTTTGTGGAAAATACTCACAAAAATATGCTTTATCAAATGGGTTTGTCAAATTTTTTCAGAAAAATTTTTCCGAGGATATGGGATTTGGTATATCCGGTAGATCCGGATTATCTCGACCAACTTTCGATTTCATGAAAAATGCAGAAACATGTCAACTGAGATACGAATAGAGCTTTCGATTGGTATATAGAACTTATTTTTTTAATGAAAAATTAAGAATTTAAATTTAAATTACTCTTGTCCCTATCTTTATGTCGACGACTGTAAATTTTATTTTTTATTTATTTATTTTTCTTTTAAATTTATCTTTCTTTTTTTACTGTTAAAAACTCATTCTTTCCCTATGCTCGTTAAAATATTTAGTTGAACAAAAAAAATTAGGACAACAAAAAATATTTTTATTTATTTAGCTTTTTTAACAAAGAAAATTTAATCATTATTTTTGTCTAGTTTTTTTGAAAGTATTTCCTGTATTTTTTTAGTAAAAAAGAATGAAACATTTCTCTCTTTGAAAAATGAGAAGAAAAGGAATTATTGTAATTTTGGAAAGGAAATTGGGGAAAAAACAAAAACAAATATGGGGGGAATTGAAGAATATTTTACGTAAAAGGTTTGATAATATTGTTAAAAATAACCTTTAAATTGGAGTAACTTAAAAAGAAAGCAAAAAGAATCAAGGATATTGAAAAGAGTTGGGGGAATTGGGGAAGAGAAAAGTTTGGCCCCTAGATATTGGGAAAGTGGAAAAAAACAAAAATGGGGGGGGGATCCTTTTGATCGGATGTTTAAAAATATTGGGCATTAACTTTACCTTTACCGGACGGTAAAAGAATGGGAAAATATTGGATATAAGTTTTCAAGGAACGGGGAAAAGAGAAAAGGGAATATTTAGATTATTTGAGGAGAAATAAAAGAGAAGAAAATCTAAAATTATTTTATAACAAATTTAAATAATTTAAATTTATTTTTTCATTTTATTTTCCATTTCCAACATTAGAGACCTGTCAAAAAAGCGCAATTACGACAAAGAATCATCCTTCTTTTTCATTTCATTTTCTGTCAAAATAAGTGCCATTTTCAACATCCCTTTTATGGAGTGACAATTTATAAAAATTAAAAATATTGTTAAATGTGTAATGACTGATTATTTAAATTATTTTTTAATTAAAAATTTTATTTTCTGCTCAGACTTCCAATTTACTTTTGGCTTTTTCTCTGAGGGATGTCCCCATTTTTTACAATAATTTTAACTAATATATTTATTTATTTTTAAAATAATAGTACAAACATTTTTGACATTTTTCAGTCAACCTATTTAGTATTGGATAAAAAAAAAAGGGGGGGGGGATGTTGGTGTCATCAATTGACAAATGGCCGTTGATGAAAATGTTGAGTAGTAAAAAAATTCTTCAAGTAAAAATGCCACTAACGATGCCTTCTTCATTTTAACCCAAGGGGCAATTTTGCACGTTATTTCCCTCGTTTCCCTTATTTTTTTAGAAAAAAATATCCCCCCTCACATTAACTACATATACACTACATCAAAAATGCTTTGCCCTTTTGCTCTTATTTATGCCGCCAGAAATAAAAGAATAAAAAAAGAAGCCATCGCTAATTGGGGCCACCCCCTCCAGCATTTGCCAGCTTTTCCTTTTTTGCTTTTGCTGCCAGCCGCTAGTGGCTCTCGGCCTTTTCACTTCTAACACATACATTCACCACCACCAGCACTTCATCCCTTCCACTTGTTAATTGTCTCTCTCTTCTCCCCTTCAGCCCTCTCATGGACAATTTACAAACACACAATTGTTAATGTATTATTTATATAAATTTTCTCTTTTCATTTTCTTGTCTATCAGCCATTTTAATTCTTCCAACTTTTCTTATTCTTTTTTCTCTTTCTCGATTGGTCTCGACCTTATTTCTTGCCAACCGCCTTCTCTTCCACTGACGATTTTTTTCCTTTTCACAACTAGGACCACTCTTCTTTTTTTTATTCTTCTTCCCTTTCCCTTAACATTTCTCAATCGATGGTCCCCCCGTGAACGCAATTCGACTCTACATTGTCTGTTGGAGTTTTGGGGTGGCTGGTAGCAGCCATAGAGAAGAGTGAAGAAATGAAAGCAAAGAAGCGGCTGCCCATTTCGCAGCGTTGTTCTTCTTCCTTTTCTTTTACTTCCACTTTCTTTTTCCTCAATCACAACCCTTCTTCTTTCTTCTTTTTTTTTATTCAAAGCTTCTCACACATCCCCCCCCCCATACCCCCAAGACTTCTTCCAATACTTCCCCCCACAATTTCTTTCCAACCTCAACATTAGCTTTCTCTCTCTCCAATCTCGCCTACCCCCCATCCTCGTCCTCCTCCCCCTTTCCTCTATTTTCTATTCATTCACACTTGGGGCAGTCTTTGTCCGTCTGAGGTTTTTGGGCCTTGGTTGTGGGCCTTTACTGCCCACACCCACCACAATAACTGCTATGTATATCATGTCTTCTTTTCATTTTATTTGTGCGCGTGTCCTTTTTCTTTCGTTTTTTCGGCTGTCCCTTAATTCTACTTGCACTTAATCATATTTTATTTGAATTTATTAAGACAGCTTTCTTTTGATTTTATTTTTTAAATTAAAAATATTTTTTTTTATTTTGAATTTATTTTAATAATTTTTTAAAACTTTGAACTCCTGGTTTCTTTCTTTTATTTAATCTCAATATTCATTCAAATAATATTTTTGATTATCTAACCTCCTTTTTGTAGGAATTATTCATTTTCTGTTTTTGGGAAAATAAAAAAAAATTTTTTTATTGATAAATGATAATTCGCCCTTACATTAAACTTTTGTTTGTTTTTATTTTAAAAAATTTAAAAATATTGGAAAATGGATTTCGTTATTATTCGAGGACTTCTTATAAAAATATTTTTTTAGTTTCACACGTGCCCGGAAGTTGCGGTCAACAGACAAACATTTATGTAGACTTGTGGGTGGCGGTGAAATGGGGGAGAAGGATTATTAATTAATTAGTTAATTAAAAAATTATTTCCGGAGATTTTTTTTCATTTATTATTTAATATTAACGATTGCAAAATCTTTTTAAATACATATTTTAGCAGTCTTGCCAATAAAATTTTTAATTTATACATAAAAATGGCTGGAAAGTATTTAACTTGAAATTTTTAAATCTTTAAATTTTTTTGTTTTGCCTCAAAAACCTGTATAAATGCAAAAATATTATTTAATGATAAAAAGAACTCAAAATCAGAAAACTTCTGTAAAAATAGTCTATTTTAGTTTTGTTTGTAAAATTATTGAATAAACTAATTTTTGATCAACGAATTTTTTCGTAAAAATTTAATTTCTTTATTATTTTATTTTAATTACTTTTTTTCCTCTTTATATTTTAAAATATATTTAATTTTTAATTTCTAAAAAATTTATTCTTTAATTTTCTTTTTCTTTTTATTTTAAAATTTTCAGGTGCTGACCGTTCCGCTAAATTCCTAGTAAAAATAGTTCAAGAAACAGCGGCGGCAATAAATAAATTGGGGACCAAAAAACAAAATTAAAACACAACGCCAATAAATTTATTTTTATTGTTTTTATTGCTGCCAGTCATTTAATTATTTTCTTTTTATTATTTTGTTTCATCAATTTAAAAACAACAAAACAAAAAATGGAAAAAAGAATATATATTTATTTATTTTCTTCATTTTAACAATTAATTGGAATTTAAATTTTTAACTTTTCCTTTGCCTTTGCGCTTCTTTTAAATGCGTTGGAGTTGTTGTGCCTCATCCCATTCTATTTCTTCTTCTTCTTGTTCTTCCTCTTCCGCTTCACTAAGTTCACAGGAAGATGAAAATTCGAGACAACATAGCCCGTAAGTAGGGAAAAAAGAAAATAAATATTTAATAAAATAATTGGAGAGAATTTAATATTTACCGTATAACCTAATTAATTGCCCTCCCTTAAATAATTACCCCACTTGTATTAATTACCCCCTCCACCGATAGATTGAAATAATAATTACCTCCAAACAAATGCCCTAAAACACGTTCAATAATTATCATGTAATTACCCTCCTCTCAATTAATTACTCCCTTCAGTGGAAGATCAAAACAATAATTGCCCAGGGTAATTATTCAAAGTTTTACGGTGGATGTTTTTGAGGGTTTATTTGCCCTCTATTGAAAATTAAATCTTTGGACTTGTTAAGTTAACATTTGGAATAAAGGAAAATATAAATAATTAAAAAAATATTTTTGTACTTTCAACTTTTATTTTCAACGAAACACCTTAAAAGTTTATTTTTATGTTTTAAAGTAAATTGAACAAAAAAATTCAAAGAAAAACTTTTTTTGTTTTTCTTTTAACAAATATAAATTTATATTTCTTTATAAAATCCATTAAAAAACTTTTAAAATTATTTAAACTTCCTTATAAAAAATAGAAATGCGTCACCTAGCAATTTAATTGCTTTGAAAGCTGTGGCCAACGGTGGAAAACGTCGTCATCATAAGAAAAAGAAGAAAGGGAACAAAGGGGAAAATAATGATGGACTTGGGACTAAATTGCGGACATTGGCTGAATCTTCTTCAACAAACACTTTTTCAACTGTAAATTATTATTTTTATATAAAACATAAAATTTGTTAAAAATAACGTTTGACTCCCAGTAATACCTTTTTCGTGGTTCAATAATTTTTGTGGAACCCTTGGTAATAGAACAATTTTAAATATTTTTTTATAAAATCACAAAAATTACTTTCCTTCCTTTTCATTAATTAAAAAATAAAATAGGCCGTTAAACCCACCGATAGCATAATCAGAAGACAGCCAGAAGGTATTCTCAAGGGTACTCATCAAAGGATTGGTCGGCCGCCCGGTCGCGCCGTTCAATATGCAGAGGGCACAAATTCAGGAATTGACACAGCTGAAGGGCAACCAATGCTTTCATCACAAGGAACGGTAAAGGAAAAATTAAATTTTAAAAGAATTAAATAAATAAAAGTTTTTATAAGGGTACCACCCATTATTTATCTAATTATTTATGTAAATATTTAATTTTCAATTTAAATACCTAACATTATCTTCTTTTATTTTTTAAATTTATTTTTTAATTTTCAAAAAAAAGACCGATCCAGCTTCCTCTCCAACTTGTTCATCCCCTTCCTCACCTCCAACTTCTTTCTCTTCTAATGGCGATCCCTCGTCATTTATGGCCAGACGCGCATCTGCCACTCAAATGGAACAATACGGGCCTATGTTGTTGAGACATTGCAAAAGGGTAAAAAACAAGAGAAAAATTGTTTTTTGATTTAAACTTTAATTTTAAGGCTTTATTGGTGCTTAATTCTTTTTCAACTTCTACTGGAAATATATTTAATAACAAACCAACTTGTTCCTCAAATTCTATTAATGATTGCCCTTTGTTTTGTAATTTAAGGAAAGCTGGTTGGGAAATAGAGGTGGTGAATGAATATATTTAAAATAATTAAGGATTACCGAAAAATCTTAAGGATTACCGATTTTTTAAATTAAAGAAAATTATTTTTTTAATCAAAATCCAAATAAATTTAAAATTAATTTTATTTTTATAAAAACAATTAAAAGATCTGTACTTCACAATCAGCTTTAGACGAAGTTCGCACTCGAAGACCTGTCATTATTTTATTGGATGGAATTACTCATTGTGGTAGTAGACGTAGAGAATATTTTGCTAATGAATTGTTTAGGTGGGAGTTTTGTTTATTGAATAATTTAATTAATTAATTATTTTATTAAAATTAGAGTTAAGATATACTTTCTGTTACTATTTTAATAAATATTTGTATCAGAGCTGTCATGAGTCAAAATGTTCGTAAAGATTAGTTAAAATAAACCTCGAAAATTGAAAAAAACACTAAAAATTGGAAAATAGGGTTAGAAAAAACCTTTTGGCTTCAATTTTTAGTTAAAAATTTGAATCCAAAAGGTTTTGGTTTTGTAAGGAGAACTATCTTTAGTGTTTTGATGTATATAATCTTTCTTATTTAAAATTTTTAAAAATAATTTAAAAAATATTTTTTAGATTGTTAAAAGAAGCACTTGTAGAACAATCAAAACAATTACTAACAACAGATGTGGAAGATGTTCTTTTTGTTTGGTTATTTGATAAATTACCTAATGAGAGGAGATTGCGGCATATGTCTAAACAAAGTGTTGTTACTAATGTAAGGAAAGAAATTTTTTTTTGATTTAAAAATTATTTTCTAAAATATAGGGGTTTCGGTTCTAGATCGAACCGAAGAACCGAGGATTTTTCGGTTCGGTTCCGGATTCCGAAGATTTTCCAGGAACCGACAACCCTACTAAAATATACTTAAATTAACTAAAAAAATATTCCAAAATATTCAGTAATATCCATTTATATTTCCCGTATTTTTCGGTTTATTCTCGAAACAAAACCAAATTTAACTAAATTTATTCCTTAACAATTTACTAATTTAAAAATATTTCTTTTTAAATTTGAAACTTTTATTTAAATATGACCTTTATGTTTTACGATTTTATTTTTTCTGTCAACTTTTTTTGATTGTTAAAATATGTTAAGTTTTTATTATTTACATGTGGTTTTTCTGTCTGGACACATTCCTTTAAAAAATTTTTTTAAATATTTAAATGGTTTTATTTTATCTATCTAATTTTTGAATTCTTTTAGAGTTTTAAACTTATTTTTCTTTAACAATTTTTCTTTCAAAAACTTATTTTCTATTAATTAGTTTCTTAATTGAATTTTAATTTTTCCCAAATCCTTTTTGAAGTTTATATTTTATTTTTCTTGCTATTATTTATTTAATAATAATTATTTTTATATTTTATTTTATTAAAAACAATTGAACAAATATATATTTATTTTATATTTTCACTTTTTAAATTGTTTCTTTCTCTTTTCTCATTCCCAAAAAAAATCTTTTTTTTCTTCGAATTTTTATTTTCTTTTGGGTACATTTCCATCCCCCCTATCTCTCAATGCGTCAGCGCATTTTGGCGAAAAAACGTTTAGTATGTGTGAGAGTAAATGAAAAAAAGAGAGGGGGGGGGGTGATTTGGCTATATTTTGCAGGTGTTTATCAAAGTTTAAATAATAATTCTCATAAAAGAAAAATAAATATTTTTTATGGTTTATATTTTGTGAATTTTTGTAAAAAATCTAGAAAAAATTTTATTTTTGATTTCACTGGAAATTATTCTTTTTTAATAATTTTTTAAAGTAATTTTCAGTTTCTGATCTTTATTTTTGAATTATGTATTTTACTAAAAAATTTTAAACTTTTGTGGAGAGTTGGTTATCCTTTAAAAAATTAATTTTGCTATTATTTTAACTTTTAATGATTTTTAAAAATTAAAATTATTTTTTCTCCTTCATTTATTTTAATTTTTGTGCTTTCATTTTGTATGTAAAAAAGAGTTTTTTGTATTTTCTAAATAAATATATTTTTGTGCAAATTCTTTTAAATATTTAAATCTTTTATTCTCTTCTTCTCCTAATAATAATCTTTTTTCGATATTTAAAATCCCCTTTTCACGGGGATTATTCTCTCAAATAAATTAATATCAATGTTGGCAATTTCTGCTACATTTGTAAATTATTTTAATTTATTTAGAGAAAAAATTTTTTTATTTTTAAAAATAAAAATACAAAATTCTCTAATTAAATTTAATTAATTTATTAGCTATACTATATTTGGTTCTTTTTTTAAATATTCTAATTTTAAATAATTTAAAGACCCCCTTTTATTATTTTAAATTTCAACTAATCACAATCTAAAAATTTATTTATCTTTTATTTTCCCACTTTAAATTACCAATTATTTTAGTTAATTATTGTTTACATAATTTTTTTCTTATTCAGATAATTTAGGGTTTTCTTTTAATTAATAGGTAGGTATATGTAAATATATCTACATAAATTCGAAATTGAAATTGAGAAATTGTATAAATTATTCAGAATGTTGTAGTTGGAACTATAAATAATTCCCCTCCTTCCCTCCCCCTTTTTGTAGAATTAACCCAAAAATAAATACATAAATTCTCTAATTTAAAAATTTTTTTTTATTTAATTTAAATTATTTATTTAAAAACTTTTCTTTTTTTTAATTTAATTGTTAAATAATTATGTATTTATGTACATACATACATGTATCTTTTTCTTTATTTTAAAATTAGTTGTTAGCCTTTCAATGTTTTTGCGCATTCAAAAACAGTTTAGCGCTCCTCCTCTCTTTTTACTTGTTGAAATGACGCGGTTAACAATGTGCCATGCCATTTGACGTATTTTATCCTCTCACTTCCTTTCTCTGAAAGATTCTTTTCTTTTTTTTAATTTTTAGTAAAATTTTTTGTTAGTATTTTTATGAAAATATTTTATGAAAATTTAAATTTTCTATAATATTAACAGATTTTTTTAAAATTTACATAAAAATTAATTAAATTATTATTTGCAAAGATTTTCGATCATCTTGTTTATTTATTTCATAAGCTCTTGACTTAATTAAATTACTAAATATTATTCATAATATGTTGTCAATCCTAATATATATTTTTATTTTTCTCTCCTTTCTATTTATTTTTTTCCCTCCTTTCCATTAAAAATATTTTTTTTATTTTACTCTCAAAATTTTTCTAAAAATTTTTTTAAAATTTTCAGTATTTATTACGTTCTTCAACTGATATTTCCCTCTGTGAGCAATTTTCCTGTCTGAGTTCTCGGCTTCGCGCTGTTCCAGCCCTTTTCACTGTTGTTGAGGAAGCACAGCAACCAATAAAAATTTGTGACGAGCGTAACACTGTGAGGAGGATTTTAAAAAAATTACTTAGAAAATATTTATTGTTTGCAGGTTCAATACGTAAACAAAGCGTTCGAAATGCTTACGGGTAGAAATCGAGCTGTTTTGTTGGGGTCTGATGGTTCTAATGAATTTGGGGGAGGAGGTACTAGAAAATTATATTTTTTAATTTGTTTAAATCTCCTTTGAATAAATTTTGGAATAAATAAATATTTAAAGTTTTTAAAGCAATTCTCAGTCATCCAGAAATTTACTTAAGAATTTTTCAGAATTTTTTTTTTAAATTAATTTTAAGCTCAAAGAAATCATCACCATAGAGAACAACTACTTCCCAATCATATAGCAACAGCTACAATAGCAGCAAGTGCCACAGCAGCAGTAGCCCCCTCCTCTATATCTTGGAGTACTTCACTTCCCCCTCCTCACCCTCCATCTCTTCCTCCACATCCCCCTCCTGTAATGACAGTTACAGGAACACCTCCAATAGCTAGAGCAGAAAGTATTTGTGAGGAAATTTTGGAAAGAAATACAAATAGTCCAACATTTCCTTTAAATGCTACGAGAAGAAGATCATCAGATTGGCAATGTATTGCTGTACCTACAAGTTCGAAAAGGTGAAAATTATTTTTTAAAAGAAATATTTGTTTATAATAGTGATTAGGAGTGCCTATTTTAAGGGTTTGAAAAAGATATCACATCTTTCCTTTGATATATTCATACATATTATATAAAAAAAATTTTTAATGTAATATTTTAACCTTCTTCCAAGTAATGTTGGCGGATCCTGGAAAATCTTCGGATATCCGCATAATCTTACTCCCAATTATTAGAAATTTTTTTTATCTTTTTGGTTGTTCTTCATTCTCTACTTTATCTTGTTAATTTTTTTAGATTTACTTAAGTAATTAATTTTTAATAAATCCATAAATAATTTTTATTTACAGCCATCATCAATATATTTATGTAAAGCGAGGAAGTGCTGATGGTAAAATTATTTAAATATTTTTAAAATTTTATAAAAAATTTTATTTTTTTATGAATCATTTTTTTTATTATTTTCTCATGAAAGAGAAACATTATTATTATTTTTTTAAAAGATGATTTTTATGAATGGGCATTTTTATAATATTTGTTTAATAATAATATTTAAATTGGCAATAAAAATGAGAGAATGGGGGGACTTTAAATAAGTTCAAAAAAATTTTAGAAAAAATTATTTTTTGTCTAAAATAAAAAAATATTTCTTTAAAATTATTTAAAGGTATTCAATGCATTATTATTTATTTTCAGCTGCTTTCTTTCGTAATGAAAAAGGCGGACGTTCTTCTAATGCTGCACTTGTTGATGCGCCTATTACCGAGGCATTTTTTTAAATTATTATTTTTTTCCAAATTTAAATTAATATATTTTGAGGGAAAATTAAAGTCCTCCTAAATATTCAAAAAAAAAGATTATCCAAAAATAGATAAGAGCTTGAGGGGTTATTTAATGTTTGTTGAGTTAGCCCTCTTCAAATTTAATTTAGATTTATGGAGAAAGAAAATAATTTCTTAAAATTATTATTTAGGCATTAAATGCTTTAGCGAGTATATTCCACCGTTGTGATGAAGAAACTCAAATACAATTACGAGAAGCAATGCGTATTCTTTCTTCTTCAGAACTTTATACTCCAACAATTACTCGTTTTAGAGAAAATGATAGAATAGCTAGTGGATATTATGATGGATTAATTAGGGTAAATTAATTTATTTTTTAATTAAAAATTGGATAATAAAGAACTAAGCTTTAATTTCTTTCAAAAATAATCATTCCCTTTCAAACCCTCTAAGAACTATCTAATCTTTCTTTTCAGTTACACCATCCAACTCGTCAACGTAAACGTTCTGTAGTAGAAGCATATCGTGACCATCAACAACGTAGAGCATCTAGCGGTAGTTGTATTAGTGGATTAACAACATTAGGAGTAGGAGGAGGAACTTCTTTACAAGAACAAAAACAAAATTTAAAACGTCTTCACAAAAATGGAGAAGAAGAAAAGGAAGAAGAAGAGGAGGAGGAAGAAGAAGGAACAAATAATTTATTAGAAAATATTATTTTTAAACAAAAAGGGAGGAGAGTGTCGGCAGAAATATTTAAAGTTTTGGAGAAAGAACATTGCTGGGATTTTGATGTTATTGAATTAGAAAGGGTTACAGATTCACATCCTCTGGCTAATTTAGGGTTTAAAGTTTTTGAAAGATGGAGTGTTTGTGAAGCTTTACATTGCTCTTCTGATGTGTAGGTGTTTTTAATTTGAAAAGAAATATTTTTTCTCTCTTTAATTGAACTAAAAAACGAAAACAAAAGAGAGAATAATTAAATATTATAGGTTAACAAAGAATATTAGATTGATAAAAATATTAAAAATGATTAGGAAATAATTATTCAGAAATTTTGTCAAATATTTTTTGGACAGCGTAGTTACTCGATTAATTCCTCTGGGGAATTATATTTCAACCCATCTGTGAGTTGGGGAAATAATCGAGTAAATACTATATTTAAATATTTTTATTAGTAAAGTAAAAAATTTTTTTATTGGATTTATACCAGGGGTGGGTTTAGTTTTGTATCTCATGTCTCGTATTTTGTGGGACCAGGGCCACCCCTGATATGTAGCTTTCAACAAAACTTTAATTAAAATTTTAAAAAACAGATTACACAAATGGTTAACAATAATCGAAGCCAATTACCAATCTGGCAATGCTTATCACAATGCTACACACGCTGCTGATGTATTACAAGCAACTTCTTATTTTCTTTCTTCTGATCCAGTAAATTTTAAAAAATTTTTTGGAAAATATTTATTTTTTTTAAAAAGGTTGGTCAATTAATTCAAGATAATCATGCATTGGCAGCATTAATAGCAGCAACAGTTCATGATTTAGACCATCCTGGGAGGGGAAATGCTTTTTTAATGAATACCAGACAACGATTAGCTATTTTATATAATGACCATTCTATTTTGGAAAATCATCACGTAAATTTTTAATTTTTATTTGGGAAGGATTCTCAAGAATCCTCCTTTAAGTTTTCAGTTTGAGACTCTAATAAACTCATCTGACATATATCTAAAAGTCGAATGTATTGACGTGAGTAAAGTAACTTACTATGTGCTCTCTAACTGCTTCTTAAAAACAATTAATAGTCAAACTTAAGAAGACCATAAATTTAATTATTTTATTACTAAGTAAAATAGAAAGATAAGTGAAAATATAATTCAAGGAGGGATTCACTGATTAATTACTAATTAAAATTGTTTTATTTTTCTAGAGCAAATATTAAAATATTTTAAATTTAAAGGTAGCATTAGCCTTTCAATTAACACTTTCTCAACCCGGCGTTAACATTTTTGCCCAAATGCCACGTGATGATTTTGTTCAAATGCGTCAATCAGTTATTGATATGGTTTTGGCAACAGATATGAGTAGACATTTTGAACACTTGGCTAAATTTCAACAATTAATGGCTATATTACCTGGAAATGCTGATGAAGAAGCTGAACAGGAAGAAGAGGAGGATAGGGATACAAATTCAATGATTATTTGTAGAATGGTAAGGAAGGGGGTTAAAATTAGATAATGGAAATAAATGAGGGAGAAAATGTGAAGACGGGGATCTTATTAAAATCTGAGTCACTAATTCCTTTTAGGGAAAAGTTAATGACTTTAAGTTAATTGGGAAATTATACCTGTACATATTTACTGTTAAATGAAAGGACTTCTCCTTCCTTAAATAAAATTTCAAAAATAATTTTTTAAATTAAAAGATGGTTAAATGTGCGGATATTGCCAATCCAACACGAGAATGGAGATTATGTCATGAATGGGCTTTACGTATTGTACAAGAATATTTTGATCAAACAGCAGAGGAAGTTGAAAGAAAATTACCTGTTACAATGAAAGGATTTGATAGAGAAACCTGTAATGTTCCTTTGACACAGGTGGGTTTTGTGTTTGTGTGTGAAAAAGGACGGGGTTAACTTTCTCTCAGTGCGTGGTCTATTCTTACATTAGTTTTTCTTAGATACAGGGTCTCTTAAAAATTAGGACAACATTAAAATGACCAAACAATCCTTCGAATTAAAACTCCTTCCTCTCCAAAAATTATTTTAATTTAAGTGTACATTTGTTGATATGTTTGCCAGAGAAACATTTACTGGATGGTGCGAATTTGCTGCCTTACCTCACTTGTTAACCCGTTTAGAAGAAAATTATGAAAGATGGAAAACACAAGCTTCTGATTGGGAACCACAACGAAATAACGATAATGCTAATTTACTTGCTTTGAGAGAAAAGCAATGGAGAAGGATAAGTAATGGATAAACAATAATTAATTTAATTAAATTTTAATGTTTCTTTTTGTATATTTCTTTTTAGAAATTCACCCAATTTTTACTAAACTTTTTTAATTAGTTCAGGGTTTTCCAAGACGAAATGGGGATTTGATAGAGTTCCTTCCTTGTTTCAAAATCCTTCGTGCATAATTCAAAATCTCCTCTGATGAAATTCCTGTTAAAATGCCACCCTCCCCTCAACTAAAACTCACAAATTCTACATATTAAACAAAAAGAAACACAAAACCCCTTTACAATTTTTGCATAATATTCTCAATAAATATCAAAGAGCATTTTTTGTTAGCCTCTTAATTTCCCACTCAATGCATTTCTTTGTATTCTTTATTTACCTTTATACAATAATTGATATTTCTTTTTTTTAATTCCTTATTTTTTTCTTTTTGCTTCTTCCCAGAAGTTAGTCGCCTTCTCCCCTTTTTTATCTTTTAAAAAATTTGGATTTTTTCTGAATTTTTGTGCAATTATTTTTCTGTGCTCTATCATTTACTCTCACTATTTCTTACTCTGCTTTATTTTTATCAACTATATTAAACAGATATGGTTTTGGCTGTTTTGATTTATCATTTAAAAAAAAATAATTAGAAAATGCATAAATTTAATTGCTCATAAAAATTATTTTATTTTGATATTAGTCGGTTAATACTAACATCCAATTTATTTATCTACCCTCCTGTTTTTTTTTGAATTCCTCGTTTCCGTGAGATCAATCAGTTACGCTTTTTTTCCGATTAAACTCATTACAATTAATCAATTAAAAACTCAATATCAATATCCAATTTTATCAAGTTTAAAACAAAACAAAATATCTTAACCATTTAGTCTTCCATAGGAAAGTCAATACAAATTTAGAAAAAAAAGAAAAAAAATTAACCAAATATAATCAACATTATAAACCAAAATTAACATATAAATTTTCTTAAACTTTTCCCTCCCTCCCTTTATTTTCATTTGCATCAATTTATATATATTTAACGAAAATTATATTTGACATAAGGAATCTAAAATTATAAAAAATATTATTTAAAATCTCTATTCTAAAGTTTTTTACCTCAACATCCTCGTCCTTATCATTTTGAGTAATTGCCTCAAATACAAGTGAACGACGAAATGGAGGAACTTTATTACGAGACACTTCCTCCACCACTTGAATAACACTAAAAATTTAAAAATATAATGGTGCAAAGATTTAAGCATTACATAACTCCCAAACATAATTAAGGGTATTAAAAAGGTCGAATTAATGGAATAAATAAATTAAAAATTTAGATATCACCTTTTCTTAAACCTTAACCGTAAAATTTAAAATTAAACTTACTCTCTGGTTTTACGTTCAGCAACTTTTCCAGGTGGCTGGAAAAAAGCATAAAGAAGTGAAACACCGGAAGACATCATTGAGACAGTTAATCCAGTTTGTGTCTAAATTCATTCTTTTGAATAAAAATTCTAATTATTTGCAACCTCAATCCATTCAATAAACTGTCCAAGTGTTTTAGGTCCATTTACTTCCAATCTATCCCAAAGAGTAAATTCAATATCACGATACTAAAATATTTAAATATATATTTTCTTAATTTTTTCATTTCAAAAACCTTCTTTTTTGCTGCTTTTCCAGGTTCACTGAAAGCAATAAATGGAGTTGCTAGGTTAAGAAAAGCATTTTTAAAACGTTCAATAGGTGCCTTTGAACGTTGGCCCTCAACCTCAATAGTCTAAAGAATTGATAAAATATAATTTCTTAAAATCAAAAAACCTTATAAAGTTCTATACAAACAAGTCCAGCAACAACAGAAGTCGTCGTAGCCAATGCGGGAATAATTTTTCCAGCAATTTGTTTTGTCTTAAAAATCGTTTTCTAATTTTAAAAATTAAGAAAAAACCTTCATTCTATCAGCCTTCTCAATCGTATAATTTTCTGCACGTAAATTTGAAGCTGCAGTAATAAAGTCAATATGATGATTTGTGTCATCATCCTTCTCAAAATCGATTGGAGTTAAACGGCGAATATTGTCAATTTTTAAACGAGCCAAATTCATATTTAAAGAATCAAGAAGCTTTTCACTGTCATCTAAAATAAAAAGAAAATAAAAAAAAATATTAAATCATCAACCTCCTTCAGGGCCAGCTTCATCGTTAGCAGCAGCCTCTGCATCGGTAACTGCAATCTTAATGCCCTCTCTCGGTTTAAATTCTGGTGATATAATGGCGCGAGCAATATGAGCAACTTTGATAGGGTCACTAATTGGTTCAATATTATAAAGTTGTGCTCGTAGAAAAGCCGCTGAATAAACAAATTCCAAATGTTCAGGCTAAAAGTTTTTAAAAATTAAAAAACAAAATTTTACAAAAATACATTGTCAACATCAAAATTCAATGGATGGGGACAACGTTTAGTTCCTGACCAAAACTTTTGTCCTTGAGAAGTAACCTAAAAATAAGAATTTAAATCGTTTTAAAAATAAATAACCTGATCAGGAGGAAAATTGTGCAAAAGTTGCATAATCTCATTTCTATAAAGCGAATCAAACAAATCACGTGCCCATTTGACACAATCTTCAGTACTGCTTGGGCATTCATCAATTAAAGCTTTGTTTAATGCACGCAGTAATTCGATCTATATTAATCATTTTTGAATACCGGTATTTGATTACAACCTTTTGAGAAACGGTCATTTGTTGAAGACGGCCAAGAAAACCATTTACATCGTCCAAATATTGATTGGCTGTTTCTGCAACAGAGGTAAAATGATCAGCAAATTTCTAAATGAAATGATAAATTCAAAATGCTTTTAATTTTAAAAAGTACCGATCGAGCCCACTGAATCGTATGCTGAATTTGATATGGGAAATTCTTGAGTGTACAAACAGGTGTTTCTGACTCGGGCGGATCAGAAGTCGAACTAAAGAAATAAATATAAAAATTCTCTTTTTAGAGTTAATGTCAGTACATCCGGTTTCCTGACTGTCTGTCTGTCAGAAATACGGATTTTTGAGTTTTGTATTAATTTTAAAGAGAAAATCAGGCTCGTGTCTAGTAAGAAATCCGGTGAACCCAAAAAGCTTTAGAAATACCCGTATGATTCAGTTAAGTGTGGGAAAACCACTTGAGTATTTCCTTTTGCTCCCATCGTTCCAGATTCAAGTAATGGAAGTTGATAATAGACACAACGACGATCAACATAGCGACCTAAAATCAAAAAAGTTTAATACAATTAAGATTATAATTCAAGAAACTTACGAGCTTCAACATTATCCAAAGCATTACAAACACCATTTAATTGAGTGAAAAAGTCATCGTTGAAAACACTCTCTGTTGCCTCAGAAACAATGTCAGAAAGAGCTTGGACGTTAACTGCTGGGTTGAATTGCTTGATAGAACGAGCAGCAACTTCAGATTTCTTTTTCTGTAAAACTCAGTTTTTAATTCACCAAGAATATAAAGATTACCCCAACATCAGGTCGACGAAAGAGGAATTGTCTATTCAAGTTAGAAACTTCAATAGTATCTGGGTCTGTGACTTTAAGTAGACCACCATTACCCGCGGCCAATCCCATCATAGCCATATTTTTAAAAAGTTCACAACCAATAGCCCCTGCGCCAACAATAAACCAATTTTGTTTAGATAATGCTGCTTGGAATGCCCATCCAAAAACAGCTGCTTGACCATCATAACGAGTTTGGCGCTTAAATTTAAGAATTAAAAAAAGCTAAATTCTACATACCGGTTCGCAATCTTTTTCAGACAATTTACGAGCATCAAAGCTAGAGTAATCACCAGGAAGTGCTTCACACGAGTCTGTATATAAAAATTGTTTCAGAGGTGTTGTGTGATGAGTGACAGCTTTAAATGCCTCTTGAGCAACAAATCCACCAATAACAGAAGCAACAGGTTGAAGATTTCCAGTGGCCTAAAAACAAAAATAAACAAAAACTTATAGACTTAGAACCTGATAAGAAAAATTGAGCATCAATTGTTCAGGTATCTCTGCTGTTCCAGTCCCTTCAAGTTCAGCTTTAAACAATTCGGCATCCTTTTTGGAACGGGGTTTTGGTGAACGCTTGTGCTGAAGAAAAGAGCCATTAAACGCCAAAAATTACAAAAATAAAACCTTTTTCTCAAATTTGTAGAGTGCTTGCCAGAGGCGATGGAGGTGTTCTGGACCATCAAATTTAGCAAAATCCCAAATCATAAATTCTGGGGACTTTAGTGCTTCGGCAAGAGATTTAAATTCAATAAATTTCGGCATTTTAACTTTGCGAGCCCTTCCTCGAGAAATTGGGCCATCAATGACTGATGAGAAGACCGAAAGAGCTTTGCCAACATTAATTATATGACCTTCTATAAATTCACAAATCAGATATAGATATATTCAATTAATTAATTCAAACATACTTGCAGTTGTCTTTACTGGCGTTGGTGTCAATTTATTAAGTTCTGCAATCTCGAAATCCTCGAAAACAATATGATCTCCATCTTCCAATCCGTGATAAGCCTTGTCAAGGGTAAATATTTCTCCAGTCTCACAATTTACATGCTCGAGTAACACTTCATTATAAGTTTCACCATCAACATCGTGCACAGCAAATTTCTCACCAAGATCAACAAAAGCATAGGAAAAGAGACCTCTGGCATCAGCAGAAATGAAAAGCTTGCCATGTTTCCGCATCCAGTTGTTAATTTTGATCTGCTCCTCCCAAGGTGAATCAGTAACGATAACTAACTAAAAATGGAAAATCATTAGGGAAAATTTTCTTAAAAATTGAGAGAACTCGTTAGTTTAGAAAAGAATAAAAAAATAAGTCTTAATTTGGAAACTAAATCATAAAAATTTGTGGCTTGGATTTTACCCATAATTATTAGAATTCACAAGACATCCTACATGATCCAAAATTATTAATTTTTAAAACAAACATCAAACTGTTTCACAAATTCCTCATTCAATGCTTCTGTGTGAAGAACGCAAGTGACGGTATCATTCAATTCGGCCAACTTTGTGAAAGCGATTTTGGCACGATTCTCACCCACCATTGACTCGTCAGCATAAAAGCATGCTGATAAATCCCCAAAAGTCAAAAGTTTTTGGTCATGTAGAGTTACGTGACGAACGCCACCTTAAAGTAGTTTGTTAATGCATATGTTAATTCAGGCCCGTAGCCAGGATTTTTTTTCGGGGGGGGGGCCAAGGGGGGAAAATTTTTTCTGCGCCAAATTTTTGGCGCCGAAGGCGCCAAAAATTTTTATTTTCAGAGCCGCAGGCGAAAATTTTGAGAATTTTAGAAGGCCAAAAAAATTCACTTTTTCGGCGCCGCAGGCGCCAAAAATTTGATTTTCAGCGCCGCAGGCGAAAATTTTTTGAATTTTGGACCTCAAGAAGCTAGATTTCTTCCTTTTTAGCGCCGCAGGCGAAAATTTTGAAAATTTCGAAGGCCGTAGGCCAAAAAAATTCACTTTTTTTGCCCCAGCCCTTCCTCAAATTTTTTCCTTTTTCCCATTTCGGGGGGGGGGGGGGAATTCCCCCCCCTCACCCCCCCTGGCTACGGGCCTGTGTTAATTAATAACTAGAGACCGCAAGTCACTGGCCATGAGACATAATCTGGTTTTATCTAAAGTTCGAAATTTGATCATTAACGAAGAAAACACAAAAAATTTGACTATACGGAAGTAAAGGAAAGCCAGGTACAAGCCAAAAATTAAATAAACAGAATAAAAAATTTCATACCAAGGATAACATTTTTGGCAATTTCAAGACCAACGGATCCAATACCACTAATCAAAACCGAAGCCTTGCGTAAATGAGTCATGGCAGATTCGCCCAATGCATAACTAAAATAAAAAAGTTTTCAGGATTAATTTAATAATTTTACATTTGACGCGAATAAAGATTTGTGTCCACAGAATTGTCAGCAGAGTTTGGACCATTTGCATTTCCCCCTGTTTGATTTGAATTATTCTGATTGTTTTCAGATGCCGGCATTATTTTTCCGTTTCTTTGAGACTAAAATTAATTTTTAAAAAATATTTAAAATTATTTAAAAAATATACACAAATAGAAGAATTTCCACAACGAGTTATTTTTATTGCTGGTTCTTCGTCAAATATAGGTCTTGTATGCTTCATAAACCTAATAAAGAAGAAAATGTAAAATGATCGGTCAAAATTTTTTTTTAAAAGATTGATAAAAACAAGCACGAAAACAACAAAAAAAAAGTAAAAAATCAAGGACAAACATTCAATGAATTTAAAAAATTTAAAGAATCATCATTTTGTTGGCATTATGTATTTTTTGTTTTACTGTTGGAATGGACAATTGAGTCTTGGTAAAGGCTTTTGTTTTTGATGGATTAAAGAAATCCCTTGGAGATTTTCTTACAATAATTCTCTTAATTTATCATTTTTTATTTTTCACTTTTTTTAGATCAGTCTGTTTATATTTTAAAATTAAATGAATAAAATGGATGACCAATTGGCCGAATGTCGGGAGGTTTAAAAATTTAATTTTTATTCAACGTAAAATTATTTTATTTTAGATTTTTTGTTATTTTGACTCGAAGGGAGATGAAAAAATAAATGTAAAGCAAGTTGGTAAGTAAAAAAGAGAAGAGTTTTGTTTAATTGAAAATTTAAATATTTGTTAGGTGATGTACTTCGAGCTTTAGGTCAAAATCCAACTGAAGCTGAGATTCACAAATGTTGTGAAAATTGGACTAATCCGGGTATTTTTAAATAAATTTAAATGTTTTTTGTAAAAGAAATTTCTTTTAGAGGCACGTATTTCTTTTGAAGAATTTGTTCCCATCTATCAAGCAGTCAGCAAAAATTCGGGACAATTTACTAAAGAACAATTCGTTGAAGGACTTTCTCATTTTGATCGAGAGGGAAATGGGACTATTGCTGTGGCTGAGGTTTTTTGTTTTTTTTAATTTTTGTTTGAAAGAATTTTAAAATTCTAGTTAAAACATTTGTTGACAACTTTGGGGGAACGTCTTAGCGATGAGGAAGTTGAACAACTTTTGGCTGGTCATGAGGTCGCTAATGGTGGTTATGTTAACATTGAATCTTTTGTTGAGGCTATTATTCACCGGTAAATAGTGAAATAAAAAACTAATAATTTTTGAAATATAACCAGAATTTGGGGGTAAGTTTAATATTAGGCCAAATAAATAGGAATTTTAAACTATTGGGCTCCTATTCACTTCTCCCTCTTTTAATTTCATGGAAGGCAAGCCTGACCTAAATGCGGAGGCGTAATATTGTCCCAAAAACTACCCTAAATTAACAACTACTCAAAGTTAGTCCCTGTTGATGAATTTAGTTATCAGGGATAAATCAAACGATAAAGTTCAAAATTCTCAAGATTATTTTTAAGTTTCTGATTTACATTTGATTTAAATGCAAACTACTTTAATTATTAATATTAAAAAATATTTTTCTGGTTATATTTCAAAAAATTTGACTTTTTTAAAATCATTTTGAAATACTAAAATTTATTTAGTAGTTCCCCAATTTCTAACAATAATTTTTTATTTACAATTTTATCCTCCTTCAATTAACTAATTCCATTCCCTTCTTGCCAATTAAATTTTTGCGTGCATTAACATAAAATATATATTAATTTTCTCCAATTTAATTAAAACTAGCAAAAGACTAAAATTAATTTTTTAGTAATTTAAATGATTAATGTTAATAACTTGAATATATTTATTTTTTAGTCTTTTGCTTTTCTATTCATCTTACTAATTTTTTAAAAAATTCCCCATATTCTCTAATAATTTTTACAGAGATCCTATAGAGGCATTTTCTTCGTCCGCAGCGCTATTATCTAATCAAAGTGGACGAAGTTTTATTTAAATAATGAGCATTTACTTATTATTTCCCCCAAATTTTAAATTGTAAACTCTACTTATAGGGGCAATTATTTAAATTAAATTATTTTCTTTTTTTATTGTAAAAGTATTTAAATATTTTGATGCCAATTCATTTTAAATATATTTATTTGATTTAATAAATTTTATGGGGAAAAGTTTTTGTAAAAGCTTATTTTTCTTTTAATTTATACATACTTTTGATTTACTTGTTTCCTACGAAGTTATTAAAAGTACGTAGTTTTGAACTTTTCTAGTGTGCCATAATATAAGGACAAGGAGACTCTTATTATCGACCTTCTTCGAAATTTTTTCCTTGTTATCTAGAGGTTTTAAAAAAAAATACACAAAAAACGTTAATTCTATAAATGTCAATATATTTTTAAATACTTATAAAAATTAATTTTCATTTTCTCCTTTTCCCAACAAAATTAAATTCATATAAGCACTTCCACCATTATTATTTTGTTTACATTCCATTCTTTTTGTCTCAAGAACATTTTTTTGTTTTTGAATTTCTTCGCAAAGCTTTTGTAAATTATCATATTCTCCTCCACTTTCTGAAGATTGATTGTTGCTGCTATTTGAATGTTTTTCCTCTTCAAAATTAATTTCTTCCTTCTCTTGAAAATTTATTGGATTTAATTTTTAATAAATTGAATTTAAGTGAAGGATTCTTTTTAAAATAATTTAGGGATTCTCCTTTACATGTTTACAAAAATATGAGCAAATTATGTAAGGAAACAATCAGGTCTGGTAAATCCTAAGCTGACAAACAAAAAAGTATACGAAAACTCTAATTAAAAATTAATTTACCAATTTCTTTTGTTGTCCTTTTTATTTGTGGAGTAGAATATAAACGTGGAATTCGTGAAAGTGATGGGCTTGCAATTGAAGGTATTGGAGATAAGGGTAATAAATAATTATTTTGTTGTTGATTGGTTATATTATTATTTTCTTTTATTGTCAAAGATTTGTTGTCAAATGGATCATCTTCTTTATTATAAAAATATTCAAGAGGTGTGCTTTCATTTTCCTTGATTAAAAAAATTTTCATTTGGATATACATATTTATGTTAAACAAAAAAATATTTTTTTGAAATAAAAACACGGTCTTATATTTTGGATGTTTTCAGTTAAGCCAATCAAAATTCCGAGATAATTTACAAACGAGATTTATTGTTTTTAGAACTAGAAGTTTTTTTGATTCTCTTTAATTTGCATTTTTTAATAATTTTGATTAACTCTAAACCTCCCCTACCTTTTCATTTAAATTTACATTATTCTTCTCAATTTTTCCATTTTCTTCAAATTTTATAATATTTTTTCTTCTTTTTGATAATTTTCTTTTTTCTTTTATTAAAAATAAACTTAATAAAATTATAATTAATAAAAGAAATGCAATAAGAGAAGAAAGACAAATTGTTGAAATTGGCAAAAATGTTGATTTAACTTTAAATTTAATTTTTAATTTAATAATTATTTTAATATTTCTCACAAAAAATTCCATTTCCAAGCCATTGCTCACAATAACGTCCGTTATATTTATCGGGACATCTGATGATGAAAATATTATAAAAGAATTATTTGGATCTAGTAATTAATTCAAATAAATTTTTGGGTTATCAACAAACATTAGGGTTGGGGACCCGGTCCGAAAGATCGTGGCGGGCATCGAATTTTGGCCCAATAAAAGACTCGGTCGGGTCGGCCCGATAAAAATGACTCGAACGTCGGTCCGACTCGAAACCCCAACCCTAACAAACATCTTTAATTTTTAGTTAAAGTTTGTGGTAGTTCTCCACCTGAAAACTATTTTTATAAAGGATATATTGATATATATTTTATTAGATTTTTAAAATCATTCTTAATAATTTCCTTTCAAACAAAAAACAACAACTTACAAACAAAATTTACTTCCATTATTATTCATTTCAAAACACAACCCCCCATTTTTACATTTATTATAATTATTTTCACAAGGAATCGTTCCAATTTTTGGTGTCATCTTTAATGTTCTTTGATATATTTGATTTTTATTTGTTATTTGTGGAAAATGTCTTCTTCCTTTTCTTAATAATTTAGCTTCATCTGGAAATATTTCGGCAGAACAATGGAAGAGGATTGGCTTTTTGATATTTTGTTTATTATTATTAGCTAATTTTTTATTTTCTTCTTCCCAAGGAATAAATTCATAGGCAATACTAAATATTTAAAAATTAAGAAATTTAAAAAATTTATTGTAGTAATAATTTTTTGAGGGAAATGAGAGATTAAAACACTTCCTTTTTGATTAAAACAAAAATGATTAAAGATATACATATGGACTCAACAAAATTAATGTTCAGTTATTTGATAATGAATTCTAATTTTTCATTTAATTTAAATATTCTCCCCAAACCTTCCACCACTTTCTTCTTCAATTATTCCAACTTTCTTTCCATTTTTATGTAAAAGTAAAGTACTCGGAATAAAAGCCCTTCTAGATTCTTCCCCAATAGCACATCTAACAATGCATTTTTCTTCTCCCCAAACTGTAGCCGAACGTAAAGAAGCACTCGAAGATTCGTCTGAATTAAGCAATAATTCAAAAATTGGGGGAACTTGTTGTTGGGTTTCTCTTTTTATTGTTGTTGTTGATAATAATGTTTTCCTTTTATTTTGAATTATAAATTCATCTCCAATATTTTCGTTATTATTTTCTCGCATCCTTTTTTGTATAAATTAAAATTCGTTTGTTTTACTTTAAAAATAAATTTTGATAAATAAATAAATCACTTATATAAAACAATAATTTGTGAAATTTTAGTTTAAAACTTTTTTTAGATAGTATTCAAAAATCCTTAAAGATATTTTTGGAAAAAATATTTACTAAAAATTAATTTGAAAGTCTGTGCACCAAAATTAAATTATTTAACATTCGCCCTTGCAAGTTTCAATTTATTAAAAAAAACATTTACATATTGATTATCGAAAAATTAAAAAATACTTTTGTGTGGTCAGTTATCTAAATATATTTTTAAAAACAAATCCTTTAAAACTTTTAATGCGCGAAATGTAGTAATGCTCTGATTACGTTTTTGTTTTTAATTCTCGAACACACAAAAATGAGAGGAAAACAAAAATATTTATAAAAAATGATTTTTCTTTTTACATTTTTTGTAGAAAAAAAGGATTTACTACTAAACAAGATCTTCTCCTCCTTCTTTATTGTCCACTTCCAACAAATTGTTTTAAACAAGACAAGAAAATTAAAGAAAATATTTTCTTCTTAGCTTTTTACCACAAAATATATATTGTTTCTATCAAACAAAAAATGGCCAAAAAAACAGGAAATAAACAAAATAACAGTATAAATAAAATATAATTAAATACCTGTTTAAAAGAGATAAATGTTAATTTACTAAATAAAAATTATTTTTTATATAAATCAAAAAGCATAGAGCAGTTTTTAGTTTTTTAATAAAAATGTTCTTCTGGATTAACAATTTTATTAAAGTTTTTCGGTCGATCTTGGACTGATCCTTGTTTTGAATTTTTAATAGAAAAAATAATAACATAAATTTTGGAAAGTTATTTAAAAATTAGAAAGTGAATGTTAATTTATTGAATTAGGTGCTTTATAAAAGTTTTAAAATTATTTAAAATGAATTAATAATTTTAAGGAAAAATTAAAGTAGTTAACCCAACGGGACCTTCGCCCTAAACAAACAAACCTTAATCCCTTTAACATGTTTTTCGGCAACATCAAAGGATAAATTGTTCGAAATCCTCTAATCCTTTTAACATGTTTTTGCGGTAACATAAAAAGATAAATTGTTCGGAAACCCCTAACCATTAAAGCAAACAAACTTAAATGTTTAAATATTGTTTTTCATAAACAAATTTTTTACAAATTATTTTCTCCCTTTTTCTTAAAAATTTGGGTCATTTTTCCCTTCGTTTGTTTTTCTTTTCTTTTGCTGCAAACTTTAAAAGTGCGCTATTTTTTTGTTTACTGGGTATTGTTAGTTATTTTTCTTTATTTTTCACACATGTTTCTTACTTTCATTTTAAGCGGTAATCAGGCAATACAAAAGGAATATGGAAATATATGATTTAATAAAAGATAAAGAATGGACAACGTTTGGTATGTTTACAAAAACTTTTTTCACATTCCTAGGACCAGATCATTCATTATTATTACTTACTAATTTTTGAAAAATGACAAATATTTCCTTAATTTCTGAAAATTTACCTACTAATCTGTCTTGGGTAAAGGTGGATAACTGTATCTGTCCTCTTCCAAAAAATTCTTGCTATAGGCCATACTTGTATACAAAGCCTATACAATGTGTGCATGAGAACATTCAGGATATAGGGGAGTTTCTCCAAAATCCAAAATCTGATAATATTTTTCCTATTATTTTAATCTTCCTGGGGTTAATTTTGACAATTCAGGTATAACATTAAGATTCCTTTTTATCAATTTTAATTAAGTTTTTGACTTGTCTTTTACAATGTTGTGGTAAATTATCAAAGAAAGGGACGCGGGGACGTTACAGAGTTTCAAAAGACACTGGAACTGTGGCAGGTGATTTGTGGATAAAATAACAATAATTCATTTCATTTTTTAGTAAAGCCTGGGAAACCCCGAAATCGTCAACCAACAATGCCTAAACCATTGAAGGTTGTTTGCCATCCAAATAAAGTGGAGGTGACAGAGATTGAGGTAAGAACTTAAAAATAATTCAAAATAATTTCAAATAATTTGCAGTTAGAGGAAGTCAAAATCGAGGAGACCCGCCTTTAATGTGAATTTTTATGAATAAGAATTAAAATGAATATTAAATAATTAATAATTTTTTCAAATTTGAAGTATTTTTATTTTATGAAGAAAATTAATTGCAATAAATTGTTTATTTGAAAATATAATCGTTTAATACAAATAAATGAGGGAGTAGAAAAATATAAGAATGGTAGATGAGAATTCGTTAAGCTAGGATGTTGAATAAGAATAGGGTTTAGAGAAGTAAGGGAAATTAAAATAATATTTAAATTGAGGGAAAAATAAATTAAATAAAAATTGAGTTTATTAAGACATTATTTTCAAAATTTAAATCAAATATAATACATTGGTACATCAGGGCTTGGAGCCGGACTTGCTGGTGTCTCGTCGTTGGTCCAGTTGTGTATTGGTGATGAAGCACCAGAGTCAATAATTGTCTCATTGACCAATTCTTCATCTTCCGCCTCTTTCTTCATATCCTCAATTTTCGAAAAAATTTTAACTTGCTCCCCAGTCATGCAAATCCAAAAAGTCTTAATATAAAAATTAATTAAAATTTTTATTAAAATTGAATTCACTTTTGGTATTCGGTCTATACCAGGAAGTATAATTTCGCCAGTGCGTTGATTGCGGAAGAGTCCATTTTTGATATCAGTTGAACCTTGCCTTGCATGAAAAAAATACCATGGACAAATATCAGTTAAGATATCATCCGTTTGATTATTTTTGTCAATCTTAATTTAAAAATTCAAAAAATTTATCTCAATAAAACCCACATTTTTTTGTTTATCCTTAGACCAACACTCTTCAAGTGTGAGTTGTTTTTGCTTGGACATTTTAATTAAATCAGGAAAAATTTAAATTAATTTCTAAATTTTATAATTATTAGCAAAAAAATAAAACAAATTATTATGATCGAAAAATATATCTTAACTCAAAGGAGAATTAATTCTCGATGGAAAAAGGAGAAAATAATTGCGTAATAATAAGTGAGTGAGAGATGGCGGTTATTCATAAAATACATAAACTAAAAATTAAAGTAAATATTAAAAGGAAAATTGTATGCTGATATCCTCAATGGAATAAAATAAAGATGAAAAATGAATATAAAAGTCAACCGAGATACTTTTATACTTCCAATTAACTCTTGAGGGCGTGGTCAGTCAAGATCAGATTTTTTAAGATGGGCGTTCATTTAAATTCATTTAAAATTAGTAATATAAATAAAAAGGCGGGGTTAAATTAATTTAACCATTAAAAATAAAATTTAGATTTCTAACAAAATCTTCAAATCATTTAGTTATATCTTAAAAATAATGGCTATTAATATAAACGATAAAAAATCTCTTATCCAACAAATCCTCCCTGAGGTAGATTTTAATGTAACCAATAAAGGTTTAACTATTTCTGCTTCTCAACGCCTCTCCACACCTCGATTTATACCTTTTGACAATGTTGGTCGATGTCGTGAATGTAAGGCAACAGAAGCTGAACTTGATTTCGTTGTGGCAAAAGAGGGTGTAACATTTTATTGCTCGAGAATCAAAAGTCCTATCTTTATTCCTTTTGATACAATCTATGATCTTCCGGGGCATTGCTTTTTCAAAGTAAATTTAATTAAAAAATTTAAATAATTTTATATTTAAAATTCAGATTCGAAACAAGGCTCGTGTTTTCAATGTCATGCATGGCGAAACACCTCAATGCTTTCCTGTGCAAACACAAACCAATTTCAAGGCACATCAAAAAATTTTAAAGGAGGATAATAGAAAGGAAAAGGATGAAAGTAGTGAGAAAAATAATGAAAAGGAAGAAAATATTGGGAAAACCAGTGAAATTAAGAAAGAAGATATTGTTGATGAAGAAATGGAAGATGTTTTAAAAGAGTTTTTTGATAATATTGGAGAAGCTATAACTAGTACTCCTATTCCAGGGGAAAAGCTTCAGGAGTTGCAGGCACAGGCTATTGCAATGGATGATGAGATGAACAATCTTCTTAAGAACATCCCAATCGATCATACCCCTTTAACTCACACTTTGTAATTTAATTTTTCAACTACTAATAACTTTTTTTTTCATTTTAATTATTTTCCTTGTAATGGAATCTCTTAATTTTTCAAGTAAAGATTTAAAATTAAAATTACCCTTTGGCTTAATTATTTCTGGCCCTAGTTCAAGTGGTAAGAGTACTTTTCTTCTCAAATTCATTTCCCAAGCCGCTGATCTTATACACCCTCCACCAAAAAGTACTCTCTACTGTTTTGGTGAAATGAGCAGCATTGTTCCCAAACTTCAAAGATCGGGCGTTAGTGTTTATGCCGGTGTACCAACAGAAGATGTCATTAATCGACTTTTAAAACCCTCATTAATTATATTAGATGATTTATTGCTATCTATAGAAGAGAAATATTTATCCGAACTTTTCACCAAAAAATCCCATCATCAGAATTTTGGTATCGTTTTCGTCACTCAAAATCTTTTTGAGAAAAAAATAAAAGTAGCAAGACAAAATGCACAATATATAGTGATTATGAGATCTCCCAATTCAGTCTTAGCTGTTAGAAATATAGGTGTTCAACTTTTTCCTCGACAGCTGGACTATTTTCTTGATGCTTATAGACAAGCAACAAAAATTCCCTATGGATATATGTTAATAGATATGCATGCATCATCAGATTCCAATCTTCGTCTTCGAACAAACATATTTAAGGACGACGAAGAAAAAATTATCTTCATTTCTAAAAATGGAAAATAAATTTGAGTTTAGTCCGTTAATAAAAGAAAATGTAAAATTTTTAAATACTCTTGCAAAAACAAAATCTTCACGTAAACAACGTCGAATCATTAAACACGCGCAATCTAGTCAACTCCTAGCCTTAGCTGAAATTTGTTTGAACATTGTAAAATTAAGATATCAGCTTACGACTAGGCAGAAAAAACGTCTCATGCCTTATGCTCAATTTGTCCGCCGTTTGAGTCGTTCTAGAAGTGAAGGGGGTGCGAGAAAGTTATTAAGGAAAACTGTTTTTCAGAGAGGAAGTGGCATTGGCGGAGTGTTTGCGGCACTTCTTACACCGATCCTCATTGAAATAGGAAAAAAGATTATAAAAGGTGATAGTCTGACCGAATAATTCATTATTTCACTCATTCATATTTCATTAATTATATTATTTTAAATAATGGCGAATAAATTTATTTTAGTACCAGAGGAGATTTATCGAGGTCTTACATCAAATGATGTAGGTGAACCTAATCTAGATTTTACCAGAAGAAATTTAGAAAAATCAAAATTAAAGCGGGAAAGTGAGTCTGCTAAAAATGTTCACTATAACCAAGAGTTAAGACGTTATTTACATATGAGAAATGAACGTGAAAATAAACCAGTAAAGGTTGAGATGGTAGCTAATAAAAAAGGTGTAGTAGTACCAAAAACACGTTCTCGACCATCTTCATATATTCCAAATAACGATGAAAACGATGATATATGGCTTAGTGATGATTTATCATATTCAGCTTATCCTAGAGAACCCCCTAATTTTGCTTACAATATTGTACCTCCACTTCATGAATCACCTTCTCTTGCTTCCTTGCCCAGCAATAGACAAAATTTATTAAATGAAGGTTTGTCTCTATCACCCACAATAATTCGTCATGGTCTCAAAAGGCGTGAACAAAATAATGGAGAAATTTCAAAAAAGTTAAAATTAAACAAAGTAACCAAGTCCAAAATTCCTATTTTTAAAAGGAATAAACAAAAGAAAAGAGTGACTGTAACACCTACAGTACAACAAGAAATAAATGAACCAGCAGCAGTTTCTGCACCCTTAAGAAATTCTCCCCCTATTCCACTCACTGTTTCAAAGAGAGAGAATGATTCAGATGATTTTAATGTTGTAAAAAGAATAAAAAAACATGATAAAGCGAGGGATAAAGAATTATTAGAAAATGACCGAGAATTAAGACGCAAGGAAGCCCTTCGAATCGATAAAAAAAGAAAATTTATACAAAGAAAAAATGAAATTATAAAACAAAAAGTCCCTCTTGATTATTACGAAATACAACGATTAAACCAACTAAGTAAACCTCCCGGTAAGAATATCAAAAGAAATGGTATCTCGCCTCCTAGACCTATATCTCGTGGTGTTTTTAAAAGAAAAATTGAGGATAATGAAGGTGATGATCAGATTGCTTTAAAAAGATATAGAAAACCAGTTTCTAAAAAGGCTTCAGAACAGGCTGCTAAATTGTGGATGCAAAGAATAAAGATTAGAAATTTAAAAAATAAATGGGCAAATAGAAAACCGACACAGTCGGATATAAATAAATTTAAACCAAAGCTTTGGTAGAATAAATGGCAGATTATATAAAATTACTAGATGATTTATACAATAATCCGAAATCACCTGCTGCTTATTCAGGAATTGATAGCCTATGGTATGAGGCTAGGAAAACATTCAAACATATTCCAAGAAATGTTATTAAAGATTATTTGGAGGGTCATCGCACATATACACTTATGCGACCTAAACGTGTGCGATTTCCGAGAAGTAGAACTATTGCTGCAGGTTTTATGACAGATGTTCAGGTGGATTTAGCTGATCTACAAGCATTAGCCAGGCATAACAAAGGATATCGTTATCTATTAGTAGGAATTGATGTTTTATCCAAGAGAATTTTTACTGTTAATTTAAAATCTAAGAAATCAGATGATATGGTTGAATCTTTTCGTCAATTAATTTCACAAATGCCTATGAAACCGCACAGAATTTTCTCTGATAAAGGAACTGAATTTAAGAATCGCCAACTTAAGGAATACTTTGAAAAAGAGGAAATAGATAAGCATGAAGCTACTCATTCATCTGTTAAAGCATCACTTGCTGAAAGGGCTATTAGAAATTTGAAACAGCGTTTATATCGTTACTTTTCGCAAAATAAAACTTTGAAATGGATTGACATTGTACAAAAAATTGTTTACGGAATTAATAAATCACGTTGCAGAGTGCATGGGATGCGGCCAATTGACATTAATTTTGAGAATGCTCAAGAAATCTGGCAAAAAATGTATGGTGGAATTTTCTCAAATAAAAACAAGAATTCTAAATCAAAATTAAACAAAGGAGATTTTGTCCGAATGAGTGTTGGAAAAGGAACGTTTGATAAGGGATATTTACCGAATTGGAGCGACGAAATACTAGAAGTGGATAAGGTTAAAGATCAATCTACTCCACTACTATACAAACTTAAGGACGATAAAGGAGAGAAATTTAAAGGGTCTTTTTACAGCCATGAACTATCTAAAGTGCGCAAAGACAAGGAGACAGAGTATAGAATAGAAAAAGTGTACAGAAAAAGAAAAAGAGCAGATGGAGCAAAAGAACTACTTGTTAAGTTTATAGGATATCCAGATAGGGAATGGATTTCTGAGTCGCAGCTAGTATAAATATTTACCCTATTTGTTATTTGTATCATTTTAATTTTATTAATAAAAATGTCAAACAATTTCTTTGTGTTTTTACCAAGTAATGTATCTGATTACCCAGATAATCAACCCAATAAATTTCGAGTTCATCTACCTAAACCAATATATTTTAACGGAGATTGGGTTTGTGGTTTGCACAGTATTAGCTATCCTTATTCGTGGCCTTCCACTATCGGCACATTAGACGATCAATGGATAAAAATAAATTTTTTTGATGAATTAAATAAACAACAGGTGCTTCGTGTGCCGATACCAAAAGCATCTCATATTAAAGTAGAAAAATTGCGAGATTTCCTTAATTCCACGCTTGAACATCAAAGTAATGCATTAGATTCAATTTTCACTTCCAAAGGCTTAGTGGATAAACCAACCGTTTTGTCTCCGCCGAAATTAGATAGAAAGAAAAGGGCCGCTGAAAATATTAGACCTATCTCACCACCTCTACAATTAAAAGTAAATAAAAAGGAAGAAAAACCTCAAAAGATTAATTCACCTCCAAGGACCCAAGAAAATATAAATAAAGGAAAGGAGTTGCGCAGTGAAGGAAAAACAAAAGAGAATGAAAATATAGATAAACAAATAAAATCTGGCTCGCTGTCAGCTTTAAAGTCGCCATCTGTGCAACTAAATAAAAAGGACGAGGCTCCTCAAAAGACCAATTCATCCCCAAAACCTGAAGCGAAAGAGTTACGTAATGAAAAAGAAAGAGAAAATGCAAATAAAATAAAAATCATCTCACAAGATGAAGTGCCAAAAAAATCGCTTTCCCTCTCACTCCCGCCTTTAAAGAGTGATGAATTACAAACAATAAGAGAGAAAAAAACACCGGCCTCAAATAATGTGCTTACTATACTAGGATTAGCTGAAAGTGAATCGGAGGATGATGCAGAAATAGAAAATAATCAAACAATAACTGTTGAAGAAGAAAATTTCTTGAATAAATCAACCAGGTTTTCAATAAGTAAATATGGGAAGAAATATAAAGGTGGAATAAAACTTCTTAAAAATATTATTGATTCTATTGAATTTCAATATAATGTAGATTTTGGACGTTTTCGTTTGATTTTTGGTCATCCTAATATTATACATATATCATTTTCATCACAACTTGGTTATGTACTTGGATTTGAAAATCCTCATAAGGTTAAACACAATGAAATTGCAAAATATGGATGCGATCTTCGAGGAGGATTTTCTAGTTTCGCGGTGTATGTAAAAGGCTTGACGGAAAATATGATTATCGGAAATTCACTAAGCTCTCTTTTAAGAGTAGTTTCTGTTGCAGGTTCTAATCCTGGTGAATATAATGAAAAGATTTACGATACCCCTATTTATGCGCGTGTACTACCTAGAGAAATAAACGAAATTGAAATTGAGCTGCGAACAATGGATAATGGAAGACTTGTCCCTTTTTCCTATGGAACAGTTCTTGTGGTATTAATATTCAAAAAAGTGATTAATTTTTAAGCAGACATTCTCGTTGCTATATAAGTGCTTTGACTTTATATATTTTTCTCATTATTTTATTCATTTAACTTTAATCAATAAAATTTTTAAAAATGGTTCATGTTGTTTTTGATACTTCTTTAATAGGTTATAATGATTTTTTCTCGCCGAAAAATTCTCAAAAATTTTTTGATCAAAATGGAAGAGGATTAGAAAGTATTGGTGGTGAAAACAATTATTCATATTTTAGAGGATCTTCCCCATTTCAAAGAGGTTATGGATTACAAGGAGGAGCGGGGATTGGCAATGTTTTCAGAGGACTTTGGCGTTTTTTCCTTCCAATTGTCAAGCGTGTAGGAACTAATGTTACTGCAGAAGCCCTTAACACAGGTCATCGCGTTCTTGAACGTGTTAATCAAGGAGAACCAATAAAAAGTGCAATAACTAGCGAAGGAAAAAAAGGAATAGATAATGTGTTAGAAAAAGGAGGATTACCTCGGCAATTCGGAACGGGATTTTCAAAATCTCACACGGCTAAAAAGAGTATAAAAGGAAAACGAAAACGAGAAATTTCAAATCATAAAATAGTTATTGGAAAAAAACGAATTAGATCGGACGCATTTGGATTATATTAAATATTTTTTAAAATGGCATATCATAAAATTGACAATGATAGTATTAACTCAGTTACAAACGCTCTTGATTTTTTTGAAATTCCTCCTACAAATGTAAGTATATCTTCAGCTAAAGTTTTTGAAATTTTGACTAGCAATCCACTCACGGATACACCTTATCATTTCAAAATTCATTCCAGTCAAAATTATATTGACTTATCAAAATGCTATTTATTTACTGAATTTCGTATTCGCAAAGCGAATGAAAATGGAGCATGGGTTAATTTGGAAGCAGGAGATAATGTTGCACCAATTCAGCTTATTGGGCATACTTTTATAAATAATATGAGGATTAGTATAAATGGCAGAGAAGTATTTAACTCGAATTCCCTTATGGCTTACAAATCCTATCTTTCCCACGAGCTTAGTTTCTCACTAGCAGCTAAAAGTTCTCATCTCAATGCAGCAGGATATTATGGAGATGTTGGATTAAGTCTAGAATCAGGAGCAGGGTTTAATTCAAGAAAGGTACGATTTGGATCAAGTAACACAGCACAGTTTATTGCAAAAATAGATGCTGATCTTTTTAATCAACCCCTATATCTTATTAATCACTGTGAAGTGGACATAGAAATATTGCCAAATGACAGCAGATTTGTTTTGATTGCTCCTCCAGTCGGGGTGGTCCCACAAGCCAACCGTTACCAATTTGAGATTTTAAATTGTAAACTTTACGTTAAAAAAGTCGATTTAATGGATGGACTAGCATTTGATATCGCGAAAAAATTAGAAATAAGCCCTGCTCGATATGCTATTCGCAAAACTATGATGAAGCCGCTTTTTATAAGTCAGGGCCGCTATGAGTTCAATGCAAATTTGTTTATGGACCAAATCCCAAGAAGAGTAATACTAGGGCTTGTTGCAAATAGTGATTATGTAGGCAATATATCACGAAGTCCTTTTAATTTTCAACATTTTAATGTCAGAGAGATAAATATAAATGCTAATGGACGAAGCTACCCTCAAGCACCATATGATTTTGATTATAGTAACGGAAAATTTGTTAGGGCATTCAATGATATGAATGAAGCTATTGGATTTGGTAATTCTATGGAAAGTAATGGTATTACTTTCGAACAGTATGGATATACTCATGCAATATACGTTTTTAATTTAACAAACAGTGGGGAAGATCAAGGGGGGCTTTTCGATCTAATTAGAAACGGAACAACAGCGGTCAATATTAAATTCAGCAAGCCAGTTCCCGATGGAGGTGTGATGCTAATTGTAATGGGAGAAGCAGATTCACTTATAATGTTGGATAAGAATCGAACAATAACCAGTGATACAACCATTTAATAAACTCATAATTGTAAATTATAAAACATTTATATTTCGTAATAAATATTTTCATTATTATTATTATTGGAAAATAAAATAAAAGTAATTAAGTCTTGTAATTTTTCTCAAAAAATATTTTTATTAATTTAAATACTTTAGAAAATGTATTCCAAAACAATTATTCAAAATATATTATTTATTCATATAATTTTTCCAACCTCTGCCTTAGTACTTAGTGAAGATTCAAATCTCAAAAGTCTTCCTGAATATTCGGAATATTTAAGAAGGATAGGTTATAACAAAACTAGAGATATAATAGGGAAAGATATAAAGACAACAAAGGAACCTAAGGTTAAAAAGATGGAATCACCTATTGCTCATTTTGCTAATTTCCCTTCGATTCAATTATGCAAGGATGCACCCACCTCAAGTCAAGGTTACTACACTAATATATATTGCTGGGTGATGCTTGCTCTTTACGCTTTACTCATTCTAAGTCTTATTATATATCAGTTACGTTCAATTATTTGGCTAAAATCTACAATTCCTAATAATAAAAATAGTGTTCAAAGAGTAAATTTATGCTCTATATCAATTGATGATGATCAGCTTGCAGATAGAAAGAATTTTGAACTCAAATCTCCAGACAAAAAACAATTTTCTGGGATGTCTGCCATGCGATAGTCTACCTAGCCCATCAACACTCAACTACCCAGTATCTTTTATAATGAATTTTGACCCAAAAAGAATGGAAGGATCACACTGGGTTGCCATTTTTGCTGAAGGAATTGATAAAGAAGTTCTTTACTACGATAGTCTAGCCCTATTTTCATTCGAAAATCTTAATAAAAAATGTCAGATTTCAAATTTTCTAAAACAATTTCCAGCAATTGTAAGAAATAGAAGAGCTTATCAATCCTATTCTTCGAACACATGTGGTCAACATGCTATCTGCTTTATCTATTTTTTATCTTTAGGTCAGAAATATGAACATTTTTTAAATATATTAGAAAATACTCACACCCCAGATTTATTTGTTGAAACATTTGTAAATAAAATGATAAAAAATTTTTAATAATGAAATGTAGCGTATTTAATGATCTGAGCACACTCAGAACAGACAAAAAATTTATAAGAATAAGTGTTCCCTTCTAAAAGCTTAATTATTTCTTCTTGATCCATATCAAAGACTGTTTCGCGACATTGGCAACACCACGTAGAAAGTTCGTAATTATGATCCAAAAAGATCCAGAACGAAGACAAATCCAATTTCTTCCCATTTTTGATCACTTGATTTATTTCTTTGATTGCTGGATGCCATGGGCAATCCCAAAATTCAGCCGTTCCCTAAAAATAAATTTATTAAATAAAATTAGATAACAATAAAATTTTAAAAATCGACCTCTACAGTTTTTTGCTCAACATCTTTAATGTTCAAAGACGAGAAAGTTTCTTCCATTAAAATTCGAAAATATTTTTATTTTTAAAAGACTTAAGTATAAAAAATATAAGTAACAAAAAAATATAAGTAATAAAAATAAAAGTGATAAATAAGAGTTTTTATATGCTGCAAATGTTTACTTAATATGTTAAATAAAAAGAATATTATTCTATATTTGAATTCGCCGAGATTTTTATTCATCCGTATTAGTCCTGGCCGCATCTTTTTAAAGGAATTTCAAACGAGATTTAGTTATTTTTTAATATAATGGAAGACAAATAAAGAGAAAAGTTCGTTTTAAATGCCGCTAAAAACACCTGTTGTTAAAATTTTTGTATTTGCTCAAATTGAGCTGGTGTTTGCTTTATAAAAAAATGAGTTCAAATATTTTCATTTATGTGAAAAGATATATATATATATATAGGATAGAAAAGCTATATTGGAAATCATTCTTGAATATTTATAAAAAAATGAGCTCATCTCGGTCATCATCGCCGAAAACAAAACGATCAAAATATTCCAATAAATTTTATATTGAAAATATATTAAATCCATTTTTCCCTAATTCTCAAGAAATACCTCAATTTTCGCCTAATTTTGGTATTACTCAACATGGTACAGGTATCCCTAACCCTGAAAAATATGTTGAACAGTTAGAAAATATTTCTCTCCACAATCCAAAGTTCCAACTCTTCAAGAAACGTATAAAATTTCAAATTAAAGACTTGCCTGCTGATCCTGAAGGTTTACTAGCTGGTATATTTATATAGAATTATAATAATATTACTAATATTTAAGGTATTTTTCAATATTGCATTGATGAAGCGGTAGACCAAAGTGATCATGAGGGTGTAAATCCGCTTAAACTTGGATGTATAATTAGTAGTGAATTGCTTGATCCAGATGTTTGGATTCCAGTGCGTGAGATGAACGACAATACAGTTGACGCAATACTTAATCGATTTCTACAAGTGGGCCAGAGTAAAAAACAACAGGATATTACACTTTGGGGTAAACCATTTACTGTAACATTGACAACGGTAGATCGCAGTGCTCTTCCAGAAAAGAGAAAAATTACTGGTGGATCTTCTAGAAATCGAAAACTTGCTCCAGTTCATCACCGAATCGATAGTCAATGTTTAATTAAGGTAATTTTAATTTTAATTTTTAATAATTTAAAAAAATTTTAGGTAAATAACTCGAGTAATTATTGTCTCTTCTATGCCCTTCAAGCCTCACTTATGGATAAAATTAAAAAATGGCCACGGTGGAAATATTTTGATTACATACACAATCGTAAAGGACAAAAAGGTGAACTACAGAAAAATACAGAGATATTAATGCGAAAAGTTGGGGCTCCAACTCGTTTAAAGGAGTACGATGCAGAAATATGGGTGCCAAAAATCGTTGAGTACTGGAACAATTTTCTCTTCACAGGGCAGTTTATTTTTAAAGTCTACATTTTTGGATCTTCAGGACATTATAAACCTTTGTTTAAATTTGGTCCTGAGGAATTTAATATCCCTATCGTTCTCTATTATAACAACAAACATTTTGATGGGGTACAGAAAATTGGTGGATTATTTGGTCAACCATACTGTCTTTCTTGTGAAAAAATTTATAATAGATCGCAAAATCACTCAATTAAGTGTCGTTCACGGTGTTCAAAGTGTTCTCAAGTAGGGGTTGGTTTTCCTTGCAAATCTAAGGATAATTATAATAAAAAATGCATTGGATGCAACAAAATATTTGACAACTACAATTGTTATAATCATCATTTAATTAGTAGATTTTGTAACAATTCCAAGCAGTGTGATAAATGTGGTGAAATATGGAATGTATATGATAACAAAAGAAATGGGCGTAGTGGTCATATATGTCTGGAAAAATACTGTGGTAGATGTGGGGACTTCCATGATCCCAAAAGAGGATGTTTTATCAGAATACTCAATCCAAAGAGACAACTCCCTTATCGACTTATCTCTTTTGATCTGGAAACAACTCAATATAAGAAAGTTAATTCAGTCTCACCCGATAAAAGGATTCATGAACCTAATTTTATTGCTGCAAAGGTAGCTTGTCCTGATTGTATAATTAATGGAGAATGGCGAAAAAGCTTGAAAAAATACAATTGTAAAGTTTGTGGTCAAAACCGTCTTATCACATTCTCCCAACAACCTTTTAATAAGACAAGAGTTGATAAACAAGTTATAGATAAAGATCCATTAAAAGCCTTCGTTCATTGGCTTCTTTATAAATTACCAAAAGATTATGATACAGTTGCATATTCACATTTTGGAGGTCGGTTCGACATGGTAATAGTAGCGAGCCAATTATACTCTGAAGGTATCAATCCACAAGTACTCATGAAAGGAAACAAGCTATATGAAATGAAAATAATGAAAAGGCCAAATTACAATTCGAATATTATATTTCGTGATTCATTCAATCTAATGCCAATGGCATTAGCTGCACTTGTTCCTACTTTTGGTCTTGATATTGATGACAAACCTTTCTTTCCCCATCTTGCCAATCGTCCGGAAAATTATGGGAAAAAGATATACTTGTCTAAGGAAGATTATATGGCCTCTGGTATGATGCCCACAAAAAGAAAGGAATTTGATGCATGGTTTGAGAAGAATAAAGAAAATCCCTTTCTACTAGATGAAGCTCTCGCTAGTTATTGCACTAACGATGTTGAGATTTTGATGTGTGCTCTTGTGGCATTTAGGAACGAATTTTTTGAAACAACTAAACGATCTAATCACGAAGGTATCGATGTTTTGAAAGAATGCATGACTATAGCTAGTGCGTGCATGAAGCATTATCGCACTAACCATTTAAAAGAAAAACATCTTTCTATTGTTCCAGAGCGCGGTTATGAAAATGTCGATAACCAGAGTCTATTGGCACTTAAATTCTTAAAATGGTATTCTGAAAAAAAAATATAAAAATCCAGACAGCACATTCAGTTGGTGGAGAGAAAAAAGTTGGAAATTTTAAGTTAGATGGATGGGTTGAGGAACGAAATCTTGGTATTGAAGTAAATGGGTGTGCATGGCATGGATGCCCAAAAAAGAGTTGCTATCCTGATGATAATATGATGTTACCTAATGGAATGACAGCTGGAAAAAGAAGACTTAAAGACTACGAAAGAAAAAATTTTATTTTGGAACAAGGAATAGATTTAAAAATTTTTTGGGAGTGCGAGATTAGGGAAATGCTTGAAAATGACCGTGATATGAAGCAAAAATTCAACAATTATCTTGATGAAGGACCTTTGGAAATAAGAGCTTGCTTTTTTGGTGGAAGGACGGGACCATTAAAATTAATACATGAAGCAAGGCCCGGCGAGAAAATCTCTTACTTTGACGTGACTTCGCTTTATCCCTTTACAAATTTTAACACCAATTACCCAATCGGTCACCCTATTGTACATACTTTAAATGAAGAAGTCCATTGGACTTGCGCAGCAGACAATCCTTACAAACTAGCATTACTGAAAGTATTCGTTATTCCTCCGAAGAAGATTGACATTCCAGTTCTGCCAGCTAAATTTGATGAAGAAAGGTTGCTTTTTCCCCTATGCGCCGAGTGTTCAAAATTAAACCCAAAAGGAAATATAATTGAGAATTACAGTTGTACTCATACAGAAAGACAACGAGGGTGGGTGAGCAGTTGTACATCTATAGAGTTAAATGCTGCTTTGGAAGAAGGATATAAAGTTAAAAAAGTTTATCGCGTTCTGGAATATACAAAGTCAGATAATGAGCTTTTTCGTCCATATATGAGAGAATTTTTAGCTCAAAAAATCCATGCCACAGGATTTGATGATAAAATTAAAGGAAATGCCATTGAAGAAGAAAAGTTTGTTAAAGAATGTTGGGAAAAATTTGGAATGAAGATCGAGAGAGAAAAGATGATTCCGAATAAGGGAAAAAGGGCAATAGCTAAATTAGCTGTTAATAATTTGTGGGGACGTTTTTCACTTAGAAACCAAGGATTAACACAAACTTATATAACTGATGATCCATCTGAGTTAGCTGATTTCCTAGATAATCGTTCTATAGAGATGGTATCAATTGATGAATTAACAAAGGAAGCAATTATGCTGAGATATCTGAAGAAGAAGGAATGGATAGAGGAACACGAGTGTTCAAATGTAGTGATATCCTTATGGACTACTTCTGCTGCAAGACTCCATCTCCTTCGCCTTATGCAAAAAGTGGCACGAACTCCAGACTGCACCCTCCTTTATACTGATACAGATTCTTTGATTTTTTCACACCCTGAAGATAATAATCCTCTGGAACTTGGACCTCACCTTGGAGATCTTACAGATGAATACCCTAATCATGAAATACTTGAGTATTGTAGCGGTGGTGCAAAGCAGTATGGTCTGAAACTTAAACGAAAATTTGTACATAATGAAGAGCCAGAATATGTCTTAAAGGTACGGGGAATAACACTAAATTATGACGTCATAAATAATCAAGGACTAAGATATCAAACATTCAAAAATTCAATTTTACAATATGTTCAAACCTGTAATCCTATCTCAATACCTTTAATATATCCTAATTTTCTTCGTCCATCTGTCAAAAAAGGTTGTGTCATCTCTCAACCATTAACTAAAATTTATAAACCTTTTGTTGGAAAAGGAATAATTCGTCCTAGTGATTTTGTCGTTTTACGAATGTCTAAAATTAAAGAATTCCCTTTTTCTTATTTAAAATTTAAAACCCCTTTTTTCCATTAAACAAAAACATATTTGTTTTTATCAAAACACCTGCATTCACTTAAATTAAAATGTATTTTTTAACCGCCTTTGTTTGATTGGTCGTTCTTTGTGCCTTTTTTTATTTTTGTTGTCCAACCCTTTTTTTTATATATCTGCTCTATCCTTTCTGTTTTTCTTCATTCTAAAAATATTCTAAAAAAATTGCTTTTCAACTTTTGACTGAACTTTGCTTTAGCTAATATATTTTTGTTGGAAAAACTTTTAATTGCTTTTAAATAAAATCTTAATTTGTTTTTGCTTAAAATTTGTGTGAGTTATAAATTTTTATTATTCGCGGATTGCTTTTTCCGCGACAGCTCAGCCGGTGAAGTTAAACAAACCTCTTGCACCAATTCAAAAAAAAAATATAAAATTTTTATAGTGGGAAAAAATAAAAATGTCTGCTGGGTACCGCACCGAAATCATTACTTTGCTTGAGGACGCAGACACACTCCTTGCAGCTCCCAAAACATTCAATGTTCCCTTGAAAGGACCCACTCAATCAAACGCCCAATTTTATGATGCCATTCAAGCTTCCCTAGCAGACCTAAATCTTGAATTCCAGAATTTGTGCGAAATAGCTGATGACCTTTCCCACGCACACACTAATTGGATGTCCCTCCGCAGCAACATGACAGGCCCCGAACGTTTGGCCGATAATTCAATTTATGACCAGTTTTACGCGCAACATCCCTATATCGAAACCCTCAACAAAGTAAAGCAATACAAACGAAAATTACGCTCATCACAACGTTTACTAGAGGGAGCGCTACCCTCCTCCTCCACTCAATCCTCCTCGCACGCTCATATACCCAGAATGAACCTTCCGTCCTTTAGCGGCAAATCTGCCGACTTTCTTTCCTTTTGGAACCAATTTTCCGCCGCTATAGGAAATATCTCTTCCCTTTCCGATGCTGTGAAACTGTCGTATTTAAAATCCTGCCTGAGCGGCCCTGCTCTTTGCTTAATCGAAGCGTTGCCACTTACTGACGATTCCTATGGCCAAGCGATCCACCTTTTAGAGAATAAATTTAATAATAAAGAAGAGATTGTCCGCAGCCTTTACCAGGCAATTAGAAATCTTCCTAACGTTAGAAGGGGAGAATACTTTAATCAGGACTTTGCTACACTTACTGACAACCTGGAAGCTATATTAATCCAATTCAAGCAACATAATTCAGATTCAAATATTCCATCAATATTAATGGACATTGAAAGTAAACTACCAAATTTTGTACTCGAAGAAATTTATAAAAATAAGGAACAACTTGCCGGGCATTGGACTACCGAAGATTTGAAAGAATGTTTAAAAAATATTCGTAAAAGAAGAGAAGAAATTAATTCAATACATCCTTCTCGGCCGACTACTTTAAGGCCAAATGTCCAACAATCGCCTCCCAATCGAATGGAAACGCCGGTAAGTAATAGATTTTCGTTACCTTTTAACAGGCAGCTCCAAACTAGAAACTTGCAACCATCTCCGCCTTTAAATTTTTCGGCGGTAGCTAATCAACAGATCAGTAAAAATCCCGGTTTTAGACACCCGTGCCTTTTTTGCAACGACCCCAGGCACATTACAACATATTGCGAAAAATTCCAAGATTATAATTCCCGCATTTCCCGACTTAATGAACTGAAATTATGTTCCCGATGTTTGAAGCCTAACCATAATTATAGAAATTGTCCAAATCCTTCTCAATGCAAAAACTGCAACAAAACGCATCCACGACCTCTTTGCGGTCAAATTCTTGCTAAAAATAATCCAAATACAAACACGCGCAAAAATCAAATCCCTGCAGCAAATTACACTTCCCGCAATTTTTACATAAATAATGCCCTCCAGCAAAAACAAACACGAGTTTATGAAAATAATCAGCAAATTAATGCTAATGAGCAATACATTAACCGATCCCGTCCGCAGTCTCTAATACCTTCTACAAGCACAGTAATAACCCCCAACCATCAAAACCAAGATTTCTCTCTCCTCCCGCAAAATACAAACATAGAAAGTAGAAATGCTGCCGAATTCTCCGCACATACTCTGCAAAAAACAGCTACCAATTCAATTAGTACACTAGCCTCTATCGCATATCCCGTTCTGTTAAAATGTGTCTTAGGAAAAATTTTTAACCCGAATGATCCGTCAAAGCAAATAATAGTCCCGTGCTTATTAGACGATGGCAGCACGAACTCCTATATTCTCTCTGCGGCAGCGGAAGCGCTAAAATTACCACTTGAACCGATAAATATACAAATAGGCGTTTTTAACCAGCAAAAATGCGCTCAATCTCCTGCTTTTGCCACAAAAATTGGCATTCAATTAGTCAACGGTCGTACGCTCACCGTTTCAACAACCACGCTAAACTTTCTCACTCATCCCTTGCCTGTAGCGAACATTAGTCCTCACCAATTATCCCCTGATTCAATACCTGCAGAATTGCTAATACAATGGAAGTCACCGATAGTTCTGCTAGGAAGTGATGTTTATTATGATATAGAACCAACTCCCGTTGCTAAACTCCCTAACGGCTACAGATTAGTGCACACGCTCCTCGGACCCTTAATTGCGGGAAAATCAGAAATAAATTCCCCTAACCGATTAAGCAACACAATTTACAGAACTCACTCATACTTTACCCAAATTTGCGAAGAACTTACAGACAAAAATTGTGACCGTCAAATAAACGACCTATTCTCGTTAGAAAACATAGGCATAACACCCCCAAACCCCGCTACAGAAAATAATGACGATACAGTACACAAAGCCTTTCTAAAAACAATAAAAATGGTAAACAAGCGATACCAAGTAGCTTTGCCTTTCAAAAGCGATCCCAAACAAATTTCGCTTTCTTCAAATTTCGGTTTAGCCTGGGGACGCCTCCGATCGACTCTCAACTCACTAAATAAAAACCCAGAAAATTTGACTAAATACAATGCAATTATTAAAGAACAGCTGGATTTAGGAATAATTGAGCCTGTAAAAAATATTAAAGAATTTTCGCCTCCCTTGCATTACTTACCCCACCAACCCGTAATTCGGCTAGATAAAAATAAAATGCGCATTGTTTATGACGGCTCTGCGCGCGAATCAAAAAACTCTCCCTCTTTAAATGACACGCTCTACCCTGGCCCTCTTTTGATGAATGAATTAATCGGAGTCCTACTGCGCTTTAGATTGCCAAAAATAGTGGTTGTCTGTGACATTGCCAAAGCTTTCCTGCAAATAGAAGTCTCCCCAACTCATCGTGACGCAACCCGATTTCTTTGGGTTTTGGACATAAACAAGCCATTCTCTTCCCAAAATATACAGTGCTATCGCTTTTGCCGTGTTTCTTTCGGTTTAACCTGCAGTCCTTACCTACTAGCGGCAACAATAACTCATCACCTCCACCAAAATCTATCCCCACTCTCGAAAGAAATAGGCCAAAACATATATGTCGACAATATACTATTCTCTGCACAAAAAACAAGCGAAGCACAAGAAAAATGTTTAAAAGCGATTGAAATATTTGATGCGGCTTCTATGCCTCTGCGAGAATTTTCCAGCAATGAAATAAATGCTATTAACCATTTACCCGACTCGTACAGATTGACAGGCTCCAAACAAAAATTCCTAGGCATACCATGGGAAACAGACCTAGATGAAATCTCTCTGGCATTAAATCCCCTTCCTGAGCAACCACTAACAAAAAGAAAAGTCCTTGCATTCTTTGCCTCACATTTTGACCCTCTTGGACTGATCGGACCCTTATTGTTACCGACAAAAATATTCATGCAATCGCTTTGGAATATTACTCCCTCGCTCGGATGGGACACTGAATTACCTACAGAAGCTGTTAAGGAATGGACCAAATTAAACAAAAATTGGAATGCCTCCTCTATTAAAATTCCCCGTAGGAATTTTTCCTTTGATCCGACTAATATAACCTTCCAATTACACGCTTTCTCAGACGCTTCGCAGATCGCCTTCGCTACAGCAATTTACTTAAGGACCACAAATCTAACTAAAAACGAGGTAGAAACCTCGCTACTTTTCTCGAAAATTAAAGTAAAACCAAAAGCTAAAGCTAAAAATTCCCCATACACTATTCCCCGACTAGAATTGTTGGGAACACTAATTGCAACTCGGGCCCTCAATTTCGTGCAAAAACACCTCTCCCCCTCTATTAAACTTGAAGAGAAGTATTTTCTGTGGACTGACTCTTCAACGGTAATTAACTGGCTAAATAATACTGAAACAATCAACGACATTTTTGTCAACAACAGAATTTCTGAAATACGATCCACTAATAATTTAATCGTCCAACACGTAATTGGAAAGGAAAACCCCGCGGACCTAGCCACAAGGGGCGAAATGGACATCAATGCTTTTCAAAATAACCATTTGTGGTGGTATGGCCCAAGCTGGCTGACTTCTTCTGATTGGCCAGAACACCCGCAAGTTAAAAAATTTTCATCTGAAATATTTAAAAATAAAATTGAAAAATTGCCCCCGACAGCCCCTCTAGAGATTTATTCATTTTCCAACGCAATTACTATAGAAGAACCTGTTTTCCCAATTTTTCGGTTCTCTCGCCTCCCACACCTATTGCGAATTACAGCATATGCCTTGCGATTTATTGCCAAGACAAAAAATACTCCGCTCACTCTTTATGCAAATAGCGACGTTTTCCGATCCTCCTCCCGAACAATCAGCCCAAAGGAAATAAACGCTTCGCTTTCCATTCTTCTAAAACTAGAGCAAGAGCGAATGCCACCTGACGACAGTGCCTGCTTATCTCTCGGCATATTTAAAGGAAATGACCTCTTATTACGTTGTAAAGGAAGAATGTCCAATAGTTGCTTGCCTAATTCAACTAAATTCCCCATTTATTTGCCACCACATTCTGAATTGACTAAGCTCATTGTTTGCGAAACTCACCTACTAGGGCAACATACTAGTCCTTTACAGACACTGGCACTCATCCGAAGAAATTATTGGATCCCAAGCGGGCGCCGCACAGTAACCCACATATTACACAATAATTGCTTTACCTGCCGCCGATATACTGCCAAACCATTCGATTTACCCAATTTTCCCCCACTCCCCGCTGAACGAGTAAATCCTGCTCCTCCCTTTACCTTCGTCGGACTAGATTTTTGTGGGCCGATATACGTCCATACCTGCTCAGAATTCTCAGCTAAAAGCGCCGATGCTAGGCGAAATAAAAAGAAAAGCGAACAGACAAAAATTTGGATAGCGGTCTTTGTTTGCCTTGTCACCCGTGCAATTGTTCTAGACATAGACCCCGACCTAACAACTCAGTCATTTTTTGAAAGTCTAAGGCGATTTTTAGCCAATCACGATCCAAAAACGATATTTTGCGATAACGCCCCGACTTTTAATCACACAAAAAAGGTATTAAATCTGCACGCAGCTAAATCCGACCCAAAATTTAGCGCAATAAAATTTAAATTTCGATGTCCAATGGCAGCTTGGAAAGGTGGTTTTTATGAAAGAATTATGGCAATAATCAAGCATCATCTAAAACGGACACTCTCTAAAGGCATTTACCCAAAAATTAATTCGTTAAACTCAGTGCGCACTTGCTTAACAGAAATAACCACAATAATAAATAGCAGGCCAATTACTTTTGACTCCTCAAATCCAGCAGATCCTCGGCCACTTTGCCCAATCAATTTTCTGCAGCCATTAAGAGAAATTAAACCTTTGCCATTCCCAAATACCGACGCACTGGAAGATCCTACTTACAATCCCTTGCCCCCCAGTGACCCATCACACTTGCTTAATTTGTGGTCCAAGCTTAGCACCGCATCAAAATTATTTTGGAAATATTGGAAAGAAGACTACCTTACATCGTTACGTGAAAGATACCAAAAAATTACCCCAAAAAATCAAAAAACCCCAATGATAGGAGATCTGGTTCTTATCTCTGAAGATTTTCTTCCACAATCAAGATGGGTAACCGGCATAATTTTGCAAATTTCAAATAATACACTCGGCCAACCAGACAAGGCCAAAGTACGAATCATTTCCCCATCGGGTAAGGGTCGAGTGTTCGAAAGATCAATCGGCCATCTTTGCCCCCTCGAAACACAAAAGGAAAGTGAAGAAAGAATGTGTGAGCCAGCAGCTAATACGAATGTGGGTGAAACAGCAGCTAATACAAAAGAGAGCAAAAAACCCAGCACCCTTTGTATAAAGCAGATAAGCTAAAAATAAACTTTAAATAAAATAAGTAAATTGTAAATATTCCCCCTTTTGTAAATAAATGTAAACAAATTGGAATTCCCACCTGCCTACTAAACCATAAAAATTTTACTATAAATTAAACTAATCATTCTTCATTTTAGCTTTTTGCTGCTTCATTTTTTAATTTAAAAATTTACTTCAAATTCATTGCGATGGGATCTATTATATCCCTTGAGATTTTTTCTGCTGATTTCCTTATAACCCTCAACACCCAAAAATCTAATGACCACTTATATATAATAATAGGCCTACTTATTTTTGCTTTAATTTGCTCGAGCCTCCTTATAATTTACAAAATCAAACAAAATTGCAAAAACCGCCAACGAAATGCCTGGATTCCTCCACCTACATTAATGGCCATAATTTTAATTCTTTTAATTTGCTCCCCAATAATAGAAGCTGGAAATCCCAAACGTAATTCCAAATTGCGCAAAACTGTAAAATGGACCGGGAAAGCTTCTGCCAGCCTTTTAGCCTCCTCTGCTGCTTATTTGGGTCTTGACTACCTTGCTGCATACTTACTCGACAACCCAGATCTAAGCTCACTAATTCTAGCAGCAATCACCCTCCTTATAATAACCCTTCTTGCAGCAATAACCCTTTTTGCTTACAAAACATTCACCGCACGCAAACGCCCTGAACCGCCCCCAAACAATATTAAAAATTTGAATGAAAGCGAACTAAAATTTTAAGGCAATTAGCAGCTCAGGTTAACAATACGCCCCAATAATTTAAATAAATTTCAAATTTTTAATTTAATTTTTTTAACAGCCTTATGCCCAAGGATAAAAAATCTTCCCTCGAAATTATCTTCCAACATCTTAATTTACAGCAAAAACCTAAACCGGAAACTTCACCAGCCAAAATACAAATGGAACGACCAAAAACACCCCCTTCACCTGCTCTTTCCATTGAAACAACCATTAGTGAGGCACAAAGCCCAGAACCCCTCCCAGAACCTAAATCCATTATAATTGTTTCTACTGAACCCAGCAAACCCAACAACGACTGTATTGAACCAAACAACAAACGACCAAGAATTTACCCCCCATCAAATACAACAACTCCACCAGCCACTAATACAAATGAAAAAACAACGGCTCCAAATAATGTTTACACAAAAAAGCACCTACTCAATAATTTACCGGTAGCAAAAGCCGTCCTTGTCCATAGAGGTAATGAGACATTTTCCACAAAAAATCCTCTATTTTTTAATTTATCCGGCCGCTCTTATGGTATTCAAAATGGTGGTTTTGGTTCTCCAATTCGAAATTTGGCTGCTGTTGCTCGTCCACCACCCTTAATGTCTATCCGCATTCCTGGTCCACCAACAATACAACGCCTCCCTCACCCTTACTTTAACAACAAACATTCACCAACATCATACTATTGGAATAAAAGAAATTGAACTTTCCGTTGCTGGGAATGTCGTTTTACGAATGTCTAAAATTAAAGAATTCCCTTTTTCTTATTTAAAATTTAAAACCCCTTTTTTCCATTAAACAAAAACATATTTGTTTTTATCAAAACACCTGCATTCACTTAAATTAAAATGTATTTTTTAACCGCCTTTGTTTGATTGGTCGTTCTTTGTGCCTTTTTTTATTTTTGTTGTCCAACCCTTTTTTTTATATATCTGCTCTATCCTTTCTGTTTTTCTTCATTCTAAAAATATTCTAAAAAAATTGCTTTTCAACTTTTGACTGAACTTTGCTTTAGCTAATATATTTTTGTTGGAAAAACTTTTAATTGCTTTTAAATAAAATCTTAATTTGTTTTTGCTTAAAATTTGTGTGAGTTATAAATTTTTATTATTCGCGGATTGCTTTTTCCGCGACAGATTTTTCTGTTTTAGACTTTGGTTTTGTTAAGAGTTTATCTCTTTAATTATTTTTCAAATTGTTTTACCATTTCATAATATTTATTACAAATAAATTTATTTTAAAGAGTCAATTTATGAAATATTAATGTTAGGAAGATAGTATTTTTAGGGGAAAAATAGCAAAATTAGTAATGAGAAGATACAATTTAGGAATAATTAACAAAATAGGTGTTTGAATTGTAATTTATTCAGAAACACATTACCATCCATTAACAAATTCTAGATAGGTTTCATCTTCATCCTCCTCTTCGATATCTGAAAGAGTCGCTGATTTTTTCTTCTCTCGGATGAGAGTTTTGTTTAGATTCTCTGAAGTGTCACTTTTAAAAATATTCATAAATATTTTTGGATTTTCCTTTTCCTCAATAAGTTCAAGCAATTCCAACGGATAAAAGCGGTTTTCTCCTCGATGAAAGGACTCAATGACGCAATGAAGAAAGGGATGAAATAATCTAATTCTGTGGCGTGCATAAAAATGTGCCGCTACGGTAACATTAAAGTGTTTAGAAAGACGGCCATATGCTTGAAGATTGTTTGCACCTTTATTGCTAAGATCGTCAAAGAAAATTGTTTTAGAAAATCCATTATTATCTTTATAAGTTGTTCTAAGCTTTTTTCCTTTTAATTTGTTCAAAATAAGTTCACGATTAGAGGGATGATTAAGCTCGTCTCTTAGAGATTTAACATTGCATTTTAATATTTTTGCAACCTCATCGATTAGAAGTACCATTTTAAAAAATTAGATTTTATGAATGAATGTTAGAAATGAATAGTTGGATATTAAAGATTTCTTTAAAATATTTAGAATGAATTGAAAATTCGATGAAAATGGTGGAAGGGTTGATATTTTTCATTCCCGTTCATTTTCTAAAATCATTTTTAAAAATTTTCAAAAAATGGACAATCTCGAAATCCCTGAATTCAATCCTCTCATTCCTCCTCCTGTCTTAGAACTAAATAAATCATTAGAAATGAAAGATTCTCCTAAAATTATCAAAGAATTGCCAAATAAATCTAATGAGAAAAAATTGTTTCCAAAATATAGCAAAGAAACATCAAAAACCGCAACTCACCTCTGGAAGTTAACTAAGGGAAAAACAGTTTTACAATACCATCTATGTTATGGTAATTTTTTAAATTCGAAAAAACTTTTTAATATTTTTTATTACAGATTGTCAGAAACGTCTTTTTAACTCTCAAGATAAAATAATTCGTCAAGGGGATAAAATAATTCTTAAAATTGAATTTTGTGAAAAATGTGCATTAGATAACTGTGAAGCAACAGATTTACTATCAAATAAGACAAAAAGGAAGTATAGAAAAGTTGAAGATAAAACGGATATAATTAAAATTGATAATTAAAATTAATTTTTTGCTTTTTCTTTTCCAATTTTGTTTAATTTTACTATTTGGTAAATAAATATATAAATTTTGTTTACGCTATTAAAAAAAAATCTCTAATCCTTTTCTTTCCTCTTAGATTAATTATTGCCGGTCTAGAAATTTATATTAGATCTTGACACTTATAAAAATTCTGTCCACTATTTTTACTCCTTTTATCCTAAAGAGAGATATTATTCAGTAAATGATTGCGCAATTGTAGAAAAAAGTCTTGGCAAATAAACAATTCACCGTTTGTTTTGAGAATTGAAAGTTATAGTTTTTTGAGTAAATGCAGATCTTATATTATTTTTAGCAGATTAGCAACGCTTGGCAAATGGGTGGAGAATATATATAAAGAATGGTCAAAAACATTGAAATATTTATTTCTCGATGAATTTTAGTTGATATTTTTATTTAATATTTTATACTTTATTATTTTTAAATATATTTCATTTATGTTTTTAATTTTTTTATTTTCTTTGAATTTTTAATTGTTTTCTCATAAAATTTAATTGTTATCATTTTATTAATAAATTGTTCTATTTTAGCTTTTGTCTTTCTAAAATCTTTTAATTAAAATGTCCGACTTTGTAAAAATGAAGGATCTCGCAAGCGCTCTTGTTGAAATAAAGCTTTTGCGATCTGAAGTTCAGCTATTGCGCGAAGAAAAACAGGAGGATAAACGTTCTATCCAAATTTTGCGCATGGCTATGGTAAATAATGCAATACGTGTAGAAACGTTAGAAAAGTGGTCCGAAGGGGTTTATTTATTCTCTATTTCATTGTACTAATTTTTTCTATTTCGGGTACCCGCATCTCGACGTTTCATAATGCCTTTTGCCCCTTCCATTGGCCAGGTACAATTGGATCTGTTTAGCTCGATGCGAAATTTTGAGCGAAATAAAGTATTGGCACCTCATCGATGCGGAGCATATCCTATTTCCGACAGAGGTATATTTACTATCTTGCCTTAATTTGATTCTATTCAGTCGCAAATGATCTACTCCTTACTGTAGGGTTACAAGAAAATTTAAATGATGAAGACTGGGACCTTAATTCAAATGTTCAATCTACCTCAAATTGTGAGCATACATTTAGTTATTTCTTAATCAGTATAAACAATTAAAAAAATTTTCCTTAGTTGATCTACCTGCTGTAATGAATGGAAACAATTTCTCCACCAAGCTTCATAAAAAGAAGCTTGGTGGAGAAATCTGCATTGCTAAAAAGTGTAAAGATCCAGCTGATTTTGCTGGATTTTGTGGCCATGATGTATTTTGTTTAAAACATGCGAAAGAACGAGTTTCAATCGCATGGAAAAAAATTCAATGTCCCACATGTCCTTTGTGTGGACAAAATACACAGACGTTCAAGAATGATAAGAAGCAGGACTGTTTGGATTTTTAGGTAACATAAGTTAATATGTGCTTTAATTAAATATTTGTTTAAGTAATTTTTTGATAATGAAATTTTTCTGGGCTGTTAATTTTATTTAATGCTTATTTAATACTTTAGCCAATTTTGATTAAAATGTGCCCAAACTTTAGAGCTGTCCGGGACATTCGGACTTGATTCTTGCCATAAGACTTTTAGTGGGGTTTTCGGTCTTGGTTCTGTTGGTGAAATGTTCCTTGTCCAGACTTTAAAGCTTTTGAAAAATACATCACTAAAAGAAAGAGCGAAAAATTTTTAGACGGGAGAAAAGGGGAGAGAAAGTTAAAAACTGTAAAAAAGAGCCTTTCAAATTCTCAAAATTTTTCGAGTGGACACAAAAGGAATACATAGAATGGAGAAAAATTTTCCTTTAGAAAACGATATTTTAAGCGCCTTCGTTTCACAAGCCCTGTATTTAATTTAAGTTTTGATTTATTTCCTTTAAACTTTTGAAATTATATATCATATGCCAAAGTCACGAAAAATAAACCAAAAAATTTTGTTAGTACTTTAGTCTCGGGTCATGCAAATTTTTCGCTCTTGGACAGCTCTAACCAACTTACTCATATAAATATTTTACCAATTTTTCATTTTAAATAAAAATTTAAAAAAATTTTTATTTTTAATAATTTATTTTTGAAGAATAATATTTAAAAAATTTAAATTTGTTTTTGTTGTTGTTTAAGTTCTTCCAATTTTCGCCTTTTCCTTTCATCGCCGCATACTCTCTGAAAGTATTTAAATTGGAAAAATTAATGTAAAAAAATATGGATGAGACGGAGACTTATAAAAAAATGGAATAAAAAATGGATGAGACGTAGATCCTCTCTCTCTAAATGGATGAGACCGAGACTTTCAAATTACGGCGCGGACTTTATATATAATTTGTTCAGAATTTTGATCTACCTTTTATACGATAAGATAACCGGACTTGGAGTGTCGTACGAGATATCTCGAGAAATCTCAAAAATACCCACTTATAAAGCCCACACCTACGGCGTGGGCCCACCACCTACGGCGTGGACCTTGGTCCACAACCTACGGCGTGGGCCCACCACCTACGGCGTGGGCTTTATATATGACATTTATCAGAATTTAATCTACCTTTTATACGGAAAATTAACCGGACTGGGAGTGTCGTACGAGATATCCCGAGAAATCTCAAAAATACCCACTTATAAAGCCCACACCTACGGCGTGGGCCCACCACCTACGGCGTGGACCTTTGTCCACAACCTACGGCGTGGGCCCACCACCTACGGCATGGGCTTTATATATGACATGTATCAGATTTTTAATCTACCTTTTATACGGAAAATTAACCGGACTGGGAGTGTCGTACGAGATATCCCGAGAAATCTCAAAAATACCCACTTATAAAGCCCACACCTACGGCGTGGGCCCACCACCTACGGCGTGGACCTTGGTCCACAACCTACGGCGTGGGCCCACCACCTACGGCATGGGCTTTATATATGACATGTATCAGATTTTTAATCTACCTTTTATACGGAAAATTAACCGGACTGGGAGTGTCGTACGAGATATCTCGTAAATCTCAAAAATACAAGGTAGATTAACCAGGCAGATTTAAGTTATATATATATCTGTCCATATTTTTTGTTTTTCGGCGCTTCATGAAAATTTTTTTGTAAAATATTGTCTTACTTTCGGAAAATATTGCAAACTTTAAAAATTTTTTAAATATTTTCGCGGAAAATTCGATCTTGATATCCGAGATTATTTCAAGGCCTCATCTCATCCATTTCTATTTATTTTAAACTTAGTTCCTAGAATGATTCTTAATTAATTTAATTTATTAAACTTGCGTTATTTCTAGTCCTCTTCTTCTTTACTTGTCCTTGAGGTAAATTTTCCTTTTCTTGGTCTAGTAGATCACCTCTCTGTTGTGCAAGCGTTTCAAGTTTAGTCAATTCAACTTCAAGAGGCTCTAAAACATTAGCGACAGCTTCTCTTTCAGCAACACCATCGCGGATTAGTGCTGCACCTGACTGAAAGTTTTGAGAGGTTTAAGTGGGTAATAGTTTGGAATTCGCCCCCCTTTTTTTTCAACGTTTCCTGACTTGAGTTTTTTTTGTTCGATACATAGTTTATCATAAATTATTCGAAAAAGCTCTTCGAGCTTGGTTGAATTATACCATGATTGGAAGATCTAATCATTCTTACCAAAATTATGACTAAATCCTTATTGAGAAGACTTTTTGTGACAATCTAATGAGGTAAAATAAACGGTCATAACTTTGTTTACTTGAGTCAGTTTTCGTTAATTTTGCTGTCATTCGACTCAGCTCGAAGAGCTCTTTCGAATGATGTATAATTTGCCATAAAATTAGAAAAAACTAGGAAAAAATAGAAAAGAAAAAAAAGGGGGCGAATTCCAAACGAATTCCTTTAAGTGTTTAAATAGCGTATTTTAAGTGACAAACCACCTACTTTTGCAAGTCTACTAAGTTCAGCTCGATTAGCTGCCAATTCTAGCATAAAGGCTTGATGTCTTGTCTGTGCCCAATTAAGAGCTCCAACCCCTCCAACTTCAATTTGTTGTTCCATTTGATGTCTTTTCTCATTAATCCAAAAATCCAATACACTAGCATCTCTTCGCAATCCTTCCTAAAAAATTTGTATTATAATTGTCAATTTAATTATTTAATTTACAAGTGCTAATCCTCTCTCTAACTGTGCTCTTCTCAGTTGTGTTCTTTCAATAACCCCTTGATGTCCATAAATTACTTCTCGTTTTTGATTTTCAATTTGTGCGGATTGTGAGTGTCCGGTGCGTATCAAACGGTCAGCAGAAGCAACAAAAAGTAGAACCCTCTCCTATTTTTAAAAAATAAAAATTAAGGTGGTATTTCGTCTGAACGGTCTTTTTTCACGTTTCCCTGATCATTTTGAGCTTTTTATCTATAATCTATCAATATATTGAAAGAGCTCTTCGAGCAGGTCGAACGATACCATGATCGATTATATTTGCCTATTTTGAACAAATTATGAAGCGAATCCTTGTCTAACTAAAAACGTTTTATATCACTGACAGGGATCAAAACAAATGGGCATAACTTTGCCTATCAAATCAGATTTTGTTGATTTTAGTGCCACTCAACTCAGTTCGAAGAGCTTTTTTGTAAAATTGACATAGAAAAGGAAAAATTCAATAAAATAAAGGAAGTGGAGGTCTGCCGAACTTTTACCAAAATTTACTCATATTAATAGTAAAGGAATCCCTAGACTTTGTAATCAATAAAAACTAAGTTTAAAAACAAAATAAAAATTATTTTCACCTCTTTTGCTGAAAGTTTAGCCTCGAATTCAGTCTGTTCTTTCAATAAATTTTGCACTTTCTCTAGAGAATCAGATTTTGAAGAAATTGCAAGAAAAGCTAGTTGTTCTTTATTTAAAGAATTAATACTGTCAGCTTCACTTGTAAATTCTTCCATTTCCAATAATTGACGACATTTATCCTTAAAATTAAATTGTTAAAGATTTTTGCGGACAAAACTTGCGGACTTTTTTTAGGTTAAAATTCGGTAATCTAATTCGGTAATCTACTATTCGGTAATCTATCCACAACCTTCTGTCTTTCCTTCTCCTTCTTTCTTTATCTTCATAAAGAATATAAACAAGTCTGAGGTCGGCATTCGATTTTATTCATTCAAGTTGACACGAGCCGGGCTTACTGAACTAAAACACGAAACTCCGGAAACCCCATATTTTATCAATATTAACGCTATAAATGAATGCACATCCCCACATCGATTTCTGGTCGGACACTCATTAAAGTTAGAAAGTTCTCCCCTTTTTTTAATACTTGAGAGAGAAAGAAAGGGAAAGACAAAAGTTGCAATCGAACAGTTAAGTACAAGTGGGGAGATAAAGAATAGTACTCCATTCCATTAAAGCAAAATCTTTTTAAAAACGGATTTGTTCTTGAATTATTAATTAAAAGTAAAAATAATCAAACCTCTCTCTTTTCCCAAAAACCTTCTAATTCATTCATTACATTTTTTAATTCCTTCAATTTTCGATTTATTTTTACTTGTTCTTTAGGATATCCTTTTTCAATTAAACGTTGTCCTAATTCTTCAACATAACCAAATTCAAATTGTTTTCCATCTATCTGTTTACGTAATTCTGAATTCCTTCTTAATGCTTCTTTTGTTGATGCAGAGGTATCACAAGATAAATTTATTTGTTCCGAACATTTTTGTGTCCAGTCAAGAAGTTCACTCAAATTTTAACTTAATAGTTTTCGAAAAATAAAAAATAACCTAATTTTTTCAAAGAATTCTCCTTTTTCATTTATTTGGTTTTCTTCATCAAATTCTTCGAATATTTTATTTTCTTTCCTCTTTAGATATTGGGGCAAAAGAAAATCAGCATCCTTGGGAAAAAGAAAAAAATTGAATGCTTATTTAAATAAACCAGATCATTTTCCGATATCCAGGCATTGTGCCGATTCGTGTAACCTACCCACTTAACTAGGTAGAATATTTCGTCTTCTTCAACTTTATCATCTAATATTTCTTCTATAACGTGACGTTCCCCCATTTCTAACTAAAATTGATCTAAAAATAAATAAGCTAAATAAGATAAATGATCAGTAAACATAAGTCCTGTTTTTTAGAGAAATAGTTCAAAGATAGCATTGAAATATATATAGGGACTGGGAAGGGCGGTAGGATGATAAAAACATAAGGAAAATGTATTTGATTAATAAAAGAAAAAAAAGTTGAAAGGCAACTATTTGAATAAGCTGAGTGTGAAACATTTGAAAAATGGAATGAGGGAATTATTCAAATATATTTAGAACTGGGTAAAATAGATTAAAACTAAAATGATTGAAAATATTGTTCTGTTTGTATTAGGAATTGAGTATTGAGTGTCTTTTGATCTTACCTCAAAAACATTTAAAAGGATTAGGGGATTCCGAACAATTTATCCTTTGATGTTGCCGAAAAACATGTTGAAAGGATTTAGGTTTGTTTGTTTAGGGCGAAGGTCCCGTTGGGTTAACTACTAATTAACAATTTAGAAAATTATTTCGATATCAAATTAATTTTTAAATGTGTTTCCCCGTTTTTCTTCCTTTCCAGCTTATCCTTTATTTTTGATTATAAATTTTGATTATTTTTGATTTCCTTATTTTACTTTAATGTGGGATTTTTTCTGCAGGAGAATTGATTTATTGAGGTCCAATAAAAATATTTAGAATTATTAATATTTATTTATCTAAAAATATACATTTCAATAAAATTCATTAAGAATAAAATGTCTTGTAATATCATAAGAAAAAGGTTTAGCTTTTAAATCATGTCCAAAGTTTGTATCTACAGAAAAACATTTCAGTGTAACAAAAGGTTTAAATACTAAATCAAAATTCTCTTTCAAATGCACAGCTTTACCTTAAAAAAATATTTTTTAATTTTTATTTTCCTTTCAAACCAATTTGTTTCCCATTTTGTGTGAAGAAAATATATGGAAATTCTTCAGACATTCTATTATTTGGTGGATATACTAATCCACATCCATAAACATCAGAAGAACCTCGACTCAATGTTACTGTAAATTCTTCATCTTTTTCATTTTTAATTAACGATTTATTTGTAATAAATCTGACACGCTTGGTCCCATCTATAAGTCCAATAATTGCAAAACTTTGACTTAAATTCCTAGCTTCAGTAATTTGGCATTTAATCTCAAAATAAAATAAAGAGTAATTAATGCAATTTTGGGGCTTTTCAAATTTATTTTCGGCAATTACTCTGCCACTTTTATCATGACCTAAAAAATAATATATTCAAAATTTATTTTATATTCTCCGGTAAAATTCTGAACGCGGAGACCAGATTCAAATACACAAATATCGGTCTACAATATTTTGGTGCCCGCAAAAATTTGAAATTCGGAATCAGGAAAAACCCAACTAATTTTTGAAAAGAAAATTCAAAAATAATTTACCTCCTCCCGAAACAGAATTAATATATCTAATATTTATATCGCTAGTTATATTAACAAAACCATTTTGTTTAACACAATTTCCAGTAACTTTGTTTGTATTTATACATTTCTTTTCACAACAATTATAAAAATCATTGTCATTACTAGTATCATTTAAATTAAAAATTTCCTTCCATTTATTTTTAATTTGTATAAAATTCTAAAAGAATAAATATTTTAAATTTAAATTTAATTAAAAACCAACCACAAATTTACAAGTAAATTTAAAAAACTGTTCCAATTTAATTGTCAACTCCTCCATCTTTTTCCCAAATAATTCATTCACCTTTTAATTAATTAATTTTAAAAATTAATTTTTCAAAAATACTTTTTTAATTTCTTCTTCAGATAAATTAATTCTCTAAAATTTGATTATCTTTAATTTCACCAAATAATTGTTGAAAATTCTGTTTAATTTCTTCTATTTTATTTTCATTCTCATATTGAATTTTTTGAATTATCTAAAATTTATTTAAATTTTAATTAATTAATTTTTGTAATTTTTTCTTAGATAGCTATAGCTGGGCTATACATAGCTATTCAACTCCTTCAGCTAGTATTAAAGAGTATTAGGCGGCTAGGATTGAACCAGCATCTTTGTCGCGACGGGTCTCGCGAAGTCGGAAATATAACTTTTATTTTTCTCATAAATTTTATTTATTTTCCATAAAATCATTTTATTTTGTACTCCTTATCTAAATATGTAGATCTAAAGAATTTTCCCAGCCTTTTCTATCAACATAAACTTTAGCTTGTATATTTTCTTTCCTGTGTCCATATTTCTTTGTATATATGCTTATTCGCTTTTCCTATTTTTCGTTCAGTTGTTCAGTTTACATTCCTTTTCCTATTACCGATCAGTCGTATGTTCAGTTTACATTATTCTTCCTATTACCAATTATTCCTTTCCTTGCTTCACATTAGCAATTTTAAGCCTACCTTACTTTAATATATTTTATTTGTGAATAAATAAACTTTGTCTGGAAAAGAATTTATTTTGTTTTAACCTTAGAGAGAATATTCCCAATCTCTCTGTCGCTGGATTCAGACTACCCTTTTTAAGACCTACCCTAATTAGAGAAGAAAGATTCCCATTCTTTCTCTACATCTTCATAGACCGGACTGATGTGGCCACGCCGACAGCCTTAAGAATTAACTACTTTCCAATACCTGATTAAATTTTTCTTCCAAAGAAATAATTTTTTCATCTTTTTGTTCAATAATTTGATTTAAATCAGAAATTTGATTAGTCTAAAATAAATTTAAATATTTAAATTAAAATTATTTTTTTACATTTTCTTTAATTTTTTCATCAATTAATTGCTGTAATTCTTCTTTTAAAATTTTCATGTCATTTTCTAAACACCCATTTTTCTCCTCAATTATTTTCTTCTCATTTTCATTTCTTCCCTTCTCTTCCAAAAATTTATCTTCAATTTCTTTTATTTTATCATCAATTAATTGTTTAAATGTTTGTTTTAATTCTTTTATTTCATTCTCATGATCAGAATTTAGTTTGTGAATTTTCTAAAATTAAAGGTTAACCTGAAAATATAATTTTAGCCACAACTTACCTTATTAATTTCATTCTCTAAAGACAAATTTTTCTCTTCAAGTTTAGTAACAAACTTTTCTTTATCTCCCATAAACTAAAATTAAATTTATTTTAATTTATTTTAAAATATTTTTAAGGGGATTCGTTTAGGGTATCTCATTTATTTGAGACTATATAACCAAGTAGTCACTGAAAATTTAAAATCTCGACTTCTACGCTAATTTTTTACTTTCAATTCAACTCATTAAGCTCTTTTGTCTAAAAAAGGATCCAGAAATTAGGGCAGGCCAAATGGCAACACTCCAACTAACCACCTCCATTGAATTAATTAAAATATAAATAAACCCCCCAGACCTGATTAATTTCTTTTGTCAAAATCTTCATGTCATTTTGAACATTAATATTCTTCTCTTCAAGTGAAGAAGTCTTTTTCATTTCTTCCATAAATTTAAATTGAATATTGTTAAAATTCGATTGAAGTTGTATAATGTTATCATTTTGTTTGAGTACAAAATGCTGGAATTTTAAAAATTAATTTTATTTAAATTAAAGTTAAATTTACAAGTGGGTCAAACTCAGAAGTTGAAGATTCTTCTTCAGTCATTTTCAGAATTTAATTTTAATTTCTCTAAAAATCAGAATTTTTTATTAAATTAAATCAGGTTATGGAAAGACAAGGATATTTTTAATAAAAAATATAATTTTAAATAATTTTTAAATAAAAAATAAATAAATTGTAGAAAGAACATCAAAAGAACTTCAACTTAATAAAGAAAAATATTTGAATGTTTTGAATAGAACTTTATCAAGTCTACCTATTAAAAGTATTTTTATTTAGGCATTCATTTGCTTTAAGTATATTTTCCTAACTAATAAATATATTTTTCATTATGTAGCATCAGAAAAAAATTTTTGTGAGAATATGTTTTGGAGGAATATTTTAAATATTTAATCAAAGATACTGTTATATGTAGATACTGTTATTGTTATTTTAATTAAAAAAATAAAACCAGAAATTCTGAAATATAAAAATAAAATAAACAAAGGTTTTTAAATAATTAAAAAAAACAATTATTTATTTAACAATAAAATGTTTGATTCAATTATTTATTTATTTTTGTATATCATTTAGTTATGTTGCAAAATATTAATTTTCTAATCAATCATTTAACGGTCCAAATTGATTTTACGAGGTCATTTGAAGATGATATGAAGAATAAAAATATTAATATTGCGCAAACATTCCCTCTAACCATTTAATAAATATCAAAATAATCAAAATAATTATTTATTCTATTTATGTTTTTATCCCAAAAATCCTTTTCCTTTTTCCCCTCTTCCACTTTTTCTTCTTCTTCCTCCTCCTCTTCATCCCCTACTACTTCCTCTTCCTTTCCTTCACCTTCATTATTTTATCCTTTAAAATTAATTTATTTAATTAAATTTAAACAAATAATTATTTTAACTATTTTACCCCCTTTTTTTGGTATTTTAATTGTTTTTGCTATAGCTATATTATTCCATTCTGAACAAATTTTTGGTTATGAATGGACTTGTGGGGTAAGTAAAATAAAAGGGTCCCCCAGAAAGCAACTCTAAATATTTGGGCGTATAAAGGGTTTTGCGGATTAGGAAACAGTTGTGGGGATTAGAGGGGATTTAAAAGCATTTGAGCGGATTAAGAGGGATTTGTTGGAATTAAGGGGGTTTCTCGTTCAACTGTCGATAAGGCAAAAGAGAGCAGGCCAACGTATTCTTGATCCTAGGTTCCCTTTATCTACTCAAATATTTGGAGTTGACCTCATGGATTTATCCCAAATAAAAATTTAGAAACAAATTCAACAGAGTTAAATTTTTTAAAGAAAACATTATGATTTAAATAATTAATTTTGAATAATATTTAAATTACTAGAGCTTTCAATTAAAAAAATTTTTAAGCTAAACAAAATTCTGTATTATCGAAAAATTACAAACCCTAATTTAATTCCAATTTTTACTTAAACAGAATAGCAACAAAATAATTTTTTAATGATAAAATTTTCACTTAAAATTTAAATTGAAGATAGCATATTTGCCTTCAATTTCACGAATTTTGAATTTACCAGCAGAAAGAATTGTTTGGAATTTTTTAATACTTCTTCACATACCTTTACGTTTATTAATTATTTTACATATTTTTTGTAAAAATTTTTTTAAATAATTTAAATTAAAATTAATTAATTTTTTAGTTTCCTTTTCAAAACAAAAATTTAAAGAAAATATTCAAATAATTCAAAAAAGTAATGTTAAATTTATTACAAGAAAATGTTTGCCTAAAATTACTCCAAGTGAGTATTTCTTTTAATTTATTTTTAAAATTTAAAAGGGATTTCTCAAATCCTTTTAAACATTCCAAACTAGCAGGAAGGGTTCTAAAAATTAGGTTGTAAAGGTGTAGTTATAGGAAGAATTAGCGGTTCATAAAAAATCTTCGGATATGCCGACTTTCTTCAGTCTTGGATATCTTGGACCGCCAATTCTAGTTATAGGGCAAAAACTTTCAGCCATCCATAATAAAAAAATTTTTTAATATTTTAAAATAATTAATTTAATTAAAAACAGATAAATATCTACAAATTGTCTATTTAATAAGTGGATTATTTGATAATTTATTTCTTTCAAGTTTAAGTGTTGTAGGCGAAAGGGAACATTCAGAATTACACGTTATATTCTTTTCTTTTTATTTATTTTCAATTTTTATTAATTTTTCTGTTCATTTTTATTTAGAATTAAATTTATTAAAAAATACAAAAAAATCACAAAAATTTCATTTTATTTTTTTATTTTTATTATTTTTATTAATTCCTTTCATTATTTTTTTCTTTTCAATTAATCAACTATATTGTATTAAATTTTCTTATGAAATTTTTGTTTTTATTGAATATTTAATTGTTTTTTGTATTTTTTGTTTTAATTTTTGTATTTTGTTTGAAAATCACAAAAATTGTTTCTTTATTTTTTTATTAAATAAATAAATAAATCATTCTAATATTAATTTGTTTAAGAGTGGTGATTAGTGTGTGTTAGATAGACCCTTAAATTAATTTGTACTTTATAAAGCTTTAGCTGAGAAAATAATCAGAGCTTTTACAAAATTTCAATTTTCCAGTTTTCGTTCTTTATGCGAACCTACAAAAGAATTCTAATAATATTTGTAGGGAGGGGTGGGTCTGTCGGGATTTTGGTGCCAAAAACAACTTCCTTGAGTATTTCCTTTAGCCTAACTGGTTAGCTCCCATAATATGCAATTATGGGGACGAAAACGACACATAATTAGCTTTAAGTGGCAAAATGATGGATAAAAATTGGTTGGGGAAAGTTACCCTTTGTTTTTTTAAATGAATTTTCAGCTTCTTTATAAGAATAAAATTACTTTAAAATTTATTTTTTCTTTAAATATTAAATTAATGAATACTTAGAATTAACTTTTAAAAAAGTATTTTTAGAGAGTTGAATTAATAATAAAATAAATTTGTTTAGAGTTTCCATGGTATTGTATGTATAAGCACGAAATGGAAGAATTAATAACATCTTAAGATTTATTTAAAACAAAAACTTTTTATGAAGAAAACTTTAATGGTTATTTAAAGTATTTTTATTTAAAAATAATTTATGTAAATAAATGGCTTCCTCTGACGAAGAGGAAGGTGATGAAGGAAGAAATCAACGAAATGGGGGTGAACAAGCCCTCAAATTAGTTTTGCTTGGTGATAGTGGTGTTGGAAAAACATCGATATGTTCTAGACTTGCTCAACATACATTTCCACAAAAATATATTCAAGTAAGTAAAAATTAAATGGATTCATGTAGTTTATTTTTAGACTTCCGGCGTGGATTTTTATTCAAGAAGGGTTCAACTACGTCAACAAAATTCTGTACTTCTTCAGGTATTTTAGAAAAGAAAAAATCTTAATAATTGAAATAAGCAACTCTGAAAAAAATATAATATACATAGAAATGTGGGAACTCCTCCACATACAGAGATCGACCGAGAGATTAACAAAAATCTCAGTTATCGAGAAAGATATTTTTCGAGAGATCTCGATTTTAGTACGACACTCCAAGTCCGATTTCTAGTAAATATCAAATAACTCGCTTTTCTTATTTTTAAACTAAAACCATTTAGAAAAAAAATAAAATAAATTTATTTAAAAGCTTTGGGATGTCGGTGGACATAATCTAGCTTCACCCTCAATGCTCAATACATATATTTTTGGAGCTCATGTAAAAATCCTCAAATTATTTTTTAATTTTACTTACATATTTTATTTAAAAGGGTGTTCTTTTTGTTTATGATGTAACAAATAGTCAATCATTTGAAAATATTAATGATTGGCTTTCTGCAGCTAAAAAATTGGATAAACAAATGGAAAAGGTTGAAAAATACAAACGATCAAAAAATTTTAAAAATTAATTTTTCTATAGCCATTTTATATGGCATTAATTGGTAATAAAGCAGATAGTGAACATCGACGTTCTGTTAGGCCAGAAAGACATAGCAAATTTGCTGAACAAACTGGTTTTTTATAATTTTAATTAGAGTTACACTCGAGCCTTCGGGGAAGGGGTTTCCGGGGTGAGGGAAATTCAAGTGAAAAAGATTCTTAGAAAATACCTAAGCAACTTTATCTGATAAAATCGTTTTTCCGGGTCCGTACACTGGACTCTAGGTTACGAGCTCATGCTAATTCAGTCAGGTTTTAATTCGGAAAATTATTTTCGGGGAGGGAGTCATTTCGTCAGGCACAACCCTAACAAGTCCCGGAGAGATACACTAGAGGGACTTAGAAATTACAAAAATTATTTCTTAATTAAAAAGGAATGCAATCACATTTCTACTTGTCAGCAAAAAATGATGATTCAATTGAATTGATATTTAGGTAAATTTAAAGAAATATTTTGAAAAAAAATTACAAAAAAATTTTTCTTCTTCGTTTAATAAAATCATAGAATAGAAAAATAGCAACAGAAATTTTGGGAACTAAAATCACGAGGAATGAACCTGAACAAAGTTCTGTTAAACCTCAAGCATCTACAACAACAAATGTTGAAGAAAAAAATATAACCGAAAAACCAGGGAAAGATGTGGAAGATGACAAAACAGCATCCAAAGGTATGTAAAGAGAATAATAAAATTAATGAAGAATTCCCCCTCAATAAAATTTTTTTGGAAATTTTATTTTAATTTTCGGAAAAGAAAATTAATTTTATTTTTTCCCAAATTAAACAAGAGATGATTGATTTCTAAAATTAATTTAGAATCAGAAACAACTAAAGAAACGTCGACTAAAAACACAGCTAATCAACGTTCATCATCTACATGTTTACTCCAATAATTTAAAAAATGTAGATTTTCATCTAGATTTAAATTGTTCTCTTTAATTTTAATATGTAAACAAAAGGAAGATTTTTGTCATTTTATAGTTAAAAACTAAAAAAGCCAATTTAACGTAAAAATTACGTTTATTACTAAAAAATAATGAGATGAATTGGGCAATTAAATAAAAAAGAATTGTCCAATAAAAATTGTATTTTCTAAAAATAAATAAAAGATTTTATCAATTTGTGGAAAAAATATTCCTTTAAAATTTAAAACAAAATTTTGTTATATAAATAAATCAACAAGACAAACTATGGACGATTTTCTAAATAATTCACAAAGTTGAATAGAGAAATTAAAGATTATCTGATTTTAAAATATTTGGGTCTAGAAATTTTTGTTTGAATAAATTATTGAATTTAAAGTAGTCTCTCATTTATGCCTCTTAACTTATTTGTTAGTTATTTCAGGAAATGAATAACCTGTAAAAGCGATTGGCTTGAATGTCTTGATAAAAAATGTTCGGGCTCTAATAAATAAGAGACATTAAAGTGAATTAAAGAAAATGCAAAAATAAGAGATAAATGTAAAATTATAAAAAATGGCGAGAATTTGAAGAAAGTCTTTCGAGGATTAAAAACAGTAAAATGCAAAATGAATAATTAAAAATGATTATAGGGTTGTCAAAATGGATACTTTTAATAGGATTTTTTACAAATAAATTTCTTCCAAAAATAATCATCGTATCAAAAAATATCCAAAATTTTAATCTGTCAACCCTTTAAAAATCATTATATTTGACTGCATAATGCTTTAAGTCAAACTTTGTAAAGTTTCCAATAACAAAGAGAATTATATTTTTTGTTTGTCACAGATATTAAACCCGTACTTCTTTGTGCAAATTTTTTAGAAAAATACGCAAATTTCTCTTTACCGGAACTGAATGAAAAAGGCATTTTCTGGTGTCTAAAGCCTTCCAATTTTTGAGAGCAATTGATTGGTTCGCTGACGTAGTTCATCATCTGATTCGTCATCTTTAAAAGTTTGAAAGTAAATATATAGATTTAACAATAATTTAGGAGTTAAATTTTAAACCCCTAAAAGATCAAGATTAACCCAAATGACAGATAAATCGCAGAAACTGAAACCCCAAAAGCCTAAAGTTAATCAAACAAAATTTTGAGAGAAGTTTAAATAGCTAAACTGAAAAAAATGCCGGAATTTATTTCAGACAAAAGGCATTTTCAAATAAGAAACCCAAATTCTTTAAATATCCAAATAAACAAACCAGAACAACACGGAGAAAATTCAATCTTCTGTTTATTGTCAACTTTAGTCTTTTCTTCATTATTATTAGCGAAAATGAGATTACGATTTTGAGGTAATATTAATGATGAAACAGGAACACAAATATTATTATCGTTTTGTGAAAGATTTTTTTGTTGTGGCAATTCCAAAACTTGTTTGACAGAAGTTTGTTGTCCTTTAAATTCTTCTTCAATTTTTTTATTTTCTTCATTTAATTTCTCCAACAATGCATTATTATTATTTATCTTAGTCTTCATTGTCACCTCACCACCTTCTCTTTCTCCTCCAAACTTTATTCGAATTTTTGGCACTTTTTTGGCAGGATATTGTTCTTCTTCTTCTGTTTGTTCAACAATTTTATAATCTACCACTTTATTTTCTTCACTTTTTCGTTTTTTGCTTTTATCTTTTTTATGTTTTTTCTTTTTTATTTCTTTTTGTTCTTCCTGTTGATTATTCTTCTCCTCCCTTTCTTTTTCTTCTACAATGTCATTTTGTTCTGAAACAACGGGTGTATTTACCAAAATATGTTTAGATATTCTCAATTTCAATAAACCACCACCCCCAACATTTCCATTACAATCATTATTAACTGGAATATTAATTTCTTCATTTAGAGAGGATTTTTGCAATGATGTTGTTAAACAATTATTATTTTGTTTTTGAATGATAGGTCTTTTCAAAGAAATTTTTAAAGGAGACTTTTCTTGAATTTTCAACAATTCTTCTCGAGATGTACTTTGTAGAGTATCTTTCGAATCATCATTTTTTCTGTCAATATCCATTTGTTCACCTCCAACCATTTCCCTATTAATCTCATCAGATAGCCGGGCTGCCCTCCTCTCAGCTTTTCTTAATCGTTTTTGTTCTCGACGTAATTTTTTCTCATCCGATCTTTGTTTATCGGCTTCAAAATTTTCAATTTTTGGAGGCAATTTGATCTTTAACTTTACTGGCTTGATTGTCTCGTTAATTGTTGTTAAACAAGTAGATGATTCTTCTTTTTCTTCTTCCATGGAATTCTATAAAACAAGAATTTTAAATTCCTAAAGACAATTGAGAATTCATTAAGAGGTATCGATTGCCAACACTATATAATAAGACACAAAAAAATTTAATGACACGTAAATCCATAGCTCTATAGGACTCAAAAAATCAATCAACTTGTCTTTCTTTTTTTTCACATTTTAATTTTTTTCTTAATCATATGACAGTCTATCAACTTTGACGGAATAAGTATTGGCAACAATATGTGATAAATGTTAAGGATGAATAACTAAAATAATTACCGTTCGAACAGATCGAAACGATGTAACTTCTGCTGGTTTCTCTTCGTTATTACCATTTAACAAAATTGGTGTTGTTGTTTTTCCAATTTCTTCATTCAACTGAAAATAAAAAATAAAATAACTAAAAAGTATTTAAAATATAAAAACATACATAGATGCAAAAAAACATTCTCTAAAACTCACCAAAAAACGTTCCAACTTTAAATTGACTTTTGCTAACGCCGGCTTTTCCTCCTCTGTATTTTTAACTTGACAGAAAGTAGCCACATTTTCATTGCGTTCCACCAATGGATAAGTTTTTAATTGAATGGTGATTGATGCAAATCTTGGTGTTGCAAGAGATGAAGAACATGCAGCAATACTTTTAGACGAATCGCTAAAAAATATTTTCGATATAATTACTCAATTAGAATAAAAACTGCACCTGCTAATATTAACTTCTGTTTCAGTTTCTTCTTCCTTTAATTCTTCAATTTTTGGGGACAAAACATGTTGATAACGTTCATCATCCCATTCATTATATTCCCAATCCATAACTGACGATAATTTTATTGGTGACTTTCTAGCATTTTCTTCATTTTTGCAAATATTTTTCCATTGAGAAATTTCATTCTTTAGTTGTCGATGCTCAAATTCAGCATCCAAATAAAGCAACAAACTGCATTGTTCTTTTGTGGAATCTATTGCTTCTCTAAATAAAGCAGAACACATTCGTTGTTTAATAGAATGTTGTCGTATTTGCATGAGTTCTTTGTGTCGTTGCAATTCAGCATCATCTAAATTATTTAAAATTAAAAGAAAGTCCTTCACTCAAAAATACTTACATCCATCAATAAATTCTTGACTAAATTCTGGTTCCGAAAAAAGCCCATATGGAAGCAGCCTTTCAATAGAATCATTTTTACTTTTGAAGGAAGAGCTCAAATCTGGTTTAAGAAGTTTTTCATGCATCTGGGCAAAATGTTCTGTCAACCTAAAAATATTTTGAATTAAAAATTTAAAAAACTATTAAACCTTTCCCGACGCTTTTCTTTTTGTTTTTCCAATTTTTCCGCAATTAATTTTTCATTTTCTTGGGCTATTACACGCATATTTCGTTTTGCATAGATCATATTGTCAGAAGACGAATCAGTTGTAGGGACTAACACAGAAATGATTTTTTCTTCTTTTAATGATTCTGAAAAGAAAATATAACGATTTTTAAAGCCTCAAAAACAAACCAATTTGCAATGAAGTTGTCTGTCTAACATTATTTGCAAGAATTGTTGAAGAAGTGTATGTACTTGGATGAGATTGTGTTGTAGGATTAAATGCGACAAACTGAACAGGTGTCGATGTTGACAAGGAGTCTGCCGATTGTTTAACAAAAGGTTGTGGATTAGTTTGAGTTTTTGATTGTTGAAAGGAATTTGGGGTTATTACTGTTGATGTTTGGACATTTGAAGGAATCTGAGATTTTTTAGTAACGTTAGGCTTCTTTCTTGGAGCACGGCTTTTTGCAGGCTTATTGTTAGAAGGAAACTGAGTAGTTGATGTGGACGGAACTGCCTCAAATTGGCCAGAAAGTGAGGATGCATATTGTTGTTCTTGTTGGGCCGCTTTGATAGCGGAACTAAAATATAAAATTAACAAAATTAAAGAAATATTTTCTTCATACGTTGTGGTGTTTCTCACAATACAGTCAGCAATCCGGTCCATAACAATTTGCAATTCAGAAGTTACGTCTATTCCACTTTTCTTTTGCTAAATATAACTCTTAATTAAGTAAAAACTGAAGATTTTGAATTAATTTATTATAATATTTTCGCTAACACAATCAGTCAGAATAAACAATCAATTTATGAACGTAAAATAGAAACCTCTTCTAATTGTTGGCAACGACCCATAAGAGAAGCAAATTCCATTGCCAATTGTGGATCTGCAAACTCCAATGTTGCAGTCTTCTGATTGCTAAAAAGGCTTTTAGCTACTTGGTCCAGACCACTTGAAGTTTCAGTTTGTTGCTCATAACCATTATTAAGTTTATTTGTCGATTGATTTGAAACCGAAGGCCTCCTCCTTGTTTTAGTAGATTTTTTAGCGACAGTTTTCACAGACACACTCTCGACAGTATTACATTGTTGATTTAGCTGATTTGAAGAGAAAACTGCATTTGAAGTATTTAAAGGTTGATGGCCAATTATTTGCTCAGGTGGAGGTTGATAGTTAGGAGGTAATTGAAAGGAAGAGGGTTGTTGTTGATGGTCAATTAAAGAGATTAAAGGTGAATTGAATTGATGATTTTGTTGAAGTGGCTGTTGGGATGGGTAAAAGTGTTGTTGTGAATGTTGGCTTTGTTGATTAATTGGCTAGAAAATTGAGAAATGGTAATGATATCTTCGTTTTTTAATTATATACATATTTTGGGAATAGAGATTGAAAATAGGTTTTGAGATTAATTTTGGAATACTTTTCGCCTATATTGGGGTATACGGATGTCAATAGAACTGGCACCAAAACAGTGACGCCAAAGTTTCACAAAAATTAATTAAAAATAATACATTAGATATAGCCGCAGAAGTGCCAGCCGAATTCACAGATGATGATTCTAAATGGACTAATTGCGCTGACTGTTGATGATGAATCTCTTGAGAAGGAATATTTCCGTAGAAATTGCTTTGACCTTAAGTAAAAAATAAATGTTAAGTTGGTCAGGTAATTTTATTGACTTTGGATAGGCGTAGGGTGATTTATTTATATAGGTCTGGGATCAAGTGAAACCCAAGAAAGTCAAAAAATATTTATTAGACAATATATCTAATTTAACAAAAACTCAAACCATTAAAAGATTGTGGCAGATGCTGAGTATGTTGTTGTTCATTTGGAAATATCCTTTGCTCATAATAATATTGCTGTTGAGGTGGATGTTGGAGTTGCTGAATTTGTGATTGGCAAACCTGTGATTGTTCTTGGGTGTAAGGTTTTAATGTGGCAAGTGATGTGCTAGGCATGCAGTCAATATAAGTAGACTTTCCATCGTTAGGTTCTTGACGTATCTAAGGGAAAGGAAAAATTTAAAAATATTTAAGAACAAGCAAAAAACAAGGGCTAACAATTATGTTTCAACTCATGATGCTAAAACCTAGTTATATAAAAGACCGTGAACCGGAAAAAACCCATTTAAAAACGATGAAATAACTTATCAGAAAAATTAAAGGAAAAGGTTAAAATAAAACATAATAAAAATAAAAACCTGAGGAACTGCCAACACGGAAGCCTGCGCTCTCGCAGTTCCATAATCCCTTCCAAAATTAGTTAGAAGAGGGAGAGGTTGTTGATTAGTCTGGAAACCAACAGAATTTCCATTAGTTTCATTATAAATCACAGAAGAGTTAGTTGATTGAATAATTTGTGCACCAATATTGCTGATATTTTGCTCCCCTCTTTCCAAATAATGAGATGTCGAAGCTGTAATAGATTGTTCTCCATTTGAAGAATAAAAAACATTTTCATCAACGGGAACATTGAGATCCAAATAATCAACATTTGTATTTTGTTGTTGTTGTAGAGATTGATGGGGCACATTATGAAATTGATGTTGGTCATCAAGTATAGCAGGATGTTTCTGAATAACACCACTTGTGATCTCCTCAGATTCCGCAAACCAATCCCTTAAAAATTATTTTTTTAATGTCAATAATCTTCCAAAAAAACATCTTCAATTTTTTACTTTTTAATTTTAAGGGGGATTAAAAATCACCCAATTTAATATCAATTCATGAAAATACCCTTTAGTATTTTCAAGATTTTTCTTATTGTCAGCCTCAATACAGAGAGCTTGTTTTCACAACTTTATAATCCACACAAACAAAACCCAAAAAACTAGCCACGCCTATTCAGAATTGTGTGTGAATGTGAAAAACCACGCCCCAAATTCTCTTCCTCTCAAGCAGACAGCCTTTGCTTCTGAAGAAAGAAAACCACGCCCCTAACGGTCCGAAGAATTGAGAGGCGGTATTTGTACATCATGTGGATTGTGTAAATCATTTTTAAATTTTGTTATCACATAAATTCCAAAAAGCATTTAAAAGGAAAAGTGAAAAAGTTGTCGGAACTTACTGATCTGCAAAGTCGTCAATCATCACACGGTTGTTGTCAATATTGTTGTTATTGTATGATAAAAGCATTTTAATAAAATAACACGCATTTTCTAAATTAGCAAAGCATTACTGCTTTTTAAGTTGCTAATTAAATATAGCCTATAAATTTTTAGAAAAAGAAAATTGTAAAGAAATTTATGAGTTAGAAAAAACAAAAGAAAATATATTTGTATTGATTTAAAAATAAATTTACTCCAAAAAAATTTTTTTGTTGCTAGGTAATCTTTTTTTAATCTTTGCTTTAAATTTTGAGTTAATTGAGATGGAAAATTGAACGATTAATCTATTTAATTGTTAAAAAGCATGTCACATATCGCCTCCATCATCCAATTTAACCATCCGTTTGGTCTTCAACACTTAAAAGCCCTACTTCCAAGTCGTGTAATAATAAAAGGGTAGGTGCTCTGTTGTTCTTTTTTTGTAGTGGGGGCAGCTGCTGACTGATACGAAAGCAAAAAAACAGCATGGATAGAAAAGACATGAGAAGTCTAGTGTCACCCAATATATGCGTATTTATTGTTGGCGTGAGGCTATGAAAAAAGAGAAATATATGGGAGAAAAGAAGAAAAGTATGAGTAGAACGCATATGTCAATGTGTTTGGCGTTAGGCCAGCAAAGAAATCAATTCGTTTAAAAATAAAAAATTAAAAAATAAATTAGTAGGTAATGGAATGTTTCTGATCAAATCATGACATCTTTAAAACTTGAAAACATCTAAAAATAAAAAAAAAGATCAAAAGTCTTTATTTTGTTTTAATATGTAGAGGCATTATTTGCCTTTTCTCTCTTTAAAAAATTTTGATCAGTAAATAAAATCCACTAGGATTAACGCAACTTTAATCGAAGGAACATTAATTAAACTGTTGTCATCGCTTATTTATTAACAAAGCAGAAAAAATGTCGGCAAACGAGCATTTGGGACTCTTATTCATCTAAATACACAACGCCAACAATAATCTTTCTGTACTAATTTTTTAAATTTATAATTATTTGTGCACATAACTACAGTCAGTGAAATGTGTTTAGAACCAGTTGCAAGGCGATTTAAAAGTGTGGATAATTTGACGAAAATAGTCTGAAGGCCCATAAAATTTGCTACAAAATAGTAAAGACTTGATTTTTCTAAAAAAGGGCCTAAAAGAAATTTTTAAAACAAGCTTTAGCGGGTTAAATTATTTTTTGAAGTAATGTAATCCCATTGCCGTTGTTATTCGAGACGAGATCTCGTTGAAGAAAGAACTTAGACTTTGTTCTTTTTACTTTTCTACCCAGTATTGATGGAAATATCTACAGAAATTTTTTTAGAATTTTTGCTCCAGTTAAAGAAAAAACAGAGTGGCTCTGAACTTATTTTCCCGAAAAATGGGGTTACCTTCGATAAAACCGTTATAATTTTTGAATGAAAGAGATGTTATGTATTATAAATAGCCCTTTAAAAATGCTTTAGAAAAAGTAAATCTTTTTTGTCCCCTAATATCGGTCCGATTCCTCTATTCGGTTCGTCAGAAAGCGGAGGATTACTTGCTTCTTGACCTCCCGAAATTTGGGTGCACAATTATTTTTTAGTAGGAACGAAATTTTGAGGCAATATCCCTCACCAAATATTTTCGGTCCAGTTCCGGATATCCGAATATTTTCAAAGAACTGATAAACCTATTCATTATGAAGTTAATAATTGACAAAGTTTTAAGAATGGAAGAATTTTTCTTTATTTATATAGAAAAATGAATAGAAAAGGACATTAATTTGTATCGAATTTACTGTCAGAAAAAAACATGGTGGTGTGGTCGTTCAAATAGTAAAAATTCTCCCGGAAGTCGTTTTTGTCCTTCATTCATCCTTCAACAATCACTTCTTAATATTCCTTCAATACATCTTCCGGCCGATTCGATCACATGGCGTATTTCTGCGTCCATTCACGAGCCAGCGTATTGTATCTCTCTCGATCAGTCTTATATATGCGCGCAATCTCGGGCACCAACGGATCGTCCGGATTTGGATCACAGAGCAATGAGCAAATTGACAGCAAAACTGAAAAATTAAATAAAGAGCAAAACATCTCTTTTATAAAAATTTAACGGTAGATTTTTAACAGAATTATGGACAATTTTTAAAAAATAAAAATTTTTTAAAACTCTATTTTAATGAATGTAATCAATGACTTTAGGATTTTTGTTATCAACTATAGAATCCTAAACCCCTTTTTTGTATGAAAAAATAAGAAACCCACGCAAATATGGCAACCCAAAAAATAAAAATTAGAACCTTTTGAGATAGTCAAAGCTGGAGACCATTGAGATCTCAGAATGTCCAAGCAGATGCTTCCATTGCTGTTGATATTTGGATGATATATACGAGTCGTAAACGCCACTTTTGGCGGCTTGAACGGATAGTCTGTTGGAAAGTGGATTGTCAAGAAGAACACTCCGCCCTGATATGGCGATTCTGGCGGTCCCATAATAGTGGCCTGCCAATGGAAAAGGTCATCACCAACTGGCCCTGCACTGCATTGCGCTGGTGGATCACGTCCAAGGTCCTGAAGTTCCTAAAAAACGAGAAATTTGTAAAATATTATAAAGGTAATCCTCTGGAAAAGAGAGCGACATTTAAAGTTTTTAGCAAAAAATGACAGCAAACATTTCCGGAGGTTTATCAAACTAACTTTCTGGATTCGCTTTAGAGCCATTTTACTGAACAATTTAATTTGTTATAAAATAAACGATTATAATAAGACTTCCGGTCAATATCTATAAAAATAAATTCTGAATTAAACATTGTCACGTTCATTTTTCCACAAACAAAAAATAAACAAAAGTTTTTAGTACTGATAAATTTAATGAAGTTCCGGTGCAACGTGATTCTTTTCTTTTTTTTTGTCTGTCCGTCTCGAGCTTTCACGACAATAATATTTTTTTGTAGCAGACGTGAGAATTAAACGAAAGACATGAGAAAAAGAAGAGACAGAAGAGAAAATAGTATGAAAATAGTGAATAAAATTAAAATATCGATTCTGGCGAAAATTTGCGGAAATTTAAACTGTTAAAAAATAATTTGAGGTGGTGCCCTTTTAGTCGTGAACTTTTTTCGGCCCAACTATTTATTGTTTGATCGAGATGGCTTGCTTATCTCTTTTTGTTCTAGTTAATCTTTTCGAATTTCAAAAGTTTGAAAGACGAAGTAGAGCTAGCTTGTACATAATTATCATTTTCTGCTAGTCTAGCATTTTAATTTTGATTAACTGGATTCGCGATTAACTGGGGGGTTTTTCGAATATTTATTTTTCAGTGAAATTTCGAACTTTTCTCGGCCCAACTTTTTTAAATTAATTATAAAATTAAAATATAGACCAAAATTAAATCTTTTAAATGGAACAATCGCCAACAAAAACGCGTTGTTCATTCATTCCGTTCACCACTTTTATTGATCCACTGTTTTGGAATGAAGTGAATAGACTTAAAATTAATGAATGGAAATTGGATGAATCGCCTAAAACTGTTCATTGCAATTTAACATTTCGTAAATATTTTTAATTAAAAAAATTTTTTTAAATTTATTTTTAGATGGATCTCAACCTTCAGACAGTTTATTATGTTTTGATCACGAATCTTTAAAAAATATTTCTGAAGATAATGTTAAAATTAATTCTGGAATTTATAATGTTGAGGGAACTTTTCTTCTTTTAAACACGAAAAAAGCTTTTTTGGAGCTGGACAGAACTATTTTGTTGAAGAATATTGCTGAAACTGTAAGGGTTTTCTTTTAAATAAATAAATTTATATTTTATTTAATTTTAAGTTGTGGACTTTAATTACAACAAATGAATGGTTAAAAAACCCAAATGCCCTAAATACTTTTTATTTGACTGCATTTGCAGTAAGTTTCCATTTTCTAAATTTTTTTCATTAATTTTAGGATGTCAAAAATTTTGCATATTATTTTTGGAATTGTATTCCTGCCTTACTCTTTCCTGAAAATATTCATCAAACATCCCAATTTGAATCACCAAATATTGAATTACATTCATTAGCTTTTGAATTTCTCGTTTCTAATAACGGGAAACCTTTTATTTTAACCAACAATCAAAAGGCATTAAAATTGGAAGAATTGATTGAACAAACATCCCCCGATGATTTTTTACTTGTTTTTCCAAATCCTTCAGAAGTTCAAGAAAAATTTGGATGGCCATTGAGGAATTTACTTGCAGCTATAGCTTATTTAAAGTATAAATTAATCTTATAATTGTGATTTATTCTAACTAATTTTATTTTTTGCAGACCAACATGGTCCAAATTACGAGTATTTTCACTAACCAGACTTTATCAAAACAGTTTTATTTCAACGCTTTTTTGGGACATTATCAAAAATGAAATTGAAACTATACCAAAATGTGTTGGTTGGGAAAGGACATCTAATGACAAACTTACTTATCGGAGTGTTGATTTAAAATTTATGTTAGATCCAATTAAGTGAGTTGTCTTAAAATTTTAAAATTTATTTTTTATTGTGTACTTGAATTTTTCTTAAATTTAATCGTATTTTCTCTAGCGTTTTTTAGTTAATTTTGTTTTTTTCGATAGTTATTTTTCATTGGGTTTCCATCAAATAGCGTTTTTCCAATTTAAGACAAATTGTCTTTGATACTTTCCCTTGATCTTAAGAATTAAAATTTGAACACAATTTCAAAATTTTGAATAAAATCTTTAGAAAATCTTTTAAAAATTATTTTTCAGTATAATGGAACAAAGTGTTGATCTCAACCTTAAATTAATTCGTTGGCGTCAAGCACCTTCAATTTCTCTAGATAAATTTACTTCTCTTCGTATTTTACTTGTTGGAGCTGGAACTCTTGGTTGTAATATTGCTCGTGCTCTTTTAGGTTGGGGAGTGAGGAATTTCACTTTTATTGATTATGCAACCGTTAGGTAGATTTATTTGAATTTTATTTTCAATTAAAATAAAAGGAATTTTATAAAATTAAAAATATTTTTTTTAATTTTTAAGTTATAACAATCCAGTTCGCCAATCTCTCTTTTGCTTTGAAGATTGTCTTGTTGCTGGCCTTTCAAAAGCTGAAGCTGCTGCAAACGCTTTGCGACGTATTTATCCAAAAGTTGAGGCAAAAGGGATTCATATGAAAGTGCCAATGCCTGGATATCCTTTCTCCGAGGAAGGTAAAAGAAAAGAAAATTATTGAAATTTTTTTGTTTCTTAAGGCTTTTAGTTCCTATCTTTGATTATTAAATCTTTCCTCATGGTTTTTGGTCCATTCCCCTTACATTTTATCACTTGTATATTTAAATTTTTTAGAAGAAGACAATGTTAGACAAAGTTGTAATCAATTAGAGGAATGTATTAAAAATTGTGATGTTCTATTTTTGGTTATGGATAGCCGTGAATCTCGTTGGTTACCAACACTTCTTGCTTCCGTTCATAATAAACTAGCAATCACTGTAGCTTTAGGATTTGATGATTTTGTAATATTAAGACATGGAACTAATCCAGAAAGTGAACAACAAAAATGTAAATTAGAACCAGAAATGAGTGAAATGGCACAAGATTTACATGCAGAATTGCCTGGATCTTTACTTGGGTGTTATTTTTGTAATGATGTGACTGCACCTGGAAATTCTACAAGTGAACGGGCACTTGATCAACATGTATGGATCTTTCTAAATATTTTTAAATTGAATTACGGAGATTTTTATTGACTCTAATAACCAAAAATATTTTGTGTTTTGTGGAGAAATTTATTTAAATACATCTGACAATGAGTCCCCCATCTAAAAATATACACAAAAGGCAAATATTTTTGGTTTACATTTTTATACATTTTCCTATTTTATTCTAATTTATCTATTCTATTTTAGTGCACAATTTCTCGGGCAGGAATTTCAATGATTGCTTCCGGCTTTGCTGTTGAATTATTAGCCTCTGTTCTTCAACACAAATTAGAAGCAGATGCCCCAGCCCGAATGAGTGAAATGGATGCAAGTGCATCTTTGCTTGGAGCAACACCTCACGAAGTTAGGGGATTTGTTTCTACATTTCAACAAATTATGCCTACAATAAGACGTTTTGATCGTTGTACTGCTTGTGGAAATTCAGTGAGAAAAATTTTGAGAAAAATTTTTTTAATTTTATATTTTTAAAGGTTCGTCATCTTTATTCTCAAGAAGGCTTTAAATTTCTTTCAAAAATATTTAATGATCCAACAGAATTAGAAAGGGTTAGTGGACTTACAGAATTACAACAACAAGCAAATGCTTTCCAAACTCAAATGATTGAATTGGATGATAATGAGAGTATTTCGAGTATTTAATTTTAATTAATTGACAAATAATAATTGCCTTTATCAGAACAATAAATTACTTATTTTTTATTAATTGTAAGTTAAGCTGACAAGAATAATTATGCAATCATCTGTATATATTTTTAAATTTATAAATTTTTTAAAATTTGTTGGATATACATATAGGCCTGAGTTTTTATAGGGGAAGTAGAGGTTTAATTTATTCTAGGAATAATTAATTTTCCACAAAACTACTTAAAAATTAAATATTTTGTCAAATACTTGATTAATAAAACTCCAATTATTTCTTTGAAAGTAAAAAGAAAAAAAAGAAATTAAAAAATAATAATTATTATTTTTAAAAAGCTCATTACTATATTACAATCATTATGACTAGTTTTTATATTTTTTTTATTTCCCCATAATTTCAATTCCTTCCTCTACCAACTTTTCTTCTAAACATTTGATTAAGTACACTTTCTCGAATTTCCCTTCCAAGTGTATTGCAATTTAATTTTTTAAATCGCCTTATTGCTTGTTTGAAGCTCTTAAAAATATTTTTTCAATTTCTTTTAAAAATTTCTCAATCACCTTTTCTTGTCTCCAAGGGACAATTAATTTAGCATTTAATAATTCTCCATTTCTTCTTTTTTCGCTAGCCATAACCAAAAAAGTTAATTGTCTCTCTTTTGCTTCACCTTGTAAAGAACTTGTATTTACTTCTGCAAAAGGACAATAACAACGAGTTTCTCCATGTTCTGATAATTTAATTAAAATATGTTTATCTTCAATTGGATCTCTTGTAGATTTTTCACCAATAGAACCAGAAGCAGAGGTAGTTGAGGATTTAAATATTCGCATTCTTTTAATAATAGCCATATATGTTGAATTTATTGGGCGAATTCTGACTTTGAGGACTATCAAGAAAATTGAGTTTAATTACATTACAGTTTAACAAACCAATAGATGAACGACAAAAATTATCCATTAAATTTTCAAATGTGGCTACTTGAGCACAACTTTTGCAGATTTGTCCTGAAAAATATAGTTAAATCACATTATATGTATACACCAATTAATGTATGCGTTTCAGTTTAGTATACTGATTTTTTAAATGTTGTCACTGATTGAGTAGAAATGCCTAACAATAAGCAACTCGTTTTAGTTTACAGTTGACAATATAACGAGAGGGTTTGTACATTACACGAAATTCGACTAATTTGTTAGTACCTTTAACATTAGCAAGTAATGGCGGTGGATATTTTCTTTTTCTTTCTTCTTCTTCATCTGTTGTAGGTGTAATAGAGGAGGGAGGTTTAATACATAAATCATTATCAGAAGGAAATTGACTACAATTAAGCATTTCTGGCCAGGGAAAGCCGTATTTCTCCATTCTTGTTGCACAACCCTTTTTTTAAATTATTTTAATAATTTAATAATTAAAAAGAATCTTTTTACTTCCCTAACAGCATTACAGAGTGATTCACAAGGATGAATAGGTTTTTCAATTTGAGGAAGACAAATAGGTGCAAAAAGTGAACAAAGAAATAACTTTAAATTTAAAATTAAATTTTTAAAAGTTATCATTTACAGTCTACTGTTATCCCTTTTAAAAAGGATAATCTCAAAATATACCGTAAATACTCTAATAGAAGCCCTGGGATTATACTTTTCAATGGATCTCCTCAGATGGGCTTGTATTAGAGGTAGGATTCTACCAGAGGTGGGCTTCTATTAGAGTATTTACGGTATTTATTTGTATTTCTTATATTTAAACACTATTTGGATCCTTCGTTTATTTTTTTTGAACATCCCTCTGGTAATAAATAAAAATAATTAATTTTCTACTTAAAAGTTTGTCACTAAAAAATATTCAAGGGTTCCATTACTACATATTAATTTATACTTTAGTATGTGGGTGACAGTGTAATCGAAGCAATGAAATCCATGCTGAACTTTGTTGAATTGCTTCTTCCATAGTTTCGTGTTCAAGTAAATTTGGCAATCTCATTGTTTTATACTTTTATTTTAAAAAATTTTTTCAAAAAATATTTTTATTTTTCTTTTACTTGCATTCCATGACATAAAGTAAATCTTTCTGAAATATTTAAACATTTTGAGGTTTCTTGATGCCTTTGTTGTTCTTGTATCCAATTATTACTAGAATGGGGAGATGACGCTAGAATTGACCATTGACCACCTGATAGTGAATAAACTGATTGACCAAGAAAAAATAAAAAGGGAATAATAATAGTAAACATTCTCTCTAATTTTAAAAAATAAATTTTAAATTAAAAAAAAAGTCAAAATTGTTTATGTTTTTCATTTTTAATAAAAAACAAGAAAAATTAAAGAAAGGCTCTTAATTGCTGCCAAAAATAATAAAAATTTTGGAGAGATTAAATTAATTATTTGAGTTACTTCGATTTTAAAAATTATTTTTAAAAATGTATTGTAAAAAAGGAGGAAATTTATTTATCATTTTCTTTTTATTAAATTTTTATTTAAAAATAATCAAAAGCTTCTTCTTCACATTTTCATTATTCATGAAAATATTAAAAATATGTACCTCCTTTAAAAGGCTATTTAAGGAATTTAAAATTTATTTTCTATTTATAGATAGGTAAATTTTTTAAATAATTTAAATATTTTTTGCTAAATTTGCAAAGGAAAAAAGAAATTTGAGAGAAAAAATATACCTAATTCTGAATCTATATAAAAGGTGAGATAATATACTTTTATTTTTTTAGTTTAAAGATGACCGAAGATTTGTGTGATTTAAGTAAAATATATTTTACTCCTATACCTTCTCGAATATCTTTAAAAAGGATTAAAAGTAAAAATAATTTTTGAGCTTTTTACATTTAAATATTTTAAAAAAAAAATTTAAAAAATAAAAATCAACTATGTACATACAAACTTATTGAGATTTTAAAGCCTAAAAATTTATAAAAATTTGAGTAAATAACCTTTGAGAAAATTAAAAAATTTTTTTATCTCCCTTTGAATTAATAAATTAATATGTATTTTAGAAGAATTTTTAATTAATTCTTAATTAATTTAAATAAATCAAAATTATTTATTTTTTTTAAAAGGAAGCTTTAATTGAGAGAAGCCTTTTAAATAATTATTAAAAATATTTCTTAAAAAAGAAAAAAAACTCTTTATGTTAACAACTGTCTCTCTCCTCATTTTACGCGCTCCTCTTCTTTCTTTTTATTTTTAAAAAGATTTTCTTAAGAGTTTTTAAATAATAATGAAAAAGAAAATTGGTCGAGAAAATAATTCTTTTGATGATGCCGCCCTTATCCGTCAAAATATATATTTCATTTTATTTATTTTCTTTGTGTGTGTGTTTGCCTTAAAAACTTTTTTTGTGTTTATTTGGCATTTAAAAGGGGAAACCGAAGATGGATAATGATTGAATTTGTATATGGAAAGAATTTTAGGAGTATATTTTCTCGGATTTCAAGTTTTTAAAGAAATAAAAATTAAATCTTTTAAGACAACTTCAGCAATGAAAGGTCGAAATGAAGATTTAAAACTAGGATCTACATATGAGAAAAATTTATAATGCTCAAGGCAGTTTTAGTGTCCCTAACTCGTAATTTTTGATTGTGCTTCTATTACTGCAACTAGACAACTCTTAGACTTCGACTCTTAGACTTCAACCATGTATTAAGCAGTATTGCTTGGGTCATTAAAGGCATCAGTAGTTAAACCAACGTATGCGTAGCCGCTAAATTTAAGACAACAGCGTAGCCAGCTCGGAGAAGGAGGAAAAACTGATAAATAATTTTCCTTAAATTAGATCCCTTTATTTTCCTTACTTTTCAATGGTCCCTTTTTCTTTTGTTAGACAAAAAAGTTTATTTCGCCTCACACTAATCCAATTATGTAAATTTAATTTCTCAAAACTACTTTTAGTTTTGTACTGATTTTTAATCCTTTTAGTTTCAATCTTTTCTTTTTATTATGTGAAAAGAATTAACCTAAAAATTTCTATCATTAAAAATTCGGTAATTCCAAGGCTGGTCCCCCCCCTTTTTTTTCTGTTCCGCTGACCATTTTGAGCTTTTTTGCTTGGCATATAATTTTCAATATATCATTCGAAAGAGCTGTTCGAGCTGAGTAGAATGATACTATGATCGGTTAGATTTGGCGAATCTGAACAGATTTATGAAGCTAAATCCTCGAAGGACGTGCTTTTTGTGATGCTGAAAGGGATTAAAACAAATGCTCATAGCTATGTTTATTTAACTCGGATTTCGATGAATCTAGTACCGTTCGACTCAGCTCGAAGAGCTCTTTCGAATGATATGTAATTTGCCATAAAAAGTTTAAATAGGTAATCGAAAAAAATAGAAAGGAAAAAGGGGGGGGGACCAGCCTTGGAATTACCAAAAATTCTTTTCAGTGTGAGATTGAAAAAAGGAACTTTAAAATTTTTCTTTTGTATTTCTCTTATTCAAATTTAACCTAAATTTTGAATTTTCATTCAAAGATTTTTCTATTCAAAAATTAGCCTAAAACCAAGCAAAATTTTTATAGGATTAAAATTTTTATTCGACGATTTTCATATTCAAAGATTGACCTAAAAGCAATCAAAATTCTCAATAGGCTCAAAATTTTCATTGTGTTACATATCAAAGATTTTTCTATTCACAATTTTTCTATTGAAAGATTGACCTAAAAAACCTATAAAATTTTTCTATAGGCTAGAAATTCCTATTGTATTATTAAAAATTTTTCTATAAAATTTAACCTAAAAAACTGAAATTTTCTCTCTATTGTGTATTGTATTCTCTAAAGGATTTACTCTGAAAAACTTAAATTTCTTTTGTATTCAATTTGAGGGTAAAAAAGGAAAGTCCTTGAAATATGTAAATATGTGGTTTAAGAAATTATGAAAAATAATGAAATGAATATAAAAATAAAATTGGTTATTAAAAGATAAACATAAAATACTATATAAATTTCATAAGTCTTATTTTAAATAATCTTATATAATAAAATATATAATTTTAACATCTTTTTAACATCTTTATATTCCTTTTCGAAGTAAAATTCGGAAAAACACAAAACCCAATGCTATCTGATGTGTTTATTATTTAATTACGCAAACTTAAAATAGTATAAATACCAGTGAGTGTTAGTCTAAATGGATCATACTATCTGGCTAGTCCCTGATCTCCTACATCTAATCTAACCCAATCCACTTCGGCTACATTGTTAATGTCTATATGTTATAGTGTTATCTTCACGACACTAAAATATCCCTCACTCATGTATTTAATTGAATATATTTATAAAATTAGACAGTAAATAGGTCAAAATTTCAAGGTTAGATTAAAATGCTGACCTAGAATCCTAAATTCCTTTAAAAAATCCAACTGTGTTTTATTTTGAAACTAATTTAAAATAGGTGGAGTCTCATTTGGTATAAAAAGAGATGAATTTTAACTGAAAAAATCACTACTGTTCAACGCCAGCTTCTTCACGATCATATCCTGCAAATACCACATTCTTAACTTTATTTACCCATTGCCAATCTTTATAGAAAATTTATTTTAGCTATAACTTGAAATTTCTTTTTTTTATTGTTGAAAAAAACATTTATTTTTGATTTAATTTCCTTTCATATATCTTATACCAAATTTAATTTTTCATTTTATTTTATCTTCTAAAAATGCAACCTACCCCTCCCAAGAAAATTAAAATCGCCCCTACTGAGAGTCTTGACCTCTATGTTAAAAAACTTGGTCATGAGACCAAGTTTACCCAAAAATTTAATCTTCTTAAGTTATCAACCAAATTCATAGTCACAAATGTTCCAAATAATCCAGAAGGTTTACTAGGCTCCATTTTTGAGTATTGTATCGAACAATCTCTATTAGAAAATCATCAACGACAAATGGAACCAGACCAGCTGGGGTGTATAATTTCGAGTCAGAACCTTGACTCAGACATTTGGATCCCGATTCGTGAGATCACTCCCAACACTATTGATTCAATCCTGAATCAATTCCTAAAGGTTTCCCAGAGTAAGAAACAGGATAATGGTATGTTATGGGGGGCCCCTTTTCTGGTTTCGATAACAACTATACAAAGAGATGGACTTAGCTCGCGAACCGTGCATGGTAGTGGAAGAGGATCAAAACCGATACATCATAAAATCATTGACCAAAACCTTATCAAGATCCGGAATAATGATAGCTACTGTCTTTTTTACGCTCTGATGGCTACTTTTGTTTATGCAATATTTTCTTGGCCAAGATGGAAATTTTATAATTATTTGCATAGCCGAAAAGGGATGAAACAACTTCTTGAAAATGATGTATTAGATCTGATGATAGAGGTTGGAGCTGAATGTCACCAAGAGGTGTATTGTGCTGAAGAATGGGTACCACGTGTGGTTGACTTATGGAATGCAGTGAACAGAGGATGGTTTAAAGTTTATATATTCGGGGAATTTGGGGAAAAGCCTATTTATAAATATGGGCCAGATAATTTCGATATCCCTATAATTTTGTTTCATAATAAGGATCACTTTGATGGAGTCCGCAATGCTAATGACTTATTCGGTAAACCCTACTGTTTATCATGTGAAAGCGTTTATAATAGGAAATCAAACCATGCAATCTCATGTAAATCAAGATGTCAAAAATGTTCTATGGTTGGTCCTGGGTTCCCTTGTAAACCATTAGATAATTTCTTTAAACATTGTAATGGGTGTGGGAAAAACTTTAAGAATGAGAATTGTTTTACCCATCATATCACCTCAAATTTTTGCAATTCTTCTAAAAAATGTGAAAAATGTGGGGTTATCTGGGGTGTTAAGAATAACAATAGGAATGGGCGAGAAGGTCATATTTGTTCTGAACGCTATTGCACTACGTGCGGTAGTTATCACGACCCAAAGCGTGGGTGTTACATTAAACCCCTTGTCATCAAACCCCCAAAGGCGTACCGAATCGTCGCCTTTGATTTCGAAACAATGCAGCACCGTGAAGGGGAGAAGGGTAAAATACATGAGGTTAACTTTGTAGGGGTAAAGGTAAATTGTCCCGGGTGTATCACTAATGGACCTACCACTGAATGTTCCATATGTGACGAGTACCGTACGATCACCTTCTCACACAAACCCTTCTATCATACAAAGGTTGACCAGCAAAATATAACCGTAGATCCTTTGTCATCATTTGTTTCTTGGTTAATTAAGTCATCAATAACAGATACGATTGCTTTCTCACACTTTGGGGGTAGATTTGATATGGTATTAGTTTTTAAGGAATTGTTTCTTAGAGGGCTGACCCCGGACATGATTAAAAGAGGGAATAAGTTATACGAAATGAAGGTAAAAGTTGGTAAAGATAATTGGGTTATTTTTAGGGATACATTTAATTTAATGCCCATGCCTCTTGCTTCCCTGGTCCCTGCCTTTGCACTTAGTGTAGAGGACAAACCTTTCTTTCCACACATGGCAAACAGGCCGGAAAATTATGGTAAGAAAATTTTCCCGGTCAAGGACGACTATTTGGCGGATGGATTGATGCCTGAGAAGAGAGCACAATTTGATAAATGGTATGAACAGCACAAGGAAGAACCCTTCAATTTGGATGAGGCCTTGGCGTCATATTGTAGCAACGACGTGGAAATTCTTATGGCTGCTCTGATTGCATTTAGGCGCGAATTCTTGGAAGTTTCAAATGGATTGGATGTGCTGAGAGAGGCTATGACAATCGCCAGTGCATGCATGAAGCACTTTAGGACAAATCACCTACCGGCTAAACACCTAGGCATTGTTCCAGAGATTGGATATGACAACACAGACACCCAAAGTTTGCTTGCTCTTCGATTCCTCAGCTGGTACGCAGAAGAACACAAGGTCAACATACGTAATGCTTATTCTAAAGGAGGGGAAAAGAGATTTGGGGATTATAGAGTTGATGGGTGGGTAGAAGAAAGGAAATTAGTTATTGAGATTAATGGGTGCTGTTGGCATGGTTGTAGGAAATGTTTCCCTTATGATGAAATAAAACTTCCCAATGGGGTTAATGCGGGGATTCAAAGGGAAAGGGATGAAAAACGTTTGGAATTTATTGAAAGTTTTGGCGTAAATGTAGAGGTTTATTGGGAGTGTGACATCAGGGGGATGCTTTCGAAAGATAGAGTTATGAGATCAAAGTTTAAAAATTATTTGGACAATGGACCGATCGATATTCGATCGGCCTTCTTTGGAGGGAGAACCGGGCCACTAAAACTATTCCATAAAACGGGGGCGGGGCAAAAAATTTCCTACTATGATGTGACCTCCCTGTACCCCTTCATCAACATGTCAACACGATACCCAATTGGTCACCCTGAGGTCCACATTTTAAACAAAGACATCAAATGGATCCAACCCTCAGACAACACTTATGAATTGGCTCTTCTGAAAGTTTTTGTAATACCCCCACGCAGCATTGATATACCAGTGCTACCCATGAAAATCGGCGACGACAACGAACGACTACTATTCCCCCTTTGCTCCACTTGTGCAAGGGAGCATCCACATGGGGATGTTAATGAAAACTACACTTGCAAACACTCAGACCAACAACGTGGATGGGTCTCTACTTGTACGTCAATTGAATTAAATGAGGCTTTGAAGGAAGGATACGTGGTCACCAAAGTATTTCGCGTCTTGGAATTTAAGAACTACGACGACAACCTCTTTCGTCCTTACATCCGTGAATTTATGGCACAAAAAATTCACGCTAGTGGCTTTGACAACAACATCAAGGGGGACCAACAGAATGAAGAGAACTTCATCAAGGAGTGTAAAGAAAAGTTTGGCATCATCATTGAAAAAGAGAAAATGAAGGTTAATAAAGGGAAGAGAACGCAGGCTAAATTATGTTTAAATAACTTATGGGGTCGCTTCTCTCTTCGTAATTTTGGATTATCTCAGTGTGTGGTTACGGACGACCCTGCTGTCTACATCAAATATTCAAACGATCCTTCAATTATCATTGATACAGTAGAAGGACTGACTGAGGATGTCCTTCTTATTTCTTACACCAAAAAGAAGGAATTTGTGGAAGAACATGCCACTTCAAATGTCATCATCTCATTGTGGACCACATCAGCAGCAAGAATTCACTTGCTTCACGCCATGCAACAGGTTGTGAGAACTCCTGATTGCACCTTGCTCTACACCGACACTGACTCCTTAATATTTTCTCATCCAAATGACAACTGCCCTCTTCAATTAGGGCCTCATCTGGGTCAATTCACAGATGAGTACCCGGACTTCAATATTTTGGAATTTTGTTCTGGTGGCGCAAAACAGTATGGACTGAAGATGGAAAAGAAGGAAAAGCCTGGAACCGAACCAGTCTACGTGCTCAAAGTGCGTGGGATGACTCTGAATTGGGATGCAATCAACAACCAAGGAATGCGGTACGAAGCTTTTAAAGAAAAGATTTTCAATTTTGTTAAAGATGATTATGACCCTATTACTATTTTGTACCCCAACTTTTTACGTCCATCTGTTAAAAATGGATCTGTTACCACCTTGCCTCTTAAGAAAATTTATAAGCCCTATGTCGGAAAGGGAGTAGTCCGCCCTTCCGATTTTTCTGTATTGGACTTTGGATTTACCAATTTGTAATTTTTCCCAAAATAACTTGGAGATGGAAAGTAGCCAGGGGTATGGGCACCCAAACTCTATACCAACTATCGTATGTTTTTGAGGTAATCCTTACATTGAAAATCGGTGGTAGCGGACTTGAGTAAATTCTCAAGTCCCTGGTTGAGTTTGGTGATGTCTGTCGAATGGCGAAGCCATTCTCCTTCCCTTTCTTCTATTCAATATATTTTTCTATTTCTATTTATTTAATCATTATTGTATTTAATTTTATTCGTGATAAAATTTTTATAATATGCTTTTTATTATTTAAAAAATACAATATTAAGAAAAATTAAGATAAAATAAATTACAGAATTAACAAAAATAGGTTTACAATTTTAGGGGTAAAAATGCATAATTAAGGAAAATAGGTTATAATTTTTAAAAATGCATTTACATAATTAAATGCAAAGTGCGGAATTAAGGAAAAGTAAATTACAATTTTAGGGGTAAAATTGCGGAATTAAGGAAAAATATCACATTTTTATCATTTTTCAATGTATATAGGGGTACATACAAGGAGTACACACATATAGTTACATACAAGGGATACACACACGTCAACTTTGTCCTGACTTAGGTCTCTTCTATAAATGTCAAAATATAAAATTCTATCATTGAAAATTCTATCGAAGACTCTACCCCTGATCTGTATCCTTAAATAAAATTTGAATTATGCGCACCAAAAAAAACATTAAATAGACAAGTGCAATTTTTAAATAGTCCAACATTTGGACCTATTCAAACTGGAACAGTTACGACACCTTTACTACACAAATTATCAACTATCATCTTTATGCACATTTATGCCTTCAAGCTCAGATGCTTCCGATATATCTTATACAAGCTATCACTCTTCAAACACCTATAACAACTTAGAGGTCAAATTTTAAAATGTCAATTTTACAAAATACCCAATTAAAAATACCCAAGTTCAAATAGACACAAATTCAAATTGTTCAATTTAATAGTTTAACCCATTGTTTCGATATACCTTAGCAGTAAATGTGTAACCTTTATTTATTCACGATTAAACACAAATTTACCCTCACTATTGGTACAACATCAACGCTTACATATGCAAATGTAACACATAAAATGGAAATACTGTATAGGAAAAAAATTATAGGAAAAATTTAAGCCTTTTATAATTAGTTTGCTCGATTAATTAATTGTTTGTATACTAATAGGTAAAAATTTTAAGTTGACCAATGATAGCCTTCAAGCGAATGGGAGGTATTTTAAATCATTATTAAATAAACGAGAAGATATATGCTCCAAAAATTTAAGAAAATTTTTATTAGGTACCAGCTTTAAAAGTTTGAAAATCAGAGATGAAGAGCTAATGAACTACTTGTGGGTTATCTCATACCAGTTCTTGCAGGTAATTTATGCGGACTCATTCAAATATGCAGAATGGTCAGACTTCCTTCATCATTTTCAACCTATTTCCTGTGACATTATTAAATGAGAGGCAGATTGTTTTTTCCAATGTCACCAAATAAGTATATTTTCATACGATCAATATTTTTATTTTATCTAAATTTCCTTCCATTCAGAAAACTTTTTGTCACGATATATACCCGAATACGTGTTAACTTGTATCACAGTCTTTTAAAAACATACTAGACTTTGAGTGTCCTATGCATATGTCATAAGTTTCTTAAATTTGGATCTAAACCGTTATGGATCTAAACCGTTCGCAAACTATTTAAACTAAACCAAAGGGCTTAGATGCTTCTAGTACTGACCAAAGATACTTATTGTACTAACCAAGGACGCTTCAATTAAACCAAGGTTGTAAACCTATTTTGTAAACCTGTAAACCAAATATAAAAATTAAATTTCCTTGAACCTTTTGATTGAAACGACCTTGGTTTAATTGAAGCGTCCTTGGTTAGTACAATAAGTATCTTTGGTCAGTACTAGAAGCATCTAAGCCCTTTGGTTTAGTTTAAATAGTTTGCGAACGGTTTAGATCCATAACAGTTTAGATCCAAATTTAAGAAACTTATGACATATGCATAGGACACTCAAAGTCTAGTATGTTTTTAAAAGACTGTGATACAAGTTAACACGTATTCGGGTATATATCGTGACAAAAAGTTTTCTGAATGGAAGGAAATTTAGATAAAATAAAAATATTGATCGTATGAAAATATACTTATTTGGTGACATTGGAAAAAACAATCTGCCTCTCATTTAATAATGTCACAGGAAATAGGTTGAAAATGATGAAGGAAGTCTGACCATTCTGCATATTTGAATGAGTCCGCATAAATTACCTGCAAGAACTGGTATGAGATAACCCACAAGTAGTTCATTAGCTCTTCATCTCTGATTTTCAAACTTTTAAAGCTGGTACCTAATAAAAATTTTCTTAAATTTTTGGAGCATATATCTTCTCGTTTATTTAATAATGATTTAAAATACCTCCCATTCGCTTGAAGGCTATCATTGGTCAACTTAAAATTTTTACCTATTAGTATACAAACAATTAATTAATCGAGCAAACTAATTATAAAAGGCTTAAATTTTTCCTATAATTTTTTTCCTATACAGTATTTCCATTTTATGTGTTACATTTGCATATGTAAGCGTTGATGTTGTACCAATAGTGAGGGTAAATTTGTGTTTAATCGTGAATAAATAAAGGTTACACATTTACTGCTAAGGTATATCGAAACAATGGGTTAAACTATTAAATTGAACAATTTGAATTTGTGTCTATTTGAACTTGGGTATTTTTAATTGGGTATTTTGTAAAATTGACATTTTAAAATTTGACCTCTAAGTTGTTATAGGTGTTTGAAGAGTGATAGCTTGTATAAGATATATCGGAAGCATCTGAGCTTGAAGGCATAAATGTGCATAAAGATGATAGTTGATAATTTGTGTAGTAAAGGTGTCGTAACTGTTCCAGTTTGAATAGGTCCAAATGTTGGACTATTTAAAAATTGCACTTGTCTATTTAATGTTTTTTTTGGTGCGCATAATTCAAATTTTATTTAAGGATACAGATCAGGGGTAGAGTCTTCGATAGAATTTTCAATGATAGAATTTTATATTTTGACATTTATAGAAGAGACCTAAGTCAGGACAAAGTTGACGTGTGTGTATCCCTTGTATGTAACTATATGTGTGTACTCCTTGTATGTACCCCTATATACATTGAAAAATGATAAAAATGTGATATTTTTCCTTAATTCCGCAATTTTACCCCTAAAATTGTAATTTACTTTTCCTTAATTCCGCACTTTGCATTTAATTATGTAAATGCATTTTTAAAAATTATAACCTATTTTCCTTAATTATGCATTTTTACCCCTAAAATTGTAAACCTATTTTTGTTAATTCTGTAATTTATTTTATCTTAATTTTTCTTAATATTGTATTTTTTAAATAATAAAAAGCATATTATAAAAATTTTATCACGAATAAAATTAAATACAATAATGATTAAATAAATAGAAATAGAAAAATATATTGAATAGAAGAAAGGGAAGGAGAATGGCTTCGCCATTCGACAGACATCACCAAACTCAACCAGGGACTTGAGAATTTACTCAAGTCCGCTACCACCGATTTTCAATGTAAGGATTACCTCAAAAACATACGATAGTTGGTATAGAGTTTGGGTGCCCATACCCCTGGCTACTTTCCATCTCCAAGTTATTTTGGGAAAAATTACAAATTGGTAAATCCAAAGTCCAATACAGAAAAATCGGAAGGGCGGACTACTCCCTTTCCGACATAGGGCTTATAAATTTTCTTAAGAGGCAAGGTGGTAACAGATCCATTTTTAACAGATGGACGTAAAAAGTTGGGGTACAAAATAGTAATAGGGTCATAATCATCTTTAACAAAATTGAAAATCTTTTCTTTAAAAGCTTCGTACCGCATTCCTTGGTTGTTGATTGCATCCCAATTCAGAGTCATCCCACGCACTTTGAGCACGTAGACTGGTTCGGTTCCAGGCTTTTCCTTCTTTTCCATCTTCAGTCCATACTGTTTTGCGCCACCAGAACAAAATTCCAAAATATTGAAGTCCGGGTACTCATCTGTGAATTGACCCAGATGAGGCCCTAATTGAAGAGGGCAGTTGTCATTTGGATGAGAAAATATTAAGGAGTCAGTGTCGGTGTAGAGCAAGGTGCAATCAGGAGTTCTCACAACCTGTTGCATGGCGTGAAGCAAGTGAATTCTTGCTGCTGATGTGGTCCACAATGAGATGATGACATTTGAAGTGGCATGTTCTTCCACAAATTCCTTCTTTTTGGTGTAAGAAATAAGAAGGACATCCTCAGTCAGTCCTTCTACTGTATCAATGATAATTGAAGGATCGTTTGAATATTTGATGTAGACAGCAGGGTCGTCCGTAACCACACACTGAGATAATCCAAAATTACGAAGAGAGAAGCGACCCCATAAGTTATTTAAACATAATTTAGCCTGCGTTCTCTTCCCTTTATTAACCTTCATTTTCTCTTTTTCAATGATGATGCCAAACTTTTCTTTACACTCCTTGATGAAGTTCTCTTCATTCTGTTGGTCCCCCTTGATGTTGTTGTCAAAGCCACTAGCGTGAATTTTTTGTGCCATAAATTCACGGATGTAAGGACGAAAGAGGTTGTCGTCGTAGTTCTTAAATTCCAAGACGCGAAATACTTTGGTGACCACGTATCCTTCCTTCAAAGCCTCATTTAATTCAATTGACGTACAAGTAGAGACCCATCCACGTTGTTGGTCTGAGTGTTTGCAAGTGTAGTTTTCATTAACATCCCCATGTGGATGCTCCCTTGCACAAGTGGAGCAAAGGGGGAATAGTAGTCGTTCGTTGTCGTCGCCGATTTTCATGGGTAGCACTGGTATATCAATGCTGCGTGGGGGTATTACAAAAACTTTCAGAAGAGCCAATTCATAAGTGTTGTCTGAGGGTTGGATCCATTTGATGTCTTTGTTTAAAATGTGGACCTCAGGGTGACCAATTGGGTATCGTGTTGACATGTTGATGAAGGGGTACAGGGAGGTCACATCATAGTAGGAAATTTTTTGCCCCGCCCCCGTTTTATGGAATAGTTTTAGTGGCCCGGTTCTCCCTCCAAAGAAGGCCGATCGAATATCGATCGGTCCATTGTCCAAATAATTTTTAAACTTTGATCTCATAACTCTATCTTTCGAAAGCATCCCCCTGATGTCACACTCCCAATAAACCTCTACATTTACGCCAAAACTTTCAATAAATTCCAAACGTTTTTCATCCCTTTCCCTTTGAATCCCCGCATTAACCCCATTGGGAAGTTTTATTTCATCATAAGGGAAACATTTCCTACAACCATGCCAACAGCACCCATTAATCTCAATAACTAATTTCCTTTCTTCTACCCACCCATCAACTCTATAATCCCCAAATCTCTTTTCCCCTCCTTTAGAATAAGCATTACGTATGTTGACCTTGTGTTCTTCTGCGTACCAGCTGAGGAATCGAAGAGCAAGCAAACTTTGGGTGTCTGTGTTGTCATATCCAATCTCTGGAACAATGCCTAGGTGTTTAGCCGGTAGGTGATTTGTCCTAAAGTGCTTCATGCATGCACTGGCGATTGTCATAGCCTCTCTCAGCACATCCAATCCATTTGAAACTTCCAAGAATTCGCGCCTAAATGCAATCAGAGCAGCCATAAGAATTTCCACGTCGTTGCTACAATATGACGCCAAGGCCTCATCCAAATTGAAGGGTTCTTCCTTGTGCTGTTCATACCATTTATCAAATTGTGCTCTCTTCTCAGGCATCAATCCATCCGCCAAATAGTCGTCCTTGACCGGGAAAATTTTCTTACCATAATTTTCCGGCCTGTTTGCCATGTGTGGAAAGAAAGGTTTGTCCTCTACACTAAGTGCAAAGGCAGGGACCAGGGAAGCAAGAGGCATGGGCATTAAATTAAATGTATCCCTAAAAATAACCCAATTATCTTTACCAACTTTTACCTTCATTTCGTATAACTTATTCCCTCTTTTAATCATGTCCGGGGTCAGCCCTCTAAGAAACAATTCCTTAAAAACTAATACCATATCAAATCTACCCCCAAAGTGTGAGAAAGCAATCGTATCTGTTATTGATGACTTAATTAACCAAGAAACAAATGATGACAAAGGATCTACGGTTATATTTTGCTGGTCAACCTTTGTATGATAGAAGGGTTTGTGTGAGAAGGTGATCGTACGGTACTCGTCACATATGGAACATTCAGTGGTAGGTCCATTAGTGATACACCCGGGACAATTTACCTTTACCCCTACAAAGTTAACCTCATGTATTTTACCCTTCTCCCCTTCACGGTGCTGCATTGTTTCGAAATCAAAGGCGACGATTCGGTACGCCTTTGGGGGTTTGATGACAAGGGGTTTAATGTAACACCCACGCTTTGGGTCGTGATAACTACCGCACGTAGTGCAATAGCGTTCAGAACAAATATGACCTTCTCGCCCATTCCTATTGTTATTCTTAACACCCCAGATAACCCCACATTTTTCACATTTTTTAGAAGAATTGCAAAAATTTGAGGTGATATGATGGGTAAAACAATTCTCATTCTTAAAGTTTTTCCCACACCCATTACAATGTTTAAAGAAATTATCTAATGGTTTACAAGGGAACCCAGGACCAACCATAGAACATTTTTGACATCTTGATTTACATGAGATTGCATGGTTTGATTTCCTATTATAAACGCTTTCACATGATAAACAGTAGGGTTTACCGAATAAGTCATTAGCATTGCGGACTCCATCAAAGTGATCCTTATTATGAAACAAAATTATAGGGATATCGAAATTATCTGGCCCATATTTATAAATAGGCTTTTCCCCAAATTCCCCGAATATATAAACTTTAAACCATCCTCTGTTCACTGCATTCCATAAGTCAACCACACGTGGTACCCATTCTTCAGCACAATACACCTCTTGGTGACATTCAGCTCCAACCTCTATCATCAGATCTAATACATCATTTTCAAGAAGTTGTTTCATCCCTTTTCGGCTATGCAAATAATTATAAAATTTCCATCTTGGCCAAGAAAATATTGCATAAACAAAAGTAGCCATCAGAGCGTAAAAAAGACAGTAGCTATCATTATTCCGGATCTTGATAAGGTTTTGGTCAATGATTTTATGATGTATCGGTTTTGATCCTCTTCCACTACCATGCACGGTTCGCGAGCTAAGTCCATCTCTTTGTATAGTTGTTATCGAAACCAGAAAAGGGGCCCCCCATAACATACCATTATCCTGTTTCTTACTCTGGGAAACCTTTAGGAATTGATTCAGGATTGAATCAATAGTGTTGGGAGTGATCTCACGAATCGGGATCCAAATGTCTGAGTCAAGGTTCTGACTCGAAATTATACACCCCAGCTGGTCTGGTTCCATTTGTCGTTGATGATTTTCTAATAGAGATTGTTCGATACAATACTCAAAAATGGAGCCTAGTAAACCTTCTGGATTATTTGGAACATTTGTGACTATGAATTTGGTTGATAACTTAAGAAGATTAAATTTTTGGGTAAACTTGGTCTCATGACCAAGTTTTTTAACATAGAGGTCAAGACTCTCAGTAGGGGCGATTTTAATTTTCTTGGGAGGGGTAGGTTGCATTTTTAGAAGATAAAATAAAATGAAAAATTAAATTTGGTATAAGATATATGAAAGGAAATTAAATCAAAAATAAATGTTTTTTTCAACAATAAAAAAAAGAAATTTCAAGTTATAGCTAAAATAAATTTTCTATAAAGATTGGCAATGGGTAAATAAAGTTAAGAATGTGGTATTTGCAGGATATGATCGTGAAGAAGCTGGCGTTGAACAGTAGTGATTTTTTCAGTTAAAATTCATCTCTTTTTATACCAAATGAGACTCCACCTATTTTAAATTAGTTTCAAAATAAAACACAGTTGGATTTTTTAAAGGAATTTAGGATTCTAGGTCAGCATTTTAATCTAACCTTGAAATTTTGACCTATTTACTGTCTAATTTTATAAATATATTCAATTAAATACATGAGTGAGGGATATTTTAGTGTCGTGAAGATAACACTATAACATATAGACATTAACAATGTAGCCGAAGTGGATTGGGTTAGATTAGATGTAGGAGATCAGGGACTAGCCAGATAGTATGATCCATTTAGACTAACACTCACTGGTATTTATACTATTTTAAGTTTGCGTAATTAAATAATAAACACATCAGATAGCATTGGGTTTTGTGTTTTTCCGAATTTTACTTCGAAAAGGAATATAAAGATGTTAAAAAGATGTTAAAATTATATATTTTATTATATAAGATTATTTAAAATAAGACTTATGAAATTTATATAGTATTTTATGTTTATCTTTTAATAACCAATTTTATTTTTATATTCATTTCATTATTTTTCATAATTTCTTAAACCACATATTTACATATTTCAAGGACTTTCCTTTTTTACCCTCAAATTGAATACAAAAGAAATTTAAGTTTTTCAGAGTAAATCCTTTAGAGAATACAATACACAATAGAGAGAAAATTTCAGTTTTTTAGGTTAAATTTTATAGAAAAATTTTTAATAATACAATAGGAATTTCTAGCCTATAGAAAAATTTTATAGGTTTTTTAGGTCAATCTTTCAATAGAAAAATTGTGAATAGAAAAATCTTTGATATGTAACACAATGAAAATTTTGAGCCTATTGAGAATTTTGATTGCTTTTAGGTCAATCTTTGAATATGAAAATCGTCGAATAAAAATTTTAATCCTATAAAAATTTTGCTTGGTTTTAGGCTAATTTTTGAATAGAAAAATCTTTGAATGAAAATTCAAAATTTAGGTTAAATTTGAATAAGAGAAATACAAAAGAAAAATTTTAAAGTTCCTTTTTTCAATCTCACACTGAAAAGAATTTTTAATGATAGAAATTTTTAGGTTAATTCTTTTCACATAATAAAAAGAAAAGATTGAAACTAAAAGGATTAAAAATCAGTACAAAACTAAAAGTAGTTTTGAGAAATTAAATTTACATAATTGGATTAGTGTGAGGCGAAATAAACTTTTTTGTCTAACAAAAGAAAAAGGGACCATTGAAAAGTAAGGAAAATAAAGGGATCTAATTTAAGGAAAATTATTTATCAGTTTTTCCTCCTTCTCCGAGCTGGCTACGCTGTTGTCTTAAATTTAGCGGCTACGCATACGTTGGTTTAACTACTGGCATCTAAACGGGGAATTCAAATAAATCGAGTTTGAAACTACAAATCCAATAAGAGAAATTTATCTAGCAAACAAAATAATATTTTTATTTATTACATACAAAAAAACACAATTATCACGATTATTGAGAAAAATACAAAGGCAAACAAATATCACTATACAATATAATCAACAACAAAATAAAAGTGGCATTTATCATTCTGTTCTTTTATTCAGCTGGACCAGTCAAACGCCGGGTGAAGGCTGCAGCGTCTCCTCTTTGCCACTCGCCGGACCATCTCTCGCAGCCAATCGTAGTCGAGTTTGTCGACGTAATGCCGTTTTGTTAAGTACGACATGATGTGACGAAATTCGCTGAACTTGAAAAAGGGAAAAAGAAAATTAGTATTAAGCATTTCTTATAGCACCTCCTGCCCTGGGAAGAGTGTTGACGGATTTGCGAAAACACCTTCTTTCATTTCCCGCACGTTGTTTAGGTTCTCCTCCTCGTACCATGGCAGCTTTTTCTTATTGATCATGTCGGCGAGCATGTAAAGCCAACTCTCACAGTCATCCTTGCGGCCAGACTCCTCGCTTCTATGCATGGCCAGTGGAGCGAACCGAATTGTTCCTTTGAATCTGACCTGGAAAATCATAAAAAGATTATTCAAAAAAGGATTTAACAATCAAAGAATATTGCGAACTGGCCTTGGACCGGGGGATGGCAACCGTCCCATCAGCGCCCACTATCTTCCTGGCGATTCCAAAATCCACCACGTATACCACATTCTGAGAACCAGTTTTGGCCAGCCCCAAAACAAAGTTGGCAGGTTTGATGTCTCGATGAACAAATCCGAGCGCGTGCATGTCCTTGATTGCTTCCAGAGTTTCGAGGGCGCAGTACAGTCCTGTGTTCATACTAAACAGGGAAAGTTTATTAATGACAAACTAACCTATTCTACCTGAAGATTTTGTTTGACTGTCGATACTTGATGTCGGCAAGTGATTCGCCCAGAAGCGACATCACTATGAACATGAACGACCGCACCTCAACGCTCCTGTCGTACAAAATTGGGAAGTGCTTCTGCTGCTCCTTTGACACTCCTTTGGCTGCTTCCAGTACTCGGATCTCCATGACAAGCTTAAAATGGTTGCGTCTCGGATTTCGTCGCTCCTCCTTCATTGCGAACAGGCCCCCTTTCCTCCAGTCCGCCTTGACCTTATACACAGCTCCATATCCGCCGTACGAAATGCTCTCCACGACCGTGTACGAGCGTCCACTTTGACTGAAATTAAGAAAAAATAGTGGGACAAATACTATATTAAGCTTATAAAGAAAAATTTACCAGTTAATCTGCTCGCCTGGATCTCTGCCCGCGAAGGAGTACTGCGACACAAGAGACGAGGCCATGTCGAGTTGAACGGTGGTGCAAAAGCGGCGTTGATGTAGTGAGTTGTCGGCGAACGGTGGTGCAAAAGCTGCGTTGATGCAGTGAGTTGTCGATGAACGGTGGTGCAAAAATGGCGTTGATTTGAAGGTAAATTCATTTTGCTTGGCTTTTATAATAAAATAGTTCCCGTCTCAACAGTCATACCATCTATAAATACCATACATATACACCATATATACCATCTATATATACCATACCACTAAATTCAAAATACACTAAAAGAGAGATTTGTAGACAAAAAAATAACGAGATACATATTTTTTGGCTTTTCATTTTATATGAGATTAGGGCAACCCCTTAAAAATTGACACTAATTTATTTGGAAATTAATGTTTCTAGACGAATAATATAAAAATAGTACTTTCTTAGTAATTTAATTAAAAGTCATAATTATTTTAAAAAATATTTTATATTTATTTTTAGTTTTCTTTTTTTAAACAAACTTTTGACCAAATAGAAGATTTTAGAGAATTTTGTGGAAATACTTGCATCTACGTTATAATAACAAATATTTAATAATTCACTGAAATATATCAATTTTTAACTTTTCCTTAATTGGACAATAAATAATTTGATTAATTTTTTTCTAAATTTTTGATATTAATTACCGTAAATGCAGAAATAATATCCCTCTCCCAAATAATTACCTTCGCCCTATTAATTACCCCCTACAGCCAGAAATCGAAAAAATAATTACCCATCTTAAAAATAGTTATAATTAGCCATTTAAAAAAGCTCAAATAATTACCTCCTCCCTTTCAATTACCCTTCCAGCGAGAGGTTGATACAATAATTACCCTGGGTAATTATTTTAGCAAATATGTACGGTATTCTACATATCTCTCTAAAATTATTTAAAATATTAAATTTAAAAATTGAGACTCAGAATTTAAAAACATAATTAATAATTAGTTTTCATATTTAACTAAATTAAAAAATATTTTTAGTCAAAATGTTTCAAATTTACATAAAAAAATAAACAAAAATAAATTCTACTTTTTATTTCTATTTTCGATTGTCCTTCTTTCTTTTAACTAAAATTTTTTAAATAAAAAAAGAACACATTAAAATGGTCTAACGCTCTGTTTCATCTTTATATAAATTTCCGGTAATTCTTCTTAAATTTGTCATTTTATTTAAATTGGCCCTCTATTTTGAGTATTTTTCTAAATTTGGCACTCATTTTTTTTGGAATTTTTTTTATTATAAGGAAGTTATAAAAATAATTGGCCTTTTTTTATTTTAAATAATTTTAGACAGATTTTTGTGGATTCTTTTTTAGCAATTTTATTTTGTTATTTGTTAATACAGTCAGTTCTAACTATATTATAATACACGCTTTTGCCAAAAAATTGTATATTATATTGAGGGATTACTATCAAAGTTGGGTTAGGCATAAGGATGGCGGTTCCTGAAAAATCTCCGGATATCCAGAACTGGAACCGATATCCGAAACGAAAATTTCTGGATATCCGGGGGTTTTTCGGTTCCGGATACCCGGAACCGCCAACCATATTAAGCATCTCCTCTCAGTAGCCAACAAAATTTTAAAAATATATAGTACTAAAGTTTAAAAGTAAAGTCGTCGACTGTACGTATATTTAATGATTTATGTTTTAATGTATTAATATGAGAGATAAAACACAACTCTAATCTTCAACTTAAAATAATCAAACTTACTAAAAAATAATTGTTAATCTTAACATTCTTTGTACTCCCATAATTTCCTTCAGTTTCTCTCTCATTTTACAGTACCCATCCATCTTTTATTGTTGTAAATTACCTAATCATTTAATTTAAAATTTCCCATTTCTCATTAAAAATTCACAATTTAAATCCTCAACTTTATTTTTTGTAATCAACTAATTTTCTGATTTGCTAAATTGCAATTTATTTATTTAAAATATTCTCTCAATTAAATCCCTTAAGGGAATTTTTGGTTTTTATTAAGAAAAAAAAGGAATTGGCATTTCGTCAAAAAATATATACTATTTATTTAGATGTACAGCTGGGCCTTTTTTAAAAGAAAATTAAGTAAAAAATAAGGAAAAGACAAAAATTTGTTTGAAGATTATTTTTATTTATTTATTTACATCATTTTTTCTTTTTTAAATTAATTTCTTAGGTAATTTAAACACAAATTTTGAGACATTTAAATAAATAAATAAAAATATTTTTATCACTCCTTTTCCCCCATTTCCATATCTTTACGTAAAAAAATTTTTTTCACAATGAAAAGCTCTAGATTTCTTTTTTTTAATTAGAGAGACTGAAAATTGAGGAGACATTTTTTTGTTTATTTTTTGTCTTAATTTAGTAAATATTTTAACATTAGTAGAGTGCATAATTTAAGATTTGAAATTCCCCCTAGCTATTTAAAATCCAAATTTTTGCCTAATTTCTGAATTTTATTCTAATTTTTCCAAATTTTTGTCTAATTTTTGAAATACCTCCTTTTTTCTTTAACTTTCTAAATTTAAATTAATTTTATTTCTCTTAAATATTTAAAATGTCAATATACTTTTTAACATCTAGAAAAATGAAAAAAATATTTGTTATATCATTTTCAATATTAAAAAAGTCTTAAAAATCTAATACATTAAAGTATGTTTTGTGACGCTTATAAATAAAGTAGATTATTAATTTACATAAATAAATATATACTTTTATTTTTTTTTATTTATTTCTACCCCTCCTACATATTTTAAATATCCCCTACTAAATTTTCGTTTGACGTTATTAATTTTTGATTATTTATTAATTTATTAGAAGCTTTTTTTGAAGTTTTTATTTGTCAACAACTACCTCCTATTTTATTCCCTCATAGAAATTTCCGTCGGGTAACATTTGGGGAATTGGTCAAGACATTTTTTATTAGGAAAAAGGAAATTTAATATTTGATTAAATTTAACTTTAAATTAATATATAATAGAATTGATCTATGTATAGTAATAAAATTAATTACATATGTACATATATCGGATTCTTTTTAGGGAGATTCCATTATTATAGTATATAAATTAAATAACAAAAAATTATCTTCTCCAAAATTTCCATAACTAGAAAATGTCTCATTCTTAAATTCTAAATTAATATTTTTAAGAGAATTATACTAAAAAATCTAAAAATATTTTTGGCGAGCAAAATGCAGTGATAATTCTGCAATTCTTCTCTGATATTTTTGTATGAAGAGGTTGTTTAAGGACATTGTATTCCTAAAATCATTTATTCAAAATATCAGCTTTTCAAATTAATTGCACAAAATGTCCTTAAACGACCTAAATAATCTTTTAAAATCTTCCAAAAAATTTTTTTATTTAAAATAATTTATTTTAATGTATTTGGCATTTATCAATTTCTTTTTTCATTAAATAAATTTCAAAAAAAAAGTAAAATTCTTTTCAATTTTCTCAAGTTTTTTTACATTTTTGTCCTTATAATCTACAATTTTTAATCCTTATTAGAAATGCCTGTAGAATTTTTATAAAAATTATTTATTTCAGAAATCATTTTATCTTCTAAATTTAAGTAAAATTTAAATAGATAATTTTAATAATTTTCAAAAAAACATATTCCAAGTTCGATTCCTTCCCAGGCCTGTACAATATGAAAAGGGTTAAATTCTGTTTACTTTTGTTTTTTAATCAAAAAATTTGCTTAGATTTATTAATTAAAAAAATTTTCAATTTTTATTTATACCTTTCTCTAAAGTTATTGATAAAATTGTCAAATAAAAGTGGAAATCTTTTAGGCAAAAAAAAACAATGGCGTTTAAAATATTATTCTTTTTTTTTTTTAAATTTTTCCATGCATTTTAAAACTTTTTTTTAAATTTCAAAACATTATTTTCCAAAAATTAAATACATATTTTTATTTATTTTTACATCTACTTTTTTTGAAATTTAATTTTAAAGTTTATATATAAAAATTACAAAAACAAAAAGTAAATTAAACAAAAAAACAACAAAAACTTTTATTTATTTAAGTACTGGAATTGATGTTTTTATGTATTTATTTAAAAGTCCTTACTTTCCAACAAATATATTTATCTTATTTTTTTGTCATATTTTTTTAAAGCAATGGGCCGTCAAATTTGATTTTCTTATTTTTTTTGTTAACTAATCTCTCTCTCTTTCTCTCCTTTTAATTTATTTTTGCAGTCATTACGGCGCAGAATATTTAAGATTTGTAGTTAAAAATGAAATTAATGACCGGCAAAAATAATTAAAAATCCCCCACTTTCCTTTTAAAAATAAACATTTTTGGTAATATTTAAATCAAAATTTAAGAAAATTTAATAGAAAAGTTAATGATTTTATTAGGACTATCGGCGCCGTAATACCCCCCCCCCTTTACCTTCCTTCTCTCTCAATTTTCTCCTTTTTTTCTTCTCAATTTATTTTTCAACGTTTTTGAGGAGTATTACAAAAATAGCAAAAAAAAGAAAAGCCGAGAACATATCCACCAGGGTCCAATTTCCACTTTTTTTTCTTTGCAAATATTTAAACCACACAAGTTGAGTTTTTTAAAATTGTTTTAAAAATAAAAATAAAAAATATTTAAAAATAAAATAAATTAATAATATGTATTTCTTTTAGTTTTTATTTCATTGTTAAGTATTTTTATAATTAATATTTATTTTTTGTTTTTTAAAAAATAATCCTCTAATTTAGGTATTTGTTTAAAAATAAATTATTATAAGGACTATAAAAATATGTACTTATATTAAATATAAAAATTAATAATTATTTTAAGTAATTATCATTTTATTTTCGTAATAACACAAAAGAGACAGGAATGAATGATTATAAAAATCCTAAATTTATTTATACATTAGATCTGCCTAGTACTTGTCTGATTTTTTTGTCAAAAAAATTTTTTTGTAGTTTTGATTTTAAATTAGCTGTATAAGCTTTAAACTGTTATCTAATCTGTTGAGATCATTTTAATTGAAAATGTTTCTCTACCAATACTTAATCAATTCAATTTTTTTTATTTCAGAAGAAAATATCTTTTTTTTTAAAACTATATTTAAATTTAAAAAGAAAATAAAGGCTAATATAAATTTATCAAATAAAATAGCCAAATACATATTTTTTCCTTTTTTTCTGTGTGGGCGAATTTGTAAAATATTTTCTATGTACAATATAAAAATATTTTTTCCTTTATTTTTTACTTGGACTTAAATAAAAGTCATAAACAACTATTTATTCTATATCAAAACAAAAAATAAAAAACAAAAAATTTTCAAATCCCCAAAGGAATGATCATTCTCGTTTTTCTTTGTTTTTTTAAACAATTTTGAAAAACAAATTTAAATGACCTTTCTTTTTTATTAAAATGTTCAAAAGCTCCTTTAAAAGGAAGTGTAAATAAATAAATAAAAAATGTTTATTAAACTTTGAATATTTTTTTGTTTTAAAAACTTTATTTTCCTCAGTCATTTATTCTGAGGATTTCAATTTATTTTTCAACGTTCTCATTTACTAAAATTTAAATATCATCATTTTAAACTAGGTAGCTCCACTAGCCTTCGAGTACGGGGGACCCGAAGGCCGGAACGTGGGACGGGGAGCTACTCTATTTTAAACTTTATATCTTCCAAAAATTGACATCAGTCTAACCCCTTTCTGATATAAAATATTTCTACCCTCTACTACCCCCCCCCCCCATATCCATTCCTCTACTCCTTCCCTAATTTAACATTCTTTTTTCCTCTAAATTTCTAATTAAAAGTTTAAAAATCAGACAAAAACCATTAAAACCAATTTATTTTACTTAAATAAACTTTAAATTAATCACAAAAAATTTTTTGAAATTACTAAGAGAAATTAACTACTTTTTAACTAATAAAATTAAAATAAAATCCAAACAGACAAATAAATTAATTCCTTTTTTTTTGAAAATTAAAAAATCTTAGAAAAACTTTTTTTTCTAATTTTCAACACCTGTTCTCTTAAATCTTTTAAGTTTTGTCAAAAGATTGATGGGCAGAAAACAATAAAGACAATAATAAAATCTATTATTGTTTATTTATTAGAGATAATGAGAGAGAGAAGTTGGAAAAAGAGATTATAAAAACAATTACCTAAATAAAAATTATTTTTAATTAAAATTTGAAAATAAATAGGATTCGAATCTATAATCAGTAAATTAACTAATTGGAAAAAATTTTCAGCTAGGCAAGCCACTCAATTGTCGGTATCTACATCATCTATTCTTTACTTTGATTTATTATTATTTTATTAATCTTTTCTCTCCTTGGAGTACTGTCTTCTACAATTGATTAAATCTGTAAATCTGACATTTTCTGTTTTCCATTTAGAGTTTTGGAGGACCCGTTTGGGTTTAAACTTCCTTTAAAAATCCCTCATTATCATCATCATCTTTTTTTTCTAATCCTTCTTAATTATCTATTTTTATTTAAAAAGATATTTAACAACAACTGTCCTTCATTAACTCTTTTTTCTCGTTTGATCATTTTCTTTTTCTTTTTTAAAATCAACAAAAAATATAAAAGAAAAAAAGCGTTAAAAACTAAAAAAAATATAATTACTAAATTAGTGAGGATTATTTGGCCAATTAAATTTTAAAGGATAAAGAAGACCAATTTTATTTTAAAAAATATAGTAGACCAATCGATTTGTGATTTATTCTTTTATTTTCTAAAAAATATTTCAAAAAATTTTTTTAATTTTTAATTTAATAAATTAATTTATAATTGAAAAATATTTTTGAATTAAATTAATTTAAAGAATATTTATTTAAAAATATTAATTTAAGGTGTGTAACCTTAAAAAACAAAAATAAATTTTTTATTGAAAAAAAAACAAAAATTATTACATATTAAATTAAAAAAAATTTTTTTTGGATGTATATACACAATTATTATAATTTGTTTAAGATTTTTTTTTTCTAAATTTTTAAAATGTTTATAGCGATTTAATTCTCATAACATGCCAAAAAAACCGAAAATTGGTTATAAGAAATCAACCATCCTTTGAGCGATGGTACAAAAATTTTTCGGATTTGAATTCTCACCTATGTTTATATTCACCCTGTTAATCTATTTGATATAGTAGTATGTTTATGCACAATTAGTTATGGCATATTAATAATCTTATTCAGAAAGCATTTGTATTTAAATTTAATTTATTAAATTAAAAAAAAATTTTTGTATTTAAATTTTTATTTTAATACGATCATTTTCTAAGAAATATAATTTTGGATTAAAAAAATTTTTTCATTTAATATTTTTTATTTCCGTGTTTTAATTTCATTTTAATATTTTTGTAGTTTTAATATTTTCTTTTTTAATTTCCCATAACAAAAAATAATATATTAATTAATTAATATACTTATTTAAAAAAACATATGTTTTTTTAAAATTTTATCCTCATTTTCTTTTAATGACGTTTAATCTAAAAATATTATTTTCATTCTCTCAATTACCTCCTTCCTCCCCCTCTTTTTTCTATCTTTAGTTAATTTTAGCTAAATTAGTTATTTAAAAACTTGAGAAATAATTAAATTAAATATATTTGCTTTTCACATATAACCACAAAAAGGTTTATTTTTTTTGTTGTTTTTACAGTTAACTTTTGTTTTAATAAATGAACATTTCTCTTTAAATATAAGTGAATGGCCAGATAATAAGTATATCCGGAATGGCCCCAAGGTTATTAAATATATTTAGAGTGGATTTTTATGTTTTAAATCTTAAGTCATCTCTTAAGTGATCATCCTTATCCCCCCTTAAAGTGTGGAATGTTTACAAATGAATTTAGAAGGAATATGGAAATAATTCTTTACTTAGGTCTTAAAAACAACTATACATATTTATTTAATTCCCAACTATTTTTTTGACAATTTCAATTATGTATCTTGTATTTTTAAAGCTTAATTTAGAATTTTATTTTTAAAAATCTTTACATAACTCATCAAAAATATATTTTTAATTTTAATTTTAAACAAAAAAATCTTTCTTTTTTTCAACAAAAAGCCACAAGTTTTCCTAAATAAATGTTCGTTTTTGACAATCCTTCTTTTGTTCTTTTTTTATTTAAAATTACTTATCAATCATTTTAAAAAAAATAATTATTATTAAATTCATTTCTGTGGTTAACAACGTTGATTGGATAGAATTTTTTGAAGATGAATTTTTTAAATGTTACTTTTTCTTGAACAAAAAAAGTACAAACAAATATAAATATTTATTTATTTTAAACTTTTTATTTTTCCTTAAAAAGAAAAAAAACTTTCATTTATTTATTAAACTTTTTTTAATTTAATTTTTATGAAAGTTTGTTTTTAAGTTTGGGAATTCTTCAAAGAGAATAATTAAATTAATATTTAATTCTAGTTTTTTTTTTTATTTTTCATATTTTTTATTTTTATTTATTTTAGTGTTTTTAAATTATTCGAGATGTTTAAGTGTAAATAAACTTTTTTTAAATTTATCCCTTCTAAGCTTATTTAATTTTTTATTTAATCCTTTAATATTTATAAATTTAAAGCATTATTGCCATTTAAACTTAACTACGTTTAGATTAATGTATAGATAATTTAAATCTCTTCAATTTTTTTAAAAAATTTAATTTATTCACATAAATAAAAACTAATATTTTCTCGTGTTTCTTACTTTAATCCAAAAAATTATTTTATTTGCCAAATATTTTTTATTTTTTCTTAATTTTACTATAATTTAGTCTTTTAAATTAACCAAAAATTATTTAATTTTAGAAGAATTTTATTTTAAATATTTTTTTTCAGTTCATCATTTTCTAAGCTTTTAACTTCTTCTCCTCAATTATATTTTAAACACCCACATTTTTTTATTTAATTTAAATTACTCAGTAGGGATTTTTAGAAAAAAAGCTATAAAAATAAACTTCCAAAAATCTTTTTCTAAAAAAATAAAATAACCTCCCTCTCTCTATAAATCCATTTTTAGATTTAATTTAGTTAAAAATAGACAAAGTATTTTATTTAATAAAAAAGTTTTTGAAATTGATACTTTTCTTTTTTAAATTAAAAACATAAAAATGGATATATAAAATAAAAACTTTTAGATATTTGGGTATTAAATAAATAAAAACTTTTTTAGAAATTTTTTAAGTTAAATTTCCAAAATATTTTAAAAATTCTTCAAAACTACAATTCATCGAAGGGTGAATTTTTATGAGCTTTTAGATTTTTTTCTTAATTTTTGGACCTTTAATTTTGAAATCTCGTTATTGGACAAACTTTGATTATCACTGAAATAGGAATAATCAAAAACTTGCTAACTTTTAAAGAATTAAATTCCAAAAGAAAAAAAAACAAGAACCTATTAATTTTCGTTTTGTTTCCATTTATTTATTTTTAGTTAATAATTTTAAATTATTTTTATTTAAATTTCTTTTAGAAATTAATTAAAATTAAATTTAACTTTAAAAATGCATTCACCGCCTTACAATTTAACTAACAACATATTTTCCTCTTTATTTAATGAAGAACAAATACCTTCCTCTTCAATTGTTGTTAATGATATAGTTAATGTTGATAATTGGGAATCTAAACAATTTAACAATAATAATACAACAACAATAATTAATCCTTCCCCTGTTTGTATTGAACGTTACGATTATTATGAATCTACAGAGTGAGAAAATAAACAAATTATATACTTACATATTTAATTTTAATTAAAATATGTAACTGTTAAAATTAAATTGAAAACAAAAATATCTTAACCGGCAAGGAGGGAGCAGAATATAAGTGGGAATATAAGTGGAAATAAGCAGAATATAATTGGGAATCCATTATCCAAGTTTAGCGTCTATTGAATTTTTATGGAGGGATTTTGCATGTCTGTGTGTCATTTGAGGACAGCCTTCTAAAATTTTATTGCTTACCTAAATTCCTTCTACTTTCCACAAATTTTAACAATAAATTCATCCCAAAAATTTTCAAATTTTAATTAAGATAACATTAATTAAAATATCAATAAACAAAATTTCATACCTCTAAGTTCCTTTTAATTTCAAAAATTATTTTATAATTTATATTTTAATTTAATTTAAATAGAAAATGGCTTCTGGGTGTTTTTGCTCTCCCATTTATTCTTTGTGGATTACTTGCTAATGGAATGTCTATATTAATTTTTTCTAATAGACATATGCGAAAACAGTCTGTTAATTGGTATTTACTTGTTCTTGGTATATTCTAAATTAATTAAAAAATTAATTTTTTAACTTTATTTAAAGGGACAAGCGATTTTGTTATTTTATTGGGTGCTTTTTCTGTTCTAACATTACCTCGATTAAGTGAAATACTTGTTTGGTGGACAGGCACAGCAATAAGGCTAGTAATATAAAATGGATTAATTTTGTTACTATCCTACATATGTAATAGACTTCCCTATTTACCACATTATAGGCCATACCCTTGAAACTCAAAAAATTATAAACTATAATGAGATATACTATAATTTCCATCTTATTTTTGACTAATTTTCCAATGCTTCATCCCAGGACCGAAAAAATCCAAGAGGTCCTGGGTTAAGCTTCAACACTAACTCTTTAACGTCTTTGGACACATTGACTGTCTTGATTCGTTCATAGAAAATCATCTGTCCTAGTCCCAATGTCCAAACCAATAGAATTTCTGAAATGCCCAATTTATTACCTAATTTATTTTGTTCCTTTTTCAGTTATTATGTTACCCCCGTTTTCTATGCACTTATGACAATGGCACAAACTATAAGGTAAATTAAATATATTTTTATTTAAATTTTAAAAATTAATTTTTAAAGTGTTTGGATGACAGTAGCAATGTCTTTACACAGATTTATTGGAGTATGTTTTCCCTATCAATCCGGACGTGTTTTAACTGCCAGAAATGTAAAAGGAATTATTGGAGGAGTTATTTTAACGGCTGTTTTATTTAATATATTCCGATTTTTTGAAGTAAAAAAATTTTTTTAATTAAAATTTTAAATCAAAAAATATTTTTTCAGGTAACTTTTGAAGTTTGTTGGATGGAACCAATAGGTGTTGAATTGCCCGTTCTTAGAATGACTGCATTAAGACAAAATGAATTATATCGAAAATTATTTTATGAATGGGCATATACTTTGGTAAATTTAAAATAAAATTTTATTTTTTAATAAAAATTTTTAAAAAGATTATGTTTGTTGTTCCTTTTACTGTTTTAATTGCTGTTAATTCAATGGTTATTGGAGCTATACACAAGTGAGTAGAAAATAAATATTAAAATTTTATTTTTAATTTTTTGGAGGACGGGAAAAATTGTTAGATTATCCTGCTCAATCTATTTTTGCAATTTAATTTTATGAATAATTAAAGTGTATCTATCACTTTTTTAATTGCATTTTCTCTCTCTTTCTCTAAAGTTTAATTATTTTTTAGGAATAAACTTTAAATTTTTATGTAATTTTCACTCCTTAAAAATATTAAAGACAAAAAAATTTTATAAAATTTAAATTTTAATTATTTTTTTTCCAGATCTCGAAAAATCCATGCCAAATTAAATGTACGCGAAGGAAATGGTGCTAGAAAACAAGAATTAGCCAAAGAAATAAGTACCTCTATAATGGTAATTAAATAATGATTTTTAAAATAATATTTAATTTTCTTTTCTTCAGCTTGTTGCCATTGTTATAGCATTTCTTCTTTGCAATACTTTGGTAAAAAAAATAATTTTTTTTGGAAAAAAATTTTAATTTTATTTTTCTAGGCATTTGCAGTCAATTTATTAGAAAAATTAGATTTTCAAGGATTATTGTATATTCGATTAGTTCCTTGGTCTAATTGGCTTGTTTTGTGTAATGCAAGCATTAATATTTGTATTTATTGTATATTTTCTGAGAGATACAGAGCCTTATTATTTTATTATTTACGATGTTTTAAAAGAAAAGGAGGAGGAGGAGATATTAATAATCAAAATAATATTGGATTTAATGGAACTTCAATGAGCTTTTTATAAATTAAAAAGAAAAAAAACAAAAAATATTTTGCTCAGAAATTTTTAAATTTTACTTGAAAATTTGTATTAAAATTAGGTTTTATCTCATATTATTTTTTGCATAATTATTATGTAATGTGATAAATTAAACAAACATACCTAATTATATTTTTTTAAATAAAAGTTTTTTATTTAATTTTTTGAAAATTTAATTGGAAATATATTAGTAAGGATTGGATTTTTAGGCTGTAAAAACCTAATAGCCTAAAATAAGTCCTGGGCAGACCCGCTCATTAAGATGCCTGAGGGTATCCCCTGTATATACCTGAATAACGGATACCAAAGTCCGTGTCCACAAGCTAGTCTGCTGAAAACTACATTTGATCTAGAAAGTTGAAATGACAACTGATTTTAGTGATGTTCATAAGCGATATCCTAGCCAACGGGGTCAGTGCAATAATTTTTTTAATTTGTAAAAATTTCTAAAAAGGAAAATATAAATTACACTGATGCCTCAGTAATTCAACTCTTTATATTATTTCTTAACGTTTAATCTTTTGAATAAAAATTTTTCGCTCGTTAAAAACATTCGAGAATTAAAAGGGTTATTTCCTTCAATTTTACCTTTCTAATCCTGACAAAAAAATTTGGCGAATTGTCCGTTGACGAATTGTTCCCTGGCAGAATGTCCGTTGGCGAACAGTCAGCTTGTCTTAAAATAGTTTTGGTTTTTTGTAATTTTTTGTTTTATTTTTTCGTTAGGCGTTAAACTTTTTGTTCAAATACTTCAGATTTTTTTTTGATAATTTTAAGGTGTTTATTAAATTTAATTGCAACTTTTAATAAGAAAATGAGTCAAGATCAAAGTGAGGGTGAGGAGATTGTCAAAACGATTCAAAGCTTGGGTAATTTTTGTTCGAATATGATTTTTTTCTGAATATATTTTTAGTTGAAAATGAGGAGGTTTTGCGTGCCAAAATTTCATTTGCAACTATTGTTGAACAGAGTAAGAAGATTGTTTTCTGCACTTAACTAATCCGACTTTTTTAAGAAATGAGCGAGAAATTGGAACAGCTTCGTGTTTCAAGAAAAGAGGAGAAGGACAAAATGGAAGCTCAAAAGAAACAGATTGATGTTTTGGAGAAAGCTCGTTATTATGCTGTGTGTCATGAACATAAGTATGATTTTTGAATTAGATTTAAGCTTCAAAACCTCTTTTTTAGTGTTGAAACAGAACTGAAACGAAAGCGGACTGTTATGGGCGAATTTAAAAAGCTTGTTGAGAGTACTAGTGCGGTTAGTATTTGAGGTTAATCTTGTTTGATTTATAATTTCAGGCTGATCTGTCCTCGGAAGTTTGTGAATTGGATTTGATCAAGGAAGATTTTCATAGTCAAAGGGCTCGCGCTCCATGGCTTCCTGAAAAACAGGCAATTTTGGGAGAATTAAAACAACACGAAGGTGAACTTGCTCGTCTTCAAAATGAAATTTCTCGTACTGATGGACTTATTTCTGAACGTGAGGATTTATTGGCAAAACACAAGCAGCTTCCATTCAAAAATTTTTGTGTTACTTTGGCGAATTATTTGCATAAGACGAGGCAAATGGATAATGCAATGAAGAATGAGCTGAAAATTCAGGAAACGGTATGATTTTATAAAAATTGAAGGAATATTTTTTATTTGCAGCTTTTGGAAAAGACAAAAAGATTGGAGCATGAGGCGATTCAAAAGTCTCCGGGGATTAATCAAGACGAGGAAATTGATGTTGTTAATGTTCAGGAAGTTGTTGAGAAGGCTCCCGAATCTAATGTTGAACGTGTTGTCAATCATTCGCCTGCAATTGCTGTTAATCAATCTCCTGCAACGTCGAATTTGTCGAAAATTACTCAACGATCGAAATTTACTCCGGATCCAATTGAAAAACACAGGAATACTCCAAATAGAGTTTGATTTTATTTTTAATTTCTAATTAATTTACTTCCTTTTTTCAGTCTGTTACGGATATTATACAAACTGGAACAAACGATGAGCAAGCTAATAATGTGATTGAACAAGATGATGATCTTTTGATGCATTTTAATGGAATTGATGTCTTTCAAACTGGCGGTAATGAAGAAGGTGATGATATTATTCCAGCTGGCGGTGTGACTTCAAACTTTTCTTTTGGTTTCAATTTTAATTCGCCAGCTCGTGGAGAGACAACTCATAATAAGGACACGCAGAATGAGGAAACTTTTGGGTTCAATTTCAATTTTTGATTTAATTTTAAGAATTTATGTTGCTTTTAAATTTGCTTTTAGTTTGTTGCTTTTATTTTTTGATTTTATTTTGTTTAATTTAAACTTTTAGTCTTTGTTGATCTATTACTGTTATAAATTTATTGCTTTATTTTCTTTTGTTCTTAGTTTTTTACTCTAAATGCTTTAACATTGCATTTGTATTTTCTTTAAAATTTTCATCATCATTGACTGACCTGGTGCGGAAACGTCGGCGCGGAATCGTCCCTAACCGGACTATTTTCCTGTCTCCTCGTTTTCTACACTATTTTGCCCAAAATTCGGTAATTTCTAAGGATTCGGTTTTCAGAATTTGTTTATAAACAATTTAATTACTTGTTTAAAATTAATATTTAAGATTCTATCGAATTAATGAATATTGATACTGCGGCTCAACAGGCTTTGGATATTTTTTCTATTGGATCCGAAAGTAATCAATGCGGTGCTTCTATTACATTACATGATCATTTAAATCGTTGCCGATCATCATCAGGGAAACGTTTAATTCGTATGTTTTTACTTATTTATATTTTTTAAATTTATTTCAAGGTGATTGGCTTTGTCATCCACTGCTTTCTCTTCCTCAAATTGAAAAGAGACTCGACGTTGTTGAAGCTCTTTGCTCATGCCCTGCTGTACGGCAATCTCTTCATGAAAATTTACTTCGGCGAATGCCTGATATTGGACTTTTAACTCGAAAATTAGAACAAGGGAAAGCAACATTATCAGTAATTTAATTCTTAAATTAAAAATTTTTTATAATAATTTTTTCTGAGGATTGTTATAGACTTTATCAAATGGTTATTTTAATTAAAAGAATCAGTCCTTTATTGTCTTCAATGCAAACAAGTGTAACTGAAAGGATTTTTGCTTCAATAAACGAATTAATTTTGGTTAGTTTTCTTAAAATTTGTTAAATTGTCTATTGATTTTTAAAGGAGAAAGTCCAACAAAGCATTGTTGATTTACGCCGATTTGCTCAATTAATTGAAAATACACTCGATTTCGATTATTTTGAACAAAATGGCCAACACAGAATTCAGCCAAATATTGATCCAAAATTGCAAGAGATTAGCAAGAAAATTGATGGAATGAATGATGAAGCACAAAATTTGCGTAGAAAAATGGCAGATAATGCAAAATGTGAAGTAAAACTGGAATCTAACTCAGAATTAGGATTTTTCTTGCGAGTCACGTTGAAAGTACATAACTTTTGTGGTTTTTAAAATATTAAAAAAAAAATTTTCTAGTCAGAAGGTTCACTTCGTTCTGTCAATGGCATTCGTGTTATCGACAGCACTAAGGGAGGAGGAGTTCGTTTTTCTACCTCTAAACTCGATCAACTTAATACACAATATTTGGAATTGCTCTCTTCTTATGAATCAAGTCAACAAGAACTGACGAAAATTGTTATTTCGACTTGCGGTTTATTTACAATTTAAGAGATTTTTAAATTTGCTTTTTTTTCAGCGGGTTATATACCGGCACTTAAATTATTTGATGACTGTATTGGTGTTCTTGATGTTTTAACTGCATTTTCAATAGTAACTGCTACCTCGGCAACTCCTTATGTTCGACCAAAAATTCTTGAAAAAGGTAATACAATTAAACAGCTCAAAACATTCTCAGAAATTTATTTAATCCTTAAGGAACGGGTGTGCTAGATTTACGTAGCTGTCGACATCCTACAGTTGAACGGCTCCCAAATATGCATTATATACCTAATGATGTCCAACTTGGTCAAAATAATGATGGACAAAATTCTGCCAGTTTTATGATTCTTACAGGTTTTTACTAGGCAATTATCAATTTAAAAAAAGTCTTAAAGGAGCAAATATGGGAGGAAAAAGTACTTATTTGAAGGCTGCAGCATTGACAATTTTTCTAGGTCAAATTGGGTGTTTTGTGCCTTGTGAGATGGCTAGTTTTTCAATTGTCGATGGAATTTTTACAAGGTCTATAAAGAATTTAACCTGTTCAAAATTTTGTTTTTTAGAGTTGGAGCGGGTGATTTTCAATTCAAAGGGATTTCAACGTGAATTTTTTTTAATTTAAATTGTCAATGATTCGTCAATTAAAATATAGATTTATGGCAGAAATGATGGATTGTGCAACGATTTTGGAACGAGCAACACCAAATTCTCTTATATTAATAGATGAACTTGGACGAGGTACAAGTACTTATGATGGCTTTGGATTGGCATGGGCAATTTCTGAGTAAATATTTTTATCGAAAAACGATAAAGATTTAATTTTTAGGGATATAATTTGTCGTTTAAATTGCTTTACTTTATTTGCAACTCATTTTCACGAAATCTCAAAACTGGAAAAACGCTATCCTGAAAAAGTAAAAAATTGTCGAATGGACACATTTGTTGAGGATGGAAAATTGGTTATTTTATTTCAAGTAATGCAAGGAGTTGCACAAAAATCGTTTGGATTAAGTATTGCTCAAATTGTTGGTTTTTCAAAAGAAATTTTGGATGTAAATATTTTTTAGATTATTCAAAATTTTTTAAATTTTATTTTTAAGGATGCGGAAAATATATTAATTGAATTGGAAGGGAAATGTATGGCAGAAAATTCTGAAGGATAAAATAGGAATTGAAAAGAGGGAATAAGATTGGATTTATTATAATTTATTTTTGAATGTTTTTTTGATTTTCATGGTGAATTTTTGAGAAAATTGATATATAGTTAAAGGATTTTTTTGTTATTTGTTCATATTCTCTATTATATTTTAAATAGAAAATAATTTTTAAATTTCTAAATTTAGGATCATTAGTCTTGAAATTTAAAAAATTATTTAAATGCGCTTCACAAATATTAGGATGGGTGGTGGTATTGGGCAGGAGTTGGGTAAATTCACAAAGGTTTTTCAATATTTAAATATAAACTTAATTTTTAATTGCAGGCATATGGCTTCTATAGAATTGCTTTGGCACCAAATGAGCAAAAAGCTTGGAAGGGATTCTTCATTGGGTGTTGGAAGGTTAGAGGTTTTTTAGTTTTAATTTTCGTTAGGAGTAGGCAAGCCTTCATTGAAATTGATATCTGATGAATTTTAGAAATCTATGTTAGATTGTCTTATGTATGTTAGATGATACATCTATTCACTAGCTTTATTTTTCGAGTCCCTAAGTTTATAAAATAAGTTCATAAAATCTTAATTAAAAATTTTTTTTAATAATTTTGCTTTTTGTGTTAAACTTTTAAAATTTAGCCAATAAGAGAGCATGGCCGTTATTGGTGGACGTGGGCTTTGCCAGGAACTATTTATTACTTAGTTTATGCTAACGCCAAAGAAGCACATGAGAAATGGCGACGTGAAAAGCACCATTAAGAATTTGGAATAAATTTTTGGATAGAATTGTGTTGAAAGGAAAATTGATAGGATGAATTAAAGATTTTTTGACTATTTATATCGTAAATGAATTAAATATTGTTAGAAAAAAATAATTTTGTGAAGTAAAGAGAAATAAAAAAAGTCTTAAATATTCTTGGGTGAAGGGGCAAAACGAGGATTTTGGTAAGTCTTTGTTTCGGCAAAACCGTGCTTTGTTCGAACGCGTTTTGTCTGTGTTTTGTCCATTCTGCGTTTTAGCCCGAAACGATTATTCTTGCTCCCTTCCAACCCGATAGAATAAGTTAATTTTAACCAAAAGAATGTTTAAAGTTTATTCATAGGTCATAAAATTTGTGCAATTCCCTTCCTTTTCATTCAATCATTTACATTTCTTTTCTTTTTTTGAATAATGTGCATTAGTTTAAAAAATTAAAATAAAAGACATTTACTTTCTCATCTGCAATTTATTTTTAATTTATTCACATTTAAAAAATGTCGTCCATATTTTATAAAAAAAATGATTTTTTGAAATGAATAAACACTTTCTCATTTAAGTCCACATTCCTATTTTCTTATCTAGTTTGGTGCATCAGTAATTTCTTTTTGTTGTTAAAATCCTTGAGAAAGTCACACTCAATTTGTCTATTTTTCTTATTGTTAGACTCGATTGGCTTAAAACGGTCAATTTCTATTTTTTCTTGTTCCGGAATTCGATTTTTTTTGCTCCTTTATTAATTAACAAATTTTAAAAATAAATTGATTAAATTTTAGAAAATTTTAAAGGAAACTTTTTTGCTTATTATATTTGACATAAATGGAGTCTCTTATTCCAGTTATTAGCAAATTACAAGGTTTTTAAGTTTTCCAAGGAAAGTCATTCATTTTTAGACGTATTTGCGACTATTGGTTGCCGTGGAGCAGATGTTGAGCTTCCTCAAATTGTAGTGATCGGTTCCCAGGTTGAACTCAACACTTTCTTTCTATAGCCATTTATTTAGAGTTCGGGAAAAAGTTCAGCACTTGAGGGAATTGTTGGACGTGATTTTTTGCCGAGGGGCGTTGGTATAGTCACTCGTCGACCGCTCATTCTTCATTTATCTCATTCACCATTGAAGAGTCCATTGCGAGAACAGAAGAAAGGTAGTCTAAATTTGTATTTTATCTTTAGATACTTGTTTTTTAAGCTCCGGCAATTGATGATTGGGCCGAATTTGGACATGCGCCAGGCGTTATTTATACAAATTTTGATGTATCATTTATTATTTTTCTTAATGAACTTTAACAATATTTCCTATTTTTCAGGAAGTTCGAGAGGAAATTGAACGCGAGACAGACCGTTTGACTGGAAGGTATTTCTTATTTTAATTTATTTTAAAATTTTGCCTATTTAGCAATAAGGGCATCTCTCCTGTTGCCATCACTTTGACTATTTATTCGCAAAATGTCGTCAATCTCAGTCTTGTCGACTTGCCTGGTATCACCAAAGTTCCGGTCGGTGACCAGCCGCCTGATATTGAGGTTGAATTTATTTGATGTTAGAAAATTTTATTTGATCATTTCAGGTTCAAATTCGTAAAATGCTTTTCTCTTTTATCTCGAATCCGAATTCGTTAATTCTCGCTGTCATGCCGGCTAATCAGGACTTTGCAACTAGTGAGTCTCTCAAAATTGCTAGAGAAGTTGATAAGGAAGGTATAAAAATATTTAGATTCAAATTTTAACTAAAAAATTTAGGAAACCGAACACTCGTTCTTTTGACAAAACTTGATTTGATGGATCAAGGCACTGATGCTATGGACGTTCTTACAGGGAGATTGGTACCTGTAAAGCTTGGAATTATCGGAATGTGAATTTTTATTTTGTTGATAGGATTTTAATATTTTTCTTTCAGTGTTAACCGATCTCAAGCAGATATTATTGCGAACAAATCAATTAAGGATTGTCTGAAAGACGAATCAAAATTTTTGCAAACAAAATATCCAACTTTGGCTTCTATGAATGGAATTCCCTATCTGACAAAACAACTAAATCGACTTCTTATGGTTTTTACGTTATATTTTTCATATTAAAATTTATTTTCAGCATCATATTAGAGAGTGCCTTCCGCAGTTAAAAATTCGGGTATTTTTTCTTTTTAAATTTTGTTTTTTATTTTTTTACTTTTTCAGATCAACACTTTAATTGTCCACTGCAATACAATTTTACGTAGTTTTGGTGAGGCCGTTGTTGATAAGAATCGTACTCTTTTGAATATAATTACCCATTTTTCTACTGCCTATAATTCGACTATTGATGGGACTGCGAGAAATATCGAGACTACAGAGTTATGTGGTGGAGCTCGTATTTGTTATATTTTTCATGAGACATTTACTCGCGCATTAGAAGATTTTGATCCTCTTGCGAATTTGAACAAATTGGATGTTTTGACAGCAATCCGAAATGCCACTGTATTCTAAATTTATAATGTTATAATTCTATTTACAGGGTTTGCGACCGTCTTTGTTCATTCCCGAAGTTAGCTTTGAATTGTTGGTTAAAAAGCAGATTGAGAGACTTGAGGAGCCAGCGATTACATGTGTTGACTTGGTCTACGAGGAAATGCTTCGAATTGTTCAGCATTGTGGAATTGGTTTATTTATTTAAATGCTTTTTTTAAATGATGTTTTTTGTAGAAGTTCAACAAGAAATGCAGCGTTTTCCGTTTTTGTATGAGCGAATCCATGAAGTTATCAATCATGTTCTTAGCGATCGACTTCCACCAACTAAAGAGTTCTTAAAAACAATATTTTAATTTTATACTTTGTATATTTATATTATTTGAAGGTTTGTTTCGAATCTTGTCTCAATTCAATTAGCCTACATTAATACCAAACATCCAGAATTTGCGTCTGATGCTTCTCTTATAAATTCTTTACAAGGAGCATCTTCTGACGAATCTGTGGCAATAATTACTGAGGTACTAATCTTTCGACTTTTCCGTCACTTTCAATATATTTTTTAAAATAATTTTCCATTTTGAAGAAGGTTCCGGCATCCGAAGCTGATGGAAAAACTGCTTCAGCTTCTTTACCTAATTTGGAAAATGGTACAAACGGCCCGTCTTCTGTTTTTGGGGAATCTGCGTTTTATGCTGACATCCATAATAAAGTTAATCTCAAAAAACTTCATCCAAATTATTGGTTTAATCGCAACTCAAAACAGGCGGATGAAGACTCAGATCTTGGAGGAGATAATGGAACTGCTGACGGTGTTTTAACACGTACTGATAAGACAGTTAGGCGTCCTTTGTCTGTTAGAGAGAAGCGGGATATTGCTGTTATTGGTTTGTTTATCTTTCATTTGTTAAATTTATTTTATTTATTTTAGAGCGTTTAATCAAAGGCTATTTCATTATTGTCCGTAAATCCATTCAAGATTTAGTGCCGAAGGCAATCATGAATTTCCTTGTTAATAATGTGAAGGTTTAGAATTCTCTTTTTTATTTCGTCAAATTTTGTTTTTTTAGGAGAATCTTCAAAGTGAATTGGTTCGACGTTTGTATAATGCTGATGACTTAAATACTCTCCTTTCGGAGAGTGATGCTATCGCTCAAAAACGAGCAGAATCGGCCGAAATGCTTAAGGTTATTTTTTGATTTTATTTTTAAATTAATTACAAATTTTATAGGCTTTGAACAAAGCGAACATGGTCATAAGTGAAATCCGTGAGACTCATATTTGGTAATTTGTTGTTGTTGTCCGCTTTAATAATTGGTAGGTTTTAGCTTTTTTATTAATTTATAATTACATCCAATTATTTAGGCTCAATTTTGATGATCCTCGATTTTATTATTATTTGAAAATTTTATGCTGATGTTTTTCATGCAATTGACACGGGAGTTTTAAAGAATTTATTATATATTTTTTGGCATTCTTTTAAAACTTTATTGCTTTTTTTTTAAATTTTTAAATATTTGCTTTTTCAAATTGTTCTCTTTTGGTTTTATGCTGTTTGTGACTTCACTTATTTATAAAAGAAATATTAATTTTGTATTTCCATTTGTTGTAAATTCCAGACAGTATATTAACCATCTTTCGATTTATTATATTATACTTTTTTTGACCGACAAATTTTTATAAATTTTCATTATTTGAGACTTTTAAGTGTGAGGTTTTAACCAAAATTAGTTTTTTTGTAGACACTTAACACATTTGTAACAGATATTGCAGTTTTTGTAATAGTTCTGATTTTTTTTTCTCCACTTCTTCGAAAATGGGAGTAGCTTGGTATATATTTTTATTAAACATAAAGTTTTCAAGTTGTTTTTATTTTTACAGGGTCTTCGAAACAAATCAAGGAGAACGAGCGATTGTAAGTTATTTGATAGCATTCGTTGTTTTTATAGATTAAAATATTTTGGATATATTTTTTAAGGAATTAATATTCGAGCAGGCCGGTTCTGTTTTACCTCCATCAACTAGCAAACATTTTCGAGTTAATTGTATTTGGTATCGGCCACAACAACACATTGCTGCTTTGGTTATTTTTAAAATTTTAAAAAATATTTTAAATATTATTCAGATAAGCGGTTTTTACGTTATTCATCATTCAAATTTTCCTGATAGTGCTTTTATCATAAATGCAAATAAGCCTGATTCTCGACCGTCGTCTGAAACTGGGAGCGCAGAAAGACCAACGACATCTCGATCACCGGCAGCACCACGTGCTACCGCTGACAAAGGCTTTGAACTACAACTAGATAAATTTCAAAGTGCTGGTCTAACAGGTTTCTGCTATGTAACAAATTATTATAAACATTTCAAAACAATTTTAAAATAAAAATATTTTTATTCTTCTTTAAATTAAGTTGAACCGGCAAAGTTTGAAGTTGTTGGGAATGAGTACCATCTAAAAGACTTTCGTCTTCGAGTTGGGACAGTGACTTTAGGCTCTTCTGTGAAGGTATTGAATTTGAATTTTATCATAATAATATTTTAGGGCACCATTGTTGAAATTGAATACGCCGCTTCCAATATTGTCATGCAATGCCAATCACTTTTGCAAGAAATTATTGACCTTTTCTTTCCCGACCACGGTTTAAAAACCCCAGAAATTTTCCAGAAGCAATGTTCTCAACCAGATAATTATACTGCTATTGATACAGCCCAACAATATCTAGATATATTTTCTGTTATGCGTAAACGATCTTAATTTATTTGATTTTTTGAAAAACGTTCTGTGACTAATGATCGATCATAACATATTTTTATTTATTCTATTTTATCAAAAAGTAAAGTTAATATTTTTTGCTCATGGATTTGGATCAAACGCCTTGGCGTGTTGTAGCTCATTTGGTGGACGAGATACGATTGAACGTGTGAGTTTATTAGAAGTAAAATCAGATTAGTTCCGAAATCCTTAATACAACTCAATATTTAGAGAGTTCAGAACTACATATAAGATTTTTTGATATTATTAGAAATCGTCGCCTAGACCATCTTGAACAATGGCAGATTGTTATGTACACATTGGCTTTGCTTCTTTTTGTACAATGGGTGAGGAAAGTACTGAAGTTTGAGGAGGTTGTCTCATTTCGTAGGGCGGTATGTATTTTACTTTAAATTTGGCAAGTCATACCTAAAACTTTATTATTAGTGGCATGAAATGTTGAACAGTTTGCCTATGTATAGAAAGAAATTGGATGAGGGACAAGAGCTTACCTACAAGGAATTTGAAGGTATAAAATATTTTTCAAATAAACTGATTTATTTTTTCCTTGTAAGATAGAATACATCGAGCTGATAGACTTAAAGAATTTTACAAATATTTGCCGGACCGAGGGTTGCCAGCTGATGACATTATTCGTGAGGCGACATCCTACAAAACGATGGGCGGAATTTTGTTTGAACGTGGACATTTGTGTGGTTCAATGTTTGGAATTGAAGATGAGGATGGGAATTATCAACGACTATTAAAACAAGTAAAACTGCCTATAGTGATTTTAACAGTGGGGAATCTAAACCTTAGTCTGAACCTTAGTTGGGACAACACCCAACTATGATCAATTACAATTTGAAATATTTTTCCAAAAATTAATTAAAACTTTGTTTTTCCAGATTTTTGAGCTTTATTCATTTACAAATGTTGCATTTCCCGAAGTATTTCCTTCTGCTCGAAAAATGGAAGCGGAATGTATAAGAATTCTTTGCAGCCTTTTTCATGGATTGGATAAGAGTTGCGGTGTTTTAACAACGAGCGGTAATATTTTTGTGGGGGTTTTAAAATAATTCTTTTTTTTCAAATGACAGGTTCTGAATCAATCATTCTTGCCTGCCTAGGTGCTTAACTTTGATTTGTGATATATCATCTAATTTATTTATTCTGTAGCTTACCGCAACAGTGCATACAAAAAAGGAATTCGAAAGCCAGAAATGATTGTTTGTCCAAATGCACATATTGCATTCTTTAAGGCGGCTAAATTATTGGGGTAATTTATAAAAGTGAATTTTTTAATTTATTCGTGTCGTTAAGAATGCGAGCAGTTCGTGTTAGAACTGGAAGTAAATATGAAGCAAATGTTGGGTCAATTAAACGAGCAATTGGCCACGAGACATGCATGGTTTTTATTAAAAATATTTTTTTTAATTTTATTTCGCCAGATTGTTGCAAGTGCTCCTTCTTATGTTAACGGTGTTATGGATAATGTAGAAGAAATTGCTCAGGCATTTTTATATTTGATTTTAACAAAATATTCTTTTATTTTTTAGTTGGGAGTCCGCTTTGGAGTGCCTGTCCATGTGGACGCAACAATTGGAGGTTTCATAATTCCTTTCCTGGAACAATGTGATTATCCAGCTCCAATGTTTGATTTTCGAATTTCTGGTGTTTCCTCAATAAATTTTGATCTACATAAGGTAAATCTTCGTATTTAATAATTGTGATTGAAATATATCTATTTATAAATTTTCACAAAAAATGGTCGTTTAAAAAGTCAATTTCTTAATATGTATTATGAGAACAAAACATTCTAGTACACCGTACCCTCTTTGATTGAGTCTTTCATTCATATTTTTGTAGTATGGCTATTGTCCTGTTGGATCAAGCGCTGTTCTATACCGAGATCAAGAATTACTCCAATGTCAAAGCTATTCTAATGTTGATTGGCCAGGTGGTATTTACACTTCTGCTACATTGGATGGTTCTCGTCCTGGACTTCTAATTGCATTGACTTGGGCTTCATTACTTTACTTGGGCCGACTTGGTTATGTTGAAAGAACTCAACGAGTTATGGACACATCAAGAATGTTAAAGCACAGAATTGAGGAAGAAATATCTGATCATTTGGAGGTTTTAGGAGAACCTCTAGGTCCGGTTATTGCGATCACAAACAAAAGTTCTTCAAAAATAAAGATACATGCGTTGGGTGATGAGATGCATGATTTGGGGTGGAGCTTTACATTTTTGCAGGTTTTATTTTTTGATTTATCTTACTAAATTTTTAAGAATCCTAATGCTCTCCGTTTTTGCATTTCTCTTCATCAAACGCGTGGAGAGGTTATTGACTCATTAATTAGTGACATGAAGAAATGTATTGAAAGAATTATACAAGATGACTGCTATGAATATCCAACAAAAACTGTATTTTTAAAAGAAAATTGCAATTGTTTATAATAATTTTAGAATGTTCTTTTTGGAATTTCTGGCGCCTTTATGGACAGAGGGGTTGCTAATCTTCTTTCCAACGCTTTGTTGGAAGCATATTATTCGACTCCAACTTCACCTCATGGAGAAATGGGATTGCGTAAGCGCACGTTAAGTATTGAAGGACGTAAACTTTCACAATTACAATTGCCAAGTGGTATGTTTGTAATCCTTTTCTATTTAAATTTTTTAATTTTTAAAGCTTTGGCTGCTCTTCGTGAACAATATTCATTTGGAGAATTGACAAGCTTCACAGTCCCTACAACTATTAGTACTGGAGAGACATCGACATTATCTGCAGCAACACAAGAAGATGAAATGACAAAAGCAACGGATATAATTCCACAACTTCCATCGTCTTCTTTTGAAACTTTAACAGAAAGAACTGCTAGTATTCCGTTGGTTACAAAAGAAGAAACAGAAGGTGAGCAGTTAACAGTTACGAATAATATAAATGAAGAACAGAATCATCGAATTACAGTTATTCCAGAAGAGGAGAAAAGTAATGATATGATGAATAATGTTAAGCAAGACGATTAATTGTAAATTATAGGTATTATTTGATAATATTAAATATCTTATCAAATAAATAGAATAACCTTTGTAAAATGGATTACTGAAATTTTCTGGTTTATTAAAAATTTAAATGTAAATAGAATTTATTAAAATTCTAATGATTTTTAATGGGTGATGGAAATAACAACAAGTACAGGGGAAGAGGTTACTAAATATTCATTTAAAAGGTTATTCATTCACAAATTCATTTGGAAATGAAATTTTACTTTTTTATTTCTACATTTAATCGTGACTATTTTTGATGTTTTATTATACTTTTTTAGAAAAGTTTTAATTTTGACTTCTCTTAATGAGCATTATTTACATTTTACATATATGATTTTTTTAGTGAAATCATTTTTTAAATACGAGTATAAAATTATTTTATATTTGGCTTTTTTGTTGTTTTTATATGTTCGCTAACTTACAATTAATATTTAAATTTTAAATTAAGAATGAATTGTTTGCTTAAAAATTGTTAAAATTTAGGGCTGAAATTATGTTTTTATTATATTTCGTTTTCGGACTTCTTTTATGTTTTTCCTCTGCCAATTTTCCAAACAAGGAAGATGCTGATATTGGAATGTCTGTTGGTGATTCTGCTGCCACAAAGGTGAGAAATGTTTAAAGTTTTAATGTTGGCTCGTTATTTTATATTTGATTATTACGCATCGGATGCTCGTGTATTTGCCAATGTTAAACCCTGTAGTCAGATTAGCGAGAGAATTTTGAAAAATTAACATTAAAAATTACTTATAGTTGGTTCGTAGTGCTTTGGAATATCAGCTTCGTTCACCACATTTAATTAAACTAAAATTGCGAAGTGCCGAAGACGTTTGGTTTCATGATGTTGCTAAACTTAACTCTAAGAACAGCGTTTCAATAGGTATAAACATAAAACATTTTTTAAAAATATTTTTAGGATCATTAAATGTGCGTTTTCCAAATGATAAAATAATTGAAGCAGAAGCTCGTCATTTAAGTCTAAATTCTTCAACTCTTGTAAATGATGCTTCTTTACCTTTATTTTTTCTTGATCGCAAAAATGTAGTGGTGGATGTTGAGGTATTTTTTGAATATAATATTTTTTGGATTTTTGAGTAGAAATCTTTTCTAACTACAATAAATACTAAAAAGTTTTGTAATTAAATTCTTGAGACAATTTGGCAAACTTTTTCTAAAAAAGCAAGTCAAAAGTTTAATAGAAAAAGGTGTTCTTTTCATTTGCATCTTTTTTCAAGTACATGTTTTCAACATAAAACTGAATTAATTTTAACAGGTTGACCATGCCTTTCTTCAACTTCGAGTTGAACATCCAGCCTCTCTTTTTATGGAAAATTGTTCTATTAAATTAGAAAACGTAAACTTTGGTGTTGAGCGAACTTATCTTTTAAATACTGTTTTTAATGCTTTTGGGAAGACTTTATCTGTTGGAATGATTAGGGATAAAGTTTGTGATATGCTACAGGTTGCTGTTATGCATTTACGACGAGAGTTTAGCATGTAAATTTTTTTATAAATTTTTGCATTTAAAATTTTATTTAAAAAAATTTTTTTAAGAGAATTACCATTTAAAATGCTAATTCCTGACAAGTTTATTCGACACTTACAAAATGATCGAGTTATTCTCCGCTCGCGTATTAATTCAATTAAAGCAGTTTCAAATCAAATTGCTGTCACGGTTGAAGAAATTATAATTTATTTTTAATTTTTATAATATTTTTAAAGGTCGTTATGGAATGGAAAGTTGACGAGGTACCAACTACTGAACGTACTTCTTTTGTTGATAGTGAGAGTTTACATTTTAATGAAACGGAAATTAAAAAATTGAAAAATGGCGAGGAGAAGGCTCAACAAAGTGATCATAAGTAAGAAATATTTTTTTAACTTAAAAATTTTATTTGGCAAAAAATACAACCAAATTCCATCATAGTGAATTAATTATTAAAAACAAGGACTAAAAAATATTTTAAACCATTTCTTCATCATGTTTATTTTCTTTATTTTTTCAAAGAATGCAATCGTCTCCATTGGCTGACTTCAATTCTTCATCAGTTAGTGAAGCAATTTTAATTTGGATAGAGGACCGATTAATTAATGATTTATTAAAACAATTTCGGTGGGATGTTCAGTGGATTAATGAAGTTGTTGTTTATATGTTGGATTTTTTAAATTTAATTTTTTAGAGTATTCAATTAAACAGTCCTCGATTGCCAAAAGAAACACTCGACTTTTTTGAGGTTTTTAATTAAATTAAAAAGAATTTTAATTTTTAAGGTTGTTTGCCCGCAATGTTTCTTCCTTTTCAATATAAGTTCAAATGGTCTTCCAAATGTTCAAATCCTGGCAGATAAGTCAATCATCATCAGAAGGTTAATTTTTTAAATTTGATTGAATTTCTAATTCGAATATTCACAATAATTCCATAAATTTTTCCCGTTAAGCGAAAAATGGAAATTTACGAATGTAATTATAAGTGCCTCTTCTAGTTTTTCCTTTGTTTAGAGTTAAATTTTTTAACTTTTTGAAGTTTTCTGTTGTCCGATACAAAATTTTAACGAAATCAGTTGATAATAATTTAAATAATTTTAAGTAATAATCGAATAACCGCTGCAGTATTAAATCCAACTTTGGGGCATTCTGGCAAACGCCGAACAGCAATTGATCTTTCAATGCTTCTTCAACTTAAATTAGTCCCTCAAATACAAAATGGAATTTTCCGTACACATTTAGAGCTTATGGAACGTAAAGTAGAGGTTCAAAAAGAAAGTGCTTTCCCTTCAGAATTGTATGGAGCTGTTGAACAATTAATACAAGGTGAGGAAAGCTTCTGCTGAATTCACAATTACAAGTTTCTTCCTCCTAGATTCTTCCCCAATCATATCCTATTTTTTTAATTCCTTAATAAATACTTTAAGATTTTATGTTTTAAGATTTAATTGCCGAAGATATGTGGCCATTATTGCAACGTGAGCTTGAACCACTCATTTACCAATCGGGCATTCAATTACCTACAAGATGTGGACTTGACCCTACATCTGCACAATTATATTTTGAACAAGGACGTTTGGGTGTGTCCGCTCGATTAGAAAATAATTTGGAAGAAGTTTCTTTCCATCAATGTCTTCAGCAATTTAAAAGTGGATTGCCGGATGCTTCTAAATTATTTAATGATTTGTCAACTCGACATAAATACAAAAGTAAACGATTTATACGTCTTGGCTAGTTAGGAGAGAAGAGGGATAATGTAAGGAATTAAAAACAATATTTTCTTTTTTTACCAATTATTTATGTGCATTTAAACAATTTTCTCTTAGCTCTTTCTTTTTATAAAATCGCATTTTATTGCCTGCCCTGCATAACTTAAACTTTTTTTTAAATTGCCTTGCCATAATAATTTTTGTATTTATTTTCCGGAAAAAATGTTTATATTAAAGATTGAAAACCGGAAAATAAAATCCTTTAAAAATGTCACTTTACTTTTTATAAAATTTGCCTGCTTTTTTTGCCTTTTTATGTTTATCTCATTTTTTAAAAAAATAATAAGGCGATAATTATATTCTTAATATTTTATTTATTATAACAAATTTGATAAAATCTTTAAAACAAAACCAAAAATAATTTTTCGATTTTAATTACTTTGCTGGATGCATTACCCCCTCCTCAGTAATTAAAAACGATTTGCTCGGTTCTGAGGTACCATAATCATTAATAGCTTCTACATAGACTAGATAAGTTGATTTTGATTTGTTTGTAATACTTTCTAGGGGAATACAAATTTCAGAATTAATTCCCTTGAAAAATTTTGATTTTCAATATTTTAGAGATATTCTTCACCTTTTCATTACTAGAAGCAATTATTTTTGTAATAAGTACAGGTTTAGTTCCACCTCCTCTCAATTCTTTAATTAATGTGACTCCATATAATTGTCCAGATTTATTTTCACTCCTTTTACGAAGTTTTCTAAACTCTTCAACTGCGGCATCTCTACCATTCCTAGAATTTTAAATTCTTAAATTAAAAATATTCCGGATTTTATGTGATGGGTTATTTGTAGGGTTGGTCCCCGACGGGGGAGGGGGGGGGGGCACGGAGAAGGGTTTTCGGGGAGGCAACGCCATGGGGGGGGGGCGACATTCGAGGACGGGACCAACCCTAGTTATTTGTGCATAAAAGAAATATTTCGAAACATTTCCCAAGATTCGTTAAAATTTAATATGTCTACTAACATTGTGTCTGTTACAACATTCATTTCTTGTAGATGAACAACAAAGGAAGGGATTTTTACTGTATTTTTTAGATTCTCAATTGTAAAACAAAATCGTCGATTTCCACTACCAACTTCTCTAATTTGTAAATTTTTTGGAGCAGGCGGAGGAAAAAGTGCTTAATTATTGAAGAATCTGTGAGCACATTTAACAATAAAAAAGGAAAATAAAATTTAAAATAAAATTCTGACCGTATTGTTGACTAAAACAATCAAATATTTCAGGCAAATAGTACAAACAAAGTCGATGAGATTTTTCTAATTTCTTGATAAAAAAATATTTTTTAATGTTTAAATAATTTTAATTAAATTATAGTAGTTCCTTATAGTGAGGGACAACTAAAGTTTTAACAATTTCCAATTAATTTTCAAACTCGCAGGCGAGTTTCAGAAAGAATTAGAGATCCTTTCTTATAAATGAGAGAGTTAAAATCTAATAGAAATTCCAAAAATTTGGCAAACAACTTTCCAAAAATTCAGTCTCTTAATATTTCATTCATTTACCTGAAAATTATTTCCACAAAAATCAAAACAAAACGGAGGCAAGGCTTTCTTTCTACAACAGGGCAAATAATCACGTTTACCTCCATTTGTTACACAGTTTAAAAATTTTTTATAATCATCTACTTGACAACTTGTTGGATCAAAAAATTCTTCTCCAATATTTCTAGGTCTACACATTGGCCTACATAATGGAGAAACTCCTTTTTCAATACAACATTCTGTGTGGTCATAAGTTAAATTTGCAGGGAAATTTAATTTTAATGCAGAATCTTTTTTTGAAGAAATTATTTTTAAGAGGTTTATTAAAGTTTTCTAACCCCCCAATACATCCAATTTAAAATCTAATTGTTGTTGGCCTCCATTTTGAGTCCACAATTGACAGCCGTATTTTCCACTATCTTCCAAACTTAGATTACGTAATAAAAGAGAATATGCCTTAAATATTTAAATTGTATATTTTTTTATAATTGCTCATATTAAATGCCACTACTGCCACTTTATTAAATGTATTACGTAAATATAAACCGACTTTATTACGTAATGCCCTGGCATTTAATTAAAGGAAATACGGTAACTGCAATGTGTTTTAGCTTAGTTAATATCATTTTGTTAGTTATATCATTTGCTTAGTTAATATCATTAGTTAATATCACTTTTAAAAATTTATTGAATTATTCAATTGAAACTATAACTTTGTTCATATTTGATGACCTCGACGAGCTGAATCGACAATAACAGGGCATCCCGGAACGAAGTTATAGCTCTTCGGTACGTTGGAGTGTTCCCCTTCTAATTTACCTCAACAAAACATTTTTCTCCTTTTATTTCCTCGTCATTATTAATTTCTTCAAGAGACCTTTGTAAAATAATACGTGAAGGTTCAATACCAGAAGTTGGCTCAAATTCAGTTCCATTAAATAAAAGAATTCCATCATGATGCCAAGAAATCTTTTTTTAATAATAATTATTTTTTCTCTTCCAATAATTAATTTTTACCAAAAAATTATTATTTAATTTATTACAAATTTTAATAGAACATTGAAAATTAGCTGTTAAACCATTAACTAATGAAAGTATTGGTGAAGATGATGAAAATAAGGAAATTGGTATTTCTTCTTTTTTATTTTCTACTAGATTATTTATAGTTAAAATAAAAAATAAAAATATTAATAATTTTGAATATTTTAAATAAAATAACATTTAAATAATCTGGAATTTAAAGCTTATTTAATAACTAAATGGATGTAAAATATTCTAAAATAAAAACTGAAGTAGTTAAAAATAAAATTAAAAAGTTGATCTAGTAACTCGATATAAATGAAAAAATTGCCGTTTAGTTTGCTCGTTTAAGAAAATAAATGTTAAAATTAACGAGGATTTAGTGGCAAATTAAGTACTTCAAGTATTAGGAGGGACTGGCTAATTATTTTTTAAAATTATACTTTGAATATGTAGTGAAGAGGAAAGTTATTAATCGAAAAAATACTAATTAATTTAATTTTTAGTAGATGATCAAATTTTTAAATATTTAAAAATAATATAATAAAATGAATTTTTAAATTAAAAATTTTCAATCTATCAATGTAAACGCACTAAAAATCTTCTTTAATTGGTTTAATCGGTCGCATAAAAAGGCCACCGATCAAATTAATTTTTTTATTTAAATCGATTCGAGAGAGAAAAATTAAATAATTTTTGCAAAAATTGATGGGTTTTTTAAAAACTTCCGTTAGCAAAGGAGAAGGAAGGGTAAATTATAAATATCAAGAAAATATGTATAAAAAATCACTTTAAGAAATTTGTTTAGTTTGGCTAATAAATCCAAAAGAAATTAATATCAATTAGCAAGTTCTCGAATATAACCTAAGTCAAATTTAAAAGAAAATTTCAAATATTTTTTAAAAATAAATTTATTGAAAAAAAATTTAAATAATTATAAATTGTAAATTAAATCAACAAGAAAATATTTTTTAAATCAAATTCCTTAACAATTAAATGTTTAGGAATAACATATTTAAAAGGTTTTGCCCCCAAGTCATTTCCAAAATTAGTTTCTACTGAACAACATTGCAATATAACAAATGGTAGATAATAATCATAATTATTCTTTATCAATTTAGCTGTTCCTTAAAAAATATTTTTTTTTAATTTTTATTTTCTTCCAAACCAATTTGTTTTCCGTTTTGTGTGAAAAACATGTATGGAAATTCTTAAGATTTATTTGTTGGTGGATATACTAATCCACACCCAAAAATACAATTATCCCACCAAACAAGATCGAGAACTTCATCTAATTTACCTTCGCAAGTAATTGAAGCTTTGTTTGAATATAAACAAATATAATTCTTTAAATCATTATTTTTAAATCCAATAAAGATATATTTATCTGAATCTTTCTCGATTTTATATTTAATCATTTTTTCAAAAAATTTTATTTGTAGAATGTCATTTTTTCAATGTGTTCGGGTTTTTTGAGATTGTTAGATTTTACTTTAGATTCGGGAACAAAGGAACAAATAACATTATGTATAATCGATTGAAAAAAAAATTTTCTAAAAATAAAAAAATAAAAAATTTTCTATTTTCTAAAAATAAAAAATTTTCTAAAAATAAAAAAAAAATTCTACAAATAAAATTTCTGCAAAACGGACAGCAACAGAGGCCAATTTTTCGCCTCTCTCCAATAATAGCAACAACAACGAAAATCCAAATTCTCTTAATTTTCTTATTGATTGTCAAGTCAATTTGGTGAAAACAACACTAACAACAATCAATACTTTTATTCCGTCTATGACAACAGAGCAAACTCCGATTTTATTAAACTTTATTAAAACTCTGACTGAACAATTTAACCTTCTTAGTAAATCAATCGATTCACTTAAAGAAAAACAACAAGAAAAACCTTATGGATATTTTTCAGGAACAACAAAATTAAACACTATTTCAGCAGAGGAGCTAGAGCGCGAAAGAAGTGTTGTTGTGACTGGTTTGACGGAATCTACAAAAAAACTTCCATCAGAGAAAATGGCGGATGACTCCAAAACAATAACAAGTTTACTCGACTCGGTGGGGGTTGAGTGCGCACCCAGGTTTTTTTACCGTATGGGACGTCAGTCTAACCCACCCAATAATGGTCATGCCCGTCTTTTAAAGATTGTTTTACCATCCAGAAAATTTCAGCGTGAACTTCTCAACAAATGGAAAACAAATGGCAAGAAATCTTTCCCCCAAGTCAATATGCGTGCCTCAATGACACCAGAACAATTACAGCGACGAAGGGAACTAATTGAAGAGTGCAAAAAGAAGAGAATGGAGAACCCTCAATTGGACTGGATAGTTTATGGAGAAGCAGTAATTCTAAGATCGGAGGTTCACATTTTTAGAAAAAATAAAAAAATCTGACTTCAAAAAAATAATCTAAATAGATTAAATACTATTAATTTTTTATATTTTAATTCAAGAAGTTTAAAAAACAAATTGTCAAATTTACACTTTCTGTTATTAGAAAACCGTTATAAGTTAATAGGGGTTACTGAATCATGGTTGACTGATATAGTTGATGATAATCTTTTACTACATGGTACCCCATATAATATTATCAGAACTGATAGGGCCAATGGTAGGGGTGGAGGAACTTGCTTATTTATATCAAATAAAATACCATTTATTAAAATAGAAATCCCCCAAACTTTATCAGAGATATCTTGTATAGATTTATTAACCCCAGATGAAAAAATTCGTATTATTTTGATTTATAGATCAATCACTAAAGAAACCATTAAGGATTTTAAATCTATCTTGCAAATCTTGTATGATATATCGGCTGTATCCTACCCACTTATCTTATTAGGAGACTTTAACCTACCCAATATCGATTGGGAAAATTATAGTACTCAAACCAAAAATACCAAAGAAACATTATTTTTAGAATATATTCAAAGTTTAGGACTAAAACAAAAAATTGATAAACCCACTAGAGGAGTAAATATATTAGACTTACTATTAACTAATGAGGATGAATTAATAAAGGCTATAACAATCAATCCGCCTATAAGTAAATCTGACCATAATACAATAGAATTTGAAATATCTTCTACTAACAATTACCAAGATAATAATTATACATATCCAAATTTTCGTAAAGCTAACTATGAAATAATTAATGCACATTTCTCAACAATAAACTGGAATCTAGTATTCACACAATGCTCTGATATAAATCAACTATATTTCACTTTCCAATCGATTATACATAATGTTATTTGTTCCTTTGTTCCCGAATCTAAAGTAAAATCTAACAATCTCAAAAAACCCGAACACATTGAAAAAATGACATTATATCTAAAAAATCTGTGGAAACAAAAATCCACGCCAGAGCTAACACGTAAAATCTCATATGTATCAAAAAGAATAGATTCTGAAACTAACAAATTTTTAAAAAATAGAGAAAAGCATAAAACACAAACTATCAGTCAAAAATTCTCATACATCTCTTCATTTCTTAAATCCAAAAACAGGAAAATAACTTCAATTTTGGATAAAAATAATCAATTAGTATACGCTGATAATAAAATAGCACAAATTCTAAGTACCCAATTTAGTTCTGTATTTAATAAAAATTCATTAGACAATGCAGATCTAAACTCTATAACAAATCAAAATACATGTCAATCCGTAATCATAAATGAACTTCAAATCTTTGATCTTCTTTCTAAGCTACCTGAAAAAACTAACTCTTCTTATGACTCAATACCATGTATATTCCTTAAAAAATGCGCTAAAAGTCTTTATTATCCTTTATATTATATTTTTTCTTATTCATTAATGACTTCAACACTTCCTGAAATATGGAAGCAAAGTATAATAATACCAATACCAAAAACATTAAAGATACCCAAAATAGAAGAATTTCGCCCAATTTCATTACTATGTTCAATCACAAAAGTAATTGAACAAATTATTGCAAACCATATATCAATTTATGTTGAACAAAATGGTATATTACCAGATTGTCAACATGGATTCAGACCAAACAAATCCGTCACTACCCAACTAATTGAGGTTCAAGATGATATATCATTTGCATTGGATAATAAAAATTTAATAAACATAGTTTATTTCGATCTAGCTAAAGCCTTTGATTCTATACCCCATGAACGTCTTTTAACAAAACTAAAAGTAATAGGAATTGAAAAATCACTCTTAAAATGGATCTCTAATTACTTACACAACAGAAAATCTGTTGTTAAAATAGGAAATGAATATTCTGAACAATTCTCTATTACTAGTGGAGTTCCGCAAGGATCTATCTTAGGCCCGCTCCTTTTTAATATATACTTATCGGACTTACCAACATTCTGTTACACTCCTGAAATAAAAATAAAATTATTTGCCGATGACATCAAAGCCTATCAAATTCTAAAAAAAACCGATTTATCTAACAATTCTTTACAATTATTTATTAATAAATTCATTCAATATTGTAACACCAATGGTCTCAACATATCATTAAATAAATGCTCAGTATTATATATAGGTAAATCAAACCCTAAATTACAATACTCAATAGGAAACCACAAAATATTCCAAATTAGTAATGAAGACAAGAATAGGGATCTCGGAATTTTCTTCACTTCTAAATTCAAGTTTAATAAACATATTCAAACAATATCTCTAAGGGCCAATAGAAACTGCTATGCATTAATTAAATCTCTAAAATCACAAGATCCTAAAATTCTTATAGAAGCATTTAATATATACGTAAGGTCAATTATAGAATTTGGGTCACCGGTTTGGAATTCTTTAACTAAGAAAAACATTAAATTAATAGAAAACATACAAAAACGATATTTAAGATTTGTTTACAAAAGAATCACAAAGGTAAAAATAGAAGATATTCCACCATACAAAACACTTTTACAACATTTCAAAGTAGAATCCCTTGAAAGTCGAAGACTTAAAGCTGATTTAAAGCTATTTCATCAAAATATATTTGGGAAAATTAAAATTAACCATAATAATTCCTATATCATAAAACAAACAAAAACTAGGGGCGAAAAATATAAAATACAACCAACACGTTGTTCAACCATGATTCGGTACAACTCCTTTTTTGTTCGAACTGCTAGAATTTATTCACTAATTCCTATAGAAATTAAAAAAAATACACCCAAAATGTTTTCTAAACTTCTTGAACAGTTGGATATTTCCAATATCTTAAATGACAAATGAGATAATTTTATTTGCTAAGCTGCTTTGATTTTTATTTTAAGGACATTTTTTATTAGCATTTTTATTTTTCGTAATTTCACTTTAAATTGTTTTATTTTTGACTGTCACACCCTAGTGGTGTAAATAAATAAATAAATAAAATAAATAAATAAAATAAACAAAACGGAGGCAAGGCTTTCTTTCTACAACAGGGCAAATAATCACGTTTACCTCCATTTGTTACACAGTTTAAAAATTTTTTATAATCATCTACTTGACAACTTGTTGGATCAAAAAATTCTTCTCCAATATTTCTAGGTCTACACATTGGCCTACATAATGGAGAAACTCCTTTTTCAATACAACATTCTGTGTGGTCATAAGTTAAATTTGCAGGGAAATTTAATTTTAATGCAGAATCTTTTTTTGAAGAAATTATTTTTAAGAGGTTTATTAAAGTTTTCTAACCCCCCAATACATCCAATTTAAAATCTAATTGTTGTTGGCCTCCATTTTGAGTCCACAATTGACAGCCGTATTTTCCACTATCTTCCAAACTTAGATTACGTAATAAAAGAGAATATGCCTTAAATATTTAAATTGTATATTTTTTTATAATTGCTCATATTAAATGCCACTACTGCCACTTTATTAAATGTATTACGTAAATATAAACCGACTTTATTACGTAATGCCCTGGCATTTAATTAAAGGAAATACGGTAACTGCAATGTGTTTTAGCTTAGTTAATATCATTTTGTTAGTTATATCATTTGCTTAGTTAATATCATTAGTTAATATCACTTTTAAAAATTTATTGAATTATTCAATTGAAACTATAACTTTGTTCATATTTGATGACCTCGACGAGCTGAATCGACAATAACAGGGCATCCCGGAACGAAGTTATAGCTCTTCGGTACGTTGGAGTGTTCCCCTTCTAATTTACCTCAACAAAACATTTTTCTCCTTTTATTTCCTCGTCATTATTAATTTCTTCAAGAGACCTTTGTAAAATAATACGTGAAGGTTCAATACCAGAAGTTGGCTCAAATTCAGTTCCATTAAATAAAAGAATTCCATCATGATGCCAAGAAATCTTTTTTTAATAATAATTATTTTTTCTCTTCCAATAATTAATTTTTACCAAAAAATTATTATTTAATTTATTACAAATTTTAATAGAACATTGAAAATTAGCTGTTAAACCATTAACTAATGAAAGTATTGGTGAAGATGATGAAAATAAGGAAATTGGTATTTCTTCTTTTTTATTTTCTACTAGATTATTTATAGTTAAAATAAAAAATAAAAATATTAATAATTTTGAATATTTTAAATAAAATAACATTTAAATAATCTGGAATTTAAAGCTTATTTAATAACTAAATGGATGTAAAATATTCTAAAATAAAAACTGAAGTAGTTAAAAATAAAATTAAAAAGTTGATCTAGTAACTCGATATAAATGAAAAAATTGCCGTTTAGTTTGCTCGTTTAAGAAAATAAATGTTAAAATTAACGAGGATTTAGTGGCAAATTAAGTACTTCAAGTATTAGGAGGGACTGGCTAATTATTTTTTAAAATTATACTTTGAATATGTAGTGAAGAGGAAAGTTATTAATCGAAAAAATACTAATTAATTTAATTTTTAGTAGATGATCAAATTTTTAAATATTTAAAAATAATATAATAAAATGAATTTTTAAATTAAAAATTTTCAATCTATCAATGTAAACGCACTAAAAATCTTCTTTAATTGGTTTAATCGGTCGCATAAAAAGGCCACCGATCAAATTAATTTTTTTATTTAAATCGATTCGAGAGAGAAAAATTAAATAATTTTTGCAAAAATTGATGGGTTTTTTAAAAACTTCCGTTAGCAAAGGAGAAGGAAGGGTAAATTATAAATATCAAGAAAATATGTATAAAAAATCACTTTAAGAAATTTGTTTAGTTTGGCTAATAAATCCAAAAGAAATTAATATCAATTAGCAAGTTCTCGAATATAACCTAAGTCAAATTTAAAAGAAAATTTCAAATATTTTTTAAAAATAAATTTATTGAAAAAAAATTTAAATAATTATAAATTGTAAATTAAATCAACAAGAAAATATTTTTTAAATCAAATTCCTTAACAATTAAATGTTTAGGAATAACATATTTAAAAGGTTTTGCCCCCAAGTCATTTCCAAAATTAGTTTCTACTGAACAACATTGCAATATAACAAATGGTAGATAATAATCATAATTATTCTTTATCAATTTAGCTGTTCCTTAAAAAATATTTTTTTTTAATTTTTATTTTCTTCCAAACCAATTTGTTTTCCGTTTTGTGTGAAAAACATGTATGGAAATTCTTCAGATTTATTTGTTGGTGGATATACTAATCCACACCCAAAAATACAATTATCCCACCAAACAAGATCGAGAACTTCATCTAATTTACCTTCGCAAGTAATTGAAGCTTTGTTTGAATATAAACAAATATAATTCTTTAAATCATTATTTTTAAATCCAATAAAGATATATTTATCTGAATCTTTCTCGATTTTATATTTAATCTCAAAATAAAATAAAGAATAATTAATTGGATTTTTTGGGTTTTTAAAAGAATTTTCAGCAATAATACGGCTAAATTGGTCTTTACCTAAAATAGATAAAAATTTTACAAAACATTTTTTATTTCTTTATTTACTTTTCTTCCTTCCAAATCCAAACAATCCCCAATTTTCTACACAATTAATATATTTAATATTTTCATCATTAATTAAATTAGCAAATCCATTCCCTTCAATACAAACACCTACAGGATTGTTTGTATTAATACATTTATTTTCACAACATTCACTAGAAATTTCTTTCCATTTATTTTTAATTTCTACATAATTCTTAAAAAGAAAAACCAAAATTTATTAAAATAATTTTTAAAATAACCAAAATATTTATTTCTCCAGAGTTAATTGTCAAGTCAGCAATGTTTTTGTCTGCCTTTTTTTATAAATTTTAAGTTAAGAAATTTAATTTTAATTTCATTTTATTTAATAATTTAATTATTCTTTAATTTTTTAATTAAATTTAAATGACTTAAAAAAATAATTTACATTTTTAATTTTTTCTTCCAAAGAATTTATTTTTTCGTCTTTTTGACTACTATCAAAATTAATTTTTTGAATTTTCTAAAATTAAAAATATTTTTAATTTAATTCAAAAAATAACCTCATTTAATTCTTTTAATTTATTTTCAAGATTAAATGTCTTTTCTTTCTCTTCAATATATTTTAATTGAAGATTGTTAAAATTTGTTTGAAGTTGTAATAAATTATTGCTTTGTTCTTGTAGCTTAAATATTTAATTTTTAAATTTATTCTTTTAAAAAGATTACTTTTAATTCCAAATCACAAGTTGACGATCCTTTTTCAGTCATTTTGTAGAAAAAAATAAAATTTTAAAGTAAAAAAATAAAAATAAGATTTTTTAAAAATATTCTAGACAAATTAAAAATGATAATTTTAAAAATAATAATTTGGCGGTACGCGATTTCGTACGACAATTGCGGATATAAAATTTTAAAAAATTAAGATTTTTTAAAGTTTTCAGTGTCGCATCAGTCTAGAAATAATTCGAAAACCGTCAGAACGGACAGCCGGGACTAAAAACAGGATCTTATTTCAACAAATTTTATTTTTTTTAATTCTTCAGTTGTCGTACACTCTGTTCCAAAATTATAAGGTCACCCCTATTTTTTATCATATCTCATAGAAAAACAATCGAAATTTTTTGAAATTTTTACATAATTTATATCTTTCTATTTAAAATCTGTCTTAAAAAAATCAAATTTGTAGCTACCTTAAAAAATTTTTTATGACCAAAAAAATAAATTTAAGGTGTTCCATAATTATAAGGTCACCTCTGTTTTTAGGTTTCTAATAGTGGTAAAAATCCACAAAAATTTGTCTGAACATATCTATCAATATAGATACGAAATACAAAAGAAATGAAGTTCTGATGTACTCCCATCATCGAGATCTTGAAACCCGAAAATCAACGAAAAACAGGAGGTAGACGTCTTTAAAAAATATTTTCGACCCCTTACAGGTAGGATAAAAATTTTATTTTAGGCTTATCTGAATGCCCTTAAAATTTGCTACAAGTTAGCATTAATTTTATTTTACGAAAAAAATTCTCCTGTAAGAAGTAATGAGTTTAGTTTATAAGTTGAATTTTTATTACTTTTTGGGGGGCGTTTTGTGATTTCTATGGCATGAAAGTTTATCACATTAGGTCTTACAGGAGAATTTTTTTCGTAAAATTAAATTAATGCTATCTTGTAGCAAATTTTAAGGGCATTCAGATAAGCCTAAAATAAAATTTTTATCCTACCTGTAAGGGGTCGAAAATATTTTTTAAAGACGTCTACCTCCTGTTTTCCGTTGATTTTCGGGTTTCAAGATCTCGATGATGGGAGTACATCAGAACTTCATTTCTTTTGTATTTCGTATCTATATTGATAGATATGTTCAGACAAATTTTTGTGGATTTTTACCACTATTAGAAACCTAAAAACAGAGGTGACCTTATAATTATGGAACACCTTAAATTTATTTTTTTGGTCATAAAAAATTTTTTAAGGTAGCTACAAATTTGATTTTTTTAAGACAGATTTTAAATAGAAAGATATAAATTATGTAAAAATTTCAAAAAATTTCGATTGTTTTTCTATGAGATATGATAAAAAATAGGGGTGACCTTATAATTTTGGAACAGAGTGAGTAGTTACCCCCCCCACAAGGTTGCACTGCGTGCAACCTTATGGAGGAGGAAGTCGGCAAATCAAAGGAAACCAAAAGGTAAAGACACATTTCATATTCCTAACCACCCTTTTCTTACCACCCCTTGGTTGCAGGGCAGTAGTTAATAATACCCAAATCGCTCCCAAATCGCTCTTCTACCCAAATCGCTCATACCCTTTTCGCTCACACTACCCAAATCGCTCACTCCCTCATCAATAAAACCTAAGCCTATAGGGGGTATTTTTTGATATTTGCCACAAACACCTTTCTTTGGGAAGTGTTTAGGGGTAATTAATCACGATTAATTAGGGTAATTAATCATTCCATTATTAATTTCCCTTTGGCCTTTGTGAGGAATGAAAAAATAATTTTTGTGACGTTTCATGGTGAGACACATTTTGTTAAAAAATTTGACAATATGAAATTTGACATTTTGAAATATTTTTAGTCTTGAAAGAAAAAGTTAAAAGGGACTTTCTAATTTAAAAATAAATTTAAAAAATTAAATAAAAATAGTTTTAATTAAATAAAAATGATAAAAAATAAAATTTACAAAATTTTGCATAAAATATAAAATGATTTTAAAAAATGACCGGAAGTACAAATGTAAGAGGTTTATTTCAAAATGCCAAATTTAAAAATTGGCGGGCATTTCAAAATTTAAAAAATTTCCAAAAAATTTTAAAATGTCAAAAAATAATAAAAATAAATCATAAAATTTAATAAATAATTATAAATTAAAAAATGAGGGATAAAATTTGACAAAATTCTAGAAAAAATTAAAATGATTTTAAAAAATGAACGGAAGTACAAATGTAAGGGGCGGAGCTAATTATTTCGAAATACCAACATTCAAAATGTCTTAACCATTTAACTCAAAAACCAAAAACACTTTCTACAATTTAAAATTAAAAACTTTAAAATGGCATTTAATAACGATCAAACTGCACCCTCTGCCAATAAGCGCGCAAGATTTCTCATCCGAGATCTTCCACATTTATTCATTGACACACAAACCGGTGCAGGTGCATTAAATTTGCAAAACTATTATCGACAAATAGACTACGATACATCATTTAACCGTAAATTTAAAATAATGGGGACAACAGGCAAGTTTATTATTGAAAAGCTACCCGAGAATCCGGAGGAACTACTGAGAAAAATAATTCACGATTGTATGGATCAAACCATCGAAGCCTCAAGAAGGCAATCAATTGAACCTGACCGATTAGGAGCTATAATATCTTCACAATTATTAGACAACGACATATGGATCCCAATTAGAAAAATTGAAAATGATACTATCGATAACATTCTCAATAGATTCCAGCTTGTTTCTCAATCTAAGATAGAAAAAGGTTCTCTTCTTGGCCAACCATTCACAGTTAAAATCCAGACACTTGGTATTTCATCATTGCCAAAGAATCAATCAATTAGAGGACGCGCACCCCAAGAAAATTCTGCAATAATTACACATATAAATATTGATCGATTAATAAAGATTTCAAACCCAAACAATTTATGTTTATTCTATGCGCTGGAAATAACAAGAAAATATTTTGCTAAAGAATTGGGCGCTAAATGGAACTTTTCAAGATATTTAAAAAATGGCGACAGACAAATGGATGATGTTTTCAACCTCCTAAAATCAGCAAAAATCCCTCATGATCTTCCTGAATATGATGCTGTGGAATATGTACCAGTTGTTGTCGATTTTTGGAATAATAAATACAAGGATGCAGGCTATAAATTTAAAGTATTTATTTTTGGAAGTATCAGTGAGAAACCTATATTCAAATATGGGAACGATAATTTTAACATGCCTATTTCAATTTTTCACAAAAATAACCATTTTGATGGAATAAGATTTGTTGGAGGTATGTTTGGGTTGAAACACAAATACTGCTTTACTTGTGAAAAAAAGTTTCGAAAGTCAAAGGAACATGATTCGAAATGTAAATCTCTCTGCAGATTATGTGGACGCATTGGAAGTGAACGACCTTGTGTGGCAACAGGAGACTTTTACAAGAAATGTGATGAATGTGGGAAAATATATTTGAATGGAGAATGCTTCAACCATCACAAAAAGATTAGCAATTGCCGCCAAACAAAACAGTGTGATAAATGTGGAGTAATCTGGTCAATGAAAAATTACAAGAGAGAGGCTGAAAAGAAACATGTTTGTGGTCAAAAGTGGTGTCAAATTTGTCGTCAGTTTCACAACGTGGATAGAGGATGTTTTATTCGCCCTTTGGAACTGAAAAAAGGAGTTGATTATCGTCTGGTTACTTTCGATTTTGAGGCCACACAAAATGAAGTGATAAAAAATGATAATGAAGAAAGACGGCTACACAACGTAAACTTTATCGCAGCAACAGTAACTTGTACAAAATGCATGGAAAATGAACAATTATGGCGCTCACCTCTAAGGCAAAAAGGAAATAGTTGTACAATCTGCGGGAACAATCGATCCATAACATTTTCACACCGTCCATTCAATCAAACAAAAGTTGATAAGCAAATCGTCACACAAAACCCGCTTAGATTCTTCATACAATGGATTCTTTTTGAACTTAACCCTCAATATACAACAATGGCATTTTCACACAATGGAGGGCGTTATGATATGATTATGGTGTTCAAAGAAATATATATAAATGGCGTTGTTCCCTCAATAATTCGTCGTGGTAATAAACTTTATGAATTGAAAATTCCCCGCAACAATAAATGCAATGAGGTTATATTCCGGGACTCGTATAACCTTTGTCCAGTCGCTCTGGGGAAGCTGATTGGTGCATTTGGGCTACAAGTAACTGAAAAACAATTTTTCCCGCATTTGGCAAACATCTCTGAAAATTATGGTAGAACTCTACAACAACTACCCCCGAAATCTGATTACTTATATGGAGGAATGCCCCCTCAAAAGCAAAACGAATTTGATAAATGGTATGAAGTTGAAAAAAATAATCAATTTTGTTTGGATGAAGCTTTGGCTGAATATTGCACAAACGATGTACAAATACTTACAGAAGCATTGATCGCCTTTAGAAAAAAATTTTCGGAGATCAGCAAAAAGAAAACTACACGACCTGGAGCAGTAGTTGAAGGAATCGATATTTTGAAGGATGCAATGACAATTGCATCGGCATGCATGAAACATTTCCGACTCAATCATCTGCAGCCTGAACATTTGGCAATTGTTCCCGAAAAGGGATATGAAAATATTGATAATCAAAGTGAGCTTGCCCTGAAATATTTACAATGGTATGAAGAAACAAAAGGAGTGGAAATACAAAGTGCACATTCGGAAAGTGGCGAACATGTAGTGGATGGAAAATATAAAGTAGATGGATATATAGCGGCAGAAGATAGGGCAATTGAAGTAAATGGCTGTGTTTGGCATGCATGCCAAAAATGCTTTGGAGATGATTTGAACAAAATATTGCCCAATGGAAAAACTGTGGGAGAGACACGTGAAGATGATGGGAAAAGGATGGAAATAATTAAAAAATATATAAAGAATGTTGATATTATATGGGAATGTGAAATTCATCAGATGCTTCGTCGCAATCAGAAAATGAGGAAAGCTTTTGCAAATTACCACAACAAAGGACCAATCAATATTAGAGACTGCTATTTTGGCGGGAGAACTGGACCACTACACATGCACTTTGACGCAGAAAAAGAACAACACAAAATTGCCTACTTAGACTTTAATTCACTTTACCCCTCAACAATTGCTACAACATCATTTCCTGTTGGGCATCCGAAAGTGATTGTTGTACCATTGGCTGAACAAAAAGTTTATTGGACAAGAAGTGAGCAGATTCCGTTCAAAGGAATTTTAAAAGTGTTTTTGCTACCACCGCCTCAACTGGATGTTCCTGTAATTCCAGTTAAGTTTGATGAAAGACTTCTATTCCCACTATGTAGAAAATGTGCACTCATGTACCCAAATGGCGCAAATATCAAAGATTACCATTGCCCGCACAATGATGAGGAGAGAGGCTGGGTCTCTACATGTACATCACTTGAATTGGAAGAGGCATTAAAAGTTGGATACACAGTTACAAGATTTTATAGAGCTTTACATTATGAGAAATGGGATGAAAATTTATTTAAAAATTATGTGGCCGAATTTATGGCAATGAAAATACACGCAAGCGGGTTCCCTGAAGGAATAGAAGGAAAAGAAAATGAGGAAAATTTTATAAAAGAATGTAAAGAAAAATTTGGAATTGAACTTCAAAGAGAAAAAATGGTTCCGGATCAGGCAATGCGCTACATTTCAAAATTAATGCTTAATTCGTTATGGGGAAGGTTCAGTTTACGGAATGGCCTGTCAAAGAGTTTAATCATCAACTCCCCCAATGAACTACGTGAGTTTGACAACAATAAATCAATTGAAATACAATCTGCTGATGATCTAACTGAAGATACTGTTCTATTGACCTATAAGCCAAGAGAAGAATTTATAATAGAACATGACACTTCAAATATTGTGATTTCCTTATGGACAACGTCGGCAGCAAGAATTAGATTATTAAAAGCAATGCAAACTGTAGCAGGAAAACTTGACTGCAATCTTCTCTATGGGGATACCGACAGTATATTATTCTCTTACCCAAAGGACATGGAATGTCCGCTCCAAACCGGTCCCCATCTTGGTGATTTGGCACGAGAGTACGCAGGATTTGAAATAAAAGAATATGTTGGAGGGGCATGCAAGGCTTATGCACTGAGAATGGAAAACAACAAAAATGCAAAAACAAATAGTGTTCTGAAAGTACGTGGTATCACTTTAACAGCAGATGTCTGTAAAATTTTGCACTTTGACACTTTCAAGGAAAGCGTACTTAAATATGCAAAGGGGGGAAACGAAGATGAGGAAGAGTATGAATTGGATAGAAAAGAAATTATGATTGAAAATCTAAATTTTATACGGCGGAATGTGAAAGATGGTATAGTTTACTCAACTAAGATGAGAAAAATATATAGACCAATGATACAAAAGGGGATAATTTCAAAAAATCTCAAAATTGTAAATTTTGGACAAAAATAATTTTTCAATTGTATTGTAATATTTCACAATATTTTTTCAATAGAATCTTTATATTTTCATAATGTTATTAAGCAGTACATTGTTATTTTAAATTTTTTTAAACTGTATTTAAATTTGTTGATAAAACTGTTATATTAATAAATTTAATTTAATTTTAGGGTTAAAAGATAAGGTTATGAAAAAAGTTAAGGATTATAAGATAAAACTGATGTAAAGTTAAACCTCAGAAAATAGCATTCAAATAAAGTTAAGAGAAATAACAAATATTTATTAGAAAATTAAAAAAATATCTCCATTTTTCGCAAACCTTCCTGAAGGGGATTATCCATTGGATAAATATGTAATTAATATACCTATTAATACTATGAATATACTAATTTGAACACACAACACTATAATACTGTGCCAAACAAAAAAATATTAGTTGTAATTAATGTAAAAAAGATTATGAAGGAAAGACTGACATAATGCTAAGGGTTATAATATACTTACAATTACAATAACATACATTTCTGTGTGAATGTATTCATAAACACTCATTATATCTGCGTGCACACACTATTCATTTACACAAACGAACACTATTCTACTGTAAATTATTAGTTATTATTAAAATTGTTATATTGCTAAGGACAATTATAAAATTACTGTATCGTTAAGTGATTGAAGATAACTTACTGTAAATCTAAGAGTTTGAAGATAAAATTTGTGCAAATTTAAGAGATACAAGATATAATTCATGCAAAGTTAATTAACGGATGATGCAGATTTTGGGGGTAAAAGTGCAAAGTTAAGCGTTAGAAGATACAATTTATGTAAAGTTAAGCATAAGAAGATACAATTTATGTAAAGTTAAGGAAATTTATAGAAATTTTGAGTAAAACTACGCAAAAATGTGAACACTCGTGACTTGAGGCATATTGAGCCATATGCTTGTCTTGATGCATATGTATGTTCTGCAGTGAGTGACCAATCTAAACTGATGAACACACGCATGCAAACATACTATTCTGGTGTAATTTTAAGAATTATATGATTAATTTACTGTAAAGCTATGAGTTTGATAATACAATTGTAGCAAAATTCAACATTAGAAATACAATTATTAAAATGTTAAGGGATATTAGTATAAAATTGATATAAAGTTAAAGAAATATCACATATTTTGAATAAAATCAGCAAAAATTATGGTTCACACATAATCTCTCAACTGTTACAACTATCCTGTGAGGTAGCTTTTGAGGGAGGGGCAGGTTTTGAATGATTAATTGACATGTGACAAGGGTTAATTGTCAAGTACAAGAGCTATTAATGATTGACACTTCAAATATGGTAACCGCAAAAACATGTGATAGTCAAGTTCGTATTCGTAAAATTAATTTTTACCGTAACGGAAAAACTCGCAAACCTTTTGGTTTCTTTCTTAACATTCAAAATTTCATTCATACTAAATATCAATAATTCAATAGAAGATTATGTTTCCTACACCCTCAGAATCCTCTTGATATCATAATAATTTTCCTGCAATCTCTGTAACGTAAAATACCCAGACCTTCAGGTTTGTTATTAAAACCTTTAGCTTTCAAAAGGTACAAAAAATTATATCCAATAAACTCAAAACTATCAAATGTGTCCCAATTTATAATTTTGAGTTTATTGGATATAATTTTTTGTACCTTTTGAAAGCTAAAGGTTTTAATAACAAACCTGAAGGTCTGGGTATTTTACGTTACAGAGATTGCAGGAAAATTATTATGATATCAAGAGGATTCTGAGGGTGTAGGAAACATAATCTTCTATTGAATTATTGATATTTAGTATGAATGAAATTTTGAATGTTAAGAAAGAAACCAAAAGGTTTGCGAGTTTTTCCGTTACGGTAAAAATTAATTTTACGAATACGAACTTGACTATCACATGTTTTTGCGGTTACCATATTTGAAGTGTCAATCATTAATAGCTCTTGTACTTGACAATTAACCCTTGTCACATGTCAATTAATCATTCAAAACCTGCCCCTCCCTCAAAAGCTACCTCACAGGATAGTTGTAACAGTTGAGAGATTATGTGTGAACCATAATTTTTGCTGATTTTATTCAAAATATGTGATATTTCTTTAACTTTATATCAATTTTATACTAATATCCCTTAACATTTTAATAATTGTATTTCTAATGTTGAATTTTGCTACAATTGTATTATCAAACTCATAGCTTTACAGTAAATTAATCATATAATTCTTAAAATTACACCAGAATAGTATGTTTGCATGCGTGTGTTCATCAGTTTAGATTGGTCACTCACTGCAGAACATACATATGCATCAAGACAAGCATATGGCTCAATATGCCTCAAGTCACGAGTGTTCACATTTTTGCGTAGTTTTACTCAAAATTTCTATAAATTTCCTTAACTTTACATAAATTGTATCTTCTTATGCTTAACTTTACATAAATTGTATCTTCTAACGCTTAACTTTGCACTTTTACCCCCAAAATCTGCATCATCCGTTAATTAACTTTGCATGAATTATATCTTGTATCTCTTAAATTTGCACAAATTTTATCTTCAAACTCTTAGATTTACAGTAAGTTATCTTCAATCACTTAACGATACAGTAATTTTATAATTGTCCTTAGCAATATAACAATTTTAATAATAACTAATAATTTACAGTAGAATAGTGTTCGTTTGTGTAAATGAATAGTGTGTGCACGCAGATATAATGAGTGTTTATGAATACATTCACACAGAAATGTATGTTATTGTAATTGTAAGTATATTATAACCCTTAGCATTATGTCAGTCTTTCCTTCATAATCTTTTTTACATTAATTACAACTAATATTTTTTTGTTTGGCACAGTATTATAGTGTTGTGTGTTCAAATTAGTATATTCATAGTATTAATAGGTATATTAATTACATATTTATCCAATGGATAATCCCCTTCAGGAAGGTTTGCGAAAAATGGAGATATTTTTTTAATTTTCTAATAAATATTTGTTATTTCTCTTAACTTTATTTGAATGCTATTTTCTGAGGTTTAACTTTACATCAGTTTTATCTTATAATCCTTAACTTTTTTCATAACCTTATCTTTTAACCCTAAAATTAAATTAAATTTATTAATATAACAGTTTTATCAACAAATTTAAATACAGTTTAAAAAAATTTAAAATAACAATGTACTGCTTAATAACATTATGAAAATATAAAGATTCTATTGAAAAAATATTGTGAAATATTACAATACAATTGAAAAATTATTTTTGTCCAAAATTTACAATTTTGAGATTTTTTGAAATTATCCCCTTTTGTATCATTGGTCTATATATTTTTCTCATCTTAGTTAAGTAAACTATACCATCTTTCACATTCCGCCGTATAAAATTTAGATTTTCAATCATAATTTCTCCTCTATCCAATTCATACTCTTCCTCATCTTCGTTTCCCCCCTTTGCATATTTAAGTACGCTTTCCTTGAAAGTGTCAAAGTGCAAAATTTTACAGACATCTGCTGTTAAAGTGATACCACGTACTTTCAGAACACTATTTGTTTTTGCATTTTTGTTGTTTTCCATTCTCAGTGCATAATCCTTGCATGCCCCTCCAACATATTCTTTTATTTCAAATCCTGCGTACTCTCGTGCCAAATCACCAAGATGGGGACCGGTTTGGAGCGGACATTCCATGTCCTTTGGGTAAGAGAATAATATACTGTCGGTATCCCCATAGAGAAGATTGCAGTCAAGTTTTCCTGCTACAGTTTGCATTGCTTTTAATAATCTAATTCTTGCTGCCGACGTTGTCCATAAGGAAATCACAATATTTGAAGTGTCATGTTCTATTATAAATTCTTCTCTTGGCTTATAGGTCAATAGAACAGTATCTTCAGTTAGATCATCAGCAGATTGTATTTCAATTGATTTATTGTTGTCAAACTCACGTAGTTCATTGGGGGAGTTGATGATTAAACTCTTTGACAGGCCATTCCGTAAACTGAACCTTCCCCATAACGAATTAAGCATTAATTTTGAAATGTAGCGCATTGCCTGATCCGGAACCATTTTTTCTCTTTGAAGTTCAATTCCAAATTTTTCTTTACATTCTTTTATAAAATTTTCCTCATTTTCTTTTCCTTCTATTCCTTCAGGGAACCCGCTTGCGTGTATTTTCATTGCCATAAATTCGGCCACATAATTTTTAAATAAATTTTCATCCCATTTCTCATAATGTAAAGCTCTATAAAATCTTGTAACTGTGTATCCAACTTTTAATGCCTCTTCCAATTCAAGTGATGTACATGTAGAGACCCAGCCTCTCTCCTCATCATTGTGCGGGCAATGGTAATCTTTGATATTTGCGCCATTTGGGTACATGAGTGCACATTTTCTACATAGTGGGAATAGAAGTCTTTCATCAAACTTAACTGGAATTACAGGAACATCCAGTTGAGGCGGTGGTAGCAAAAACACTTTTAAAATTCCTTTGAACGGAATCTGCTCACTTCTTGTCCAATAAACTTTTTGTTCAGCCAATGGTACAACAATCACTTTCGGATGCCCAACAGGAAATGATGTTGTAGCAATTGTTGAGGGGTAAAGTGAATTAAAGTCTAAGTAGGCAATTTTGTGTTGTTCTTTTTCTGCGTCAAAGTGCATGTGTAGTGGTCCAGTTCTCCCGCCAAAATAGCAGTCTCTAATATTGATTGGTCCTTTGTTGTGGTAATTTGCAAAAGCTTTCCTCATTTTCTGATTGCGACGAAGCATCTGATGAATTTCACATTCCCATATAATATCAACATTCTTTATATATTTTTTAATTATTTCCATCCTTTTCCCATCATCTTCACGTGTCTCTCCCACAGTTTTTCCATTGGGCAATATTTTGTTCAAATCATCTCCAAAGCATTTTTGGCATGCATGCCAAACACAGCCATTTACTTCAATTGCCCTATCTTCTGCCGCTATATATCCATCTACTTTATATTTTCCATCCACTACATGTTCGCCACTTTCCGAATGTGCACTTTGTATTTCCACTCCTTTTGTTTCTTCATACCATTGTAAATATTTCAGGGCAAGCTCACTTTGATTATCAATATTTTCATATCCCTTTTCGGGAACAATTGCCAAATGTTCAGGCTGCAGATGATTGAGTCGGAAATGTTTCATGCATGCCGATGCAATTGTCATTGCATCCTTCAAAATATCGATTCCTTCAACTACTGCTCCAGGTCGTGTAGTTTTCTTTTTGCTGATCTCCGAAAATTTTTTTCTAAAGGCGATCAATGCTTCTGTAAGTATTTGTACATCGTTTGTGCAATATTCAGCCAAAGCTTCATCCAAACAAAATTGATTATTTTTTTCAACTTCATACCATTTATCAAATTCGTTTTGCTTTTGAGGGGGCATTCCTCCATATAAGTAATCAGATTTCGGGGGTAGTTGTTGTAGAGTTCTACCATAATTTTCAGAGATGTTTGCCAAATGCGGGAAAAATTGTTTTTCAGTTACTTGTAGCCCAAATGCACCAATCAGCTTCCCCAGAGCGACTGGACAAAGGTTATACGAGTCCCGGAATATAACCTCATTGCATTTATTGTTGCGGGGAATTTTCAATTCATAAAGTTTATTACCACGACGAATTATTGAGGGAACAACGCCATTTACATATATTTCTATGAACACCATAATCATATCATAACGCCCTCCATTGTGTGAAAATGCCATTGTTGTATATTGAGGGTTAAGTTCAAAAAGAATCCATTGTATGAAGAATCTAAGCGGGTTTTGTGTGACGATTTGCTTATCAACTTTTGTTTGATTGAATGGACGGTGTGAAAATGTTATGGATCGATTGTTCCCGCAGATTGTACAACTATTTCCTTTTTGCCTTAGAGGTGAGCGCCATAATTGTTCATTTTCCATGCATTTTGTACAAGTTACTGTTGCTGCGATAAAGTTTACGTTGTGTAGCCGTCTTTCTTCATTATCATTTTTTATCACTTCATTTTGTGTGGCCTCAAAATCGAAAGTAACCAGACGATAATCAACTCCTTTTTTCAGTTCCAAAGGGCGAATAAAACATCCTCTATCCACGTTGTGAAACTGACGACAAATTTGACACCACTTTTGACCACAAACATGTTTCTTTTCAGCCTCTCTCTTGTAATTTTTCATTGACCAGATTACTCCACATTTATCACACTGTTTTGTTTGGCGGCAATTGCTAATCTTTTTGTGATGGTTGAAGCATTCTCCATTCAAATATATTTTCCCACATTCATCACATTTCTTGTAAAAGTCTCCTGTTGCCACACAAGGTCGTTCACTTCCAATGCGTCCACATAATCTGCAGAGAGATTTACATTTCGAATCATGTTCCTTTGACTTTCGAAACTTTTTTTCACAAGTAAAGCAGTATTTGTGTTTCAACCCAAACATACCTCCAACAAATCTTATTCCATCAAAATGGTTATTTTTGTGAAAAATTGAAATAGGCATGTTAAAATTATCGTTCCCATATTTGAATATAGGTTTCTCACTGATACTTCCAAAAATAAATACTTTAAATTTATAGCCTGCATCCTTGTATTTATTATTCCAAAAATCGACAACAACTGGTACATATTCCACAGCATCATATTCAGGAAGATCATGAGGGATTTTTGCTGATTTTAGGAGGTTGAAAACATCATCCATTTGTCTGTCGCCATTTTTTAAATATCTTGAAAAGTTCCATTTAGCGCCCAATTCTTTAGCAAAATATTTTCTTGTTATTTCCAGCGCATAGAATAAACATAAATTGTTTGGGTTTGAAATCTTTATTAATCGATCAATATTTATATGTGTAATTATTGCAGAATTTTCTTGGGGTGCGCGTCCTCTAATTGATTGATTCTTTGGCAATGATGAAATACCAAGTGTCTGGATTTTAACTGTGAATGGTTGGCCAAGAAGAGAACCTTTTTCTATCTTAGATTGAGAAACAAGCTGGAATCTATTGAGAATGTTATCGATAGTATCATTTTCAATTTTTCTAATTGGGATCCATATGTCGTTGTCTAATAATTGTGAAGATATTATAGCTCCTAATCGGTCAGGTTCAATTGATTGCCTTCTTGAGGCTTCGATGGTTTGATCCATACAATCGTGAATTATTTTTCTCAGTAGTTCCTCCGGATTCTCGGGTAGCTTTTCAATAATAAACTTGCCTGTTGTCCCCATTATTTTAAATTTACGGTTAAATGATGTATCGTAGTCTATTTGTCGATAATAGTTTTGCAAATTTAATGCACCTGCACCGGTTTGTGTGTCAATGAATAAATGTGGAAGATCTCGGATGAGAAATCTTGCGCGCTTATTGGCAGAGGGTGCAGTTTGATCGTTATTAAATGCCATTTTAAAGTTTTTAATTTTAAATTGTAGAAAGTGTTTTTGGTTTTTGAGTTAAATGGTTAAGACATTTTGAATGTTGGTATTTCGAAATAATTAGCTCCGCCCCTTACATTTGTACTTCCGTTCATTTTTTAAAATCATTTTAATTTTTTCTAGAATTTTGTCAAATTTTATCCCTCATTTTTTAATTTATAATTATTTATTAAATTTTATGATTTATTTTTATTATTTTTTGACATTTTAAAATTTTTTGGAAATTTTTTAAATTTTGAAATGCCCGCCAATTTTTAAATTTGGCATTTTGAAATAAACCTCTTACATTTGTACTTCCGGTCATTTTTTAAAATCATTTTATATTTTATGCAAAATTTTGTAAATTTTATTTTTTATCATTTTTATTTAATTAAAACTATTTTTATTTAATTTTTTAAATTTATTTTTAAATTAGAAAGTCCCTTTTAACTTTTTCTTTCAAGACTAAAAATATTTCAAAATGTCAAATTTCATATTGTCAAATTTTTTAACAAAATGTGTCTCACCATGAAACGTCACAAAAATTATTTTTTCATTCCTCACAAAGGCCAAAGGGAAATTAATAATGGAATGATTAATTACCCTAATTAATCGTGATTAATTACCCCTAAACACTTCCCAAAGAAAGGTGTTTGTGGCAAATATCAAAAAATACCCCCTATAGGCTTAGGTTTTATTGATGAGGGAGTGAGCGATTTGGGTAGTGTGAGCGAAAAGGGTATGAGCGATTTGGGTAGAAGAGCGATTTGGGAGCGATTTGGGTATTATTAACTACTGCCCTGCAACCAAGGGGTGGTAAGAAAAGGGTGGTTAGGAATATGAAATGTGTCTTTACCTTTTGGTTTCCTTTGATTTGCCGACTTCCTCCTCCATAAGGTTGCACGCAGTGCAACCTTGTGGGGGGGGGTAACTACTAGAGTGTAACACCAATAATTCGTTGAATATAGGAAAGAGGAAAGCAAATAAAATTATGAGAAAAAATATTTTTAAATATGTATAGGAAACTAAACGTTTGAGGATCATAATTGAAGGAAGAAATATTTTAAAAAGGTGGGTTGAGGGAATTATTTAAATAAGAAATGAGGAATGATGGAAAGTATTTATGGAAAGAATTTATTTTCTGAGAATATTTGTTGAGGAAATGTTATTAAATAAAAGATGAAAAATAGTTGGAAGTAATATTTTTAATTGGATTAAAAATAAATTTAAAAAATCATTTAATTATCTCGAATATACATATAATGGAGAAAGGAGTATAAGGTGTTGATAAATTTTCTTTTTTTAAAATTTAGTTAATAAACCAATGAAGCAAGTAAATAAAGATTTTTTTAGCATATCTTTTAGTAGAAACAGCAAGAAAAAGTATATTTGTTTTCCCTAGAGAATTTAAAAAGTGAACACAAATCCTTTAAAAACGTGATGATTGAATATATACACTAAATAAATACAAGTATTGCCTTTTGCTTTTTATCATTTTGTTGCCAGCTTTTTTAAAGCATTAAAAATCTGTAAAAGAAAAATTGACTAAATAAATATTGAAAAAAAAAGATTTTTTGTGTTGGGTTTCTTTTTAATCTTTTTGACCTCCTGTTTTGTCTAACAATTTTTTGTAGTTTAAAATTTATTTTTTTGATATTGTAATTATTTAATTTATCCAAAATTTCTGCGGATTTGGAGCCTCATATTCGTATCCATCCATCAGATTTTCAAAAAAAACAATATCCATATCCGTCCGGTTATTATCTGTATCCATGCACCAGTCTGGTTTAAATCGCTTTTAAAAAATAATTTTATTTTGGCCAATTTTATAAAAACAAATTTAATTATCGAACTATTAACGTATTAGTAAAATATTTACGTAATTTCTTTAAATTAATTCTTCAAATTTTAATACATTTATTTCAAATTATCCCAGTATATTTTCGTGTTTATTTACTCCAATTTATTTTTAAAAAATTCTCTTTCTAAACATCCCTCCACTACATCCTTCCGGATTTCTAATTTTAAAGAAAGCAAAAATTAAACTCTTTTTAGTACTAAAATGCCAGCTAGAATATTTAAAAAAGAATTAAAGTACTACAAAAAAAGTTCCTTAATTTTTAATTTAATAATTTAAATGAAAGAAATAAATATATTAATTAATTATTTAATATTTTTCATAATATTTTTAATTGAAATTATAAAATCAGAATGTAAGTTGATAATAAAAATTAAAAGATTATTTTTTAATAAATCTTTTTAACTCCTCTCCTCATTAATTAAATTAAATAATATTTTAAGTATTTCTATAAATACCCCACTATATATCAAGTACCTCACAAATTTTTTTATAAAATTTGATAATCCCAAAAATATTTACTAAATAACTTTCAAAAAAACTTTCAAGATCAAAAATTAATTTTTTTAGCTCCTCCAAAATGGGAATGGGAACCTCCAGCAATTATAGAAATGCCAGAAGATTCTTCTGTTGATTTACACTGTCCAGTAAGAGGAAGGCCATCCCCAATAATTCGTTGGTCTTTTAATTCAATTCCTTTTTATGGTAATTAATTAAATATTTGAAAAATAAAAATTATTTAATTAAATAAAAAAGAATTGTCTGATGATTATAATAATAGAAGAATTCAATTAAATGAAGGTCGGTTATTAAGAATTAATTCTTTAAAAAGAGATTTGGATACTGGCTTATATCAATGTAATGCAACAAATATTGGAGGCTATTTGGATTCTTCTACTTATTTAAATGTTTTGGGTAAGTTTCTAAAAATAATTTAAAAGTGGTTATCTTTTCTCTACTTTTTCTTTAAAAGATTGGAAAATTTGAATATTTTTCTTTTATTCAATTAAATTAACCATCTAAAACTTTACTAAATATTATCATTATTTTGTAAAAATATTTTGCTTTCTAAGCATTCGCTCCTCGTTTTCGTCATAGTAACCAAAGAGTTTGGAAAGTATTGCGTGATTCTAGTGTTGATTTAAATTGTGATGTAGAGGCTGCCCCAATAGCGGAGGTTCAATGGGTTGATGGTAAATTATAAATATATTATTTTAAATAATTTTTTAACAGCAAATGATACAAATATTTTGCCTGTTCCGGGAAAATTGGAGGTTAAAAAATATTTTTTGTTGAAATATTTCTTTGTTTTTAAAGATATTTCCAAATTTTACCCTTCGTTTGCATTCATTGAGTAGTTCAGATGATGGTTTTTATTATTGTAATGTTAGCAATAAATATGGGTTAAATCGAGCTTTGAATAGATTGGAAGTTTTTAGTAAGTTTTTATTTTTAATTTATTTATTGTTAATACATAATTACCTATTTTGATTTATTTTTAATTTAATTTTTAAGTTTATTTCCCCTTTAAATAATTTATTAATTAATTTTATTTAATTTTAGCACCAACATTTTTTGCTGAAATACCCCAACCTTCAAGAATTACTTTAGATGCAAATTCCCCAAACTCAAATCATTTAGAATTACGTTGTAAAGCAATTGCTGATAATCGTTTAAGTATTGATTATATTTGGACAAAAAATGGAAGTCCAATTAAAAATGAAGAAAATAATAAAATAATTATAGAGTAATTATTTCTGGAATTTTTAAAATGAATCAAAAAAAAATTTTTAGAGAAGATGGGACTTCAATTCTTCGTTTATTCCATTTAAGTGGCCACCATACTGGACATTTAGAGTGTTCAGCTGTTACTGAGGTTGATGTTAAATCTGCAGCGATAGATCTGTTTGTTAGAGGTGTTTACTTATATATTAGAGATTAATATATTGTAATATTATCCTATTTGATAACCTCACATCAGATATTTTCTCTCAAAGAATAATTGAAATTTAAAATTTAAGAGACTTTCTAATAAAAAATGATTCTATTACATTAAAGAAAATTATTTAATATTAATTTTTGTTTTCTAAAAGATGTCCCAGAAAGGCCAGAATTAATGCGTGTAGATTGCTCTTCTGGAAGGCATGCCTTACTTGTTTGGAAACGGCCTTCAATAAATATTTTAAATAATGAACTACCTTTAACTGCATTTATTGTGGAAGCAAAAACTGACCAAAATTCAGAAAATTGGGAAAAAGTTTTCGAAGAATATTTGGGAGGAGAAGAAGAAACGGCTACTGGACCTAGAATATTACACAAAACAGCAATTCCTTTAAGACCTTGGGTTTTTAATTTAATTAAATTTTTTAAAAATACTTATTAAATTTAAAAATTCGCTAGAAATTATTCTAAAAAATAATTTTAAAGGCTAATTACACATTTCGATTGTTTGCCGTTAATGCTCACGGGTCTAGCCAACCTTCTCAACCTATGCCCTCTTCTCCATTAGAATGCTCCTCTCCACTGGATGTTCCTTTTCAAAATCCTTTGGCTGTAACAGCAGCTGGTAAATTTATTTTATAAAATATTTTTTAAAAATATTTTTTAAAGGAACTGAGCCAGATAATTTAATTATTAGTTGGCAGCCATTACCGCGTGATCGGTGGAATGCTCCTGGATTACGTTATTTAGTGAGATATAGAAGATTAGATACAAAAGATGGAGACTGGAATGAATTTCTTGTAGAGGATCCTTTTGCTGTAAGTTTGGAAAATAATTAGGGATAGTAATTTAATGAGAGAAATATTTTTAAATTAACGAATCAAAGAGGCCACAAAATTTTTATTTTAATAATTTTTGGTCCTAAAGAGTCATCAAAATTATTTTCATAGAGAAAAAAATTCAAAAACAAAATTGAAAATAATCTTTTTCTTTTTAAAGAATCAAACAATAATTCGAGAACAACCAACATTTCGCCCTTATCAAGTTCAAATTCGAGCAATTAATTCTTTGGGGTTTTCTGCATTAGAACCTCCAATTGTTGAAGGATGGTCGGGAGAAGATGGTGAATTAATTAATTTACATTATTGTAAAAATTATTTATTTATATTTAGTTCCAACAGAATCACCTAAAAATCTTCGCTTAGCAGAGCATCACAATTATTCTTTTGTTACGTTAGAATGGGAACCTATAGAAAATAGGTAAATTAATACAAAATATAAGCAAATTTAAGAAAATTATTTTAGCTCAATTAGAGGTCATTTTCGAGGATATAGAGTAAATTAATTTTATTTAAAATTGAAAAATAATTTAAAAATAATTAACAAAATTCTCAAAATTTAGATTAAATTAATGGACTTAAATTTTTAAATTATAAAAAATTATCTATTCTTACGAGAAAGGGTTTTAATGATAAATTATTCCTTCCTAAAATTCAGGACTCAAATGTACTTAACTGACATATACCTAAGAGTCAAATGTGTTGATATGAGTAGAGTAACTTACTCTGTGCTCTCTAACTTTTATTTTTTTCTGAAAATTTAGTTTTTGATCAGAATTATTTTATACTTTGTGGATAGCCCGAAATAAACAAAACTGTTTTTACCTATAAATAAATAATTTCCAAAGAAAATATTCAAATTTTAAAAGATTGATTATTGGATGAATATTCACCCAATAATTGTACATTCTCTCTATTCAACATCAAATAGCCAATTAATTGGAGGTTTAGAAGCATTACAATATTATACAGCTAAAGTACATTTATTGAATAACCGATTTGAAAGCAAACCTTCAAATCTTTTGGAATTTAAAACAATTGAAGGAAGTAAATGAATCAAATAATTAATTAAAAATAAATATATTTAATTCAGTTCCTTCAAAAGTTCACAATTTACGTGTTCATTCAGTTGGTTCTCGTTCAGTTCTTGTTACATGGCAACCACCTTTACATCCAAATGGAAATTTGAGAGGATATTTTATTACATTCCAAAGTAATTTCCTAATAGATTTATTGTTGAATAGTAGAGATCTGAGATCCGCAGTCCCAGTTCTTATCTCAAAATCGCTCCCTCGTATAGCCTCCTAAGACGGAGATAAAAGCAATGTCTTAATATTACTAGCACCAAAAGATTTTCGAGATTAATTTACACTTTAAAGATGCATTGATTGCTTTTCATTAAAAATTACTCTTGTCTAGAGACATCTAATTATGTCTAATTTATTTAAAAATCTTCATAATTAACAGACGGACTTACTGATCACATTGAAGAAACCTATGTTTTGCATCGTCAACAATTTTATTTACACGAACAATTAAAGCCAAACACTCCTTATAGAATTTCTGTTTGGGCAGAAACTGGCGGAGGGGAAGGACCTCGTCTTTGGAGGAATACAAAAACTTGGCCTTTTCGAAGTTTGAAAATTAAAAAAAAATTTAAATAAAAAATTTCTTTTAAGGTCCAGATTCTCCTTTATTTTCTGTTCGTACACAAACAAAATTAATTAATTCAATTTTAATTAATTGGTTGCCAATAAATTCTGGTGTGGGAATGAGAATGAGTGGAACTTCTTTTGCTGTTAATTACACAAGACAAGGCTAATTATTTTTTTACTTCTGATTTTTGAGTTTTCCAAAAAATTATTTTATAGGAAAAATTATTTTTGCTGTTAATTACACAAGATTTAATAAAAGAAATAAAATATAAATAATTTAAAGATTTTAACGATGAATGGAAACTTAGTGAATGGATTACTTTACCCCAAACATCACTTGAATTGAAGAATCTTATGGAAGATACAGATTATATAATAATTGGTATTTCTAGAGAAATTGGTGCTTCTTTATCTTATTCAAAACCTTTAACAATTAAAACTGAAAATTATAGAATGATTTCTTTGTTTAATAAAGGTAAATAATTAATTTTTAATAAAAAAATTTTTATTGGAAAAGTGAAAGATCAAACCTTATTAGATCACTATAATTTTAGAATTTTTCAAAAATAAATGTTTAGACTATCAAAGTTTAGGTTTTATTAATTTATCAAACTCCTCCTATGTATTACCCTCTTTTAGAAAATCTTTAATTAATTAAAATATTTTTTTCAGAACGTATTCGAAGTGCCGCTTGGTTTCTCTCTGTTTTAATAGTTAGTGTAATAGTTTTATCAATTGTTTGTGCAATGTGTGCATTATCACAAAGAAATTCTGGTGGATTAGTTGGTGTAGTTAATGGAATTAAATTGAGAGAAAAAAGATTTGGGCCGGCATTTAGAATAGATAATTTAAATAGAGATGATTTGTCTTCTGAAGAAGGGTCTTCATCTTCTTCTAATTATTTAATTATGAAACCAAGAAATGTTAAAAAGGGTGGGTAATTTTTGGAAATTTAAAAATTAAGGGAAAGAATTCCCCTTTTAAAAATTTATTTTAAAGATGAATCAAAAAATGAGAGGAACAATTTTATAGAATGAGTATCAAGTGAAAAAAATTAAAAAAAAATTTCTTAAAAATATTTTTTATTATAAAAATTTTATGTAAATATGTTTTTTATAATTTTATTCAAATAAAAGTTATTTAAAAAATAATATACCTATAATATATTTATCAATATTAATTTTTAAAGAAAGTTAATTAAATAATGATTATGTTGTTTAAATTATTTTTAGTTAACCATAAGCAAGTTTTTTAAAATTATTCTCCTATCTTTTTAAAGACCAAAAGACTCCTGAATATCCAACTTTGCTCATAGTAAAAAAATAAAATATTTAAAAATACCCGTTAACAAATAAAGAATGTATGTATTTTTTTAGGAATCGGAAAATTTAAATAATTATTTTTCTGAAAGTTTTGAATGAATTTTAGTAATTCCGATTCCTAATTATGTAAATAAAAAATATTTTTTGTCAAATACGGCTATAGTCTCCCGAAGATAACGGCCCTTTCCAGCCTTGCCCCTTCGGCACTATAACCGGAGATTCGACTTTAATTAAAAAAACAATAATTAATTTAAGGTAGCATAAACATTTTCTTCATAATATGTTGGGGATATAGTAATTGTTCTATTAACATTTCCACTCTCTTTTTTATTTCCTCCCAAACTAGCAGCAACACACTGTTTTAAACGTTCACCCAATCTTTGCTGCTTAGCTTCCAAATTATTTTCTAAACATTCAATTAATTTAATTCCATTAGCTTTAGCCCATCCAAATAATTCTTTTAAAGCAATAGAGGGTGATAGACCAATAGATTTATTGTCTTCATTTAATGTTGATAAATATTCATAAAAATATTGGGGAGAAATTGGGGGTTGTTCTTGTATTCTTTTAATTAATTGAATTGATAATGGACGATAACTTGAAAATAAATTAATTTTAAAAATAAATTAAAGGAGATTTAAGTAAACTAATATTTTTAAATATTAGCCCTCTAATTTAAAGAATTTTTTTAAATTTTTACCGAGCAATTTCAGGTGCAAATAATAATTTACAAGAAGGACTTTCTTTGCCTAATTTCAATTCAGATAAAGAAAATATATCAACAATTGTTTGCCCTAAAACAGCAAGAGAACCAACAAGTGTTTGTTGCCTTTCAGGAACATCAAAAAGAAGTGAAGGAGATTGAATTAATTGTTGCCAAAAACGAAGAACCCAACAATTAGATTTCCAAGCGTGGAGGGTTTCTTCGGTGATTGGAACCTTTTTTGAAATTAAAAATAAATTTTAGAATTTTTTAAATTTAATTTTTAAAAGCCTAGGAGGAAATATTTTTAGTCTTTCAATATTTTTAGCAAATGAAAAATAATACAACATTTTTTAAAATTTTTAAAGAAAATATTTGAATATTTTACATCATTAATTCAAATTAATTTTCAATTTAAAATAATTTTTCCAAAAAATTTATTTTTTACTTGACTCTGAGCTGCCTGAATATCCAAAAAATCAAAAACATATTTTAAAACAACAGGTATTTGTTGTTGTTTTTGCTCTATATTTGAAGAAGAAAGTAAAATAGCTTGTTCAAAAAATGTTTCAAAGAAACGTTGAAGTGCTCCTTTACACATTAAAAGTCGAGTTAATAAAACTTCTGGAGGAGGCGGGGATTTCTCAATATTTTTAGTTGAAAGAATATTTTTGTTGTTGGATAACTTATGTCGTTTTTTATTTTTCTTTGAATTTCTTAAAAAATATTTTTAGAAATTTTTTTTAATGTTAAGAGAATCAAGTGATCACTTGAATGTCAAGTAAAAGGAAATGATTTTAATGAGAAAAAATTTATTTTTGGGTTTTGAATTAAGTAAAAATTAAAATTTACTTTTCTTTATTTTCATTTAATAAATTATTTGTTTTTGTCGTCATTTGTGTAGAAAGATGGAAATAATGAGGTTGTAATATTTTATTATTATTTCCAAAATTTTGTAAAGACGTAAAAATATGTGGGGAATCATTTGAAGCAGAAGATGATGTTGATGAAGCAGATAATAAAAGTTGATTGGCAGAACTTCTCCATCCACCACCAAGTGTTGAATGATCACTTGACCTTTTTTGGATATTTTAATTAATTTTTAGGTAAATATTTGAAAGTCTTATACAAAGAATTAGTAGTTCTAAGTAATCAAAATATTCAAATTTACCCGCTACGGAATGTATGTTGTTGTTGAGAGTGTACAATAGGGGGTGGAACTATTTTCCATTGCATATACAAAAGAGATCTGTCCAGTACTCCATAATATGCTAAAGTATTTAGACGTTTAGGTTCCCGTCCTCTAACTGATGTTTTTGTTTCTTCATCGTCAAGTAAAATAATAGGACCACGTCGGGGGCAACGCCATTCTAATGAATAAATTATTTTTTAGAATTTTGGATATTTGGGTAGAAATTACCCAAATCAAAATGTTCAACACATAAACGTCTTTGTGAAAAAGGCAAAGCCACATTTTTAGAATAAAGAGCATCTAACAATTTTGCCTTAGTCTGTCCAATAGTATCACAATCAAGAACTCGAAATTGGACAGGACTAGAAGGAATTAACAATTCCTGAGAACTTTCTGTTTCGTCCAAAGGAATAACAAATAAATTTAAAGTTTTAGCCTCCAAAGGTTCTCTTAGTAAAGATTGTTCAGCAATTGAATAACGTGATTGGCCTGTTATAGCATCAACTGGGCCCTAAAAAATATAAATTAGTTAAAATATTTTTATATTTTTTGCCTTTTCTGTGAGGGCTTTAAGTGCCCTATAAAGAAGAAAGAGAGGTCTTGCAGGTCCTCCTTCTTCGCTTTGTAGCCATGGAAGTAAGGAAATGCAAAGCCAATGTTGAAAAAGTTTTTCTACCAAAGATTCTGAATGACGAAATAAAAGGGGAGGTTGCTGAAAATTTAAGAAAAACTTGAAATAAAATTTTGTAAAAATTTTTTACATTATTTTGGTTTTGCAAAAGACAACAACGCTGAATATGTGCAGAAAGTAGAGAAAGTACAACATCAGAAAGAAATGCCCAATCACGGCCTAAAGTTACCAAAAGAAGAGAAGCGAGCATTGAACGTTCTGACGCTCTGAAAAAAATTTTTATTAGAATAATCTTAAAAATTTTCAATAGGAAATATGTATTATGTCTTTAATCAAAAGATATTTTCAAAGGATATTTCAAGGAAAAAACTTCTAAAACAAAAAATTCACCCCATATTATTATCTTCTTCAGCCATTTGTACAAGAACATAAAGAAAAGATCTATTTTGTAATAGAGATTCAAATTGTGCAAAAGCAACAGGTGATGGTTGTTGTAATGTTTGAACACCCAAAAATGTTGGGAAAGTTTCTCCTTTAAAAAGTAATCGAGAAATAAATTCTGAACGAGACAAAATTGGTGGTTGAATTAATAAATTATTTGTTGTCGGGGTTTGTATTGTTTTCTTATTTAAAGTTCCATTATTGTCATAATTTGAAGGATTGTCATCAAAATTAAGTAAAGTAGGCAATTTTCCATTCTCTATTACAGTGTCTAATTCAGAAAGAACATCTGTTTGGAGTTCAGCAAATGCCTGAAAAAGAATAAAAGAATACTATATTCTCAATTAAAAAATAATAATTAACACTTAAAATACCCTACTTGTTTGCATTCTTGCCGTACTTGACTTTCCATTTGTTCCATTTGTAATTGTATACGTTTATAGGACCTTTCATTTTCTACACCTTGACAACGCCGTCTTCTCCAACCCAAAAGTGCTGCTGTTACCGTTCCAATTGCAAGTAAAGCACATGCTATAGCTGCCAAAATTGCAGCTGCAGCAGCTTTTTGACGGGGAAGAAGACGTGCAGCAATTCCCTCTCCAGAATTCAACGAATTTTCTGTTGAATCTCCTCCCAAGTAGTCTAATGGGCCAATTTCAACACGCACACGGCCAACACGAACAACAACCAAAGGGCGGCCATCGGCCATTTCTGCACCAGAATCGTCTGTGGGTAATGGACGATGGGAGGGTGGACGACAAAGAAGGTGATCTGGTTCGAGAAGAAATACCTTGAAATTTAGAAAAGATTATTTTTTAAAGCAAAAAGAGAAATTAGGAAGAAAAAATCTTTAAATTTTAAATAAGATTTTCAAACTTACTGGACAACGTTCCATTCCAATAGTAACATAATACTCATCAGGATCAGCTGCCTGGCTTAGCCATTGTCCAGATAATTGAAGTGGTTGATCATATTGAAGTTGTTGCACACCAATAAATGGAGAGAATTGTGGGTCAGGAACTGTTGTTAACTAAAAATATTTTTCTTAATAATTAAAAACCTATTAGGCATTCCTCATTTTCGTGTTACCCCTTTATCTCTCATTCTCAAAAATTAATTAGATTTTAAATTAAAAAATTCCACTACCTGTATTTTATCTCCAAGATTTCTAACACTTTGTACCCCATCCATAGCAAAACCAATATTCCATCTAGCCATTTGTGAATGTCTTAATAAAGCTGTAGGTAAAGCAAGACGAGGACTTGGACAAATCATTTGTGTTTTATTTATTAATATACAAGTTCCAAGTTCACTAACTAATTCCCATTCATCAGGAGAGGCATTTGAAACAATTGGAGGTGAAAGAAGGAAAATTTTTGGTGAAATGATTGAATCGAAATTATTGCCAAATATCTGAAGAAAAAAATTAGGGATTCAAAATACTTTAAATTTATTACCGTTAAATTCCTTCCACCACCTTCAGGGGCTGTTCTAGGCTGTATATCAATTATAATTGGATCAGCTCTATATTCAAATCGAGCATCAGGAATTAAACGAACTGCTTTATCTATTTGTAGTCTAATAGCGGTAACTGTATAGGTCCGTCTAGTACTAGAGCCAGTTAAACATGAAAGTTGATCAGACTGCATTTAAAAGAAAAATGAATAATTTGTTAAATTTCTAGGGTAATTTTACATAAAATTAATAAATAATTAAAAATATATTTTAACAAAATTAACAAGTAAATTCACCAATCGTTCTTCTCCAACAATTTGACATTCCAAATTATCAAAATGTACGCTAACATTTCTTCCAACATTTAAATTCTTTCCAAAAATTTCAAAACGAGTACCACCACTTTGTGGCCCAAAATTTGGCTGAACAGAAATTGGTTCAGGACTTAAATAATTAAATATTCCATTATTATTTTGTTGTCTGTTTTCATCATTTTTTCCTTTAATTGAATCGACACTTCTACGTCCACTCCTTCCAATTGTTATTTTTATTGGTCCAGAAATTGGAGATAAAGAAGGGCCAGTCTCACAAAGAATTCTTTCAGAAGCCTCATAATGCTTTATTTGGCAAGGAATACCAGCAATCAAAACTCTGTCTTTTACATCTTGAAGATGGGAACCTAAATCACGACCAATAATTTCAACAAGTGTTCCACCCTCTAAAGGGCCGCTATTTGGTGAAAACTGAAAAAATTTTGTTGAAAATTTAAAAAAAAATTATCAGAATAAATTAATTGGAGGTAAAATAAATTTAAATGCAAATATTTTTCTTCAAAGTTATAGCGAGAATCTTTATTTACCCTAAACATAAAAATGTTCAACATTTTCCTAAAGCAATACTAAACCCCACCAAATTAATTCACTTTATAATAATCAAACAAAAATTCAATTTTATATTAAATCACCGAATAAATAGTTGGCGAAGTACATAATTCATCTGCAGCTGCAGTTCTAGAATCCCTTAAAGACGATGAACATTTTTCAACATGTCTGCATATTCCCCCACACCAAGAACAGCTATAAACTGGATCTAAAGCCATACAACGAGAACAATCTGTTGCCATATATTCACATTTATAGATTGAAACTAAAATTATTTTTGAAGAAATTTTCAGACTTTTACTCTTTCTTCTACCTTTTGTAGCATCAAATGGTTCTAAACCTGCTAATAATTCCAAAGTAAAATTCTTTATAGGCAGATGTTCCTTATAACCAAATAATCCAATAGGACAACGAACATTCTTTCCATTAGATAAAATTGAAGCTTTAATTAAAGACCCTCCATCCATTCGACAATTAAGAGGAATTGATGTTGAAGGCAAATTCTCAACCGAAAATTCTAATGATACATTTGAAGAGTCAGGTACAACTAATTGAAGTCCATTAGCTTCCAAAATTCGTGCACATCCATTATTTTGGGTCTTTATAAAAATATTTTGTAAAAATTAAGGAGAATAATCAAATAAGTATAATACAGCAAATAAAGTTAATAAAAATAAGAAAGTTTTACCAAAGCATGTTCTCGAGGGCATTTATTACTCCAGTCAGAAACATCTAAACATCGCTTTTCAGTTGCACACCAACGACAAGGCCATTTAGAAGAGGCACATGATGAACATCTTAGAAAATAAAACTTTTTGAACAAAATTTTACATAATTCCAAACAAACAATTGATGGAAAGAACACGAAAATAATGTTAATGTTGTTTTATTTTCATTTCCATTTTTAATTTCAATTAAATTAGAATTAGTTCCAACAACACGAATTTGCACATTTACACGTTGAAAGTCATTTACTGATAAAGTTGAAAAACTATAAAAAAACATTTTATTTTTAATTTAATGAACAAACAGAAAATTACTTTTCTAATATAGGAGTTTCACATTCAATTCCATCATTTACAAGTCGAACAGAAGAACGAAATGGAATTAAGGATGAAGGACTGTTATCTTAATTAAATTAGAGAAATATTTTTTATGGGAAGAAAAATTCGAATCCGAACTAGAAAAGGGAAAGGAGAAACAATTTTTGTACTTGGCCAAAATTTAGTTTGATTTAAATATTTTATTAATAATATCGAGGTTAGAGAGCACAGAGTAGGTTACTTTACTCATGACAATACTTCCGACTTTAGATATATGTCGATTAAGTTCATTTGAATCCTGAACTCTACAAGTTTAGGGAGGCTCTTTTTAATCCTTATTAAGAAATAACATTAAAACTTAAATATCCAGTTTTGTGTGGATAACCAAAAAAGGGAAAATATTTACATAAATTATTTATATTTAATTAAAAATTAATTTTACCTTCAATTTTAAAATATAAACATTCCAATTTAATTTTTCCTGTTTGAATTGAATTTGTCGGTAATCCAATAAGAGGTACAAAAATTTGTTCTTGTCTTTGAGAAGATGAAGAAATATTTTCCGGTCTAATATGTCCTCGAATATTAGGACAGTTTTTTAAATAAATGGAAGAAGTTAAAGCTGATGGAGATGGACAAGATGTTGAATGGGTACAACGACCTAATGAAAGGCACCTAAAAAATAAATAAATGATTTTTGAATAAAATAAGAATTTAACCAAGCACACAGAGGATCTCCAGAATTAATACAATCAGAACAGCTATAACCATTAAAGGATAATTCAAAATTATCATCACAAGAGGAGAGGCGAAGTAATAGAACCTTTTAAATAATTAAAAAAATTTAATTCTATTTTTAAGTCCCTCAATCATAAAAAATATTTTCATTTTATTTAATTTCCGTTTTTAGAAAAGAAAGAAGTTTCCTGTTCGCCATATCAGTAGGAGATGGGCCAAGATAAAGGGAAAAGAAATAATAGAAAATACCGCCAAAAAGTCTCAAAAATACCCCCAACTGTCATGGCTCATTAACCTCATTTGTGGGATGAGAATATTATAAATATAATTATTTTATAAAGGAAATACCGCTTTTCTTATCTCTATTTTGTTGGGGAATCTTTATTACGGAAGCAATCAAAGAAATTTTTAATAAAAATTATTAGGAATGAAAAATAAATAATTAAAAATTCTCCCAAAAAAACTTTTAATTATGGGAAGTTAAATAAAAAAAAATTTGTATTATTTTTAATTAAAAATTTTCTTAGAAGCTTAAAAATGTCAACAACTTAATTCTTAATTAATTAAATAAATTCCAAGTTCTTATTTAATTTAAGGAAGATTCTTAAACAATTTTTTAAATTTATTTTTTATTTTCCTCTAGATAATTTCTAATTAAATTCTGCTTTTTTTTAAATAAAATTAAAAGCTTATAATTAGCCTTCTAAAAAAAGCTTCAGGTTTTAAAGCCAAAAAAGATGTTTAAAAATTCTGGTTTTGTTATTTAAGTCTTTGTTTTTTTGTTTTTGTCTGCCTTTAAACACTTTTTCACCAGAGATATATTCAGAAGATAAGAAAGGAATGATCAGAAAACGGAAAAAATGTTTTATTAAAAAATTGTCTGATTTAAATGCTATGAGAAAATTTTTAAACAAATTTTATTTTATTGGGAGAAGTTGAATTTTCAAGTTAAAGTTGAATTGAAAAGAAGAAGTGTTGATTGATCCACTGAGATAAAAATTTTGATTAGCCTTTTCTCTTTAATATAAAACCTTTACTTCATTTAAATATTTTGAATTCTTCCAAAGTCTTTACAATACTATACTTAACAAAAAATAACAGAATTCCAAATAAAACTAAAAAAAGTTTCAGAAAAACAAAACAAATGATGCGAAAACTCAGATCAAAATAAAAATACCGCAAAGATCAATACAAACGATAATAACGGGAAAATAAAAAAATAATAATGCCGAGAAATTCATCATTGTCATTTTTTCATCATCTTTCCCCTTTTGTTTTACCTAAAATCCCGCTGAGTTTCGCAAAGTAAATGATATACAAGAAATAAAAAGAAGAATTTTTACATATTTTTAATTAATTAGAAAAACTAAAATTAATTAGGAAAGATAAAAGAGAAAATTAAAAGTGTAAAAACAAAAATTTTTAGAAGAAAGTTTATAAAAATAAAGACTTTAAGGCTGTTAAAAATATCGATAAAACTCTGAAGAATTAATTTTTTAAATTGGTTTTAATTGCTATTAAAATTTCGCCGAGTTTCGAGGTTAAATTATGATACATTTAGAAAAATATAAACTGGATTGTTTTATCTAATCAAAAATTCCGTTTTATGTTGCTAATCAAATAATTAAATTCTTTAAATATATAATTTATGGCGTAAATATTTATTGTTTACTTTAGATATACTCATAAAGTTATTACTAAAAATCCTCCAATCTTGATTAAAAAAAAGAATAAACATTGTAACGGTAACTACATAATAGAAGAGAAAGAATTAAGTATTTAATATTGTAAATGAGATTTTAAAAATCGACAATTTTCGACCTGGATCCCCGGTATTAATGTATCCTAGATAATGTCCTCTAGTAGTGATTATTATGAATATTTCCCTTGACTTCCACACTCTTAGTTCAAAATTTCGAGAGTTAAAATTTAACAAACTTTTTACTTTCATTGTTATTATGTTATTTGATCCTTTTTTATTTTATTTTTGTATTTTTTCTTAAATATTTACATATGTATTATTTACACATTTTCGATGTTCTTTTGTTATATTTTTATTTATTTGGTGGTTAAATGAAGTAAAGAGGAGTGAACGGAAATATAGAGGGAAATGAAGGGGGATTTGGCACCTTTAAAGTAAGTTTATTTGAAAAGTTTGGATGTTTTTGTTTGTTTATTTACTTAGCCTTGTTTTTATAGTTATTGGCTCAAAAAATTTTTAAATGAAAATAAAAAGAGCTGTTTATTTACAAAGAAATATTAAATAATAAAAATTTAAATTTCCTCTTTTAAAAGCAAGAAAAGACAAATAAACAGGACAGCATATTTAAAAATAATTTTAATAGAAAATTATTTTTGTTCCCGATCATTTCGTGTAATCAAACAAAGAATTTTGGAAATAAAAATTAAACAAAACTAGCATTTAATTTTTAATTCACTTAACTGGGCCTCTTTTCTTACTTAAAATTTTTAATTTTGAATAACAAATTTAACCATATTAAATAATTATAATGGTTTTAAAATTAATATTTACTTACCTCTTTCCCAGCACTCAACAAAAATCGTTGTTTTTCACTAATTATTGCTATTCTTTCGATAGGATCAGCAACAACACGATAATCAGCATAAGGTTGAAGGCGACGAGTTGCACGTTCTCCAATTACCTTCATCTAGATTTTTAAAATTTTTTATTTAATTTTCCCTATCTATAAAAATATATTTCCAAACCCCCCCCCCCCCTCCCCTTTCTTTTAACAATCCCCCCCCCTCCCCTCGCTTTCAATGTCAGTGACCCATAAAAGAATTGCTCAAATCCATTTTTTCTCAACATTTCCGGATGGCATTGGCGCAAGTTTAGGAAAAGAGAAAGACTTGGCACTTTCAAGAATAAATGGAAAATTGGAAACAATAGCAATACTAATTGAGTCAATTTTCCCACAATATATTTATGCTTGAATCCAGAAGAAACAAGCAATCAGAGAAAATTGCTATTTTTTATTATTTTTTTAGATTTGAATGAATTTTGGAGAAAAATATTTAATTATAATTTAAAATCACCCCTTAAGAATGAAAGGAAAATAAGAGAATATGAGGTAGGCTATGAATGGAAACTTCCCTAAATTTCTTACTTACTAAATGGTTAAATTGAGATTTAAGTTGGGGATATTCAAGGCCTAATCCTTAAAATTCAATCATGTTAAATCCAAAAACAAAACTTACAATAAATATATGTACATAATTTCATTGTTTATTACTACTACTTAAAGATTTAATTCAAGAAAAAACTTTAATTATTTATATTTTTAATAATTTATTATTATTTCCTTTATAGTTTTAAATCTTATTTTCTCTTTTCTAGCTTAAAAGCCCACAGATGTGTGAAGGCAAAAACAAAACAAAATTAATGACTAGAAAGGCGACAGAAGGCTTAAGGATTTTTGAATATAAAAGTACTCCACAAACTAAGAAGGAAGTAAATATAAATAGAAGAACGGTAACAAATTCTAATGGCAAGGATTTGTGTCAGTTTTTGAGAGAAAGGAAAAGCATTCAGCGAGAATTATTAATGATTTAGTTGACCTTTTTAATTTAAAAAAAGAAAATATGTTGAGAAAATGGAAAAGCTTTATCTGAATTCAGAGTAATTGTAATTCTCTTCGAGAAATTATAGGGGAGGAAATGTCTAGAAAGGAGGGATATTACCTCTACATGTTTTTTTGTCTTTTCTGAACTCGTATTCAAAATTAATTTTAAATAATTTTTAAGTAATCTTTTAAATAATAAAAGTTACCATACCTGAATTACTTCCCCATTCTTTGTTCCAACAACAACCAACAAATGATTATCAACCTCTGCAACATCTAAAGCATTCAGAATACGTCCAGGAAAATGTGCCAATGCTGGTGCTGATGCTTCAATGGCGCCACCAACCCCAATAAGGCAAGTATCCTCAGAGAGAGGCAAATGAGAACGCTTAAAAAAATTTTTAAATAAAAATAATAAAATAATTATTTAATTATTTAAATATTTATTTTTATTTATTCTCCCCTCAAACTCGAAACTCCTCACAAAATTCCTCATATTTTTATTTAACCACCAATACAAAACTAAAGAAAAAAGACAAAAAACCGCATATAAATAACAAACTCATTAATTTCCCCAGAGATTTTCTTTTTCCAATAAATTTATTCGGCATTTATTTTTTTTCTAATTTACATTAATCTAAAGAATGACCGTTAGTTTTTCTAAAAAAAATTATTGGGGCTCTCTTTCCATCCAATAAAATCATCTATCAAAAAATATAAAAAAACGTTCCTTTTATTTTAAAAATCATGTCTTTCTTCCCCTCTTTCCTCTCATTTATCTTATTAAAATTGCCGCATTTTTGGAAGCTTTTGGGGAACGTAAATAAATGTTTTTTTGTGTTTTTTGAAATAAATTAAGTCTAAAGATGGTTTTTTCCATGGATATTTTCGTTTATGGATGGGTTTAAAATGGGAAACAGCGCCGTAATGCCCCCCTCCTAATCGCGCCATAAAACCCCCAATTTCTAATAAAAATAGTTTCTGTATAATAAATTAAAAACAAAAACAAAAACAAATTAATTTGTTTTTGCCAAAAACTCATTAAAAACAAAATTAGAAATAAAAAAATATTTTTTTGTTTTTAATGTTATTTTAAAGATTAAATGAGGTATACAAAAAAATTGGCTGTCGCCGGAAATAAAATTTAAAATAAAAAAAAATTTTTAAAGAACAAAGATGAGAAGAAAATAATTTAAAAATTAACAATAAAACCTTTAAATAAAAACATTTTTTTTCAGTATTTCTTTGTTTGTAAATAGGCATGTAATAAAAAAATAAATTTTTTTTTAAAAGGAGACGGCCATTTTTAAGAAAATAATTTTCGCGCGGTTTAAAGGTTTTCTATTGTTTATTTTTTTAATTTGCATATCTTCCCGTGATTTTTAAATGTTTTTTCTTGATTTTTCTTTTTTTTAAATAATTTTCTTGGTAAAAACGTTCAGAGAAAAGGTCATTTATTTTTTAAACGATCATTTTCTATAAAATGTTTTTATGTAAAAGAAAATAAATCAAAAAACAAAAAAATATTCAAATAAATATATTTGAATACGAATAAATTAAAAATGAGAAAAAAAAAGATCGGGAAAGAGAGATTGACAAAAATATTAATAAAAATCACCTATGTATGTAGTAGTTTTAAATAAATTTTATATTTAGGGAAAAAAGTAAAAAAATAAATATTTAGTCTAAATAAATTATCTAACCAAGGAAGGTTAGTTAATTCCCAAAAAGTTAGATTATGTAGATGCCCAAACAGGGAGATCAACTCAAAATTTTTTTAATTTTATTTAGTGTTTAAAGCTTGGGGTATTTGATGTTTAGAGAATAATTTCAAACATATATATTTTAATAAAAATCAACATACATTTGTGCATTTAGCATCTCTCCCAATATAAGCTAATCCAATATTGTCTGTCCCCCCTCTACATCTATCAATATTATACCAAAAAGTCATTCTTATTTTATTTAAAGAAAAGGCACAAATAGCAGAACGTTGTCCTTCATAATCAGTAAAAATAGCCCAAAGTTCCCTTTTATTTGAATAAAAAGTTCCGGCACGAGCAACGGCAAAAAGAGTATTGTCTTCGGCAGAACGGCATTGTAATTCTAATTCAGAATAGGAAGTATATCTGTGAAAAGGAGAGGGGTATTATATAATCTCAAGTCTTAAGTTGATAAACAAATTTTTAAATTTTGTTAATCTTGTGGTTGGGCCCTCTTACTACATTATTTTGAGACAAATTAACTGCAATTTTGTTAATAGAAATAAAATTAGTTTGATTTTCTTCTTATTTATTTCCGTTTCCTCATATCTAGTAAATACTATGTATTTTTATTTAATTATTATTTCCTCAATAACTACATATTATTTTGGCAAACATTTTCTCCATATCTCCCCCTCATTCTTCACTTCCTTTAGTAAAAATAGAGAAATTCCCTCTTCGAGAATAGGAGAGATAATCTCTCTCTACCCATTTTTACACAATTTTTCTCACATTTATGACACAATAACAGAAAAATATTTTCTATTAATATTTCCTTTAAATTGTTATTCTCTCACGGTGTTTTTTGGGATTTCATTATTTTTATATTAAAATTACCTATCATCTTCCAGGCAGACCCTAATTAATCGAGTAATTAAAGCAGCCCCAGTATTTGGACTTCTAGGCTGTACAGCTAGCCAATAAATAAAATGTTGGTCTCGAAAGGCATATAAATAATTTAATTGCATATGTCGACGATATTCAACACGAATATGGACAGCGGCCTGGAAAATATATTAAAAAAATTAACAATATTTACATCGTCTATAAATAATATTTTTTCCAAAATTAATAAGCCTAATAATTTAATTTTTAAATTAAATTAACTGTAGCTCGAATTTCCCGAAACACAGTCCTCCTCCTTCCCTTTCTAATGCCAAATTCCCTTCCCTTCTTTTTCTAAAATTATTCCCCCCCCCCTTACCTCTCCATCCAAACTTCCAGCATTTACAGTTTGTAATCCATCAGAAAGTAAACGTGTTGTAACTGCTGGAAAAGCTTCTCTATAAGGATTTCCTGTTGGAATTTCTGATGAAGTACCAGTAGCAACAAAAAGTCTATCTCCAACTAAAATAGCTGCAGTACTTGCCAAAGGTGAATTGGCAACAACGGGGACATGTTGCCAATTGCCTGAGAGAGAACGATGTTCTCTTAGTCTTTCTAATGTAGGGAAATTACGAAGTTGGCATTCTCCTTTAAATTAAACAAAGAATTTAAGAAAAACACAAGGGCTATTGTAAAAACATATTTCTATTTCAATCTTTTTTTATAAAAAATATTTATTTACCCTGTCTAACAGAACCACAAACAAGTAAAGCATTAATGTCTAATTTTGTTGAATTAATATTTTTATCTATTAATGGTAACAAAAGTTTATTCCAATTATCAGTGTCTACAATAGTATCTCTTGAACCAATACAAGAAGTTAATTCAGAATTGCAAAATGGACCTTTAAAAATAAATTTAAAAATAATTACCAATGGGGTGATTTAAATAGAAAATATTGGTGTTATTAGACTGGGATTGATAGGATAATTTTTATTTTATATTCCGTCCTAGTGTAGTCTATTTTCTTTCTTAAAAATAGGCATTAAATAAAGATCAAATTAAATCTAGAAATATTTTTAAAATTTTAAATAAAATTTTCTAACTATCCAAAGCAGGTCCAGTAACAGCCTCATGTGCAAGAGTCAAAATATTTAAATCCAGAACATAAAGTCTATTTACTGCAGCAATAACTAACTTTAAAAAATTTAAAAATTAATTTAATTTATCCATTCTCTTTTTTTTATTTACCCATTCCCCATTTATTTTTCCATTATTTAAATATTTAGGTAATCTTAACCAATCATTTATTTGTCCAATACTCACAAAAGAAGCTAATGTTTTATGTTTAATATTTTGTATATTATTACAATTAACTGATAAAATTAAAATAAGAAATGAATAAAATTTTGTATTTATTTTGTTGTTGTTATTTAACATTTAATTAATTAAAAATAAATTAAAATTAGGTTAAATTATATTGTTGTTAACATTTATTTTTAATTTAATATGCTAATAAATTAAATTCTAAAAAAATTATTACAATTAATCGAATTTTAAATTTAAAAAATCAACGGAAAATGTGAGAAAAAAGTTAACTTAAAATTAGATTTATTTATTTAAAACTTAAAAAATTAAAAAAATATTTAGAATTTTAAAGGAGGATATTTATTAAAATTTTGAAGAGAATAAAAATTAGAGAAAGGAATGATTGTAATTATTGATAAAATATAATGATGGAGATTTTGTTGATTGACAAAAATATTATAAGAAAGTTTTTCTGAATGATATGACAAGTGAATGGCAAATTATTATTACAACACAAAAATAAAACAAGTCATTATAATGCCCTTGTCTTCATGAAGGAATTAAATAAAAATATTATAGAGAAAGTATTTGGGGGATGGGGGAGGGTCAATTAGAAATTGAAGAGATGAGATTATCCTCTTCTTCTTCTTCTTCACAACAACCACTGAAAATATATTTTTTTAATGCGTAAAGATATAAAATGGGGGGGGGGGGGAGGAGCTTATTATTATTTTAGATGGGGATTGTTTACTGCGAGGTAAATATAAAAATATATTTATTTATTTTTTACATTTGAATGGATTTTAGAGGAGGAGGTTATTGAGGAGGTTATTTGATGATTCGATAAAAAGTATTTTAATAATTCAATGATTTTGCGTAATAGTAAGTAGTCGTCCTGGTCACTCATTCCGCCAAAATCAGATATAAAATCGGCATGAAAATTATGAGAAGACTTTCTAAACCAAAAAAGGAATTATACATTAAAAAACACTTTTTTAATTAAAAATACCATATATAAATTAAATAAATAAATTTATTTATTAAGCAAAATTTTCGCAAAACTCGCAGCTGGAATTTATTAAAATATTTTTCTGAGAGTGTTTATGTGAATTTCCTCCCGCATTTCTTCTTTTTCTTCCCTCTCATTTTATTTCTCACCTATTCAATTAAACTTTAATATAAAATAAAAAAAGAAACAAAAATCCAGACATTTTTATTTTTTGTTTTTAATTTATAAAAAAATATTTTCCAAGCAAATAAACGCTAAAACTGGGGCAAAACAATGCGCGAAGATTTTAATTTTATTCTTTTTTTTACACAAATAAATACAAATCCTCATTAGGAAATTTAAAAAATGTAGAAAAAATTAGGAATTTTATAGAGCAGATCCATCAGAATTTTAAACAAACTTTGAGAATATTTTTACAATATTGCTTAAACATTTGAGGATACAAAAAATTATTAAATAAAAGGAATTATATGGAAATTTAATAAGAAATAACCGAAGATATGTGAATATGGAAGAAAATTTTAGAGATTGGATTAGAAATATTTGTAGAAACCTCATATGTTGTGATATGGAATTTAGAAAGTCGAAGAAAGAAAATATTTAAAGGAAAAATGAGCCTTGTTCCATTTAGGACAAGATGGGATTTTTACTAGGTATCGATTTAACAAAATAAATTTTTTTGAATCAGGTACCATATTAAATGAGTATAGGTAAAAATACTTAAATATTTTCTAAATAAGTGCTAAAAAAATTATTGGACAATAAAAATTTCTAATTAAATAAAAGTATAAACATAATTAAATAAAAAGATAAACTTTATTTTAGTACACAATTAAAAATAAAAAGAAAACGCAATGAAGCAAATCTCTGAAAAGATTTCGCGCGCGTGTTTGTGTTTTGCAGCTGTTGCACATCACTGATCATTAAAAACTTTTTGTCGGCATTTTCTCTCTTTTTTATTTCTTTTGTTATTCTAAACTTGTCCACATAAACTCCCCCCCCCCTTCCTTTTTTTTATTTAAAAATCAAAACCTTAACCAAATCAAAAAAGAATATAAAATTGTAAAATAGAAGAAACAAATCTAATCAAAATTCCCATACAAAATTTTAAATTGAGCCAGCAAAATCTTTTTTATACAAAATTACTTAATCTTTGATTTCTCTCAAATGGACCATTAAATAAATAAATAAAAATAAATGAGAAAATAAATTCAAAAAAGAATTTGAAATTTAAATAGGAAAATGAATGAATTTCCTGCAGGGAAGAAGGGATTTGATGGGAAATCAGACTAGCTGAACTAAACTTAAGTTAAAAATTAGATAAAACTTATCACAAGTAAAAACGAAGAAAGAAGGGTTATTCAATTGGGACAAGTTAATTAATTATTAGGCAAATGAATTTATAGCGATAAAGCTTATAATAGATATTGTGGAATAACTATTCTAATGCACACCCTGACTAAATCTAATCTAATAAATTTTCTTAAGTTTTATAAATTATTTTTTTAATATTTAAATTTATTTGTTTATTTCTTTTTTGCTCCATTTCCCTATATTTTCTCAGTTCCAAATTTCTTTTACCCCCAATTAGACTACTTTGTGCCAATGTGCTTTTCATGGCTTTTCTTATCCTTTTATGCAAAAGCAGGTTTTCCTTTTTTAACCTTCTCCTTGTGTGTAAGAATGGCCTGAGCTTTAGTGTAATACCCATAGCTATATATATTCGGAGTACTAGTGTCGCTTTCCATTAATTCCCATTGTGCCACAAAACGAAAAAAGTATATACATATAATACAATTAAACATAGAATGGAAATAAGCAACCGACTGGAAAGTATTCAATTTTAGTTGTAAAGCTTAAACAAAAATAAATAAAATAAAAAGCAAAAAGTATTTGAAAAATAGGGGAAAATAAAAGAAATAAACAAATAAATCGTGTATTAATATTAAATTTGATTTTATTAAATATTCTCCTTTAAATTATTTTAAAAGAATCATAAAGTAATTTTAATTGATAGAGTAAATATAGGTACTTATTTTTTTATTTTCTTATTCGCATAATCTGATAATTAAATTAATGAGAGTTCAATAATGGCTTTCTGATCTATTTAAATTAAAATAATTTTTGAGGCATTTATTCTATAATAATCCCAAAATATGTATATGAAGATATCAGAAAGTTAGCTTACCTAATTTAAATTTATTTTTATTAAAATTTAATAATTTTACCACTTTTATAAAAAATATAGTTCAAGTTAAAAATCAAAAATGCTTCTTAAAAACACGGAAAATGCGCGCGCATCATAATTCACCTATTTCTCATTGTCAAAAGCATATATATTTAATATATATAATCGCCTAGAAGGTGCTCCTTTCAAAAAATTTGGCCTTGGAAAGGACACTTTTCTAAGTGTTACAAACTTTTTGAGCCGTGGATAATCGTTTTTGTTAGAAGGAAGGAAGAGGAAAGAAAAATGATTGTTACTTGGTGGTCAGAAATACATAAAGTTTTTGAATGGAGGCAAACAAAAAAATTAAAATAAAAAAAAAGTAAAGAATTAATGGTTGAACAAGAAAAATTGTGTTTTTGGTTTGATGGATGTAAAATAAATGAATATAAAAATTATGGAGAAAAAAAAAGAAAAAAATGTTCATTGTAGAGGGAGAGGTGACCGGTGGATGACCTAAACATATAAAAATTAAAAGTGCCAATTTGTTGTTCCTGAAAATAATAGAAGGGGAATGGAAGGGTTTTAAACGAGAAAAATGGGGAGAAAAAATTACTGTTTGGATTTGATTATTTAGGGAAGAAATTTAAAAATTAAAACTAAGGGAAAATAATTTTTAAATTTTTTAAAATAATTTTAAAAATATTAGAGTTATTTCATTAAAGTTGAGTACTGAAAAGCATAAATTTGGCGAAGGAAATATATTTTTTAAAAAGTACAAAAAATGTAAAAAACAAAAGGATAAAATAGCCACTAAATTATAACTATTTTTCAATATTTAAGGTAAAAATAGTCGTAAAGTCCCAGTAATGTCCAATAATTTAAAAATATTTAATATATTTTAGCATAAATAATGGAAAGGAATACACGAGCCAAGAAAATGAAGAAAATGGGGGCGGTGTTAGAAAGGAGGGGAGGAAGTAGTGGTGGGGGAATGACCACTTCTTTCTTGAAGAAAAAGAAATGTAGAGGAAGAAGGAATTCACACAAAATGGGTGGAGTTTTAAATAAATTAAATAAATAAATATATTTAGAAAGCTCTCAGATAAAAAAATCTGATATTTTAAAATTTTAAAAATATTTTTTAATTTAAAATTAAATTGATATTTTTTACATTTAAATAAAAAATAATATTTAAATATTTAAAAATCCAAAAAATACTAATATTTTCTTGTTTTAAAATACTTCCTTTTGTCCATCATTTGTTCTTGTTTGCATTCTCATTTTTTAGTAATCCGATCCCAATTTTAGTTACATACTTTCTATTTAAATTTTCTCAACTCCTTTTTTCTAAAAAAACAATCCCAAAAAGGCAATTTCCTGGTTATTTTTAGTTTCCTTTCAGATTTTTTCCTCTCTTGAATACTTAAGTGCCAACAATTGTTTTTGGTTGCAATATATATTTTGGGAAAAATATGTACAAAAATAATATAAATATTTACTTTAAGGGATTTCTATATGTATCGCAACCTAAAATTAATTTATTAAAAAGTAGTTAGTGATCAGATTTTGTTTAGAAAAATTGGAAGATAATAGAGAGAATTTTGTCGAGATTGGAATAAACAGGGGACGGATTTATGTGATTTTTGTTGATACTCTTGTACATAAATTCGAAATTAGTAGACAATATATATTTTTAATCCAATATTTTTAAGGATTTATTCTAATAAATTTTCTTTATTCACGTTAAAAACAATATATGTATAATCAAGTAATTTGCAGGTTGCGGCGATTATTTTTATAAAATAAAATTATTGGAGTGAAGAACCTTTTTAAGGTAAAAATTATGGAGAAATTACTCTTTGAAAGAAAAATAAAAGAAAATGAGATTTTATAAAGAAAAGCACGTAGTGGAGGGAGGTAATTGGCCCTTTACTTGAAATGAAATAATGGAAATAAATAAATTAATGGAAAAAATAAAAAAGTGAAAGAAAATAATCAAAAAAATAATTTATTTAAATTGTGAAGAATTGGGAGGTGATAAATGAGAAATTAATAGTAGTCGACAGAGGGATCAGTTCAGAATCTATGGAATTAAGATAGAAAAATAATTTAGTTAAGAAAATATATTTTTCCAATAAAAGTTAGACTGAATTTATTTGAGGACTAAAATATTCCCCTTTAAAATATGTACATATTTCCTTTTGGAAATATGTAGAATAAAAACTGTAAAAAGTTAGTTATATGTATATCCAGAAATGAATAAGGAAATACTTGTAATAACAAAAATGATACTTTAAATGATTGAGTACCATTAGAAATAAACATCTGCCCTCAATCTAGAAATTTATTTTATAAAAATACATATAAATATGTCTAGATATGTAGTAATATTAAGTTTTTAACAAGCTTTTAAACATACTATTTTTTACTAAAAATTACCTACCTACATATTTTATCTCAAATTAAAATCAAAAATTATTAAACATTCTATTTGAAATAAGAAGTTCTCAAACCTTAAAAACTCTTAATAAAATATTTTATTTTGAGTAATATTAAGTTTAAAAAGTAGATGTACAATTTCTATTTACAAGCAAACAAGGTGAAAAAAATGTTGATAACGGCCTCTGGGGAAACAAGCAATAAAATTGGATGTAGAGGAAATGGAAGGAATTGAAAGAAAGTGGAGGAAAGTGATCCAAAAGTGTGTAGATAAATATGTAGAGAATTATTTGTTTTGTCTTGATAATTGGCTTTTTTTGTTAATAAATTTAATTATATAATTAATTATTAAACAATTTTTAAAATTAATTTCATGTTTAATTTTAAAATTTTCACAAACTCGGCCAAAAATAAGTCCAGAACTGAATTAATTTCCAAGTAAAAATTTATCTCTTCCCTTAAAGTATTTTTTGAATTCATTGAGAATTTCCTTTTCATAAAGATTATTTTTTTTGTTCATTGTTTTCCCTAAATGTTCATACATAAAATTTTAGTGTTTATCTCTTTTATTTCCATTAGGGTGTAAATATTCATTGAAGTCTTTAATTGGATTAATGTTGCCGCCGATCGAAGGCCTAAACTTGCGAGAACATAAAAGAGAGAAAGAATTGTTTTGCACAAAATTGACTTGTTATCCAATGAAGAAAAAGAGAGGGGGGGTGGTAGATAATCCAATATATATGTACTTATTTATCCTTATTTAAAAAAAGGAATGAATGGTCAAAACAAATAAATTAAAAGGAGATGAATATTTTAAAAGGAGAATATTAAAAGGTGTAAATAGTAGAGGTCTGACTTTTTAAAAATAATGGCCATTAATGGAATAACAACTTTGCCGCTATATCCAGGAGGCGTTATATCCAAAGTCAATTATTTTATTTTTAAAGAACGGTATATCCAAATAATCGTCAGGGCAGTTCGATAAACAGTCAAAACTCAAATTTAGGAAATCAAAAACCCCCAAGTTTTGCTTAATCCTCCAAAAATATATTAAAATCAAAATTTCGCGCAACATCAAAAAGAAAATATTAAAAATTGTAAATTCCTCAATTATTTTTATTCAATAAAATCCTGAAAGAAAAAGTACTGAGAAGGACATGCAGATGGGTAAGTCAAGAGGTTCTATACTTTTGTCGGAAGAATTTAAAGACAAATGGGGAAAAGTGTGTGGACAGTTTGTTGGCCTTATTTTTCTAAAAATTGGGCTAATCTTCCACTTTTCCTCCATTAACATTATTTAAAGGGCCATAAACGGCGTCGGCAATGAATTGGACAATAAAAGGAAAAATAACGGAAGATAAAGAGGCGGAAAAATACAAAAATAAAAGAAGAGCGGGTACTTGACGCGGGAATTGGAATAAAAGTAAGGAGACATTAAATTGAGGTTATTATTGTGGAACAATAAAAATAAGAAAATATATACATAATTTAATTTTTATATTTATTTAATAAATTTAATTGTTTTGATAAAATAATTAAAGAAAGTTTTAAGCAAATCATTCCAAAAAAATTTGATTAAAGCTTTTCTTAATCGCTTGTTCCTCCTCCAAAAGGTTTAGGCTTTATTTGAACATTTCGGCGCGAACAATTTGACGCCGCCTATTCTTGCTGTAACTTTTATCCGCGTTTTTATTAATGGATATTTGGAATTTATTTCTATTATGGAATAAATAACGGGTTCGTTTAAAAGATAAAATTTTAATTGAATGGAATGAATATTGCTTTGTTGAGATACATATGTGAAATAAAATAAAAACTTCTTTTAAAAAGCCAACTTATACCAAAAATATATATGTAAGTGTGTAAAATAAATATTTTTACATATCAACAATCAAAAAATAACTAAAATATTGTACAATTTTTATTTTATAATAAAATTATTTGTTAATAAACATAAAACAGCGAAATTATTTATTTAAGTATTACTAATTTGTTGTTTGTAAAATAAATAATATTTTTAATAAAAAATTATTTTTTGTTTTTGCACCTGCGCTTGTCTTACAATTATTTTACTAAAAATATATGTAATGTTTGACGGTATTTTTATTTTTTAGAAAAATTATTTAGAGAAAAAATCAAGGTTTCCACAATAGGATTGTCGGTTCTCGACCGAACCGAACCGAAGAACAGAGGATTTTTCGGTTCGGTTCCGTATATCCGAAGATTTTCCAAGAACCGACAACCTTATTCCATAGTTTTTACAGATAAATTAATTAAATTTTTAGAAAATTAAAAATTTAAAAACAAACAACAAACGGAAGGAATATTTTCTATTTAAAAAAGAAAAATATTAAAGGAAAAGGTCAACAAGTTCGGCCAACAATTCCCACTGTATTGTTAAGTGCAAAGAAGTAATATTAAAGGTACTTAACAAGTACAGAAATAAAATTGGGAATAAAAAGAAAGTAAAAATGTTGGCCAAATAAATAAATACAAATTCTATTGTAATCCTCTAAGTAAACATTTAAATATAGAAGAAATATTCATTTAATATTAAATTAATTTTTATTAAATTTTTTTATTATTTAGGGTTCTCTCTAGTTATAATTTAAAAATTATTTTAATTTAAAAACAAGAGGAAATTTGAAAAAATATTTTTTTTCAAATAAATATTTTGAAAAACGCTTCATTTGCTTTTTTAGAAAATATAAAATGCAGGAAAAACAAAAATAAGCTAAAATAGCCAATTTCTTTCAGGTGAATGAATGGGGACTTAAAATAACTATAAATGATGGAATTTTAAAGTTTTGGAAAAAATCCATTAACAAAATTATTTTAAATTAAATATTCGATTGAAATTATAATTTTTGTCAAATTTTTAAGCCATCCTGTAATCCATAATTTCAATTTCTGTTTTTTATTAAAAAATTGTTTTGTTTATTTAAATTAACCTTTAAATAACCAAAAAAATTCTTTTACTTATTTAATGCATATTTTAGCCATTTTTTCTTTAATTTTCCTTTTTTATTAGAAAATAGTACATTTTTAGAGGTTTTTTTCTTTAATCCTTCAGAGTTGAATAATTCCTCCCCCCTCCCCCCCCCCTCCCTCCTTCACTCTCATTTTTTCTTCAAAATTTTAATAAAGCCAAAAAAGGATGAAATGGGCCAGTCGGGGAAAGAAAATGAAAGAAAAAAATTTATATGATGTGCCCACCGGCGGTTAAAAAAGGATGGACACCGATAGATGTTGGGGGAGAGAGGGATATTTAGATGGACGTTTGGCTAAAAAGAAAATTGGTATTGGCATGGAAAGAGAAATGAAATGAAAAAAACGTTGAATTTTTTAAATTAAAATTGAGAATTTAAATTTAAAATTAATTTTTAAAAATTTTTGGATTTAATGTACAATAAATTATTTTTTAATAAAGTTTTAAGCTTTATATGTAGGAGAGTTTGATATTTTTTAAATATTAAAAATAAAATAATTATCTCAAGTTTAAGTTAAAATTGTGTTAAAATTATTATAAAAATATGAAACAAAAATTAGAAATTTTTTAAACTTCCAAAAATGGATAATAAACTTTAAATTGAGACTAGTTAATAACAAAATAAAGACAAGTAAAAACATATTCTGAGCCAAATAAATATATAAAAGGACATAAATAGTTAAAAGAAATTTGTCGAAAAATTGAAACATAAAAGGAACTAGAAAAGCATTAAGACTGCCAGTTTGCTAGTTTGTGAAATTGGTTTCAATAAAATAAACAATTTTTGTTGTTGCTTTTATTTGTTTAAAAGTATTTATAAGAAATTGAAATATAAATAAATTAAATAAAACTGATAACTTAAAATTTTAGTCTTTAAAATAAATTTAGGAATCGAGATTATTTATAAAAAATATTATAACAATCCGTTTTAAATTTGTTAAAAAAATCGTTGACAAAATAAAAAAAAATAGTCAAAGAAATTTTGGAATCTTATAAGAAATATACTTAAAATTAATTGTCCTTATAGGAAAATATTTATTAAATTATTTAAAATCTAATTAATCTCAATTTCAATTTAATTCAAAATCTTTTCTTTCTCTATTAATTTTTCAAGGGAAAAATAAATTCATTTAGTAAATGACCACAAAATAAAAACTAAAAATCCTCCCAAAATCCCTTTATTTGTGTGGCATTATTTTTGCTATTCTTTCTCATTTTCTTCCAATTTCCTTTATTTCCCACACTTTTACTTTTGTCTTTATTTGGGGGTCGGCTGCCATAAGAGAATAAATAATTTTGTAAAATGTTTTTTTCTTCTTAATTGGCTACTATGCTTTTTGACCATTTACTCTTTTCTTGGCTCTATTTTCATTCTTTTCTACTTGACACTTTAAGTAATGGGGAATAAATGAGCTGGACAGAGTCAAATACTTAAAATAAATTGAAAATTAGAAGAAAGGATTTGAAAAAAAAATTAATTTTATTTTTTAAAGAAATTAATTTTTAAAATCAGAATGAATATCGGGATAATTTATCTCCTTACAATTGAAAATAAACAAAATTCATTTAGTAAATGACTGATAAAAATAGAGCCATAATTCCTTAAACGTTGGAAAAAAACTAAAATTTGAATGTAAGAACTGAAATATTTTTTAAAACTCTGACCGGTAAAATATTTTAGTTCAACCACAGATACTTTAATTATTTAACAAAAGAATTGTATTTTGTTCGGAATCGATCAGATTAGATATGTACATGTTCATAAGCTTGCGGATCCAAATCCGAAAAAAGGCCGGATATCGAAAATTTTCGGTTCGGATCCGGATATCTGAAAATTTCCAACTATCCGACAACCTTAATCACCAGATTAACAAAATTATTTTTAAATAAAAAGTAATTTTTGCAAAAACATTTTTACTAAATTCTCACGTATTTTTTGCGATTATTAATACTTTTTTTTTATTTTTAATAAATAAAAGTGACAATTTGTATGATGGCACTAAAAATATTATCCAAACTTTCAAAACAGATTTACTAAATTATTCTCCTTTTTTTCTTCAACAAAAATATTCTGTCAACTAAAACTACTTTATTTTTACTTTAGGTCACTTATTTATTTATTGGTTACACTAAATGGTTTCCATGACTTCAAAAAAGGATAAAAAATATTTAGAAAAATTTTTTTGAAAGAATTTAATTTTGAAAAATAATTTTCGTGTATTTAAAAAATATTTTTAAAATAATTATTTTCACTTTACTTATTTTAATATTAAAAAATAAATTTAATGGAAACAGAACAATTTCACGAAGAAATAAATGAAAATTTAATAGAAGAAAAAACAGAAGAAAATGAACAAAAAACAGAAGAAAATTTAGAAGAAAATGAAGGGGAAACAGAACAACAAGAACAACAAATAAGTGTTAAAATTTTGGTTTTGGGGCCTACAAAAGTGAGAAAATAATTTTTTTAATTTTTAATGAAGAAATTTAAAGAGTGGAAAAACATCAATTTCTAATTATTTGGCTGATTCACAAGATGCAGTGTCAAAGGATTATAGACCAACTCAAGGTGTTAGAATTGTAGAATTTGAGAGTAATCAACTTGAATTAGATGGAGAAAGAGTTAATGCTGAGGTAAGAAAATTAAATTTTATATTTTTTCACACAAAATTCGCCAAAAAATATTCGAAAGTCATAATCTTCTCTCCCTAAAATTTTAGTTTTTAAACAAATAAACTTTAATAAATATTTTTTCTTAAAAAAGGTTGAATTATGGGACTGTTCTGGTGACAGAAAATTTGAAAGTTGTTGGCCAGCAATTCGTTACCGTTGTGATGGGGTTATTTTTGTTTGTAATCCAGAAATTAATAAAGGAGAGGATTTATTAACATGGTTTTTAAATAACTCATTTTAATAATTCTAATTTAAAGGTACAACGAATTTGCTTTAAAAAATGGAATTCGATTAAGAAATTTATTTATCCTTCTTCACCATACAAGTGAACAAACTAATGATAGCGCACTTGCAGAATTTCATCTCCCAACAGAAATGGCTGGTATTAATATGATCCCCTCAAATATTGATAAAGAAGGGGATGAATTAAGATTAGCTTTTAATAATTTTCTTTGTGATATTATTGCTGATGTTTATGCAAATACTAAAAAATAATTTTTTAATAAAATTTATTTCTACTCTAAAAAGTTAAAGAAAATTAACAATCAAAACGATTTACTCGTTAATTTTTAAAACTAAAAAAGGCATGGGCAATAGAAAAATATAACAGAAATATGCTGCTCAGAATAAAATAAAATGAGAAAAAATATGTTAAAATTTCGAAATTTTTTGGTAAAAATTAAAAAAATAAATTTTTTAAAAATTTAAATTTCGAAATTAGAAAAGAAAAACAACCGAGAATAAAAAGAATAAAATAAAATTAAAAAGGAATTTTTAAGAAAAATTAATTTAGGGAAAGTTTTAGGTAGAAAAACAAATTTGGTTAAAAAGTTGAAGCAAAAATGTGGCTTTAGAAAAATGGCGAGAAAATAAAAAATAAATAAATTTTAAATAAATACTATAAAGATATAAATTAAAGAAAATTTTGGATATTTTTAAATAAAACTTCAGAAAATGGAAAGAAAATGAAAAGCTTTAAAAATTAAAAATAAATTGCTAAATTAATTTTGGTATAAAAAATGGTTTTGGATTTTAAATTAAGTTTCTTCTCTTAATTTAGTTACGAAAAAATATAACAGTTGCGGACGAAACTCAATAAAAATTTATTCAATGGCTTCCTCGATTTTTAGTAAATAATTCTGACAAAAAATGTTTCGCCCACAAATGCCATACCTTCTCTTTTTAAATTTCCTAATTTTTAATAAAAAAATCTCCTTATCAGTTAACTTGCCACATTAACTCCAGTTTCTGCCCGTTCATCTTCATCATCTGTAGTAACTAAACCAACTGCCTCAGCACCAAAATTTGGAATTTCAACTGAAAATAAATCTTTTGAAAGAATTTATTTTAACTTTTTACCAAAATTATTTGAACGACATCTAGCACTAAATTGTTTATTTAATGTATGATGGACTGCAGTTGTTAGAAGTTTGACTTTAGGGAATGCATAAGCTAATGAGTGAACACTTGCTTCTGTCATAAGTAAAGAAACAAACAAAATATCTTCTTCACGAACATCGTGGTCCAAAAGAATTCGAATAGCCATTATTGCGGCAGCGCCTAAAACAAAAAATTTAGAGATAGGATAGGTAGCAGGGATGGGCCGGGTTGAGAAAAAAGTCAGGTCGGGTTCGGATCGGGTACCGGGTCGACAAAAAGACTGGGGTTCGGGGAACCCGGCCCCTTCCTAATAGGTAGAGAGGAAAGAATGTTTAAACATTTCATTTTTAAGAAAATTACCAGTCAAAACAGTTGTGTCAATCAAAATAATTTTGTATTGATTCAATTTCTTTGGCAAACGCAAATAATAAAGTTCTGGATCCTGTGTTTGTTCATTTGTTTGAATTAAAAGGGTTCCAAATTTTCCAGTTAAAGACCGAAGAGATTTTTCTAATGAATCGCCAGTAACCATAATTGTAACTCCACAAACTTTTCCATTATATTTTTGGCCATTAACGTTGTTGTCATTGTCAGTATTTTGCCTTAAACAAATTTTTTTAGAAAATTAACTAAAATTTTTTGAAGGTTTTTTTCTTTGATTCACGAAGATTTTTTTGTTTCAAAACGCCTTTGGTTATATTGTGGTGGAAAGAGAACAGACAAGAGCAAAAAACTGTGACAACACCAAACCCAACGATGACTTGGTTATTTTTATTAATTTTCCTTTTTTGTCAAAGTATTTTAATTAATCCAAAACAGGGTTTGTAAAATATAATTTACATTCATTTTTTAAATTTTTAGTCTAAAATATTCCACTATTTTTCTATCAATTTAAAATTTTTATAAATTACATTTGCACAATTTCATGTTGACTACCACACAAACTCAATGCCTGTTCAATCTACAAAATATAATCTTTTTAATTAAAAAAATTAATTTAACAACCAATTCAGGAAGAATTAATTCTGCATGTTTCATCACTTCTTCCATTATATTTGTTTTTCCATTATCTTTCCAAGAGCGAAGGAAAGCCTGAAACTTTTTGGCACTAGAACAATTTCTTATTATATGAAGTGAAGAAGGTAATTTGACTGGAGGTTCAATACTAGAAGGGGATTCAGGAAGTGAAGGGGAAGAACCATTTCGAGTGTGTTGACAACCATAATAACCTTTTTAAATATTTTAAAAATAAAAAAATATTTTTTTCAAAAAATAACCTCGTTCAGTCAGTTGATTTTTAATATGCCGAACAATTAAATCAATCGCCACCAAATTCTCTCCTCCTCTCGGCACTATTATATCAGAATGTTTCATTGCTAAAAAAATTCCAAATTTAAATTAAAAACATAGAAAGAAATACATGGAGCAATGAAAGAATCAAATGCTGGTTTCACAAATTTGATATATTGATCCAAAACACCAGCAACGTCTCTTCCCTTAAAATAAATATTTATTTGTGCATTACTCTTTAAATAAAAAAATGTTAATATGCTGATAGTGAGTATTTTGAAGTTATAAATTTAAAAAATATACTGAACAACTCAAAAATAATTTTTATTAAAAATTAAATACCCTTTCGGAAATATCTCTTTGTAAACGACGGGCCAATCTAGTATCAGAATCAGTGTCAACAAATACCTAAAAATTTATAAAAATATTTTTCCTTCAAAAAAACCTTCATATCCATTAAATCAACAATTTCCGGTGTATGAAAAGAAAGAATTCCCTCAAAAATTAAAATGTCAGCGCCATACATTAATTTTGGATTTTTTGAACGTTTGTGTGTTGTAAAATCGTAGACGGGAACTTCAACTGAATTTAGGCAATTAAGATGTAAAATAAAAATTTGTAAATACCTGATTTGCCATCTCTTAAACGTAAAAGTGTTTCGTAAAGTAAATCAAAGTCAAAAGCATCTGAAAAAAATATTTAATTTTTATTTAGAAAAAGTTAAAAAGTAAGAAGAAAATTTCAAAAAATGAAAAGAAAAATAGAATAATAATTCTAACCAAATTAATACCAACAAGGAAAGGTTGCGAAATGTCCGACCTAAAAACGCTTCAGAGGGCCATATCTTGGCCAGATCAAAGACGGGCAAAAACGGCTCAAAATCATTGCTAGATTCTCTATCGAATGAGTCCGGACATTCTCTATCAAATGAGTCCGGTCTCGACCGTTTTTAGGTCGGACACCTCGCAACCTTTCCTTTTAAAAATTAAAATAATTTTAGTAAAACAATTTACTTGGATGGTCAAAATTATATTCTTGTTTATCAGCCAAATGGTGTTGTTCTTCATTCAAAACATTATAAAAAGAGTCCATAGCAAGTACAGTTACCTAAAAAAATAATTTTTTGAAGACTTTTAAATTTAAGAATTACCCAAGGCATTTCCAATCTCTCAATAATTTTTTGGGCGACAGTTGTTTTACCAGAAGCAGAGCCCCCACAAATTCCAATTAAATAAGACTTTTTTAGACGTTTTCCAGCTTTATTAAATAATGAAATTATTTAAATTTGTAAAAACTCAAACCTCTATCATACCAGGGAGGACGTCCTTTTGTATAAACTTTCTAAAAAAAATAAATTTTAAAATCAAAAAATCAAAAATTTACTCGTCCAGTCTCAGTCATAAAAACATCCTCTTCGTCAGCCTTCGAGTTTGAAATCGTTCTTGTACGTATTCTGCATCGATTAGAAGTTGGAATACTTTCTTTAGAAAATAAACAAAAATTAAATTTAAATACCATTTTAAACTTTGAAAATTTAAAGAAATTAAAATGTTAAATTAATTTTTTGTTTTTAATTTAATAAAAGGGACAAGTAAATGAATCACTCTCTCTGTTTGAAACTAAACAATCAATTTTTTATAAAAAAGACAAAAGATTATTTTTTAAAAACAAAAAAAAATTCAAAAACAACCTTCAATATATCCATCAACAATAACTTCGTCACTCGAACAGGAATCAGAATTATTATCTGTTGAAGTTAAATCTGAAGACATTTTAACGTTATTTGATGCAGTCTGTTGCTTCCAAGTCGGATTTATTGGAATTTTTGTGTCGCAACTATTTGGTGACTGCATCCTTTTTTTAAAGAATAAATCTAGAAAAAATAAATAATTTTTATAAAGATTAAACAATCAAAAATCAAAAAACAAAAGAATTAAGAAAAGGTAAAATTGACAATAAAATTTTGACAAAACAGGTTTCAGGGACACGCCCAAAACGGCGCGCGGCCATAACGGCGCAAAGGGGACACGCCCGACTAGTCGCGGGCCGACTAGTCGCGACCGACTAGTCGCGGCCGACTAGTCGCCGGCCAACTAGTCGCGCGGCCAACTAGTCGCCGGCCGATTAGTCGCCAAGTTTTTTAATTAAATACTCTGATTAGTAACCTGCAAAATTATTTTTCCGGGCCTGGAAACCGGATTTTGGGTAAAATTTCGGTATACGACACAGACGCCGATTAAGTCGAATGATATGTTATTCGAAAGAGCTCGTCGAGCTGATTCTAATGACGCCAAAATCAACGAAATCTGACTTGATTTGACACAGAAGGTTTTCGCGGAAAAAAGTTTTTGCCGCTGCGGAGGAAGCCGGGCATGTCGAGCGGAACGACGGCCGCCGCTTCGCTACGGTCGCCGCGAGCGAAGCGAGCACGACCGCAGCGAAGCACGGCCATCGTGTAGCGAAGACCATGCCCGGCCTACCCTCCGTAGCAGCACAAAAACAGTTTTTCCAGCGAAGATTCAGTTGGTCATCACTTTGTTCAGAATCATCCAATCGAGCTGATCTGATTAAAATACTATTAATCAGATAGTATTTTGAAGAATATTTAATTATAAAACTTGGCGACTAATCGGCCGGCGACTAGTTGGCCGCGCGACTAGTTGGCAGGCGACTAGTCGGCCGCGACTAGTCGGTCGCGACTAGTCGGCCCGCGACTAGTTGGGCTGTACCCGGCGCAAAGCCATAACTTACTTCAAGATTTCCGAATATTATCAAATTTAGTATAAAACGAATCCTCTCATCGAGCTAAAGAGATTGGTAACAAAATTGCTAAGGGCCAGAAATTTTACAGCAAGTTATGGCTTTGCGCCGTTAAGGCCGGCGCCGATTTGGGCGTGCCCTCAATTAAAGTTTTGCCATTAGAGTCTGAAAAATAACAATAGATTGGAGTTTGTGTTAGTTTAGAGAAGGGGACTTTAAAGAAAGGAAAAAACAATTAAATAATTTATTATTTATTTGCCAAATAAACTTGTTAAACTTTTTTTTTCTTTTCTTAAAAAATAATTATAAATAAATAGCTAATATTATTGTTTTTTTTGTTAACTTTGACGTTGTTTATTCGAGAAAAAGATCTTTGAAATAAGGTAAATATTTATTAAAAGAAAAAATATTGCCATTCTGATTTGTGTTATTAATCTTTTAAAAAAATCAAAAATTTAACTGGAACATTAAATTTCAGGTTTTTAACCTTAAAAAACCTTTCATTTAAAAAAATTAATATTTAACTGATAAATAAATGAGAAAATTTTTTAATTGCTTTGCTCATCAAGGAAAGCCATATTAAATATACAAAATTGTTAGAACAAAGAGAAAAACTATCAATCTAATTGCGTGCTCATTAAAAAAAGGGAATGTTGACAGTCTGTCAATTGCCTTTCTTTGGTGGTAGGACAAATTACCGAAAGGATATTTAACAGACAATTTATTGACTTTATTTGAGTAATTCATTCAGTTGTTAAAATTTATGTTAATTGATAACCCTTTTTAATAAATAATTGTTGATTTTCTCGAGTGAACCCTCAACAGGATTCATACTTTTGTTGAACTATTAAATCTGAAAATTGTCCTTTCAGTGAATTGTCCCTCTTTATTTTCTTCCCTTCCCTCTACGTTTCGTCTGACACATCCCTCGTAATTTCTCTATTTATTTTTACTACTATTTTACTTTATAAATGTGACTTTTCCTGTTCCTATCTACAAATATCAAAAACAAAATAGTATGGGGGTGCTGGGGAATTGTTAGCATATAATTCCTAATCATTTTCTGATCAAAGTACTTTTTCTATTTTATTTACAAAACCATTTTTGGAGATTCTTATCAAAAACAAAAAATTTATAAAAATATTTTTTTAATTTTTTATTCACTGGACTTTGGTTACTCAACCAATAATAAAAATTATTTTTGGGGGAGCGGCATTTCTAATTGTTTTTTTCTCTTAACAAAGTGTTTGAAACATTTTTCTTTAATTTATTTAAAATTATTATCTGTCAATATTTTAATTACTTGTAATAATTTAACCTTTTTTTAACTTGTAAACGAGACAAAAAATATTTATTTATTAATGTATTTTTTCCCCTTTAATAATTCACTCTTAATTATACGAATAATTATTAAATAATTTTATTTTTATTTTTAATAAAATACTTGTAGCAATTTATAAGACAAAAAATCTTTCGGGAGCAGGCCAGTGCACCGTCGAGCTACAACTTCGTCCAAAATTATCGAATCCGTGGCGCCCTTGTATTGTTCGATTCAGCTGGTCGAGCCGCATCGAACTATACCAGGACGCCGCGGATTCGACAATTTTGAACAAAGTTATAGCTCGGCGGTACATTAGAGTGTACCCAAATCTTTCTAATCTTCCATACCTTAAATATAAATTTTGGGTTAAACTAAAATATATACCTAAATTCTTTTTTCTCTCAATCTATTAAATCTTTCCAATTCACAATTAACTTATATTAGACAATAATTTAATTTTGATCAATTTAAAGAACGACTAACGTTCATTATTTTTAAATTTATCATTTTGTTGTCATAATTTTTTAAATCCAAAATAAAAATTTAATTTTTTGTTTATTTTCCTCAAAATATAAATTTTATTACAAAAATATTTATTTAAATATTTTTTTTTAAAAACTTCTCCCCACATTTATTAATTTGTCTAAATATCAGTGATTTCTCTATAATTTTTATTTTTAATGTTTTGATATTCCTCACATAATACCATTTGGAATAGCTATAAAATTAATAAAAATTTGTTGTTTTTTCTGTAATTTTTATTTCTTAAAAATTTTAAATAAATTTTTGTTTATTTAAATAGTTTTATTTATTTTGTTAAACATACTTAAACATCAATATTTAAGAACAATTTTAATTATTATATTTTTGTTAAATTAAAATAAATTTATTTTTCCAACAAAATTATATTATAAAGCTTTTTTTTTGTACCAAAAAACCATTTAAATATTAAAATTTAATTCACACTTTTCCCTACACAAAATTAGCTTTTCATTAAATTTCTTAAAAGTAATTAAATATTAAATTTGTCACTAATTTAAACCTTATGTTTTATAGACAATTCCCTGAAAGTAAAGAATTTTTTTGAATTTAATACAAAATTTTTTTTCCATTAATTTCTCTTTTCTTAATATTCTTTTTAAACTTTTTTTTTTCAAAATTTTATATTTAAAAATTTCCTTGTCTATTTTAGAAATTTTAATTTTTTTTTAAATATTTGTATTTAATACAAAATTTTTATTTAAAATACAATATTTATTTTTGAAATAAAAATTCTTTCTAAAAGAAGCTTTTCCTAATTTTCTTTAAAAAAATTATTTTTGAAAAATAAAAGAAAATATTTTATATTTTTAATTTTCATTCTTTAATTAATTCTGTCACATGGATATGTATATGTTTTTATATAAATTTTAAGCAAAAAATTCTGCAAAAATTTAATTTTTTTTTATTTTTCCTGCGCATGTGAGCTACTAACATACATTTAAATATATTTATTAAATGCCATTTAGGAAGATCTTTAATAGAAACCTGAAATTTTTCTCTTTCTTTCAAATTCTCTATCAAAAAATATTTCTGTCACCTACCACTTACTAAATAACATTTTTGGCTTTATTTTTTCTTCCAAATTACAAAAACTTTCTAAAAAATTTTAACTAATATATTTAAATGGTTGTCTTGACTACCTTTTTTTTAATTGATTTGTGTTAAGTGGTTCTTTCATTAATTTTAGAGCACACACACTTAAAAGCAAAATCTGTAAGGATTAAATACAAAAATAAATCATTTAATGGATATTGTAAACAGGAAAAGAGAAAGGGGGGGATTAATTTGTTTTTAATTTATCTATATTTTAATGTTTTAATTTATTTTAAGATTTTGAGTGACGATTTTGTGTTGAAATCGTCATTAAAACTTTTCTCAATCTTTGAAGGTTTATTTTGAGGAAGAGGTGGATTTAAATGCTTAAAAATTATTTTTTAATTATTATTAAGTTTTGTAAAATACTGGGAGGATATGTAGCAGAATGTGCCAGTTTCGCCTTTCGCGGATTTTGGATTTTCTCGTTTCGCACATTCTCGTTTTGCGTATTTAAAATATGTTTCGGCACACCCCTGATATGTAGATAGATATGTTGACAGAATTCCTTGTTTATGTCCCAACTCTCTGTACCTGGATAAATTAATTCAGCCTCCGGAAATTAACAATTAATAATGACGTGTTTATTAAACGAGAATTTAATGGGAAATTTAAAAAAGTTGGGGAATAAAATACAGATTTTTTTTGCTTTTTTAAACAGTTAAGGGACAAATGCAATAAATCTTAAAGCAATTATTTGGGTAATTTATAAAAATAAAAAGCGCAAAATTAGGAATTACAAATTTATTCCCCACCATTACACGCTTTGCAAGGTAAAATGCAAGAAATTGAAAAAAAATATTTTTTAAGTGATTGATCGACATTAAATAAATAAAGGGAGAGAATGAAAATTAGTTTTTGGAGTTGTTCACAATTTTATCAATAAATTTTTATATAAAATTATTTAATGAATAAGAGGTAAGAATTAACAAATTTATGTTTTTTTTAATTTAAATATGTATTTTGATTTAAGGCTTCTATTAGAAAAATAAAAAATAACTAGTGCGAATTAAAAATATTAGCATAATAATGGAGTTAGGTAAAGTTATGAAATTTAAGGGAAGAAACAAATAGAATTTTAAATTTTGTGCAAAATCTCAATTCGCAAAATTCTAGGTAAATAAATAGATATATGCAAAATTTTTATTTATCTAAGGCTTTGTCATGCCATTAGAATATCGCGTTCTTACAACACAATACCGAATTATATGTTCATTTCCCTCATTTGTACCTCGAAGCCCTTCATAGTTTTTTCATATCTTTGCTTTAATTTGATATTTAAAAAATAATCTTTTGGATAACTGAAATATCCTCCCCTCTATCCCTTCAATACTTAAAACCTTCAGTTTAAAGCCTTTCAATTATTTTTTTTGTGATTTTTGATATTTTAATTTCTAGACATTAATAATCCTTTTTAGATCTTTGAATATGTTTAAATATTTTTTTTGTGATCTTTATTAAATAAAAACATTTAGATAAATATTCTTTCTATCATATCTCCCCCGCATTTTAAAATACAAATTCCTTCTTATTTAATTATTAATATTTTGCGCACTTTTATTCCATCCATTAAATTAAGTTAAAAGCGTGTTTGCTCATAAATACTAATGCCTTTCATAAACATCGACTTTGCTTTCATTCTAGTAATAAATAGTTAGAAATTTATTTTTTGAGTCCATTAACAGTATATTAAATATTAATTTTTTAATAAAAAATATTTTTTTATTCATCCCTAAATTTTATATATGTATTATTTAATACATATTTTAAATACTAGATCTATTATTTAATTAAAAAGCTATCTTATGGGCCTTCCTACATATAATGGGCCCTTCCTCCTATTTCAGAGCCACTTCTGATTTCTTCTATTTAACTTACCTGTAAATTTGTTGTTCGTAACATATATAGAGCAGGGCAGGGCAAATTTCGCATTTCGCTTTTTATTTTTAGATTTTGCCCAACCCTGATATAGAGTATTTAATAAAGAAATTTATTATATTTATTTATAAATGGAAGGTCCAACTGTTTAAATTTTGACGCAATCTTTGAGCATAAATTATAATTTTTAATTATTATTTAATTCTCTTTTAATTTTTTCTCCAAGATTTTCAATTTAAAAACCAGCAATGTGCGCAGGAGATATTTGTTTAAGCCCTAAAAGGCAACGGCCCTATTCTCCTAAAAATGAGGAAAATAAGGGAACAACAACAACAACACCAAACTGTGGTGGTTGTTGTATTCAAAATAATAATGTTGGGCAATGTCTTAATGTTGCAACAAAACAACTTCCACCTAAACCTTTATTAGAACCGTTAACTCCTTTCCAAATTAGTTCAATACCATCATTAGCCATGATTTCTTTAACTATACCTACAAATTATGAAAAAGGAATTGATGGATTTTTATTTAACACTAAAGGAGATGGAGGGTTTTTGACAACTTTTGAATGCAGTCATGAATTGGACAAAAATTCGCTTCAGGCGTTGAATCATGATGAGTAAGTAGGGAATTTTTAATTATTTTTTTAACGTTATGAAAGGTTGATTAAAACAGAATTACCTTTATTACTTTGAATATTTACTCCTCTCGATTAATTACCTCCTCAACAAGAGGCCGGAGAAATAATTACCCATGGTAATAATTACTCAAGAAAAAACGGTAATATAGAAGCTGCCCAAAGGTAATTTTAATATACCTTATATTGGAGTTTATTCCGGGAATTCTGATACTTTTTTAGGTTTTCTTTAAAATCTCCAAATTTAAGTGATGAGGATCAAGTCCATCATGTAACCAATGCTTTTTTAACCAAACAAAAACAGCAAAAACAAGAACTTCTTAAAGGAAAATCTATTTCAGAGCCTTGTGCAGTTTGTGGAGATATAGCTTCCGGAATTCATTTTTCAGTTGGAAAAAAAAATTATTTTAAATAGAAAGATATTTTTTAAAGGTTTGGACATGTAATGGTTGTAAAACTTTTTTTCGTCGTGTTGTTGTTGAGGTAAAATGATAACGAATATCTTTTTAAAAAGATTCTTTCCAGAACCGGACCTATTCATGTAATCGTAGTGGAAACTGTCCAATAGACAAAGATCATCGTTGTTCATGTAAATTCTATAATTAATCTAAAATATTTTTTTATTAATTTATTCAGGCCGTTCTTGCCGTTTCAAAAAATGTCTCAAAGTTGGAATGAATTCTGCAGGTAAATAAATAATCCCTTTTTTAGTCAAAATATTTTAATTTCCCAGAATTAAACATTGAACGTCGCAGAAAGCGTAAAATTGCAGAAATTAGTTCTCCACAATTTATTGTTGAAAAAATCACCGATCCGCTGGTTTGTTCAAGAATATTGTATTTACTGAATAAATTTAAAGATAAAAGAATTAATGAAAAGGGAAAGACAATTTACAACTTTATTAACATCTACAACTACACCAATCCATCCAACTATTGAGGATGCTCTTAAAATGCCCAGCAGTTTCCAGCAATTTGATTTTCATAAACAGAATCAAATGAAGACAGGTAAAATAAATGGAGATTAAGAACAGTTATTTCGAAACACTGAAATTGGGTACTCCTCAATTTAAAATGTTTCCTTAAAAGTTTAAATTAACTATGAGTGGCTAAAGCGGCTTAAACAATACCCACAATCTAAGGCTTTCTAGCCCTGAGGGGATATTTAAAAGATAAAAATGTTTTAATTATTTTAGAGGGGCTGCCCTCAGTTTAAAAATATTTTAATTTCTTTTTAATAATTAAAGAAGATCAAATGAATTTTTCTTACTGGCGGTCCAAAATTCTTTCGACAACAATTGAGTGGGCAAAATCTTTCGATGAATTTTCTGAATTAAAATATGAAGATAGAGCAGCATTAATTGTCCACTCCTGTTTTTCTATTCTCGTATTTTCTGAAGCTTTTCATACTTCTGAACGTTATACTGACAGAATTGTTTTTCCAGGAGGCCTTTCCGGGTTTAGGAATTTAAGTGCAAACATTATTAAAGAAAAGAGTGGATTAATTCCTACAGTTGTTGCTGTTATTAATCAAATTTTGGTGAATTTTTAAATGCTTTTTTCTTATCTAAGAGGATCCTTTTAATTTTTAATAATCAGGGTTGTTAAAAAAATTTTTTTGCTAAGGATACTAAATATACGGTGCTGCATAAAAGTATAAGCACAATTGGAAAAATGGTACAACTCGGGATTGAGCTATCTGAATATTATCGAATTCTGCTAAAAATATTATAGTATACTTTTGTGTAGCACTGTATTAAGGGTATTTTGATAATTTGGATTCCTAATTGTTTCTACGTTAATCTCCTTATTATCATTTACCGATTGTCGGTAAGGAACGTTAATTGTGAAATTCACTTTACAAGCTAAGCCTCTGTCACTACATAGAATCCAACCCTTATATTTTTTTCGGTTTAAGGGAATAAATATTTTGGCGTATAATCTATTTATAACACAAATCATTTTTAAATAAATTATTTTCTGAGTTAATTTTTGTTTGATTTTTAGGTTCCGATTCGTCGTATGAAAATGACAGAAATTGAATATGTTCTTTTGTGTGCAATAATTTTTTTTGATCCAGGCAATTAATTTATATTTATTTGAAAAAAAAATTAATTTTTAAAGAGTGCTTAACTCTAAGTAAAAATGCAACAAAAATAGTTAATTCAAAAAGAGAAGCATTATTAGCTGCTTTACAAAAACATTTGGATGAACAAATGCCTAATAAAATTGAGGCTTCTATTCGAATGGCTGAACTTATTTTAAGAATATCGAATGTTCATGTAAAATTAATTAATTAAAAATAATTTAAATTTAAAATTTGTTATAGAAAGTTGCTGCATTTAAACGAGAAACTTTATGTACAATTGAGACTTTTAATTTAATGTCTCCACATCCGTAAGTTTTTTTAAAAGGAAAAATAAATAACTAAATTAATATTTTTTGTTATTGAATATATTAAATGGGGGGCCTTTTAATTATTTTTTTTATTTAATAGTACAAATAAGGAATTTTAGTTATAATTTTAAAGGAACCTATTTTTTCCTTATAATTAATTATTTAATAATTTCTAGATTAACTATGGAACTTTCCAAAAAATATGCTGAAATTTCTTTCTTTTAGTAGTAGAAGATTTAAAAAAATAAAATTAATTTAAAAAATTATTTTTTATATATTTTTTTAATTTAAAACAAAACTTCTTTTTAATTTAATCCCATGACTTGTCTTTTTATTTTCCAATTTTATTTGTTTCTAAAATAAAAAAATGAACATTTCTACAATAAATTATTGTTGTTTGAATTAAAAAAATTTAATTCAAATTTTTTAATTTTTTTTTGTGATTTACATTTATATCCTTAAAATAATTAAAAAAAAATTTTTAACATCTCTTCGATGAGGACAACTCTTTAAATATTTAATTCGTTGTTAAGAGTGTTCGAATCGAAATATAAATATCCCTAATTTAGACTTCATTTTCACAAAATTTCCCAAAAATATTTTTCTAATTGCCAGTCTACTTTTGTGATTTTTCTCTTTTTCTGATCTAAAATCACTATTTAATTAACTTAAATGTTTGCAAATTGTTTTTTAATTTTTACTTCAAAAGTAACTCGTTAACTAAACATATCTTTAATTAATTACTTAAAAATAGTACAAATCTTCACATATATTTTAAAAGAATTTTATTTGTAATTAAAGCTAGAACTCAATATGGAGAATTTCTTTAGTTTTTATATGCCTCTTTTTATTGAGATTTAGCTTTGTTTATTAAAATATATATTTTTAAATATTTTGTTTGATAAATATTTTTGGCGATTGAATTTGTTGTTTTTTTTTTAAATTATTAAAAAAATATAAAAAAATAATTTATTATTGACCATAAAAATTTTTATTAAAAACGTGGAAATTCTAAATTAAAAATAAAAAAAATATTAAAGAAAATTTTTAAAAATAAATAAGGAAAATTTTTATTCTTTTTTTTATTTTTTTCGGGTTTTAGCTGTAGAAATAAATACGTTTAAATTTTTAATGAATTATTCATTTTTTATCAATATTAAAAAAATAAAGAATTTTAATGGACTTTATTTAATTTTAAATATTTTTTTGAAAATTTATTTTTATAAAAGATATATTAATTTAAAATATTTAAAAAATTAATTTAATTTTTAAATAAAAGATGAATGTCAAAATAAAAAGAAGAAATGAAAAGCATAATCAAATTGTTAATAATTATAATTTATTTGAAATTGTTGGTAAAAATAGAAGAGATAAGGTAAAAATAAATAAATATTTTTTGTAATTAAATAATTATTTTTAAGGAGAAAAATGCTTTCTCAATTTTAGCTAATTTATTGCCTTTATCACCACCTATTCGAGGCATATATTTAATTTTTAATTATTTTTATTTAAATAATTAATAGACCAATTGGATAAAGCAGGCATTATTCGTATAATTATTTCTTACCTCCAACTTAATCAATTAATTTCCAATTTAATTAAAAATAATTTAAAAGAAAATAATATATTTTTAAAAACAACAAAGGAATGCTTAGATGATCGCCAACTTAAACGTCAATGGGTTGCCTCTACTTCCAATTGTTTAATTAAAAAACCTTTATTACACCAATTTGCATTAAATTTATTTCAAGTAATTTAATTAAAAAATAAATTTATTTATTCTTTTAAAGGCAATGGATGGATTTATAATTGTAATAAATAATAAAGGAAATATTCTTTATGTTAGCGAAACTGTAGCAATCCATCTAGGTCTTCCTCAGGCATTTAAATATTTTTATTTAAAAATTCTTTCCGAAAATTTAGGCAACTTTAGTTGGAAGTTATTTAATTAATTTTCTTCACCCAAATGATGTCCAGCTTTTAATAGATAAATTGGCACTTTTTGTAGATTCTAATTTATTACAAATAACACATCCAGATATGAGTTTTATACTTCGTTTTCTTTGTTTATCTGGCCGAAGACCTTTCCCAAATTCTTCGAGAGGATTACAAGGAATTAAAGTTTTTTTCTTTTAAAAGAAGAAATATTCCTTTAAATTAAAAATAAAGACAATCCATTTTATGGGAACTTTATGGCCAGATAATGATGGACGTTTTATTGGGTTTGGCCAGCCAATGTTACAAGATGGACAAAATGAATTGATTTTAACGTTTTTTAATTAAATAGATACCTAAATTTAAAAATTATTTTAGTTCCTCGATGTTTATGTTTCGAGCAAATCTTTCCTTAAAACTTTTATTTGTAGACAATCGGTGGGAATTCTCTTTTAAATTATTTTCAAATTCCAAGAAAAAATAATTTTTAACTTTTTTACAGTTTAATGGAAATATCTGGTTATTCCCATCAAAAACTTTTGGATAATACTTTATATAAATTTGTATTTCCAAACGATTTAAGTCAAGTAATAGAAATGCACCAAATTGGTAAAAAAAATATATTTATTAATTAAAAAATAATTTAAAATTTTAAAGCTTTAAATCAAGGTCATTCACAAAGTAAATATTTTCGCCTTTTAAATATTAAAGGGGAAAATTTTTGGATAAATTGCAATTTATATTTAATTAATTTTGGACGTTTAAATATTAATTTTGAACCACAATTTTTAATTGGAGTTTGTTATATTGTTAGGTAATTAATTTAAAAAGAAGTTTTTTTTTCTAAGTTTTTAAAAATTTATTTTAAGTGGATTAGAAGATTGTGATAATTGTGAAAATAAAAAGGAAAATAAAAATAATTAAAATTTAAACTAATACATTTATATTATTTTATTTTAATAAAAAAAATTTCAAAAAAACTTTTAAATTCTCTTTCAATTTTCTTTATTCCGAAAATTCATTTTTATTTAAATTAGTGCAAAACTAAAAGTTCAATTACTTAGAAAGTAGATATCATCTTTTAATATTTATTTATCTATTTAGGGTATCTTTATATTCATCCAAAATTAAGTATATTAAAAAAAGGATCTATGTATTTACTACTATTTTGCTTTAATAAAAATTTAAAATGTAAAATCATTCTTAAAAAACCCTTTCAATTATTGCATAATTTAAAAAAATGTTGAATCGAGATAATATACCTTTTAAACGTTTTCAACGTGTTTATTTGTTGGTATATGGATTGGCTGTAGCTGGGGATTGGCTACAAGGCCCACATGTTTATGCTTTATATCAATCATATGATTTAACCAAACATCAAATTGGTTTGTTTTCAAAACAAAAATAAATTTTAAATTAATAATACTAAAATAATTCTTGCATACGGGGTCAAACCCAAATAAAATAAACGTTAATAGTAGGGTTCAGCGGGATCGGGATCTCGATCCGCTCAATTCTAGTTAATAGTATATTGTTCTATAGTAGAATCTGTATAAGTTCAAACTAGGGCCAAATTTTTTGACGTATGAAGGGATGTACTGAATGAGAGAATGTTATCTCGCAGGCTTCCACTGTAAACATAAAACAGAAATGCAGTTAAAGTTTATTTGGAGAGGCTTTAAATTCTTTAACTTTTATATTTAAATTTGAAAGGATATTTTTATAAAATTTAAGAATTATTATTTATTGCTGGATTTGGTTCAAGTCTTATTTTTGGTACTTTTGTTGGCTCTTTTGCTGATAAATTGTTTGTTTCTAACAATTTAAAATTAATTATATTTTTAGTGGAAGGAAAGCTAATTGCCTTCTTTATGCTTTTTTATATAGTATTGGATGTTTAACAAAGCATTTTTCATCTTTTAATATTTTGTTAATTGGAAGATTATTGGGTGGTATTGCTACAAGTATTCTTTTTAGTGCTTTTGAATCTTGGCTAATTTGTGAACATAATAAAGTAATTTATTATATTTTAAACTGTTATAACTTTTTGCCCCGATATTTATGAGAGAACATCTAGCAATCTCGATTCCTACAAATTCGGAATTGGTTTTTATATCGGCATGACCCCTTATGTATATCCCTGATTAACAAAATAAAATAATTTTAGAGGCAATTTGATGAAGAAAAACTTAAATCAGTTTTTGCTAAACAAACATGGACAAACTCATTAATTGCTATACTTTCTGGTATTTTTGCTCAACAAGTAGCTAATTTGTTTGGATATGTGTATGTTTTTATTTTAATAAAACCAATTTGTTTAAAAATTTATTAAAATAATTTAAAATAGAACTAATAAGCTCTTAAAGATTTTTTAATTTTCAAAATTATTTTTTTAAAAAAGTGCCCCTTTCGATGCTTCTTTTATTGTTCTAATTTTTATGGGGTTTGCCTGTCTTTTTACTTGGTCTGAAAATTATGGAGATGAACAGGCTAAAATTGGAGAAAATTTTTTATTTGCCTTTAATTCAATTAGAAATGGTTCTCCTTAAATTTATTTTTAAATTTTATTTTTTAAATTAAAGATTGCAGAATCCTTTGTCTTGGTTTAATTCAGAGCCTTTTTGAAGGGTAAGAATTCCTAAAAAATTTAAAAGTTTATTTAAAAATATTTAGTTGTATGTATGTTTTTGTTCTTGAATGGACCCCGGCTTTGAGCAGAGCAGCTGAATCTGAGGCAATTCCCCATGGCTATATTTTTGCATCTTTTATGTTGTCAGTTATGGCTGGATCTGCATTATTTAATCCGTTATGTCAAAGATGGAAACCTGAAGCTATTATGCGGTTTTTAATTATTTTTGGAAATTAATAAAATTATTTGGCCATTTTTCTTTTTAGTTTAGCAACTTATAAAAAATATTAAAAATTGAATATCGTTATAGGATTAATATAATAATAACGTTACTGGAGAGTAGTAAGTAAGGAGGACTACGAGTTAATTTTATTAGGTGTTATTCACAAAACACACCTAATCTATATAATTAGGGATTTCCTTCGCAAAAAAAAATAAATTTTAATTAAATTTTCCACAAAATTTTTTCTAATTTCTTTTTTCTAGTTTTGTATTATTATTTTCTGCACTATCATTGTCTACACCATTCTTAGTGTCTGATCAGCCTTTATCTATATTTGCCTCCTTTAATCTTTTTGAACTTTGTGTAGGTATTGCTTGGCCAACTTTAGGGTTTCTTAGAAGTAAATATATTGCTGAAAAGGTGATTTTAATTTAGAAATTATGTATTTTAAAAATTTATTTAATAGAGTCGTTCAACAACAATGAATCTTTTTAGAATACCTTTAAATTTATTAGTTATATTTTTATTATGGCAAAATATTTCGCTTGATTTAATTTTTACGGTAGGAGATAATTATATTTAAATAAATATGAGTAGTTCTCTTAAAAAAATATCTAAACTTGTTAATTTTATTTAAGTTTTGTTTTCTCCTTTTATTGCTAGCAGCATTAATTCAACAACATTTTTACAAGTTTGTTAAAAAAATAAAAACTTTTAATTAAAATTAATTTTCAGTTTAACAAAAGAGCAACAACACAAAATAATTTTAAATTCTGATTTTATTCAATCAGAAAAGTTTGTTTTAGATGGGACAGATGAAAGTGAAGAAAGTAATTCTGATGAGGAAGAAAATAAGAATATTAAAGAAATTATTGTTAAACAACCATCAAAAAATAATTATGAAAAAATAGAAAATGAAGGGAAGGAAATTGAAAGAAATGATATTGGGAAAGGATAAATAAATAAATAAATAAAAATATTTATAAAATTATTTATAAAATTAAATTTAAAAATAAAATTAATTTAAATTTAAATTAGAAAAAATGTTTGCGATGAGGATAAGCTTGCGATTCCTCTACTTCCTGAATTTCTCCTTGATGTAGTTATAAAAAGTGATCGGAATTTCGTACCGTATCGTATCGTACCGACTGTAATTCCTATAAATCCTTTTATATCTTCTCTAATTCCTCCAAATCCCCCATAATTTGTGAATAAATTAACGAAAACAGAACGAAAGCGTATTATTTTTTATACATACTTTATTTTTTAAAAGATTTTTTCCCCAACCCCCCGTACCCCGACCATATTTTGCTCCCCCGACTCGACCCCGCCCCGAAACATTTGGAAAACCCCGTACCCCGATTAACTTCAAAAACTAATTCCAATTAATCTTCTCGTTAATTTCGAGTTGTCTTTAAAATTTTTTCCTTCTTTCATTATTTCCATTAATTCTTTCTTTATTAAATTTTTGAGCTTCTTCAATAGAAGGCTCTTCAAGTCTATCATAACGGTTAGGCTGTCGATGATTGGAACGAGCATGTTGAATTAATTCAGAAGTTAAACGAAAAGAAGCACCACAAATTGCTTTAAAATATTTTTAAATAATTTTAATAAAAAAAAATAAAATTAACCACAAGTATTAAAATTAATATTTAAATAATTATTGTTGTTGTTGATTTTATTATTTTCTTCTTTTAATATTAATTCAATTATCGGGTTTGTTGTTGATGGTAAAGAATTATTAAATATTTTATCCTTATTTTGGCTTATAAATCTGTCCTAAAAATTTTGTTTGAAAAATTTTTTGAAAATAATTTTGTCAGAACATTTTTTGACTCAATCCCTTCTTTTGTTCAAAATTAGGGTAGCACCCCGTCCCCCAAAACCTGACATGGCTTCCCTTGCAAACCCCGATCCCCGATACTTCCGACACCGAAGGCTCGGGGTGGTACCCTATTTAAAATAATTGGAAAAAAATTTAATTTTTTTTGTTAAAACAAAGGAACTAAAAGTACAACTCAAACCTTATGGAATACCTGTAATTTCTTATCTTTGACTAAAATTAGATTTTCAGTTAAATATTCTTCCAAAAAATTAATTACTTAAAATATTTAGTATAAAATTATTTAAAAACATTTACATTTTGTGTTTCACAATTAATATCATTTTTTGTTTTAGTAATTCCATCATTATTTCCATTATTATTAATTATAAAATTTAATTTTGAAGGAAAAGGCCTTTTTCTCGTTTTACAATTAATTAATGATTTTCTTCTTTTAATTATTTTTTCTTTATTATTTTTATCTTCTTTTAATGTTTCTACAATTGTAAATGATTTTTCATTTTGTTTTTTAGCGGCCAATGTCATTGCTAAATTAGCAAAGTTTCCTAAAGGTCCTCCAAATGATGGAAAGAAAGAAGGAAAGAATGGTGGTGGTCGAATAAAAGGTTGAGGAATTGTTGTTGAAGAAGCTGTTTCTGAGAAGGAATTTGGAGGAGGTATAAATGGAATTGGAAAAGGTAAAGAAGTTGATTGGAAAAATGGAGGAGGCCTTCTTTAAATAAAAAAAATTTTTAATAAAAGTTTAAACAATTATTTTTAATTTACATATGTATATTAAGGGAAATTGGTATTAATTAAATTTATTAGATCAAAAGGTATCTAAAAAATTTTCTCAATTAGGCAGCCTATCATGAACTAATTCAAACAAAATTCCGTGAAAAGTGTATTCAAAAACCAAAAAAATGGTCGGTTTCTATGTCATCCTATTTTAACTTTTGGTTTTAGGCAAGAAACGATCAAGTCTAAGATACTTTAGAAAAACCTCTATTTTTTTAATTTCTAAGGTTAGCTTAACAAAAAAGAACCTAAAAAGAATTCTTCCTTCACCATTAAACAAACAAGGGGGTAATTGAGGTAATGAACATGTTTGTTGTTTTTGGGTTTGTTGTTGTTTTAATTGATTTATTTGATTATTTTGTTGTAATCGAAAATATTGTTCTGAAGCTGTGATAAAAGCAAATCGAGGTGAAATTGAAAGAGAGGATGATGATGAGGGTGAAGAAGAAAAATTGGAAGAGGAAGGGGATTTAAATGAATTTATATATTCTTTTGAGATATTCTTTTGTCTATCTATTTCATTATTGGAATTGTCCAAACCTGGATTCCAAACTGTTTTTTGATTTTTTGTATTGGAAGACATTTTCTTGTCTACAATAAAATATTATGAAATGATTAAATATTTAATTTTCAGTTCGATTTTATGCCCGCAATTGAGGTTGGAAAATTAAATGTTAAGAGGATGAGGATGTATTTTTGAAAAAATTAACAACATTATTAAGAAACTAGTAAAAGAAAGGGAGAGAAATTTTTAATAAATATTAAATTTTGATTAAAAGAACGCAGCGGGAAGTTAAAAAGATGAACGGCTGTCTCAATTTTAATAAAAATATTCAAAAAAAAAAGATTTATCTTTTAATAATCTATTTTTATTATTTTTCGGTTTTCTTCCTCATTTAAAATCGGGAAAGGGCAATAAAAGTCAAAGCAACAATAAACAAAACAAATGTTTGTGTGGTGATGACATTTTCCCAAAGGAATTTCAAATAAATAAAAAAAGCCGAATTATTCTTTAATTTCTTTGTTCGGTAATTTCTTTTTTAAAAATTGAAGAGAAAATAACCATTTCCCAAAAGAGAAAATTTTTTGAAAGGAAAATGCGCTCGCACCTTTTAGTAAATCTTTAATGGAAAAGATTTGATGAATTTATGGCGACAGCCTTTTTGTTTTGGTTATTGTGAGAAAAGTATTAAAAAATAAATAAATAAACAATCAAAATGAGATGCTCAAAACTGTTTAGATTTTTAAATAAAAATAGAAAATACAAAAGTTTTACCTTCCGGAAGATGTTGGCAGGATAAGATGCCCTACAAACTAAACTACTGAGGCTGAGCTTTATTAGAACTAATTTGTAAGACCAGTCTAAGCATTCTAAATGCTGCAGTTTAAAAATTCCTTCTTATTCACAATATTACTTGGCACCAATAATGCAAGGAATATTATAGAAAAGGTGATAATTCTCAGCAATTTAATTCTTACCCTAATATGTTAATTATTCTTTCCTGCCATATAAAACACTTTTTACCAACTTTCCATCCTCGTCCAGAATTTTTGCATAATTTTTTAAAAATATTCTTTTAGAATATAAGAATAAAAATGTGAGAGTTTACTGGCTCATTAGGTTTATTCCCCCCCTCTCCCTCCCTACCTTTTTGCTTTTTTATTCCTTTCCCCTTCATCCGCGCGCACTGATTTATTATGGAAAAGGATCATAAGAAAAGGAAATGAAAATCCTGGAAAAATGAATATTTATTTATTTTACATAATGTGTTTAGTTGACCGTCGGGTTCAGTATTATTTAAAAGAAAAATGGAAGGAAGGTTTTTCGAGAATGAAGAAAAATGGGGGAAGATATTAATGTTGAGAAAAGGTAGAGAAAAATGTTAATTGCCATTTGCGCAAACAAGATGTAAATACAGTATTTTATATTAAAAAAGGGAAAGAATAGTAAACAATAATGAGATTTACTTTGAATAATTTAATGAAAAAATTATTTCTCAGAAATTATTCTGAAATAAAAAAAATAAAGTAGAAATTTTACATAATTAGGGATTCTGAAACGATACTGAGTCTGAAAGAATCAAAGACTGATATTTTGGGGAAAAAGTAAGAAACACAAGTTGTACAGGGTGACACAAAAAGGATGTCCCACTTTTCAATCCATTATAACTTCTTTTATTCTTTTTATTTTTGAATAATTTTATACTCTTTTTGTAGCCCATTCAATTCTCTATATTATATAGTAAAATTAAAGATTTTTGATTAAGGATTGGGAAAGTTATGCAATTTTACATATACTATATCAAAATCTGCTCCCCAAAATTTCACTTTCTGTATCTCAACAATGAAAAGCCCAACCGGGATGATCTCAACAGAATTTAATTAGGCTTATTAGCAAGCCTAACGAATCTGAAAGCTGAAAACTCCAACTCTTACATAGATGGCTCTGAGTAGATGTTAATCAGTTTTGGGAGGAGTGCGATTTACTCATTTTGGGAGGGTTACGCGCAATCGAATATCTCTTTAAGCGTTAACCCAAATAAAATTTTGTTTTATAATTTCTATAGGCCAAAGACTGCTCTAAATTCCATAAAAATTTTGTGTAATTCATGCATTTTGTTCTAAAGTTATAGGCAAAATTCCTCAAAAAAAGGTGCGTGCCGGATCGAAATTTTTTCTCACTTGCCTTCAACTTTATCTCAAAGTAGAATGCGGAAAATTCTAAAAATTTTTGATATCTTATTCTTCATTTAGTTCTCTATAATATCATCTTTATTTTATCTCATTATCTTAATTCTGAATAAAGTTATGACGAAAAATAAGTGGGACATCCTTTTTGTGTCACCCTGTAAAAACATTTTTATTTGTAAGAGGAAATAAATGCAGATTTTTAAACTAAAATATGTCAATTGAGTTAAATATAATAAAAATATTGTTGAATAAATTGATAATTTATTAAAGAATTTCTAGTTTATGTAATTAATATATAAATGTAAATCTTATCTGTCTAACAATCTCGAATAATTTGCAAAATAAAAAAATTTATTAAAAGGATCAATTATTAAATTTCAACTAATTATTTAAAAACTGTAGTATTGTTTGTATTGTTTTCTACTTTAAAATATTTTTGTTCTCAAAAAATTATTTTATAAAATACACAAATTTCTTATTAAATAATTGACGATTTAATGAGTTGTTTGTATAAAAGAAAAAGTAAAGTCAAGGATTAGGACACAAGCTTTAACTAAAATATATGTAGTAGTATGAAGAATAACACATAAATACAAGTGGATTAGTAAAAAACTACCAAAAATCACTCCCTCCCTCTCCTCTCTCTTCTTGTTAATTCAAGTATTTCCCCCATCTTTAACACCTTTTCCAAACAATAGTTAGTACACAAATTGTCTTCTTCACAAAATTATTTTATAATTCTCGTAGTTCTCGTCCAATAAAAATTTCCTGCTGTGCCATTGTTATTATTTTCATTTTACTCATCCATAATTTTTTAATAAATAACAATGTGGTTGCTAATTTCGATTAAAGAATTATTGAAAGAAAAAAATATAAAAAAAGTAAATAAGGAAGTGGAAGAGTCTGTTTGTGTTAATTGTAGGGATTAGCTAGAAATCCAGATATATTTTCAATTAAATTTAGATAAAATAAACTTCTCAAATTAAAATTACTGTATATGCTCGAATAATTGCCTGGGTAATTATTGTTTTAACCTTTCGCTATACGGGGTAATTATTTGAGAGGGGTAAAAATTATTTCGACTTTAAAACATAAATGTTTTTTGTTTTATCATTTATGGACACACCAGCCATGAAAAATAGGGGTAATATTAGGGAGGGTAATTATTTGAGAGAGGGTAATTATTCAAGCATATACGGTATGTATATGATTAAAGGAATCTAGCATTCCCTTGCAACGTCGAAGGAATAACCAATAACTAAAATAAAAAAATAAGAGAAGCCTTTCATCCTCAATTGCTTTTGTTTTAAGCAAGCAAAATGCTTGATTAAAAGTAATTTTGGAAATTAGATTTTTATTTAAGAAATGCGATTAAAGTTAATTGGAATTTTAATTGGACTTTATCCAAAGTAGTTGATTTATTTGTCGCTGTTTTCCTTCAAAGAGATACAAATGAAATTTAGATAACATAAAACAAGAGAAAGATTTACTAAATTTGTTGGATAAATTAATCAAAAATAACAAAAATAACAAAACACATGCAAGGCCAGAATTTAACACAAATAAAGCCACCGTTTGGTCTACTGACGTTTTATCCGGCAAATGACGGATTGTCCACTGACGGATTGTCAGGACACTCTTTTGTTGTTGGCTTAAGTTTAGAATATTTTAAACTTTTTGATCCTTTTACGTTTTTTCCCTTTTTCTGCCCATTTTTCTCCCTTTTAACTTTAAACGGAACGGAATTCACGGGGATTCGGAAATTCCTTTTGTCGCTATAAACCTGGGATTCTCAAGAAAAGGTCCCGCAAGATCCCGTTTGAATCTGCTCTCACCTGCTCTAGTCACTCTCTTACATCTAGTCACTTTCTTACAAGACTGTTTTCAATTGACTAAATAAAACATTTTTCTAAATTTCTGGACTTTTCACCTTCAAATATTTTTTAGATTAACAATGTCAGCGGCGCTAGAAATGATTATGGTCTTATCAAAATTGAATAATTTACACAGTTTTATTGATAGAATTAATTGTTATAAACAAGCATTCAGGTTCTGATAGATTAAAAAATTCTTTCATGGGATTTAAATAATTAATACTGAGTAAAATCCAGGGGAATTGAGAAATCTGTTTAGGATTTATTTTTTTAATTTAATATTTCTTTTAATTTTTAGTAATGATGGAAATATTCTTGAATTAATCTCAAAGGCAATAAATGGTAGTTGGACTATCCGATTCGTTAAAGATGTTTTTGAAAGTTTCGAAAATGAAGAGGGTGGTGGATGGATTTTTGAAAAATTTACACTTATATTTGATGAATTTGGTATTGGAATTGATCTCACTTCAAAATCTGGTACAAAATCTGGTCTCTCCATTCATGAAAAGTTAGTGCAATGGCTCCAAAAAGAAGGATTATTACTCGTGAAAAATTGCCTCGAAAAACAAATTGAATTTTCGTGTATTAGAGCTATAAGGGCTTGGGGAATTGCTATAAGAATGTTTGGATTTGTATGTTTTTTTAAATTATTTTAACTTTAAATTGAATTAATTTTAGGCAGAAATTCAACCAAGCGGAAAGACTAATTCGTGTGTCTCTGTTTTTCCTTTGGCAATTCGTTCAGTGCATCTAAGTGTCGCGAAAGAGGCTTTTCGCTCCTGGAAAATTCTTGTAACAGTATTTGCTAGTGATCCAAGGTGGAGTATGCTTGTTCTGTCTTCTGAAAAAAGTTGGGATTTTTTGTCTTTTTTTATTATCCGGTTAATTATAATTTTTACATAATTAAGGTGCAAAAATTGCCAGTCGGCTTGAACTTATTCTTAAAGCTTTAAAATACAAACAAGTCCCAGAAATGGCTAATGAAATGTTTGATTGTTGGTGGTTTTGTTGTATATCTCTCGAATCTCGTCTTTCTATTCATTTTGAAGATGTATATATTTTTAAAATTAAAAATAAATTTATATTTTTTAGGTTGCACACGGTCTTCTTCGTTATTGTGTTGGGGGAACAACCGATTATAAATCAACTAACGAGGAATTTTCTATTATTTATCAAAGTGTTAGTGGCCCTTTAGGCACAAATCTTGTTTCTTTACTTAATTCAAAATTGGAAAGGAAAGCTTATTCGCATATTACTTTAAAGGAAATACCTGAATTGTGGCCTCGTCTTTTGGATGTTTTAGAATCTCTTATAATTGTGTCGCCGAAATTACGTTTGTTTTATTGTGTTAGGGACTTAGCTATACTATATAATCAGACCCGTAGGTCTCCCCGAAATGGGATTTTTGCCTTACAGCTTGTTTTTCTGGCTATCAGGCTTCCAAAATTTTCATTTCGCCTGCGGCGCAAAAATCATTTTTTGTTTTTTATGTTTTATTTTTATCGACTACTAACATAAGGAAAATTGATGATTTTAAGTGAGGAAAGAAATTATGGAAAAACCAAGGGATCCTTGTTTTTAAATAGATCCTTGTTTTTAAATATTTTAATTTAATTTATTTTTTGTTTATTAAAGACACTATAGTAATCGACTTAACTCATTTTTTAGATAATGCAAAACCGTGCGTTTTTGATAATCCAATTGTTCTTGTTGATCATAGTGTTTACGCCATGCAATGTATTCGGTTTTGCGACGTTAAATGCAATAGAAAGAAAATAGGTTTTTTCAATTTTGTTTAATTTTTAAAATATTTTTCTTTTAGTTAAATTTGAGCAAAGAATTACGAATTTATTTGTCACTTTATTTAACAATATTTACAATCTTTCACCTTCTACTGATATAGATCGCTCAGGCCAATTAGTTTTGTTTCTTGCACAATTTGTAGCTTGGACGAAGGAAACAACCATGCAATCTGAATCACTAAATGTATATACTATTTTTTTATTTTTTTACATTCGGGCTTTTCCTTCTGATTGATTGGAAACTTGGATAAATGATAAAAGTACTATTGAATTATCTCCACGCATTTCTTGACTAAATTGAACTTTGTAGAAGGGCTTAATTCATTTTTTTGATCAATTCCTCTTCATGGCTAAGTGCCTGGTACCATAAAAGGTCTAAAGAAAATACAGAATTTTTCAAATGCCGCTAAAATTAATTTTTTATTTAATTTTGTAGAATTGCATTTCTCAAATCAAAAATCGCAACCCATTTTCACAAATTGAGCCTGCACACACATCTTACATTGAACAACTAAAGGAAGGGCTCGAAATATCGGAAGGGAATACCTCTGTTGTGGTTGACGAATCCGTAGAAGATAAGCCTAATGAAATAGAAGAAAATATTGAAGAAGAATCTACTGAAGATGTAAATAAAATTGTCAATGAAATTATTGAAGGATTAATAGATAGTTCAGAAAAGGCGAATAATTTAATAAATGATGAATCAACTAATTTACAAGAACAAATTTTATTGAATACTCCTTCAACTGTTGTGGTTATTATGCTTTTGATATTGTTTTTAATAATGTATCTTAGGAATGCGGTGAGGCAATACATAAAAATTTAAAGGCAATACATAAAAGTCCGGCTAGGCGTAGTTTTACATCTAAAAACGGAGGTTTATTTTTTAGCTAACGAACTTCAATACTTTATCATTTTAGGATTTGGTTCACCAGGAATATTAAGAAAACGAGAACTTTCAAGCGGTACAAGCAAAAGTGTTCATTGGTCTCCTGTTCTCGTTCGTTCACGTTCAAAATCACCTGACTCTAGGAAGTTGCAACGTTTAGGCAGCGGCAAATCTGCTTCTAATTCTCTTTGGAATGGTTTCTTTTAAATTAGATAATTATACCGATATAGGTACCAAACTCGGCTTTTTCGAACCAATGGTCCAGTATAGTTTTTGTGCACCCTAATTGTGGGTGTAAAATTCCTGTAAAAATTTTATAGGAAAACAATAACTTATTGAAAATAGAGGTACCAGTTATAAAACAGGGCTTTATAGAGGGAGATATCCGATGACCGGTACTACTAATTATGAATACCTTTCCGTTTAATTAGGAAATATTTTTTCACCTTGGTCATTTACGATCTAAGCGTCATACATAACATTATTTTATAATTTTTATGTTAAAGGACCACCTCTTCGCTCATTAAACGAGGAAATTGTTGAACCACCTTCAAAACTTTCTAGAATGGAGCCGTCGCATTCAGAGCAAGAACAAGTTGAAGAAATGTGTGAAATCGATTCCGAAGAAACTTGTAATGGCAGCGATGGAGAATTTCATTGGGTCACTGTCTTTGGCTTTACGCCTGATTATCGTGATGGCGTTTTGGAATTATTTTCTCGACATGGGGATATCATGGCACACCGGGTATTTTTTAATTTTAACCTTTAAATTTATTTTTTTTGTGGTGTAAGGCGACAAAGGATGGAAATTGGGTGCATATTCGTTATTCGTCACCTGTTCATGCTCGTCAGGCTCTCTCCAAAAATGTAATACTTTTCCGTGGACAAATGATTGGTGTTGTGCCGTGTAGGGAAAAAACAACAGTTTCACCAAAAACTTCTGGAAATAGTTCCAATGGTTCCTGCTCATTTTTGGAAAATGATATGTCTGGCGTTGAACCACTGACTAGACTTGTGCCGTCTACTTCTTTCTACAAAGAAGACGCCTCAGTTTCCAAGTTTTATTTTTTCCGAGCATTATAACGTAGTTAATAACTTTAGTCGTGCACGAATTTCCTTCTCAACACGGGCTGGAATACGTCCACTCAATTCATGTCCTGTTTCCATGAATGGCAATGTTAGTTATTTTTATTAATTTAAATACCTATATGTATTATTAATGGGAGAACTCATATTTATGAATATATTTTTTTAACTTCAGGCTGATTCAAGCCTTGTGAAGGGAAAGGAAGATTCATTTATTGGAAAGCTTTGCAATAGTATATTCAGCAATGGAGGTGAAAATAGTGCTTCTACTAATACAGATTAATTTATCAATCGGGTTGAGAATTTGTTTTTGGGATGTACACAATAAACAAATTAATAGATTTTTTGACCTCTTTGAAATATTGAATCAAATTTTGAACAAAATTTTTTGGCATTTTTTGTTTATATTGAACTTAAAAATTATTTCTAAATTAATTTTGAAATGCACATAGGTATATAAAAAAGCATTGTATACTTTATAACAGGACTGATCAGGGGTGAGCGCATTGCGTTAAATTTTGGTTGCATGTTGCGTTATTTTTTGCGAAATTAACGCAAAAATACAACTAATCTGAGCACAAAAATGGAAGAAATCTATCTCCTTGACCTTTCAAAATTTAAGCCTGCGGCGCATGAAAAGGAAGAAATCCGGTGCGTGAAAAGGGAAAAAATATATTCTGACATGGAGCGAAGAAAACTTCGGCTCTAGTTCTGGTGTCCTTATCTTCCGGTATCACCTTTTGCCCGTGCGTACCACCATGGCCATAGACGAACGGCCATTCTGAAACGTCCCCTTCTCGAAATTTTATTTGAGTCTAGAAGTCTGAGTCTTTTTCAGAGTTTCTGTCTAGAGTCTTTTTTCCCCCATTTCCTTGCCTTACATCAGTAATTTTTCAAATGGCACTTGACGAGTCAACAAAGAAGAATTTGAAACAGATTCCCTTGCTGAAAACAAATGCGGGTCCAAGGTTGTGATAAATTTGGATTTTTAATAATTTTTAATTAGGGACGGACCTTTATGGCTTGAGCGTTTAAAAGAGGAATACAATTGTCTTATTACTTTCATAAATAATAATAAAGCAAATGATTCAGATTGGTTTAGATTAGAATCAAATTCAGATGGGACAAGATGGTTAGTTAATATTTTTTAAATTGAATATCTTAAAATATTCAGGTTTGGCAAATGTTGGACATATCATGATAAAATTAAATATGAATTCGATATTGAATTTGACCTTCCTGTTACATACCCTAAAACTGCACCAGAAATTGGTATCGTGTTATCTCGCCAAAAGCTTGACTCGCCAAAGCTTGACTCGCCAAAAGCTTGACTCGCCAAAGCTTGACTCGCCAAAAGCTTGTTTCGCCAAACCCCCAAAAGCTGTTGACTCGCCAAACCGTGGAAAAAAGCTTGTTTCGCCAAACCCCCAAAAGCTGTTGAATCGCCAAACAGTGGAAAAAAGCTTGTTTTGCCAAATAAATACCAAAACTTATTATTATTCAATTTGTTAATAAAACTGTGGAATTTTTTATTATTTACCTCGCGGTGGAATAACCTGTTGCTTTTAGCCTGTTGGTTTTTAGTCTTCGCTGGAAAAACTGTTTTTGTGCCAGGCTGATTTTTGGGTTCAAAAATTCGATTATACAGAGGATACCTCATTCGAAAGTGCTCGACGAGCTGAGTCGAATGACACCAAAATCTGCTCGGTTGGATGATTCTGAACCGAATTATAACCAACTGAATCTTCGCTGGAAAAACTGTTTTTGTGCTGCTACGGAGGGTAGGCCGGACATGGTCTTCGCTACACGATGGCCGTGCTTCGCTGCGGTCGTGCTCGCTTCGCTCGCGGCGACCGTAGCGAAGCGGCGGCCGTCGTTCCGCTCGACATGCCCGGCTTCCTCCGCAGCGGCAAAAACTTTTTCCGCGTAGGCATTATGTGAGAGGTTTCCACACTTTGTATTATGAAGGATTTTGGAGGAGGATTATATTATACACAAAGAGGAGTTTTATAAAATTCTTCTACAGTTTGGCAATTCAACAGCTTTTGGGTGTTTGGCAAGACAAGCTTTTTACCACGGTTTGGCAATTCAACAGCTTTTGGGGGTTTGGCGAAACAAGCTTTTTTCCAGGGTTTGGCGAGTCGACAGCTTTTGGGGGTTTGGCAAGATAAGCTTTTTTCCACGGTTTGGCGAGTCAACAGCTTTTGGGGGTTTGGCAAGACAAGCTTTTGGCGAGATAAAACGTGCCGCAGAAATTGGTTCACATGTTTTAACAGTTTATTTTAATATTATTTTTTATAGCATTACCTGAATTGGATGGAAAAACTGCTAAAATGTACAGAGGTGGGAAGATTTGTTTGAGTGAGTCTTAATATTCTTTGAAGAATTCTAATTTATATTTTAGGCGATCATTTTAAGCCACTCTGGTCTAGGTTAATTTTTAAATTATTATTTTTGTAAAAATATAGTTTACAAGGGAACATTTCGAACTGTGAGTAAAAAGTTCGAAATAAAAGTTATACCATCGTGTAGAGCATCGTCGAAAACCTTTATGGTTTCCGGCTTTTTCGGCTCCGACCCCCATTTCGAAAAGTTATAGGTCTTCAAAGTTTTCGATTTTTGGAGCGGTTGAGTCGCCCTCACTTTTCTTATTATTTGTCTTACTAAAGAGAAAAATGAGACTCCTTTTCTCCATTTTTCCTTTCTTCTTCTTTTCCCATGTCGGTTAAAGAAAGAGAAAAAGAGGAGAGGAAAGAAAAGGAAAAGAGGCATGTCTGCCATCTCCTCTTTCCTTTTTAATTGACATTAGCTGCAAGGCAGAGATGCCTCTTTTCCTTTTCTTTTCTCTCCTCCTTTTCTCTTTCTTTAACTAATATTGGAAAAGAAAAGGAAAGGAAAAAAGGAGGATGGGAGTCTTATTTCTCTCCTAATAAAAGAAAACTCTCTCTTTATGAGGGCGACTCAACCGCTCCAAAAATCGAAAACTTTGAAGACCTATAACTTTTCGAAATGGGGGTCGGAGCCGAAAAAGCCGGAAACCATAAAGGTTTTCGACGATGCTCTACACGATGGTATAACTTTTATTTCGAACTTTTTACTCACAGTTCGAAATGTTCCCTTGTTAGAAATGCTCCAAAATTTGGAATAGCACATGCTCTTTCACTTGGATTGGGACCTTGGATGGCTGTTGAAATTCCGGAAATGATTGAGAGAGGGACAATAACGAAACCTTAGATTTGGTTTTGTATTTTGTTTTATCTTGAGAGATATAAATATTTGAAAAATATTTTTTGTAATTAAATGTTTTTATCAAAACATTTGGTATTTTGACTTGTTTTTCTGTTTCATATCAATAATTTAATTTTACATTTCATATAATTTTATAGAGTTTTGTTGACATTCTAAATCATAATTATGAATCAATTTCGCGATTTTTCGGACCTCAAAATGACAGAAAAAACGAATATCAACTCTTCAAATGATGCTCAGCAATTTGCTCCAAGTTTTTTGTTTGGCGGTCAACAGCCTGCTAGGCGCAGTTTTACAGCTAAAAACGGAGGTTTAATTTTAATTGACAGACTGACAATACTCGGTTATTTTAGAATATGGTTCGCCAGGAATATTAAGAAAACGGGAACTTTCAAGTGGTACGGGCAAGAATGTTCACTGGTCTCCTGTTCTTGTGCGTTCACGTTCAAAATCACCTGACGCCAGGAAGCTGCAACGTTTAAGCAGCGGAAAATCTGCTTCTACTTCTCTTTGGAATGGTTTCTTTTATATTAGCTAATTTAAAGATATTAATCTGAGCTAGTGAATTATTGTAAATTTGAGTAGAATCGGTTATTAATATTTAGGAATACTTTTCGTTTCGATAGGAAATATTGTTGCACTTGGCTAATTTACTGTTTAGGCTCCTGACAATGAAATTTTTTTATGTTAAAGGACCTCCTCTTCGCTCATTAAACGAGGAAATTGTTGGACCACCTTCAAAACTTTCGAGAATGGAGCCGTCGCATTCAGAGCAATTTAGCTTTCAGAGCAATGGTGGTGAACAAGTTGAAGAAATGTGTGAAATCGATTCCGAAGAAACTTGCAATGGCAGCGATGGAGAATTTCATTGGGTCACTGTTTTTGGCTTTACGCCTGATTATCGTGACGAAGTTTTGGAATTATTTTCTCGACATGGGGATATCATGGCACAACGGGTATTTTTTAATGTTTAACTTTTTAATTTTTTTGTTATATAAGGCAACGAAGGATGGAAATTGGGTACATCTTCGTTATTCGTCACCTGTTCATGCTCGACAAGCTCTCGCCAAAAATGCAACACTTTTTCATGGACAAATGATTGGTGTTGTGCCGTGTAGGGAACGGGATGCTTTGACTGTTCAAGAAACAACAGTTCCACCAAAATCTCGAAATAGTTCTAACGGTTCCTGCTCATTTTTGGAAAATGATATGTCTTCGTTACTTCACTTTAATGGTGGTGATACTCCGACAAGACTTGTTCCGTCTACTTCTTTCTGCAAAGAAGACATCTCAGTTCCGAGGTTTTGTTTTGTGGATCATTATGCATATATTTATTTCATTTCTTTAGTCGTGCACGTCTTTCCTTCTCAACACGATCTGGAATGCGTCCACTTAACTCAAGTCTTGTTTCTATGAATGGCAGTGTTAGTTTTTCTAATTTAAATATAAGACTCCAATATTTTTGGGCAAGCTGACGTTTCGTAATATTTCAGTATCCGATGGGTCTGATACTATATTTTCCTATTGAAAAAATAGTTTTTGCACACAAATCCAGATATGTCTGTCCCCACTTTTTGTTGATATTCCTTAAGTCCTTATTGCTATTCGGATATTTATTTTGTATAAATTTCAGGCTGATTCAAGCCTTGTGAAGGGAAAGGAAGACTCATTTATTGGAAAGCTTTGGAACAGTATATTCAGCAGTGGAGGTGATAATAGTGCTTCTACTAATACAGATTAATTTATAAATAATCGGGTTGTGAAATTGTTTTTTTGGATGTACACAATAAAAAAATAATGGATATTTTCGACCTCTTTTTGGATTATTTAAAACGTTTTTTGAATGAAATTTGATATTACTTTATATAAGGTATTACTTTTAAATATTTATTTTTATTTGTTTTATTTCTCTAACTTTTTATTGTTTTAAAACCCTAAAAATACTCAAATATATACAAATATTTTTTGATTTATTTATAAACTCATCATTGGTTGTTTAGGTTGTCTTTTATCATAAAATGTTGGTGCTTGAAGTAAAATCCAACAAGTGCCAAATACACAAGCAATTGAAAAAATAATAAGAAATAGGCGGTCAAAAACCTGTTTAGGGAGAATTTTTTAATTTATGATATTTTGTTAGGATTTTTATTAGTCCTATTTACCCCAAAAATTCATGATTTTTTAAAATAAAATTACCATAGCGACAAATTTCCATTCCATATCGGCCTGAATTATAAAAAATATGAGTAATTTTTATTTAAAATTTACTTTTGTATCCCGATCTTTTTTCTTCAATAATTCAGCTATAAAACACAAATTCTCGAAAGATTGCAAAGCTTTTGGTGAATTATATATTTTTGCTAATTTGGTTGCTAAAGGCGATTTATTTGTATTTCCTAATTGTCCAGTACTTCTTAAAAGGGGAATACCACGTTGACCGATTTGGGGAAAGTCACGTTCGAAATTTGCAAATAACTGGGAAGAAGAAGCAGAACTATAACCTAAATTAAACAATTATAATTTATTTGAGGAAAATTTTTTACGATTTCCTTGTGGAAATCGTCTCATAAACACTGGCCGTCTCATCATTAAAAGGCGTGGAAGTAAATTAAGAAAAACACTTCGGACAGTACTGCTCATTTGGTGAGTTGTTGGTTTGCGAAAATGGAATTGTAGAGCTTTAAAGAATTTGTAATTTATTAGTGTAAAGCATATATGTAGCTAGTTAATTCCTAAGGCTGCGCAGTAGGCGGCGTGTGTAACAACACATCAGTCCGGTCTACTGAAGATGCTGGTTCGCTCCCAGCCGCCAAATAACCTTTTGTACTAGCTAAAGGAGTGAAATAGCTGTAGCCCAGCTGCTTTACTTTAGCTTTTTAAGGGAATTTGAATGATTTGTTTGAATGATACCTAATTTAATTTTCGATAAGGTCCTCCTCTTCCCTCCCATCTCCCTTCTTTCCATTAAATTATTCTTATTAGACATAATTTTTTTAAAAATATTTTAAAATTTTTTAAAAACTCACAAACAACAGTAATTAAAACAGAAAGTGTAACTAATATCATTGTAAATAATAAATATTTTCCAACAAAGGGTAAAGTAGTGCTGTTTGCAGGGATTATTTCAATATAAAATTTTTTAATTAAAAGAAATTTTTTAAATTTAATTTACAAGTAAAAGGAAGAACATAGTTAAAGCAACAAGTATATTAATTGAAAGAGAAATTTTTTCACCAGATTCTGATGGAAGGTAGAAAACAAGTGCTGTGAGAAAAGAAATACCCACACAAGGGAAGACTAAGTTAACAGTGTAAAAGAGAGGTTTTCGACGTAATGCAAGATTAAACTAAAAGAATAATTTTTTAAATTAAAAATTCAAAAATTTACATCAATTTCTTCATAATCACCATTTTTGGAACCCATAAATCGTTTAAGACGTCTTTTTGCCTGAAAAAGAGGGAAATAACCAAAATGCTTATTTTTCTTTTATTTTTTCTTCTGGGTCCATTAAAAATTTTTGGATCCCTATTCATAGGTGTAGGTGCTGAAATTCTTTAATTTCTAGATTTTCTAGTCATTAATTTAATCCGTATTCCCCTTTTGATATATTTATTTTTAAATATTTTTAAGGATTTTAATAACTTGAGTTCCCATAATATCCCATTCCACAGAAGGATAATAATCACTAAGGTCTATTCCATCTTCCACAATTGTTTCAACTTCCTCCTGTCCATAATTACCAATAAATTTAACATCTGTGCTGCTTTCATTAACCAAAGTTAAATGTAAAAGATTTGTTGGGAAAGACCACGAGGCAAACTTTGAAATTAAAAGAAATTTATAAGTAATTTAATTTCAAGACTACAGTAGTTACTCTTATAGAATGGATAAACCCTTTAGATACTTTTATTATGTAGATTAAATTAGGTACCTTTTATTAGAATTTATTGCCCTCTACTTTATATGAGAAACTACAGCAGTAAGATTTAAAAAAATTTTTTACCTTAAGATGACAATTTTGTTCATCAAATGGAAACCTTTTTTAATTAAAAGTAAAAAACTAACAAAAAATTAAAATAAAATAAACCATTGAATATCAATCTAAAAATTATTAATTTTAATTTTTTCATTTAATTTAATTTACTTGACAGAGAGATTTAAAAATAGCTGGAGGTTCCCAAACAACTCTCCCATCCGAATGAAGTGTTGCTTTTGTATTTATCGTTATATTATAAAAGCCTTCTGCATTCTAGTTTAAAAAATAATTAGAAAAGATAAGGACTTAGTACAAATATTTATAGAAAGCTTAAACTGCATCTAAAAATGAGGATTTTGATAGAAATAAGATGTCTCAAAAGAACAATCCAAAAAGCGTATAAAATGGTTATCTTTAAAAATAATCGGCAAAAATATGGTACACTACGTATACTTTTTGAAAAGTATTATTTTATTTTAATATGGAAATGATTCTCAAAAATCCTCCTTGAAGAGTTAGAGTTCTAAACTCAAATAGACTTAACTGACATAAATCTAAAAATCAAGTGTACTGACGTGAGTAACGTAACTTCCTCTATGATCTATAACCTTACCTTCTATTTTTATTAAAATCTATTTCGTATTACCAGTTATTTCAGAATATTATTTATCTTATTAGTAAATTCATTGTACCCAATAAACAAATGCTTAATTTTAAGAAAAACACTAAAAAAAGAAAAGAAATGATATCAACTTACATTAATAAGAACAATATCTGGTACCTTAAAAGTAATTTAAAATTTTTTTTATGAAATTAATACCCAAATCATTTCATAAGGAACATAAAGAACTGAAACTCCACCATATTCAGACGGTTTCCAACTCAATTTTCGGTCAAACCATTCTTGTTTTAGCCAAACTTTGAATTTAATTTTTATTTAATAATTAATATTTCTTTGTAAATATTACCAGAAATAGTCATTATCTGATCAAGTTCATGCTTTAGAATTGAAAGAATAATTTAATAAATATGTATTTATATATAATTTTCCCGTATTCTGCTAAATATTCCCCAAATTTAATTACTAGCACAAGTTACTCAAAATTTTTATTTATATTTCATAACCTTTGGATAATTGTTATTACTATGATGGGGTTATCTATAAGAAAATATTTTCCCTGGGAGAGAACACTAGCACCATTTATGGAATCACCCAAGAACCAGAACTACACGGTTCTTTGAAATCACACAATTTAAAAAAATTTTTCTCAATTAAATATATGTATGAATACCAAAATATTTTTTAAAATATTTCTATTAAATAATTACCACATCAATAATTTGTGAAAGTCTAAGCCTTAAATAAACATTAATTGCTTCATTTGGATAAATTGCTGGCCTTCTATGTCTATTATACGACATCTATTTAAATTTTAAATTTAAATTTCATATTTACAATACCATTAAATCGTCAAAAAGTCTTTTAGCATTTTCATTAGCCAAAACAGTTTGTGGAATATTTGTATTTCCATAACAAATAAATATTAATAAAATAAATAAATTAAATAAATTAATTAAAATTTTATTTTGAATAAATAAAAATAAAGAGATTCTATTTTTGGATATTATTAACATTAAATGTTTACGATATTCTAAAATTTCTATAAATAAAAAATCTTTAAATTTTTAAATAAATGGAGAAAATATTTTTTATTTTATTTAAATTAAAAAATCCCTTTTTAATTTAGCTGATAATAAAATTATATATTTATTTATGCCGATTTTATTTAAAACGTGGATTGTTAAGAATATTGATAATTTTAAAGTTTTATAGTATGCTCTGTTTTTAAGAGATATGTAAATGAAGTAAAAATAATTAAAAGTTGAATTTCCTAAATTTATATTTTAATATTTAATTTAAAAAATAATTTTTCGAATTATATTTTTAACTAAAATCGACCACCGAAAAGAAAAAGTGTAAAAAAAATAAAATGAAAAATACTAAAAAAAAGAAGACAGCTACTAACAAACTCAATATTTTAGGCCACATAGTTATTGCAAGATTTTGGAGGAATTAAAAGAAAAGAAGAAAAAAATTGGGCGACACTTGGCTTTGATATATTTAAAAAAATATTTTTTTGTGTTTTATTTTATGGATTAACGGTTTTCTGTTTCCAATATTTTTTTCAATTTTATCCTCAGAATCATTCCAATTATGGAATAATCATTATTGTTAACTCACTTTATATCCAAATTATGTTATAAAAATATCAAAATATTATATATTAAACTTTTAATTTAAAAAAATAAAAATATAATAATATTTAGTTTTTTTGTAATCAAATTAATCTCTCTTTCAATTTATTATAAATCATTATCTAAATTATCAATTAATTGTGCTATCCATTCCGAAGCTTTTTCACTTATTTTTCTTCCAATTTCTAAAACATCCGAATGACTAATATCCATTGGATTATCCAAATCCAGACTACTACAATTTGTAATTAAAGAAAAAGCAAAACAACGCAATCCCAATTGTCTAGCAACCATTACTTCGTGGCAAGTGGACATTCCTTTAAATTTTTTTGAAAAGAAAAATAGAGATTTTATTTGTAATTTATTTAAGTATACCAACAGCATCTGCACCGAGTTTTGCAGCTAAAGAAACTTCAGCCGTTGTTTCATAATGAGGACCGGCATTCATTAAATAAACTCCTTCTTTAATGGATATTCCAAAATTTTTAGCTAGCACGAAAGCTTTTTGTCTGAAAGAAATTTTTAAAAATTTAATTTAAATAAATAGTGAATAAGAATTCTGGATTTTTTACAGCTAAATATTTTGAAACTTGCGGAAAAGGAATTTTAAATTAATCCAAGACCTCAATTTCTGGTCATAAGCATTTTGCATTGACACAAAACGATTGCCAAAACGAGGATCATTAAGCCCAACAAGAGGAGAAAATCTATAAAAAATATATTAAAATAAATATTTTCTTTTTAATTACCCAATTAGACCAGGCATAAAAATATGATCTTTAAGTATCATTAAATCCCCAATATTTAAATCTGAATTGACACCTCCAGCAGCATTTGAAGCTATTAATGTTTTAACACCCATCATTGCCATTAATCTAACAGGCATTGTACACTTAAAAGTAATTAAATAAGAATAACCCCTTCAGTAGAGACTTAGGTCTAAATTTTGGTAATCAAAATTTTTGAATGATTTCCCGACTAGATCCAACCTCCAACAATTTTTTAGCATCCATGTATCCCCAATAATTTAAAAAACAAACTAAAGCCATATCCATATTATGTTCATATGGGTGAAATCTTCCCTGTAAACAAATACAATATTTCCCTCCTAACCATCCAAAAATAACATTTCCTTTATGTCCAATAACTAAAAAAATATTTTTAAAAATTCTTATAAACTTCTTCTAACCGCTAGGTAAAGGAAATCCAGGCAATTTATCAAAAGGTATAATAATTGGTTTTTCCATTCTGTCAGCCAAATTATTTAAACCAGAGCCACAAATAATTCCAATTTGAGGAAAATCATTTTTAATGCCAGCAATCGAAATAATTCGTTTACTTAACCAAATAAGATCGTTGTAATTATTTGGACTTTTTTTTTGGAAAAAAATAAGAATTTTTAAATTTTAAAATTAAAAATTACTTAATTTTCTTTCGGAAACATTTTTTTCTGATAAAAGAAAATGGGGAGGATTTAAATGTTTTGTGTTGTATAATGTCATTAAAAGGTAATATTTTAGTAGATTTATTATTTTCAATATTATGACAATTATTTAAATTTTTAATTGATAATGTTGACATTTTTTTAAATAATTTAAGTATATATTCTATAAATATTTATTTAAAATAGAATGGATGAATAACAGTTTAAAAAATCATTGAATATTAAAATTCAAAGTTTATTTAAAATAAAAAAAAGAAAACATTAAAAATAAAAGGAAATAAAAACTGTTAAAGTACAGTTCTATTGACAGTGAGCTTATGACAGATGTGCCATTATACATATATTTAACGTACTTTGTAGTATTACGAGGGTTGCCAAATCAAGAAAATCATAATTTATTTTCTTTGAAAAAATTATTTAAAAGTACTTTATACTTAAGAAATAAATAGTTAAAACAAAGTTTAGAAATAATTTTGTTTTTTGACATAAATGCACCATACATATCAAGTGAGCCATTATACTCCACGCTTATTTTAATCATGATGATTAAAGTTAAAATAATTTTTGGAGTATATATTTAAATGAATCAGCAACTATGTACATATTTATAAAATTGTAGATTGATTTTTGTAAAATAATAATTAAAACAAATAGTCTTTTAATTATATATTCAATAAATGTTTGGTTATTTTTTTATCAGTAAATTTTTTATCAAAGTAACTGCATACTCTTGCAACCAAAGCTAATAAAAAAGTACAATTGATGAGAATTTAATTTTCTGATTGTGTGTTATAAATTTATTTTTGCTTAATTTTAAATATGATATTCTCTGAATAAAAGTGTTTATAAAATAAATTGTAACACATTTGCGAAAATATGTATTTTTATTTAAATTAAATATTTGATACCACAATTAACTTCCAACATACCGTATTTTCTCGATTAATTCCCCTCCCTCGAATAATTCCCCCTCTCGATTAATTCCCCATGCTAGAGTTGAGTTGAAACAATAATTCCCCACCCCCGAATACCCTACTGCACGTTCAAATGCCAAAACTCGAATAATTCCCCTCCCTCGATTAATTCCCTCTGCTAAGGAAGGGTGGAAAAAATAATTCCCCAGGGGAATTAATTGAGAAAATACGGTAGTTTAATCCATCGTAAATAAAATAAAAGTAAAAGATGAAACACACATAGGTACTTTAAACATTTTTTAAATGTATTCATATTTTTGGGGGATGATCAATTATCCTTCGACTATTATAAATAACGAGAGTAATGCTGTTTGTATTTTTTGTTCTCGCATTGAGAGAAATTGGTGGATTTAAAGGGATTTAGAGGGATTAAAATGGATTTGGCGGGATTAGTGGTGGACCTGGAGAGATTTAAGTGAATATCGAGAGCATGATATCAAGAGAGTGCATTTGGATAGGTAGGAGGGTTAAGAAGATATGGATGGAGGAACTCGTGCCAAAAAGACCCCAACCTGCTGAAAATGAATATTTTTCTCTTTGGACGAAGTTTTGGTCAGTCGAAGTTTTGGCCGGACGAAGTTTTATCTGTTCGAAGTACATATTACTCTGACACGGTATCTAGTGTGTAACATTTTTTCTTTAATTAATGGAGTAGAAACTTTATTTAATATAAAAATGATGCAATCTCCTAGGAAGTATTTTAATAATGTAAGTATTATTGATGGGCGAGCGTCAAAACAAGGAATTCCAAAACACGAAACAGATGGAATTGATGGAATTTAGTTCTAAAAATGCCTTATTGTCTAGTAGAGAATACATATGTATTGAATGGAAAAATGTCATAAACTATATAATTTTTAATATTTATACATATTTTTAATTGAAATTTTATTTAAAAATTTAATTAATTTGGGAGAAGAGTAAATAAAAATAATCTATTATACCATAAATCTTCTAATTTAATAAACTACTCCTGTAGGGACTTTATTAATTAAAATTGTTTTAAGAAAATCTCAGAGAAGCGTTATCATATCTCGGACAATGTTAAGATATTTGGATCCGATGTGAAAATTTTTTGATTCAGAATAAATAATACTTGTTCTTAGCCCTATGGTGTTAAGGATAGAGAACTTTATTTCTTAAATTATGTATTTATAGAATTTAATAATTATTATTTTTCTAACAATTTAATAATAATAACCAACCTCACAATCAAACTGAAATTAATGAAACAAATAAATCAAAATAAAAAATATATTCCTAATGAATTAATTGTTGATATATTTAAAGCAACAAATAGAACCAATACAACAAAAATACAACGACTTGAAGACAAAATAAAAAAGTAAAATTCTGTCTAAAAATTTATAAATTTAGGAATTTATTTTGTTAAATAGAAAATTAAAAGGAGTATTTAATCAAATAAAAAGTTTTCCTAGAAAGAATTTTTAATTGAGAAAATAGGAAATTTTCATCTCATTTACATATTTTATCCTTATCTTTTTGTCTATGACTGTAATTTAAAACCAACATCGTAAATTTTATTTAATTTTGAGGTATTGCTAAAAATTTTTTTATAAAATTTAAAAATTATGGATTACATAAGATTACATAATACACCTTTTTCGATCTATCTACATATATTGTTGTTAAATGCTAATGACAAAAATTTGACTTATGTCAGTCTAGTTACCCATAGATTCTCGTTGATAAATGTGCATATATTATCTACATAGGTCGGAAATGGGATTATACATGAATTTATTTTTAATGTAGTAATTAATTTACCCGAATCATTGAAAAATAAATTCGTTTTCCTTAATTTTTTAAAAATTAGTATAATTTAGCCTAGGAAGTTCCTGATTTTTATAAAGCTACATATATCCCTTCCAATAAAATTTATAAGTATAATCTTTTGAGTGATTGATATTTCGATCAAGAGTTAAGCCAAGTACTAAAGTAGTAGAGTATTTAATAATTTTATGGCTGGATATTTTAAGTCAAACAGCTATGAACGACATAAAAGGTATCACCAAAACAACAAAACAAATATATGAAACTTGGTGTGTGTACGCTAGAAATTGTCTCAAGTCTTCAAGTATTGCTTATATTTATTTCCAAAACTTAAAGGAAATAAAGGCAAGTAATTAAATTATTGATATTAAAACATGGAATGATCAAAACACGGTTCAGAGGAAAAATTAGTTCTGGTTTTAAAAATATTCTGATTTTTAAAAATCAAAATTTTCAAAATCAGAATTAAATTTTTCTTTGGATTTTGATTTTTGAGTTTGAGTTAATTGAATTTCGTTTAATTTAGTTCGATTTAGATTTAATTTATTTAAATTGATTATTTAATTTATTTAAATTAATTTTTAATTAATTAAATAATTTATGAATTAATTATAAAATTAATTAATTTAAATTAATATTTAATTTATTTAAATATTTTAATTTACTTTTTTTAAATTTAATTTAGTTTCAATCAAAAAACTCAAAAATTCATTTAATTTTTGGCCGTTCTGTGATTTGATAACCTAAAATTTGTAAAATAACCCATTAACAGTTAAAAATTTTTACAAATTTTTAAATTAAAAAAATTTTTAAATTAATTTTCAAATTTAAAACAAAATTGAATTTATATATCTACTTCTTTACCTATAACCTCTCTTTTTTCCTTTTATGAAGCACATAGTACAATAATATTTATTTGAATAAAATAATTCTGCAAAGAAAAGTTAATTTGTTAACCCCACAAAGGTTAACTAGTGTCACAGATTTTTTCTTTAACATTTTCCTTTTTTATTTTTGCTTATTTATATATTTTTTATTAATTTAAAAATTTTTTTTTATAAAAATCAATTAGAAATAAAATTCCATAAAATATTTTGTTAATTATTTTTTAAATTAACAATTTTTATAGTAAATCTTATTAAGGCCCTATTTGAAAAGAAAATAATGAGCGCAGAAGAGAACCAGTCAATTAATGGGAGTGTGGGTTTATTTTTTAATTCCCTGAATTTAATTTTCCAAAAATATTTATGGACTGGCTAAAACTCTAAAAAATTTAAACGATCGTTAAGTATTGCTTGAAGATTTTTTTATTCAGAAAATTTAAGGATATAACCCATAAAATTTTTTAAATATAAAATTTCCTTTAAAAATTCAATTTAAAAATATTCATTATTTTTTAGCATTTAATTCATCTTACAAATAGATGGATTCGAATTGACGAGGCTTATACCTGCTGTAATCTCAAATGCATTAACTCAAATATAGCTAATGGTATATGCTATACAAATGGCTTTGTTAGAGTGGAAAATGATTTTTCTGTTAGGTATTTTTCTACAGGGGATCATTGTATGTCTGACATTTAAATAAAAATATAGAAAATTAAAATTAAGTACGTGATGCTGCTATTATTGTTTATGCCGAAAATGGATTTAGTAGAGAAGATGCTTTAGATGTTGGTTATTCCCTTTTTTATTATGAAGTGACATTGACGAATATGGATAATTTGGCAGAGTTGGAAATTTTTAAAAAAAAAAGTCTAATTATTAAATATTTAGAGATTCCTTCTTGATTGGTTTAGGAGAAGATAATTTGGATGTTTATCTTATGAGTAATGAAAACAGTTTTACGCGTAAAAATATTGGACGTATCCCATTTGATCACAATTGGAGTATTAATGACGTGATTGGGTGCGGAATTGTTTATCCTCCACCATACAAGAAATCAGGAGTGCCTTATGTTTTCTTTACCATAAATGGTTCAAAGATTGGTGAATAATTTTTTTAAAAATTGATTAAGTTGATATAGCATTAAGTTGTAGATTTAAGTTGATATTTTTACAACAATTTGCAAAAAGCAAAGTTTGGAGTTTGAAATTGTAGATTTTAGAGAACAAGAATTTGTTCCACAAAACCATACCGATTTTTGATAATTCGACTATCCAATTCTAATAGTTTAATTAGTTTTATTAATTTCAAATTAATTCGCAAAACTGCCATAATATCCAAAATTTTTCTTTTAGGCAAGGCAATTGGTTTGGATTATTATACTAAGAATCTGATTCCTATGATTCGCTTGGAGCGTTGTTCGGTTACAACTAATTTTGGGCAAGACGATTTTCGTTACGACGCCAACAATCACATTTTACATGGAGAGGACATGTTTGGATATAACGAATGGAGTGATTTTGACAGCTTTGACAATTGAGGATTGAAAATAAAAATTGAGATTTTTTGTTTTGGTCGTTTAAACTTGTTGTCCTAAGTAAATTGTTTTTGAAATAAAACGAGATTTTTCAATTATTTTTTTTCTGATCGTTAGAAAATTTTGTTTCGCTTTGAAAATTAAACAAAAGAATATATAGAAGATAAATAATTTTGATAAAAATATTTTTTAAATCATCTTTAAATATTAACTACTTAAATCCAAATAATTGGTCGCTTGTGAATTCTGATTTTAATTATAGAAATAGGCTGAAATCTTTTATATAATTTAAAAAATCAAAGTAAAATAATTAAATTAGACAGCTCTTTTCTTTAAATTTTCTGACATAAATGTTTGTGGATAAGGAAAAACTTGATTGGAGCTAATAAATTGTTGTTGGTGTGGTTGTTGTACTCCAGCATTCCAGCCACCCATTGAAGGCCTGGAAAAAAAATAAAATGATTAAATATGTATGTACATTTGGGAGATTTCTAAGATATTTTCTGTTAAATGAAAATGTCCGGAATTTTCTTTTAAAATGTACAATTATTCTAAAAATATTTCTTTTATTTTTTATGTTTATCTATGCAGTCTAAATTATTTTTTCATAAACATAAATTACCGAAAGCCCCCCATTGGAATATATTGTCCATTCCCCGCAACACTTAAAGGATTAATCACTCGATTATTTGTTGGAGGAATAATTTGATGAGGAATATTATAAGGATTAATATTAGACATTTCAACATTATTTCCTCCATTAATTAAAGAAGTACTTGGCCATCCATTCCTAAAATTTATTTTAAAATAAAATAAAATTTTTTAAAGTACCAAGGTGTTGAATGACCTGAACAATTACAATCCAAACCGTCAGCTAAAGAAAGCATTTGTGCTAAATGGTAATTAATGGAAATAAAATAAAGAATTATTAAAAATAATTTTTGATAAAATTTAACAAAAAAAAATTACCAAATTGTTCAAATGAAGACTTTCCCTGTTGTGATTTATTTATTTGCTCTTGTAGTTTCTTTACTTGTTCTTGAAGCTTAAATAAAAAATTATTATTAAAACATTTACTATATTTTAAATTTTTTACAAGAATAAAACAGAGTTTATTTCGAGTTTTTATCGAAAATTCAAACAATAAACTTGGAGGTTATAAAATTATAAATATCAGACTTAATTTAAATTATAGTTTGATAGACATAAAAATAATAATTTAATTTAAATTTCCCCTAACCTGTTGAACTTGTTGTTGTGTAGATGTATCCCCGCTAGAAGGTGTACTAGAAGTTGATTTAATTAATGAAGATTTAGCTTGGCATTTACATAAAAAGTCAAAATTGACAGCTACGAGGTTTAGAAACTTTATTTAAAAATTTTTAATAAAATTAACTATTATCTCCATTATTGAGAAAATTGTTTCCTCCTCCAAAAGAATTTCCAAAATTCTAAAAAAATATTTTTATTTTTATTATTTCAATTTAATTTCTATAAAATTTTTCAAAAAATAACCCCAGCTTGTTGCCGATATATTGGTTGTTGTCCATCTCCAAAATACTCGTATTGGGGACCTAATTTAGGTAAAAGTTCCTCTAAAGTAACACTATCAGCAAATAGAATCTTTTAAAAAATATTTTTATTTAAAGAATTTTATTTGAAAAAATTTGAATATTACCGTAAGCATGAAAATAAAAATAAATTTTATAAGAATTATTTTGGACATTTGGAATTGAAATATATGAAGATATTCTTATAATTTTAAATAAAAATAATAATTAAATTTTCGAAATTATAATTTAATAAAAAAAAATTTTTTATTCTAACCGACTGTTCTACAAATAACAATTAATTTTATAAAAAAATTTTAGAATTTTCAAAAGTTTGAGGAAACTTATTGAGAATTCTGATTTATGTGAATAATTTTGAAATTTTTTAATAACATTTAGTTATTTAATTAAATTTAAAAATTAAAAATAAATTTATTTTCATTTAAATTAAATTTTTTTTTTAAAAATTGAATAAATATATTTTAAATTCTAAAAATGAATGAATGAGAAAAAATGACCAAAAAACCGTGCCATTCGGATTAAAAATTTAGTTTTTGTGCTCAAATAAATAAATATATATTGACTTTAGCGGTGTGAATTTCAAGTTTAAAAAAGGGAATACACAATAGAAATTGAAAAAAATAAGGACAGAGCTGGAAATAAAAAATTATTATTTGAAAAGAGAAGGGAGGGGGAGGGGGGATAATCTTGGATTAAAATATTTTTTGGTAAAAATATCTTGTAGCTGAACAATTTTTTGAATAATGAAAATAATTTTTTTGTTTGCGAGGTCGTCGAATTATTTTATTAATGGAAAATTGTTTAATTGGATTTTTAAATTTGTTAAAAAAATATTTGAATAAATCTAGATAGAATTTGTATTGCATTTGCTTACTATTAGATGTTGAATTAAAACAAATAATTTAAGTAATTTTAAACGAAATTTTGAGTATTCCAAGCACTTATTTGCTTGTTAATTATAGTCAAATCTCAATTAATTTCTATAATTTAATGTGCTCAATTCAGCTCAATCCAAAGGATGTGACAGGAATTTTTGCAAATTTACCCAAAAAATCTTCACTTCCCAAAAAACAAAATTTAAAAAATATATAAAATAATTAAATAAAGTTTTAAAAAATATTTTGCACAGCAAAAATTGTTTTCGTTTTGTTTTCGTTGTTCAGAAACAAAATCATTCTTCTCAAAGATTATTGAGAACATCAGACATACATATGTGGACGGTGATCTGGATCTATTTGAATGCACCACTGAAATTAAAATTTTATTTTTTTCAATTGTAAGTTTGTGAGCTTTTGGTAAAGAAGATATTTTATAAAAAAGATGTAAAAATAAATTGAAAATTTCATATTCAGTATATTTAGAAAATTTTGGTAATTTAGATGAAAAAAAAGAATTTTTAGAGGCTCGTTCAACAGCGAACGGCGTTATAATTTAATTAAACTTTTTTAATTGTAAATACATTTATAATATAATCCAAGCTTGTGTTTGCATGAGCTCCGCGGTAATAATTCAATTCAGAATCTAAACAACTATAACGATTCTTATCACCCATAGCTTTGACATCATTTAATACATTAAACTCATCGAATTTGTTGTAAAGAAGTCCCGAAACATAATTAAATACAAAACTTTAATTTTTAAATTAAGTAAACTATCTCCTTAAAATTTTAGAGAGAAGTTCTGGGACTATAGGGGTTCCTGGGACTAAATTTCCTTGGACTAAATTTATGTAACTGTCTTTGTTGCCTTACCCTTTCCTTTACAGCCTTTAACTTATAAAGTTGGTGAACCGGCCTCTAGGTGAGGCGATCCAACTTTTGTTGGTGAACCGGCCTTTAGGTGTGGCGACCTGACTTTATAGGTGGTTTGGGGCCCTTTGTGGGGGAAAATATCTTCCTTAACTTATAAAGTTGGTGAACCGGCCTCTAGGTGAGGCGATCCAACTTTTGTTGGTGAACCGGCCTTTAGGTGTGGTGACCTGACTTTATAGGTGGTTTAGGGGCCCTTTGTGGGGAAAATATCTTCCTTAACTTATAAAGTTGGTGAACCGGCCTCTAGGTGAGGCGATCCAACTTTTGTTGGTGAACCGGCCTTTAGGTGTGGCGACCTGACTTTATAGGTGGTTTAGGGGCCCTTTGTGGGGAAAATATCTTCCTTAACTTATAAAGTTGGTGAACCGGCCTCTAGGTGAGGCGATCCAACGGTGTATGTAGGTTCAATCTTTCTATGAAATTTAAAAATTCCAAATCTTTACTAAAGTAATTAAAAATAAAATCTTTACTAAAGTGATTAAAAATAAATATTTTGCCTAATGATCCTTTTTTATTAAAGATATGGAAATGAATAAAACGAACATGGGGCAGATGAAGTGTACATGAATATGTTTTATTGCCTTTCTCCATGTTCGTTTCTCTAAATTATAATTTAATAAAAGGATATAATATATATTTAATTTTTATGTTTTCGTTTGGGAGTGATATATCCTAGTTCCTTTATAAGATAAGTTCCTTAATAGGGATGCAAGGGATTGAACCTATTATCTTTGGGATGGAATTCTAATAATATGGGACAACTTCCATTAGGGATGGAACTGTTTCTATTGGGATGGAAGTACTATAATATTAGGACAACTGTTCCATTAGGGATGGAACTGTTCCTTTTGGAATGGAAGTACTATAATATAGGACAACTGTTCCATTAGGGATGGAACTGTTCCTTTTGGGATGGAAGTACTATAATATAGGACAACTGTTCCATTAGGGATGGAACTGTTCCTTTTGGGATGGAAGTACTATAATATAGGACAACTGTTCCATTAGGGATGGAACTGTTCCTTTTGGGATGGAAGTACTATAATATAGGACAACTGTTCCATTAGGGATGGAACTGTTCCTTTTGGGATGGAAGTCCTATAATATAGGACAACTGTTCCATTAGGGATGGTACTGTTCCTTTTGGGATGGAAGTACTATAATATATGACAACTGTTCCATTAGGGATGGAACTGTTCCTTTTGGGATGGAAGTCCTATAATATAGGACAACTGTTCCATTAGGGATGGTACTGTTCCTTTTGGGATGGAAGTCCTAATAATATTAGGACAACTTTTCCATAAGGGATGGAACCATTACTTTTGGAGTTTGGATGACCTTTTTGAGAGTATAATCAATTATATATTATATTCATTTTTATTTATTTTTTGGCTAGAAGATTGTTAAAATCTAATTTTAACAATTTTCTAGAAAAGCAGCTGAACATCAATCATATTGCAAGAAAGCAAAGAAGCTAAGAACTTATAATAAAATTTTTTGAATTTCTATATATAATTTTATTTTTTAATAAATTAAAACATTTTTATTTTTTAATAATAAATTTAATTGATATTTAAAAATATAGAATTTTATTGCACTAATTTTAGAATCAAGTTTTTAAATATTTTACGTCTGGGGTGCTGAAAAAGGGCTATTATCTGTTTCATGGGCCCCGAAATTACCAAAATTTTCGCCTGGTACTGAAAAATATATTTGGGGAGAAATATGTGACTTGAGCAATGATAAATTTTTTAAATTGTATTTTTGCAGCGTACTTATATTATGAATATTTTCCCCTATGTACTTATAAATTAAGCTTTTGTACTTTATTTAACGTTTTTTCCGATGAGAACACTGATAATACATAATGATGGATGTAAAATTTTGGTTTATACTTAAATTATTGAATATTAATTAAAAATTTGCTATTCTTGGTTGAAAATATTCTCATAACATTTTAGGACAAATTTAATTCGGATGATAAGTATATTAAAGAGTTTATAAATAGATAAAAATAAGTTATTAAATTAAAAATGAGTTTAGATGCTGGAAAAAAAAGAACGGTTAAATTATTTACTCTTTCACGTGACTTTTTTTCATTTCAGAAATGATGTTTGAAAGATTTGATATATTAAAAATCAAAACATACAAGTAATTTTAAAATTTAATAATGAAGAAAAATGGAAGAGGAAAGTGAAATTCTATAATTTATAAAAAATATATTTCCTTCTAAAAGTGACAAACAATTATGAAAGCGGATTTTTTATCTCTTTTAGTTTATTACTATCCAAATTCTATGGTCTCTTTACATTTGCACTCATTTCTATTCTTTTTGACCATTAAATGAACTTTGAGTCAAATCTATCACTCTTTAAGTGGTAAAGGTTAAAAAATACAGATGTTCTTCTCTTCAATAATTAAATATTCGACTTTATTTCTTTGTTTTTTATTTTCAAAATTATATCCAAACCCTTCTCTTCAATCATTAAATATTCGACTCTAGGATGGCATATATTTCTCATCAATTATAAAGGTCAAAACAAGCCAGATGTTTAACTAAAGAGAGAAAGGAAAATTATTTAAAGTAAAAAGAGTAAGAATAAGGAAGAAAATAAGGAAAAATATAAATAAATTAGGTGGAATAACAGCTATTAAAATTTGAAGGGAATTTAAAGAACAATATTCTTTATTTCTTAAATAATTATATCTAATTTTATTTTGATTGGTTAATGATCAACTAATAAGGGGTCGTCAAAATAAATAATGAATTATATTTTTTAAAATATTTATTTAATGTTAAAATAGTTACATTAAATTTCAAAATTTATTTCAATATCGAGTTTATTTCTAAGTTTTCTCTTCAATCTTCCTCCTTTTGTTTGATAGCAAATCAGTTGCTTCGCAGTTATCTTTTACACAAGTGTCGCATAATTCAATCTTTATGATCACTCTATCACCATTGCGCACTATTTTGTCCTTTGACTTAAAGAGTTGATTTTGGCAGTCTAAAATTTTAAATTAAAATTTATATATAAAATAATAAATAACCATAGCAAAGGTGATATTGCAGAACAGTTTTCCCTTTTACAAGTTTCCAAAGAAGCTTTTCAGGAAAAGCTGTTGGTGGTTGTACCATTTTCTCTGTATTCAAAGGAAGAGCCGTAGGTTGGGATGGTTGTTCTATAACTGCCTTTAAAGGAACATTCTGAGGTGGTGATGGTTGTTCCGTCACTGTTTTCAGAGGAAGAGCTGGAGGTGATGATGGTTGTTCCATCAGTGTCTTCAAAGGAAGAGTAGGAGGAGGAATGGTAGGATTAAATTCAGGAATAATTTGGCTCATTATTTTTTGAAAAATTTCTAAATGATTTTAATATTTAAGTGGAAGTCATATAAAGCTTATGATTGTCGGGGGCAGTGGGAGGAATAGGATGGTGTATGTCTGTATTGTAGGAGTAGGGGGTAGGGTTTTTGATTCCATTCATTTTCCAAAATCATTTTAAAATTTTTCCAATATTTGAATATTTTCATTTATCCTCTATAAAATAAAAATGGTTCTTCTGATTGATGAAATAGCAAGAATTTTAAAATGCAGTGTTAACTCACTGCGCTATCAACTCATTCATCCTTCGAATAGAGATAAAATTTTAAAACAACTAAAGGGAAAGAAATTAAAAACAACTTATTTGGATAATAATGGGATGAGCAAAACTTTATTTTTTGATGACTTGAGTAGAAACGGGGCGAACAGTATTCTCGCGTATGGACGACTTTCTTCACCTTTTAATATCAACGTCGCAGCACATTTTTACGCCCGACATCGCATAAGACTTAATCATCCATATCATCTATGTGTAGTCCAGAAAAATACTCATGAAGACAGATATTACCCTTTGGAATTATTAGAATTGGTGGAGGAAGAACCTTTATCTGGCTGGATGGCAAATATTTTTATTGATAAAACAACTCAGTCAACTTCTGAACAATCTGAGCGAGATTTTGATGTAACAACACCCGTACCTCTTTCTGACTACGATGATAATCTTTGTTATGGAGGAAGAAAATTTAGTTAATCTGTAGATGATTTTGAATACATGCAAGGATGGTGATTTTATACACGTAGGAAATACACGCGCATACAATTTACACGCGCATATATACATTTTACCACTTTTTTGCTATTTTTTACTAAAAAACACCAAAAAACAGTAAAATTTATCTTCTTTTCCTTAATTTTTTCAAAATTGTATCTTCTCTTTACTAATTATGCTTTTTTACCCCTAAAACTGCTATCTTCCATTTGTTAATTTTTTCAAAATAGTATTTCCTTTTTCTTAATTTTGATTTATAAAATTAAATTTGTATCTTCTTTTCCTTAATTTTTTCAAAATAGTATCTTCCTTTTCTTAATTTTTTCAAAATAGTATCTCTTGACCACTAATTATGCTTTTTTACCCCTAAAATCGATATCTTCCATTTCTTAAGTTTTTCAAAAAAGTTTTTTCCATTCCTTAAATTTTTCAAAAAAGTATTTTCCAGTTGTTAATTTTTATTTAAAAATAAATAAATATTATGAATTTTTAAGATTTATTGGACTAAAGTGTAATGATATAATAATATTAGTAAGGCAACACTGTTAACTAATAAAAGAAAGTTAGCTAATCAAGAGTTAGGTAATTAAATCTGTAGGTGTAAGATACTTTGCCAACTTGAAGTTTATTTTTATGAAAAGTAGAAAGGACGGTATAGTCATTAAGGACGGTGTAAATAGTACATAAATATAGGTTCTTAAGTCTATAGTTGTAAGATACTTTGCAGCTTATAGGCAGCTTATATGTATAAGGTTAAATTTTATGTGTGATTAAAATTTATACTTGTTGTAGTTTGCATTTTTCTTCTCAATTTCAACTTGGATACGACTAGAATTAATCAATGACTTAGATTATATCCATAAGTTTCGCGCATGCAAAATGCGTGCATACAAAACACGCCCCTATAAAACACACGCGCATATAAAACACGTGCATACATGCATTTTCTACCACTTTTTGATATTTTTACTAAAAAACACCAAAAAAACAGTAAAATTCATCTTCTTTTCGTTAATTTTTTCAAAATTGTATCTTCTATCCACTAATTATGCTTTTTTACCCCTAAAACTGCTATCTTCCATTTGTTAATTTTTTAAAAATAGTATTTCCCTTATCTTAATTTTAATTTACCAAAATAAATTTGTATCTTCTATTTCTTAATTTTTTAAAAATAGTATCTTCTCTTCCTTAATTTTTCTGAAATAGTATCTTCTAATCCTTAATTTTTTTCAAAATAGTATCTTCTATTCACTAATTATGTGTTTTTACCCCTAAAATAGGTATCTTCGATTCCTTAATTTTTTCAAAAAAGTATTTTCCATTCCTTAATTTTTTCAAAAAAGTATTTTCCATTCCTTAATATTTTTCGAAAAGTATTTTCCAATTGTTAATTTTATTTAAAAATAAATAAATATTATGAAATTCGAAAAATTTTTAAATCAAAGTGAAAAGAAAAAAGAACATGTAAGAGAAATAGTAAATAAAAATAATACAATATAAGTTAAAATAGGTAGAGAGTACAATATAAAAATGAAAAATTATTGATATACATGACCAAAGTTTAATACAGAAAAATCGCTCGTGAGTATGATGCCCTTGCCAACAAAAGGTTTATACATTTTATGAAAAGGTTGGGAGGTAACGGAACTATTTACAACAGAAGGGCGTAAAAAGTTGGGGTAGATTATAAATATAGGGTCAAGATCACCATTTTTTACAAAATTAATAACAGTATCTTTAAAAGTTTCATATCTTAGATTTTGATTTTTCATAACATCATAATTAAGAGTCATCCCTCTCACCTTTAGTACATATTCACGTTCTTCACCACCATTCTTCCTTTTTAATTTCAATCCATATTGCTTTGCATCCCCACTGCAATATTAAAGGATTTCGTGCCGCGGGTATTCTTCAGTGCTGCGGGTATTCGTCACCACTTTTTGCTTGAGCCTCAATAAGTGCAACCTCACAGCAGATGTTGTCCACAAAGAAATCATACATTTGAGCTGTCATGTTCTACTATCCATTCCTTCTTCTTTGAGTAATGGATCATCATTGTTTCGCTGTTAAGTTCTTCGATTGCTGCAACTTCTATAGAAATGTTGTGAATATACTCTCCAGGCTCAACTAGGTCTTCGGTGATGTATATTTGAGTAAATCCTTGATTTCTTAATGAAAAACGACCCCAAAGGTTATTTACAGATAGCTTTGGAATTGCCCTTCTTCCTTTATTTGGTATCTTCTTTTCCCTTTCTATCTTCATTCCAAACATTTCTCAACACTCGTTCACAAATTTCTCTTCATCTCTATTTCCTCTTATTTTCTCATCAAAGCCTGAAGCGTGGATCCTCGTTGTCTATCACTATGTCTGTACATAAAGGTCAACTATTTTCTCCCTTCCTAAACCCTTGTAAAGCAATCAAACAGTATTAAATTTATTAAATAAAATATGCGTAAACTTTGGAAACAGTACAGTCTAACTTTATTTGCATTTTGCTTTATTAATGATTTTATAATGAAAAATTTGGGACTTTCCAGCGATTGAAAGAGATTCCAACAAACACCAACGTACCGAATCCTTGGTTCGAAAAAGCAAGCTGGGTACCAATACAACACAACTTTTGCATTTGTCATCTTTTGAAGTGTAGTACCCGCTCAGATAAACAAAAAACGGAGGGGCTAACAAAATTGGGTAATAGTCAGTTTACTTCCCCCTCCCCTTCATGTTTACCTGACCATTTTGAGTTTTTCCTGATCTATGATTTATCGAACTCGTCTAGTTGCATAGAATGATACCGTGAGGGTTAGATTTGATAGATACAACTTTATTGATTCAAAGACTCGGTGTAATACACAAAAAATGGAAAAAAGAATGTGGAACAGTGCAAAATGGAGGAATAACAACATTATGGATCAACACGTCAACATATTGAGTTATTTTGCCGAGTTTATGTGAAGGAGAATGTCGGGTGAAAGAGACGTGTTTCAAAAAATTATGCTTGTTTTGAGGAAATATTTGTCATTGGAATGATTGTAATGATTCTTTCCTTTATAGTTTTCATTTTATAAATAAAATTTGTCCGCAAAAAAAAAGTCCGCAAAAACACGTAAGGATAACGGAGTAGTACCGTAGTCTTTCTTCGTCTAGTTTCAAGGTAATATAGGAATATCAATAGTTTTTGGTAGAATAACAAATACTTTTTTAATTAACTTCTTCATTTAGATTGTGGACAATAAGGTGTCCAATAGATAATTAGTAATAAAATTCGTGAACGGGTAAAGTGTTGTTACATCATAATAGGATATTTTTTCTCCTTCTTTAGCTTCATGGAAAAGTTTCAACGGTCCTGTGCGCCCTCCAAAAAGCAATCTCTAATTTCCAAAGGACCTTCATCCAACCTAATTTTTTCAAAAAGTATTTTTCATTTGTTAATTTTTTATTTAAAAATAAATATTATTTAAAAATTCGAAAAATTTTTAAATAAAGTGAAAAGATAAAAAAATATCGGTAAGAGAAATTTTAAATAAAAATAAATAATACAATATAAGTTAAAATAGGTAGAGAATACAATATAAATATAAGTAGATTACTGATACATAGCCGAAATTTAATAAAAAAGTTGGTCTCATGAATTCTTTTTGTAATTTTGTACTCCATTTTTCTAAGTAAATGCCACTAATCGATATGGATCTCGTTGCTTGGGTTTTAATGGTCTTATATAGCATCTTCTTTTTGGATCATTGTAACCCCAACATTTCCCTCAGTTTTTTTTTCAAAACAAACATGCCCTTTGCATCCATTTCTGTTGTTATCATGAACGTTGTAAATTTCGCCACATTTTTCACATTGTTTAGAATTTTTGCAGAATCGACTGTTTAAATGATGTAAAAAGCAATCAACATTTTCAAAAGTTTTGCAGCAATCAAGACACTTCCTGTTATTTTAAATTTATTAATAAAATTAGTTATTTAAAATACCTATTAAAGCTTTCTTTTTTGCAAGGGAACTTTGGTCCAATTCGTGAACATTTTAAACAACGGGAACAACATTTAGCACTGTGTTTTTGAGCATGGTTGTAAACCTTTTCACATGAAAGACAATAAGATTGACCAAAAATATTCCCAACTTTTTGAACACCATCAAAATGCTTGCTGTCGTAATAAAGAATTATCGGCGTATCATAAATTTCGGGGCCATATTTATATTTTGGCTTGTAACTTCCAGATGATCCAAAAATAAAGACTTTAAATGTAAATTTTCCATTATATTTGTTGTTCCAATAGTCAACGACTGGACCAACCCAGTCCTCTGCAGCATATTCTTTCAAGCCATATGTAGCTCCAACCTCTTCAATTAGTTCATATGTTTCCTTCTTAAATTTATTCCGAGACCCATAGCGACCATGTAAATAATCATAGAATTGTGAACGGGAAAGTCCTCCAATGTTGCTAATAAGAGTTGCTTGTAAAGCAAAGAAAAGGCAATGATTTTTGCCGTCAATATTATTTATCTAAAAAATCTTGTATTTTTAAAATTTTTATATCCTACCTTAATCAAACATTGATTATTAATTCTGTGATGTGTAGCAGCATTTTTACGACCTCCAACAATCTTTATACGTTCAGGTAGATTTCTCATATCAAGTGTTGTTATTTTTACATCAAAAGGTTTTCCCCACAGTGTTGTTCCTTGTTGTTTTTTACTCTGACCAACTTTTAGGAATTGATTTAATATAGAATCAACAGTGTTGTCTGTAAGTTGTCTAATAGGGATCCACACATCATGTTCAAGTAATTCGCTGCTAATAATACATCCTAAATGATCCGCTTCATACCCCTTCTCACGACTTTCTTCAATTGCTGTGTCAATACAATGATGGAATATACCAGCGAGCAGCCCTTCGGGGTCTGCGGGGACATCCTTAATTTGGAATTTCGTGTGGCATTTAGTGTAGCGGAATTTTCTATTGTCAATAACTTGTTGTTCTAATTTTGTGATATATTTTTCTGGATGTCCATCGCCGATTTGCGGTAAATCAATTAATTTTGGTGGAGAAAGAATATTTTCAATAAAAAATGCGCGAGAGTTTTCTGAGGAAAGCTTTGCACGTTTTGTTGGTGGAGGACTCATTATTAATAATTAGTGAAAATCGAGATATTTGAAATTGTTTCTAAATCTGTAATTATTTTATTTAATTAAAAAGAATTATTAAAAAGAATTAATTATTAAAATTATTTCAGATAGAATCATAATCATATGGATAGAAATTTTAGTAAAGATTTTTAGTAAATGAAAAATTAATTTGTATGATCTTATTCCTATGGATAGATATCATTATTCAAATGGATAGATTATTCCTATGGATAGATGTAAAATTTTATAGATATATTAAAAGATTTGGGGAAGGAAAGAAAAATATGAAGAAATTTGTATAAGGCTTGAAGGAAAAAATATGAGGATTAAACTAGTTAAAAATTTTAGTAAAAAGGATATTAATATTCAAATATTAAGGATATGAATAAGAAGATTTATGAATTTTAAATTTAAAAAAAGAAGTAATTAATTTTAAACTTTAAAAAATATTTTTTTCCATTATTAATAAATAAAAATTTAAAAAAATAAAAATTGTCGAATAAATTTTCAAATGATGATGGTTCTTTGCTGAGAATACTTTTTCGATGTATGTTACCCTTATTTTCGACTTTATACTATTAGACCAAAGCCACACCCTTTGAATGACCAATTATCGTAATGCTATTGGATGCGGCTGCATATCCTTTTACTATGTCTAAATATTTCCTATGGTAATAAATGGAAGAGCAAAAAAAAATATTTAATCATTTTATCTACAAATTTTTTAACAAATAAATCTGGATGAGTTTCCCTGTCTAACATATTAATATATTCATTAAATGTACAATTTTGAGAAAGGAAAAATATAAAACATATACAGTGGTGGGCACATGTTTTGGCTAAGGGGGATTGGTAAGGTTTACAATTTCTAAGTATATTTGGAAAATGACGTAGGAAATTATTAATTATACATCCATCTTTGGGTTTTTGAATATTAAAAAGGGTTAAGCTATCGAAATAATTAATTGGTCTTTCTTTTCCTTCTGCATATATTGCCACCCAGTGAGATCCTTCTAAATTTTGGGGGTCCAAGTTTAAAATAAATGCTGCGGGGTATTGTATTGAAGTGTAGTCTGGAAGTCGATCACACGATAGACATCCTTTGAACACTTGATGCGTCTGTGGATTTGATTCCATTATTTTTGTAATCTGTATACTGTTCATCCAATATTTTAAGTTCTATTTCTTTATTTTCTTTTTTATTTTTTCTCGAAGGGATCGTATTCCCTAGCCAAACAATTGAGCGTAATTGGTAAATAACTAGACTGAGTACTAGCAAAGCATAAAGAAGGAGCATTACCCAGCAATAGACATGGGTATAGTAATTTTCATTTGATGACTTACATAACTGTATAGAGGGAAAATTAGCAAAGGGTCCAATAGCAGATTTTCTTGGCAAGGCCTGAGTTGTTGTTAAAATTATATGTCTGTCAGCTACTTGTCTTAAATATTCGGAATACTCAGGTAATTCTTTGATATTAACCCCTTCTTCAACAGTTAATCCACATATGGGAAGGAAAATTCTTAATATTAAAATAATAAAAGAAGCTTTTTTAAAAAACATTTTTATTTCTGTAATTAAAAAAATACAATTTGAAAAAAGAGTGAATGAAAAGATAATAAAAGAGATGATAAATCAAATAGTTGTATCACTGGTAATCGTTCTATTCTTATCGAGCATTATAAGTGAGTCAGCTTCACCCATCACTATAAGCATTACCCCTCCCTCTGGAATTGGTCGGCTAAATTTTATATTAACAGCTGTTGTGCCATTTTTAATTAAATCAAAAAGTCCACTTTGATCCTCGCCACTATTTGTAAGGTTAAATACAAAGATGCAATGCGTGTAGGCATATTGCTCAAAAGTTATTCCGTTGCTTTCCAGGGAATTTGAAAAACCTATAGCCTCATTCATATCATTAAAAGCACGCGCGAATTTTCCATTGGGGAAATCCAAGTCATATGGAGCCTGGGGGTAACTTCGACCGTTTGCAATTATACTAATTTCTCTTATATTGAAGGATTGAAAATTAAAAGGACTTCTGTCGATAGCTCCCACGTAGTCATTATTTGAGACTAACCCAAGTATTATCCTTCTAGGAATCTGATCCATAAATAAATTTGCATTGAACTCGTAGCGACCTTGACTAATAAATAAGGGTTTCATCATTGTCTTCCTTATGGCATATCTTGCTGGTCGAATATCCAACTTTTTTGCAATATCGAGAGCTAACCCATCCATTATATCAACTTTCTTCACATATAGTTTACAATTAATTACTTCGAAACGGTAACGATTTGTTTGAGGTATTCCTGCTGCTGTTGGTGGTGCAATTAATACAAAACGTGAATCATTGGGGAGAATTTCTATATCTATCTCACAGTGATTAATTAAATATAAGGGCTGATTGAAAAGGTCTGCATCTATCTTTGCCATAAACTGTGCAGTATTGCTTGTCCCAAAACGTGCTTTCCTCGAATTAAATCCTATTCCTGCCTGTAAGTTTAATCCTGTGTCTCCATAATACCCCGCAACATTTAGATGGGAATTTTTTGCCGCTGTTGAAAAGCTTAATTCATGTGAAAGGTAAGACTTGTAGGCCATTAACGAATTGGAGTTGAAAACTTCTCTTCCATTTATACTTATTCTCATATTATTAATAAATGTGTGACCAATTAATTGGATAGGGGCAACAATGTCGTTTTCGCTTAGATTTATCCATGTACCGTTTGCCCCTTCTTTTCTTATACGGAATTCAGTAAATAAGTAACATTTTGTGAGATCAATATAATTTTGACTAGAGTGTATTTTGAAGTGATATGGTGTATCGGTAAGGGGGTTACTTGGTAGAATTTCAAAAACTTTTGATGAAGAAATGCTCACATTTGTGGGAGGAATTTGAAAAAAGTCTAATGCATTTGTAATCGAATTAATACTATCTTTATCTATTTTGTGGTATGCCATTTTTTTGTAATTTTTTTAAATTTAATTAATAAAGTCCGAATGCGTCTGATCTGACTCGTTTTTTGTTAACTTTTCCAATAATGATTTTATGATTTGGCTGGGAAAACTTTCTTTTATCTTTTATACTTTTTCTCGGACCACCACCACTTCCAAATTGTTTAGGCATGCCTCCCTTCTCAAGTAGTGTGTCTATCCCCTTCTTTCCCTCACTAGATAAAGCATCTTTGATATTCTCTCCCTGGTTTACTCTTTCTAACACACGCTGCCCCGTGTTTAAAGCTTCAGCTGATACAGTAGTCCCCACACGACGAACAATAGGAAGAAAAAAGCGCCAAAGTCCTCGAAGAACATCGCCTATTCCCGCACCACCTTGTAATCCATATCCTCTTTGAAAAGGGGAAGCTCCTTTGAAATAAGTATAAGTATTCTCTAAACCGTTCCCTTCTTGTATATTTAAAGGTGATTGAATAAAATCATCATATCCTACTGTAGAAGTATCAAACTAGCGATGGGTTTACCACTGATGGCGGCGGATAGCTGAAAGGGTTTTAAGATACTCTGGCAGTCTAATTTTGCTGTGGCCGTTGGAAAGCCTAACGGCTTTGGGGGCGCGCTTCGCGCGCCGCTAGCGATTTTTTATGCCAGGAAGAAAAGATTAGCCTTCATTGGGACTCATCCTTCCACTTAGAGTCAATTCGGGCCTTCGGCCCTCGTCTTTCACCCGTTGGGACTCATCCTTCCACTTAGAGTCAATTCGGGCCTTCGGCTCTCGTCTTACTCTCGATTGGACTCATCCTTTTACTTAGAGTCACTTCGGGCCTTCGGCCCTCGTCTTACTCTCGATTGGACTCATTCTTCCGCTTATAGACACTTCGGGCCTTCGGCCCTTGTCTTTCCCTCGATTGGACTCATCCTTCCACTTAGATTGACGATTGGACTCATCCTTCCACTTCGGGCCTTCGGCCCTCGTGTTCCCTTTTAGATGGGTGTCAGCTCGGGCCTTCGGCCCTGGTGTTCCCTTTTAGATGGGTGTCAGCTCGGGCCTTCGGCCCTCGCCCTCTCTTTTAGATGTGTGTCAACTCGGGCCTTCGGCCCTCGCCCTCCCTTTTAGATGGGTGTCAGCTCGGGCCTTCGGCCCTCGCCCTCTCTTTTAGATGGGTGTCAGCTCGGGCCTTCGGCCCTCGCCCTCTCTTTTAGATGGGTGTCAGCTCGGGCCTTCGGCCCTCGCCCTTTCTTTTAGATGTGTGTCAACTCGGGCCTTCGGCCCTCGCCCTCCCTTTTAGATGGGTGTCAGCTCGGGCCTTCGGCCCTCGCCCTCTCTTTTAGATGGGTGTCAGCTCGGGCCTTCGGCCCTCGCCCTCCCTTTTAGATGGGTGTCAGCTCGGGCCTTCGGCCCTCTCCCTCACTTTTAGATGGGTGTCAGCTCGGGCCTTCGGCCCTCGCCCTCTATTTTAGATGGGTGTCACCTCGGGCCTTCGGCCCTCGCACTCCCTTTTAGATGGGTGTCAGCTCGGGCCTTCGGCCCTCGCGACTCCTTTTAGATTAAAAATGATCAACGTAAACCTATGGAGCGTAGGCGAGGCGCTTGTGCAAAACCCCGCGCTTCGCGCGGGGTTTTGCGGCACGCGCCTCGCGGGTCGTCAAAGGTCGCTGGGTTCTGGGCGTGTAACATAATCCTATTCCTATAACTATTGAGTTGCATGCCTGGCTTCCTCCACAGCAGCTCATACTTTAATGCAGCCCCCTATTCCTATAACGATGAGGACCCTCTCCCTCGCCTCTCTTTTAGAGGGTGTCAGCTCCTCGTGTTCCCGCAGTTGGGACTCGTCCTTCCACTTAGAGTCAATTCTGGCCTTCGGTCCTTTCTTTCCCCCGTTGGGACTCATCTTTCCACTTAGAGCACTTTGGGCCTTCGGCCCTCGTCTTCCCCTCGATTGAACCCATTCTTCCACTTAGACCACTGTCTTTCCTTTATTCGAACTCATCCTTTCACTTAGAGTCAATTCGGACTCATTCTTCCACTTAGAATTACTTCGGGCCTTCGGCCCTCGTGTTTCTCTCATTCGGACTCATCCTTCCACTTTGGTCCACTGAAAACAAAATTTTAAAAAAGTTGAAGCATTTTTGCTTCACAAACCAAAAATTAAAAAGTTGAAGCAAATTTGCTTCAAGTTTTGAATTTTTTTAAACTTGAAGCAAATTTGCTTCAGGTTTTGAATTTCAAAACTTGAAACAAATTTGCTTCATGTTTCGAAAATTCAAAACTCGAAGCATATTTGCTTAAAGTTTCAAAAATTCGGAACTTAAAACAAAAAATTTGAAACAGAAGCTTGCTTCTGCTTCGGATCCATAACAGGATCCAGCTATCCCTCCAAAAATTTTCCCCCATATACAAAATTCACCTTTAAACTCTTCTACGGTTTGCCCCGCATGATCAGAGACGGAGAAAAATTTCGCCTCTCTGCCATCAACTAATATGAACCATTTTTATTAAATTAAATTTATGAAAAAAAAATGAATGAATACAATAAATGGATGGATTTTAAAAATTTATCACTTTTTTGAATATCAATACTATTAAAACTGTTCCGTATGCGAAAGGAACTAATCGTCCATTATCCAATGTTCTTAACTCGATCTCTATCTCGTTAATCTCTCTAGGTAGGACACGGGCATATATGGGTGTATCATAAATCTTTTCGCTATATTCTCCTGGTGTTGCGCCAGAGACTGAAACTACTCGCAGAAGAGAGCTGAGTGAATTCCCAATAATCATGTTCTCTGTAAGACCATTTGCATATACAGCAAAACTAGAAAATCCTCCCCTTAGATCAGATCCATATTTTGCAACTTCCTTGTTTTTAATATTTTGAGGATTTTCAAATCCTAGAACATATCCTAATTGTGGTGACAAAGAAATGTGATCAATATTTTCATGATTAAATAAAAGTCTAAATCTTGCAAAATCTATGTTGTATTCAAAAACAATTGAGTCTATAATATTTTTGAGCAGGGTCAAATTTCCACTTAATCGTATACCACCCCTCAATAATAAGAATTTTGAACTATCACTGTAATTATTGTTATCCGACACAGTTTCGCTTCCTATGGAAAATTCAAACTCTTCCTCTTCTTTATTTGTTTTATTGTTTTCATCTTCTTCAATTTCTGCTAATCCTAATGAGAAGAAGGGAGTAGTGATGACAGGTGTTACAATTGTTTTCTTAATTCTATCATTTTCTATTTTTTCTAATGATTTGGGTTCTGGATCTTTTCCATCTTTTTCAATTTTAGTAGGGGTTGGCGTAGTAATGACCTTTTCACCTTTTATTTGACTTTTCTCATTCTTTGCTTCCACTTTCTGACCATCTGTTTTTAAAGGTTTTTGAGATGGAATATTTTCATTGGTTTTTATTTTTCCCTCATTATTGGGTTGCGCAACATATTTTTCTTGTTTTGGTTGGTCTTGTGTCAATTTTATTTTCTTATTCCCTTCATCTAATTTTTGAACATTTTTATCCACTGTTTTTGGAGGGGAGGAAGGAACAATAACCTTTTGACCTTTATTTAATTCTTTTTTTACATCTGCTATTCTTGGTGGTGATGATAGCTAAGAAAAGTAATTAAAAAATTTTTGAAAAAAAAAATAATTAAATACTTGACTCTCTTTTGGTACTGGTGGTGGTGAAGAAGGAACATGTCTTTTTATTCTCTTTTCTAATCTTGGAGGGGAAACAATTAAATCTTTCGACGAACTATCCGGATCAAAAACATGGTCTATTGCTGTAATTTGATGTTTAAGGGTTGAATTTAAAAAATCAGATAATTTTTGAACGTTGGTATGTGATGCCCCTGGGATTGGTATACGAAGAATATGTTTTTGCCCTAAATCATCTGTAAAGTGTATTTTTAACCATTGTTCATCCAAAGTTCCAATAGTTGAGGGCCATGAATAAGGATAACTTATACTGTGTAATCCACACACCCAATTTCCATTAAAATAAAGTGGCTTTGGTAAATGTACACGGAATTTATTTGGTCTATTTGATGAATAATCTGGGACATTACTTGGTAAAAATACGAAAAAGCTATTTGACATTTTTATTAAATTTGTTAAAATGATACAAAATGAAAAAATGATTTATCTTTTATACTAAATTCGATTCATGAATCCATTCTCTTTCTGGGTAACCAATAAATTTAACAGGTATATCATATGTTCCATCATCTCTTTTCTTTTTTCGGATAACTTTTTCTATGCGGTACTCTGTTGCCGCATCTTTTCTTACTCTAGACATTTCATCTTCATAAAAGGATCCTTTGAATTTCTCCCCTTTATCATCGCGCAATTTATATAATATAGGGTTCACATGGTCTTTAACTCTTTCCACCTTTAATATTTCATCTCCCCAATTTGGTAAATAGCCTTTTTCGAAATGACCCTTGTCCCGACTTATTCTTACGTAATCATCTTTTTTAAATTTTGGTTTCTTTGAATTTTTAGTTGAAAAAATATTTCCATAAATTTTCTCCCATACTTTTTGAGCATTTTTAAAATTCACATCTATTGGACGCATTCCATGCACACGACAGTAAGACTTATTAATTCCTTCAATAATTTTTGGTAAAATATCTATCCAATTAAGTTTGTGATTTTGAGAGAAATAACGGTAAAGTCTTTGTTTTAAGTTTCTAATAGCCCTTTCTGCTAGCGATGCCTTTACTGTAGAATGAGTTGCTTCGTATTTTGATATTTCTTCTCTTTCAAAATATTCTTTTAATAATCGATTTTTAAATTCAGTCCCTTTGTCAGAAAATATCCTGTGGGGTTTCATAGGCATTTGATTAATAAAAATGCGAAAGGCTTCCAACATGTCTTCTGATTTCTTTGATTTTAAAGGAGTAGTGAAGACTCGTTTGGACAATACATCTATTCCCAAAAGTATATATCGATTTCCTTTATTATGTGTAGAAAGAGATTGCATATCAGCTAAGTCTATTTGTATATCTGTCATAAACCCTGATGCAATAGTTTTACTTCTTTTAAAATGCACCCTCTTTTGACGCATAAGGGTAGAGGTACGGTGCCCCTCAAATAATGTTTGATTACATTTCTTGGTATATGTTTAAAAGTTTTCTTTGCCTCTCTCCATAAACTATCTATGCCTGCATAAGCTGAAGCGGAATTGGGATCATTGTAAAGTCTGTCGAGAAGTTTTGTAAAATCAGCCATTTTTAAAAATTACCAAAGTGTAGGTTTAAATTTATTAATATCCTCTTGTGTAGGTTTTTGTTTTGCCCATTTATTTTTTCCTAATTTGAATCTTGCAGCGGCTAATCTTTTAATCCAACTTTTTGATGCATTTTCTGATTGTTTCTTTGTAACAGGTCTTCTAACTCTTTTAAAGGGGATAAGTGTAGTTCCTTCAGGAATAACAAATTTTCTTTTCAGTTTTTGACGTCTTTTAATATCATCTTCCTTTCTAAATTGAGCTAAAACTGCTTGGTCTATAGGAACTCTATATTTTTTAATATCTCTTTTTCTTTCTAATACTTTTCTTCTTCTCTCTTCTTGCGCAATCTCTTTTAATCTTTCTTGCCTAGGATTACTATTTCTTCTACGTTTAAACACATCTGGGTCAGTCGAGTCTAATTCTCTCTTTGATACTTCTAGAGGTATGGGGGGAGAGGGACTTAATGGTGCATTTTGTGATGCAATAACAGAGTTTGGTTCTACAATATCTTCAGGTGGAGAAAATCTTTTATTTGTTTTTCTCTTTGGTTTCCTTTTCTTTTTTATCTCTCTTTTTATTTTAATTTTTTTACCATTATTTTTCAAAATTTTTTCTAATGCTTGATTTGATGTAGGTCTTGGATCTAATTGTATATTTTGATCACTTTTAGTTGTTGAATGATTGGAGGATGAAGAAAGAGAAGGAACAATATTGTATGCTTGATTAGGGGGTTCTTGGGGATAATATGAAAAAGAATTATCACTAATCCAATTGTCGTCGTTATCTATGTCATCATTTGCAGAGATGTAAGATGCGCGCCGTGAATTATTTTTGGGTACAATAGTGCCTCTAGATTTATTGTTAACTAGTTCAACTTTTACTGGTCTATTTTCGCGTTCATTTCTTAATTGTAAATATCGCCTCAACTCTTGATTATAGTGAACATTCTTGGAAGATTCACTTTCTTTTCTTCTTTTAGATCTTTCTAAAGCACGACGAGTAAAATCTAGATTTGGTTCACCTACATCGCTTGTTGTAAGACCACGATAAATATCCTCTGGGACAAGAATAAATTTATTTGCCATATTTCTTAATTTTTATTAAAATTTTAAAATGAATAATGATAATATAAATGAATAGTTAATTTGTATCGGTATCACTTTTTATAATTTTTCTTCCAATTTCTATAAGTATAGGGGTAAGAAGAGCTGTAAGGACACCTCCTATCCCACTTCCCTTCTGTGAAATAACTTTTCTTGCTCCTCTCTCACTTCTAGCACGACTCATGCGGCGGACAAATTCGGCATATGGTAAAAGACGTTTCCGTTGGCGAGTAGTTAGTTGATAACGCGCTTTTACAATATTCAAACATATTTCTGCTATAGCAAGAAGTTGTTGACTGTTAGCCTGTTTAAGCATGCGATGACGTTTGCTATCCGATTTAGATTTTGCCAATAAATTTAAAAAATCTTTATTATCCATTATAAGTGAACTAATATTGCACTGAGATTTAGACCCCATTTTTAGGAATGAAAATTATTTTTTCGTTGTCGTCTTTAAAAATATTAGTACGCAAACGTAATGTTGGATCTGAAGAAGCATGCATATCAATTAAAAGGTATCCATAAGGAATATTTGTAGCTTGCCTATAGGAATCAAGAAAATAATCTAACTTCTTGGGAAAAAGTTGAGAACCAATGTTTCTGACGGAAAGAACAGAGTTTGGAGAACGCATAATAACTATATACTGTGCATTTTGTCGGGCAACTTTAATTTTCTTTTCAAATAAGTTTTGTGTCACAAATACTATAGAAAAATTTTGGTGGTGTGACTTTTTAGTGAATAATTCTGACAAATATTTTTCATCAATAGAGAGCAATAAATCGTCTAAAATAACCAGAGAAGGTTTTGGAAGTCTTTTAATTACATCCTCGGGCGGCACACCAGCGAAAACACTTACACCAGATTTTTGAAGAACTGGAATAATGTTACTCATTTCACCAAAACAATAGAGAATACTTTTAGGAGGAGGATCGATTAAATCTAATGATTGGGTAATAAATCTTAGGAGAAAAGTACTCTTTCCACTGGAACTTGGTCCAGAAATAATTAGACCGAATGGAAGTTTAAATTTTAATTCTTTACTAGAGAAATTAATTGATTCCATTAAAATAAATAAATAATAGTAATACAAATAAATGATTTTTATTAATATTAGGATTTACAAATCAAGGAAGCGGTATATTATCTAAATTTACAATATGAGGGGGACTTTCTATAACCTCTTTTTGTTGTTCTTTTGTAATTTTTTCTTCACTCTTTTCTTTTTCTATCGAACAGTGGCTGTAGTAGTAGAAGTAGTAGTGGTACAGCCTATGTTGTCGAAAAATTCCTGAAGAATATTTTCAAATTCTTCATCCGCGGGAATTTCTTGCTTTATCTTCTTAGGCGAAGGCGGCTTTATTGTTGATACTTCAACTTCTTTTATCTCGGGCTGGATATTTTTAATAATAGGAGTCGCTGCACATGGTGGAGATCCAAGTTCAATGTTGAAGATTCGACCCTTGTTCTTGATCTATAATTTTAAAAAATATAAATTTTCATATTAATAATAAATACCTTAAAAAAGCAGTGGCCTGGAAGATCATGGATGGTGTCGAACGGTATGAACGTGGGTGTTTTAATTCGCGTACAATAACAAGTCACCCCCTCTTTGGTGACAACAAAGTCGAGTTCCACTTCAGATCCCTTGCATTCTCGACAACGTCCAGCATGGTCAAAAGGCACAAAACGTGGAGTAGAAATACGCTCAGAAGCAGAAATTGTTAGACCGTTAGCAGTAATATTAAATTCTATTTCGGGGAGAATTTGTCCTATGAGAGCTTTTTTGTTGGACATATTGATTGCCATTATTTTTTGTAAAAATTTTAAGAATGATTTTAGAAAATGGTAGGAAATTTAATTTAACCTTAAAAATTTTAATTTTAGTTTAAAAAAGTTTGCAGAATAGCCACGCCCCTTTTTTCAAGACATGTCTATATATGGCTATCCCCATTCCCTAGACTTTCATTTGGATATACATATTCGAGAAATGAGAAATATCTCTCCTTACATAAAAATTTTATTTTAAAAGAATTGGATTTAAATTACTTCTTAAATTACTTTCCCTCATTTTTTCATTTACATTTTTATTTATTTTCTCTAAGCCTTCCTTTTAAATTGGAAGGAAATTTTATTTTTATTTGCTGTAGATAAGTTAAGAAGACTAATTATTGAACATCTGCTTTATAGGTAAAGCATATTACGATTTTCATTTTATTTGTTAATCATTAATTATTTGTTTAACATTCTCAATGACGCGCCATTATTATAATTATTTTGGCAAGTTGCCCCTTTCCCACTTTCATTTGCTCGATTTCCTATTTTTTTCCTTTATCCTATTTTCATTTTAAATATTCTCTTACTATTTAACAATTATTTTTTCGTTTATTGTCCACATCTGCCATTGTTATTATACAGATGACAATAACTTTACTTGATTTTATTTTCTAAATTAATTTTTATATTTTTATAAATTTTAAGTTTTACCATTTCTCCTAAAAAATTTTTGCGGGGAGCATTTAGTTTGCTATTGTAAATTAAACTTTTTTGTGGCACGCTATTTAAACTTTTATGATGGGAAAACATTTAGTTAAAATATAATAAAAATTAACAATTAAATTAAAGTTTAAAAAAAGTTTTCGGCACATCAAAGATATGTGTACCAATTAGTATCCTTGTATTAATTGACTCAAGGTTTACACTGTATGTCTTTAAAAAATTTTGCGCGAAAAAATTTTTTGTATTTACTATGTTTTTTACTATAGAGGGTTTGCGCGAAAATCATCGTCGTGGGGGAAAAAGAAATTTTTATTACAAATTGCTTTTAAAATTTTTAAACAAAAAGTCACCGTGTGGGACCTAAAATCACCGTCGTGGGAACACAATTTGTATTTAATAGGGGTTTCATAAGCTTTAAAAAATCACCGTCGTGAGAAAAGACAATTTTTAATTAAGTAATTAAAATTTGTCGGGTTCATCAAAAAGAAAAATAATTAGTATCTTTAAATTAATTAACCTTCACTAGATTCCAACGTGGCATTTAAAAATTTTGCGCGAAAAAACTAATTTGCTATAATGTACTTGTCGGCATCATCAAAGGGATTAATTACAAAATTGCGGAAAGATATAATGTTACAAACCGTTTAGTAGGTTTCCGTTGTCCAGCTGGCAATAATTTACCCCAAAAGGAAAAGGGTCAGTTATTGACAGCCGCGACGGTGGGGGGTGGTTAACTACTAATATCCAAATGAATAACTTCTCCTTAAATTTTTGTAAAAATATTTAAATTTTAACAGCTACATAGTATATTTATTTTTACTTTGATGTAATCCATTTAGTGCTCTAGCAGCAGCTCTTGTAATATTTTCAACAATCTCATATTTATCTTCACTAGCATATATTTCTTCATTAGGTAACATAATAATCATACAAATTTAGTCCTCCAAGCTCCAATACAGCGAACATTTTATGTCGATGTTCCTGACTTAAATAAAAAATATCAAAAATTTATAGGTGTTTTTACAGAGTCAGGGGGCGATATCAGTTAACAGTCACCATTTAACTAATTGGAGTATGTAAGAAATTCGAATTTTTGGTGAAATAAATATTTTTTAAATTAAAATTTATCCTGTTGTAATATACATACCTTCCATACATATTTACAACAAATTCATTTCCATGATTAGCAAAATGCTGAAGCATTGTAATTTCATTATCGACCAGATTGTCTTGATCGGAAATCTTCAAGGCAACACATATACCATATGTTTGCCAATAAGCATGATGAACCTTGAAATAAAGAAAGGTAATTAACTGGAGGGAGAGAAATGTAGATGGAGATAGAGAAGAGGGTTGATCTTGCGGTGCAAAAAAGTCTAGAGCTTCAATTATCTCAAATTATATTTCTTAAAATTTTCCTGATAATAACCGAGAGAAATTAACAGAATAACTTAAACATTACAAGAAGAATTCACTCCTCAGGGGAATCTAATTTATATAATTTTTAAATCATTTTCATTAAATATATTTCGATTAAATTAAATTCTCTTACATTTCCAAATATTCCAGCTCCAATTGTTTCATGTATATTAAAATGCAAACCAATTGATTGAATATCAATGTATTCGTTTAACTGCTCAAGCCCATATAGACCACAATTGCATCGGGCATTACCATCATGAGATGTTGTTGCTGATTATTTTAAAGTTTTTATTTAAATAATTCGAGCAAAATTAATTTGGAAAGGATAACTATTAAAAATAATTATCTCTCTCTTTGGGCAACCCTTTTACCCTTATTTACAGGTCATTTGCTCTATTTTAGTGTTTTGAAAATGGTACGGCTCTCTCTTTCTAATTTATCTACTTATTGAATTATATACATGAAAATGTTAGAAACTTAAAAATTATTGAGGAATAAAAATTTCTAAATTCTATTAAGAATTTCAAAACTTTGATTCAAAAACCTAATGCCTTTTCATATTCCTTGTGCGCTCCTCTTCTATTGCTGTGAAAACAACCACCGAATATTCCTTAAATTTAAAAATACTAATTAATATCCAATAACTTAATATTTTTATAGTCAAAAGGAAAATTTATATACGAATGTTCTCCAACATTTTTCTTAATTTTTGTCAGTTTATCCATAAAATACTATTTCAGAATAGGCTAGGTTTATTTATATGTTCGACTTTAAGCATAGAGAAACATCATCCGTATTAATAAACGGGCCAAAAGGAGATAAAAATTGATTAAAACAAAAAATTACTTGCCTGGAGAAAAGAACAATCCCAAAATAAACGGTAAAACAGATAAAATTAATTTCATTTTTTAATCAATTACTTCATTAATAAAATAAAAAATTAAAAAAAATACATAGATTTCACTTGTTTTTCTATTAAAAAATATTTTCATTATAAATTTAATTTAAATAAAAAACATTTTATTTTGGAAATTTATATAGAGCTAACTTTATTTAAAATTTATTTTTTATTTTGCAATAAAAACACCATTTCATTTTATATTTAATATATTTAATTTATTTTCTAAATTTTAATAAATTTAGAAATTAATAAAATTTAAATTAAATTGCGTTAAAATTTAATTTTAGATATGCTGTATTTCCTCCTTTAATACTTCTTCAGGGAGTACTATTTTTCAACCCTCTTCCAAAGGGGAGTATTATTAAAAGAGGAGTTCTAATTTAGGGGGGGAGTAATATTACAGGAAATACGGTAATTTATTAAATATAAAAATTTTTATGTATAAAATATAAAAAATAAATGAATGTAAAAATTCTCTCTAAGTGTGATATCAACGCATTATAAAATTGCCAACCACAAAATCAAGTCGATGAAAATCAATGATGTCAAAATCAATCAAAATCAAACTATCAAAATCAATGATGGATTTTTTTTTATTTTATTGTTTAATTATTGACTAGTTTTTTTCAAATTTTTGACAACGTCCGACAACATAATCGTCTTTCCAGTTAAAAAGAATTTTCCGCTTAACTTTTTTGTATAAAATAGATACTCGTAAAACTGTAATGAAAACTCTATATTGTTCTAATAAATTATTTAAAAATTATTCGGTTCTGTTTGTCGCTACTATGTAAAACTGAGAGAATTTTAAATAATTGTCCAATTCCTTGTTTCATTGAAAGCTTCAAATACTTTGTAGAGTTTTGATCTTAATATCTATTTTTTACTTAATTTATTTATTTCAAACTTGAGAGAATATTTGGCAAAACTTAAAAGAATATTTAAATTTTTAATTATTTAATTTCCAAAATTCTTTTTAAATATTAAAAAATGAAAATTTATTTTTCAACTTAAAAAACAATAATTTTTTTAATAAATATTTTAATTTAATATTTAATAACAAAAAATATTACAAATATTAAATATATTTTTAAAGGTTATTGAAAGGGCATAAATATTTGTTTGAGTAAATATTTAATTATTTACATATTACCTTAATAATAATATTTAAATTTAATTTACATTTATTTGTTTATTATAAATAAATAAATATAATACAAAATTTTTCTCTTTGAATGTTTAAGCTTTTATTTAAATAAAAAATTTTATTTTATTTTTAATAAAATGTCAGCAAACTTTTTTAATTTTTATAAAGTAACTTTTAAATAAAATTTAAAAAAATAATAATTAAAATATTATTTTAATTATACTAAATATATAGCACAACTTCTCCTAAATTTTATTATTTATTCTTTTCAAGATTTAACAATTCTTAAAATTTTTTACATATTTTTGATTTTAAAATAATATGTTTTTGTAATATATATTAATTCTACATATTATAAAAACGTCAATTGTGCTAAAAAATAAAAAAATTTCAATAAAAGTTCAAAAAATTTTGAATTTAACTTACCAAAACATATTATTTTTAAATGAAAAATATATACAATTTAAAAAATGGTTAGAGCATGAAAAGAAGTATGCAAAATTTAGGAGTGTACATAATTTAGTATTAACGCAGTTTACGCAGTTTATTTATTAAAATATTTTTACGAAAAATGTCAACTAAATGAAGTCTTAAAATGACCTCTTCGATATTTACTTTGATTAAAAAGAAATATTTTTAGAGAATCCCCAACAGCTTTAAATCATGACACGAGACTAAGAATTTTGAACAACTTTAATTATTTAATAAAAGGTTATTTAGTTTATTTTTTAATTCGCAGTATATTTAAATAAAATAATTTTTATGTCATTAATAACGACAACTATACAGGAAACGAAAAGGTTACGTAATATTTGTTGGGAAAATTTTTAACTGGCTTTTAATGAGAAAAATTTAATTAAAGTTTTTAAACAATTATTTTATTTATTTATTTATTTATTTTCTTTTATTTTTTAAAGTTTAATAATTTCTTTATTAATTTTAAATATTTTTGTGTTTTCATTTTCACATATTTTTTCTAAAATCCAGCACATTTTAAACTACAAATATAATTCCAAAATTGGCATTTTTATTCCTTTTTAGTATTTAAATTTGCGTTAAATTGCGTACATATATTTAACTAATTTAATTGTTTTTATTTTTCTCGGAGTGCTGAAATAACTACAAATATTTATTTTTTAAAAGAAATCTTTTTTTGTATTTAAAAATTTCAAAAAAAAATTTTTTTTTGAAAAATAAATATATTTTTTTTTAATTTTTATTTACCCTTTATTTTCTTCAATATTTCCTTTTTTTATATTTTAGTGCAAAATTCTACGCTCTTCCTTTAAATTAATTGCCGGAAAGCAAAGGATTTAAAAAGAAATACCAAAAAAGGTTTTTAATTAAACTATAAATTATTGAAAGGATTCAGACAATATTTTTTTTGTTATTTTGAAATTTTTATTTAAATAAAATTCTAAACACTTTTATGTATATTTTTAAATTATAATTTTTTCTTTTAAGTAAATTTAATTGAAAATTTACCTTCTTTAATTGCTTTTTGCTTTTAAATTTTTCATATTTTTGAGTAGCCCCCAAAATTTTCTACCATACCTATTCCGTACCGTAAATACCACAAAATACCTTGTTAGTACCAGAGGTGGGTCAGAGCTTCGTTAGTATCTCTAGGCTCTATTTTTGATCCTTCAAATCTCCAAACAATATTTTAATATTTTTATAAGTCCATTTTTATATTTTCTAAAATCAACAAATACAAAAAATAACAGAAAAACACCCAAAACAAAAAATTATCCACGCCATTTTTTTTGTTTTTGTTTCCGTTTATTCTTTTCAATTTTTTCCTTTTTCTACCATTTTTGTTTGTAAATCTAAAATTTTATTCGGATGTCCTTTTAACTTTATATGGAAGACAAAAAAAGGGAATAAATTTTTGTTTTATTTTTATAAAAATTGTTTGAGGGTGTTAACATAACCGACGTTTTTCACTTCCGGTAATGACATCTGTCCACCAACACAATCACCCACGCTTTTCTGTTTTTTGTTTAGTTATTCCGGCTTTTTTTGTAAATTTACATTTTTATTAATTTTAATATTTTATAATTAAAATATTATAAAAAATTATAATTTTGCAATAAATATTTTCCTACATTTTTTATATCCAAATATTAAAAAATTTGTAAATAAATAAAAAGAAAAATCTAATTAAAGTCTATTAAGAGATTATAAGGCCATGAATTTTTTTTGTAGTTACTCAAAGTTTTAACTGACTAAATGACCTGGAATTTTTGTCAGATAATGAAAGTTTCAAAATATAAAATAAACTTAGAAATTTTCTTATATTTCTTTCAAAAATGGAGTGGTAATTAATTATAAAACCAATATTTTAGTTCGTTTTTTTTCTAAACATCAATTTTGAAAAATCTCTGAATATTTCCATCGATATCGAGTAGAAGATCAAAATGAACCAAGTCTGTAAATGCTTTTTAATCGGGATCTCAATACTCCTAAATCAACGGGAAATGGATGTCAAGTACTTAAAAAATATTTAAACTACCTTAATGCTTTTATAAAAAATTTCTCTTATCCCCGCTGATTTTTTGGCAAGCTTAGAAGAAAATTCTTATAAATTCTCTAAGGGGGTTTAAATATTTTATGAAGTTTGTACCCCCGTTTCCCCTCTAAATGAGTCGAAATTATCTTTAAAATCTTTTACCTTCTTGATTAAATTACTATTGTCTGAATTATTTTTAGAACCTTAGTAGCTCAGATTATTTATTTAAATTCAATTTTATCTTTCCGAACTGACAACACTAATAGCTACCATTTTTTAAATGTGTTTATTTAATTTTAAAGATTTTTATTAGTTAGGGGTGACGGTCCGGAATCGAGGATTTTTCGCGGATATCCGGATATTTCTTAATAACTGCCAACCATATTATTAATATTTTCAAATAAATTTAGTTAGTATTTCATTAATATATTTACTTCATTTCCTTAACCCCTAAAAACATGTAAATTAATATTTTTAAGGATTCATTTTTTACTTTAATCTCTTTTTTAGTTGTTTGTTTGCGAATACTTTAATCAGCTTATAAATAAATAAGAATATTTTTATAAACATTTTTATTTAAAATATAAAAATGTTTCCTTTAAAATAAGTATTTTAATCTAGAGGGCTCGGATAAAGTTAAATAAAAAAGGATTGAATAGGTTGGATGTACTTATATTGTTAGGAACGATACAACTTTGAAAGTACATTGTGAAATTTTATATACATATTTCTAGCAATAATACATATTGAATATTATTTTTTGACTGGAAATTCTTAGAACTACATAATTATATATATTCTATTAAAAATGTTTTTCTTTTTTATCCAATTTATCCAAATTATCCATTACTACTCCAATAACTCTTGATATAACAAAGTTTGAGGGTGTTAGGCATATGGGATCTTGTATTATTATATTTTTTATTATAGTATTTATTCACTTTCTTATAATTAATGCTTTCTAATTTTTACCTCCTTAATGATCTCAGGCTATCTCCAACTATTTTATATTCGTTTAATAATTTTTTAAAGACTGCAAAATTATTTATGGTTTTTATTTGATTAATTTTTAAACATTTTGTAAATAATTTTTCAAACTTTTCTGATTCCAAAAAAGGCTAGACATCTGTAAATTTTTAAAATTTCAAGACAGATGTATTTAGGTATATAATCTAAATTTAAAAAATATTTTACGTAAAAATTTACAAAAATAAATTCTTAAAATTTCCTTTAAAATATAAATTATTTATTTATTTTTAAAATTAAAAATTCTATAAAATTCACACAATTCTTTACTTATTTCCGAAGGATTTTTTCCCCTTTTTAATTCAGCTGCTCTTTAAATGCCATCAGAATTTATTTAATCTTTCTAATATTTTCTCTAATTTTATTTTATTTTGACTTTCTACATTTTTAATTCTAATTTATTATTCTGATTTTTCATTCCAAGCTATATATGTATATTTATACTCCACCCATTTATTAATTATATATTTATTTAAAATTAAATGGCTTTTTAACATATATATTTGCATATATTTCCTTGTTTAAAAAATCAGAAATATTTTTAGAATATTTGTTGAAATTATTTAAAATCTTCAAATTGTTTGCAGTAAATGTTCAGATTATTCGTTTGTGTTGCCGAAACAAATTTTAAAAAACCCTGATATATAACATTAAAATTTTCCGATTATTTATTTCTAAATTGAGAGTAAAAATATTATTGTTTTCTAAATATATTTTTAATAAAATTTTTTAAATTTTAAACGATTTATTCATTTTTAGGTAAAAATTATTTTTAAAAAATCTTTTTTCAATTTGCAACAAAATCTTTTCAATATTTAATTTAAATATTAAAATGACATCATTCCAAACTCCTCCTCCCACAATTTTATTTAATCCATCTACATCAACATTTTCTTCTTCCAAAATTAATATAAACAAGGATTTAATTAAAGAAAATTTAAGAAAAAAATTAATTAAATATCACCAACAAAAACAACATCCATTTCCGTTAATTTTAATGTTTTCTTTTTTATTTTCTTTTTTGGTAACCTGTTCAACAGGGGCTCCACATTCTCCATTTTATGACGCTTCTTTAAATTCATTTTCTGAACCAGCATTTTCAGTATTTCTTCCAACTAACAGCCGTTCTTTTGTTGGGATTCGGACGGTTAGAGAGAATTTTTAATTAATTAATTATTTTTTAAATGTATGTTTTTGGATTAAGAATTTTTTGATTGTTGTGTTACTATTAAATTTGGTATTTATATTTAGAGGTCGGTAAAATCACATTTGCAGGATCCTATATCAGGATGGGTTTAAAATTTCGAACAGGACAGGATCCCTTAGGATTAATCCCGGCAATCCTGAAAACTGAAAAAAGACAGGATTTCGAACAGGATTCTGAAAAATCCTGTGCAGGATCCTGTCCTGCGCCGGCCTCTATTTATATTTACTAAACCTCAACTAAACTTTCCAAAAATTTCACCATTTTTGCTAAACATTTAACAAATTAAAGTCAAAATATTATTAAAAATACAAAAGTCTGAGGGTCCCTTCAAAGTCCAAATATTTACAACACTTAATGACTTTTTTTAATTTTAAGTTACGTCCATCTAAAGCAGTTTTTGGTTTTCGGCAATTAAGAGAGAGTTTGGCTGAACATTCAGAACAACGCCGAGAATTAAGAAAAACGAGAGAATTGGAAGTAAAACAAGGAGAAGAAGAATTACAATTATTAGAACAATTACAAAACAAAAATTTGTCACAAAGACAACCACGAAAATATATAAATTTACAGAGACGTCAAAAAATTTATGACAGATTGTAAGTATTTTTTGACTTTGAAATAATTTTTTTGGGGGAATTGACGTGAAATATTTTTAGAAATTACTGTTTAAAATTCTGTATAAGAGTGAGAGATTTAATAATTATTTTTAATTAACCTTTCAACTTTCACTTTAATTAAGCATAATAATTTTTGGGAACTCGAAGCTAAATCAAAATCCTCATTATTGTTTAATCAGAGCAAAATGTTTGTTCCTTCCCCTTTTTAAATTTTCCTGCCAAAATAATTTTTTAAATCACAAATTCTAAAAAATTATTAAACCCTAAAATTCTTAAATAATTTTTTTCATTTCAATTTTTAATTTTAAGGCTCTGCATTGCTACATTTCAAAATTTGTCTCAATGCAGAAATTCTAAATAATTTTAGAAAGAAGAAAAATATTACATAAAAATTGGATTTATTTTTTGTTTTTTGTAATGAAATGAAAATAAGAAAGAAAAATTAATTTTTATTAATTTTTTAAATTTTGAGGAAATGAATAAATTTATCAAAAAAACCTACTTAGAAAATATAAATATTTAACAAAATATTAACAGTTTTAACTAGAGCGCGGAATTTCGTTCCGTACCGTATTCCGTACCGTACTACCGATACGGAATATCGATAAATACCGAAAAATACGGCCGTAGTACGGTACGGTCCGCGCTCTAGTTTTAACTATCTGAAACAATTTTCGTGATTATACATTTCGTTAAAAATGTATGTATATGTATAACTAAGTATAACCTTTTAAAATCTTACTTATAAATTTATAAGTGACTCTTATACTTGAACATAGGTATATATGAACATAGGTACGTAATTTTTAAACGTAAATTAAATTTTTTTAGAATTCTATCAATTAAACAAAAAATTTTTGTAACATAACACTACCTAATTAGAAAATTAATAAACGAGAATAATATTATTTTTAATAAAATAATTTAAAAAATAAAATTATTTTATTTAAGTGGGGGAAAAATTTAGTATTGATCGTATGTCATTCAAAAATTTTTTTGTAATTTTGGTTGTTCTGCCATCTGTAGAGCCCGACCAATTTTTAAGCTTCAATCAACTTAATTCAAACAAATTATTTGAAAATATCCAAATCTTTAAATATTAAATAATTATGTATGTCTTTATTTAGTAAATTGTAAAAAATGTTAAAGAATTTGAATTATAAGAACTCAATCCAAAAAATATTCTAAAGAGAATTTTTAATTGAACTGTATATAGTACTATAGATTGTACTTAAATTACTTTTGTATTTTATAACTAAGGTTTTTTTATTTGATCATTAATTGATAAGAAAATAAAATAAAGATAATTAATAATATTAGTAAACTACCTAACGATAAACAGAAAAAGAAAATTAAGATAAAACTAAACACTCTTTCCCAACACATTTTTACATAAAATATTAGAGAATTTTTAGTTTAATAAATTGTATATTTATTTGTGTGTGTGTATTGGGTACATTCGCACTAGACCTGATATACATAAATTTAATTTTTAATATTTTTACATTATCAAAAATATTATTGATAAAATGGTCATTTCTTCTTTCTAGAAATTAAATATTTAATTTTACTTTTTTATTGAAAATAATTATAATAAGTACAACAACTAACAATTTTGAAAGAAATACACTACAGGAAACCCCCAGAGGGTGAACGCAAAAAACTATTTAAAAAATTTTAAAAAGCAATTAAGGCCAAAAATCAACACAAAAAACATTGTGTTTTTTGTGCCCCCCACCCAACTCCCGGTCTAATCCCCAGCTCTACTATCGAGCTAGATTTGGAACTGGATAAACAATAAAGATAACGAGAACTTAAATTCCCTAATGTTTTTGCAATTTTCTACCAAAAGCATTTAAAGTTTATTTTTAAAGGTTGTTTTGTTCTGTGAATTATTTTGTTATTTGTACTTTTAGGGAAATATGTATATGTAAATTTAAGAAGATTAAAAATAAATATTTTTTTATTAAGTTCCTTCAAAAAATGTTTTTCTTTTCGTTAATTTTTTATAAATACTTTAAAAGCTTTTTTAAAATGTTAATCTTAAAACTTTTATCCTAACATTTATATATAAATATATTATATATAAATATAAAATATACAAGGAAATAAAAATATTTAAAAAGAAACTAAAGGTTATTTTATAGAATATTTTAAAAATTAAAAATTTTTAGAAAATTTTTTGTTAATATTAATGAGAGAGAATAGTCTTATTTAATTAAAGTTTAATTCAAGACTTTAATTTTTTTTATAATTAAGTGATAAACATTCGACGAATGAATTTCAAAAAAATTAACATTTAAAATTTAATTAATTTTTGGCAAAATCTCATTCTTTCTTCACTCGTGTTTCTCTCTTTTTTTTCTCCTTTATTGACAAAATCATTTTTTCTTTAAATTCTTCTCTTCCCACGCCATAACCAAAAAGAAAATATTTTTTATTTATTAATATATCACAAATCACTTTTTTACGTTTTATCGCCATACTGGACTTTGCTCCATTGCAGTGCTTGCTCACATCTATACTTTTTTTTCTTCTCTCTTTTCGATCATTCTTCAAAGGCATGTTTGTTGTTTAACGCAAACCGCGACCAGTTAAAAATATTATTTTTCTCTTTATTTTATCATTAAAAAGCTTTTATTTTATTTATTTATCTTTTAAACTCGTGCAAGAATATTTTTAAAGAAAAGATTCTCGATCAGGGGCCAATCAAAATTAGGGAGACAAACGACTTATTCGAACGATAAACGTGAAAAATAAATCTATCGTTTGTCGATTGCCTCCTTAATTTTGATTCGCCCCAGGGCTCGGCGTAATTGAAAAAAAATTCTGCAAACGCAATCCGCAAGTCAAAAAACACACACTTTCACGCAATCCGTAATTCCGCCCAGCCCTGTTCTCGCTATCACATTTAAAAATTATTTTTTTACCATTTAAATCAACAAATTTATTTAAAGAATTGTTGATATCATTTAATTTTATTTGTTAATTGTCAATTAATTGTTTCCTCATATTTTTTTCTTAATTTTAGTCATCACTTTCCTTCTCTCTTATTTTTTTTTATTTTAATTACTTTTTAATTTTTATTTCATAAATATATCAATCATTTAAAAATATTTATTTATTGCGTGATCACTCCCCTCCCCCCTCCCCTATCTTTATTATTAAAAAGCATTTGATTACTTATTTAGTAAATTAAATAAAAAAAGAAAAAAGCTATTAAAAATGAATAAAAGAAATTAAATAATGGTTGGGGGGAAATTTTTAAAAAATAAAAATATTCTTTTGTATATAAAAATGGTGAACAATAAAATAAAATAAATTTATTTTTAATTTTCTTTATATTTTTTAAAATTATTTTTGTTTCTTTGTATTTTTCTTTAATTTAGATAATTTATGAAAACCAAAATAATATTTACATATGTAATTGTAATAAGGCTGGCATTTCCAGCTTTCCGGAACCCAATAAATCCGTATATCCTGAAATTTTCGGTTCGGTTATCGTTTCTGATTCCGAATACTCGGAGATTTCCCAGGAACCGCCAAAATTAATTTTTAATTATGTTTTCCTATTGTAGTTGAAGGATTTAAACAATAACTTCAAAAAATGGAGGCTAAACGAGAGGGGTAAATCGGAGCTGATTTGTGAGAGAAGGTCCTTGATAATATTTTGTTTTTTATCTGATTAGAATAGAATTTCCAACAATATTAAATATCTTCCTATTTTTTTGGTTAGGCTTAATTATAAAAAATTTTTTGATTTTTTTATAAAATAAATTTAAAATTGTATTAATTTATTAAATCTCAGTAAAAGTTTTCTGAATTTTTAAAATATCTAAATAAATAAAAAAATTTATTTTGTACTTTTTCAGATTAAAGAATTATTTTTTATTAAATAAATTTTTACTTTCTTTATTTTTTTTTATTATTTTTAACCTTTATTATCAGTAAATAAAGTACTGATATAAAATATTTAAACGAAATTTTTATTTAAAAAATTTATTTTTATTATTTTCTATCAATATTTTTGTCAATTTTTTTTAATTTTAAATAAAAAATATCATATACTTTTATTTAACAAAATAATATGTAAATCGGATTAATTTTTTGCAATATTAATTTTTCTGGAAATTTCGTTTATTTTTTCTAAATTTTATTTTCTGATTTACAAATAAAAATATTTTTTTATTTTTTTTTTATCAACTAGAATCTTACATTATAGCCTTGTTTAGTATAAAATCTTTTTTTAATTCTTGATATTATAACAGAGGTGGGTCGGAATTCCGATTTCCGACGTTTTTTCCTTCCGATTTTCGAAAAAAATTTTATTTAGTTCCGACTTTTGAGCTAGTACCGAGTTCCGACACCTTTGACTGTTCCGACCCACCTCTGATTATGACCTCGAAGGGATCGAATAAAATTTCTTTAGATCGAGAGCCATTTTAAGGAGAAATTGGCCAATGAAGAGGTTTGTTTTGTCAAGGTTAAATATACAAAGTTCAAGTGTCACCTTCATACATAACGCAGACTTACATATTTTTAATTTATTTTATTGTGACGTAACAAAATTCAATTTATTTTTTAAAATAATTTTTCATTTTAATTTTTGCTTCCTTCCTTTAATTAATTTTTTTTGAAAAGTTTTCTTTTTCTATCAATCAAAAAATAAAAATAATAATCACAAAACTATTTCTTTTTCCCTTCTTTATCACATTTTTCTCTCAAAAAGTGAGTGCAATCGAACCGATAAATATTTAGAAGGAGAAGGGGACCTTTATTTCTTTTCTCTTCGTTTACGCGCCCCCCCCCCCCCCCCAAAAAAAACTTTTTTTTCAAAAATATATTTATTTATTTATTGCCCTTTATTACACTTTTACTAGTTACCTAAATATCACATTACTTTTAATATACGCGCACAACTGTCCTTGGAGTAGAAAGGAATTTTTAATTAATTAATTATCAATAATTATAATTTGGTGATTTTCTTTTTAATTTAAAAGTTTTAATTAAAAAATAAAATTATTTTTAATGATAAAAATTAATAATTAAAGAGAAATGTTATAAAATTGTTTTTAAATAATTAACTTCTTTTAATATTTTAAATTTTTAATTTTAAATAAAAATTTTTTTTTAAATTCTGAATTTTTTAAAAGTTAGAAAACAACATTTATTTATTTTCTAAATTTTAGTTTTCTTGCTTTTAACAATTTTGCATGTAAATTTCTGACGTTAACAATCTGCACTTTCTTAACATTATATTTGTATTTTTCAAGATTTTATATTTTTAATTTAGAAAACATTTTTTCCTAAATATTTGCAACTATTTCCTCAATTTAGTAATCTGTAACTTTGTGTTCGACTAAATGAAAAATAAAAATTTATCAAAATAAACTTAAAAAATATTTCCTGTTTTGATATATTTTGAAATTTTTGTAAACATATTTTTATTTTATTTTTGTAAATTCTTTTAGTGTTTTTGATTGTCTTTAATCTTTTTTTAATGTTAAAATTAAGTTCTTTTTGTTATTTTCTTCCAAAAAAAATAAATTACTAATTTTATTGAAAATCACAATTATATTCATTTATTTTTAACCTTTAATAATTCTCTCAGATAATTAAAATAAATATTTGTTGATTAAAAAATTTAAGCGATCAAACGGAAATAAATTAAAAACATATTTATATTTATTTAAAGATTTTGCATTTTATTAAAAATATTATTTTTTACTAAATTTTAGATAAAAAATAAAATTTATTTATTTGTTAACAACTAAATAATTAATTAAAACAACAATACAAAATAGTATATATTTAATTTCGAAATATATTTACTAATTTAATAATCTTTTTTGCAAAAAATGTCAATGAAGATGCAGCAATGGTAATTACATAATTTATATTTTTTATTTATTTTTTTAATTAAAAAAAGTTGAATTTCTAATTTAAGTATCCGGCACTTGTAGAAAATAAAGTGCCTGCATTACCTAAATAGGATCAGAACCAGAGCTGCACGAAAATAAAATTTCGCACTCAACGAAACGAAAACGAAAAAAAATAAATTCGTCAATGTACGAAACGAAAACGAAACGAAAAAATAATTTTTATTTTTGCGAAACGAAACGAAACGAAAAAATCAAAATTATAAAAATGCCTAAGTTATCGCCTAATTTTTTCACATAATTCACCTTCAATGCATAAATTGCTTTCAAAAATTTAATGAAAGCAATTTTAAATTTAATGAAAGCAGATATTCTAGCAGGAATTAATGCTAGAATATCTGATAATACCAAAATGTCCAGAATACTGCTAATCATTCAATGAACCTCATAAGCACTCCCAATCCCTCTATATCAGTGGTGACCACAAATGAAAAGAATATCTTGGATTTTGCGTGATATCTGGAGAGTATATATCACCTAGGATAGATTAAGAGGGATTTTGAGGTATATCGGAAAGGATTTCACCGGGGTGCCAATTCCAAACCACTAAAATAGGACGCAGCCACTCAAAAATGTGGCAAAATTGGACAAAAATAGGGCAAAAATTAGTGCATGATTTTAAAAATTAATTAAAATCTCAAACAAAAAGCAGTATTTTGCATATTTTTGGTAGTTTTAACTAAATTTAGCAGGCGAAATTTTGGGATTATTTGAGCTAAATTTCTTTTGAGAAGAAAAATTTTGAGAAGTTTTGAAGGCTAAGTCATCAAATTTTTTTATTTTTTAGCGCCGCAGGCAAAATTTTTAGAATTTTAAGTTTCTGGGAGATAAATTTTCAATTTTTGGCTTAAAAATACGACAAAATAGTAAAAAAATTGTCTAAAAATAACGAATTTTTTTTGTCATTTTCGTATAAAAATGGCATGTTACGAAACGAAAATGAAACGAAAATATATTTTTAATGAAATACGAAACGAAAGAAATGAAAAAAATTATTTTTAAACGAAACGCGAAACGAAACGAAATTCATCAAAAAATCCACGAAAATCTACGAAACAGAAACGAAAAATTTTCGTGCAGCTCTGATCAGAACTTTGAGAACCTCATTGATAATAGGAATAGGATTAAGTTACGAGCATAGAACCCAGCGTCCGTCGACTTCCCGCGAGGGTCTGTGCCGCAAATCCCTTTAAGTTTTTATTCTGTTAAATATTCCAACAAAATATCTTAAATTTGGAGAAATTTTAAATTAACTTTTAAAAACCTTTTTAAGATTATTTATTTTTTAGTCAACGGCACAAAATAATAAAAATATTATTATTTAGCAATATAGTACAAATATTTTTTCTGAATTTGTTCTTTTCTTTAGAATCAAAAGTTTATTTATTTTATAGTTTGGCATTAAAATACCTAAAATAATTATATATTTAAATAAATAATTATATATAGTTTAGTATATTTTTGTAGCTCGGACTGCAAAGAACTCAAATAAATATTTATTTTACAATTCTATTTTAACAATTAAATAAACTTTTAAGCACTTACCTATCTCTTTTCTCTCTCAATTAATTAACTTAATCTATTAAAGATAATTATTAGATATTAAATACCTCAATTAAAGAATTTACTGTAATTTCTTTTCCCCCTTAGTCACTACTTCCTTCTAAATTTCTTTTCCATTTTCGGCGTACTTTCAAATAATTTTTAAATGCCAAGTAATTTTGTTTATACATGTACTTTTTGCGTGCCTTAAAGTGTACTATACTTTAGTTTTTTGCCATCTTTTCTTTTTCTTTGGCACAGGAATATTAAAAATAAAAATAATTTTTATTTTAGTAATTAGCAGTTCTAATTTTAAATAAATAAAATTGTTTATTTAAAAATAGTAAAATATTAATTTAAATATATTTTGGGTAATATTTAATGTTAAAATACAAAATATGTTACTACAAATATTAATTAGGAGAAAGTTTTAGTTTCCGGCATTTTTTTTGAAACTTTCCTTTTGCCAAATGAACAGGAATTTCAAAATTCTAGTGTTTAAGAAGACAAGATCTGTACAATAAGGTTGGCGGATAGTTGGAAATCTTTAGATATCCGATATCCGAACCGAAAATTTCCAAAAAAAAATTCGGATCCGGATCCGCCAACCTTACTGTAGGAAATATTTCAAAGATTTTTCTGAGGGCTTAGGGAAATTATTGTCATTAATTTTGTCCGATCCAAAAATTTCCGGACCTTTTACATATTTTTTTAATTTTTTTTCCTTTTTTAGTAACAGTACCAGTAGCAGCCCTGGAGCTACTCCAACAACATTACAACAACAAGCAACAAACCTAAACAAACTTGCAGTTCCCGTTGTTGAAGTTCCTGTAGTAGCGCCTGTTGTTGTTCCTGTTGATTTACCTGCTGGGACACAAATTGTTGTTGAGGCACAAGTAGGGGAATTTTATTTTTTTTAATAATTTTCAGATCATTTTTTGATAAATTAAAGTAATTTTGTGAGGAAAAAAACCTTTTTTTGATTTATAAAAAAACTTTCTTTAAGAGCTTCGAATACTTTAGGAGTTAGGAATATTATCAGTATTTTCAATTTCCTTTTATTAATTCAATCAAATATTCTATTTTTATCTCCCTACTTTCATTTTCATTCTATTTTTAAAATAAAGAATGTTAATTAATTATAAAAATAATGTAGTTATTTTAGGGGGCTTTTTGTTTATCACAAAAATTTTCAAAAAAAAAAGTTTTTACTTTTAGTCACAAGGCAACATATTAAATAAATTAAAATAAATAATAAAAATTAAATATACTTTTCAAGGTTGATAACAAAATTATTTAGTTAATTAGAAAAATATTTTTTAACAGAAAATAATTTTTAAAAATAATTAGTAAGCAATTAAAATATATAAATATTTAATTATTCAGGTTTTGACTTCAGACGTTGATCGTACTATTGCTGAGGTGGAAAAGTTGGAAAGAGTTTAATAATTTTTTTCTGTTTTAATTAAAATAGTAAACTCCAGCTTTCTCTAATAAAGCCCCCAGAATTCGAATTAGTGTGTTGGAAAATGTTCTTTTTTAATTTTTAAGTTATATTTTTCTAAATTTCCGATGGTTTTTGGATCATTTATTCAGGCATCTAAAATTTATTTTTTAAATATTGGATCGAAATATTTCATGAAAATCTTAAATTAATGTTCCCCCAATATTCATTAAAGTCTTTAAATTTTGTATTTTCTATTAATTTCTAAAAAATTATTTTAGCAAGAAAGACAAGCAGCTATTCATCAACAACAACAGCAACAACAAAATGATCCTTCAATTAATCTTTTGGTTAATTCACAACAAAAACAAAATTTACAGCAACAAACAGATATTGGACAATCTTTAATTTCTTCTTCTATTAATTTAACTCAAATGGCCGTCCCTACACTTTCTGGATCTTTACAAAATAATTCTGGGGGAAATATTTCCGGTTCCTCTATTAATTTTGGAGCCAGAGGAGTTGTTAGTAATAATAGTCAACAACAACAACATCCAAATTCCATGAGGACTTTGTATGTTTTTTTATAAACTGATAAATATTTTGTTATTTTTAACACGTACACAAGTCTTGTTAATTTTTATCTTTATTCATTAAGGGTCTTCCTACTAAATTAACAAGAAAAATTTTTTTTAAAAATATTCTTTCCTTTTATTAATTTAAAAAAATATTCTCTTTAAACAGGTTTTGTCGAAAATGTGAAGGTCACGGTCTTCAAATAGCACTTAAAGGCCATGCAAGTTCTTGCCCTTATAATAGTTGTACTTGCAAAACGGTATTTAATGTTAATTAAATATTTAAGAATAAATTTTCTCGCTTTAAAGTGTCAAAATGTTATGAGCCTTAGAGCTAATGCCATAATTAGGAGATATCGAACACGTACTTCTGAATGCGGGTTGGTACTGAAACCGGTACATTTCAAGAATGGCAACACTCGATTAAGGGTCTTTCCGAAGTTTATTAGTGGTGAGTTTTTAAATGAGGCGATTTTAATTCGGAGAAAGGGGTGTCCACATTACAGTATAACCTGTATTAATTGCCCTCCCTCAAATAATTACCCCACTTCCATTTGCCCCACTTCCCCTCGTCCATCCCCACTCCCATCCAGCGATAGATTGAAACAATAATTACCCCCATCAAATGCCTAAAAAACGTTCAAATTTCAAACCTCGTATAATTATCTCCTCTTTCACCTTTAATCCTCCTTCTCTTAATCCCTAATTTGAATTAACTCCCTATTTTTGGACTAAATGTAACCTTTTTTAACATCTTTCCTGTCCCTGCTCTAGAGTATTTTCTTGGTTTTCGGTTTTAGGAACCATCCATAACGAACACCTTCCCTCAAAAAAGTTAATTTCTAACAAAGGATTAATTCTGAATTTAATTTTAAGAAGAAGAATGCCTCCCAATACCCCCAGGAACACCTCGAACTGTTGAACAACAATTAATAGGAAATATCTCAGAAGAACAATTAATTAGTAGCGGAAATTCTGAACAAAATATTTGCCAACAAAATAATTCATTACCTCCTTCCTCTTCATTTTCCTTTGGTTCTTCTTCATCAGCAACTGGAGTTTCTTTAATTTCAAAAGCTCTGAGTTTAAGAAATTTATCAACAACTAATTATGGGACTGAAGGGATAATTACTCCAATAAATATTTCTAATTTATCTTGTGATAAAAGAATTGCTAATAGTGATTCTAATGAAGTAATTATATTTAAAATCTTGAGGGGAATTAAAAATTTGGGTCTTTTTAAGTTCAAAAGCTCTGAAGTTCAAAAGCTCTGAGAAAAAGCCCCAAATTAAAAATTTGGGTCTTTTTAAGTCCTTTTTTTGGTCCTTTTTTTTTATTATTTCCCACGAAATTTCCTTTTTATAATTTTAAATTTTCTTTAAAAATTTACAGAATATGGATATAAATTCACCAAAACGTGCCCATTCTCTCGAAGGAAATTTAACTAACACAACAGCTCCAAATACCCCAATGGAAGATATAATAATAGCTGACCAAACACCCCCAAGTCAACAACAACAACAAATAACAACATCAGATTCCCCTTTTAGACCTTTATGTTCTTCAAATCGTTCTGGACAAATGAATTTATCTACACAATCTTTGGCTGCATTATTTCCATCTTCTATTGGTTCTGGAGAAGATTATTCTAAAGGAGGGGGAATTGAGAGGGGAATAATTAATAATAATAACAACAATGAAAATACTACAACTCCGGCTAATACTTATTATGGATCTTCTGTATGTGTTTTTTAATAGTGTTGTCTCCGGCCCGTCGGAAAGAACTTTTACAAGGAAAGGAGATGTCGGGGAATGGGATATCGTGAATTGGGGTCAGGAACACGAATTTTGTCGGGATTCTGGGTGGCTCCATGAAGGCATTCATTATCGGGCGGGGGTAGGAAATCGGGGTAGAGGGACAACCCAAATTTATAATTTACTTATTTTACAATTCGAAAGATGTCACTAAATGCTCTCAATTTGGGTTTCCTTGGTACTGGAATGACTACAAACAACAACAATAATACTAACACTAATAACAACTACGGCTTTCAACAACAACAAACACAACAATTTGTCCAACCTCGTTTTGACCAACAACAATTTGGAATGTTTGGACAACAACAAACAAACACACCAGATAATACAAACATTCAACAACAACAACAAAACCTCCTTTTGACTTTGTTGTTAAATCAAATAATTGGCTCTCAACAACAAATGCAGGTAATTGTGTAGATGTTTTGGGATGTTTTTGAGATGTTTTTTTTTAATTTTAAAGACTCCTCTACCTCCACAACTTGACCCTTCTCTCAACCTTTTACTTGGACAATTAACATCAACATCAAGCTCAACTTCTGGAGGTCAATTAAATCAATTAATTTCATTAATTCAACAACAACAACAATCTTCCACTAATTCCCCTTCATTTTCTTCATCTAATTTATTAATTCCTTTACTCGAATTAATTGCTCAATCCCAACAACAACAACAACAACAAACATCTAATAATAATAATATTCAATTGCCTTCATTACAACAACAAATACCTATTTTTGGACAACAAACAACAATTCCTTCAACAACGGGGAGTGGAGAAAATTTTGGATTAAATAATAAATTTAGTTTTTCTGATACTTTTAGTGAAGGTAATAATTTGTTTAGAAATTATTTTTAAAAAATTTTACATTTTGGGAAACCATCTTTTTATTTTGACTTACATACTAGCAAGTAGATAAAATCCTTAATAATCCCCCTCCACATGTAAGTACATAAATAGTCTTTGTAGTTGAACTAATATAGCACCAGAAAAAAGATAAAGCCAATTATTATATGAATTGTTGAAAAAGAGACTCATCTGTTAGAGGATAAATTAATAATCCTCTTTTAATATTTTTCTTTTAAATTTTAAAATTCGAAAGATAATTTGAGAAAAGGAAAATTTGTGCGCTTACTTAGCTATATCTCTTATTTCCGGCACCATAAAAATTTAAATTCCTGAAACTTTTCCATCCAAAAAATTCTTTTATTAATAATTAAATTAAAATTTCTAAAATTTTATTTGAAATTTAAGGTCTTCGTTTGGGATTAGATCCATTAAATAATCCCCAACAACACCAAAGACAACCTCCATTACCAACACCAAGTGTTACTTGTTTACCAAATAATTCTTCTTCCTCTTCTTCTACTCCACCTGAACGTATAACAGAAACTTTATGTTTAGCATCAGATTCTCGTCATCGTTTATATGACCCACAATTTCAACAATTTTTGGGGATTGTTAGAGAATTGGAAAGGCATATGTTTGGGGGAAATACAGCAAATATTCAAACAAGTTCCGGAAATTTTCCAACAAATATAACACAAAATAATGATGATAATGCTACACAAAATGAAGTTATTCAACAAAGAAAGCCATCAACTCCATCGTCTTTTATTTTTTAATTTTATTTGACAAAATTTTATATTTCGTCGGACCTCTTTTTTATCTCAGTAAAAAATAAATTATAACCTAAAAATCCGGCCTATAGTTATTATCATTTAATATTCAACTGAATTTAAAAAACCGTTTATCTCAGGGTTGTATTTGTGTCAAATACTGTCGGTTCGCCGAAATACCTAATGACTTTTTTAGATTTTTCACTGATTTTTAGGCAAAATTTAGGAAAAATCGCTAAAAAAGGCAAAAATAGTACCGAAAATTCCAAAATAGGCAAAAAGGCTCAAAAATTCCGAAATAGGCAAAAATAGGCAAAATAAAAGTCATGCTAAACTCTTCGGACCAAGCTAAAAACACGTTTTTTGAACGTATTACATCATGCCAAGCTCGCAGAAAAAAAAAGGCATTTGCCTATAAATCACAGCCGTACTAATGACTTTCGAGTAAAATGTGAAAAAGGGGTCCGATTTTTTTTAAATAAGAAAATTTCTACATATAAACATAGAAAATGTCATTCCTAGAGCTATACACTTAAATACACTATAAATATAAATATTCTTTATTTGATTTTATTTAAATTTTAAAATGTATAATTGGATAAAATAAAAATATAAAGTTGTATTTTAATTTTTCTTCAAGGAAAACTAATTCCGAAATTATTTTTTGAACTTAATCTCGAGATATTTTCGAGTAAATAAAAATATATTGTGAATTTTAGAGAATACTTTATTTTTAAAACAAAAATAAATATGTAGGTATAAAAATATTACCTACAAACAACTATGTATATCAACAATAATTGCTTATCTTCTTGTTTTTTTTATTAAATTATCAATTACTAATTAACTCATATCAAATTTTTGTTTTTAAAATTTTTTCTCGTTCTTCTCCGTTTTTTATATTTTATTGATTTGGCGCTGTTTTACATGTTTTTTTTAATTTAAAAAATTTTTATATGTAATCCTTATCATAGGTTCAGAAGGTACAGATGTAGTATATTAATCTTAAAAATATCCAGGTATTCTGAAATGGGGAAGAGAACCTAACGTGGTATTAGAGACTAATACACTAAATCTAGTATTAGAAACCAAACTCGGAGGGTCGTACAAGATCTACGTTTCGAAAAATATTGATTCTCGAAAACCTAAATTTTTCTTAAAATCTCAGTTCGTTCTGTTTTTTCTTTGTTTTTTTAAAATCTTTACAGGTTGCACATACATATCCCTAAATCTTTCGAGGCGCTAAATTCGAGTGATTATTGTCGAGTTTTTGAACTCAATGATCTTAATTTAATTTTCACCCGTTTGTTGGTTTTTTCAAATTTTTTAATTAAGTGTTACTTAAAAATAATTATGAGATTCAAATTTATTAAAACTAATCTCACAAAATAATCTTCCCTTCTTTACCGCTTTTTTTTTAAATTTTCCTTCTTTTCTCCCTTTAATACTTTTAGTTTCAAAAATAATGCAGCGTTCTTTTTTTAAAGTTTTAGATTCGTCTTTAAAGTTTTTCCTAGAGCAAAAAAAATTTTTAACGGTCATTCGTATTAAAAGTAGACAAAGAATGGGAAATAATTTTTAAATGCTAAAATATTCTTTCCTCTTTTTGCTCCAAGCAAAAAAAGCGCCAAAATAAATATTTAAATGCGCAACTATATAGCGCAGTGACAACCCTTTTTATTTTCTTTTCTAAGTTTGCATAACCATCTGTTGCTTCTAAATAAATGCAAATAGAGAGGAAATTCAGGCAACTTAGAAAAGGCTAAAAATATTGAAGAAAAAGAGTGGGAAAAATGCTCATTTAACAAAGGTCTTCCTTCTCTTTTTTGAATTTATTAAAAACTCCTCTTTATTTAATCACTTCCTATCGTTTTTGTTCTCAAAGTTAAAAGCTTAAAAACAAAAAAACTCTCAAATAAAGAAAAGTACTAGAGAAACGTTCAAATTTCCACATTTAATAATTTATTTGGCGTTTTGCCCAAAGCATGTCCATCACAACGGAAAGAGAAAAAAATACACTCCGCCTTCCTTTTTTAAAATAATATAAAAGGAATTTTATTAAAGAGGCTCTTTCTCCATTTATTTTTAAACCTGTCTTCAATAATTTTTTGTTTCTGTTCTGCTGCTCACTGGGTGTTTAGTCCAGTCCACCTTTAAATGCAATTTCACTTTGTTGGTGACTAGACAAACAACTAGTGAGTTGCGTTCTAGAAAGTTTTTTTTAAATTCTTTCAGTTATTCCAACATTTTTTATTTTAATTTTCTTCGCCTTATTCCGCGGGGACTTTACATTGTGCAGCGTTAATATTTTTGGTGTACTTTTTGACATCATCGTTGCACATGTTTAGGCCCATCGGAAGATGGTCAAGATTTTCAACATTAATTATATTCAATTACTTCACAAATGCTTCGAATTTGGCGTCTACCCGATCGAACTTTGCGATACCCTGTGTGTGTCCTTTCTAGGCACATCACCATAAATGGTGGTATCACAGTTCCGTCTGGTACCCGCCAGTTCGTGAAAAGCTAATTTCTTCAATAAAATTAAGAAAACTAAAAATTTTTATTTAACAAAATATAATTTTAAGTGAAATTATATTTAACAATAGTATTTGCATAATTAGTCGGGTCAGCTAAACAAAATAAATCACAGAAAAAGCAGTAGAAAAAATTTACATACAATTAAAAATCAGAAATTCTAATATTTTTAAATGATCGTCAGAAAGTTAAAACAATTTGGAGCTTTAATTTAATGTGCCGTAGCGGAGCTGAAAAATACTATGTATATTAATTCCATGCGGGGAAGCGCTATAATTTTAGGAAGTGTACTCTAAATAATTATTAAACACCAAAAAGAATTTCTGGAATGTTGAAAAAACAAAAATTCTAATCTTTTATTTATTCTCATTTATGTGTAAATTTAAAAGAAGTAATGTCTGATACGAGTTGAGGCAAGTCATTAATGCTAACTCTAATTGTTGGTCACATCTTGAACTTGGAATTAGTTGAACCTAAAAATTTTTTAATGAAAATTAAAATAAAATGCAATTACCAAATTTGGGTGTAATGTAACCAAATGTGAATATAATACACTTGTTGGATTTCTTGAGAATCCATCAATAAGTGCACTAACTGCTCTCAATGCTAAATTCAATTATTCTTTAAATTTGTAAAACTAATTAACCTGAAATTGCTTCAAAAACACGTTCCTGTGGTAAAGGTGGAAAATGGCCACCACAACGTTGTTCATCACGTGCGAAGCAATTTAAAACCTGAGAAGAAGGTTGATTTGTTAAATTTAAAGTTAAGTTCGGAGGAGAGGAGGAAAGCCTGAGTGACTAATAGTAAGTATACCCTAAATGGACAGATATTCACTAGAGAGCGAGATTTTCAAAAAACCTGCCTTGATATGGATTCTGGAAAATGCCTTGAACTGAATTCTGGATCCAAATCAAGGTCTGGATCCATATCCAGCTCGCTCTCTAGTATTCACCCTTTGTATGGCAACTATAATTAAGGAAAATTCTAACTTGTTTGCAGCGATTCAACAACGAAGAAATTGCTGTAGCCCCCAAAGATGAAGAATTTTTTGTACTTGCAACTGCTTGTCTATGTGATTGACTAGTTGTGTTTCGTAAAAAACCTCCATCAGTACGTTGATGTACAGGAGAAGAAGTAAAGAATGATGAAGAAATTGGTCTATTAGTTTCTTCCTCCATTTGGCTAAGAGAAAGTAAAGCATCAAAACAAACACGGCTAAGATCAGTTCGCTGTTCATGTAGGTCTGAAGCTGTGAGACGTAGCGAGATTGGGCTTTGATTATTTAGCGCATAGATAAAAAGGTTATAAAGCAAAAGAAGATTAAAAGATGTGAAGAGATTTTGAATTATCAAAATGTTAGTAGTACTTGTGTTTTATCTTATACAAGCTCTTGCGGATATATTTATTCAAACTCATTCATATGTACAGAATATTCGGACTTTCTTTTCCTTGCAAAAAATCCTTTCTTCATTGTCTCAAAAAATGAGTGAAAATTCTTTACATACGAACGAGTCCGCAAGAACTGGTATGAGATAACTCACAAGTACCATGATAGCATATATTGAAATGAAAATTTAATGAAAAGAAATGAAAGAAAAGATCAAGCAAAATGGGAGAATAATAATAAAATAAACATACCTAAAACATCATTAGCATCAATTGTATTTATAGATCCACGATTAAGAATATCAATAATTGAAATCATAAAATCTCTAGGTAATTTATTTGCAAAAGGTAATAATTCAGCACGCAAAAGTTCAACTAAAAGGCAGTCAACAAATTCATGCCTCTTACGTTCATCAGCATTGAGAAGTTTTGAAGATTTTCTAGAAATTTAAAAGAAAATCAAAATTGAATTTGGTTGATAATTTAAAAGAAGTGACAATTCCACTTTTATTTTTGAATCTAAAGATATATTTTTATAAAAACTAACGAGGTAGAGAAAAGAAAATTCTCAACAACATTTGCCAAACACGGCCACAATTGTTTAAATAAATTTACTAAAATTTAGAATTTAAAAAACCAATCAAAAACTTTCTTTTACCATTTTCCCTGGCAATTGGAATACCAACTTGGCAAACCTAAAAAATAAAATTTAAAAAAAAGAAAATCCTAAAAAAAAACTTTATTTAATGTAGCTGCCGCTAATTGCCAAGTAGTTTGGGAAGGACAAGAATATTTTAAAGCTAATGGTTCACCCAATGCCTAAAAATTAAAAATTTATTTCTGAAATATTTTTTTCTTTATTTATTACTTTAACAATATCAACCAAAATTGTATGTTGAATAACTTCTTCATAAGCTGCAGTTTTTGAATAAAATTCTAAAAGCATTTTCATACTAGTTTCTCCAAAAGTAATTAAATTAGAATTATTTTTAATATCTCCAATTTCTGATGAATTTGAAGATTTATCAGAAATAAATTTATTTTGCGGCTTTTTCCAAGAAAATTGCATCCATAAAATTAATCTAAAATTATTTTGAAAAAATTTTTTAGAATAAAATAGAAATTTGCATAAAATCAGAAAAATTGACAAAAATTTGGAATTATTAGATTTGTTAAATTTATTCTGATCAAAATTCGATTCTTTTGTAATTAATCGAAAAATAAATAGTCTAAATAAATCTTAATAAATATTTTCAACCATATAAACGTTTAGTTATTTCAAAACGAATTAATTTAAAGAAATATAATTTTCTTACAATCTCAGCATATCAGGCAAAGCAGCACGGAGCCCATTTTTTGTATCTATTTGTTCCTAATAAAAATAAAAAATTTTTTGTATTACTAAAATAAACAACTTGAAGTATAGCACGAGTACAACTGAAAAGATATTCTTGTGCCATATTTAAAGGTAATTGTTGTTCTGAACCATTTTTTGTATTAGCAAATAATGTAGAAATTGGAATCTGATCAGCAGATATAGGCACTGATGCTAAATCCTACAAAAATAAAAAAAATTAAAAATAAAAAAAGAATTTTTACAATAAAAATTTGTCCAAGACATTGGAGGCGAATATCATCAACAGGGACTTGTTGTCGAACACGGTGAAAAAGCCAGATGAATGTTTCGAGTAAAGTACTCAAATGATAAAGACTGGACACATAAGACTTTCTATTGATGAAGAAAATTAATAGATTAAAAATTCGCCAGATTTTACCTTGTTGTTGGCAAAACAACAGATTTTGAATAGCCAGTATCAACATCACAAGTAGAAGAAAGGAAAGCATCATCAGAAGTTTCACAAAAATCAGGCGCTAGAATTGATCTCGCAATTTGAAGCCAATTACTCCAAGCACTCATCCAAAGAGGTTCGGGCAGTGAAGGAGACAATGAATGATCAAGAGAATCAATTCTAAAATTTGGCAGAAAGTTTTGATGCCCTAAAAATTCGTAGAATAACTAACAATGAGTATTGTTGTAGTTTAGATTTTATACTTCCACCTCCTGGAGTTGAGGGTGATTTATTTCCACTTTGGAGTATTGAAGAACTTTCAGAATTTGTTTGTTGTTGTCTTCCAAAAAGAAGCTCCTGAAAATTCTTCACTGCTGAAAGACTTATTTCTGCACTATCTGTACGTGCTGATAAAACAATATGCCTTAATAATTGGCTCCAACAATCGGAGAAATTTTCTGAAAATAAAAGATATAATAAAAATAATGTATAAAAATAAACCTAATTGAAGCAGTGAAGGGCGATGTGCATTGAAAATCTTTACAACACCCCCAAGTGTTTTAACACTCGTTTCTGCCCATTGCTTGGACTCACTTAAAATAAGGTAACTTCAAATTAACTATAAAAATCAGTTACGTATCGCGTGAATGATGTATCATTAAATTTGGGGCACCAAGACTATTAGTAGTGTTAGAGCGTTGTGTAGATGCTGTCTGTGCACATTGGTGGACACGACAAAGCATTGGGAAAAGAATCTAAATTTAGAGGTTAATTTATGAGGTAATTAAAAAGTCAAATCCCTCCTTTTCCCTCAACTAACTTCAGTCAACATTTGTTCCCAACATTTAATATTTAGTGCTTGTCCATGGGCAGCAACTGTTTGCAATAATGTATCACAGGCACTTTTACGTACTGGTGGCCGAGGATCAGAACACAAATTACCCAAAGCTTGATAGATTAAAAGCCAAATTTGTTGTTGATCCACCTCCGCTGCAATCTTTCCATGATTTGTTTCGCGACGGACAAAATCAGAAATGTCCCACTGAAAAAATTCAATTCAAAAAAAAATTTTTTTAGATCAGACCAGTTGTCCAATAGAGGCTAGAGAAACATTCAAATGTAATTGTTGTTGCCCATAGAGTGCATTTGTCTCAACAAGCATTTCCACACATTCAAAAGGTAAAACAGATAAAAATTCTTTGACCATAAGTGAAAGAGCACGAAAGCCTTGATCAATTAATTGAGGATCAACTCTACTAAAAAGGACGGTATATTTAAATTCCTATAAATCTAACATTTGTGCATCGGTTGCCACAATAGAACGAACAATTTGTACAATAAAAGGCCAAAGAGGTGTTTCTAATGTTCGGTTGTCTGCCTGTAGGATTTTCATAAGACAATCTGAAAAATGGAATTTTTATTTAAATTATAAGAGTTAAATCAGAATTGGGAAAACTCCCAACATCTGGTTAATTTATCAATCAAGTTAAAAAGAAAATATAAAGTCCTAAATAATGCTGTTGATTCTCTAAAGCGCAAAGACTCACCTAACTGTTTAGCTCTTACATCAGAAAAGCTAATTTCATTCATTGAACATAAAGGGCTAAGAATCAATTGCTCTTTTTTCTGAATTAAAAATAATAATTTTGAAATTTAATTCAATTCTTAACTGTAATCTCCTCATCTCCCTCAGAATTTACTCCACCAACAACTTGTTTCATTCCTTCTTCAACAAGTTTTGTCAAAGAGATAGATCCCCATTCGCGTATATTATTATTTGAATGAGAACATAACTGTTAAATAAAAATTTTAAAAATATACAAAGAAAAATTAACCTCCAAAAGATGAGCAGTAACGGGACGCCAAAACACATGTAAACGTGGAAGATTAACTAAAGCTGCTTGCTGTAATTTAGCAAAAGAGAAGAAAGAAGTCTCCCTCAAACTGTGTTGAGCTACAGTCATAGTTTCATTTGAAAGTTTGCAAAGCGCGGCAATTACGTGATGAAGAGAAACTTCATCCAATTTACAGGTTGATTCGAAGAGCGATCCAAGTTGTTGATTCTAAATTAATTTATAATTTTTAGATCAACTTCCAAAACACGAAAATGATGGATAGAAAACTAGTGTAAGACCAATATCAAATAGATAAACAACAAACAATATCAGGTAATTCACTGCTAGCCATATTTGTCAGAATTACTGTATTAGAACACAAGACGCCTGAAACAGCACTAGCATTTGTAGTTGTTGTACTTGATAGAGTATTAGAATTTGCGTCTGCTACTGGTGAAACATTAGACAATTCATTCATCCCAGTTCGGAAACTGCCAGTTGGAGAAGGTCGTAGGCCAATTATCCAAACAAAATGCTTAAATGGTTTTTAATTTAAATTAAAAATTGTTTGTAATATGAAAAAATTTCTGTTAATTAAAAATAAAAAAATATAAATAAAACCTGCAAAGTAGTCAAAACCATTTCCCAACAATCAGATAATTGTGAACCATTATTAATGGTTAAATTGACAAGTATCCTAAGCACTTGCAAATTCTTGGAAGTTAACTAAAATGTAGAAAAAGTTTATAATACTTCAAAAAATAATTACCATTACTGAAGTGTTGAAAAGCTGTGGAGGCAAATAAGGACTTGGACAAACAGTTCCCATTGCCACAATATTATGCTCTATTCCTTAAAATAATTTTTGTCTGCACGTTAAAAATCTGATCCTCAATACTATAATTTTCAAAATTTCGCCCGAGAGAAGTTTGCAAGTGTTACTCGAAACCAAATATTAACTAATTGCCCGATCCGAAATCAGACATGACCTTTAAATGCCCCAAAACATGACATAATATTTGCGTTCAACCAACGGTAACCAATTATAAAATACCTTTTTGAGGATCAAAAGTTATAAAATCATCAGTTGAAGTAGATGAAGAAATATTATCTCCAACTAATGTTCCATTTGCAGTAGTAGAAGCTTTAATAGAGTCAATAAATTTATTGTAATATTGAAAAGGAAGAGTCTGGAAAAACAAAAAAAGTTTACACAAAATAAATTTTAAAACTAACAGCTCGGCAAATAGCTTTTAATACTTCACGTCTAGGTTTAGGAAGTTGTAGCCGTAAAGCTAATATTGCCAACGAGCAAATACAATTAAGAAGTTGTTCATTAAGTGAATCATCCACACTAAATTCGGGAAAAATTTTTTACTCTAAAATAAGAAAAATCACCTGCAATCAAGCAAAGTAGATAATCCAGCAACCAAAAAATGATATGAAGAATTATACAATTCTTTTGCGAATTCTAAAAGAAAATAGTTAATCAAAAGGAGATGCAACTTAATTAAACTAATTATTTACCGGAATATTCAAAAGAATCTTTTTGATGATTTTGAAAGTCTTCTTCAATTGCTGAATGTAAAGAACGTGAAGCAACACAAAAGGTTGCATAGGTTAATGAAAGGCAATAAGCTTCTGGTATTTTCTCTGCATTGTGTTTATCCAACCAATCTAGAAGGATTAAACGTTTTGACGAAGGATGACGATCACCGAGTGGAAGAAATACACCTAGAAGAAAAACACCTTTCATTAAATTGAAAAACAGTTTATTTTTACCTTTATAGACAAAACCAGGTTGGGCATTATTTTCTCCATCTCTCATTGTAGAACCGTCAATTGCAGCTTCATCTAAACATTTTTTGATAAAAGCGAACAAACGAGAAAATACAATTGCTTCCAAAAATTTGGCTCCATCTGGTCTAGTACATAACCAACTAAAAATATTAAAAGTAAAAAAGTATAGGGGGGTAATTAATTTCCAGAATATTTTTGTGGAATCATACAAGTTCAAAAAAAATTTCTACCAAAATCTTTTAAAAATTTTCATAGAGATTTATTATTTTAAATTTATGTATACCTAAGCAATTTTGGCTGTGACAACATTTTATGTAAAACTTCAATTGCTACAGCTGCCTCCCATGAAGTACTTGGATGTTGTGCTAGAAGCTCTATTAAAAAGTGAATAATTGCTTCAGATTGAGCACCCAATAAAGAATGATAATTTGTAACCAATGCCAAAGAAATACGTAATGATCTAATAACAATTGGAAAATCTCGACCCGTAGAAGAGGAAGAAGCTGCAGATTTAGCCATTTGTGAAGTTAAATGTGAAGATTGTTGTTGTAATTGTTGATTTAATAATGCTGCAGAGACAGCCAAAGGTTTGTTCTATAAATTAATTTTTAAATTTAAATCGGTCTCTTAAAATACTCAATCTTATTATGCATTCTATTTAATTATTTTAGACCCCCGCTCCCTAATAAAACAAGCCACACCAAAGTCATAAATATTAAAATTAATTTACTTGATTATCCACATTATTAGCCTGTGTCGCATTTGCTGCCGCAACTGCCAACATTGCAAATTCTCTCTCTCCAACATGCAACATTTTCGCAGCTATTTGTGCACTTATTTGTGTTTTAAGTAATTCAGCAAATTCTTGGTGCTATTAAGTACAATTTTTATAAAATTTAAAAATTAAAAAAACTTTTAAAAAGATGCTTGGATAATTCTTTATCACAGATTCTAACAGTTCCAATCCTAATATAGGCGCAATTCTTTGCAATCCAATAAGCCAATTTGGTTGTTCTCGCCTTATTAAAGCACACAAATCTCTCAGTAAAAGAAAAGCATCTGCTGCAGCTGGCCTAAGAGATGGGGGTGCTAGTGTTTGTTGTTGTTGATTAGGGGGTGTTTGTTGTTGTTGCTGAATTTCAGGAGTTTCATCCTCTTTAATAACTCTTTCAAAAACACAACTAAAAAGTTGGCGAACGGCTGCCGAGGCAGCATTAATGACTAATGAATCTTTTGAGGCATTTAGTCGGAAGGTAAGCACAATGCACTCAAATTGAAAAAATAATAGGAAAGTAAACATGTAAATCATACTTTGGCCAATGCCCAATTATTGACAAACAGTTCTGTGCCAACAAATGGAGTTATTGTTTGAATAACTAAAAATAAAAAAAAACTATCAGATTAGGGGTGTTCTCAGGCATTCTTTTCCTTATTAAAAACTTAATAATATCAGAAAAAATAGTCAAGGAGAAAATCCCGAGGTTTGACCCAAGTTCAGATTAATATCTAGAAGGATCTTCTAATGCGAAAATATCCCGGGCCATATAAGCAATTGTATAATAATTTTAAATATTACCTTTCAATTCTTCGCATTCAGCCTCAGTTAAAATCCATAGTTCATTAACTATAGCCGGCACTACATTTGCTTCAATAACTCTGTTATGAATTAACCTTTGAATAGCTTGTAGCGAAATCTGAACAAGCCGCGGATTTTTACTTGAACAACCCAAAAGAAATGGATGCAATAATTCTGTACAGGAAATTCGTAAAGCTTGTATTAAATCAGAATCCTGGTGCGATTCACATGCAGCGCTAATATTACGAATTTTAACTAAACCAGACTCCGCCGCCTTAAAAAACAATTTTCTATTAAAAAATAAAAATTCTCATACCTCTTTCACATGATTATGTTTCTTTTTTGCATCCATAGACAGTGAACGAAAATCACTCATTAAATAATCAACAAGTTTTTTAGGATCATTTGGTTGTATTCCCATTGTTGGTTGTTGTTGTAATTGTGATGAAGTTGAAGTTGTGATTGTTGTCATGCTTTTATTAAATTTTAATTAAACAAAAATGAATACTTAAAAGTCGGATATCTATTTTAAAGACCGTTAATTTTTTAAATTTATGAGAAAATACCGAGGGGCTAAGAAAATAGAAACCGACAAATTTTAAAATTTTCGATAAATTGTATTATGTCAAAGCACATGAGTGAAAAAACAACTTTTTCATCAAATAATGTGTTTATCCTTCCTATAACAGCAGAAAAAAAATAAAACTATAAAATACGAATTAAACACATTCAAAAATAAAAGTGCAAAATTAAAAATGTATATTTTTGGGATTTTTAAAGATGGCGGGCAGAAAAATTAAATAAAGACTCATTTAAAATGAACAGAGAGAATTTTAAAAGTATTTAATATTTTTTGAAATAGTGGAGGACCATGAGTATTTATGAAGCAAAAGATTGCCACGAATCGAAAGTTTTTAGATAACAACTGAAATAGAAGAATGAGGGACAAGAGAGAAAGCCGCGAGATCCACAGCAACAGCTTTAGGTATTTTTAGTTGTGCATCAACCAATATCCCCTATTCTTTACATAAATGGTGAGTTGTTAACGTTGTTATTCAACTAAAATTCTCAAATTTGAAGAAAATTGCAAAAAGATGGCAGGCAAGTTAAAAGAAAAATGACAGAAAAAAATATTTTAACTATTAAAGACTGCCAGAAGCTGCTTCTGCTCCAGCGGCAGGCAGGGGTGCTGCTACACCAGCAGTTGCCGTTGTTGGAGTTGTTGTTGGTTTTGAAGCAATTAATCCCATAAAATTTTCTGGAACGAGCGAACATAAATAATCCCAAACTGTAAAAACAGATGACCAGGCTCCACTAATTGCCTAAAAAATATTTAAAATTTATAAAATTATTTTTATTTTACCAAATGCATAAAATGAAGTGTTTCATCTGGATATTGATGGAAAAGAATAGCAAAAATTGCTACACTAAAATTATTAGGAAATAAATTTAATCTTTGAATTTTAAAAATGCTATAGTCATATTAAGGTTATCATGTCATGACAAATAAAATGATAAAATGGGAAAAAATTAAAAACTCTGTCCAATAAATATTAACTTAATTACTAGACAAGAGAATAGGCAAAAGACCCTCATCATATCAACAGTAAAACAAAAAAATTTTTAAAACAAACCAACAAGAAAGCAAAGATGCAAATAATGTCCAAAGCGGAGATTCTTTTTTAGGATAAACTGATACTTCGTGATAAGCTTAGAAAGAAAAATAATTTTAAAAATTAGTAAAATACAAACGAGGAAATAATTCTTTATCGGCTTGTTCAGTACATGTTGGGTAAGGAAAGAAAAGATGACCCTTCTCGGTGGGATTTGGAAGCATTCGAAAAGCTAGTAAAGATGATAAATTAATAGAATTTTAAAATTAACAAACTTCCTTCCCACGTATATTGTAGTAATTGAAGAGCTCCTTCTACTCGTTTCCAATGCTGTAAATGCCAAAATGCATAAGCTACAGCTTCAGAATCACCGCGTTTTAAAATATGTTCGGGTGGCATTGTTACAGGCTTTCGTTCCAAGAGATAAAGAGGTACATGAGGATTCTGTTCAAACAAAAATATTTTTTAAATTTGATGACGAAAAAAATAAATCGTAGGAAAAACATTAAAAACACAGAAGTGGGATTTATCCGGAAATAGTCGTTGAATCGAAAAACCATGTTAATATTCCTATAAAAATACCGTCGAATAAAAAAACTCACAAATTCCACCGCTCTGTGGATAGCTTCAACAGCAGCTAGCTCTGCCGAAGAAAATCCACGTTTTCGCATTGTTTCAGGTTCAAATTTGTCTGCTACACCACGAGCTTTGAGTAAAGCTGAAGTAAAGCAAACAGTTGCTGATTTCGGCATTACACAATCTATAATTTTAAAAAAGTAAAAGTGCTAAAAATACAAAGTAATAACCATCATAGGAGTCATATTTTGCTAACACAGCCATAGCATCTGCATAAGCACGTTGCTTTAAAAAATAAAAATAATCAAAAGATTAATTTAAAAAAACCTCTAATAGTGCTTCAATTAAATTTTCGTGAATATTCATAACATTCTTAAAAAATAATTTTTAAAAATATCGACTTAAAAAGTAAAACCAGTGTTGGAAATTCTTTGATTAACTAAAAATAAAATATTTAAAAAGAAGAAAAATTAGAAACAAACATCTCGCATTATTTTAATTGCCTCGCGAACACGCCCTTCTCTTCTCGAGCACATAGCTAGTCGACGACGGATAAAGACCTTTAAATTAAAAAACTAAATGAGGTTTTAATTCTACCATTTTCATAAAAAATGCGTTTTCTATTTTGGCATGCTCGCCAAACAAGAAAATCAAGGACAGCACATTCAAAATTAACCAATTAATCAATAAATTTATATTAACATTAAGTATTACCGGTATCACGACTTTTGCGCCGAGAACATTTGCGCCGCGACTTATGCGCCGCGACTCTTGCGCCGCGACTTTTGCGCCGGGCGACTTATGCGCCGCGACATTTGCGCCGCCATTGTTTAAAAAATCCGGATCCGAAAAATGCCGGATATCCGAAATTTTCAGTTCGGATATCGGATCCGAAGATTTCCAACTATTCGACAACCCTACTAAAGTGAGGTCCGGCTGTAGTTATTGATATATTTTTAATGATAGTGGCGGTGCAAAAGTCGCCCGGCGCAAAAGTCGCGGCGCATAAGTCGCGGCGCAAATGTTCTCGGCGCAAAAGTCACGGAACCGTATTACCAATAATTAACTCAAAACTAACCAGCATATTAATATCACGACTCTTTTGTTGAGATTCTATATCAGGATAAACAGCTGCTTGACTTCGTCTATACATTCCTTCAACAATTCTAAGTGCTTTTCTTAAATATTCTTCTACTTCAGAAATTGTTTGACAAAATTCTTCTGCTAATCTACAAAAATAAATATTTTTAAATAAAAATATTTTTAATTTAAATAAATACAAAATTAATGCAGGAGCACATTCAGGATTGCATTTAAGTGCTCTCTTTGCTTCAGATATACGTACTTGACTGTCACGTTCTCTCCAAGCTAACGACATTACTTTAATTATTAAAAAATTATAAAATTTTAATAAATTTAACAACTTTCCAAATCTTCCTTCCCAGCATCTGCTTCACAGCAAAAATATGTTTGGTGATCCTGTGCTGATAAATTCAAATCATAATAGGTTAGAGGCTCTTGGCCTGTTTCTCTGTGAAAACGCCCGTACTCTGCACCTCGAAAAAGAGCCATTGGATTTCGCCAAACTTTACATTCATTTTCACGTTCATATTCTTCAAGTTCTTAAATTTTAAAATTTTTCAAAAAATAAAATTCTCAAGAAATAGGTGTTTAAAAGATATAAATTTATAAGAAAATTTTAGAGAAATTATGGATTCCAAAAATAATCGAAAATAATTTAACAAAAATAAGAAAGACGAATTTCTAATTTTTCTTTATAATTTGTCCTATTAATTCCAACAATTTAAAATTTTTCCCATTAAGTAAATATAATTAAAACCATGCTGTTTTCCATCAATGCTTTCTCTTTCTGAATCGCTTCCATCATCACTTCCATCCAAAGCGTTATCAATAGCATTACTAAAATTTCAAAATTAATTCGAAAATTATTTTTTTATTTTAAAAATACAAACAATAAATTTGACAGGAACGTTTTATTTTTAGACCCACTTTTTCTTTCAGTTAACATAATTAAATATTGAAAATTATTTTTATTTTTGAAAAAACAAAGTTTGCCTCTCACTTTCGTTAAAATAAAAATTCAATTTGGCCTTTTATTTGACTTTTACCCACCCATTTGTTGCCCTCGGCAACAAGAAAAAAGTTTAAGCGTGTATATAATTAACAAGTTAATTGGAAATTTAATGAGAAAAAGAAAGGCGTGAGAAGAATAAAATTCAGTCGCCGTTCACTTTTATTTATTTGCTTTTTGGTTTATTTTATTTGAAAAAATTTTTTCTTAAATTAACAAAAATCTAGCTTTTTTCTTTTGATTTTAAAAGAACGATCATATATGTCGATAGGGTTGAGGGCCCGATCCAACCCGGTCCGAAAGATCGAGTCGGGCATTGAACTTTGACCCGGAAAAAATGAAGGCCGAAAAAGACTAGGTCGGGCCGACCCGATAAAAATGAGGCCCGAAAAAGATGACCCTAACATCGGCCCGACTCGAAATCCCCAACCCTATATTTCGATATCGGACGAAAAAACGAGGTTTCAATATTTTAGACAAACTTCGATAATTAAAAATAAAACGGATTAGAGTTAAACGCAACTGAAGCCCAGGAAAATTAATGAGCAGTAAAATAAAGGATTATCGTGATTGTGGATTTCCACGAGCCTTTTACATTTTTGGGGTAAATATTTAAATTTATCTAATGTAAACAAAAAAAAACAAACTTTTTAAAGTACCACCATTCAAAAATCAAAATAATGCCGGATACTAGACTTGAAGTTCCAGTTAATGCAACATAAAATTTAGGCGTCAAATTGTTAAAATAAACGCCAACAGAGACAATTGACTCAAACTTTTCATAAGCTCGCAATGGCACTCGAAAGTAGTAAATAACCAAAGCAAGAAAAAGTAAGGAAAGAAGACAAATATATCCTTTGAAAAATGAAGGTAACATTTTTCTGCAACGTTGAGAAAGGCTCTAAAAAATATTTAATTGAACTATTTTTATTTAAAAAATTAATGTCCTCCAAAAATTTTGTAAAAAATTAATTTTAAAAAGTTCCATCAAAAATTAATAAAAACCTGAGCCATTTGATTTGTTTTAACAGCTAACAAGTTAAAAACAAAATAAATTCTTTTAAAATAATAATTCAATAAATCAACCAAATATACCTAACTAGGCAAATAAAAGAAAATTGCAATTGCGCTCTAAAAATTCTAAAAAAATTAAGAGAAATGTATATATTAAAATATTATTTTAATTAGCTTCACGCTTCGAGTAACTCGAATTTAACATAACACAAAATTAATCTCATAAAATTTACAGAATACAATTTCATAAGATTAACAAATTTATTAAAAAACTTCAAAACCTGAACAATCAAAAATAATTTCCAGCCGGCTGACGTTTTGGGATCAAATGTCATTTTTACTCTTTTTCTCTGTCTACTCTCTCAATTTCACACGATCTTTTTTTATTTTCGTAAGATTTTATTTGACGTTTATTTGGGTACAGCCCAAGTAGGCGCGGGCCAAGTAGGCGCGCGACCGAGTAGACGCAGGCCAAGTAGGCGCACGGCCCAAGTAGGCGCAAGGGTAAATTTCTTAATTTTTACCCAAAATTTTTTTTATTAATCTTCAACTAATTTTGTTAATTAGTTGGCTGAATAATCAAGCAACTTTATGTGAACACTGGACTTTTTCTAAAACTGCCCTTCTTAGGGAAAAAAATTTATTAAGTGAAGCTCGTTGATGTTTTTAATTTTGATAAAATTAAAAAAACTTTTTAATATTTTTCTCATAAAAGCTCCATGCTTAGCTGCTGATAAGTTTTGGATTATTTGCTAAGTTTGTTAATTAGTGAAAGCCATGCTGCTTTGATAATTCCTGTGGCTTACCAATGTTATGAATACTCTAACTAGTTCAACTAGTTTAAGGGGGACTAACTAGTTAGCCTTTAGGAACTAACCAGTTTAAGGAAACATGAAGTATATACAAAGGTACAATTAACAATCAAGATACGACTATCAAGGCGTTTCACAAAAAAGTCCAACTACAGTTAGGAGTCTTTTGATGATTAAAAGCTTTTAATGGATTAAAAAATAAATATACACTTTTGAACTGCCTAGTTAATGCATACAGTACGAACGTAAACTAACAGGGTATCGATATTTAAGGTGTCTTTCTTCTAAAATAGGTACCTTTCTTCTAATTTTTATCAAGAATCTTTCTTCTAACTCATTAACATAAAAATATTTATACTGACTTATTTTTTAATTTGAATATTTTAAGCTAAAAGATTTGCGCCTACTTGGGCCGTGCGCCTACTTGGCCTTGCGCCTACTTGGCCTGCGCCTACTCGGTCGCGCCTACTCGGTCGCGCCTACTTGGCCCGCGCCTACTCGGGCGTGTCCCGTTTATTTGAAGCTTTTTTATTCTAAAATGAAGAGACATTTTGAGAAGAAACAAATTTCAATTGTTGAGAAACTTTACAAGTACGAAAAAGTTTTAAAGAATTATTTTAAAAATTATTTCCCAAATTTAGACAACACCACAAACAGTCTTATGCATCAGCTGGAGGTTTTAATAGCGATGATGACGAATTAGAAGAAAGGCGAGAAAAAATTTCTGAAGCATTACAAAAAAGTGAATAATTAAAAATTTTTTAAATCAAAAATTTATTTTTTTAGATCAAAATAAACTTTACGAACATTTGAGTCCGCCTGAACTTTGCCTAGATTGTGAAGGCCCTTTGTTTTCCGATGCCTATCTTTGGAAATATTTTAGTCAACCAAGTTGTAATAAATGCAGGTTTTATTTGTTTATTTTTAAATTAATTTTTATTTTTAAGAGAATTGGAGAAACACAAATTAATTACTAGAACAGAAGCAAAAACTAAATTTTTGTTGACAGATGCAGATTTGGATTGTCGAAAGCCGCCACTTCGTTACATTTCTCGAAAGAATCCACACAATCCACGCTATGGAGATATGAAATTATATTTACGTTCACAAGTAATTTTATTTTTATAGATTTTTTGGCACTATCCGAAAGGAATGCCGGCATCCAATTTTTCCTTTTTTCTTTCCCATTCGATGAAGAAAGAAAAAATTGGATGACGGCATTCCTTTCGGATAGTGCCGATTTTTTACTAAAATTTGCCAATTTTTTAAAATCCTCGATTAATTTAATAACCCCAAACAGAGTTTCTTTTTTCAAAATTATTTTTTAAAATTTTAGTTAGAAGCAAGAGCACTCGAAGTTTATGGTTCTTTAACTTCCCTAGAACAAGCAAAACAAAAACGAGAACTCAACAGAGAAAAAGCAAATGAACGGCGATTTGAAAAGAAAATTCATTCAATGCGTAAAGAGGTGGGGGAAAATAATTTTTTGGAAAAATTAAAATCAGAAAAATTCTATTCGTTTTATTAATCCCTAAAATCCCTTCTATTTTTGAGTGTCTTTCGTTAAAAAAATTAAAAAAAAAACAATTTTATTTCAACTAAATACAGTAGCGGGTTTAGATAAATTATTAATAACTGATATTTTCGCTAGCCTCTCTTCAGAATTTTTCTTATTATTATCTAAAGTAAAAAGTGAAGATTTTGATATTTTCTCTTCTGATTTGTGTAATGGCTCGAGATTTTCTTTCTAAAAATTTTTATAAGAAAATTTTTTAAATATTCGAACCTTTAATGAAATATCAAGTTGTGCCCCAATAAGTATTTGATATAACCAAGAACCTAAAAGAGCACCTCCAAATGGGCAAAATATGGGTATCCAGAACCATTTATAATTGTTATAACTAAAAATAAATTAAACAAAATTTTAGAGACTTTTTTGGTTGATATTTTGGAGCAAAAACTATATTCCAGATTTTCGGAAAAAAGAGACCCAGTCCATAAATCGTCAGGAATTTTGATCATATTTTCGGAGGGGAAAATTTTGCCCGTATGACAAAATTTTCCACCGAAAGCGTTTAAAATTCGAATTTCTGACTCGCAATTAAGAATTTTGGAACTTACGCCCCCAATAAAAATTTTCATTTTTTCTATTCTATTTTATAATCCAGAAATCATCAGGACTTCTGTTCGTTTTATTAATCCCTAAAAAAGATTTTGCGAGTATGACTTTAGACTAACTCCTAAATACATATATCTAACTAACTCTTAAAAATATAATTTTATTCTCTAAATTTACCTAAAAACTTCCCAACCATAACCAGCAATTAAAGTAAAAAGTCTGGGTCCAAAATCTCTAGCTGGATTCATTGCATTGCCTGAATTTAAACCAAAACCCATGCAAAGCATAGCAAGCATTACACCCATTAATGGGGGTTGTGCTGCTATTGGAATTTCATTTCTCTCGTCTGTAATAATTCCTAAGCTAAAACACAGCATTGCTGTTGAGAAAATCTGAAATGGATTTTTTGTGATTTTTTTTTGTGTTTCTTTTGTATTTTTTAAATCCATATATTAAAAATTTACCTGATCAATTACTGCCCCAATAGTACTTAAATGGCTGCCTGGATAAGTAGCAAAAATAGCAGCTGTGGCATTTGGTCCACTAACCGTTCTAATTCCTCCATCAAATTCTTCAATTTTATCTTTAAATTATTAAAAAAAAATTTTTCTTCTCTCTTAAAATCTTACCATAATATAAAACAAAACAAAGAGCGGCCCCAACAAAAGCTCCAGCCACTTGGACAATTGTATAAAACCAAAAATATTTAAAAGAATTCAGTGTGCCAAAAGACCAAGAAAATAAGGAAACTGCCGGATTTAAATGAGCACCACTACAACGATAGGCACACTGTACTGCCAAAGTTAACGTTAATCCCCAACCAATACAATTACCCAAAGCTGATAACTTTTCTTCTTTGGATAAAAACATTTGTGCATTAATACATAGGCCGACATACTTTTAAATTATTTTTTTTAATTAATTAAAGATAACTGAATTATTAAATCTGGGAAACAATTCTTAGATTCAACTATGGGTAATTGGTTTAATTCTATGGGTTAATTGTCCGGCTGTATTAGAAAGAGATGTACTTCTCATACTTTTCACCTACTTTATCTATCTTTCAGTTTCCCTTTCTTTTAAACTACTCCCCTAAATTTTCTCTAAAAAATTATTATTAAAATTTAAAATAATATTTAAAAAAATATTTACAATAAGAAAAGTAGTTGCCACAAATTCACAAAGAAGGCAACGATATAGCCTGTTATTTAGTCGAAATTGTTCTCTAATTGCTTTTAAAAGCATTTAAATAAATTTCTAAAATTCAAATAATTATTTCTAGGTTTAATTAAAAAAAGTTTTGTTTAAGAAATAAAAGTTGATAAAAAATCATCTTTTTTTTTATTATTTTTTGTCTATTATCTGTTTATTTCAAATTTTTAAGTACAAACATAAAAATGATTTAAAATAACAAAGTCGTTAATTAAAAATGATTAATTAATTTTGGCGTGTTCCAAAAAATTTTTTATTTGGTTTTTTAGTTTTTATTTACTACAAGTAAATAATATTGAAAAAAACTTGAGTTAGAAAATTAGTAAAAATTAAAAAAAACAAAAATCCTCGTTAGTTTATTTAGAATTTTTGAAAACGAAAAGTGTTTCAAAAAGATTTTTTGAAATAAAAAGGAGCTCATTCATAAAGAAGCATTCGTATTTTTGTTTTTTTATGACAAAATTTAAATATTTTTAGATCCTGGTCATGTGTTTTTAAAAAATTGTGATTGGGTTTAGCTATTCCCGACTTTTAAAAAATTGTTTCCATGTATTTTTTGAGAAAGGATCTTTGCCCAAAAATTTTCCTTTCAATTCTTAAGAGGCAATTTTAAATGTTTCAAGGATTTTAAGTTTAAAATTTAAGTACAATGAATAGGTTTGATCGATTTTTGTTTCGATTTTTAAAATTCAAAAAAAGAATGAACATTCCTTTTTCTCCTCGTTAAAATAAAAATAGAAAAAAGTATTTGCATAGTTATTTGTATTTTTATTTAATTTTTATATCGAGATATACCTATAACAATTGATGAATCATTTATTCTCTTTTGGTCAAAAAATAATAAAAAAAATTTTAAAAATTATTTTTCCATTTAATCCTTTCCCTATTTTTAGATGCGCGGTGAATGTTTAAAAGCTGCAAAGGCAGCAGCTTCATCGCATGAACATAAATTTGGGGCTGAAAATTATGATGAGAGGAGGAAAGATTATTGGAAATGCTGTACAGAATGTGAATATGAAATGAGATATGAAAAAGTTTAAAAAAATATTTAGATAGGTAGCTTGACTTTTATTTTTTATTTATTTTTATTTCAATAATAAAAAATAGTAAAAATTAAAATATTACTGAGAGAATTGCTTGTAGTTTCTCTAAATTAAGATTTAAGAATTTATAGACTCATTGTTATCTGACAGAGAATTTTAAATAATATTCATTGCAAAGTTCAAAGATTGTTATTTGTTTGCTTTATTTATTAAGTATTTAAATATTTTGGAATTTTTGCAGAATTATTGCCTTATCAGTTTATAGGAAGCTTGAAAATTCTTTAATGGAAGAGCACTAAACAGAAAGTTTTTTTTGAATTTTGTTTCTTTATTTCATAGAAAAGCAAATTTAAATACGTTTTAATTAATTATTCGATCATTAATCTCGCAAGATTGATGCCTCGTATCACTACCATTGAAACAATTACGAGGGTATAAAGAGAAAAATTTATTGTAGATTTCGAAAAATTGAAAGAAAGCCCGGTCTCTTTAAGACAAAAATATTTCGGTGAAATTGCTGTGAGAAAAAGAATTAAAAAATTAAACTTTTAAATTAAACTTATTAAATTAAAATATTAAACTTAGATTTAATATTTTCAATTTTTTGTTTTTATTTTCAAAATATCATTCGTAAATACATATACAAACATACATAAACATAAATATAAAATAATAATAAAGCACTTAATTATATGTTGAATGGAGATTTCGAAGTTTTTTTTTTGGGAAGTCTAACAAAGAAAACAAAGAAAAATAAAGTCAAAATAAAATGCTAATTTAAATAGTTATAAGATGCCTCCTAAATATTTTTTTTGTAAATTTTATTTAGACAGGTAATGTTGGATCGTAATAGTCATCTTCATCCTCACTCTCGTCGCCATCAATCTAAAAAAATATTTTTTCTGGGGGTCAATTTTAATTTTGAATGTGGATTTAAAAAATTAAAAATTAGGGTTTTGAGAGAAATTCTAAAAAATATTTTGTACTCCTGCCGTTTAAGGAGGCCCCTTTCTCTGTCGATTATGAGACTATAATTTTGGCACCAAATTTCAATTGAACCACATTTCATTTGTAAAAATAAATTTTAGTTAAGGAGTAAAGAAGGATAAATTTCAAGGTAGAAAGAGAACACTGGTCTCATAATGGTCAGAGAACAGGAGAGAGAGTATTTTTCTTTAATCAGCCGATTTTCTGTTTAAAAGAACAGACAAATCTGAAACCCCAAAAAAAGCAATTTTTTGATTTTCAGAAAAATTTTTCCCATTTCCCCTTTAATATGTACATATGTATATTTTACCGCTTTAAGTTCTGGTTGTGTAAAAATGTGTGGTAATACAATTTGCCTTAAGAAGATGAATAACATTAAAACACTAAAAAATAAATTTTAAAAATTTTTAAAAAATATTTTAATTAACAAAGGAAAAGCCAAAGCAGTCTTTTTAAAATATTTAACTGTGTAAACAACAAAAAGGCAAATTAATTGAATCCTGAAAAAAAATTAAAAAGTTTTTAAATTTAAATAAATTAATTACCAAGTATATAAATGCATTCGCCAAATGCTCATCTTTAAAAATAATTATTTTATTTTTAGAATTTTTTAAATTTTTTCTTTAACCTCTTGTGCATATCTTGTATCAGGCAAATACTTTTTGGGTATAAAGAAAAGAACAATTCGATGAATTAATTGAACCCCTCTCAAATTCATAACACCCAAATATAGAAAAACACCAAAAAGAGAAGCTAATGGTAATCTTAAATAATTTCCTCCAAATGCGATTAGCCCGATAAGAAGAGAAACGCCGATTGTTGTTACACGTTGTTCTAACTAAAGAATTTTTTAATTAAACAAAAAAGCACTAGAGGAATATTTAATCAAAAAACATTAATTAAATAATCAAAAGAACTTCAAAAATTTAAACACAATCAACAAACAAAGCTTAAACTCACAACATAATCAACTTCCGGTCTTGCCCCAGGTGCAGTTTTCTTCATAACAGATAATGACGAACAATGTGCTAAAGACTGAACAGCAGCAGCACACATCCAAGGCAATCCAAAAAGCTTTTTACAAAAATAATCTTAAAATAAAAAATAAATTTCTTTTACCGAACAAAGAAAAGCACAAATTCCCATCAAAACCAAATCCCAATGCATTCCACTTCCTTTTTTGCAACCCCTTTCTTTTCGACAAAGTAATAATCTTTAAAAATAAATTATTTATTAAAATAATTTATTAAATTACTCAGTTATTTCAGTCTCGACAAACAACAAAATAAAAACTAGCAAAGCAGCAATAAATGCAGTTAAAATTGCATACCAATCAGAGGCACTTATTTTTGGTTTTATTATTAAACCATGACCGCGTTCTTAAATAAAATTATTTTTCTAAATATTTTTCTAAAATCCTTACTTTCAAGGTTTGTAAAATTTATATGATCGGGCATATCCAAACGTTGCAAATAGGGGTCAGGAAGGAAAAGATGAACTGAAAATAATGGAATAATTGAGAGGTTAAAGGAAGGGGGAGTTATGTATATTAGAGATCGAGATTTTTGAAAAGCCTGGGCCTGATCCTGGACTCTGGAGTTTGATTTATTGACCTGGGCCGGATCCTGGGCCCCAGGAAAAACCCAGGAAGGTCAAAAAATGCCTAGACCTGGACTCTGGGTACAGGAAAATCCCAGGCCTTGGTCCATGTTCAGCCCGATCTCTAATGTATATTTTCAAAAATTAATTAGCAATACCCATAAGAGCAATTAATGTAATTGAAATTAAAACACCAAAGTCACCAATTATTTTTCTTAACTAAAAAATAAAAAAAATAATCTTCCAACAAACAAATTAAATTTACATGTTTTCCCAAATAAAAACTTTCTCTCAACTTTTTCAACATAAAAGCTAAAATAAAAGTTGAGAAAACAACAATCGCTGTAAGTAAAGCAGTGTTTGGTTCTGCTTCAAAACATTCAATTTCCTTATAATGTAAATTGCTTTGATGTTTAAGATGTAAAAATGTTGAGTTTAAATTCTGATTTTGAAGTAAAGAAATGTTGGTTATCCTTTGGATTTGTTCAGAAACATTGTTTAAATTAATGTTTTCGAATGTTTGGTTAGTTAAAAAATGTTGTGTTGGGGGAAGAAATGTTGAAGTAAACAAAATGTTGTTAGAGAATGTTTTGTTGAATGTTTTTGTTGTTATGTTTGTTGGAATTGAGGAAATTAATGATATGTTTGGATTGTTAGTTAAATTACTAAAAGAGAAAAACATCTGTTTTGTTTATTTCTTCTCTATACCTTAATAAAGCAGGTGTAGCTAATGTTGTTGTTGTATTTACAAAAATATCATTGTTAATATTTTTAATTTTATTATTACATTCAGAATGGACACGCTCATAAAAGAAATAGTCTTCAACTGGATTTTCTTTAAATGTCTTTAAAAATATTTTTAATTTTATTTTTAAAATAAAATAATAAGACAACAAACATGCCAAACAAAATGCAAACTTTCAGCAATAAAAATAGCAGAAATTAAAGTGGCGAAAATGTCTAAAAGAGTAATATTTTTAAAAATTAATTTTAAAAAGCTTTTCCCTTCCATTTACCTTCAGTAAATCGAGTAACATAAACTAAAAGACGAGCCCCATCTAATGCCGAAATACAAGTTGCTATAAGAAAAATAAAAAGGCCAGCATAAAATCGAACACTCAAAAAGTCTAAATGTAATGCTGCACAAAACTGAGGAAAAAATTTTAAGAAATATTTCTTTCAAAAATTAATTTTACATTGTAAAGACTAGCTTCAAAAATAAGTACAGGGCCTGTAGCACTCACTTAAATTTTTAATAAAAATAATTTTTTTTAATTAGAAACTAAATTTACTAATAAGGAGTGGTTGTGCAGAAAATAACCCCCAAATAACTCCACAAATGCATTGGGCAAATAAACTTTAAAAATGAAAAAAAATTTTTTCTCCTAATTTTAAAAAACAAAACAGACGTTTCAATTGTCCCCATTGTTTCATCCTTAATTTAAAAAAATATTTTTTAATAAAAAAGGTTATTTTTACAGTGTAAGTCCCCATTAAACCACCAAACGATATTGCCGGAACAAAACTAGCAAAAAACATAAATACAACACTAGAAGGAATAAAAATTATTTAAATTATAATTAAAGAGAAGGACCTAGTTAAACACTGAAAATTAGCAGCATCCCGAATGTCTGTCCTAAAAACATAAAAGGGAAGTTAAAATTAAATTAAGATTTTTTCATTTAAAGTTTTAATTTTTATTTTGATTGAAAGTTCTAAAACTTGAATATTTTCGAATTCAAATTCAATATTATTATTAAAAAAAATTACAACTTGAAAGTGTTGTTGATTTCTAAAGGTCAAGACTAGAAATTGAACTGAAATCTCGATCGTTAAAAATTTCGATCGAGCCATAGAGTCAAGTCTCTCCATTCAAAACTTCTGTCTCAATATTATATCCATGTATTTCTTCCCACTTTTTTTATTAAAAATTTTTTTTATTTTACCAATAAAGTGGTAATCGTCTAGCAATGTCATTACGTACTCCCCTAAAGAGAAGACAATAAATTGGGAATAAATTATTCTTTTTTTCTGTTGAAGATAAAGAGGAGGAGGATGAAGGGGATGTTGATATTTGTTTATTATTTTCTGTTGTTTTTGAATGTCCGTTCGGAGGGGAAGAAGAAAATTTCGAATCTTTTCTGTATAATCTGTCTTGAGTATTTTGGGAAGGAGCAAAAGGTGTTAATGCAGCAACTTCTATTTTTGGTGTTGAAAGTTTTTTTAATTGTTGTCGAGATGGGATATTTGTTAACCGATCTGGCACCGTTATGACACGATCAACAACAGAAGCTAAAAAATTATTTTGAAGTTTATTTAAAATATAGAGGATTAAACAAAGACAAGACAAAAATGTTTAAAGAATGGGTTAAAACTAGGGTTGTTGGCGACCGGTTATTAACCGGTACCCCCGGTGTTCGGTTAATCTAAATTTTAGAAACATGGTTTTCGGTTTTGAGTTTTAGGCAAATACCGGTTTAATTTTGGGGGAATTTTAAGTAAAATCACCCATTTTCACAAATTTCCGTTTTTCGGTTTTTTAAATTTTCTAAAGACGGTTAATTTTTGACAAAAAATTTCAAAAATTCCGGTTTAAAACTGTTCGCCAACAACCCTAGTTAAAACTGTTGATTATATTATATCGCTCCGGTTATAAAAATATTAATGAGATAGCTCTAACTTAAAACAGCCCTTGAACATTAAAGAATAAGTGACAAAAATTTTTTGTTCTCTTGAGGTGAAGCATAAAAAGAGAGCTTATTAACTCAAAAAGAGTTAATTGAACTTATACATATATGATTTCCAAATAAATAGTTAATGAAAGCATAAATTAGTTATTTGGGTCTAGTTTCCCCTTTTAGTATATCTTAAACCCCCCCCCTCCCCCCATAACCTTTATCTTAATTATTCTTCACCTTTTTGTTGAACAGATTTCATTTCCTTTTCACGTTTTCTTAAAGCTTTCTTGAATTCATCACCAGAAATTAAACGCCTTGAATCAACCTTAAAATAATTTTTTTTCAATTTTAAAGTGTAAATGAGAAAATATTTTAACAAAAATTTTAATAGTTTTACTCCTCTCCGTTTATTTAATCCGCTAAAAAATAAAAAATATTTGTGTGAATGTTCTTTTTTCACAAAATTGCGCATTATGGATTTAGATATAAATAGTTGGACAGATAAATGATTGGATTTTGGGGGAAAAATATATATATAATTGGTCCTTAGTGAAAAAAATGACGAAAAATGACGTTCCAAACATTTGAAAGAACAAGATGAAAAAAAAGAATATTTTTAATTGCCAAAACAATTAAAAAATAAATTCAAAATTTAAATTAAGACCCAACAAAAGGTTAAAGATTCAGAAATTTAGGAATCTTTCAAAATTTTTGAGTAAATAAACAAACCACTAACCCATTAATAACTACATATACTTAAAATATTTAAACACAAAATATTTAAAAATTAATTTTAAACAAGAAAATACCTCTCCAGGTAATATAACCACAGCGCCGTCCAAAAATGATTCAAGACCTTCAATCAAATGGGAACGATGATCACGATTGGAGAAAACATTGTTTTTGAAGTACTAAATAAAAAAATTTTAAATTTAAAAATTAAATAAAAAATTTTTTGGAGGATAAAAGAGCGGATAACTAAAAAATTTTTTCAAAAATATTGAAAATAAAAAAATTACCTATCTTAATTATTACCCAAATAATTAAATATGTAAAAGATAAAAAATTCTCAACTAAATTTAAATTAAATATTAGCTAAAAATAAATAAATAATTTTTGTAAAATTTTAAAAAATTAAAAAATATTTATGTAAATAACAAAATAACTAATTTACAGACTATGTAAAAACCGATAGAATTTTTGAAACAGGAAACAAAAAAAGTAAATAATAAAGCTTTTGAAAAAGAGAAATTTTACTAATTTTTAAGTGTTTGAATCACCCGTTTAAAAAAAGCGAAAAAAGAAAAAAAGTTTAAAGATTTGAGAACAAAATGAAAGTTTAGGGATTGGGGGGGGAGAGGGGGGGGGGTAGATCTAAAAATTGTTTTGGTAAGGTTATCGAAACAAGAGAGGTTCCGATTAAATTAACTAAAATATTAATCAAAACTTTAATTAAAAGGAGAGAGGTTAATAGACTAGCTATTTTTGCTCTAATTAAAGTAATTGCCCTTAATAATAACCTCTCTCTCCTTCCATTATAAACAAACAATCCCTCCAAACAATCACCCCCCCAAAAAACACTTAATTTGCTTTTACCGTTGACAAAATTTAGATAAAAACATAAAACAATTGTTTATCTAAATATATTCAATAGTCTGCGCAAAAGTGGAGGGAAGGAGGGGGGATATATAAAAATAACAAAGAGAAAAGGTTAATGAGAGGAAAAGATAAATAAATATTCTTTAAATGAAGAAATAAAATTTGTTTGTAATTTACTAAAAAATATTTGGAATGGTTGGATAAATATTAAAATTATTTTGTAAGAATCAGCGATCTTCAATCAAAAAATTTCTAATGGGGGTTGACCTGTTTAGCTAACAAAACAAGTCAATGTACTGCAAGGATATAACTTAGTTTCAAGCTATTGGCCCTCCGGTACGATAGGGGGGGAAGACAAATTTTGTTAAATAATTTTAAAAATAAAAACCTAACTATCATTTTATTAAAAAAAGGAAATAACTAAAAATAATTCCTTAATTGACAAATAATTTTAGCTAACAGAAACTAGCTTAATAAAAAGAAAAAGATAGAATTTGATCCAAATTCGATTAGACACTTTCCTTTAGCGTTTCTATTTATTTTTAAAACAATTATTTTCATAACTAGGGGGGGCAAGAGACGTTTTGGAAATTGTCCAAAATATTAAAATATTCCCCCCACCTTATTAGCAATTAAAGTAGCCAATGAAGTACTCATTTCGTTATCTAAAGGTTCTTGATCAGTTTCATCACCTTTAATTTTAATTAATTTTTAAAAACAAAAATTTAAATTAATTAATTACCAATTTTAAAATGAATGTGTTGGTGATTATTGTTTGGAGTTGAGGTTATTGCTTGTAGATATTTATTTTTTTGTTCAATTTGTTCTGGAGATTCTTCATTTGAAGAACTAAGTAATAATGGGTCAGTTGAAGAAGGATAAAGATTGTCCATTTTTTTATCAAAAAATATTAGTATTTAAATATATAAATAATTAGTAGTATGTTGTTAAAAAGGCACAAAAATAAAGAAATAAATATAAGTCTGAAATAAAATTTTAAAAAATTTTATAATTTTATATCGACGAGTAAGGTTGCTGGTTCGCAAAAAATCATTAGACATCTGGAACTGAACCGAAGAACAAACCAAAAAAAATCTCAGTTAGATTTGGTTACATTCTGAACGGACATCCCTACAGATGAGTAATTAAGTAAGGTTGTCGGACTAATAACCTTACTCATCAAAGTCTAAGTTATCGGTCAAAAATTTTGTCGACATCATCAAATACTAAAGTCCGGTCTCAATAAATAAATAACTAATCAGAATTAAATCAGAAAACTTTTTCTTTATAATTTAATTGTTATAAAGATTTAAGCACAACAATGGTTCTTCTGACTAACAACCAGTTTTAAGTTATGTTTTAACCAGCATTTATGTAATAAAGTACAAACATTTAGAATAATTTTTATTTCAAATTTAGAACTTGAAACAGAAAAAGTTTTAATTTTCAGACTTTTAATTGAAGTAAAGAAAAAGTTTCAGAAATCAAAGAAAAACAAACAAAAATCAGAAAATGTGTGAAGTAAAAAATAAAGTAAATATTTTTAAAAGGGATAAATAAATATATACAGAAAGTGAATAGAAAGAAGAACAAAACAGTTTTTTGTTTTGCTTCTCTTACCAAAAATTTTTTTTTGATTAAAAAAGTGTGAGCACTTTTCAGATTTTTTTATATTTTTCTTTTGTTCTAAAAAGAAAACATTAAAATGTTAAGAATTTAATAAAAGAAAAGGGGAAGGAAGGGAAGAAACAAAAAACTTGGGATGCGTTGATCTATTCACAAATTAAGAAAAAAAGAAAGGAAGGAATGGCCAAATCTTAAAAACTTGCTGCTTTTTCTTTTATTTTTAAAGTAAAAATTAAATATTTTTTAGAGCTTTTGTTGTCTTCCTTTTTTATTTGGATATGATTTTATTGAAATATATATTTTTTTCATAAAATAGACTAGGGTATACGGAAAGTAGACGTTAGATACTGAACTATTTAACCATAAAAAGTCGAAGGTTAAAGCAGGGAAGAGTGAGCTAGGTATATAAATTAGAGAACTTTATTGTCAGTATAATTATGTACATACATACCAGAGATGGGTCGAAACAGTCAGAGGTGTCGGAAATCGGAATTCCGACCCACCTCTGATAGCATAGAGGGTTTACGTAAATTTGTATATTATATTCCATTAATTATACTTTAATATCTACAACCTTTTTTGGGAAGAAAAGGAAAAATAATAGATAAATTATTGGGGCCATCGAACAGACAAACAAACCGGAGAGAAAGGGAAAAGAATTTTTTGGAAAGGAGAAGGATTGATTATGCTTTTAGCTTGTGTGAAATATTATATATTTATTTAAATGGAGGCTAAAAATATTATTTATAAAGGTCAAATAAATGAGGAAATGCAACAAAAAATAATTATTTAAATATTTTCTAAAAAATATTTTACAAAATGGCAAAATAAATAATTTTGTTTTCAAAAAGAAAATATTTTTTTTCGGTAAATTGTTCGCTCTATGGGATGGAAGGTTTCGAAGAGAATTTTCAGGGAAAATAAGGAGGATTTCTAGAATTTCTAGACTTTTGGGAACAGAGGAGAGGGCTAAAAGTCAAACGAATATTTTATCTTCATCAGGAATCTGATTTTGTAAGAGGTAAAAATCAATTATCTGCTTCGTGTATTTTTATTTATTTATTTATTTATTTATTTACGCCTTGATGGCGCGAGTTCAATATTTAATATGAACAGCCCGGACCGAGACGAGATCTTGATAAAAAATCTTGGTTATCGAGATCGAAATTTTTCGAGATATCGATTCTCTTACAACACTCCCAGCCCGGGCTCTAATATTTATTAACTTTAATAAATAAAAAAAATAAATAATAAAATCTCAAATTGTTGCCAAAATATTGAGAAAGATTTTCAAACAAAAAAGGTGTAGAAAAAGAAGAAAATGTTCAACATTTTTGTTTTAATGTTTGTGCATATATGTATTGGCATTCACTTGTTTTTTAAAACAAAGGAAGGAATATATTAATTATTTAAAAATAACCTTCTTTTTTTAAATAAATAAATAAAAATCAAAAAATAATTTTTTTATTTTTAATCTAACCAACTATCTAAAGCTTTTATTTAGTAATTTGTTTATCTAATTTGTTTTTATTTACATTAAATAATAAATATTTTTTGTATTTTTAAATATATGTTTATAACTTTCAATACAATTTAAGAGCCGGAAACGGTGAAATCTTGCAAACATTTCTTTTTTAGAGAATTTTTTAAAATTTAATATCTTGGAAGTAAATAAAAGAAAAATTCTGAAATTTTTTAAAAAATACTAGTATGTTTTTAGAGAATCTTTTGCTTTGTATATTGTTATTTAATTCAAGATGTCATTTAATATGAATTTAATATTTACTGCAAAATTTCACATTCATTTAAGGCTCGTGCCGTGACAAACATTTAATCAAAAAATTTATTTTATTATCTCCCCTTCATTGTGTACAATTCTTATCAAAATTTCCATTATTTAAATCCTCTATATCCACAGGCAAAGTATCCCAATATTCAACAAGTCCACATGAACTTATTCTCTTTTTTACATCATCTTCATAATAACCTAAAAATTATTTTAAAAAATAAATTTTTTTAAAATAATTAAATATGTACCTCCAATTAAATATTCTTTGCCAATTTCAAGATAAGCGCCACAAGCAGCGCTTTGTGAAGCCGTATAAACAAAATCTTTCTTTCTTTTTGGATGACATATTTTATCCTTTATTTTTAAATATTTTTAATTATTCCAAAATTAAACACAACTTGCCTTGTAAATATTCAAAATTTTAACAGTATAACGAACTTCTCTTGAAAACCCTTCAGTTTCATTTATATTTTCTTTTTTGAGTGATAAAATATGAGCGGCTTAATTTTTGTAAATTAATGTTTTAAAATTAATTTTGTTTATGTTTATTTTATTTATTTATTTATTACCCCAATCAGACCGACAATAATTAATTTGGATTGATTGTTGGGCACATTTACATGCATTTACAAAATTAATATTATAATGATATATTATTAGAAAAACAAAAAAATAAAAAATAATTAATATTTTCATTCTTCAAATATTTAAATTAAATAAAGACAAGAGGGGGGGGGACACTTTCAACATAAAATAAAATTTTCTTTAAATGAATAATTTTATTTATTTTATTAAAACGTTTATTCCTTAAGCAAATAAAATTTCGATAAAATAAATGACAAAACAGGTGAATAAAATTTTATTAAATAAACGTGTGAAAGGAAATAAATGGTAGAGGAAGTGAAGAATTTTTTTTTGAAATTTCTTTTAGTCGTGTGGTAATTTTTGTTTAAAATTTAATAAAAATATTTTTGAAATAATAAATACAAAAATAAATTAAATGCTATATTTTTTGTTTAAATTTAGATTCCATCATATTGATGAATTAGGAATTATTGAAGAATTAGGATAAAAAATCAAAGCAAATTCTTAGTAACGACTTAATTAAAAAAATTTAAAAAAGTGAAAATCTTTTCTCAATTCTTTTTATTGAGACAGGAAGATTATAAGACAGAAAATATTATTCATCTGAGAAACAGAACAATCTTAAAATCAGAGATAAGATCAGGATACATCTTTACTCAAATAGCCCAGTCAAAAAATTTTGTAAAAAACATATTCCCGTTGGTGAGCTAAAAAGTAAGTTTTATTCTGGAGATCTTTATTCAACTATATTCCGGTCTAAAGAACTAAGAATACAAGGCTTTTAAATTAATAAAAGATTCGGGCAATTATTTTACCAAAATTGTGTAAGAAAAATTAAAACGATTCATGGGAATATATTTTATTATTAATGGGGAGTATTCTAAGTTTTCAATGACTTTTATGCTTGAAAAGCAAATGTCATCAGACAAGTTAAATGAAAAAGACCATTTATCACCTTCTTTATCTCAACTAAAAGGATAAAAGGCTTATATCTCACAATCGGTCAAAAAACGGCAATTAAGATAACGCAACGAATTAAATCACATTCGTCTTGAAATTTCTAGGCAATAACTTTTAAAATTTATAAGAGATCTGGGAAATTCTCTTTCCAAAATTTTGGGGAAAAACATTACTCAAGATTCTTTCAATGAGTCCCACGGACACCTCAGGCACCCTCCTTTGTCGTCAAAGGGTAAAAACAGTCGTTCAAAAGGATACTCCTTAACTCATATACTCATCTCCCTATTCCTATATCTCAGTCAAAAAAAAAGAAATCCCAAATCATACAAATATTTATTTTAAACAAACAATATATACAACAATGTTTGGGCAATATATTATCACAACAAAAATACATTTACAACATAATAGGATGAGAGTGATTGCACAACATATAGGACACAATATACAGTGGGAATATATCACAAGGGTGAGAATCTTTTCTACATGGCAATCACAGTGGCACTTCATGATCATCACGCATCTTCCGCTTCCGTCCTATTCGCGTTCGAAGCGCACGTAGAGACGTTTGATGCCCTGCTCCTTCTTGACCATGTCCCACTGCATTCGCGCCTTCGTGTTCGAGTCTTCGGTGTCGTGGTTGTAGACCGCGACGTCTGAAAAGGAAAAAAAGCTTGATTGTGGCAAAAATGAAGAGTGCAGCAACAAACATTGGCGGTCGTCCTCTGGCAGGTCTTCCTTGGTCAGGAGAAGAAGCCTAACCGTCGCCGAGCTTCCAGGTTTCAGAATGCCGACAGGGGGCCGGATCTTGATGAGCTCATTGCTGAAAAATAAAAGAGGGTTAGGTCTGTCCTAAACGACGCAAAATGGTTGACGCTTACTTCGTGCACTTGACTTTGTAGAGCTGGATCGTGTCTCCTTTGTTCTCGATCTTCAGCTCCACGAGCGGCTCCGGCGGCGAGTCCTCCTTGACCGGGAACACGATCCTGTCGTCGGGAGTTGTCACCAGCCTGAAAAATTGAGAAAAATTAGTGATGAATTAGACGATAGATAAAGAAAGGTTAAACTTACATTTGAAGAGTGAAGAGCGCGAAGGTTGGAGTTGGTTGGAGTTGCTAGTATTGAAGAGGTTATTCGGTGTACTTCGAGCCGTGCTTTTATAGGTTTCATGACAAGAAACTAGGTTAGATAAAACATATAAAAGTCGCAGCAATTCATGTCAAAACAACAAAACATTCTTCAATTCGACGCGAACGCAAAACGTTCTATCAACTCATCAGAGGTCGCATCGTCTCGTCAACATGTTCTTCATGCTACTGCTGCTGTCCATCGTGGTTGCTGTGGTCTACTACGTCACATTGTATCCGGTGGACAATCCCGTTCCAGGGGAGTATGAGGTGATGTTTTTATGTCTAAAGCGTGTTTAACTTTTAATCCCTGTTTTAGGTAGGGTCGGAGAAAGGGACTTCGGAGGCTGGAAGTGAGAAGCGGTCAGAAGCCAGCCCAGAAAGTGAAGGCGGTGAAAGTGAATTTGAAGGTGAATTTTGGGTTTACATAAAGTTAAATGTTTGAAGTCGTTTAGGTGCTCCAGTGCCAGTTCCAATCTACTTGGTAGGGCCAGTGGAAGTGAGGGACATGAAGGAAAAAGGCGAAGATTCAAAGCAGAGTAAAGGAAGATCGGAACGAAGTACTGGAACGGCATCGAAAGGGAAAAAGGCAAAGAGCCATAGCCGAGGCAGTAAACTCCCAGTTCCAACGAGTGCGGGAGAAGCTGGAGCTGATGGGAAAACTTCAAAGGCTAAGAAGAGAAGTGGTTCATCCGGCCGTCATCGTCGCAAGAAGGATGCAAGCAGCAGCAAAAGTAGTCGGACAGTTGGTTCAACAAGCGATGGCGGGGAGGAAGGTAATGAAAATTGGGCTAGAATAGAAAAACAGCCGTTAATATTTTATGTATTTGCAGCGTCTAAGTCCAAGTCCGCTGCAAAATCCAAGGCCGATGCTGGAAAAGTTCGCAGTCGCAAGTCTGGCGGGGGTTCTAAGGGTCGAAAGGGACAGAAAGGTGAATTTTTGAAATTTGTCATTTCAATTGTTAAAGACAACTTAATTATTTTAGACGGCAGTCGTTCTCGCAGTCGAAGTGCAAGCAGTGGGAAATCTTCCAAGAAGGACCGGAAGCATGCTACTCCTCAAACGCCATCAAAGAAGGATCTGTCTAATAAGCCGGTGAAGCTCTGAATGAATCAAGGCATAAATACGCGCAAAACTCATCTCTTAGAGGCTCTGAATGAGAGGGAAAAGAAAAAAAATTTAATATAAATATTTCCACCAATTTCTTTCTTTCTAATTTGTAAAATAAAAATGTTTTCTTTTCCCCCTAAATTTTGTATTGTATATTTTGTTTTCAAGAAATAAAAGATCTACATATTTTTTAGTTTTTGTTTTGTATTAACAAAATTTGTTTTTAAATGAAAAACAAAGAAAGATTTCTATGTAAGCAGAAATATTAAGAGATTCCATAAATTAAAACTTTAATTCTACATAACAAAAATGGCCAATAAAGACGAAATTGAGATTATTTTCTATTGTTCAATGCAATGGACATATCCTTGTACATAATACCTATGCCATTGTACAATTATTGTATTCAGTTTTAGCTTCAAGATTTAACAGCTTATTATTAGGCAGATTGAACATATGTACCCAATTTTAATAATTATTTTACGCTATAATAAACTAAATATTTTCTTTATAAATTTGTTAATAAATAAATAATGTATATTTATAATATTTATTTTTGGTTTATTCGTGAAAAATAATTTAAAAAAATTTTTTAATTTAAAAAATAAACATGTTAATTACAATTAATTTAAAAATTATTTATTTTACAATATTTATTAATTTCTCCATTATCTAACTTTTCCTTTAACTTTTTTGAAACTTGATTCCATTTTAAATTAATTCTACATTCTGATAGAAATTTTGTATTTAAATTAAATCAATAACTTGCTTAAATTTTTTTATTATTTTATTTATTAAAAATATAAACTAACCGCTAATTAAATATTCTTTACCAATTTCAAGAAAAACACCACAAAAATTTTGTGGCGGGGAAATTAATTCTGCTTTTCCTTGTACTCCCTATAAATTTTTGTTTTTGAAAATACTTTTTAATTAATTACTTACTTTGTACATCTTTATAATTTTGACTTTATAACGAGAATTAGAACGATTAAGTATCTGAACATGAGCAACTTGAAATTTTTTAAATTTTATTTTTAATCTAAACATTTTCTTTAAAAATAATTAAGGGGTAATTTTAAAAAAGTGATCAAATTAAAAATTTTTGAAAGTTTGTCGACACTTAATTAATCCAAATTTGAAAAAGAGACTATTAGATATAGCAAAGCAGAGTTGGTTATAGCTATTTCTCTCCTTTAGTAGATAGTGCAAAAGGTTATAGGGCGCTGGGAGCGACCAGAATCTTCAGTAGACCGGACTGATCTCCATTAGACAACGCCGCCTACTGCATAGCCTTAGGAATTAAATGGCTATCTGCCTTACAATATGTAGTGATCAGAAATTTTGTAATGCTTGGGGTGATGTTTTTATTTGTCTGGTAAATTTTGAAACAAATTCTAGGTTAACTCAAAATTATGCTTAATTTCTTAAATTTAAAAAAAAGTTTATTTACCCCAATTAGAATGACAATATTTATTTTCAACCGTTGATGGATTACAAGGACAATTACTTGAATTTATACATTTTAAAATAAAAATAAAAACAATTAAATAAATAATAATTATTTTCATTTTAATTTAAATTTATTTTTAAATATTTTGATTAAATTTTCTGTTTATTTTATATTAATTTTTATAATTGAAAAAAAATTTTTTAACTAAAGTTTTTAATGTATTTGAAACACGTTACTTCCTTAAATAAATAAATATTAGTAATGAAAACATATGATTCGTTTTTTAAACAATTTTATGAAATACTAAGAATTTTTGTGAAGCATTTAAATTTTAAAATATTTGTTTGTTTATTTATTTTTAATTTATCAAAAATATTTTTATTCATTTAAATTAGGGTTGAGCGGGATCGGGATCCCGGTCGGGATCGGGCGGGATTATCCCGGGTTTTTCAAATCCCGATCCCGATTTTTCTGATCCCGCTCCCGAAATATATATCCCGATCCCGGCCAATCTCAATCCCGAGCCGGGATCCGGGATCGGGATGTGCATCAGATCCCGATGCAAATCCCGACTTTATAAATTGACTAGAAGTCTGTGAAATAAAGTTAACAGAAGAGTGGAGGCGTGAAAGTGAAAAAAATTTTCGCCTGCGGCGCAGAAAAGGGAAGAGATTTGGCTTCTTGACATCCAAAATTTTCAAAATTTTCGCCTGCGGCGCAGAAAAGGGAGTGACTAAGACATTATAGAGATGCCTTGATCACTGTCTTTAAAACTTTAACGAAATATTGAGTGATTTGGTGTGATATCGAACGATCAAGGGGTGTTGAGGGGAGTATCGGTGGATTTGGAGTATAGAAGGATATCGGTGAATTTACAGGGATTAAGTTAGATTTGAAGAGAAATCGAGGGCTTAAGAGATATTACTACATGAGTTATCACTTAATCCCTCAATCTCAGTTCTTAATCGTCCACATTTGAACGTAACGCACTTAATCGTATAGACTTGAACGTTTAGACTTAAATACCCTTGGCCTTCCAAAAAAATATTGCCTTCGGCGCTTAAAAGGCAGCTAATCTGGCACCTTGGCCTTCCAAGTTTTTCAAAATTTTTGCCTGCGCCGCTTAAAATGGAAGAAGCTCAATCCCATTTATTCCTCCCCCCCCCCCCCCTACATACCTTATCCTCCCTTAATCCCCTGAACCGGAAAGTAAATCATGCGTCTACTAGACTTAAACTCACTATTTCAGCACCGCAGTGGAAATTTTAGAATTATATTGAGTCGTATGTGAAGAAAATAAAAATTTAAAAATTTTGAAAAATTTTTTTAGTAAATCCCGATCCCGATTTTTCAATCCCGGTCCCGATTCGGGATCGGGATCGGGATCTTCAATCCAAATCCCGATCCCGATTTCGGCCAATCCCGATCCCGTGTCGGGATCGGGATCGGGATCACCATTCCTAAATCCCGATCCCGGGTTTTTCTCTAAATCCCGATACCGCTTAACTCTAATTTAAATATATAAAACTGGATTGCTAATTAAATTATCCACAGGGTGCGGCAAATTTTCCACCACTTTTGTTTTTGCCATAATTTTCTTCAAAGTGAATGAATACTTCTCAGATATCTAAAATAATAAATATTAAAATATCTACACAAATATTTTTTTGTTTAACAGACAAAAATAAATTTATTGAGTAGGTTGGAGGTTCTTGGGAAATCTCAGGATGACCGGAACCGAATAGAAAATTTCCGAATATCCAGACTTTTTCAGTTCCGGATTACTTTTGAGGCCTTATTTGTTAGTCATCTTACTATTTAATATTTTCTAATTTAAATTTAATTATTTTAATTTTTTAAATTTAATTTAGATATATTTTAATCTTTTTTTAATAAATAATTTCAAAAGTTAAAAAAAACTTTTGTTTGTTTTATTCAAAATCACACAATTAGAAATATATTTAAGGAAGTAACGTGGCATAAAATGTCATGATTTTTTAAAAATAATTCTTGAATTTGTTTAATAATTTCAAAAATTAAAATTTAATTTTGCCCTCCCCTTCTCCTCCCTTTCTCTCCATTTTATTATTTTCCATTTCTTACAATATTTACTATATAATTAATTCTTGATCCGTTAAAAAACTATTTTGTGTGGTAAATTCAACGTCATTATTTCCTTCTTTTTAGCAAGTATTTTAAACACTTTTAAGTCATCATTATTTTTCCTTCAGATTTTTTAATAATTAATTAAACAATTAAAAAATATTTAAAAAGAATGAAAATAATTATTTTCTGTTGTTTTGCATTTATTGTATTAAAACAATTAATTGTTATTGTAAATGCTTGTACTTGTGTGATTGCAACAATTGAGGAAAATTATTGTCGTTCTGATTGGGGTAATAAATAAATAAAAAATATTTTTTAAATAAATATTTAAATTAAAAAAACATTAATTTAAAGCCGCTCATATTTTATCGTTCAAAAAAGAAAATATAAATGAAACTGACGGGTTTTCTATGGAAGTTCGTTATACCGTTAAAATTTTGAAGATTTACAAGGCAAGTTTTGTTTAATTTTGGAATATTTAAAAATAATTAAAGGATAAAATATGTCAACAAAAAAGAAAGAAAGATTTTGTTTATACGGCTTCACAAAGCGCTGCTTGTGGCGCTTATCTTGAAATTGGCAAAGAATATTTAATTGGAGGTATTTAATTATTTTAAAAAATTTAAAAAATAATTTTTAGGTAATTATTTTGATGGTAATACTAAAAAGATAAGTTCATGTGGACTTGTTGAATATTGGGATAAATTGGAACAATTAAAATTAGATTTAAATAATGGAAATTTGGATAAAAATTGTACAAAATACTAATAAAAAAAAGATTTTTATAAAAATAAATTGTAAATTTCCAACTTAAAATAAAAAAATAAATACTATATACGTTCTCCTGATTTTATATTAAATTTTATTTTCGAGCCGAGCCAATTACTAATAAAAAACGAAAAAAGTTCAAAATTATCTAGGGTTGGATACAACCTGTTATTAACCGGTACCTCGGTTTTCCCATAGTTTTAACAATTAAAAAACATTTTTCTCACATACATACCATTTATTTAAAAAAATATTTTTATTTGAACGGGAAGTAAATTTTTATTTATCTAAAAAAATTTTGAAACATTTTTATCGTTGGAAAACAATTTTTTACAAATTTTTTTCAAATTTAAGCTTTAAAATGACGTCTCGTCTATTATTTAACCAACATTAAATTGTGTCAGATTTTTGTTTTGAATGAGATCAACGTGTCAAAGACGTTGATCTTTTTGACACGTTGATTGAAATATGTATAAAATAAATATTTTTAGATAAATAATAAATATAAATTTTTAAAAACTTTCCATAGAAATCAACAAAAATTCACTTAATAAAATGAAAAGATTATTTATTTTTTGCCCTATTATTGTTAATAATAGGGCAATTGATAAATGTTATAAGATCTTGTTTATGCAATACTTTAATGACCCAAGAGGATAAATATTGTCATGCTCATTGGGGTGGGTAGATAAAGATTTAAATTATTTATAAATATACAAAGCCTGGTTACCCATGATTTTGTTTATATTTTAGTCTTTCTACACTTCCAAATCCTCCAAATCTTTCTAACCCTTCCAGTATCCGAATCCGAAAAATTCCTCTCAACAATTCTAAGTCATCATTATATTTTCCTTCAGATATTTCAATAATTAAATAATTAATTTTATTTAAAAATTTATAGAAAATAAATTTAAAATATTTAAAAAGAATGAAAATAATTATTTTTTGTTGTTTTGCATTTATTGTATTAAAACAATTAATTATTATTGTAAATGCATGTTTTTGTACGGTTGCAACAATTGAAGAAAATTATTGTCTTTCTGATTGGGGTAAAAAATAAAAGTCGAAAAAAATTTATATTCTTTAAAAGCCGCTCATATTTTATCACTCAAAAAAGAAAATATAAATGAAACTGAAGGGTTTTCAAGAGAAGTTCTTTATACTGTTAAAATTTTGAAAATTTACAAGGCAAGTTGTTTAATTTTGGAATAATTAAAAATAATTAAAGGATAAAATATGTCAAAAAATAAAAAAGAAAGATTTTGTTTATACGGCGTCACAAAGTGCTGCTTGTGGCGCTTATCTTGAAATTGGCAAAGAATATTTAATTGGAGGTATTTGAAAGAAATTTATTTTTAAAAATAATTTTTAGGTAATTATTTTGATGGTAATACTAAAAAGATAAGTTCATGTGGACTCGTTGAAAATTTGTCGGATCAATTAAAGGAAGATTTAAATAATGAAAATTTGAATAAAAATTGTACAAAATACTAATAAAAAAAGATTTTTATAAAATGTATTGTAAAATTTCCAACTTAAAATATAAAATAAATTCCCTTTATTCTGATTTTATATCAAATTTTATTTCCATGCCAGTTCGCAATAAAATCAACAAAAAAGTTTAAAATTCAACTTGTTAGTAAGCGGTACCCCCGATTTTCGGTTGTCGCCGGGTTTAGACCCCCCGGTTTTCGGTTTTGGTTAACCGTTTGTGTCCAATCCTAGTTTTAACAATTACAAAACGTTTTTCTCCAATATAAAATATTTTTATTCGAAGGGGAAGTAAATTTGTATTTATTTATCTAAAATTTTTTTGAAACATTTTTATTGTTGGAAAAATTTTTTTTACAAATTTTCTCAAATATAAACTAGGAAATGACGTCTCGTCTATTATTTACCCAACATAATATCAATTTATAGTACATAATTAAATTGTGTCAGATTTTTGTCTTGTTTCGAATGAAATTAACGTGTCAAAGACATTTTCTAGTTTTTGACACGTTGATTGTTGTAGATAAACAATGAATATAAAATAAATATTTTTAAATAAATATTAAAATATATTTTTAAAAACTTCCCATAGAAATCAACAAAAATTTACTTAATTTAATAAAATGAAAAAATTATTTATTTTTTGCTTTTTATTTTTAATAATAGGGCAATTGATAAATGTTATAAATACTTGTTTATGCAATACTTTAATGACTCAGGAAGATAAATATTGTCATGCTCATTGGGGTGGGTAAATAAAGATTTAAATTAATTATGAATATACAAAGCCTGGTTACCCATGATTTTGTTTATATTTTAGTCTTTCTACACTTCCAAATCCTCCAAATCTTTCCAACCCTTCCAGTATCCGAATCCGAAAAATTCCTCTCAGGGATTTCCCAGGATCCGTCAACCCTATAAATACTCTATTAATTTTTATTTAATTAAAACTCTGAAAAGTTTTAGTTGCTCATCTTCTAATACTTGGAAGTAAAACTATAGATAAACAACAACAATATAATGTTAAATATTTAAAAGTTTATAGGGTAAATAAATAAATTAAAATAATTCTCAAAAAATATTTTAAAGGATACAAAAGGAATATTGAATGGAACAAATTTAGTTTATTTTTATGCCCAATTTCCAGGTTGTGGAATTTATTTAAAAGAAGGAACTGAATATTTAATTTTTGGTTAATTATTAATTTTAATTTAAAGAGAAATTTATTTTTTAGGAAGTTACACAAATGGAAAATTTCCAATTAATTTAAATAAATGTTTAACTAATTTGGAATGGAATAATGTTAATGGAGCTTTTAGGGAATCTTTAAATAACGGGTATTTTGATAAAATTTGTGAAGCAAGTGAACAAAATAATGATGATTAATTAATTTTAAATAAATAATTGTTGACACAAAAATTAAATTAATAATAAATGTTCCGGATATTTCATTAAAGTCATAAAAAATAATATTTGTTGGTAAATTTAAATATTAGGGCTTTAATTGTTTTAAACACAAATTAGAGAGAAGATAAATGAAGCTTTCACACATAAAAAAATTATAAATTTTACTAAATTTTGTTTGAAAATCATTTGGTATCTAAGTTCATTTGCCAAATTAGGTGTGGATTATATTAGAGATTTTCATAAAAAAGAGAGAATAAAAATGGAAAAAAAAGGATAATTTCAACTAAAATTTATTAACAGTTTTCTCATTTTTAGAGATATGATTTGCAGACTTTTCCCTTGGAATAGAAGATCGATCAGACTCAATCATCTATAAATAGTTAATAAAGGATAAAATCAAAATATCGAATTTTTACACATAAAAATGTGTAAAAAATCTGAGAAATGATCGTACCTAATCAACTCAAAAAAGATATCTTATATTAAGGGAGAACATTAAGTATAGGAATTTGGCTGAATTGAAATACAAAAAAAATATTATGTATGTATATTTTAAGCATTTCACGGTAATGTTTAAGTATACCAATAAAATATTTTTAATTTTTGACCTTTAAATTTTTTCAGTAAACAGGTTAGAGCTCTACATATTTCATAAAATTTTTTATTCTCATTTTATTAACAAAAATTAAATAATTATATTTTTGGAGTGGTTGTTGTTTTTAATTTACAATAATCATTTAAAGCTTCATTATTTAAATCTTTCTCAATTTCTTCGGGTACATAATTCAATTCAATATTATATCCACATCTATATGTCTCTTTCCACTTATGTACGCCTATATATCTTTCTCCGTTTAGATAATATCCTAAAAAAGAGGGGAAAATCTGAAAAGAACTTTAGGGAACGGGGGTCGGTGTACGGGGTACAACTCTAATTCTATCTTACCAAAATTTAAATATTCAGTGTCATTTTGAAGATAAACACCACAAAGGCTATCATTTGCTGATGTAAATAAATAATTATTTTTAGTACATTCGCAATCTTTGTCATCCTTTTTTTATTAAAATATAAATTTTTATTTATATAATTTACCTTAAAGATTTTCAAAAATTTAGCGGTATAACGAATCTTCCAATCCGGCTTGTCAAGACCTTCTTTTATCGTTTCACTTTTAATTATTAAAATATGAGCAGCTTAAATTTTTATTTGGAGAAATTATTTTTAATTTAAAATTATAAAAAAAGAAAACTATTTTCAAATTATCTCCTCAATTTAACATTTATAAAATATTAATAATTAGGACTGCCATCGAGAATTTTAAGTGTATTTTTCTGTACTTCCAAAATAAGATCGAATAGCACCCCTGTTTATAAGTAATTAAAATAGTAGTTTCTAACCCACCCCAATTAGAACGGCAATAAACATCTTTAACTGGTATTAAACAAGTACAAGCCTTTACAAAATTAATTTTTTGTTGAATTAATAATAAAATTAAAACATTAAAAATTAAAATTATCATTTTAATTTTAAATTTAATTATTTTTATGATTTTTTAGTCAAACTTTCTTAAAAAAAAATTAAATTTTCTAATTGTTTGTTTACACAAATTTTATTTTAAAAAATTAATCTAAAACGTTATTAAAATAGAAAATTTATTGCCGAAATAAATTATTAAGGGAATGTTTAAATGAAAATTTCTTTGCGTCTGTGGCAGAAAATAACATTCAAAAATGCAGGAATTTTCTGTCGCTTATTATTTTTATTTAAGTGTGGGTAAAAAATTTTTTTTAAATTATTTCAGTCGCAACCCTTAATTTTTTGGGATTCGATATTCCCGGAATCATTTTTAACCCCTAAATCGGGGAACCAAATTCGACTTTTATCCCAACAAGAGACATTCCTGGGAGATAATAAACCCGTATTCTTTTATTCTTTATTCTTAACTTTATTTTCAATTTATCAACAAAAATTAAATAAATATAATTATATTTTCGGAGTGGTTGTTGTTTTAAATTTGCAATAATCATCAAAAGCTCCACTATTTAAATCTTTCTTAATTCCTTCGGGTACAGCATTCCATTCATTATTATATCCACATGAATTTATATTTCTTTCTCCATTTGAATAATATCCTGAAAAATATTTTAAATTTAATTTATATATTTACGGCGAATACAGATGGATAACCGCAGACATAATTTATCATATCTGTATCCATATCCGTATCTATGTCCTAGTCTGAAAAAAGCATCCTTTTTTCAATAATTTTCTAAAAAAATTTTTTTCATTTTTTGTTTTCATGTTTTCGAAATCTTTTCAAATAATTATTTTAAAGAATTTTTTATTCTATATCTATGAATATTAAAGTTATTTACGATCAAATTAGGAAAAAAGGAAATTTGGAGGAAATAACAGAAAAGTACCAATTATTTTATAAATTATTTTTTTATTTAGAAATTTTTATTCTATATCTATGAATATTAAAGGTAAAAATTATGTAGAGACGGATTGCTATCTTAAAATATCTTGATGATTAAAATTTTTGAACAAAATCTCATCTCCTCTATTTTTAAAATTAAATTTAAATTTTTAAAATATTTCTTCAATTTTAACTTACCAAAATTTAAATATTCAGTGTGATTTTTAAGATTAAGACCACAAATGCTTGGATATAACGATGTAAATAAATAATAATAATTATTTTTAGCATATTCACAATCCTCTTCTTCACCCTTTTTTAAATTAAAAACTAGTGTTAGGCACAGTCGTTACTCCCAAAAGTATTGCCTCGGTATTTTTCGGTACTTTTCGGTATTCCCTGCATTGGTACATATTGTACCTTACACTTGTTAAGTCGTAACTTTTTATGAGTGATCAGATTTGATCCATCACTTGGGAAAAAGATACCGCTTAATGAGAGCGTTCGAATGCTATAAGATTAATTCGGATTGGATTAATCATAATAAAGTTATTTACGATCAAATTAGGAAAAAAGGAAATTTGGAGGAAATAACAGAAAAGTACTAATTTCTTTACTCAACGTATTTGTATTCGAAAAATCCATTTGCCTAACACCAGTAAAAATTTATAAATTTTTATTTATTTACCTTAAAAACTTTCAAAAATTTAGCGTTATATCGTACTTTCCAATACCACTTGTCCAAACCTTCTCTTATTATTTCCCTTTCGAGTATTAACATATGAGCAGCTTAAATTTTTATTTAAAAATTATTTTTTAATTTAAAATTAAAAATAAGAGGTATGTTTAGAAATTAAAGAAAAAACTATTTTTAAATGATCGCTATTAGTATTAATCGCTATAATTAATTTCCACACCCCAATTAGAACGGCAATAAATATCTTTAACAGTTATATTTAAACAAGAACAAGTTTTTACAAAATTAATTTGTAGTTTAATTAATAATAAAATAAAAAAATTTAAAATAAAAATTTTCATTTTAATTTTAAATAATTTTTATTAATTTAATTCTTTTAGTGAATCTTTTGTTAAATAATAAATTTTTGAATTATTTAATAAATATTTGTATAAATTTTCTTTTTAAAAAATTATTTTTAAAACGTTTCTGACACGTTTATTAAATTAAAAAAAATCTAGAAAATGTTGTGTTTACATAAAAGTCAAAAGATTTTTTGTCGCAAAATTTATGTTATTTTTGTTTGTTATTAGAATGCTAAAAAGATTTTTTAGCCCTTAAATCTCCAACAATTAAATTATAAACAATATGACGTTATCTACTAAAATATTTTGGGAATGAATGATCGGAGCAAATATTTGCGCCATAAAAAACTTGAGCCATTTGAGGAAAGCTGAAAATATGATCGGTTAAAAATTAGATTACTGTTCACGCGCTATTGGCATAAATATGTATGTAGCCTAATAATTTCATAAATTAATTAATTTTCCTCTTTCGTTGTAATATCAGAGTCGATGAAATTAAGAATTTAAATAAAATTTTAATGTGATTTTATTTATGCAATATATTTATTAAATCTTTTTCAAAAATATTTTTAATCAAGAAATATTTAATTTATTTAGAATAAATTGAACTTTAATAGAGATTTTACGGTTATTGTCAATCTAAAATTAAATTTTAAATAATAATTGTTAATATAATAATATTTTCGATAAATTTAAATCTTAGAGCTCTAGTTGTTTTAAACACATTTATTAGACAGAAAATAAGCGAAACTTTCTTCAATGAGAATCATAACATCTATCTGATTTTGTTAGAAATAATTGTTCAATATAAGTTATACTTTTAATCAAATAAGTAGGGCGAGGGATTCAGATAACTTAAGAGAAATAAATATGGAAAGATCGACCAGACCTAATCAGATATAAAAAGTTAATGAGAATTAATCGAAAATAACGAATTTCTACACTTGACAACTTGAGTAATGATCGTATATACAAAAAGGACTCTGAAGGTTGTACACAAGATTAGTAGGTACACAAGATTAGGTTAAATAAAAGCCCCATTATTTAAATTATTTGTTAATGTTTTTTAATTACAACTGATATATTTTTAGATAAAATATATTTCAGTAAATAACTTTATACTTTTTTTTATTAACAAAAATTAAATTAAATAATTATATTTTTGGAATGTTTGTTGTTTTTAATTTACAATAATCATCTAAAGCTCCATTATTTAAATCTTTCTTAATTTCTTCGGGTACAGCATTCCATTCATTATTATATCCACATAACCCAATATTTCTTTCTCCATTTGGATAATATACTCCTAAAAAATATTTTTAATCAAATTTATTTTAAAAAATTAATAAATATTGAAGATTTTCTTTTTAAGAGATTTATGAAATTAAATTAAATTTTTTAAGAAATCTTTACATTTAGAAATGTAAATCCAAAGATTACAATGCCTGTCTATCTTTATGCAATTTTTTAGAAAATACTTTTTTATTTTTAATTTGGGGTTTTCCCGTATTTTTAAAAGATTAAATTATAAATTTTTTGTTTGTTTAAGAAATTTCTATTATTTATTTTTCTCTCTTGGAAAATGTTGAAGTTAAAAATTAGAGACGGACTTGAGTATCAATCGTCGATATATCTTAAATAATTATCCTGATAACTAAAAATTTTTGAACAAAATCTTGTTTAATCTCTAATAAAAATAGGAAAAATACAAATAATAATTAATTTTTTTTAATTTAATTTACCAAAATTTAAATATTCCGTGTTATTTTTAAGATTAACACCACAAAGGCCATCATTTGCATATGTAAATAAATAATAAATATTATTTTTGGTATATTCACAATCCTCTTCTTTACCCTTTTTTAATTAAAATTTCTGTTAGGTATATGTAATTTGTTTATTTATTTACCTTAAAAACTTTCAAAAATTTAGCAGTATAGCGAAGTTTCCACTCCCAAACTGCACCTTCTTTTATTTCTTCACGTTTAAGTATTAAAGTATGAGCAGCTTAAATTTTTATTTAAAAAATTATTTTTAAAAATTGTTTTTTATAAAAAGAATTAAGTTTAGAAGAAATTAAAGAAAAAATTTTCTTTTTGTTTTTGCAAACTTGAACTTATTTAGAAATACTATTACTTATTTTAACTGATAGACTAACAAAAGAAAATACTATATATAATTATTTAATTATTCCAAAATTTTTCACCCTTTAATTTCTCATATATTAAAATATTTCCAATTTACTCCTCTTCAATTTAACATTCATAAAAAAAAGTTTATAACATACCCCAATTAGAAGGGCAATAAATATCTTTAACTGTTGTATTTCGACAAGAACAAGCTTTTATAAAATTAATTTGTTGTTCAATTAATAATAAAATTAAAAAATTAAAAATTAAAATTTTCATTTCGATTTTAGATAAATTTAAATATTTCTATTAGTTTTAATTATTTAGTGAATTTTTCTTTAAGAAATTAAATTTTTCGATCATTTGCTTACACAAATTTCACTAAAATAAATTATTTTTAAAACGTTTTTGACACGTATTTTTATCAAAATAGGTTTATTATCCAAGGAAATAAATTTTTAATAAAATGTTGTGTTTACACAAAAGTTGCCTTGCGTTGCGACAAAAAATAATATTCAGAAAAAAAGGAAAAACAGTTGCAATACGTGTGTATTTTTATTTAAGCGTAGTATTGGAATGCTAAAAAATTTTAGACTTATCACTTAAATTTTAAACAAAATGAAAATTAAAAACAAAATATAACAGTATCTACTATAATATTTTAGGAAATGATAGAAGTAAATATCTGAGCCTTAAAATGCTCGGTGGGGAAAACTTAAAATGCAGTTGCTATATTTAGTGTGGCAACTTCAAATACTTACAAATTAGATTATACTGCTCAAATGCCGGCTTAAACTGATCACTGTGGTTTCGGTTTCACTGATTTTTCAATTAGTTAGATGTATTTGACATAAATATATAACTATAAAAATCATAACAAAATTAATTTTCCTCATTTGTTGTAATATCAGACTCGATAAAAATTAATAATTTAACTAAAATCTAAGTGTGACTATATCTATTTATGCAATATATTTATTAAATCTTTTACAAAATTATTTTATTTATTTACAGTATTTATCCATATCCCCATCTTTCAATAATTTCTTTAATTTCTCGTCTACTTTTTCCCATTCTTGATAATATCCACATAAACTTATTTTTCTCTTTCCATCATCCTCATATCCTCCTAAATTTATTTAATTATTTTAATTATTCCCAATTTTACCAAAAAGCAAATATTCTTGTCCATCTTTTAGATTAACTCCACAAGCAGCACTATTTGTTTTAGAATAAACACAATCAATTTTATTATTTTGATTACAAGTTTTGCTGTCCTTAAATAAAAAAATTTTTTAGCTTTTTTGAAGCCAAAAATCTTTTTTTTTCAAAAAAAACCAAAAAGAATTTTTTAGAATTTTATCTCAAAATATCTTCAGTCGAAGTGCTCTGATCCATAATTACTAGGGTTGCCAGCTCGCTAGAACCAAAACTCGAAAGATCGAGCGAGCCGAGGCTTTTCAGCTCGAAAACGAACCGAATCGAAAAAAACCAAGCTCGAAAAAATGCACCGATAAATTTCGGCTCGACTCGAAAACGGCAACCCTAATAATTACAAAAATTCGTGACTTTCAAGACCCAGAAGGCTTTTCATGAGGAATTTTCGCGAAGGCCTCTTCCTCCTTTATTTAAACCTTTCCTCCTTTTATTCCTCCTTTTATTAAACCTTCTATGTATGAGATTGTAGGAAAGAAATACAAATGAGCATTCTCCTTCAAAAACTTCCCTTCACCTATCAATTATAAATTTAACCAATTTTTACCTTAAAAGTTTTTAAAAGTTTAACAGTGTATTCATATTCACTAGCCCCATCTTTATCTCGTACTTCTGCACGTCTGAGTGATTTTACATGAGCAACTTAATTTTTATTTTTTAAATTAAATTTTATTCTTCTAGCTAACCCCAACCAGCATTACAATATTTCTCTTCTACCGACATTCTTGCACAACTACAAGCATTTGTAAATAATATTCCCCATAAATTTGTTAATAAAACAAAAAAATATAAAATAAATATTTTCATTAAAAATGTTATTGAATGAATTTTTAAATTTATAAAAATATTTTTGATTTTTCTTTATTTTGTTTACTTTATATTCTCTTTGTAGAAGTAAAGTTTTTTTTAACAATTTAAAGCTTGATGTCATTTTTTAATTTTGTTTTTTTAGAAAATTTGACACGTTAATTTCTAAAAATAATAAAAATAATCTGTTAAATATGAATTCCTCGAAAAATGTTAGAAAATTTTAAAACTTATCATGGGGTTAGAAATTACTATTTATTTAGTCCTGAATTATTCTAATGCAAAACAAAAGTTGGATATAAAGAGGATTCAATCTTTCAAGATGTTTTATTTTTTTGAAGTAGTTTTCCAATGATTACAGGATTTGCGGGATTTTAAGACGTTATCCCTACACGATTTTAAAAAATCAGGATTTAAAAAAATTATTCATTTAAAAAGATTCTATAAATCGCACGTACCCACATTATATTTAACTTTCTTGAAAATATTTTGGGGCTAAAAAACTCTCTAATCCAGAAAGAAAATTGAGTTAAAAACAGAACAAACTACCACTATACGATTTTTAAATATTCTGATTAAAGATTCCTTGTCTTGTACGTACTTATTAAATATTCTCCAAAATTTAAAAATAATTCCGCGATTTTTCTAAATAATATTTACCTCGGCCTCTATCATAAATGTTAAAAAAAATATAAAAAAGATCACACCAAATTATTCATAATAATAAAATGTATACATTAATAACTATAAAATGAAAATTAAAATGGGGAGACGAGGGACACAAAAAAGTGCACAACAAAAAAACATCTCAAAAATGAGGAAAATAGGCGATTAGAAAGGTGTGTAATCCAAAAATATTTTTATTTGTTTAAAAATTATTTTCGAAAAAAATTTAAAAATAAACAAATTAACAAAATCACACACCGATTTAGAAAATTAAAATAACTTTAAAAACTATATATTTGACGAGGAATTTATTACAGAAGACTGTATATTTGATGATGACGATGTTGTAACTTCTATTGTCTTTTTGTCTGTTGCTTGTTGTAGTGATGGAAGTTGTTGTCTACTTGGCCCAGAAGAGCGCCTAAATGTTGCTGCTGTTGATGATACATTTGTTGAATGTTGGTGGTTACGAGCATATACTCTATATGCGTTTAATAAAAGACTTGGGTCGTGATGTGTTTTAACAAATTGTGACAAAAATATCCACAAGTAGTTGTGCCACTATAAAAAATAAAATTAAGAATAAATTTTAACATTTTTCATCCGGAATTAAGTTAAAATAGGTATTCATAAAAACAGGTAATTCTGTGATTTATATATGAATTTTAACTACAACAAAAGGCGGTAAAATTCATAAATAATTTCTATTTAAAATATATAATTTAAATTACTGGCCTGTTTCTGGACGAGTAAAGGTTCTTTTCTGAAATTATTAATTTTATTTGTCAAAGACATTAATTTAAACTCACTTTCTTATTAAATCGATGACATATTTTGTTATGTAGTTTCCAAGCTTAACCTAAAAAGATAAAAAAATATTTTTTTATTTTACAAAAAATTACAAGGTATTTAATAGCTTCAGATTCAAGCGGATCTCCTTTGCTGACAAGTTTCTTCATATATTTAAGATGCGGTCGGAAAAAATCAACACATTTTAAAAAAGGTTGCCCGTTGCGATCCTTCAGGTCTAACTCATATTTTCGTTTATTGACAGCCAAAGATACAGCTCGTTCAAATGTTGTTGGAGGATGCTTCTGAAAAAAAACAAATTAAATAAAAAATCACAACAATTAAGCAATAAATCTAAAAAAATATTCAACTACCTTCTCACTGCTATTTGCATTGTCTGCCTCAGAATTATCCCCTTTCTTTTTTCTAATCGTCAATACACCATCTATTTTTTCACGCTTCTTTTTCTTCGACGAATCTCCTTCTGCAGTATCGCCTTCAGTTTTCTTTTTTGACCTTCTTCGCTTCTCACCAGCTGGAGTTGCTTCACTTTCACTAGCATTTTTAGATGGTCTTCCTCGCTTCTTCACTGTGCTAGAAACACTCTTTTTACCAACCTTTGAAAAATTATTTTATCGGATAAATTTAATTTCAAGTAAAAACCTTTTTGCCTTTCTTCTTTTTTCCACTTTCATCATAATCACTAGTTTCATCATTATCTGATTCAGCAAATGTTCGAATTGTCGGCCGGTTCCTAGGTTTAAGCTGTTGTTGCACATTTTGCTTTTCTTCTTCCATTACACGTTCAATTTCTTCTTTTGGAATAATTTGTGCCCAATCACGATCACATTCTTCTTCATCCTTTACAGACACTGGAGATTTACTTGCTCTGCCTGGACTGTCGTCCATTCGACTGGATTCATCAAGTTGTGACAAATCTGTCAGCTCCTTTTCATCATCGATGGTGAAGTTAGCGTATTTGAAAGAATTAAGTAATTCATTCGCTCTAAAATTGTAAGTTCAAAAAATTATACATCAGAAATAATTTTATGAGGATATGTCTAGAGAAAAATTTAATTTCGACTGGTAATAAATAAAAAAATCAATTTTAAAATCAACTAATGCAAAACCAACCCAGCAGTTTCGGTAGAATCTCTCGTCTCTGCTTGATTCAAAATTTCATCGATATCAAATTCCAGATCTTGAGCTTCGCCTTCTTTTTCAGAGAATAATTCAGCTGCACCAAACTTTAGGATTGCGGCTAATTCAGACTTGTCAAATTGAACGCGTGATGATTGATTCATGGCGTTTTTAGAGAGTGCAGTTTTGCCCATTCGCTGGATGACTAGATGATCAAGAACAAGTTTTTTCTTTGCTCTTTCAACAATTTCTTCTTCTACCGAACCTCTGGTGACGAGTCTGTAGATTTTGACCTAATAATTTCGATAAGAAAATATTGCAGAACAGAAAAAACCTGTTTCGTTTGTCCAATCCTGTGAGCTCGACTCACTGCTTGAATGTCGTTATGTGGATTCCAATCCGAGTCATAAATAATAACAGTGTCAGCTGTTGCCAAATTTATACCCAGACCTCCGGCTCTAGTAGAGAGCAAAAATACAAATTGTTGAGCACCGGGAGCATTGAAACGATCAATAGCATCCTGTCTGCTCTGTCCTGTAATGGAACCATCAATACGCTCATAATTGTAACCCAAATAGTCAAGCATTTCTTCAAGAATGTCTAACTAAAACGAAAAGTTTTACGGCGATTAAATTTAAAAATTAACTATAACTTTGAAAAACAAAACAAACCATTTTAGTCATTTGAGAGAATATTAATATTCTATGGTCTTGCTCCTTTAAACGTTTCAACATTTTCTGTAAGAGAATGCATTTTCCACTATTTTTAATCATTGATTCTCCATCATAAGAGCCATTAACACGCTTTGGAGCTTCCATGCTAGCTTTTGGGAATAGAAAAGGATGGTTGGCGCATTTCTTCAATTCCATTATAATATTCAAAAGCGCCATCTGAGATCGGCCATTTTTAACACTCAACGCTTCAAAATTTCTTGTCAGAATGTTGCGATAATACTTCCTGAGATAGAGAATAAAAAAGAATTGCAAAAGAAAAGAATAACTTTTGCAATGGGCTCAGCTCAACGCGAACAATTAATTCACTCTTTGAGGGCATTCCAGAAAGAACATCGGCCTTCATCCTTCGTAACATGTGAGGACCAAGTCGTTGATGTAAGCGTTGGATTTGATCCTCTTTTGAAATTTCAGCAAACTCACTCGTGAAGGATTCAAGATCGCTATAATTCGTATAGATTAATTATGAAGGAAAATATGTATGACCGTATTTTCTCAAGTCGAAATTAAAGGGTATAGGATTCAGATATAAAAAACTAAATTTAAATTGACAGAGATTGACATTATTCGGATTTCCCTTTCATTTTCAGCTGATATGTCTTGAATATTTGATTGGAAGATTTATAAAAGTTAACGAGTAAAAAGTTGTAATTATCTAGTGTTAACTTAAGGGGATGATATGAAATTTAAAGAATAACCGAAGCTCAATAAATGCATTATTAAATAAGCAAGGTAATAAAATAGAAACTTTATTAGACGCAAATATATGCAATAGCAGTTGGATAAGACAAAAAATTATTGCCAGAATAAACTATTAAATCGTGAATAAAATATTGGGGTAAAAATTTAACAAGGCAATAGATTTGATAAGGCAAGTTTAGATATTATAACTAAAAATATCTTTAAAATATTGAAGATGATTTTAAGTTTTACATTGATGTCAATGAATATGTTCGAAAAAAAAATAAAGATAATCTACGAACAAAAAAAGAGTATACTTTTAAAGTATTATGTTAAGGCGAGACATCGTTTCCAAAATACAAACAATGTAATACATTGGGTAAAAATAATAAAGGAGATTATAAACATTAAGCAAGAATGTTGCAAGACTCCTAGTTAAATAAATTAAATAGTTTGCTCCGAAAAGATTTATTTTAATTAAATATAAATATATATAAAGGTTCGTGCCGAGCTCAAAATAGAGGGAGTGCTGGCAGAGGGGAAAAGGAAAAGCCGGTGGGAAAACAACAACTGTCCGTTCAAGATTTGTTTTTTGAAAACTTGACAAAAAAGGGGCGTTGCTTCCCACCGTAATACAAAAACATATTAAAATTTTTATATCTCCAAGCACTACAATATTAATATTCTAATTAGAATAACAAGTCCAGCGGTGGGCCCCAAGAGTGGCAACCCACATAGGGCGCGCCGAATCCACCAATTAAAACAGACCTACTTTTTAAAAGATTTATTCAAGTGAGAACCGGCCATCTTTTGGGTCGGTGTGAAAACTTGAGATTTAATGAATCTATTTGGCCGGTTCTCGCTCGCCTTTTATGGGCCATTGAAAATGGGCGTAAATAATTAATCTTAACTATGACAAATATCATATGCAAAATTAAAAAATTAATTATCAAAGGATATATTTAAAAAGAGCTTAAAATCAATCTATGGATAGAAAATGAGATAATACTTTTCTCAGCAATATAATGTTAAGGCGAGATATCGTTACCAAAAAACAAACAATGTGATACATTAGATTAAAATAAGTCATGAAAAGGAATTTTAAAACATTTAGGAAAAATATAAGCAAAATTAGAATTAAATATTATATTAGCAATATCCGAAACTCATATACATAAGATGGACTTTTATATGCCATGAGTTTTCTCACCAAGATAAAGAAATCAACGCTAAACGACGATGCCATAAAAGGATTAACAAGTATATAAGTTCCGGTATCTTATAAAAATCTATTTGAAAAGCAGTACGAAAAACAAGTTCATGTAGAATAGAGGCACTTATAGGCAACCCAGTTTTCTCATTCATGGTCTAGTATGTACAAAAATATATACAAAATTATGGCGCGAGTCAGCGCGCCATAATTGGATGCAAGCGGGGTACATATTTGAGGCTGTTGAAATTTTCGCATAAATCGGCAAGGAGCTTAACATCGATCAATAGGAAAAACAACTTTCATATCCAAAAGACGCCTTGCCGAAATATGCCTATTCAAACATACGAGCAAATTGAAAGTTCTTCTGTAAAGGCAGTATGATACACACCAGTTCATGTAGATCAGAGAGGCAATTAGCCTCTTACAAATCCTGAAATGAAGAGAAAAGGAAAGTAGAAGAAATAAAATATCGACGGCAGTGTCAAGTTCAAACTCGATAAAATTAAAACATGGCAGTGTGACATCCAGCTATGAACGAGAAAATACGGCAACTACTCAACATTTTTGAGTAACATAGTCTTGAGGATGGGATTTTTATAATTAAACCGATTCTGCCCTGGCTAGATCCAGGGAGTGAGACGACCTTTCCACACCCCCCCCCCTCCCCCGAAAGGAAAAAAATTTTCAAGTATAAACTAAACCAGTCAAAAACTATAAATTTTAACTTACTTGAATTTATCTGGACTCAGAAAGTTCAAAAGATGAAACAACTCTTCCAAATTATTTTGCAAAGGAGTGCCCGTGAGAAGAAGCCTATAACCAATATCAAACTCCTGAAGTGTCCGAAAATAAAGGGATTGGTTGTTTTTTAGCCGATGAGCTTCATCAACAACCAAAGCGACCCAGTCTATTGTTGACAGAATTGCTTTATCGATACTAATCAACTAAAAAAACAAAATTATATTAAAAATTTAAAAATAGAAAACCTCGTAGGAAGTCAACATGACATGGAATTTTGGTATTGGCTTGTTGACTTTCTTTCGGCGTTTCTGCTCTTGATGATGAGAACTGTGATTATTGGTGGAGGCAGGGAAGAGGAAATCATTCTCGCTAAAATAAAGAATAAATTAAATTTTATAACATAAAAGAAATAGACAGGGTCCGTTCATACTAAATTTTAGAGCTTATCGGTCCGACCTTGATTTAAAAAGCGAGTTAAGGAGCTGTCACAAAATGACAAAATATCAATAAAAATTGCGAAAAAATCAAATTTTGTAAGTTCTGATTTGCAATAAAAGACAAAAAACTAACCGAATAACTTCACGACTTTGCTTATTTCCAATATAAGTAACAACATAGAGATCGGGCGTCCAAAATTCAGCTTCTCTCTCCCAGTTGATCAGTGTAGAAAGAGGAGCAGAAATAAGAAACGGACCATTGGTGTATCCTTCTTTGACAAGGGAATAAAGGAAAACGAGAGTCTAAAATAAGAAAAATATCTAGAACTTAAGAAAATAGAAAATAAAAAATAAAAGGGATCAACCCAAAAGGCAAACCTAGGATGTTAAATGACCCAGAAGGTCAAATCCTAAAAGGTCAAATCCAAATATTTGAGAGATAAGGATTTGTGCATTGCGGGTATTAAGAGAATATCGGTGGTACGTATTAAGAGGATACCTATGGCAAGTTTCAGATAAGGCAAAAGTAAGCAGGCAAACTATTCTAGATCAGTCAACTTTATCTAAACTAATATTTGGATTTGACCAATAGGGAGGGACTTGATCTTTTGGGTCATTTAACCTCTTGGGTTATTTGACCAGACCTCTTGGGATGGACCCAGATAAAAATGGGAAATATTTTTTATCTGCCGTAAACATGGATGATGCCAAATTTTTGGGAAAAAATGATTTCAAGAAAAAATTATTAAGAATAGACACTAGACCTGTATTGTCTTTCCCAGCCCCATTTCATCCGCTAAGATTGCATCCTTTTTGTTAGCCCAACAGTGACGTAACCAATTTAATCCTTCCAATTGATGTTGATGTAATGTGCCGCCCGTTTCAGCTACATAATCTGGTTGTTTTTCATACTTCTTTTTAAGCTATAAAGTTTGAGAATTATCGTCTAAAATCATGTTTTGTTTAAAACAAACCTCAGAAAGAGGCTTGCTGCATTCTCGCCTAGAGTTCTTTTTCACATGATGTTCATCTTCGTCGTCTTCATCATCTCCACCACTTGGAGAGGAGGAAGCTTCCCCATCTTCTTTTTCTGCATTCCTTTTAATTTTATCCAAAACACTTCTCGGAATAGGTTCACCAATTGTTAGCTTCCTAAAAATGATGGGAAAATAAATCTATTTCAGGGTAAGTTCAAAATCAAAATTACCTATGTTTCCAATATCTAGCAATAGCATCTTGATATCCAGGAATGTCGAGATCATCACGTTCCCATGTGGTCTGATCATATAAAAGTTCACGCCACTTCACAAGATAATCAAATTCACTATCTTCATATTCCGCATGATTAACCACTCGATGTACCTTAAAATGTCTAGTAGAATGGAATTTTATGAAAATAACCTGCATCCACTCTGGCTTAATTCCATATCGATAATATTTTTGCTCCATATTGTGAGGATCATCTTCCTAAAAAATTTATTTTTAGGGACTTGATAACAAATATTGTATTCGCTAAAAGAAAGTTGCCTTTACAAATCGAACCGTAATAAAATATAGTAATGTATTTACTTAATGTTATAGCGAAGTCTTAACAAATTATTATTTTATTCCAGAGTAACCCGACAACAATTCTTAAAACAAAAAACCTTTTCCTTGTCGTCGATTTTGCCCGTAATTAAATCCTCATGTGAACCATCATCCACTTCAGGCGGTACATTCGGATCCATCCGTCTCCAATAATTACGAAGTGCTTGCTTGTAATTCTGTTCCAACACATCTTCATTAACCCATTCACAACGCCTTAAGTAACAAGAAAAATAAATTTAAACCCCGATTAAGATTTAAGAATTAAAAATAACCTACTCTTTGTAAACGCCAAAGCTTTGTAAAAAATTTAAAAAAAACCTCACCAATAGCTCATATATTTCCATTTGATAAAGAATTCACGATCACGATAAACATCCCCATCTATACTATTTTTATCATCATCTTGTTCTTCGTTATCTTCGTCACTTGATTGAATAATATTTTTCTTCTTTCGCTCAACCCAACGCCAAGAAAGGATCTTTTCGATAGCCTTTTTAGGTTCCTGGGGCTCTTGCGAAATCTCATCATCAATAAGTTCATTATCAGATGAATCAGAACTGCTCATTATAATTTGTCAATCTTAAAAATTGACATTATGCCAAAAAATTTTAATCAAAAAACATCCCACCAAATTGGATCGGCAATTGAAAATTTTTACTTTTTTCGACAAAAAACGAGGAAAATTAGACTTGAATAGATTAGATCGAACATTATTAGGCATTCAGAATGTTATTTTAGTGTTTGGATTAATAATAAATGCTACTTTAGTTCGATAGAGGATGTTTAAGATGAATAAATTAGAGCAACGTTTATCTTTGAAAAAAATCGATAATTCACATGACTTTGAATTAGATACATAAACTCCGAATGCCTAAGGTTCTGAAATGATCTAAGCTGTCTAAAACATCCGGAATATAGAGGATACGTTAAAATTATCAAAAATTCAAAAAAAATAGGGAAAATTTGCCGAAAACGCCTAGAAAATCGAGTCAAGTATTTAATTAAATCTTTAACAATGACTAAACTACGTGGAAGAAATTCTCAATTAAAGAATAACTAAATTATGTATTATACAGTCCCACAAAAGATATGTATAGTTAAGAATAGCATTAAGAACAGGGTTAAATTTATTTAAAAGTCTGTGATTCAGGAGTGTGCAAAATCTACCACTATACACAAAATATCTTGTTCAGACTTGAATGGATGGTATAAAAATTCTGGAAAACATACTAAAACTCGAAAGGATAAAGCAGATTTAATTCAAAAGAACATACAAACACTCTCTAAAGAACACGGCAAAAATAGTTTCACAAAATCGATCAAAAAATCTTAACGTAAAATACCAAGTTGTAGATTGCCAAAAACGCGCTAAATTCAAAATTCTATTCCTACCCACAATCCTGCACAAAAATTCTCGACAAAATATTAATTAACAATTTTATTTTAATTAAAAATATAGAAATACATCAAAACAAATTATTTTATAAAGAAATAGAATTAACAAAGCCTGGATAAAGGCACGGTATTTTAAAATTATGGAAAAAAGTCTTGAAATCAGAAGATTTAACTTAAAGTAATGGAAAAAATATTTAAGCAGAAAAGATTTTACAAATAAATATTTTAGGTATTTGGAAAAGCCACCCTATCATTTAAGTTTAAAAAATAAATAATGTAAGCAGAAAAGCTTTTTTGAAAGGAAATTTGTCTTTAAAAATTTTTTCCAATAAAATCAGAATTTAGAAGAATCGAAAAAAATTCTGAAATTTTTAAACCAAAAATTTCCTTTCAATTAAAAAAAATAATTTTAAAGAATAGTGAATAAACCATTTTAAATATTTTTGCCACAAATTCTTCCAAAAAAATCCAATTAAAGTTCATCGCTCGGCTTCTTATCATCGGCCTTCTTTGCTTTCTTCTTCTTGCCATCACGTCCATAGCCTTTCAATGGATCTGTTGCATGTTCAGCAATGAACTTGATAAAGTCATTCACTTCACGTCCGCCTTGGTAGGGTACGGGATTCTCTTTGTCATTCTTTGGAACCCAAAAGATGGTAGGAAATCTAAAAATATCCTGATTAATACTTGTACAAAAAAGTAAATAAGTAACCCTTTGACATCGAATCTCGGTGGAACATCATCTGAAAAATAGAAATTATTAAGTTGTAACAAAAATAACTACTCAACACAATGATCCTCAGTGATTCCCTACTACCAGTTTGAAGACTATATAGTAGTCGACCCTCACTTTTAGGTATTCTTTAGGACTAAGGAACTCGTACTACCTTATAATGAGTAACTTAAATTGGGGTAGCTTAAGTGGCTAACCAGGATATCGTGTTGTCAACAAAATTTAAAAATAAGTAGCAGAACCGAAAAGTACCCTATTTTATGCTATCTAAGATAGAGGTCAAGTGTATACCTTCTATTACAATTTTAATTTTTAAAATAAAATTAAAAATTTTATATCAAAACTCACTTGCTGTTGCGTCACACTTGGCAATGACCACATCCTCTTTGGCCATCTACAAATGTTTTAAAATATTAGTTAGTAATTGAACAAATACATATTAATTAAAATTCTAATAGTTTACTTAGTTCTTATAATGATAAAGGTAGTAACAATCACAAAGTGAACTATCCTACCTTTTCAGCAAGTTGTTCATATTTGGGAGCGAGACTCTTACAATGACCACACCAAGGAGCATAACTAAAAAAGAACATATCTACCAAATGATAAATATAAATTTACAATTCAATCAAGACATCCTTGTCAGAATCTGTCACCAACTCCTTGAAGTTCTTAGCAACTACAACTTTCAGATCGCCTTGTTCTGCAGGCACTGGTTCGCTCTTCATGTACGGCTCAAGCTTGTTGGCCAAGAGATCATCAACAAATTGCTTCAAGTTTTCAACACTAAAGAATATACGCATACTTGGTTGAAATATTACTTAAATTTAATCACACCTAAATTCCTTATTCATGGGATATTTCCCATCATCCGTAAAAGCAGCAACCAAAGGTTTATCACTTTCTTTTCTGTCAGCAAGACCATTCTGTTCAATTTCCTAAAAAAATAAATCAAAATATCAACACTTTTATCCCTTACATTAGAAAATTCGTCTTTGTTGCTGACAGCAAAGAATGCTTTTCGTTTGTAGTCTTGTGCAACCTTTAACACACGATTGCGCCAGTAATTCGAGCCTTTAGGATCTCTGGCATAATCAACGTTGTAATAGACAACAATATGTGGACGCTGTGTAAATTGGAAGAGGTTGCCTTGTGTACGAATCGCGCAAAGTCCATTCCTGTAAAATTAAGTTTAATTATGAACAAAGATTTTCAACGCAAAATATCGTAATATAGAAAACATATTCCAAAAACTAATGTTAAAAATTACGTTTCTTGAACCAAAAAGTTCTTGATTTTGTCAGTATCATAATTGCCGTCATAATGGAAGAATGAAGGCTCGAATTTATTGTGAAGCTTCTTAGGAACATAAACAACAATATCACTGAAATAAATGTTTAAAAGATCAATTTGTTTAAATTATTTTTAAGCGAATTAATTGTTTTTACATAAGTAATTTTAAGAAAAGAATAAATTGTTAAAAAAATTAAATATAATTTTTAGAGCGCAGACCGTACCGTACTACGGCCGTATTTTTCGGTATTTATCGGTATTCCGTATCGGTAGTACGGTACGGAATACGATACGGAACGAAATTCCGCGCTCTAATAATTTTATGAAGGCATGATTTGATTTTAACATTTTTCGAATATAAATATTTGACTTCTTTTAAAATGTAATAGATCATAAATTATGTAATAATTAAATATTTAATACAGACCAGTGCATGTATACGGATACAATATCTAAGATGCCTGCGGATATCCGCCGTAAATATCCGCATACCAAAATCCGTTCCCATTCACAGGTCTTATTTGATATATTCAGAAAGAGTTTGCAAAAGTTTAGCCACCGGGCAGGATTCGAACCTGCGACCACCTGCTAGTTGTTGCTAGGCGCTTTCGCTCACTATATGCAGGAGCTCTACCGTTGAGCTACCGGGGCATCGACTAATGCTTTCTCTTTTTCCTTTTTAGATCGTTTATCCCCCGCCTAAGCGTTTTAAATGCTGCTAGGTGAATCATCCTTACATCTCCATCCCTACATCAGACCGGTCCCTCGGTCAAGCGCCATGACCGTGGATCGGCTGGTTCACCCAGCAGCAAGTGGGGATCCCTGTTAGCGGCACCAGAAAGAGTTTGCAAAAGTTTAGCCACCGGGCAGGATTCGAACCTGCGACCACCTGCTAGTTGTTGCTAGGCGCTTTCGCTCACTATATGCAGGAGCTCTACCGTTGAGCTACCGGGGCATCGACTAATGCTTTCTCTTTTTCCTTTTTAGATCGTTTATCCCCCGCCTAAGCGTTTTAAATGCTGCTAGGTGAATCATCCTTACAATTCTTATCAACTTTTAGATATAAACAAATGTTAAATCTTTGGTTATTTTCTATTTAAAACTTTAAAAAATATCTTTTAAAATCACACACTAACAATGAGAAATGTTTTTAACCGTGCTTAGCATTTTTAGCAATCTAAGTAAAGAACAGATGCATATCCTTCCAGTTAGAGTTCAAATGTGTTGAGGTTTTAACAAGTTATATACTTATAGTTAAACTTAACATCCAAAGAGGAAAACAAAAATGCGTTAATCAAAACGGGACACGCCCAAAACAACGCGCGGCCATAACAACGCAAAGCCATATCTTGCTTCAAGATTTCCGAATCTTGTCAAATTTAGTGTTAAACGATTCCTCTCATCGAGCTAGAGATTGGTACCAAAAATTGTTAAGGGCAAGTAATTTTCCAGCTAGGTATGACTTTGCGTTGTTATGGCCGCGCGTTATTTTGGGCTGTACCCAATCAAAACCACTGATAAATTTTAAAAATACTTTTCCGATTTTTTCCGATTCTCAAGTTGATTTTATTGGAATGTTTCAGATTTTAGAAAATTTCACTTAGCTTCTATTAAGCCTTATTTTCACAAAAAGCGTCTGGCGATTACAAGTAACATTCAAAAGGAAAGACATTCTCAATGATATCTATTCTTAATATCTAAAGTCGCAAGGCGCAAAACGACTTATATACCAGTAGCAAATTTCCAATTTAAATTCAATTTAATTTATACGTTTTTTTAAATTCAATTTCAAATTTGCCATCATAAATACCCAGATATTATTCTCCAATGTTATTTAAATAGGTGAATATACATGTTGAGAAAAAAGTGAGATTATAACTCATGTGATTGTAACTCGATAGGTTGAAAAGCAATACTAACCAAATGTTTTCAAAGTTAATCTAGCTTAAAATTGGGCAATGGAAAAAGATACAATTTAGTAGAAACAAATTTTGCACTGACAAAGAGCAGCAAGCGTAAAAACTACACTCTATGAAGCATTGAAAAAGATAATGATGGATCATTTGACAGCTTGGCTCATTGTTTGTTATCAATATTTTGAGATGAAGCACTAGTCGGTTTTGACCTGGATTAGTCCTTACATTGTTTTTTAATTAGAATTAATAAATGATCACAAGTTGGCTATCACAAAGCTATAAGGTTAATTTTTAAGGAATTATCAAACAATAAATGGGGAAACAAATGAAATATTAAATTGATGTCTAAAACGTGAAACTTCTCTATAGCTATATTAAAGCGAAAGCTTATGGAAATTATCACTAGTAACGATTGAAAATATAATAACTATTAAATGATGAAAAACAAAGACTAAACGAAACTGTTAAGATCAACTTTGTTATGAATCTACCATACTAAAGTGGGTTACGCTTAATTTACTAACATAAAATGTAGATAAAATATAAGGCATTTATAGACGTGCACAGAGACAAGGTTAATTTATCAGAAACACAACTAGTATCAAAAATCCTCAAGAATAAATGTTAGTTGATAAATCAATACTGATTAAGTGATCACAAGTTAGCTATCGCCAGAATACAACGGGTGTTGGTGAGATAAACGCACAATAAAAAAAGAATGACAAGAAAAATCAGTGATTGGGAACTGATCAAAATCTGAACTAGAAAACTTAGTCAACATGAAAAACTGATGATTATATTCCTATCATTTTTAAATAAACCTTCAGAGAATTATAAATACCGAAAATCAGGAAAAACAATCGTCATAGAAACGGTGATTCAGTGGTAGAATGTTCGCCTGCTACGCGGGCGGCCCCGGTTTTCCCGGCAGTTGCACCAGTTTTCTACGGCTATTATGGTACTACAAAGATATTTCATAATAATTATAAATTTTGAATGATTTTTTTCGGTACATTTTTTCGTTACTTTACTACCCCCGCCCCCACCCCTCCCATTCGCAGGTTATATTTTATATTTTTACTTCCAATGTAAATTTCTCCTTTATTCAATTCACTCAATTTTCCCTGTGGGATGTTCAAAGAGACATTAATAAAAAAGATAATTTCTTACAAAGTTTTCCCTTCAATCAATTTCCCCTAGAAAGGAGGAAGTCTGACCATTCTGTACGTATGTATGGAAAAATATAAAATATATCCTGCGAATATATGGGAGGGGTGTGGCAGAACCGAAAAGTACCCTTTTTCAAATAAAAAACAAAGTTTAACAAAAAGGAGAAAAATTATTATTTTGAATTAAGTGAATACTTTACTTCTAGGAAGGGGGAAATAAAGCTTAACTTTTTTGTTGGGAACCCCGACTAACGAATTTGGAAATGAAAAACTCGGGAATCTCAAATCGAAATCGTTATTTTCACTTTGAATTTTTAACTAATTTTTGATGAAAAACAATATCCTCAAGAATTTCGTATCAGATTCGCGAATCTGAGTCTTTGGTCTCGTGCTACCTTTGTTAAGACACACCTTCTCGACACTAAGACGAATAAAAGTTCAAGAAACGAAATCAGATGACAATTAAGAATTTTCAAAAGATAGCCAATTTTAACAAGTTATCGCCTCAACATTTATACACATTCGTTAAGACTATAATAATTATAGCAAAACTATTCTCAATACAGCAGATATAGCATATGTCAAAATCTACCATATTTCCGAAAAGCAATCTCACAATCTGTCAGTCTTATCGAAGATGTCAGTGAATTGTCTGACGATAAACAAGCTCTTGCTAGAAAATACAAAGATTTCAACAAGATCCGAGTAAACTTTAATAGAAAAATTAGTTTTCCAGATACTTTTAGTACCAGATGGCTAGGAAACCAATGAAAAAAAGGATTAATATCTTATCGAAAGTAAAGACTGTAATTCAAAAATTAAATTTTAAAGCTGACTTTAGAAAAGATGTAATGCGTTAAAGTTAGGATTTACTTTATAATCCTATATATAATTTTTTACAAGTTACATACCTTTATAAATAAACGTCAAACTAGACTCAGAAAAACAGAATTACAACCACATTCAATATTTATGAAAAATACAACTCTCAGTTGAATACTACTTTGTTAGAAAAACAAAACTAAAACGAAGACAAACATCCAACCGTCGACTTTAAAAGAATATAAAGCTGGTTTTACTAAAAGAACCACCATCAGTAAAGTGAATATTGAAGAGTAGGCTGTCTTTATAAATGGTTGGAAAATGAAAAATGTTAAAGGAAAGGGCGGCCGCTATCGGAAATCAATACTATTCGATGTGAATGGATGTAAAGAATTTGAAAAATAATTCACGGCTGTGTTAGCAAAGCCCAAACGCAGCCTTGTATAATAAAATTGATACGGTACTTAACAGTAAACATAAAGAGAGATTAGAGATATGAAGAACTACTAGTTGTTTTGGTAACAACCAGCTGACGAGATTAGAAAAGCATTATCGGGGGGGGGGGGTTACAATTGATGAAAACAAAAAGTGAAAATCTGTTATATTTTAAAATAAAAAGAACTAGAGATAGTAGTGAAAAATACATACATATAAATTATGAAATACTATGTGTGTATAAGGGAATAACTTTCAAAAAATTTTTAACTAATAAAAGTGGAGGTAGATTTCATCATTTTTCTACCGTTAGACCAAAAATCAGTGAAATGAATTACATTAAAAAATTTACTCTAAATAAATTAATTACTTTACTTTTATTCCTCATGCTGACCTTTTAGTAAATCTATGATGAAGAATCTAACAGAGTTCAGGGTTAGATTCTACGAATTACAACCGTTTTTGGATTACAATTACGAAAAAATTCGGAGCCACATTTTTACACCCCAAGTTTTTTCACTATTATAACAGTTAGCCCTTGCCTATTTTGATCTGCTATGCTATATAGAAAAAGAAAAAGACGAGAATGTTCAGATTTTCCTTCCCTTCATCCTTCCAAAACGGAAAAACCGTTGGCAAAATACAAAAGAGGAAAAAGAAGGGAGAAAATAAAGTCTGACCATTCTATAAATTCAGAGGCAAAAACTTGGGAGAGAAAAAGACGGACTGAAAACAACAATTTTGCCAAAAAATTGAACAGGAAAAGGAAGAGAAATAATTTGGATATAATGGCACGCGGCGCTAAAAATAAGTTTTACGCGACTTTGGCAAGATACCTATATTCTATTTTGAACATTTGTGTTTATATTTAGATATTTAAAATAAATTTTTCTAAAAACATACTCGGTGTATCCAGTCTTTTTGAGCACATCTTTAGCCAAAGAGTGAGCAAAGCGAAATCTATCCCTTTCAGTATCGGCAACCTTCTGGTACGAATCTTTAAGTTTGCTGTTTTCATCATCAAAGAATCCAATAACACTGACGTCATCACTATCAATAAACTTCTCAAATTCTTTAACAGTTTTCAACTCCTTTGAGCTTGGGCCAGATTGTCCTCGCATATACTAAAAATTTTACAAATAAATTTTCATTTCGTTTTAACAATCTTATTCAAAAATTACCTTAACAATTCCTTCAGCTTCACGTGGACCATCATACTCCGACGCGACATCGCCATGTCTGAAGATTTTAAGTGTTGGAAAACCTCCTACTCCAAATTTATCACAAGTCGCCTTCTCCGCTGTGCAATCAACCTTGAAAGTATATAAGGTTAGAAAATAAATAATCTATTCCAAACTTTAATTAGAATAATCGGCGGATCATTGTTCTTCAATTTAGTAGCGGCCTTTTCATAATCAGGAGCTAACTAACAAAATTATCCGTTAAAAACAAAAGAGATTAATTAATCTACCTTTTTGCAATGTCCACACCAGGGAGCATAAAATTCAACTAAAGCAACATCGTGTTTCTTTATTTCTTTGTCAAAGTTGGCATCGGTATACACGAGAACATCACTTGAGGTTGCTATTGAAGCAATTTTTAATAAGATAAACAAAAATAATATTTCTTTAAACATCTAAAAGTTTAATTAAAAATTAGAGAAGAGGAAAGGATGAAGAATTCTCCGAAAGTCAAAAATTTCCAATTTCTAAAAGTTAACGTTAAAAAAATTTTTTAATGGAAAAACCAAGTAAAAGAGAATTTACAAAAATGTGGCAATAGACAACAAAGTGAGAAAAGTCTCAAGCAGACAAAAATAAATACTGACGGTCCCAAAACTAAAACCTTCACAATGATAGGAACGGAAATAAAAATGTTCTCGAAATTTGCACTTATCAAGAAAAAAAAGTATTTGCATATAATTGGGTAGTTGTGGATTATTTGACGTCAACTTCAACGTATTTTAAATTGTCATTTAATAAAAAAAGAAATTAAAAACGAAATAGTACAAAGAAAGAAGAGAACATGAGAGAAAGAGAGAAAAAATTTTAATTTGTTTCGAAACGAATTTTGTGTTCTGTAATTATTATTTTGAAACGAAACCGATAATTTTATTTTTTTAATCAATTTTGAGGGGTTTTTTATTCAGATTTTTATTTATTCTTGAAGATGACCGATTCTGCAAGCGAAGATGAAACTGTTCAGCTTATTGAGCTTAAAGTAAAAACAATTAAAGAAACATACCAATTGAGTGTTCGTGAAAATACAAACATTGAAAAGGTAATTTCTTTGTTATTAAATTATATTTTCTTTAAATTTTTAGTTGAAAATACAACTTTCTGAGAAAATCAATCAACCGACAGAAAAAATTTGTTTAATATTTTCTGGTAAAATTCTTAAAGATCATGAGACGTTGAAGGAGCACAAAATCGTTGATGGTTGGTTATTTTAATATTTATTTTGGTAATGTGGTACTTCTTTCCCTCTCCCCTTTTTTTCCTCGAAATAATAAAATCGACAAACTTAAAACGGAGCACAAACATTAATCTATAGCTATAAGTACCCGTTCTGCAACCAATTCCAACGCTGGGTGTGTGTACCACTACTATTTCCAATAGTTTTGCGCCATTCATAAAATTTTTAAGGGGGTATAAAGTCATCCAGTTCAATGTACACAAGCACACTACCAGACCATTGGTTCTGAAAATCAGAACGGGTATTTATATTCCAGAGTAATTTGTACCACATTTTAAGTCTGACCGTTTAAAATATTTTGAGGAAAAAAAGAGAAGGGGGGAACGAAGTCCAATTTTACCTTTATTTTTTGTAAACTATACAAGTATTTTTTAAAATTCCTTTTCTAATACATTTCATTCAAAACTGGATTTAAACTTACCTATATTTCTTTAATTGGTTTTGCATCTTTCTCTTTCAGGAATGGTTATTCATATGGTTATTAAAAATCCTCCAACAACTTCATCACGCGAGTCTACTCCTTCATCTGCTTCCTCGACTTTAACAGGGTCACAAACCACTGCAACCGCTGGAGCTCCAGGTTCCGCGCCCGCTTCTGGCCCATTTGGTGGAATTGGAGCAATTTTAAGCAATCCGATGGTTCGTGATATGATGAACAGTCCACTTGTTGAAAAGTATTTAATAATTTTTTTATTTAAAAAAATTAATTTTTTACTTTTAATAGTTTTCTGAGCAACCCAAATATGACAGATATGGTGCGCAATTTATTAGCTGACAACCCACAATTTCAACAAATAATCCAGAACAACCCAGACTTGGGCCATATTCTCAACGATCCTCGAATTATACAACAAACTCTAGAAATGGTTCAAAATCCGAATATGTTTAATGAATTGATGCGAAATCACGACCAGGCCATCCGTAACATACAAGTATATTTTCAAATTGTTCTGATATTTCTAAAATCTTTCTTTTAGGGAATTCCTGGAGGTGAAGCAGCCCTTCATAGAATGTATCAAGAAGTTCAAGAACCTTTGATGAATTCTGTTCTTGGTGATGCTGGTACTGGTCAATATGCGGCGAATAATACTCAAGCGCAAAATGGCTCTCAAAATGGTCAAAATTTTTGTCAAAATTCTTATAGGATTAATCTTTAATCATGCTAAAAAGTTTTTTCAAAAATTTTTAAAACGTCTTGATTTACCTATAAGTACTCTCGAGTTTAAAATGCTTATTGTTAGCACTTGTTTATCCCGATAATTTTTCATATTTTAGTTTCTTCACGAAGTCAACATGCGGGAGTGGAAAATGCGGAGGCTTTGCCCAATCCTTGGTCTCGGGTTGTGAATCAGCCATCTCAGCAGAACACTGGAGGAACAGCTGGTGCTGGAGCAGCGGCCGGCGCAGCTGGATCTCCATTTGGTATATTTAAATAGCTTTTTTCTTATTTTAAATTGTCTTTTTAAAGCTATGATGAATACACCTGGTATGCAAAGTTTAATGCGTCAAGTACTTTCCAACTCGTCAACGGTTGAATCCCTGCTTAGTTCAGCAAATATGCAGCAATTTGGGCAAATGATTGGAAACCCCGCAATGGCAGAACAAATGCGATCACTTATGACTAATGCAAATCCACAACTTTTCCAAGCAATGGCAAATCCTCGAGTTTTCACTGCTATGACACAAATGCATCAAGCTATGCAAGTGCTTAATGAGGAATGCCCTCAACTTTTTTCCTCAATGTTGTGAGTTTTTTTTCTTTTTTTTTGGTCTGAAAGTTAAAAAGGGTTCATTTATTTGCTTTTTTATTTTTTAATATTTTTCAGAGGTGGTGATATGTTTCGAAATTTGGGAGGAATTCTAGGCTCTGCCAATCAGCAGAATCAGCCACCAACAAGTGAAGCAAGCGCTGCAACTGGAGTACAAGGAACAAATTCAACAACTCCACAATGGTAAATTTTATGTTTTTATTGTTTTCATTATTCAATCATTTTTTAGTCCTGTTGTTCAGCCTACTGCAAATGCTACCTCTCAAAATCCCGCCATGCCTGCTGGTTTTGCTGAATTGTTGGGATCTATTGCATTGATGAATGTTGGGAATGTAATTAATTTTAATGTTTTTGTAAATCTAATAAGAAAATTTTTTTAAGATGCAGAATGCTGGTAATACTGGAGCCGCCGATCGCCAACCCCCTGAAGAGCGTTACCGTCCACAACTTGAACAGTTAACAGCAATGGGTTTTACAGATCAACAGGCAAATGTCCAAGGCAAATTTTTGTTTATATAAAATTTATTTTTATAATTATTTTTTAGCACTTCTAGCAAGTTTTGGGGATATTAATATGGCTATTGAGCGTTTATTGGCAGGTGGACTTTCACCAGGAGGGGGTGATTCTCCTAATGATAATGGGGGGAATGTTGAAAGAACTGATTGAATATAATTAAAAATTTAAAGAAAATATGATTTTATTCTTTATTATATACGTTTTTATTAAAAAGAATTTTTTAAACTTCATTTATCTATCCTTTAGAAAATGACAAAAATAAAATTTAAATCTTTAATATACATATTATATATTGGGGAACGTGCTAAAATAAAAAAATAAATTCTCTATCTCGGGGAACGGGACGGCACGTTCTCTGTTATATACCAGGGATCTAGCCGACAAAAAATTAAATTCTCGATTTTAGGGAAATGGGCCGGCTAGATCCCTGTTATATACACATGTGGGTAAAATTTTTGTTTAAATAATAAGAACTTTAATTTTTAAATAAATTTGTAAATAACGTTAAAATACAATAATAATTTTCTCCTTACGTCATCCTTTTCTTACAATTTCTATTCTATAAACTTTTGTTCTCAAATTTTTAAGAAGGCTAATTATTTTTAGAATTGCGTGTTTTTTTAAGAAAATAACTTTGAATGTGTCTATTTTTAATGTTAAAACATAACATCAACACTAGTGGTGTGCCAAAACAAAAATTAAAAAGCAATACGCGAAAAGTGGAAGAGCTAAATCAAAATATTGAACCTTGAATTTATATCTCATTAAGACTGAAAAAGGAGAGAGATAAAACTGTGAGACACTCACTATTCAAATTCTTATCAAATATTTATCTAAAAAATAAATTAAACTTAAATACATCATTTCTCTATTTATAATTTCATTTAATTTATCTTTTTTTGAGACTTTTTTTTTGAGCCATGCAGAATAATAAAGATTGTTGTTTGTGAGAATATTGTTTAAGTGTATAAATTAAAATATATTAAATGCGGGTGCATAACTAATAAAAAAAATTTACTAAAAATTTACTTGGTTTCATTTTTTTAGAAAATTTTTTCTGTCTAAAATAAATTACTCTTGTCCCTATCTTTATGTCGACGACTGTATGTACTAATTCTTAATATACATAATTATTCAATTATGTTTTAAATTTCTCTTTTTAATTAACTACTTTTCAGCTGTTAATTTTTATCGAAATGAATTTTATAATTTCCTAATAATATGTTTTAGTCTGCCATAAGCATTTAATAATTTAAGAAAGAATTTCACCTGCCCTATAATTTGAAAATTTTAATTAGGCAGCCCCCTATTCCCAATAATTGTTTCATAAATTTTTTTATAAGAAATTTACTATTATTAAAATAAGCCTTATAATTTTATAATTGGAAATAAAAAATCACTCAAACAAACTTTCACCTTCCAATATAAATTATTAACCGATAATTGCGGGTCCGAAAATGTAGGATAACCTCACTTTTACGATAGCCTTAACCACAAATTTTTCTGCACGAGAGCAAAGTACAAGTAGGGTTCGATTGTATTAATCTTTCGTTTATTCACAATTCTGAATTTAATCTAAAAATTTATAGAAATCCTTTTTAATTAAAAGAATATTTTTTAAATGTCCCAAAATAATTCTTCTCCCGCTCCAAATATGGATTTAACGACAGGAACACTTTACACATATACTTTTATACGGTAAATGTCCAGTTGGCGGTCCACATGTCCGCAAAGAGAATCTGCTTTTTTCTTTCCTTTTCTTGCATTTTTTGCGTCGGTAGCTTTTTTTTAATTAGGGTATTTTTATTTTTCAAGTATGAACAGGAAAACATACTGTATTGAGAAGGAAAAGTGGCAGAAAAGGAAAAATGAGTGGAGCACTTCTCCCAACGCAAAAAATGCAAGAAAAGGAAAGAAAAAAGCAGATTCTCTTTGCGGACATGTAGACCGCCAACTGGACATTTACCCTTTTATACTTACATTAATGCAACAATTTTATGGGACTATAGGCTTTATTTTTGATGCTTCTATTGTTTATGTAACGATTAAAAATAAGTGAGAAAGGAGCTTTTTGGGTTCTTTTAAGAAAAATTTTTTCAGATCTTTACATAAAAGTTATGGTTATTTGTTAGGAATATGTTCATTCTTCAATACTTTAATGGACACTACAAATTTCCTTCCAACATTTCTTGTTTTAATTAAAAAACAAATTTCAATGAAAACGTGTTTTTGGTTGCAGGCATATGGCTCTGTACTTGATATTAATGCTCCTTTTTGTTTATTATTTATTAGTCTTGATAGACTTTTGTCTTTTGTTAAACCAACTTTGTAAATTTATTTTTAAAATTTTAAAGTTAAATAAACCACAAAAAACTAATTCTTTGATGGGTTGGGGTTTGATTCTTAGGAGAAATTAAGTGCAACTCTTGGAAAGGGAGGCTCGGTTTTTATCTGTATATATCAGGTGTGTGCCTTTTCGCCTTCCGTCTTTCACCAAAATTCCGCCTTTTTTCGCCTTTCGATTTTTAAAATCTGTTTCGGCACATCCCTGGTATATAATGTATTTAAATTGCCTTTTTTGCCATTTCCTCTCACTTTCAGATTAGGAATACTTTAGAATGGCATTTGTAGTGGAGAACTGAGATTATGATTATAGAGGGGAATAATTATTATTTAGATTTTAACATTCAATCTTTCAAGTTTTTTTCCAAAAAATATTAAAAAAAATTTTTTCATTTAAAGTTATTTAAATGGATTAAATAAAAAAGCTTTAATTTATGTTCTACTAGCAAATTCATGTTCAATTTTTTATGTTCTCCTTTTAGGATTTTTTGCTTACAGAGATATTTTAGAACAAAATAAGTTAATTAATTTTGATTAAAAGAATAAATTCTCTTTTTTCTTTCTAAAGTATTTTAACTTTTTGTGAACCGGGAGATATTTTTATGGATTCAATGCAAAATATACTTTCATATTCTTTATTTGTTCCTATTTTTATTTCATTAATTGTTTATTTAATAATTCTGAAATTAATTAAAGGTAAATTTAAAAGACTCTCGGCAATCAAAAACTTGGGGATTTGATCGGATATAGCTACGGACATAAAAATCCGTTAGCTATTATTTTTAGATTTCCTACCCTTTTTATGTCTGAAATACCAAAAAATCTAAAGGACTTCCTCGGGGTTTTAATGGATCTTTGTGCCTATATTATAGATTGGACTGCGACAAGGATCCATATTTAGAAAAATATCAATTTGTTAACTGGAAGTTTAGACCGATCGTCTATAGTCCGATCTCTAGCCTATGCTAACCCTTTTATTTTTAAAACTTGAATGTCAATTAATAAATTAAACAATTTTTTAAGTTCACATTAAAAAACTAAAAATTCATCAAATGACCGAACAAATTAAATTTAATCATCAAATAATTAAATCTCTTCTTTTAATCGTTTCAATTATGATGATTAGTTATATAACATTTAGTATTTCACTTCAAATTGTTCCTCTATTAATTTCTGATTCAGCTAGTCAATATTTTATTATTCATCTTTCTGGCCAAATTTTGGCTATTGCAAGTATTGTTGATGCTCCTGTTTTGTATTTTTGTAGGTAAAAATATTTCCTCTTTTTTTAGGGAAAATCAAAAAAAAACTTGAGGGAAGGGAAAGTCATTTTTGTCATCAATCTTTGAATCCATTTAAAATCCCTTTTTTAAAAAAGATTTCATTAATCAAATCTCTCCCAAATATTCATTCCCGTATTTTTAATTTAAAAAGAATTTAAAGAATTGTTTTAATAAAAAATAGCCTCCACCCTTAATTTCTCCCTTAAAAAATAAAATATTGAAAAATTTTTAAATTTATTTTTAGTTCTGAATATCGTAAAGCAATGCAGAAAGATCTACCCTTAGTCAAAAAACTTGCAATTTGGATTTCGAATTTTAAATAAATAAAAATAAATAAATTTTAGAAATTTTTATTTTTTTTTTAAATTTACATAATTATTTTTTAATGAAATTATTAACAAATAATACATATTTGCACTTTTAAAAATAAAATATTGACAAATAAATGACTAGACTATAATTTAAATTTTATTTAGAAATATGCACTTATTTTGCACTTTTTATTATTAAAGTATTTGTCTCCTTCAGCTAGTGCAAAAGGTTATTCGGCAGCTGGGAGCGTACCAGCATCTTCAGTAGACCGGACTGATGTGTTAGCCATTACACCACGCCGCCTACTTATAGCCTTAGGAATTTATAAGCTTACATTATTTATTCTTTCAAAATTTCGACTTTAGTCAAAAAATTCTTTGGAGAATATTTTTTAATTTAAAGAAAGAAAAATTAAAGTGGAAATTAAAATTAAAAAATTAATTTTTAATTATATTCGAAAATTAGAAACAAACAAATTTAATTAAAAAAATTATTTCCTAATTTATTTAAATTCACGTCAAATTATTCTACGCCCAAACATTTAAATTTCATAAAAATTTGCACTTTAAAACTTGCCCTTAAATAAATAGTGGAGTCAAAGAATATATTGTTAGACATTTATTTTTAAATAAATTTTTTAAAATAAAAATATGTTAATTAAATTAATTTTATTAATTATTATTAATCAAAATGTGTCTATGGATTGGAATAGTGGTGGTGGTGGTGGTGGGGATAATATAGTAAATATTTGTTTAATTTAAATTTAAAAAATAGATTATTAATTAAATTTATTTAATAATTATTATTTAAATTTACATCTATTAAAAACAAGGACTTGGGAAATGGATCTGGAAAACCCCCCATTGAAACACATTTTCTATTCATTTTATCCTTAATTTCACCATTAATATATACTAGAGACCGGACCGTAACGAGATCTCGATAGAAAATCTCGGTTATCGAGATCGAGAATACTTCGAGATCTCGATTCTTGTACGACATTCTCAGTCCAGTCTCTAAAATACATACAATAAAATATTTAATTATTGTTGAGAAGTTAGTTAACATTAAAATTTAAAAATAAATCTAAAAATTCACTCCCCAAATATTAAAATTCAACTTCTAATTTAATTAATTTATAGCTTCATCATTTGGCGAAAATTCAAACAAATTTAATTAAATTTAATTTAGAATTCGATTCAAATCAAAATTGGAATGAATTAAATGATTATTTTAATTCAAATTTAAATTTAAATAATTTATTTAATGATTTGCCGAAGGATAATAATTATTATAAAAATTCTCCGATAATTAGAAAATTAAATAAATTATATAATTCAATTTCGTCGCTTTTGGAGAACAATATTACAGGCCCAAAGTATTTAATATTAAATTAAAATTTCAATAGGAAGGGAAAAATATTTTTTTATTTCCTTGTTTCATTTAAGAGTTTCTGTGTTTTCCCTCCACATATTTTTCTCCTTTAATTAAAATCTTAGAAAAATTTGTATGAAAAAGCTTGAGAACATTTAAAAAATAAAATTAAAATTCGTATTAGAAATTCAACAAAAAAAGAAAAAGCAATTGCTAGCAGTAGCAGTAATTATGTGCCATTATTGGGAAAACAAAACGAGGAGAATATAAAAAAATTAGAAGAATATATAGTTAAAGCTAATAAATTATTTTTACCAACGAAAGATAATGATTTAAATTATTTAAAATGTTTTTACCCTCTTTTGGAATTTGAACAAGTTGAGGAAATTAATTTTGAATTTGAAGAAGCTAATGTACTTATATAATTATTTTATTAAAAAAATAAAAATTATTTTTTTTTAATTTTAAATTATTATAACATAATGGGGATTAAGCGACGCCCAATAATTGCTGGAAACTGTCCGGCCTTTATTAATTTTGGTACCAACCTCCTTAGCTCGATGAGGAGAATCGTTTAATACTTATTTGTTAAGATTATGTAAGGATGATTCACCTAGCAGCATTTAAAACGCTTAGGCCGGTTCTACCAATGAAAGCATTTGGTAGAGTCAGTGGTAGAGTTCCTGTATATGGTGACAGGAACTAAGCTTTGGCTAAACTCTTTCTAGTAGGAAATCTTGAAGCAAGTTAGGTTTTTGGGCGTATCCCTAAATTAATATATTCTGGTAACAATTTTAATTTTCCAGATTGCCCTTCTCTTCTCAAAAATATTATTTTTGGCTGATAAATTTGATAAAAATATTCGTAAAAATATTCGAAATAATAATAATCTAGATTTATATAAATATTTTAATTCAAATTTCAAGCATGTAATTGATCAATTATTACCTAAAATAAAAGATAAATCACAAAAATTACATTCAATTTATTTAATTATTAATCGGTTTTTAAATAATGTAACTAATAATATTGGCGGAGATAAACAATTATTATTATATATTAATTATATGAAAATGAGTTTATTGTCAAATGAACGAAATTATAATAAACAAGAGGAATATTTAAAAATATTATTAAATTTATAAGAAGAAAGAAAAGAAAGATTTTTGTAAATTTTCTTTTAAATTTTTGATTAACAATTAATCAAGATTAAAGAAATATTTTTAATAATTATGTATATTATTTCTTTAATTTAAATATTTTCAACATAAATAAAGACACCATAAATTTTTTCCATTAAATAGCCAACCAGCTTTACTTTGAGCTTTTTCTTCTTTTTGTTTATTAATACAATCTTCAGAATTTTGTAATGGACATAGTTTTGTTTGGTGAATTAAAGTTTTACAATTTGCATTTTGAGGGCCACTTGAACCTCCCAACCATTTTCCAATTACTGGAATATTTCCCAAACATACTGAACCTTTCCCAGAATAAAAGGAAAGAATTAATTCATCTTTTTTAACTTTTGCTTGAATAAAGCCACCAGTTGACATACTAAACCATTCATCTGCTTTCCACCACCAATGTTCTGCTGGGTAACTATTTGGAAATTTATTATAATTTATTTGTAAAAAAGAGGAAAATATTTTTGAATTTTAGAAAAATAGAATTTTAAAAATTAAATTTTGATGGGGTTTAGATATTTAAATAATTTTGGAAAGGTTACCCTACATATAAATCCAGACTTTAGCGTTAAACTTTGGACGGTCATAACTCGGGGCAAAGTCATTTTGGAGAAAAACGGATATCACTTCGCAACGGGAAGTCGGGGGTCCTCTATCGAATGGTACCACAAATATATCGAATTCACACTGACAAGGAAACAATGTTTACTTGTCAGGCCTCTTTTTTTATTAAAAAAATAAAATCTTTTAACTGTACTAAAACTTTAGCTCCTTCATTTTTACTAAATTCATCCCAATGATGCTGACTTCTATCAGTTGCTGCTCCAGCACCAGAAACAATATAATTTAAAATTTTATTATCATTTTCAACAATTAAATGTTGCAAATTATGGTCATGTCCACTTAAATAAGCAGAAATTTTAGCTTCTTTCATTTTTAAATCCAGATCTTTTAAACATTCATAAAATGAACCATGTCTACCAACTGAATATATTGGATAATGTCCAGCAACAAAAACATATGTTGCACTTGAAGGAGAACTTCTAAATATTTTTTTAAATTTTTTTCTTCAATAATTCTGTTAAATAATTTACATATATTTATTTAATTCCCCAATAATCCAATCTTTTTGTTGTCCAGCAAAAGATTCTTTATCTGGAATTGGTGTATGTGGATTGCTATTTCTTGATTCACTAAACACCCAATTTATTATTCTATCGCCAACAACATCTTCTGTCATACCACAAAGTTGAACCTACCAAAAATTAATTAATTTTATATAAAACACTCATTTCTTTAGGGTATTCTAAGAGGTCTAACAGAAAATTAAAAAAAACATTTTATAAAAAAACCAACAGTATCAATCATAAGAAAATCGAGGGAAATTGTTGTTTTTAATTTTTTAGCTCCAAATTCATATCTAATTTTATACCAAGGTTCATTAGCATTTTTACCAGGGAATGTCCTTAAATTAAAAATTTTTTTAAATTTAATTTTTATTTTTAAAACCATCTAGTACTCCTATTTGTATAATCAATTTCGGCTTGTATATTTCCATGATAATCGTGATTACCAGGAATTGAAAACCAAGGAACACCAAGTGTTTTTTCTTCATAAACATCTTCGAATGTTTTCTGAAAATTTTTTTCAAAAAAATTTTTTTTAAATTTCTTTACTTGAAAACGTTCATCATTAATATTTTTTACCCCATTCATATAAAAATTATCCCCTAAATTAATTATAAATGCTGGCTGATCATCTGCTGCTAATTCACTCATTGCAGAAGAAACACTTCTTTGAGCATGTGTAGAATAAGGAAAAACTGGTGACCAAAGTGAACTTCCTTAAAATAATTTTTATTTTTAAATTACATACATACAGAAATACCTCCCATGTCCCCAATAATATAAAATAGGGTTGGTCCCCGACCCCGACTAACCCCGACCCCGACCCCGAACCCCGACATTTTTTGACCTAAAACCCCGACCCCGACCCCGACATTCCCAACCCCGAAAACCCCGACCCCCGAAAGTTCGACCCCGACGACCCCGAACCCCGAAAAATTTTTATGCCCCCGACTAAAACTGCATTAATTAACTAGAGATCGGAACGGGATCGGGACTTTGATGCTAAATATATGAAGGAAAAGGGAAAGGAATATTTATATTTTCTCCTGTTTCCCTTTGTTGGTCGATGGTTGAGTGGTTAGGTTAACTGACTTCAGCCATTTAGCTATTTTGATAGGAATGTTGTTCGAATCCAGGGATGGAAATAAGGCTGAGAAAATTTTTCTTCTCAAAAATAAATATTTTTAAACTATGATCTTGATTTTAAATTTGTAAATTTATTTTTTTAAATATTTTAAACTTGAAACAATATTAGAAATTTTAAACTAGTCATGAATTTTCCAAAATTTTCGCCTGCGGCGCAGAAAATTGAAGAAACCTGTCTCTTGGCCTTCCAAAATTCTAAAAATTTTTGCCTGCGGCGCCGAAAATGGAAGAAATCTGGCTCTTGACCTTCCAAAATTCTCAAAATTTTGCCTGCGGCGCTAGACACAATGAAGGGATACAGAGGCTTTAGGAGAAATTGATGGATAGATGGATTTCTCCCGTTATCCTTGCAACTCCCCGATATCCCGTCAAATCCCTCTAAATCCCATTATATCCATCTTTTTCCTCTGATATGCCTTCATATCCCCTCAATCCCTTTACATAAGAGGTGGAGTAAGAGTTACCTTGTGGGTTTGGGGATTTTGGGGATTATGAAGGATAACTTGGATAAAGTACTTCTTGCGCCTTCAACTAATCACGAATTAGATACAGAAAGTGAAGATAATGAAGATTAAGTTGATTTTTTAATAAAAATGTTGATTTTGAACAGTAATTTTGGATAAAAATGCTGGATTTTGTAAATTTTCACTTCAACCCCGACCCCCGACCCCGACCCCGAACCCCGACATTATTTTCAGCCCCGACCCCGACCCCGAACAATTTGAGCAACCCCGACCCCGACCCCGACTTTGTCAACCCCGAAAACCCCGACCCCCGACTTTTCCAACCCCGAAGGCTCGGGGACCAACCCTAATATAAAAATTTAATTCTTCTTTAGAATCAAAAAAATCTTTTTTACAAATAACATCATTAAAGTTTGAATCACGAGGATTTTTGGTACAAATAACTCGTTGTTTCGGATCACTAAATCGGTAATTTGAGGTTTGTTCACTTATAAGTGAACGATCGCCTTCTTTGGCATTTATAAATAATAATTGTAAAATAATATAAAATAAAAATAATTTTTTCTTCATTTTATTTTAAACTAGAGAAAAAATAAGGTTATAATTAATAAGAATTAATTTTTATTTAGTAATTCTTTAATTTAAAAATAATCTATTTAATATAAGATGAAAAACAAAATAAATTTTTCCTCCCATTTTTATTTTCTTATTTAAAAATTAAAATATCTAAGTCTATTTAACAAATTTGTTTAATGCAGATAAATTAATCTTTTTTAAATTACTCTTATTCATTTAATAATAATTCCTTTTTTATTTCTAGCCGGTTTTTAAATTTATTTAATAGTTGTTTTTTTGCATTTAATTAATTAATCTTAAAAATTAATTTTAAAAATAATTTTATTGTAAAAAATTACTTTTTTTAAATATTATTTAAAAAATAATTTTTATTTAAAGATATACCTCCAATATTGTTAATCTTTTATTAATAAATACTAAATAAACACGTTCTTTTTTTAAATAAAATAAAAAAGTTTATTGAACATTAATTGTTGATCAAAATAATAATAATAAATTAATATATTTGGGTAATTGAATTCTTAAATAAAGTTAAAATTAATTTGTAAATATAACAATTCCCACAAGAATAACTCTGAAGTCGAGTTAAAAAAAGAAATCAAAATAAGGAGAAAGAAAGTTGTAAAGAGATGGAATATTGTTAAATGAACAAAACAAGAAGAATTCGGGTGTTTTTTTAGCTTTGCTTAGAATTGTTCAGAATTTTTTTGATTTCAGATTCAAGAAGCAGCATTGACTTTAAAATGTCGTTGTCCGATGTTCCACTAAATGTGCGTCATTTTGAGTAAATGTCGTTTCGTGGAATTTTTTAGTTTAGTGCCTGATGACCAGAGAAAGTTTTAGGGTTTTCTCTATTTTTTTTGCAGACTAGTTAAATTTAAATAAATGACATTCATTTAATAAAAAAAGAGTCGATCCGTAAAGGATTCGAAACACCAAATGTAGATTCAAGGGGTTGGTCCCAACTAGGGGTTCGGCAATGGATCTTTTCAATGTCAATACTTAGAATACTGAAAAGTAACGAGTTGGTGCCTTAAGCTACCAAACTCTGCCGAACACTTAATATCCTCAAAGAAGTAGATATCCCTGCTAGAAACAAGTGACACATTGTAAGCCACTAAAATAGACGGGAATATTTTTCCACCCCATCTCTGTGATACTATAAAGGACGGGGAATTAATCGGAATTATTCATCCTCCTTCTTCAACTACTATTATTCTCCATTTTGTCCTCTTCACACAATGCCAACGGTGCGGGAGCAAGATGACGTCGACCATGTTGTCTGCTGCAAACACGGAAAGCCTTGTCAACTCTCATTGCAACGAGTTCCAAAGTCTGCACGTGGTCAAGAAGTCCCAAGATCGCCAGATGTTGGTCGTTGTAGTGGTGGCAGACGCAAGAGACAGCAGCAGCAGTACCATCAGCAGTCGGATAATAACTCGTCCATCACCGACTTAAGAGGGGCAACTCAAGGCAGTATTAGCAGCTCGTCGACCAACTATGAGAACATCCCGGCTGGGGGATTGCCGAATGAGGGTGAGAATTTTTTTTTGTGTTTTTTGAACGTCTTGAACGTATCGAACTTCTTTAAAATTTTTTTTATTTTTTAGCGACTGCTGTTGACATTGGCAGTGGTGGTGGCGGTTCTGCAATTACTAGCGAGACGGAAATCACTGAAGACGAAAGCAATCCTGCGACTGATGAACGCCCTCCAAGCCTGGACTTGTTTCGCCAGAGATTTGAAGAGGAACAACTGTATGAGGACATCCACCACGTGGGGATGCATCGATGTGGACATGCTGCAAAGAAGGCTGCCAAGAAGCCAGGCGAATGTCAAAAGGAGGCTGGGAAAACCAAATCGAGCGAAAAGTAAGAATATAACTGGATTTTATTCTTTAATAATTTTTTTGTTGTTTTAGGTCGCTTGATAGGCCGGTTGCTCCTTCTGCTGCGGGTGTTGCTGTTCCAATGTAAGTTTCTCAAAAAAATTTTTCTTTCAAAAAATTCCTTTCACTTTTTTTAAAGGTCAACTGCTGATGTCAAACGCATTCCTACAGCGGACATGACCAAAAGCAGAGACCTTGTCAACCCTAAGGAGAAGCTGACTGAGTTCTATGCAGGACCGTGCACACCGAGTGAAGCTGAGCGTCAATGTAAAGCTGCCGGCATGTTCCGTCTCTACCATCGAATTGTGGTTGTCGATGAGGATCAGCTGCAAAGTGTTCTGCCGTTGTTCATTGTCTACAGAAATCTGAAGGGAAAATACTGGTAAGTGGGGAATTGAGACAGTCAAGTCTCTCTATAGGAACGCCCTTGAGGCTGAAAAGTCTATAATGAGGGGTATTTTAAATAGAGGGTATCTTTATAATGAGGGGTCTCTCTCTTTTTTCTTGTAACTTAAAAAACAACTAATCTTAAATCTTTTTTCAGTCATGTCCGAATTGTGCGCTGCGGGAAGGACCTCATAAAGATTGATATTGAAGGAGAGCCCAAATTCCGAACGCTTAGCCAGCTAATCACCTTCTACGACATCTACGCGAAATTCGAAGACGATATGAACCCGTTCCCGCGTAAAGGTGGCGAGTCTGTGGATGATGTCAACTAAACAAAAATTGTAAAAGTATATAAAAATGTTAGGTGATTTGTGGGTATATTTGTGTGTGTGTGTGATATGTAAATAAATATATATATTTGTAAATATAATTGTGTGACCCTATTGTTATGTATATTGTTGTGAAATTTGTATTTTTTGTTGTAAATAAATCCTTGATGTCTTGGTATTTTATTTTATCTCCCTCCCCTCCCCATTTGATTAACAAGTTTTGTTCTAAAACTGATTTTTAGAAGAATCAGAACGATAGAGAATAAGTACTTGACTTCCTTCGCTTGTAAAAGTCTAGCTGTTGAGATTAATTTTTGATTACCGTATAACCTGTATTAATTGCCCTCCCTCGAATAATTACCCCCTAAACAAATGCCCTAAAACACGTTTAAATTTTAAATCTCGTATGATTACCCTCCCTCGATTGATTACCCCTCCAGCGGAAGGTCGAAACATTAATTACCCTCGGTAGTTATTAAAGGATATACGTTAGATTAATTTTGTCAAAGTTGGCAAAAAAGTTTTTTGGAGATAATTTTGATTTAGAGTAGTGTCAAACCTTTCTGATATAAATAATACCCAATTCCATGTCACTTATAATAGCTTTGGTCCCGGAAGGGTGATAGTTTAGAAAAGAAGGGAATTCGTTCAGGAAGATGATAATAGAAATTTTTTCCCTGAATAGCCTCTCGTCAGATTTGAATTTAAAAATTACCAACTTTTTTTACCCAAAATTAATTAATTATTTAATTTAAATAATTAAAAAAATATTTTTATTTAAAAAAGTAATAAAAATAATAAAAATAACAGGTGAATGAATGGCTAAATTTAAATGTTTTTTTCAAAAAAAATTTTAATAAATGATTTTAAAATAATTTTTTGCAATTAAATAATTAATGTAGAGTTATAGACAATTTTTTTGAAATAATTTAATTAAAAGTGTGTGAACTTTTATTATTTAAAAAGAAGAAAGTTTTAATATTCAAAAGAACATTTCAATTATACCTACAAATATTTTTTAGTAAAAATTAAAAAATAAATTCAAATATTCTATAATTTGTTTTAAAATTAGGTAGTAAATATAAATATTCAACTAAATTTGGGTAAATGAACAATGATTTGGATAATTATTTAAATATTTTTAATATTTTATTTTGTTCAATTTGCGCCTTTTTCTTGCTTATTTTGATAGTTCCTTTGTATAAATTTTCGAAAGAAAGAACTGCACTTTTTATTCTTTTTAGCAAGGTAAGTTCTTAATTAAAATATTGGCTTTATTTGGATGATTTGGATGTAAAAAATCCTAAAGTATACTAGTTTAGACAAAACTCAGTACTCTTTTAAAGAAATAAGGGAGAGGAAGGGGAAGGAAGGAAGGATATTTGTCGAAGGGAGATGTTAACCAAACAAATTAATGAATCTTCAAATATATAGAAGAACATTTAAAAAATTATTAAATAAATTATTAAAAATTTAAGTCAATTGCCAATATTACCTACCAATTATTTCAAATTTACGTTATTATTTGTCAATATTTTGAAATTTTAATGACATTTAATAGCTTCTTTATTGCACCAACTGCAGCTATCTTGACAACTTCAATTTATGTACACATAACTGCATTGGCTTTAAATCGTTTTCATGCAGTTTACTTTACTTTTAGTTATGAAATAATTTGGAAAAAACGGTAAAATATATATTTAAAGTCTAATCTCGGTTCCAAAACCAATTCATAAACCTGGGAAATTTAGCACATAACCTTAGCACAATCAGTGCATAAGAACCTTGGAAACATAACGCAATTATTTTTCACAAATAATTCACGCGACATAATCTTTATTTTTCTAACTTTCTCACATTTTCCAATTAAATAATAAAATAATAAATATATGTATTTCAGAAACATTAAATACATAATTTTCATCATTTGGTGTATCATTATTTTTTTGTATGTCTTGCTAAGCTACCTTACATTAAATTTTAAAATCTTTCAAACTGGATTTCTTAGGTATAAAATAAATTAAAAAATTATTTAAATTAAATTATTTAAAAAATATATAAAGATTTTTTTCATTCGGAATTATCATGCCTGGCGATTTACTTATTTGGATATCTATATTTATATCAACACCTTTATATTCAGCTGTATTAGCAAAGTTTATATACGATTATAGTAATTGAAATTTTTAAAAATAAAATTAATTTAGTAAATATATTCTTATAAAACTAAATATAAAGTCGAGACGCTAATTAAGTAGAATCTAGGAAAAGATTTGAGCGAAGAATTGGGGAAAAAGAAATTGGAATTGTATTTTAGATAAAAGGAACTTCCTAAAACTTCTTAAACTTCTTCCTTTTCCATTTTTAATCTTTATAAAGTTGCTCATTTATGCTTACGAGTAGGGTTGCCGTTTCGAGTCGGGCGACGGTCGAGTCATTTTTATCAAGCCTCATTTTTATCGAGTTGGGCCGTATATCTTAGGCCCGACTCGATCTTTCGGTCTGAATAGGGCCATTTTTGCAACTCTCTCGGACATAACACAACAAAAACCAAACTTTTAAAAAATTATTTTGTAGAAACATCCAAAATACAAATAGTGGACGTTGACACCCAAAAAGAACGAATAAAAATATTAATTATTTGTTTAGTTAGCCTAATTCCATGTCCATGGTATATTGGAATGTTTAAATTAAACATAACAGTTGCTTCTTCCTTCCAACCAAACAATTTTATTTATATTTTTACAAATATTATTTTCAATTTAAGTCTAAATATAATTCAATGTTGTGAAGAAATTTGTTTATTTTTTATTTCAAAAGATTTTAGAAAATTAATTAAAAAACAATTTAATATTAAAAATGAAGAGAATAGTAGCAGTACTACTATTGTTGTTGGAACGGCAATTAAAGTTGAACAAAATCCTCAAATGTATGGACAAATTAATAATTAAATATGTAGAGTTTGAAGATTTTTGTGAACGAGAATTTTAAAGAAAAGATTAAATTATTTTTTTTATTCCAAATATAGTATAATACATAATTATGTTAATATACATATTTTTTATAAAATAAATCAAGTAATTAAATTTATTTGGATAAATTTAAAAAATGTTTCTCTTAATTAGATGAAGCTAAAATACTTATAATCGGTAATTATTTTATATAAAATAATTTTATGGCACACGGAAGGCACACCTCCCGTTTTTTTCTTACCATTATATTTTTTCTAATCCAAATTGATGTAAGTCAAGAAATTTACTATATTGCAATAAGTACCCAGACCCATGGGTTCTGATTGTTAGAACATATGAGCCGGTATTGTGCGTTGTACCTTAACTTTGGCTAAGTGTAGCTATTTGTTAACATAAAAAATTTTATGGGAATAAAGCGGACCTATTTTAAGTAGGGAGTGGTACACAAATCTATTTTGATATAGGTCCTAATTGCTCAAGCTGGTGAGCTCTTGATTCGTAACAGAAAAATTCACATTGGTCAATACTAAGAAGCGCCCCTCTCCCCAATTGGCGAGAGGGGTGTTGGTTTGGCCCTTGTTTGGCCAAAAATTGGCCCCTCCAGTGCCAATTTTTCTTATATTTAGTATAAATATCAATTTTATTAAAATTATTATTTTTTAAATTATTTTATAAAATAATTAATTGATTAAAAAATTAATAAAATTATTTTTAAAAATATTTTTACACAAACTATAAAAAACAAAAAAAATTTATTAACACCTAATTAAATATTTAAATTTAATTTTAAATTTAAAAATAATTCAAAGATTAATTTTAGCAAGGAAAAAATAAAAATATTTTAGAACTTATTTGTATAAAAAATAATTTTTTACATAATTTTTTTAATTTAAGAGAGGATTCTATCAATAATATGTACGAATTAAAAAAATTTTTTTAATTTTTTAAAAATATATATAAATTATTAAATTAAAATGTTTCTAAAAAATCTTTTATATTTCAATCTAAAATTGGAAAAATTTAAAAATTAAAAAAATTGGCAGTAAAACAAATAATTAAAAAAATTTTTAATTTTAAAATAAATGTACATTTATATATGTGTAAATATTCAATAAAATAAATTAATTTAAAATTTTTTAATAATTTTAATTTAATTAAATTCTAAAAATAAAAATAATTATTTTCTGCTTTCTTCTTTTTTTAATAATAAATGAAGAAAAATTGGGAAATGGCGTAAGTGCTTGTGCATGTGCTGAAACACCATTTGAGAAGATGTATAGTGATTCTGAATGGGGTGAGTTTAAAAAAAATTTTTTAGAAATATATAAATAGGAAAAGTTGAATATTCTTAGGAGATTACTCAAACTAATTTATTATACAACTCAAATTAGGGAGTTTTTTAAATATATAGTTGGCCTCTGGTGGGGAAAGCGCCTAAGCGATACCTTCAATTTAGTGCTTAATTCATTTTAGAATATTATGATTTTTCATTCTTAAACTGTAACGGGATTTGATTGCAGGTAATCTTGAAAATAAAAAAATTAGATGTCAAAATTGAAATCCTTTTTTTCAAAATTTAAACTTCTTAATCCCTCCCTCCCCCCCCCAAAATATCCAAAATAAACAATTTATTTATTTAAAATTCAAAGTTGCCCATGTTTTGCCAATCAAAAGTGAAGAAATAAAAATAAATAATTGGACACAACTTCGTTATGAAGTTAATGTTTTGAATTTTTACAAGCCTATTATTAATGAAACAAATTGTGATCATAAAAATAAAACTAACTATATAATTACACCTTCAAGTGATAGTGATTGTAGTGTAAATCTTCAAACTAATGGAACTGAATATTTACTTGGAGGTAGAATATTTAATTTAATTTAAACTTAAATTTATTTAAAGGGAAATATGATGATAATGGGAATAAATTAATAAATGAATGTAATCTTCATATTAAATGGGATGAACTAAAAGAAGAAACAAAGGAAGTTTGAATAATGGATTATTTAAAATAATTGCAAAGATGTGTCAACAATAAATTATTAAAAAAAATTAAAATAAAATTTTCTTATGGAGGGGAATATTTAAAGATTAATTATGGGAGAATTGGTTATAATTAAAACAAATTAATTGAATATTCTTTTTAAAATGGAATTCGGGATTTAAATTTTTTTGGAAAGGTCTTCAATTCAATTTCAAAATACTTTGTCTTTTTCATAAATATCAGATTATACATAATTATTCTTCTTTTCATTTTGATTTAAAAGGGAAAATAAACATTATACATAAGTTGAAAATAAACTAAGAGACTTTTGGATGAAAATAAATTTGTACATGGTAACACATATTAGTGATTGTTGACTTTGATTTAAAAATTCTCAATTCGGGACTTTTTTTGTAAATTTGTTAAACTCAAACGGACCCCGATCTTTATTAAATGGAAGATGTACTCCTATTATTTGAAATTAATATAAATTAACTACTAAATTATTATACATATGTCCTTTAAAAATTAATTTTTTTATAGTTCAAGACTACCAAATATTTAAATTTAATTTGTTAAAAAATTAAAAAATATATTTAGATATACATATATAAATATTTCTTATATAAATTTTATTTTGTTTATTTTTGAAAAATTAAAATAAAATTTTAAAGGGGAATTATCAAAAGAAGAGTTGGATACAAAATTTATGAAAGTGTACTATAATGTTATTTATGAATTTTTGCAGATAGAAATTAAATGTTAAGAATTTTCTAAATAAAGTCTGGATTTGTTCATTTATTTGATTTAGTTTGTTTTTGGATAAAGTTTTTTTTAGAAAAATTCGAAGACTTCAATTTACTTTCCCAATTTATTACTACAATATTTATCAAAATCTCCATTATTCAAACATTTTTTAATTTCATTTGGAACTTCACACCATTCTTTATTATATTTACATTGAGTTATTTCTCTAGCATTTTTAACATTTCTAAGATCCGCATAATTTCCTAAAAAAAATTTTTTTATTTTTTAAATAAAAATTAACCAAAGAATAAATATTCTGTTTTCTTCTCAAGATAAACACCGCAATAAGAATCTCTTATTTTTGTATAAATAAAATTAGTTTTTGTTAAATTATTTTGTTTATCCTTTAAATTAATTTATTCAAATAAAATTATTTTTAAAAACTTGCTTTATAAACTTTTAACCATTTAACAGTATAACGAATTTCCCATATTGAATTAGCTTCTCGTTGGGGTAACAAAACATGGGCAACTTAATTTTTAATTTTAAAGAGGATTTAGATAACTTTCTCCATTCTTTCCTAATTATAAGTGGTTAATTTCAAAATTATTTTTAATTTTATTTAAAAATAATCTCATCCTTATAATTCTTTTTTTTGCCAAAGGAAAAATAATAGAATACATAAAATCGAGGAAGAAACTCATATATTCAAAATAGGGGGGTGGGGGTAGTACATATATCCATAAAGTACCAATATTTCTAAAATTCAAAATATTATTCTAACTTTTCCTCACCCCAATCAGACTGGCAATAATCATCCTTAATTGGAATAGAAGCATTAGGACATGTACAAGCCTGTATATTATTAATTAATTCTAATATTATTAATAACAAAATAAAACAAAAAATAAATATTTTCATTTTAAAATTAATTTAAATTTAAAATTAATATGTTAATTGTTATTCACAAATTTATATACCTATTATGTATGTTTGTTTTAAATAATACTTGAGGGTTTTATTTGGTTGTTTTGACACGTTTCTCTTACTAATTTTAAAATTATTTTTGTGAAAAATAAATATTTTTTAAACAATTTTCCCCTCTCTTCCCTAACTTTAATTATTTTTGATTAAATAAAGCGTGATTCAAAATCACGCTTCGAATGTATTTCTTCTACGTTTATTTTCCTTTATTTAATCTTCCACATTTATTCTCCTTCCCCATATGTAGTTGGACAACCCTCCCCGTAATTGACAACCTTTCCGTAATCGAAATAGCCTTCCCTGTATTTGTATTAACTAGGACTCGGACTTTTAGGCTATAACCAGAGGAAAGCATTGAGCAATTCTAAACAGAGAAATGCTCAATGCATTTTTTTGCATTGAACAATAGAAAATAATTTCAATTTCAATCTTTATTCCCCATTTTTGTTATGTACTCTCAATATTTTTGTTGATACAGAAAATTTTTTTGTTTTTCATTCAAAAATAAATTTTATTTGTTGAACAAAAACTAAAACAACTCTTTTATTTTTTGAAAACAAAATGTACAATACAAAATTTAGGGGGAAAAGAAAACATTAATTATTTTACAAATTAGAGAGAAAAAAATACTAGGTGGCTTTATATCTATGAGGGAAACAATTTAATATTTTTTTTCTTTTCCCTCTCATTCAGAGCCTCTAAGAGATGAGTTTTACGCGTATTTATGCCTTGATTCATTCAGAGCTTCACCGGCTTATTAGACAGATCCTTCTTTGATGGCGTTTGAGGAGTAGCATGCTTCCGGTCCTTCTTGGAAGATTTCCCACTGCTTGCACTTCGACTGCGAGAACGACTGCCGTCTAAAATAATTAATTTGTATTTAACAATTGAAATGACAAATTTTAAAAATTCACCTTTCTGTCCCTTTCGACCCTTAGAACCCCCGCCAGACTTGCGACTGCGAACTTCACCAGCACCGGACTTGGACACTGGAAATAAAATATTAACTGTTTTTCTATTCTAGCTAAATTCTCATTACCTTTCGACCCGCCATCGCTTGTTGAACCAACTGTCCGACTGCTTTTGCTGCTGCTTGCATCCTTCTTACGACGATGACGGCCGGATGAACCACTTCTCTTCTTAGCCTTTGAAGTTTTCCCATCAGCTCCAGCTTCTCCCGCACTCGTTGGAACTGGGAGTTTACTGCCTCGGCTATGGCCCTTTGCCTTTTTCCCTTTCGATGCCGTTCCAGTACTTCGTTCCGATCTTCCTTTACTCTGCTTTGAATCTTCGCCTTTTTCCTTCATGTCCCTCACTTCCACTGGCCCTACCAAGTAGATTGGAACTGGCACTGGAGCACCTAAACGACTTCAAACATTCAACTTTATGTAAACTTAAAATTGACCTTCAAATTCACTTTCGTCGCCTTCACTTTCTGGGCTGGCATTTGACCGCTTCACGCTTCCAGCCTCCGAAGTCCCTTTCTCCGAACCTACCTAAAACAGGAATTGAAAGTTAAACACGCTATAGACATAAAAACATCACCTCATACTCCCCTGGAACGGGATTGTCCACCGGATCCAATGTGACGTAGTAGACCACAGCAACCGCGATGGACAGCAGCAGTAGCATGAAGAACATGTTGACGAGACAATGCGGCTTCTGATGAGTTGATGGAACGTTTGGTGTTCGTGTCGAATTGAAGAATGTTTTGTTGGCTTGATATGAATTGCTGCGACTTTTATAGGTTTTTGATTATTTGTAGAGTCTAGCTTCTTGTCATGAACCCTATAAAAGCTCGGCTCAATGTACACCGAATAACCTCTTCAATACTCGCAACTCCAACCAACTCCAACCTTTGCGCTCTTCACTCTTCAAATGTACGTTTCATTTTCTTTATTAACTATCTAATTCTTGACTAATCTTTTTCTAATTTTTCAGGCTGGTGACAACTCCCGACGACAGGATCGTGTTCCCGGTCAAGGAGGACTCGCCGCCGGAGCCGCTCGTGGAGCTGAAGATCGAGAACAAAGGAGACACGATCCAGCTCTACAAAGTCAAGTGCACGAAGTAAGCGTCAACCATTTTGCGTCGTTTAGGTCAGACCTAACCCTCTTTTGTTTTTCAGCAATGAGCTCATCAAGATCCGGCCCCCTGTCGGCATTCTGAAACCTGGAAGCTCGGCGACGGTTAGGCTTCTTCTCCTGACCAAGGAAGACCTGCCAGAGGACGACCGCCAATGTTTGTTGCTGCACTCTTTATTTTTGCCACAATCAAGCTTTTTTCCTTTTCAGACGTCGCGGTCTACAACCACGACACCGAAGACTCGAACACGAAGGCGCGAATGCAGTGGGACATGGTCAAGAAGGAGCAGGGCATCAAACGTCTCTACGTGCGCTTCGAACGCGAATAGGACGGAAGCGGAAGATGCGTGATGATCATGAAGTGCCACTGTGATTGCCATGTAGAAAAGATTCTCACCCTTGTGATATATTCCCACTGTATATTGTGTCCTATATGTTGTGCAATCACTCTCATCCTATTATGTTGTAAATGTATTTTTGTTGTGATAATCTATTGCCCAAACATTGTTGTATATATTGTTTGTTGAAAATAAATTCTTTGTATGAGTTCGGCTTTCTTTTTTTTGACTGAGATATAGGAATAGGGAGATGAGTTTCCCCAGGTATAAAAGACTGCATAAACTTTTTAGTTGAGTTTTTGCCCTTTGACTGAGGTATAGGAGTAGGGGTATAGGAATCATTGAAAACTCCAAATACTCATTGAAATGAATCGTGTTTATTCACAAAATTTTGGTAAGAGAATTCCCAGATCCCTTATAATTTTTAAAAGTTATTGCCTAGAAATTTCCAGAAGGAATGTGATTATAGTATCAACAAGTATAAAAGTAGTATCCCCAAGTAAAAAATACCCAAAATAGACTGCCTTTTTAATTGAGTTAACGAAGTTAATAAATGGTTCTCGTTCGCTTAAATCTTTTCTGACATCTGATCTTCAAGCATAAATTTAAAACAGTCTCAAAGACATTGAAACCCCCAAATACTCACCATTGAATATAAAATATACTCCTATGACTCTGATGTTTCTTAAACAATTTTGGTAAAATAATTGCCCAAATCCCTTATAAATTTAAAAGCCTTGTATTCTTAGTTCCTTAGATCGGGATATAGTTTGAGATTGTTCTGTTTCTTAGATGAATAATATTTTCTGTCTTATAATCTTTTTGTCTTAATAAAAATAATTGAGAGAAGAGAAGCTGAAATTTTGCATATAAGTAAATACTAATTTTTTTAATTTCAGAATTTTTCTTTTATTTATTTCCAACTCTTAAATTTTAAAAAATTCTCTAAATATGGTTAAAAAGAGTTTTGCAAGATTTCCCGACTTCCGGCTCCTAAATTGTATTGAAAGTCTAAACTTATATTTAAATACAAAAAATATTTATTATTTAATGTACTAAAAAAGAAATTAGATAAGCAAATTACTAAAAAAGCTTTAAATAGTTGGTTAGATTAAAATAAAGATTCACCCAGAACAACTTTGTTTATTATAGTAATGTATTGTTTAAATTGCCTATTATTACACCAAAATTGTCTATATGCATTTTTAGATTGGCAAAAAATATTTTATTAACAAATATGAAAATAAACAAATAATTGAACCAAACGTTTTAATTAGTTAAATTGAGTGATAAAATTTGGAAAATTAGGAAAATATATAAATTATCTGATTAGTTCTCTTTGAATTTTACAAAATTTAAAATAAATTTAATTTAAAATTTAAATAAATTATTTTTGAAATTAATAGTTTTTATTAAATTTATTTTAAAAAGTTTTCCTTTTTATTTTTTTTGGTGCAATAAAAATGTAGGTGAGAGACAGAACAAAGTCTTCCAAAACACTGTCCAGACAAAACCTATCTCAACGTTTTTTTCACAGCATTATGACGGTCCATCTAAAAACTTTTTTTTGACAAAAAGTGCAACAGTTCATAGGCAATTATTTGAATTTATTTTTTGCACAGAAATTGCCTATTTACTTAATATTTTATCTAAGCAGATGCTGAACTTGTATTTTCCCCTTAGTTGACCTAAATAAAAATGTATATAAAATGTCTGTTTTTTAAATTATTTGTTTATTATTTTTCATTTTTTCCTCCCTAAAAAGTCTAAATAAAATTATTTTAATTATTACTTACCAAAAACACATTAGTGCATCTTTTAATTCGTGATCCGGTTTTTCATAATTTTAATGAATATCTTTGAGCTTTTTTGACTAGTTTTTAAATAAAAATTTTAAAAATACATAATTGAAAAATAAATTTATTAAATTAATAAAAAATAAATTTTATAAAATTTAATTATTAAATAAATTTAAATTATCTTAGTTAGTTTTAAGGTAAAATCTTTAAAGTAAAGATTTTACTAAAAAATTAACATTTCATTTTCCCTAACCAATTATGGAAAACATTTTAATAAATATTTTTTTATTCCTCAATCATTTTTGTTTTAAAAACATTTTTTTATTTTTCACAATTTTGATCACTTAAAAATTTATTTTTAAGCATTTTCATTCAAGTTTTTTTTCAAATAAAAATTCATATTTTTCTTTTAAAAATGAGTAAAACACCTACAGAGAAATCATTTGAAGATGATGGATATGAATGCTATAATCCTGTCTGTTCAGCTTTTCGTCAAGAAATGACTGAGAAATATTCTTCTCTTAAAGTACCTAAAAAAATTATTTTTTGGATATTTTAATTTTTAATTTAGTCTGTGGTTGATGGTCTAACTAAAAAAATTTCTGATCTCGAGTCAGATAAAAGTGTTGCTGGTGATCTTCAAAAGAAGATTGATACTCTTAACAAAAGATTAACTGACAGTATTAACAACCAAAATACAAGCATTTCGAGTTGCAATAATATTTGCTCTAATGTCATTAATAAAATTGATGGAGTTAATGTAAATAAATAGAATTTAAAGTTTAAAATTTATCGAAAAAAATTTTAGCAATTGAAGCGTGACATTGATGAAAAGATTGGAGAGTGGGCTAAGGTTGTGGCTAAAAATACTCCGACGCCTCCTTCTTCTGTAAATTTTTGTTTTTAATTTTTGGGAATTTTTTAAAATAATTTTTTATTTTTTTCAAATTCATTTTTAGATCTACAAACATTGCGAAAATAAATTAGATAAAATTTCTGACACCCAAAATTGTTGTGATCAGAATTGTAAAAATTCCAACGGTTTGTGTAACAACGGCAATGGAGTCGTTAGAATTCGTCCGGGAGGGAATTTTGCAATTTATCGAAGTTCGACACAAATTGACAGTTTTGGGAAATTTTTGAATTTTTTAAAATAAAAATTAATTTTAAGAAGAAAACCGTTTAATTACGGTTTTGGCCAAAAACAAAAATATGAGTGCTAATATTCCAAGTGACATGCAAGATAGTGTTTATGTTACTTTCTACTTTGAAGTGACAATCATGATTGATGAGGATGCTGGAAATGAGTAGGGAATTTGTTTAAATAGAGGGAAGGGCAACGAATGGTTTAATATAGTGAAATTTAGTGTAGGGTTTTGGTTAGTTGGGAGATAATTATTGGATTTTTCTAGTTATTCAAGATAAATTTCTAAAAATTTTTTATTAGTTGTGATGTTCAAGTTGGACTTTTGAAGGACGAGAATACCTATTATCGTATAGGCAAAGACGGAAAGTACCACACAACTGACAGAAACAACAACTCTATTTTTAGCGATCCAATTGTTGGAAATTTTGTTGTTGGTGTTGGACAGACTTTTGCACCTCGAAATATGCCGTCTGCTAAAATGCAACTTTTCTTTACTAAAGGCGGAACAAAACTTCGTAAGAAATTATTCTGAAATTAATTTGGGAGGGAATTTAAAATTTAATTTATTGTTGACACAAAATTCTGTTCTTAGTTTTTAATTAAGAAAATCTCCAAATTTTTCTTTTTAAAGGCAAGATTTTTCTTGTGGATGAGGAAGATATGCTTCCACATATTTTAATGAAAGGTGTTGATGTTGAAGTCAACTTTGGTGATGATTCATCCAAGCCTTTTGTTTATGACATCAATAATCACGAGGCTGCTTATTCAAAATAACAAAAAAACTTGAATGGAAAAGAATTTAAAGGCTTTGATTTTTTAAATAATTTTTTAAATAACATATACTGAATAATAGGTAGAGAAATTGGGAAATGATTTTTGGACTCTGAAAACAAATTTAAAAAAATTTCAATAAAAAATTTTTGTAAATGGATAGAGGAAGAAATAGTTTTAATTTTTTTGATTTAAAGCTAAAATTAAAAATTATTTTCCAAAATTTCTACTTTAAGAATATTCTTGTTTTCTTATTTTTACAACTTTTAAAAATTTTTTCATTTAAATTAACTGATTTGTTTGATAACCTAAATAAATATTTTGGCGATTTCTTTGTTGAATTCTCTTAATTTTACCAATGTTAGGTCTTTAAGAACAAAGGTTTCCGATCATTGAATGCCTCTTTGGGGTTGATTGAAAAATAGATTAAAAAATATTGTGGTTAATATATTATTTCATTTAATATAAATTGATCACATTCAAAACTTCTTAAGATGGAGACTGGAATTTTAGGTTCAAAATTTGAGGAATAATTTCCTATTTACGTTTTGAAATGCTAGGAATTTTAAAAGATTAAAAAAATTTCCGATTTGTTTTTTTCTAATTTAGATAATTTTCTACGTTTCTGATTTAAAAATAGACCCCTTTCTGGTGCATGTTCAAAACCCCCGATAAGTTTTTAGGTTCAAATAGCTCGAGAAGTACGCATGATTATTCCGAAAAATTTTTTATCTTGTAAAGTTAAATAAAAGTGATTTTATTACAATAGATTGTAAATAAATTTAATATCTAAGATTTATAGAGGTATATTATTTTGATTATTTAAAGAAATGCCAGTATATCAAAGTATATATTAATTAAAGAATAAAATTTTAAAATTCCATATCTTAGAAAAAATTCTTTCGTCTTATATTTATGAACCAATATGAATATCACTTTCACTATAAATACAATAAGTTCCATCTCCTTTATTGTTTTCCATGCCAAGAACGTTTGGATTTTTACCTTGATTATTTCCTTGGAATACTTTACAAGGAAATACTTGATTTGCTGTTGATCCAAGAATATGAATATTTTTGAGGGTAGCTACATCTCCATAATTTTTATTTACCCCAACAACATATTGTCCAGCTTGGAGGTTTTCTATAGTTAATCCATTCACATTTATTTTACGGTTACGATACTGTGACTGGCAATTACCACAAGTACGTATTCCTTCTCCAGCACCGTTTATCTTAAATTTATTTAATTTTTTTTTTAAATTTTGACTTTAATAGAGCGGCCAATCGAATTTCTATTGAAAAGACTGGTAAATTTATGTGTGAAAATACAAACATAAAAATTGTTGACATTTAGTGTTCCAGCCCCGTCAAATTGTATAATTTTCCCTTTTCCATTTTTTGCGCCTCCACCTTGAATTGTATATACTGCATCTGGATTAGTCCCTTAAAATTTAATTTTTATCATTCTACTTATATTAATCAACTCAAATTATTCTACTCAAATCTACACATTAAATTTCTCTCATAAATTATGTTTGGCACTTCAAAACCCCCTCCTCCTTTATTTTAAACTATTTCTAACCAAGAAGAGTAATAGAATCATCAGCAACATTTTCATTCCAACAATCTTCTACAATACAGCTTCCATTACAATGAATTCCATCAGCCCCAGAGAAAATACATCTTTTTATCGTAGCTCCTTCTTGCAATTGAAATACCGGAAACATAAATTCTCCACTCCCCCACTTTCCATTTTTTAAATTTGGCACATAACGAGTATATCCACAATCGAGGGATTTATTTACAAGATATGTTTGCTCTAACTAAATAAATTTATAAATACATAAATAAATATATCCCTTTAAATATTTATACCGGAATTGTATTTTTAGCTTGAGGCCAATCAACACAAAAACAAACTTCAAAAAACATTGGGAAACCAAAAATAATCAACAAAATACTAATCATTTTTTATTATTTTATTTATTATTATCTACCCTAAAAAAATTTTAAAAATTAATTGGTGCCCTTATGTTATCTTCCCACATATCCGCAAATGTTTGTCTGAAATTTTTCTTCTTCTCCTCCCATTATTCTACTTTCTTAAAAATTTAAAAAGATGGGAAAGGAAACTTTAATAATTTTTTGATCTAATGCTAACGTTGGATAATAGGCACCATGGGTGTTTTAATAGGTTTATTTGGAATTGATTCACTGTATTCACATAAAATCCTTATGGAAATAGAGAGATGTACCCAGTTATCAAGGCTCTCAAAGATTTTCCTACATCAAGTTCTGGTCGGACAACTATTAAAGTTTCCTTTCCTCCTTTTTAAATCTTTATGAAAGTAGAATCAAGGGGGTGAAGGAGAAGAAAAATATTTTTGTGATTTTAATTCTCATAGAAAAAAAAACTTTATCCCCATCATTCTTTGAAAATAATTTATAAATTTAGATTAAAATTTTTTAAAAATCTGAAATTTTAAAATTGGTGGAGATACTTTCGTATTAAATAATTTTCCTTGGATAAATAAAATATAGAGAGAAAGATAAAAAAAATATTTTAAAATAATTTCTGGTTAATATATTTTGTAGCATTTATATATAAATATTTTTAATCAAATTAAAAAAAAAATTATTTGCTTTAGCTATAAATCATCGTATAAATCATGTGCGTCATTGCGGCAGAAAAGATTATGGGAAAAGGGAGATAAAAGTCGCGACGGATTTCGTCTCTCCTTTTTTTAAAAGTTATTTTCTGCCACAAAAACGTCAAACGACTTTTATGTTAGCACAGTATTTAAAAAATCCACATTTTCTATTAAATTTTAATTTAATTTGTTTATACAGGTATTTAAAAATATTTTCCACATTTATTATAAGCTAGACAGGAAATTAAAAATAAAATTTTATAAAAATTATCTTTATTCGAGTATTTGAACCAAATTATCCACAACATACATATTCATCTTTTCTCTAACCCTTAACTCAGGGCTGTGTATTTTATAAATTAAAATTTTAAATTTCATTAAATAATAAAAAAATCAATTTTAAATTTAAATTTTTTAATTTAAAATTAATTTTTTTTTAAATTTTTTAGTGGAATTTATTTAAAATTTTTACTCAATTTATTTATAATATTCAGACAATTTAAGCAAATCTGAAACATTTAAGAATAAAAATTTCGGTTTCGAATCCAGATATCCGAAAATTTCGGTTCGAATATTTCACAGGATCTGCCAACCTTACGTTGAGCCAAAAGACGGAATGAGTATGGACATCACAATACCCATACATAATATTCAGGAAGAAAAAACTGGCCAATTTCAAAGTAACGGGGAAAATTGAACGTTTGAAATTGTTTGCTTTTTAAAGGAAAATCAGTTCGGCCAGTTTTCTGATAGAAAAAATTTCAAACTTCCAATTTTCCCCGTTAATTTGAAATTGACCAGTTTTCTCTTCCTGAAAATTATGGATGGATATTGTAGCTTCACGAGTTATACATATTTTAATGGAATAAATTTTACCGAGTGTGTATAAAACATACACCGGAGTGTATGTTTTATAAAATATTTAAATAAAAATTCTAAATTATAATTTGTTGGAAGCTTGTGGAAAAAAAAATTGGAGAAAAAAGTAGAGAAAAATAGAGAAAAAAAGGTATAAAAAAATTAAAAACAGAGAAAAAACAAAATAAAATTTTTAATTTAATTTGAATAATTTTATTTAGAAAATAAAATTTCATTTTTTAATCCATCCAAAAATTTATTTTTATTTAAATAAAATATTAAAATTAAAAATCCTTTAACTTATTTCTAATTTAATTTTATTTTTTCATTTCTCTTTATTCTTCATCAACTTTTTGTTCAAAATTTCCTTCTTTATTTAACAAAAAATTATATTTTTTATTTTGTAATAAAGGTAATATTTTAGCAATTATTTTACTAATTATTCCCTCCTCATTTTCTTCAACAATTCCCAAACAAAATTTAATTCCTTTTTTAAATTCTTCCCCTTCAATTAATTTACTAAAATATTTAATTTTATTTAAATTTTTAATTTTTCTTTTAATTTTCCCTTCTTTTTCATCATTACATTCTTTATTTAACGGAATAACCGATAAAAAATAATTTCCCAATTTTTTAAATTTTCCAAAAAATTCAATAAAAGATAAATTTTGAAGTGATTTTTGTTTATCAATATTTGCCGGGTCTACAAAAAATTTACAAAAATTTTTTCCAAAAGGGGGACGGAATTTTCCTTTACATTTAACTCCTCCTTTTAATAATCCTTCAATTTTTGTTAAAATTAAATAATTATTTTTTGGAAATAAAATAGTTTTATTGTCATCAAAATAATTTTCTTTGCTATTTTCTTCTTTTATTTTCCAATTAATATTTTCATTTAAAAGAGGAAAAATTTTAATAAGTTCCTTAAAAATAATTATTTTTTAATTAAATAAATTTGAATGGTCTATAGAAGAGATCAGTCTAAACTTTTCCTGGATCCAGAGTCCAGATCCAGGATTTTTGAAAATACCGATCTCTAGTCTATAGCTATTTCTCCTTCCACTTGTGCAAAAGCTTATTAGGCGGGTGGGAGAGAACCAGAATATCTTCAGTTGTTGGACTGATGTATAGCAACGATTGCGCCTATCCTATTCCTGAACTCGGGATTTTTATGTCAACGAGATCCCTTTAGGAATAAATAGCTTTATGCTTTATAAATAAATATAAAATTAAAATTAAATTACCAATCTTCTAATTAAATTTTCTTTAATTTTAACTTCAATACAAATATTTATTCCTTTTTTATGATTAATTAAATCCTCAGATGAATTTAAAAAATATGTCAATCTGACATTATTATTTACTAAGTGGAATGGATGAAAATGAGAATTAGGTTGTTCTATAAAAATGAGGGAGAAATTTTTGTAAAAAAAATTTTTTTAGTGTTTTTAAAAATATTTTTCAAACTTTTATTTTATTTTGTGCTTATCAATAAATAATTTTACAGGATCTACAATACAAAGAAAATTTTTTTTTAATTTAATTGAAATTCAAAAATGCAATTAGTTACAAAAAATTTACATACGTTCACATCCCTTCATAATCGGATTAATAAAAAGTTTATGTTCAAATGGCAAAAATGTTTTTATATTTCCTTCAATAATTATTTTTTCATTTCTTATTGTTAACGAATTTAAGGTGAAAACTTGTGGAGATTGTTCATTTTGAGGAAAATATTTATTTGCATTGTTTGTTTGAATAAAAATCTGTCCTTTTAATTCTTTTAATAAATAAACAGTCAAAAATAATTTTAGAAAAATATTTTTAATTTTTAACATTTTTGTTTTTTATCTTAAATTAATTAATTTGTGCTTTTAGTTATTATTTAATATAATCTATTAAATAATTTATTTCGTATTAAAATTTTTTGGAAGGAAAAGGAATAATAAAAAAAGGAATAGTAATAACTACTAAATCTTCTAAATTTAGGAATATCGGGGAGATTCGGGTATATAGGGTAATTAAGAGGGATATAGATGATATAGAGGAGATTGCTTCAAAAAATTAGGTGAAAGGACAAATATTTCTAATGACATAACTTAAAATAATACAAAAAAATATTTTTTAAAATTATTCTTTAATATTCTCTAATACATAAGTGACTTAAAAGTAACTATTTTTCAAGTTATTCAAATGGAATTGTTAATTATTTAGAGACAATATTTATTAAAATCCTTACAATCTTCACAGACTTATTAAATATTTTATGACGTTAGACTGACACAAAATGGTGTCAGTTAGACTGACACAAAATGTTAGACTGACACAAAATGGTGTCAGTCTAACAAAATTAGACGGGCATTTAATAAAAAATTAATTTTAAATTTATTCCCTGTTTGTTGCCCTTAATAATATCAATGATCAAATTTTTAATGATGAAATTAGTCTAGCTGTGAAAAAATAATTTTAATGTACTCTTTGGACTTTAATTTAAATCCCAATAATAAGGGAGCTAATTTTTAAATAAAAAAATTTAAGCGGGCTTTTGAGCGGGATCAAGATGAGCCTTTGAAGTTGGAGGCTTTGAAGTATTTAATAATCCATTTAGATAGGAAAAAAATTAAAATGTAAATTTATAGGAATTTTTGTTAATAAAAAACTTAGTATCTAAGCTGAGGAATTTTGCCTTGTTCTCCTTCGAAACTTGTTTCAGGTTAAATTTTAAGAATTTTAATTATATTATTTTATTTTTATTTATCACTTTAAACGGAAAATAAATTTAAAAAACACTTTTACTTTCATTTTTCTTTCAAAAAAAATAAATTGACGGACCTTTCACAATCTTTCTCCATCAATCCAATCATTTTTTTTATTTCTTCCGTCCACCTACATAAATTTACCTTTTACTTGTTTTGCGCGTTTAACCGCCACCAATAGAACATTAAAAACTTTTCTCATTAAATTAAATCTTTTAACGTTTTTGACATTAAATAAGAATAAGTAAATAATTTTTATAGTATTTTACTTTAAACCCGGAAAAACAATTTATTTTTTAATTTTTGGGTGGTCTGGGGATAATAATTATTTTTTGAATAATAATATAAATGGGCGAGGACAGACAGCTTTGGAATATATTTGTGGGAGAGCGAGGTAATCTTTGTATCCAATGATTAGGGTTGGCGCCCGATCCGGTCCGAAAGATCGAATCGGGCATCGAATTTTGACTCGGTCAACCGGCCCGAAAAAATGACAAGAACGTTGGCCTGACGCGAAAACCCCAACCCTACCAATGACGCTTCTTTGTTTTACTAATGAAGTTAATCTCGATTTTCTAAACTTTCTTTTTTCCGCAAATTCTCAATTCAAAGAAACTTCTCTTAATTTATAAAATTTCTCAAAATTTAGTAATTTATAAATGACATTTAAATGTCAAACAAAAATATTATCAATATTAACTCAACAATCATTAACAATTTATTTAATATTTTCTTTAAATATTTTAATTTTAAACGCTGATCAACAATTGCCAGCTCAAGAAAAGGAAAATAATAATAAAGAAAATAATTCTCCTGTCCAAACAAATTGTGTTGATTCGGATCCAAAATGCTCTTTATGGGCTAGTCAAGGAGAATGCCAAACTAATGCTATTTGGTGAATTTATTTTTTTGTTTGTTAAATAGTACTACCGAGATGTTTATGAAAATTAATTGGCTTTAAATGTTTAGTCCCATTAAATCCGGAAAACTGAAAAAAGAAAGACAGTAAAGAAAATTAACAAAAATCACAAATATGTACTTAATACAAATTATCAGTATACCTACATGTGTTTAATTAAAGGATGATGACAAATTGTCGACAGTCCTGTCAAAGTTGCCAAGGTGGTGATCGCGCCTGGCAATTACGAAGTGAATTAACTAAAAACTATGATAATTCAACTTCTGCAAATGCTACAAGAATTGTTTCTGTTGAAAGTGTTAGAATACAACATATGGAAATTGTAAGTGGATTTAGAAATTTCAGAAACATTCTTCCCCAAAAAGGATGAAAATAAAGAACAAGCTAGAGTTTTTGGAAGGCTTGTACTTTCCTGGAATGACTCCAAAGTTAGCTGGGATAGAGAAAGTTGGGGTTTGTCTTGGCTAAACTTCTATTGGGTGCAGGTGTGGACACCACAACTTTTACAAATTAACGCGTTGGTTAAATACATGAATTTAAAAATTATTTAATAAAAATAGTCCTAATCCCTCTCCTGGACAAATAACAGGCAAAGTTTTAGCCGCAAACTATACTGGACAAGTATTTATGTGGACTGGCAAGTTTATATATTTTAATATTTTGGATTTTTAAAAATTTCTTTGGATAACAAAGAGTGAGAGAGAGATAAGTGAAAGTACCTCTAAATCACATTTTTAGACTTCAATTTTGTCGCTCCATTCAATTTTGAATATCAAGACTTCCCCAAAGACCGTCAACGTATTTGTTACCAATTCGATGATAAAAGATATTTTGCTGTTAAATTTATTGTTTCAGAAGAAGTTCGTAACCGACAGCATGAGTCTATTCAAGATGCTCATGTTTCTGGTTGGGATATTGAACAGCTGGATATTTCTGTGAGGGAATTTTTGTTTTTAGTTTAGAGAGCAATGGGCGCTTTTGAGGGCATAATTATTGTGTTTCCCAAAAAAATATTTTTTTTTATTTTGAAGGACAGCAAATATACAGTGCAAATATTGGGTGACTGGCGTCAAAACCCTTTCGATATTCAAACCACAAATTGTGAACTTTGTATTGAATTACGGCGCTCAGCAGTTTATTACTTTACTGAAATGGTCTGTCCAGCATTGGTTAGCTCTGTATTGACACTTTCTTCTGTCCTTTTTCAATTAGCGTTGGGACAACCAGCAATGCTTTGTTTTAGTATTTTGTGCCAATTAATGGGATTACAATTATTAAATGCTCGATTACCTTCTTATACTGGAACAATACCGACAATATGTAAAGAGAAATTAAACTCTCGCTTAGTTGTTTAATTTGGAAAGATTGAAGGACTTGAATTGAATTAATTAGGAGAAAGTATAAAGCGGGATAGATTAGCTAACATTTAAAATAGAATCGAATAAAATAGAATCATAGAGGAGTAATGGCAATAATCAGCTGATTACTGAAGTATAATTTAAGGATCAGCGGAAATGATTGAATTAACTGAAGGCTATTCTTAGCAGAGTGAATAAATAAATAAAGATGTAAGGAACTAAAGTGGATATAGTTTCTATGCAAGCTCAATCCCGTGAAATATCCCAGAATGAAACAAAGTCAAAGACAATTAAGCGAGAGAATTGTGTATTAAAATAAATTATTTAAATTTTTATTTAAGTAAAATATACTTCTTTCAATCTACTTATCAGTAGTTTCCTCCTACTCTCAACAATAATTTTGCGACGAATTTCTCAAGCTAATTCCAACATCCCTCTCCCACGTTTTATCTACACACTTAGCAGTCTTTTAGATAAATGTATGCCATTGCCAAAAGGTGGAAAAGATTTACTTGAGGAAGACAGCAATAATGGAAATACTCCACTTGGAAATTATTCAGAAATTGCTTTAACTTTAAATAATTCATTATTTTCTGCAGCAATATTTATTTATATTTTGGCTTTCATTTTCTCCTTTCTTTTATGATTTAAACGGGACTAGTATATGTATATTAATTTAGATATTGATAGAAAGTGATTTATGAAATTCTTATTATATCTTTAAATTTGTGTTTTGTAAAGAATTTTATTTTTATACGATTTTATTGTTTAATTCTTATTAGTCTTTCACTTTAAAATTAAAAAATAATTTATTAAATTACTTGACAATTTTTTAGAAAGAAATTGAAAACAAAATAAAAATATTTGTTAACAACAAAAAATCAACATAATTTTCAGAATAGGACAGTAGATGATAAAGGAAATAATTCTCAATAACCAGGCGATTTCTAATAATAAACTCGGACTAAAATATTATTGAAATCAAATTTTAAAAACATTCTAACTTTAAACAACTCACTGATCCGTCATTTTCCATCCTCCTCGTCTCCACTACTTGAACTAGAACTTGAATCTGAAGACATTTGTTCAACTTTTGGAATTTGCATTGTTCCATCATTAGAAGTTTGTTGTTGTTTCAATCCTGGTGGCAAATTTATGGACATTTGAAGTTGTTGGCTAGATGACATTATATAAGAGCCTTGAGGATGTTGCTGAGCAGCAACTAAAAATTTATTATATAGCAGTGGGGGCAAAAGTTCAAATTCTATTTAAATCTAATTATGTGGTTCCCCTCTCACATCCAAAAAAGATTTTATAACAATTTTTATAATTTAATATCTTCCTATCCCCAATCACCTTGCATTGTAGCAGCAGTACTTGGACTGACCATTTGACCTTGCTGTTGTTGTTGACTACCTCCAGCAGCACCCATCATTATTCCGAAACGAGGACTTTGTTGTGAACTGCTCCTTTGTAAAATTTTTGGAATATTACGCATAGCAGGAGATGAGAGACGTGGACCAGTTCCTTAAAATAATTTTACAAAAAATCTAAAAATCTCTTTTCTCTTACCACTCCCTGGCGGCCGCCCTCTCGGTGAACCACTACTTCCTGCTGTTGAAGTTCCTCCTAAAGCATTTAGAAAAACATTTGCGGATGAAACAGTGCGTGCATTTGGAGTAAATGTTTTTTGCCGTGGCATTCCAGGAATGTTAAAAAGAGCTGTGGATGTATTCATTTGGTCTTGAGAATTAAAAAAATACAAAAATAATTAGAATTTGCTATTTCTATAATACTCTTTGAGTAATTAAAAGTATCCTTAATAATCACCTCGACCAAGTTATTACGAAAAAGAAAATTCTTTTTACTGGTAGACTGGATTTAATTTTAAATCATATTGTATCTACATATCAGTCAAGTAAATAAATTTGAAAAATTAAAAACATTTCTTAAAAATTAAAATAATACTCATTTGCTGTGTTCTGCTCAACAACAAATTACTAACTCTAAAATTTGCTTCAGTTGGATAAGGCCTTGATGGATCTCCTTGTTGCCAATAAACAGAGGAAGCAACGGAATGATTTTTGCTTATTAAATGAGCATATCGAACAATATCTTCAGAGAAAACACGATTCATTTCTGATTGTTTTACCGATTTTAGTTTCTTTTCAGCCTATAAATTAAAGAATATATTTTTAAAAATTCCTACTAAACCTGAAATGTTGCCTCAACTAAAGAATTATCAATAATTTTAAGTTCACTGGCAATTTTGCTAATTAAATTCTCTCGAGAATCAACCAATCCCTCCAATGTTCGAATATAAGTTTCTCGTTCTTGATGTGCATTTACTGAAACATAAATTGATAAAAATTACATAGAATGGAAATATTGAAGGGATAAAGGTCAAGAAACAATAGAAAAGGGGCTAGCATTTTATTTTGGGGACACGTCCAAGTAGACGCGCTGCCTTAACGGTGCAAAGCCATAACCTCTTGGAAAATGTCTGGACCTTATCAATTTTGGTACCAATCTCTAGCTCGATGAGGAATCGTATGAAATAATCGAATTTCACCTAACAATAGAAATAATATTCTAATCTTTAAAATAAAAAAAAACTTCTTTAAAAACCTCTATTAAGTAAATCCACAAACTCCACTTGTTTCTGATTATATTGCTCAAGAATAAATGAAATATTTGATTGAAGTTCCTTTTCTGTCAATTTCTTGTCAATATATAAACATTCGAGTATCTTTAATAATTTTAGAATTTAGAAATTAAACACAAGAAAACCTGTTTAATTAACAATTCCAGATCATTAATAACATCAGTCAATTGCTCCTTAAGTCCCAAACTTTTTAAATACATATTGAAGTTTAATTAAAATTAAAATAAAAGATTATTTAATTTAAAAGAAATTCTGATCTGAAACATTTAAAAAGAAAAATAAAGTCATAAATTTTATATTTTTTATAAAACAGAAAAAACGTTACAAATTAATTTAAAACAAAATAGAAAAGAGTTTAAAAAATGAAAACAAAAATAAAACCCGGACAGTTCGAGTTATCCAACTTGTACATATTTTTAATACTAAATTTTGTGTGCAATTTTACAGTTAAAGGCTCTCGTTCTATGTGAAGCAAAAAACCAAAGGGAAAAATAAAAACTTTTAAATGAACTGACCGGCACCCAATAAAAAAATAAACCTAAAAAAGAGAAGAATCACTGAATGATGAAGTGAGAAAAATAATTTCAATAAAGCATTCCTTTCAAAGCTCATCACGTTCACCTTCACCATCCTTTTTAAATTCAGACTCTTCTTTCTTTTCGCTCTTCCCATCTTCCAAGTTTTCTCCATCCTTTTTGTCATCTTTATCAGTTTCTTTTTCAACATTCGTTTTTTGATCATCTTCTATAAATTTTAAAATTTTATAGAGGAAAAATAAAAGTTAAGTAAATTAAAGCAACAAGGATATTCAGTTAAGGAAGAAGCCAGGATTAATGAAATGAAGAGGTAGATCCTTTATGACTTGAGGCCCTAATAAAGATTTATACATAAAACCAGCCACGCCTAATTGTATATAAGTAAAATTTAAAAACTGAAAACAAGCTAGAAATTTAAACGAGTGCCTGAATATCGCTTCATCCCGTCTTTTATCACCAACATCATTCAAATAAAAATATACGTCGATTAGAGCAACAATAAAAATAGTAAGAATATTTAGCCCAATTGCTAACGGTTTTTGATAGGCGAAAAAGACAAAAAATGAAATCAATAAAAGACACAAGTATGCAATTAAACGAAGTAATTGAATTGGCCCGATGAAGAATGGAGAAGGGTGAGCTACAAAATTTTAGGATTTTTCTAATATTTTTTACTCAAACATTAAATTTTGATTAACTAAAATAAAACCTTCAATATCCAATTCACAATTTCCATCTTTAGAACGTTTGTGGCCTTCCTTGCATTTACATTCATAAGAGCTATAAAATAAAAATTATTTCTAAATTTTATAATAAAATTCATTAATATGTATCACCAAAATAAAATATAGCCTAATCCCAAAACCCTAGTTCGGCTGTAATTCTAAAATCAAATCGGAATCTTAACCAAACTATTTTTTTCCGCTCCACACAAATGAACGTTAAAACATTTTTAATTAAATATGAATCACCCTGGAGTATTGACGCAAACTTCATTATCTTTTTGACATTTTAGTTCATCTTCCTTGCATTCATCAACATCTTAATTGATATTTTTAAAAATTTCTAAATTTAATTAAAAACCTATACAGCCATTTTCCTCATCCATTTTATATCCACTTCTACAAGCATTGCAGCCTTTTGGCCCAGCAAAAGTGCATCCACTACCACAGCCGTCAAAACATTCTTAAAAGATAAAAACTGAAATACAAATTTAGAATAATTTTCTTATTTTTAATTTTTTTAAATTCCAATTAAAATAACCAAATTATAAAGAATCAGAGGACCATGACATTCAATAAATGTAGCATTTTGTGTTATTGCAAAGAAGCTGGAATCACAATTGCTACATAATTTTCCACTATAGCCACGATGACAAGAGCATGTTCCATTCCCAAAACGTTTGCCGTCTCCCTTAAATAAAATTCGTTATTTATAAAAATCCTATCAAGTCAATTAAAGTTTTGAGCAAGGCAAATATTCTCTTTAAAAATTCTATAAGAATTCAAAAATTACATCACAAAATCCTCGTCCAAAACACGCCTTTTGGGATTCTTTTAAACCAGGACATGCTGAGCATTCAGGGCCAAAATAGCCAGAATCACAGCAATAGGAAAGTTTTTTGACGCAAAGAAATGTTTCTAAACTTGGATCAATTTCTTGACGATTGTAAAACCAGTCTTCCAAATGTTCTTCATTTGTTTCAGCAAGTGAATGACACTGTGAATAAAGAGAAAATAAGTAAAAAAAATTAAGAGAAACCTTAAATCTTTCATCTTTTTCATCATCCTGACAGATATGTTCCATAATTTCAACAAAACGAGTTTCGCTTTAAAAATGATAAATAAAAATTAAAAAAGTAAATATTTACCTTGTCTTAAATTTTCCAAGTTTTTTCTCTTCCCAAGCAGTATTTCCACCACCAAAATGTAAATTTTCAGTTTTAATAAGACCCTTTAAAAAATATATTTAAAATTCAAAAAATCATTCCAACCTCTATAAATGTTTTTGATAAAACTCTGCAGGTTTTACATTGCTCCTCAATTTTTAAAGATGGAAAAAGATGAAATAAATAAAATAAATTAATTAGAAATAAATACATTTTATAAAATAAGCGTCTTCTGAATATTAGAAAAAAATATTTTTTACAATAACATCTAAAATGAATTTTTAAAAAATCTAAAAATCAATCAAACATTTAAAGATCCAATAAAAATTTGACACATAAGGATTGGAAAGGTAAACAATTTGAATTTTTATTTAATTATTTAATTTTGGCAAAATGTTTTATAGCTGACAAAATATCCCAAAAATAAAAATTCTCACAAAAATTTTATTTTTTTTCCTGTTTTTAGGATCGTGTTTTTTCGTACTATTTAAAGAAAAAAAAATTTTCCATACTAAAACCCATATTTTTCTCAGATTTAACTCACAGAGGTTTATTTTCTGTCAATGTTATTGCAATGAAACGACGGCAACAACGGAAGAAAGCGAGCCCAGTAAAGCAACCTGAAACAAATTCTCGAGAAGAGCGTCAGCAACGAACGAAACCTTCATCGCGGATTCCTCTTCAAAGTAACAAAAAACGTGGCGCCCGTGTTGAAGTTAAGTCGGAAACAGCAAATCTTGGAAGATGGGGTTCAAAGGAAATTAATAATTTAGCGGTATATTTTTTAATCGATGATTTTTTTAATTTCTAAATTTTAGATGGCGTTGGGACTTGCTGTCAATCCTCGTTCGGACGAAGATTGGGAAAAGATTGCTGAAACTGTTGGGAAAGGATGTACACGTAAAAGAAGCGGGGAAGAATGCAAAATGCGAGCTGAAAAGACGGGCTTATTGTTAACTGCTACATCTACTTCAAATCATGTCAGCAACGGACGTTGTACTCAACTCTCAAAACCTGCACGGCGTGATAAACCGATAAAGTCTCTCTTTAGCTCTGAATCGGAAGAATCAACGAGCGAAATTCATCGAAGACATTATGATGATTTCTTTGCAAAACAGGTTATATTTAGAAGGGAATATTTTCTCTATTTGACTTCGGGGTGAATTTATGAATATCTTTCTGATTTTTAAGCGTAGTAGATTTAAAGATAGGTACATTAGGTGATATTAAAAAGATGTCTTCCTGATTTTTATTTTTGATTTCCAGAGCCGATTTACTCATTAACTAAATTTATCATAAATTTTAGAAATCACCAATCACAGAATGTTTGGACATGGACGACACTTTGGTGCGTGTATGCAGCACTGAAGTTTCTACTTATCCATATGTGCGTCTTCGTAGCACCCGACGTCCGTTTATGATGAAAATCTTGTTTGAGGATGGTTCTAAAGACGATGATGGGGATTGCTCTTTTAGCGAGATTGAAACGAATGGATAAAGCAAAACAGTAGGGAATAAATCAGGGATCGCATCTTCCGGTGATTTTGTTTAAAAATGTTTCTTTATTTTACCTCAACAATGTAAGAGCTTAATTCACCCAAGTTAGGTGTTTTTTTCTAATTTAGATTGTATTGTATATTTGCTTTGATTTTTCATTTTTTCTAAACAATTTTTGCAATTCTAAAATAATTTTTAAAATTCAAAGCAAAAATATTTTTTTTCGATTTCCATAGATTTTTGTTTTCATTTCCTGTTTGGTCTCAATTTGATGTAAATTATGTAAATTCTACCTCTTCCAAAATTATGATAGTTTTTCTATCAAAATTGTTCCTATCTGTGCAATTATAGTAAATGACCTTGTGATTTCTCACATTTGTCAGATTTCTAAAATAAAATTGTTAGTCTTCGTAAGTGTTCTAAATACCTAGTTCCTCTTAAGGACGTTTTTTTAAAAATTATTTATAGGTATCAAAAATTAATCAAATCTTTAAATGTTTATCGATAAATTAGAAAAAAGAGTATTAAATTTTACAAGAAAAACAATTTACATTTTAAAGAAAGTATGTGTTGGATACAGAGTGGTTATATAAATATATAGTTGAGATTAGAAGAATAATTATTTACAAGTGAATAAAGTATATTTAACTATAATTTAGTATTATCCAAAATACTTCTATGTATTTACCAATTGTTGACTGATATATTTTTTCTAATCTCAACTATTAAAAATAAAATTACCAAAAAAGAATGTTTTTTATATTGTAAAAATAACTTAAAAAACATTTTCAAATCCTTTCAATTCCATTGATTCTCATAAGCAGCTTCGTGCTTTCCAATGTCGTAAGTGAAAGGCTTGTTGTCATCCATGCCAAAGTTGACCTCTGCATCGCAATTCTTAACAATGATGTGTGGAAGTAAATCAACATCTTCTGACATCAGAATTGTCTTGTCTTAAAAATTTGATTTAAATTTTTGAGATAATGAGAGAATGGAGGTTGGATTTGAACAATTTTATCAACCAATTAATTTTGTGTGATACTGATGTGAACATACTGGGGTTCCCTTTAACGGTAACGTGTTTTACCAGAAAAGTTCATTTTCTTTCAAAAATTCATTCTAAGGAAATTAAAAAGAAAATCATAGTCAGGCATAAAAAAATCATAGTCAGGACAAACAAAAATTTAAAATGTTCAAACCGATTTGTTTCCCATTCATTGTAAAGAATATTTGGGTCGGTGCATTTGGCTTGTTGCGTGGAGGAAAGATCTGACCAACTCCAAAGACGACACTGCCAGTTAGAGGCTCGCTAAACATTCGCTTAGTAGTAGCAGTGTAATAGTGACCATCACTACTAACGCGGAAGAAGCAATTCGTGTCCTTATAAAGACCAAGTTCTGCTTTCCAACTAAAAATAATTTAATGTAGCATTGAGATCGTAGAATTTGAGAACTTACTCCATATTCTCATCAGTGTCCGGAATGACCTTCATTTCACAATAGAACACAACATAAGTCTGTCCTGAGACGTCAGAAGGGATATTAGCCCTCATAAATTCACTCTCAGCAACGACCATTATTGGACAATTACCTTCTTTAAAAGATTTTTATTTATATAAATATTCAGAAAAATAATAATAACCAAGATTCTGAGTAGAACTCAGATATTTTGCCAAAATACCGCATTTCTGTATCTTGACGATTCCATTACCATTACGGCAAAGAGAACCGGCAGGCAAACATTTCGAATCACAACAGCTCATAACCTCAGCAATTTTTGCCAATTTGTTTTTGGACAAAACAAACATCTTGAAATTAAACATTTAATGATTTTCTGAAGGTTTCAAGAAATCTTAGGAGATAAAATTGTAATATCAGAGAAGAGAAGCAAAATAGAGACCAATTTTTAGCCAAATACTACAGAATACCGTAAATACTCGAATAGAAGCCCATCTCTAATATAAGCCCATCTGAGAGGACCCATTGAAAAATACAAGCCCAGGGCTTCTATTAGAGTAATTACAGTATTTACTATTTTTCCTTTAAACTCACCGTTATAGGTTGTGGTGGAATGTTTCGTTCCACCAGCTTTTTGAGTTGTTCCATCGTTGAGTCAGCTTCTTGTTGCTTTCCAGACTGCTAAGAAATACAAAAAAATTAAAAATTTTCTTTTTAATTTCGTACATGGATTTCTCCAATTTGTTGATAAACATTAGTAACTTTTAGTTGTAACTCCATAACAATAGTACAAAGACTATCGTATTTGTCCGCGTTTTTCTTGAGATTTTCGTCCATAGCAGTCAAGCGTTTAATCATTTCATCACGAAATGTTAAACACTCCGAGTTGGTACAAGATTCAATGTCGTCAAGCGAGTTAGCGATAGATATGGTAGATAATTTTCGATCCATTTTCATGGAAAGAATTTGATAATGCTTAAAATCTGATAGTGCTTAAAAATAAATAAATTGAGGAAAATTTTAAACAAAATAAAATGATAAATTTAAAAACAGAAGGTAGAAAGTTAATAATTTAATAAATGATTTTTCTAATTTGGCAGTTAATGCTATATTTTCAGTCAGTTAAAGCCAGTTAAAGCTATATCAGTTAAAGCTATATTATGTTAAAAAAATATATTGATAATTAAGTAGAAACTTAGTAGATATTTAATAAATAAAATGAATAAATGATTAAAAAAAGTAGATGGACAGGCATTTTATACTTGGTCATTTACTGTTGTAATTATTTAGGTCATCTAATGGCAAGTGAAAATATTCAAAGTTTTGTCTGTTTTTTGATAAAAGAGTGTAATTAGGCAATTTTTGCATTAATAAATTCAAATATATTTGCTTTAAGACTGTTACACTTAAATTGTGAGTAAAAGAAATAAAAATAAAATAAAAATAGTACAACTTGTCTTGAAAAATTTGAAATTTTGAAATTCAAAAGAAGCTGGATTAGATAAAAATGATATTGAATTCTAATTTAGTAATTCTGTTTTGTTATTAATTCGTAGAAAAGAGAAAAGATATGTACATAGTACCAAATTAATTAAAATTTAAAATATCGACTTTTGTTAATAATTTTTATGAACATTTCCAAAGAACGATGTCTCTAATTTATTTCAAATCTCAAATCTCTAAAATCAAAGGAAATGTTTATCTGAAAACCCATAAAATTTGCTACAAACTTAGGTAAATTTGCCGTTAAAAAATTCATGGAGATAAAAGCCAAGAAGTTGAATCATTTGTGGGGTATTTTAGGAGGTTTAGGAGTTCCGTACTATTTTATAGAAAAACTATGGGCTTTTAGATGGGTTTAAAATAAAATTTTTAATGAAAGCTCTATGGTGTTAAAATATTTTTTGAAGTACTGTATTCCCACATTCCAAGTCCGAAAAAATTTGTCGTCTTGGCAAGTGACCAAAATTTAATTAGGTAGTCAAATTGTAATCTTTAGATTTTTAAAATCACATTTATCATTAATAACAATTTTTTAATTTTAAACAGTTTTTTTCTTTGATTTTTACGATTTCATCTTGATTTTCAATTATTCCAAAAACTATAAGCATAAAAATATTTTGTATAAGAAGTACTTATCATCATTATAATTACTATACCTCTTCTAAATATACAAGTATTGTTATTGAAGAATGTTTGAGATGAAAACAATAGGATATTTTTATGTTTGTTCTTTTGTTAAACAAAAAATATTTTTTTGTAAATTTAAGAAATAAAATAATTAACAAAAATTAAATAGTTTAACGGAGACTTCTACATAATCTGATATAATTTATCATAAAAATTGTCCATAATTTCATCCCTGACAATTCTAAAAAATCACTTCATATATTTCCACCCCCGAATTTGAAGTTGCTACATATTTTTCTGCGATAAATGAGGAATAATAGAGTTCAATTTAGCTGAGTTTATCGAAAATTAATAATTAATAAAAAATAGCAGTTTATATTTCAAAGAAGCGTTCATCGAATAAAATCATTCAATAAATCTTCTGACAGTCTGTTGTTGCTACCTGACAGCTTTGGCCTTTAAATAATATTTTCTAATTTTCTCTTTCTCTTTTTCTAATTTGTTTTACAATAAAAATATGTAGTTATTTCTATGGCCACAATTTAAATAAATATATTATTTTGTTAATTAAATAATAAAATTATTTTTGTTAAATTTAATATTTAGTTAAATCTCCATTTATTTTCACCCAAAATTACATAACACTTTCGATTTTACATACATATTTTAAATTATTTTTGGTGACTGTTTGTGTGGTGGTAGGCTGCCTAAATGATAATCTCAACCTTGAATACACTCAATTTTACATAAATTTTGCTGTCCCGAGAGTGTATGTAAAATCAAGATTCTTTTGTATTGGAAAAAGTTAATCTCTAACATTTAAGTGGGGGCTTTATTACTAACAATAAGTAACTTACTATTATTATTTCCATCACCTTAAAATTTTCTTATTTAGGTAGTTCTATTGTTTTTCTTATATTTTTTATGAAGTTGGTTTCTTTAAGATAAATTCACATTCATTTGTGATAAACTAACCATTCGAGATTCGATATTTCTAAAAGAAGTTACCCTTGCTGCTGTACAAAAATTATTAAAAATCTTTTGACTTTAAACTCTTACTTTCTTATCTAATTTTTGTTCAACTTATTAAATAAATAAATATTTTTAAATTTGGTCCAATACCCTAAATATATTTAATATTTATTTTCTCTCTCATTTACTACTTATAATCCTTTGTTTTATTTAACTTTCAGGATCATGTATCACGTCGAAGAATTAAAAATATATTTATTTATTTACTTTCTTCCATCCTCTTCCTCCCACTTTCTTTTTTCATTTTTATCGCTCGCATGCCTTTCCCCCCTTTCAATCCACAAAAATATTTTCCCGGCGGTCTCGACCAGGACGCTTTTAAAACCAACAACATTCCCTATAATACACGTCTCCTTTGTTTGTCCCTTCTCCTTCCTTCCCCTCCATTCGCGATCAATCTCCCCAACTCATCCCTTACTTTTTTAGCATCTATCCATTCATCTACCACTTTCATAAGCGATTTTAGCAACACATTTATTTCTTTTAAATATAATTTTGTTCAAAGTCAAACACTTTTTCTATCTTTTTTTTTATTTTTGATAGCACACATTTATTTTTTTAGTTTTTAGATGACACACAATATTTTGAATTAAATACTAACACATTTTTACTTTTTTTTTTATTTTCTCTATTAAAAGTGAAAACTCTGTTGGTTAATTTCTTAATTTAAATTTTTTTCTATTTAATTTTAAAATTTTTGAAATTAAATCCTATCATTGTTTAAATAATTAAAACAAATAATTGATCAAAATCATCAGATTTTTATTTAAATATTACTTAGTATTTTAATTAAAATTTTCTTCATTATAAAAATTTGTTTATTAACTTAATTTTCCATTAACCTTATAATAAAATAAAATTAAGAAAGGAATGTTTCTTTCCCTAATTATTTCTTGCGGGATTTCCTTTATTTTTACAATTAATTCTTTTACTTTCTTTCTTATAACCAAATATTATTATTAAATATTTTTGATTCTTTCCTCCGATTACGCCCATTAATATAATATAAATAATCTATGTAGTAATAAATATACATTAAATAAATACATACTCCATCCATTTTCTTTACAAAAAAATAAATTCTTGAGTTAATTAATTATTTTTGTTTGGTTTTTAATTTTTTTGAGAATGGGATATGGAATCTTAGAGGATACCTATATTATAAGGTATTACTATTATCACAATGTTCGAGCCCAAAAATTAAAAAAAAGAATTGGTGAAGGGAGTGAAATTTTCTGTTCAAAACAAAGAATCTCTTAGTATGTTTTGCATTTTTGTAAAAGAAATGCAAAAATTCCTTCCGTAGAAATGAAAGGATTTACTTGGAGGGATTATCTCTACAAAATAAATAATCTCCAAATATTTTTGTTGAACACAAATCCCTCAAAATAAATGATTTTTATCTAAATATATAAAATATTTTAAGCATTTTATTTTGATTTTATCTAGAAATAAATTGAAAAAAATTAATAAATATTTTTTTTGAATATTTTTTTTGGTTGTCAATAAGGGGCATTTTCCGCGAAACTCTTATTTTCAATTTGAAGCAAAAATAAAAAGGAAAATATTTTTTGGTTTCTTTTTGTTTGTTAATTTCTTTTGTTCAAAAATTAAACAATACACGTTATAAACACTTGCACAGATTTTAGTATTAGAAGTAGAAACCGGACATTAAATCGATATTAATCGTTAGACGAATATCGGTATTGCAAAACGATATAATTTGACCGATCTCTAATTGGACTATTATAATTAATTAATGTAAGCCTTTAGAGGCAAAAAGTTTAAAAAATAATAGAAGGTTTTTTGATAGGTTTTCTCCTCTCGTGAATGTATTCTAATTTAAAGAAAATTATAACTTATTTTCTGGTCAAAAATCAAGGATTGTGGGAACTCAAATATTTAGCTATTTAACCTGAAATTTTCTATATTTTATTGTAAAAATTAAACTTCTAATCACTGAATTTTTGTTAATTTTTCTTTTTGAAAAGGCCTAACACTTCAAATTATTTTTACACATTTTCTCTAATAATCAAAATAAACTAGAAAGAAAATTTTTCGAAAAGGGGATGTTTTTTTGTTTTTGAAAGAACAAAAGATTGGAAAATAAATTGAAAGGAAAAAAGGAGGGAAGGGAGGAGGGAGGCTGTCTTCTTTATTTAGCGATTCATGTCGCGCATTTATCGTTATTAACAAAAAACCACTTTTTTCTTTTTTCTCGTTCATTTCATTCTTCAAATCAATTAACCTTTCTTTACCAGTTAATTTATTAGTGGCTAATTCGTTTTACCACCCAATAAAACATTTTTTTCTGCAAAAGTTTTTGTTGTACTTTTTATTTTATTTATTTTTTAATTAATTAATTTAATCACTTTTTTAGCAAAAATTAAGACTTTTTTCATATCTCTTTTTTATCCCAAGTTTTTTTCTCATATCCCTTATTTCCCTCATTTCCCTTCTAATCTACAAATATAATTTCTTTTGTTTTATTCCTTTTATTATTTAAAAAATGATTTTTATTTACCGTAAATGCTGAAATAATTACCCTCTCTCAAATAATTACCCCCTAGTTATTTTACTCAAACTTTAAAAATATTTAAAGAATTACTATCAAATTTAATTATTGGAACATCTTAAGACTCAATATCAAAAAATAAATCAATTTTGTCCATGATTGAGATAACCTAAATCCAGCACATCCTCTCTAATAATTACCCCCTCCAGCGAGAGATTAAAACGATAATTACCCAGGGTAATAATTATTCCAGCATTTACGTTATTTATTATTTTCTTCTCAACAATTTGTCTCTAAATAATTTAAAATAATTTTATTTAATTTTTAATTAATTATCTTTCTTTTCTTAATTAATCATTTTCGTTTGTTTTCATCAATTTTTTAACCTTTCCACAATATTAATTTAATTAATTTAAAAGATAACAGGGTAAACATTAATGAAAGAAAATATTTTCTTTAAATTTTAAATATAAAAATAAGGCCACTTTTTTAATGGTAGTACTTTTTATAATTTATAACTTTTTTTTATTTTTATTTAAAAAAAGAAATAGTATTACAAAATCAATTGGATTAGAAAAGTGTTAAAACGCCACGAAGTGATTAAAATAAAAGTAAATAAATATAATAAAAAATATTATTTTTTGCCAAACAATTTACATATTTATTTATTTTTATATACCTAAATATTTTTTGTGGAACAATTAAGTTAAGTTACCGTATTTACTTAAACAATTACTCCCTCCCTATTAATTACCCACTTCAGTCAAGGATTGAATAAATGATTACCTACTTAAAATTATTAATTTTTTATTAATTTTTAATTAATAAAAAAATTAATTTTTTTAATCTATTAATTTTTTATTACCCCCTACTGCGATAGATTACCCAGGGTAATTATTTTTTTTTATTAAATTTAGATATTTTTGAGTGTTTGAGTATCTACTGTATTTACTTTTTATAATTAGCCTTTTTGATAACTCTCATTTAAATTTTAATAAAATATAATTTACCTACTTCCCTAACAAAATTAATCAAGTAGATCTGGTAATTTAATTAATCTTCATTAACAATATTAATTTTTTAAACAAAACAAATTTACTTAAAAAATACACGGTGCTTTTTTATTTTTCATTTTAACCTTTTTTTACCTTTAAGTGGATATAATCTATCATAAAATATATTTGCTAGGGTTCCGTGACTTTTGCGCCGAGAACATTTGCGCCGCGACTTATGCGCCGCGACTTTTGCGCCGCGACTTATGCGCCGAGCGACTTTTGCGCCGGGGGACTTTTGCGCCGCGACTTTTGCGCCGGGGGACTTTTGCGCCGCGACTTTTGCGCCGGGCGACTTTTGCGCCGCCACTATCATTAAAAATATATCAATAACTACAGCCGGACCTCACTTTAGTAGGGTTGTCGAATAGTTGGAAATCTTCGGATCTGATATCCGAACTGAAAGTTTCGGATATCCGGCATTTTTCGGATCCGGATTTTCTAAACAATGGCGGCGCAAATGTCGCGGCGCATAAGTCGCCCGGCGCAAAAGTCGCGGCGCAAGAGTCTCGGCGCAAAAGTCGCCCGGCGCAAAAGTCGCGGCGCATAAGTCGCGGCGCAAATGTTCTCGGCGCAAAAGTCGTGATACCTTTGCTAGCATTCAAAAAATAAATAAAAAATATTTTTATTTTGTCGATATAAAAATAGAATATAAAACAGCTGTTTTTAATATTTATAGATTTAATTTAGATATTTTTGGTATATATGTATGTATGTAGGTTAAAAGAAAATTTTATTTGAATTAGAAATTCTGTTAATTAAAATTTAATTTTTAAATTAAAAAAATATTTCTACACAAAAATTTTGAAAAATTTTTTGTGTTGCCCAATTTTTTATTTGCTATCCTTATTTTACAAAAAAAATTCCTCTAATTGAGTGGCTGGCTGATTAACCTTCTTTCTTTCGAACTATTCTCTAAAGGGTAGCTAGCAACAAAGGAGGTACTCAAAACCAATTTCCATTTTCATTTAAAGATTTCAACCTATTCATTTTCCTATCAAAATTTTTTTTAATTTTTCTATTCAATATTCAAATTTAATAGTAATATTTTTCTATTAAAAAAACTTCCTTCTTTATAAAATTTTATGTAAAATCTTTAACATTTTCCTCTCTTCTAATCTTTTTAAATTTTCAATGTGACAGACTTACATATTTTTAATTTCTTTTTTATTTAAATCCTTTAAATTTTTCCAGGTGAGGGTATATTCTACCATCGACGGGGCCCGTCCCGGCCATTTCCCTAAAACTCCTGACAAAAATAAATTGTCTTCTTTCCATATTTTTATTAAATAAAAACAACAAATAAATTCTTTTCTGCCTTCATAAATCGTCCTAAAAATTTTTATATTTAAAAATGGACGAGGCTCGTAATATGGCACTTCTCTTTTTTGTAGACCATTTAATGCTAAAGGGAGGACAACGGACTATACACGATTTAAGTTGTAAGTTTTAGGGGAAAAGGGGGGAAGGGAGAAATGGAAAGGAAGGGCGGAACTTATGGAAATATTTTTTTAATAATTTTTATAGGATTTGGATTTAGAAATTTAAATAAAAAGGGAAATTGTATTCTTCTTTTTTGTCATTTTTAATATCGTAAATTAAAAAAATAAATTAAAAAATATTTTTTAATTATTAAAAATGATAGCGAATGAAGGTTTGGATTATGTTTAAAAATCAGATTGATAGATAACTTCAGCCGTTACTTAATTTAAAAATGCTAACGAATAATTCTAGTTAAGCCATAATTAATGTTTTTCAGCAAATCATTTTAAATTTTATTTTTAATCTAGGTCAATTCGGCGCACGCGGCTTTACAGAAGAAATGCGTCAGTCTGTCGGTACCACTCAGGTACTATTTATTAATAAAGCATACAGTAAATTCTAATTAATCTTCCTTTTTGCAGGAAGGCCTAACAGAGTTTCTCGGGCAATTTCCATCTTTATTTGTTCTAGATGGGGACCAAGTTAGTTATTGTTTTTAAAAATTATTTTAATTATTTAAAATTCTCTCTCCCTTGCCTTTCAAGAAAACATATCCGCATACATTTGAATGTTTTGTGAGACCCTACTTTACCCTCGGAATTTTCTTATCCTGAAAAGAATTCTCTCAATCATTACAACTTTTTATTTTGGAATTTAAGCCCTTACAAAAAATATTCTTGCTGTTTATGATATTACTGAATACTTTGTATTTAATATGCAAAATTGTTGAGTATTTACTACTAATCTGTTATTATTTTGTAAAATTTTGTTAGTGTGAGAGAATGATAAATATTTACAAATATATGTACATATGTTTTATTATTTTTGAATAAAGCAATATTGTATTTCATTATTCTATTTTGAAGGTAATTCTGAAAGGATTTGGTGAAGTCGAAGGAAAAAATCACCTTATGCATATTCCTGCTACTGGTCGACAAAGGCAAAAAATTATTTTATTTTATTAAATTATTTTTTTGTTTCTTTAGAGACTACGCAGCAGAAGCTGTCCAATTTTTTGTTAAAAAATTGGAAAAATTTGGGCCTGAATTGCAGATTAAATCATTGCTTGGTTAATTTTTTTATTTTTAATAATCTATTTACAAGCAATTAATTGTTTTCTTAATTGTAAAATATTATTAAATTAGGGCAATTAGTTAAAATAGAATGACAGTATCTTTTTAAATTACATTCTTAAATCTAATCTTATTGATACTGTCGGCTTCTGGTTCTTTTAGCTTCTGGTTCTAAAAACTACATATGTATCTCACTTATAGATTCACTCAATGCACCTCAATTTAAGAATATTCAGGTGCAAACCTTCCTAATTAGTCTCTGTACGGGATACTTGTATTCTATATTGAATAAAAACAATTAAATATTAACCAAATATTTATAATTTATTTCAAACAGGCCATCGTTCCCAAGCAGCACCAGAAATCCGTTTAGTTTCGGGTCGTCACCTAAAAGAGTTTGCCGAGTTTCTGGCCTCACAAATCGACCATTTTGTTGTCGAAGGTGATAGAGTAAGGCTAGCAAATATGTCAGAACCAAAAACTTGTCCTGATGAATTTGTGGATGAAGAAGGACGTCCATTAGCTGGGCACAAAGCAAAATTGGCAGCTATTGAATTTATGAAATCTGTTCTGGAACAGGTAAAAATAGATTTAAATTTTAATTAATTAATAAAATTATTTAAAAGAACGAAGAACAGCCTTATCCACTTGATTTATTCTACAAAAAATTTTGTGAACATTTCCCCCATCATATTCGACAGGAAGTTGCTACAAATCCTAAGGTAATTATTTTAATTTTTTTATAAATGGTTATTAGTTATTATGAGTTTTTCTTTTAATTAATTAAAATATAAAAATAATATCGAGTACTTTTATTAAAAATACTAAATTAAACTATATTTTTGTACTATTAACTAGAAATTTTAGAAATTACAAAATTACCAAAGATATTTTTATTACCTTCTAGCAGCTTAAATTTAAACTTAGTACTCTCGGAAAACCATCTGTAGATCTAGTACATTAATCAGTTAACTTGGGGATCCTTGTTGAAAGTTCACTCAAACTGCACTATATACATATTATTAATTTTCCCCTTAATTAAATTTTTAAAATATTTAAATTTCTCTCTATTTTTTATAGGAATTATTAATGTTTCTAAAATTAAATCGTCATCTTTTCTTCATTCGTTCAAATAAAGTTCAATTAGTTAAAAATCGTATACCAACATCTGAAGAACAACAAGACTCTGAAAGTGGAAGATCTACAGAGGATATTGGGGGTGGAGGAAATACAACTGGTTCTTCTTCATCTTCTAGTGAAAGAAGTAATGTTGCAAGTCCAGAAGTTATTACAACAACAAAAAATAATTCAGTTACAAATATTATATCACCAGTTATGTTTCCTTTATGTAGAGATAATTTACACTATGTACAATTTGTTAATACTTTGAAAAAAGCACAGGTAGTAAATAATTTTATTAAGTTAAATTAATATTTTTGTTGTTCACTGGGATAGTTTAAAAGATTTTCATTCATTTTTTGGTTTCTTGTGAGCCTGGAAGTAAATTTTTTTATTAGACATCCAAATAATTTTGTTGTTTAAAGCAATCCTCTAAATAAAAACACTTTAGGCTCCAAAAAATCATAAAGATCTTAGATTTTTTTGCTTTTTTCTCAAGTACGAGTAAGTACGAGGTACGAGGCCAAAAATAGGAGTGGTACGAAGTACGAGTACGTGCAAATTTGAAATTTATAGGCTCTGTTTAGGCCTTGCTAATATTATTAGTTTTTGAATTTTATATGTAAATAATCCCTTATTTCTATTTAAAGGATGCCGTAGCTTCTTTAAAATCCGACTTAGAAGCAGCTTCACCCAACGACCCTTCCAATTTTCTAGTTGTTGATTTTAAACTTGTCTGTCTTGGAGGTGGTTCTCATCATACCCCATCTGAACAATTTGTTGCCCTAGTAATTGTTTCAACTCCTTTAACAAATAAAAAATCACAACAACAAGGACAGTTAATTGTTTTTGATTTGGCACATTGTGAAGGAATATTAACTGATAAAGGAAGTCTTGGGGAATTATTAGAATCAGATAAAATTATTAAAGTAACACATGATGTTAGAAGAGCTGCCTGGTTACTTGGACAAAGATATGGAATTGAAATTAAAAATGTTTTTGATACACAGGTTATTTGGGAGTTATGAAATATTAGAAAATGTAGAGGGAAGCTTTATGCTAGGATGGGGTTTGTAAAAAGAAAGTTTAATGGATTGTTAACCCTTTTCCTTTGGGACTGTTTTTACATGAAACATGACTGGGTTCAAACACATTTTAGACACATCTGAATTTGATTTCGCTAGGTAATATAAGTAATATAGGTAATATCCTTTTTAATATAATATAGGTAATATCTAGGTAATATCCTTTTTCTTTTCATTTAAAAATTAAAAATTAATTTGAATATCCTTGTAGATTGCCCATTCTGTCATTCAACACCACAAATTTGGAAAGCCAATGGGAGAATTAAGAGCTATTTCTTTTGTTAATCTTCAACGTGTTTATAACCCTCAATCATTGGTGCTTAGCGACATTAGTCCTAGAAAACTTTCACAAACACCAAAGTTAGTAATTTTTACTCTAAATTTTTTAAAAAGACTGAGGGTTAATAATTAGAGAATTTTGAAAATTATTGAAGAGGTCATTAGGGAAACTGCGAGGCCCTCTCCTTTTTTTCTTCTAATTTCACATTAAATATTTCAAGTTGGGCTGATCGTCCTGTATCTCCAGACATTCTCCTTTCTGCTTGTGAAGAAAGTCACTGTTTGGCTAACGGTCTTTTTCGTTTGTTGGACTCCCAATTACCTCCACAACTTCGTCAGTTTTTTGAACAACTTTGTATAGAAGCAATAACAACTAATAATATGGAACAACAACAACTAAATCCTGTATTAAATAGAAATGGACATATTGCTCAACAAAATGGATGCTCAGAATTAGCGGGGGGACAACAGCAACAACGCCGCCCATTGCCACAACCACTTATGGAACTCCCTTTGAATGGCAAGTGGATATTTAAAGTTAAAGCCGTTGAGTCTTGTTATATGCCCAACTAGAAGAGAATATATCTCAATCTAAATATTTATTGTAGGTATTTATCGCCCTCCAGGCATCCGCCGTCGAGGATCCATTCAACCTCCTTCACTTCTTAACGGAGGAAGCCCACTTGGAAGTCCACTTTTTGGAAATTCACCATTCAGTGGAGGAGGGTATATTCCTCCACCTTTGAGAAAAGTTTCTGCTCCAATGGCGGCTCAATCACTTATGGGACAATGCCGTTCACCAACAATAAGAAATGTTTTTGGGGGTTTCCCAATTCCAACAACACAGAACCAAAAATGTGAAATGAGAGATGCAGAAACACAAACAATAAGTACTGGAGAGATTGCCGTTTTGAAAGTTAGAAAATTAAAAAAAAATAAAGAGATTTTAATTATTAGGGCCTTTTTTGAGGCCCTATGTTCCCAATTAATGATAATTTTCTGAATTTTCAATCTATACGTTACTAAGTCCACGAAATAGAACTTGAAATTATTTTGAGAATCATTGAAACCATGTCTGTGACTGAATTTTTTCTAGATCCCGATATTTTTTATATTTTTTCTCAAAGGTTTATTATGACGACGAAGAAAAAGAATTAACAAATGGAAATTCAAACAAAAATTTTAATTCAAATGATAAGGCTATTAAAATTGAAAATATTGAGACAAATAAAGAAGAAAAGCAACTTTTAAATGTAAAGGAAGAGGAAAAACAAAATAAAGATTCTGTTGGAGAAACAATTTTAGAAGGAAATGAAACTGTTTAAAAAATAAATTTTTAAAAATTATAATAAAGGCTGTCATAAAAAAAGAAATGCCATTTTTTATTCAACCCTCATAACTAGGGTTGTCGGTTTACTGGAAAATTTTCGGATATCCGAAACCGACCCGAAAAATCATCCGGTTCTTCTGTTCCGACAACCCTACTCATAACATTTTTTGATGAATTTTAGTAACCTATATTTTTATCGACTACTTAAAATAAAAACTTTATTAGCGCCTTAATGTTAGCCTTATTTCTTTCGAAAATAAAAATATTTTTCTCTGTAAATATTCAAAAACTTTTCTTAAATTGTGTTTTATCCACAAAATACCTTTCTTTACTTTTTGCCATTTTTCTCGCAAATTTTTCATATCTTATTAATAATTGCCCAATAAATAAATTAAATTAATTAATCTATCTTCACATTAAATAGAGGTTCTATTTATTGAATTACTTAAAAATTCTTCAAAAATTTTTAAGAAAATTTTTAAAAATTTAAAGGAAAATTTTTAAATAAAAATGCTCACATTATTATTTAATTTCTTCTAATTTTCTTTTTCTACGCCAAAAAATAAAAATATATTTGTTTAATAATATGCCAAAATGCCTTTTTTGTATCAAAATCGCTCCTTTTTTATTGCACGATTTTCTATGTGATTTTTGTTTTTTACATATTTGTTAATAAAAAATTTATTTTGTCTTAAAAATGAAAATTAAAAAAAAATTTTATTTTAATTTTTGGGGAAGAAATTAAGGAATAAATAAAAAAATTTTCTCATTAGAAGTTGGTTTTGGTTGTGTTAACATTTAACTTAAGAGCTTTAATTAGAAAGCGATACAAATGAATTAATTAAACACAATAAGGGATAAGGAATAAGGGATTTACGTCCTTTACCAGCACAACAAAGTGTCATAACAAGCCAGTTACTAGTTTATTTTTTAAAGGCAAAAAAGAAATTTACGTTGAATCTGTAGAAAAAAAAACAATAATCTCCATTGCAATGAAAGCCCTTCTTAGGGGGTGTGAAAAGGATTAAGAGACAGAGAGAAGTTTCTGTCCTTACATGGGGACCTGCACTCTCAAAAATTAAAAAGGTTCGAGTTTGATCAATGCTCAAACAGAAATACATATTGCATTTAACCCTATCAAAACAATGAACACAAAATTTACAATTTTTATTGAACCAAAATAAATACACAAACAACAATGGGTGAGTAAAAAGAACCATATATGTATTATACAACAAAGTGAATGCTAAGAATTGAGGATCTAATACAAAGACATTTAGGGGGCATATATACATTTATGATGCATACATATACTTTCTATCGAGAGAAATATCACTGCTTTTATTATCGTCTTCGTCTCAAGGAAAGCCCTCTTCATTCCGCGCACAGCTTCACATCCAGCTTGAACTCCGATGCTCCATTGGCGAATGGTCCTTTCGGATCAGTTTGACTAGCTTCGACAGGCTGGAACAGAATCTCCAGACGATCATCACTTTTCGGCGGGCCAGGCTAGAAAAAATAAAAGAAGTTAATGGTTAACAGTCGATTTATTAAAAGTTTAAAATCCAAAACTCCTCACCAATCGGTTCACGTCGATCTTCACAGAGCCCAGAGGTTCAATGAATCCGTAGACAGAGCTGACACGGTAGTGCTCATTGTTCGTCGACTTGACCTTGTAGCAGTAGCGATTCTAAATAAAAAAGAAAGATTAAACGATGTAAAGGATGGAGGAGGAGGACTTGAGGACTTACATGAGGACTTGCATTCTCCAGCACGATTGGTGAAGTCCCGCCGTTTGCCTCCACAACAACAGAGTCAGGATCCACAGCAATCGGAGTAGCCATGGTCGACGAATGAGCGTGAGTAGACGAGTAGCAGATGAGTAGATGAACGGAGCCTCTGTTGAGTTGGTTGAAGGGGGATAAATCCAAGGGTATTTATAGTACATTTTTACAGGTTTTAATTAAATTTCAGATTTAATACCTAAATCGGAAATAGAATGGAATTTGGTGGAATTAAGGAGGATATTAGAAGTTTTGGACGGATATCGCTGATTTAAGAATCAGAGGAGTTGGGAGAAAAAATTCGTTGTTTATGAATAAAGTTGGCGGGTCCTGGGAAATACTCGAATATCCGGATCCGGAACCGAAATTTTTATTAAAGTAGTGAAGATTGTCTGGAGACGGACAATATTTCATGCAAAAGTGATGGATAATAAATATATATTTTTTTAAAAGTTAACTGGAACTGCTTTTTGAATTTCTTTAGTTCCAGTTCTGGAACCGGTTCCAAAACATTTCCAGTTTAAAATTTTTTAGCCTATTCAATTTTTTTTTGTTTAATCTCAATATTTAGCTTCGAAATTTTATATATTTTATTTTCAATGGAAACACTATTTTCATGTTCTATTACTTTAAAGCATATTAATTCTTCTATAAGAAACTAGAAACCTTATTTTTTCACAAAAATATTAACTTCTAATTCTATTGGTTTATGTAAAAACCGAACAGAAAATCTTCAGTTATTTGTTCTAATTTGAAATTTTCAACTCTTTGTACAAATATTTCAAATGAATTACACCATAAATTACACAATTTTTAAGAAAAAATAATAGAGAAATAACATAACTAACTTTGATTTTTGATAACTTTAACAAAAATTTCAAAAATAAAAATTAACAATTTTAATAAACTTTTTTATATCTTTTAATCGATTTTATTAAAATTTAAAAAATTTTTTTGTCGTTGAGATCGATTTTGATTTTTTAAAATTTTTAAACAATGGATAATTTTAATTGATAGACGATTAAGCAATAGACAATTTTATTCATTAAAGATTTTTAAATTAATTATCATTTTTTTTAATATTTAAAATTTTAGAAAATAATTAATTAATTAAAATAAATAAAGTTTTAATAACCTTATGAAAACTTATTTCAATTCATTCTGACCAGAGTTGTTTCGAAAAAACATCGAAAGTTCGAAACCGCTCTGATCCTGACAGGCCACTTTAATATAAGAATATAGTATTTTCTCTAATTGAGCGGCGGCCACCATCTCAACGCCAGTCTCTAATAGATCGGCACCACCTCAATAACTGCAGATTATTGCCTTTAATTTAGGTTTCAGCGGTTCTTTGGTGTCTATTTCCAATTACTACATTCCGATTCATAATTAAAAATTTTTATGTGTGTAACACTAGAATTATGTTGGACAATTTATCGTTCTTTTAATTGTAGGGGTGCAATGGAGAGCTGGGGATTTTTGGGATTAACAGAGATTAGCTCCATTGGTTTCTCAGTTGGGGATATATCGAATAAACGGATTGGCAAACTTTAAAAATGCCAATTCCAATTGGAATTGGCATTTTTAAAGTTTCTAATTCTACAAAATTATTTAGTATTTATTTAATAAATTTGTGTTTATTTATTTTTGTAAATCTTATTTTTACAATAGAAAATTCAAAAAAAATCCAAAAATGACTAAATTCATTAAATCTGTTCAAATCCTTTTATTTTTATTATTTTTGGTGTTTATTACCAAAAATGTTTATTGTGATGATAGTGACGATGAGTGTAGTAGTTATTTTGGTTCTGATGATGAAAATGATACTGATACTGGGAGTGATACAGAAGAATCTGATGTAGAACCTCCTGCTGAAGACAATGGAGGATATTGGTCTGACGACTCATTAGATGGTATTTTAACAATTAAAAATTCAATATAGTAATTTAATTTTAATTTAGATTAAGTACTTAAAATAAATTTAATTAAAATAAATTTAATTAAAAAATTTATTTTCAGGTATTAATGTTGATAATTTGCCTGTGAGTATTATTTAATTAAATTGACTAAAATTTTTAATTGGAATTCAATCATTTATAGGACCATTATCCTACTGACACCGACGATGATGATGATGATTATGATGGTAATGATGATGATGATGAGTGAGTGGTATCTATAAGAAAACCAGTAGTATCTGGTTATTCGTTTCCTCCATTTTTATCTCCACCTTCGGAGATAAAAAATTATTTCACCTTTATTTATTATATGGTAACCGCATTCATATATCATTCGATTCTTCCCGACAAACGGAGTATGATTTATTTTATTATTTTTTGTTAGCCAAAAGCAAACCTGAAAAATTACAGAATTAAAAAAACTATAAGAGGAGTAAGTTCATTTTTGGATTAAAAATTTATAATTCTGTTCAAAATTATCGAATCAGACTGCTTTTAGTTTTATTCAATTCATCTCAACGAGCTCTATCGAATGATATATAATTTATCCTTAAAACTATCAATCCTCGATTATCATGTAGAATTCTGTGAATTCTGTTCCCCAACATATTTTTGTGTTTAATTATAAAACTGTATATATTTTTAGTTAAAATTTCTTATTTAAGTTATTTTTAAATTAATTAAGTTATTTTTTTAAATAAGCCTAAATAAGCATAGCTTACGGCACTAAAAAAAGAATGAAATCTGGTTTTCGTAGTTGGAGTACATCATGCGATTTAGGAGTTATCCTTTCAAAAATTTCTATACAAATTCTCTCCACAAAATTAGATTCTATGAAGGAAGTGAATGAATATTTAGATAAAGAATAAATACTGGGCTGATTTCTTGGTTTGGTGCTGATTTATTGTAGAGTTTTCGATTTCAACCAAATCGTTCTGGAGCCGGAACTATTATCTCCTGCAAGACGGAGCTTTTATTCTACTCAGCCGGAACTTTTATCTAGTTTAATAATGAAACATACATATACAATAATGAACATATACTCTTTATTCCTTCAAAGCAGATTTGGATTAGAAGTATATCGGGGATTTAGTAGGGTTTGGACGATTAAAATGGATATCGTTTAGATTTGGAAGGTCTTCACTGTTTCTGAAATGTTTCATTTAATAATGTTAGAAACTTTTTTAAAGTGAAAATTAATTTATTTATAAAAATTTAAAATTTTTTAAAATTCTTTAAAATAAATACCTCTAGACTCTCTCTGTCAATGAATTATTTTCACAATTTAATGCTTAGGTTACGGTTTTAGATACCTGTAGATCCAACGAACCACCATCACTAATTTGAAGGTCTCTCTTCTGTCCGAGAGACTACGCACTTTTTATTCCCTCTTTTCATTCTTAGCTCATTTATCATTTTGGCTCATTGGCTCATTTATTATTTTGGCTCAATTTGTTTAAAATTTAATTCTTAAATTGTCAAAGTTGGGTTTAATAATTTATTAACTTAACTTTGGCTAGCTTCTATGAGAAACTAATCTAATTTTTCAGAAAAATATTAACGTCTAGTTTTATATGGCACAAGTTGTGTATTTTCACTAAATTACATAATTAACTTTTAATCAGCCAATTTTTCTCAAAATCTCTCCTTTTTCGTTTTAATTTAAATTTTGACTTTATAAAGAAAAAATTATCGGAAAAGTAAGCAAACTTTGATTTTTTATTATTTTAAGGAAAAATTCAACAAAAAATATCAATTTTAATAGAATTGTAATTTTTTAAAAGTTTTAAGTTTTTTTAGTTTTTTTCGTTTAAAGCCTTTTTTATTTATATTAAATCAATTTTTAAAATTTTTAAAATAGATTTTGCTGGGTTAAAATTGATTTTTATAGATCCCTTTATCTTAAGAGTTTTATAAATTCTTAGACAATAGAAAAATTAATTCATTAATTATAATTCTTACCAAGAATAAAATTTTTTAAGGATTACTTAGAGAAATTTTAAATTATTTCTCATTATTTTTAAAATACTTAGAATCTTAGAAATAATTATTTAAAGACAATAAATAAAGTTTTGAAGAATTTTAGGATAAATTTGCTTCAATCCTTAACGTTCCTCTTTTTAAAAAAAAACTAATAATCTATTTTCGGATAATAACGAAACAATTTATGCATATTCTGTATAACTAGTGTTTATTTCTATAAATTTAACCAAATATTTTGTAAATTCCATTTTTACAATAGAAAATTCAAAAAAAATTCCAAAAATGACTAAATTCATTAAGTCTGTTCAAATCCTTTTATTTTTATTATTTTTGGCGTTTATTACCAAAAATGTTTATTGTGATGACAGCGATGATGAGTGTAGTAGTTATTTTGGTTCTGATGACGAAAATGATACTGATACTGAGAGCGAGGGAGAAGAATCTGATGTAGAACCTCCTGCTGAAAATGATGAAGACAACGATGGAGGATATGAGTCTGATTCGTCTATCGACTCATTAGCAGGTATTTTATTTCAAATTATAATCTAGATTAAAAAGATAAATAATTAGTAACTCCTTTTAAAATAAATTAAATAACTAAAAGATATATTTTTAGATTTTAGAGGACTAGATTTAACGCTTGTGAGTATTATTTTTAATTTTGAAAACTTAATTAAAATTTATTAATTTATAGCTCGGCAATCTTTCTGACCTTTCTGACACCGATGATGATGAAGAGTGATATTTATAAGATTAATTGATTTGTGATATCCAGTTATCCCCCACAAATTTTTTTATCCTTTCGGCTTTATTTTATCATGTGGTAACCGTTCGAAACTCGTTGATACATTGTATACCATTCGATTCCCCAAAGATTACTGAAGAGGAATATCGAATTACATATTTCTTTTCAACGAAAAAATATAGTAAACAATTGCAGACCCCCAAAAATTAAAAAACAAAAATTTTTTGATTTTTATAATTTTTTTGAAAACAAAATTAAAAAAAATTTTTGGATTAAAAATTTATAATTTTGTTTAAAAATCATCGAATTAGACTGATTTTTGTTTTATTCGATTCATCTCGACGAACTTTTTCGGATGTTGTGTATATAATTTATCCTTAAAACTAACAATCCTCTATTATCATGAAGAATTCTGTTCCCCAACATTTTTATATGTTTAATTGAAAAACTGTATTTATTTTTGGTTTAAATTTTTTATTTAAATTATTTTTGTTGTTTACAACTATGACAATGTGAAAAAACTGAAAAAAATAAAACAAGCCAGGAATTATTATAAACAAGATTTTCTTCAAATCCCAAATATATAACAAGGTTTTCTTTAAACTCCCAATATATTTTAGTTTAAAATTTTTTATTTAAAATTTTATTAAATATTTTAAATTTACTGCCTCCCTCCTGGATAATTTTGCGGTTAATATAATTAGATTTTTGAGGAAAATAAGGAAAATTTCACTTGGCACCTCTTATACAGTATCAAAGAATACTCCTTATTTACATAAAAAATTAAATTGAAGTTTCTTCTTAAATTTTTTTAAGAATAAAAATCTTCGAAAATAGAAAAAGTCAAAATAATTAAATAGAAATAAATCCCTTTAATTAAAGTTAATTAAAAATATTTTTAAATAGAGATCGAGTAAAATAAATTATTTAATAAATTATATTCTTTATTTAGTTTTAACAGAATAAATTTTTCTATAAAATTTTTATAAATTTTTTTAAATTTCCTGTCTAGCTTTTATTAAATGTGGAAAATTTTAAATCATTGAACAAACAAATTTCAATTAAAATTTAACAAAAAAAGAAGAATTTTCTTCTAAAATATACGAAAAGGGAAATAATTTTTTGTTTAGCTTTGATTAAAAATATTTATATAAAAATGCTACAAAATATTTAAAAAATTTATTTTAAAATATTCTTTTTTGTCTTTCTCATTAAATTTTAATTGTTCAGTGAAATAAACTAAATGGTCTCACCAATTTCCAAATTCGAAACTTTGTCTTAAGGAATTTTTATCCAAAAAATATAAAATATTTTAAATAAAATGATGGGGCTAAAGTTAATCAATTTCTATACATATTTTCTTAATTAAAAGTTCTCATTGAAGCTTACCGTGTATCCTTTAATAACTACCCTGGGTAATTATTGTTTCGACCTTCCACTGGGGGGGAGTAGTTAATCGAGGGAGGGTAATTATACGAGGTTAGAAATCTGAACGTGTTTTAGAGCATTTGTTGATGGAAGTCGGGTAAGTATTGGAGTGAGGGGAGAGCAATTAATGCAGGTTACTTAGTCTGTAGGTCTCTTTGGGTATTCTGATTTAAAAATATTTTGATCCCTTTGTTTCAGATAAATTTTAATAATTCTTTTCTAATTTAAAATTAATTTTCAAAAAATTTTTAGGGTAAATAATAATAAATAGAAAAATAAAAATTACAAAAAATGATTAGTATTTTGTTGATTATTTTTGGTTTTCCAATGTTTTTTGAAGTTTGTTTTTGTGTTGATTGGCCTCAAGCTAAAAATACAATTAATGTATGAATATTTAAATATGTATATTTATTTATAAATTATTTATTTAGTTAGAGCAAACTTTTCCTGTAAGTAAATACCTCGATTGTGGATATAATCGTTATGTGCCAAATTTAAAAAATGGAAAGTGGGGGAGTGGAGAATTTATGTTCCCGGTATTTCAATTGCAAGAAGGAGCTACGATAAAAAGATGTATTTTCTCTGGTGCTGATGGAATTCATTGTAATGGAAGTTGTATTGTAGAAGATTGTTGGAATGAAAATGTTGCTGATGATTCTATTACCCTTCTTGGTTAGAAATAGTTTAGAATAAAGGAGGGGGGTTTTGAAGTGCTAAACATAATTTATAAGAGAAATTTTATTGGAATAGATTTGTATAGTTCACATCCCGAGCTTCAAATATTCGCAGTTAAAAATGTTTAAAAATTAAATTTAAAGGGAGTAATCCAGGTGCAGTATATACAATTCGTGGTGGAGGTGCAAAAAATGGAAAAGGGAAAATTATACAATTTGACGGGGCTGGAACACTAAATGTCAACAATTTTTATGTTTGTATTTTCACATATAAATTTACCAGTCTTTTTAATTAATGGACTATTTCATTATCCCCTTTATTAAGTCAAAATTTAAAAAAATTCTAGATTCATACATGTGGACAAGGAATACGTACTTGCGGTAATTGTCACCCACAGTATCGTAACCGTAAAATAAATGTGAATGGATTAACTATAGAAAGCCTTGAGATTGGACAATATGTTGTCGGGGTAAATAAAAATTATGGAGATGTAGCTACTCTCAAAAATATTCATATTCTTGGACCAAACGCAAATCAAGTATTTCCTTGTAAAACATTTGAAGGAAATGATCAAGGTAAAAATCCAAAAGTTCTTGACATGGAGGATGATAATGGAGGAGATGGAAAATATTGTATTTATAAAAAAAGTGACATTCATATTAACTCATAAATTAAAAATAAAAAGATGGGAGAAGTTTGATGTAAAATATGGGCTTTAGAAAAATTTAAAAATACTATAATTCTAAAAATTAATTAAATATTAATTTCGAAATAATAAATAATAACCTATACATACCTCGAAATATTCAAATTATCTACATATTTATTGTAATATGTAGAATAAATTTTTATTTAATTTTACAAGATAAAATATAAAATTATATTTCTCATAATTAGTAGAACCTGTTGATCTTGTGTACTTTTCGAGCTAGGAGTCCCGGAAAAAATTGGGCTCCAAGATTTTTTGGAAAATTGAGCTCTAACTTTATGGAAAATTGGGCCAGAAATTTGGGCTCTAAAATGTCAAATTCACTATTTAAGTTTAAACCCCCCGTTCTCCTTTGATTTTTTAAGACTCGATGATGCGATCCAGTTGGTTAGTCTTTTGGGATAACTTAAAATCTTAGCCCCAATAAAATTGAGGATAAAAACTTTGTTTCGATTATATAAAATTATCATCTTCAACAACAGAAAATTGTCAAATTATTTATTTAATTTATCAAAAAATCAGTGAATTTAAAAAAATTTAAATAATTGTTAATATAAAAACCAATAATATTTTTAAAGCAAAAAGTTTGCTAAATGATTTTTAATTTTGGTTAGAAAATTAAGATCGAAAAAATAATACCCTCTCCCAATTTACAAAAATTTAATATTTATTAAAGTCGGGTTCTAAAAAGATATTTAAAAATTCCAAAAATCATTTCCCAATTTCTCTACCTATTATTCAGTAAATGTTACTTAAGAAAGCAAAGCCTTAAATTTTTTAATTCTTTTTCATTCAAGTTTTTTCTGTTTAATTAACTTCAATAAGCAGCCTCGTGATTATTGATGTCATAAACAAAAGGCTTGGCCGGATCATTCCCAAAATTAACCAGAACATTGACACTTTTCATAATAACATGTGGAAGCATATCTTCCTCATCCACAAGAAAAGTTTTCCCTTTAAAAAGAAAAATCTGAGATTTTCATAATTAAAAACTAGAATTTTGTGTTAACAATATATTTCTTCCCAAATTAATTTAAGAAAAAAAAATTTTTATTTACGAATTTTTATCCCATCTTTAGTAAAGAAGAGTTGCATTTTAGCAGACGGCATATTTCGAGGTGCAAAATTCTGTCCAATACCTAAGACAAAATTTCCATCAATTGGATCGCTAAAAATAGTGTTGTTGTTTCTGTCAGTTGTGTGGTACATTCCGTCTTTGCCTATACGATAATAGGTATTCTCGTCCTTCAAAAGTCCAACTTGAACATCACAACTAATAGAAAATTTTTACCAAAAATTCATTCATCCAAAAATTCAAATAATTATTTAAACATAGACTTATACTAAATTTATCTACATATTCTAACAAGCCCATCCTTAACTAAAAACCCCCTCTCTCTCCTCAAAAAATCCCCTACCTATTTCCATCATCCTCATCAATTAAAACAGTCATTTCACAATAGAAAGTAACATAAACATTATCTGGAATGTCAGCTGGAATATTAGCGCCCATATTTTTGTTTTCAGCGAAAACCATAACAGAACGATTTTCCTCTTAAAATTAATTTTATTTTTAAAAAATTTGAAAATTTCCCAAAACTGTCAATTTGTGTAGAACTTCGATAAATGGCAGAATTCCCTCCCGGACGAATTTTAACGACTCCATTGCCGTTGTTACACAAACCGTTGGAATTTTTACAATTCTGATCACAACAACTTTGGGTGTCAGAAATTTTATCTAATTTATTTTCGCAATGTTTGTAGATCTAAAAATGAATTTGAAAAAAAAATTAAATTTTGGAGAAGGAATTGTAAGTTGGAGAAGGACATATAAACGAATGAAATTTGACAAAAAATAATTAAAAGATGAATCTGAAAATTTTATTTTTCAGCCTTTTTATGATTAAAGGGATGCCAAAGCAAGATCGAAAGTAATTTTGGAAGAAAGGAAAAAATTTGGACATGTTGATAATGTTTAAAGAACTTTAAAATTAATTTGCAACAATTCTAAGATAAAAAAATGTTTTTAAAAATTCCCAAAATTAAAAACAAAAAGTTACAGTTGAAGGAAGTGTCGGAATATTCTTAGCCATAATCTCGCTCCACTTTGTAATCTTTCCATCAATTTCACGCTTTATTTCCTAAATAATTTTTCAATTAATAAAAATTCCTTTATTTTTACATTAATTCCTTCAATTTTTGCAATAACATCAAATACTTTATTATTGCAATCGCTAATACTTAAATTTTGATTTAGAGTAGTAGTAGTTAGTTGATTTTGAAGATCTTCAATTTTTCTGTGTAGATCGAGATCGTTAATTTTTTTAGAAAGATTAGACACCACAGACTAAATAATGAAAATTAAATTTAAAAATTAAAAAAAAATTTCTTTTTTAATACTTCAAGAGCATAATATTTATCGCTCATTTCTTGATAAAGAGAAGAACAGACAGAGTTACACGGCTCATCACACCCATCAAATGATTTTTCTGTAGCTGTATCCTCCATCAAAAGGAAATTTTTTTGAAAAAAACTTCAATAAAAATTCTTTAAAAAATATAAATTTTTAATATATTTAAATAATGAAAAATGGGAAGAATAAAAATAAATATTTTTTAAAACACAAAAATAATTGTGACCAATAATTTGTGTAGTAGATTTAGGTTTAAGATTAAACTAAAATAAAAATCTAAACAATATATTTAACCATTTTATAAACATTTGTGAAGGATAAAGAGGGGAAGAAAATGTCTGTTTAATGGACAAATGTGTTTATGTAAATGTGATCATAGAAAATGATGACTAGTCAAATAAACATTTGTGAATATATTTATGTAAATTAATTGCAAAATAAAAAAGAAAAATAAATTCAAAATGTATTTTTTTTGTGAAAAAAATTTTTTTAGATTAAAAATAGGGGGTTGGGTGGACACAGAGTTTTACACAAAATTTATAATGATTCTCTAAAATTTTATCAAAAATTAAATTATAATTTCAATTTTCTTTGTTCAAATATTTATAATAAAGCAGGAAAATGTGTTGTTGCTTTGCTGGGAGAAGCACCTCCTTTTTTCTCTTCTAAAGGATTCTCAAACGAATACTAAAATATATTTTTGAGAGAAAATTTATTTTAAAAGTTTTGTTATTTTTAAATGAATTTTTTGAGAAGGGAAAATTTTAAAGTTTTACCGTATAAATGTATGTGTCATGAAGGGATCCATTTTCATTTTTCTTTTCTTTTTGAACGTCACCAAATTTTTGTTCAAAAAATGGAGGAATATTTTTAGGATATTGTGTTGTTGTTGGCCTTTTCCAATTCCTCATTGTTCCAGCCCAACGCCGTTGATATTGGTGTCCGTGACCTCCTTGAGCTGGCCCTTCATTTAAATATCCAGGTTCAAGTAGAGAAATGTGACGAGATATTTTGGTTCCAGCATGTCTGAATGATTGATAGAATTACATACATAAATATCCACATAAAAGTTTGGAATTGGGTCTCAAAAATTCTGATCATACTAATCCTTGAGAGCCACAAAGTAAGGGGAGATTCATAACTATCGAATGAATTTTTTGGTATACTATGGCTGTTTGGTAGAAACGGAAGTAAATCGTTCAGTGAGTAACATCCGATAGGGGAGGGTGGTGTTGTGAGAATTCTTAAATGATCAGCAATGAGATAGACCTTTACTAAATCTAACCTAAACCCTTCCTTTTGCTCAATTTCTCCATTTAAATTCTCTTCATTCAAACTTTGCCTTCTATTACGTCTCATTTGTGCTTTGCGTTGTAATGGTCGATAAATACATTGTTTGCACCCGTAAGCAAAACATTCAAATACAAGTTCGACAATTTCGAGAACAGTAATTAATGAAAATCCAATCCAAAGACCAATATTTCCTCCGAGATCAGAAAATAAATTAACTAACTAAAAAATGTCAGAATAAAATTTTCTAAAAATAAATAGGAGGTTGATTATCATTGATTACAATACAGAGGTAGGTTCAGAAATTCTAAATCTATCGGACCTCTGCCATAAGAGATTAGTTATTAGTTGTTAATAATTTTGTTAAAATTGTGAAATTGAATTAAATAATAGGAACAAAGTAAAAAAAACTAGCCGTATATCCAGGTGTTTCTTTAAGTTTCTCATAGTTCAATTGCTCATAATAAATTTCTATATAAGCAGTATTCTTTCGATAATATCTTTATATAAAAATAAGAATTAAATCTTTAAAAAATTTTTAAACTCCGTGCAAGAAGCCATTGTAAAATTATTTCCCAAAACTAAAGCACAATCGTCCTGTCCAATATTAAAATTTTGGGCTGGCCAAGAAGCTGCTGAATATGCAGTTTCGAATGTATTTTCTACAAAAATATTTAATTTAAAATTTATTTATGTAAATTAGAGGTGTATCCCGAATGTCAGATAGTGGGCATGTCGTGGTATGAGGTTCTCAAGCTAGGTGCGGGACTGGATTTGGGGAGTAGGTGAACATGATGTGTCGAGAAATCTTTCGAGGTACAAGGGTATAACACTAATTAAAATCACCAGTGCAAGGCTGTACACAATGACAGTCATGTGTTAAGTGATGGAAGCCTCCCAAGACAGCTGTTTGATTGGACAGACAAGCACGTTCTTTTGGGTTGCGGGCATCACAAGGACGGTCTTCACTTTCGTTGGGTAGTGGGAAACATGAAAATATTTTTTAAAATTAATTTTCTTTAACAAATAATTACGAGGATCTCCACATCCACAACGTTCCAAAATTATATGCTGAAAGCCTGTTTAATATTTAAAGTAAGCGAGATAGATTTTTATGGAAAATTATGTAAAACAAACAATTACGGTAGCAGCCCTAAAATTAAGAAAATTAATCCTCGGAAATTAATAGAAGACATTAAAAAATTATAAAATCATAGTTCATTCCTAGACAATCAAGTTTAGAAAAAATTACTTCAGGAGAATAATGTTCAGCATAAATATATCCAGCAGGTCGAAAAGTGTCAGAACATTTCCCATATGGAGCATCCAAACGATGAAGAATTTTTGTTTTTAATCCAAACGAGGAAACAAAACCGGTTGGGGCTGAGTAACCTTTTTAGAAATAATAATGAATATTTTTAATATTTCTTTAAAATTACCAAAAGTATCGGGAAATGGTTCTTGGTCTTGTTCGTGTACAACAATCCTTACCTAATAAAATAATTTAATTTTTATTTTATTTCGATATTTACTCCAGCAGCCTCAGTTGTAGGCATATAATCACTTTGATTTACATTAAGTAAAAGCCTAAGTCCATACATAGGACCTGCACGGGAATTTTTTAGCTAAAATCAAAGAAAATGATGAGATAAAAATTAGAAACAATCTCGTTTACCTCAACAGAATCATTAAAATTAAAAGTCCAACTTTTAATAAGAAAAAATTAACATATTTCAATTTAAAAATTCTTAATTTTACCAGTTTCCATATTCTGGATCTATTTGAATTTGAAAATCTCTTTAAAATTTTTTTTAATTTTCAAAAAATAATATTTAAACCTATTTAAATCACAATCTTTACTGTTAAAAGAACATCGAAGTACAAATTCATGTAAAGTATAACTTAAACTTTGCCTTATTTGCCGCGACATTCCAGCGACTGGAAAATTTAGATTTATTTGAATTTATTTATTGGTCTAGATTACCAAGAAAAATTAAATTTTCTTTTGTTCGCGTAGTGATGGCACCTCGATCTTTTAAATCCTTTAGAAAAAATGAATTTAAATGTTGATATTGGAATAATACAAGAAGGAAATGAGGGAAATTTTATAACTAATTTTTTGGTTAACCCCCCCCCCCCTTCATTTGTTTTTTTCTCAACTTCTAATTTCAAGCTAATCTCATATTCCAATATATCCCATATTCCTACTTATCTAACAAAATTAGTTTATTTAAAAGATTAGACTAATTAATTAGTTTACTTCAAGTCCAAAAGCTTCTTCCAATTCTGAAGGTGGTGGACGTGTTGTAAATGGATATATTGTATAATTATGTGGATTCCACCTATTTTTATAATTTTGTATTTCTTTTTTAATTATCAAAAAACCATTTAAAATCCTGTCCTAATTTTCTGCTATCTTTAATACAATAATGAGAGATTGGCTGGCAAAGACAGGGAATTGATGGTGAAGTTAATTTAATATTAGTTTTATTATTTGGAAGGTCTGGATCGTCACAAGTATTTGAATGAGAACAAAAAGAACAATGCTAATTAAATTTACAAATATTTTTAAAAAAAATATTTAGGATGAACTTTTTGTTTCCATACAAAATGAGCATAACAGGGCCATATATCCCCCATTTGTTGATCTTCATAGCAAAGACAAACAGAAGAATTTTTCTTTAAATAAAAAAAATATATAATTTGGAAAATCTATTTTATGGATTTTGTTGAATTTGAAATTATAATTTAAATCAGCTAGAAAAAGGAAACTAAATTTTAAGACCTAAAACTCTTTATTAGCCTTTCTCTAATGTAATCTTCCACTAATTGCAAGTTTAATGGATTTTATTTTTAAATTAAACAATTGTCTTTAATTTCAAAAATAAAAAAATATTCACATTATGTTCATCAGGAAAATATTGTTGCGGAACACATTGATCATCATAATGTGTACAAACACATCTAAAAAATTATTTTTTGAAATATAAATATTTTCAATATTTTTTTACCTAGCCAAAATAGGCCTATAAACAGCTTGTTGTCTTTTCAAGCGATTATTACTGTTAGTCTCTGGATTTGATTCTGTTTGTTTGAAACGATCCAAAGTGGATATAGCCCTTTCCCAAAGTTGAATCTGAAAATAAAATTAATTTAAATTCTATTTTATTTAATTATCAACCCCTTGTTCTATCTCTTCATATTTCCGAACTTCAGAAAGTTTAAATGCATTTAAATTGCAACTTAATTTTAAAAGAAAATAATATTCAAATATTTTTTAAATATTAATTTTATATTAGATAACATACATGGTGGCAGCAGGAAATGGCGCTGAAAGTTTTGAAAAAATTAACTAAGGGGTTAAGGTTAGAAAAGTCTCTTTAAAAAATATTTATAAAAAGGTATTTCATATAAATATTATTTTTATAAAAACACGAAAGTATGTGTTTCAGTTAGCGAGGTTAGGGTTAATTTAAATGGCAAAGTTATTCTTTTAGGAATTCACCTTTTCTAGCCTAAGAAGATAAAAAGGTACAATGTATTAAAACGGATATGATGGATAACTATTATTATTAAGTTATTTGAGTTAATTTAAGAATATTTTTACATCTATAAATTTACCTGGTTCAAATTTTAATTGCATTTCTATTATAGTTCTAAATTCTAAATAGTCTGAAAGTGTATAATATGTCTGAATAATAAAGGAACAAAAAGCAATTGCTGTAACTGTTGCCCAAAAAGGACGGCCAAAGAATGAATGTGTTCTTTATTAAATTATATGTAAATTCTCTTTTTCTAATTTTTTCACAAAAAATTACCCAACAAAAGGAATTCCGTGAGAACTTGTACGTGCACAAAAGTCAATTCCGATATCTTTAAATGAGAGATATTCTCTCGGACCATGCTCCATTCTTGTCTCTTTATTGGTTCTTTAAAAAATAATCAAAAATCATAGAAATCTTCAACGTGTTTTATTAAAATTATGTAAGGCCTATTGAAATTTTAATATTTTCCCTTATATTTTAATATTTTGAAATAAATTTTTAGACCGAAAAGCAGGTAATTATCCCAATAAATTGGTGTTTTCCACCATTAAATAAATTAAATTCTAGAATTTTAGAGTCAAAACTAAAATATGTCTATAATGTCTATAAAGACTAAAATATGTCTATAATCTTGTCTAGAAATTTTTTATAAGAGAACTCCTAAAATAAAATTTTCTATAACTGAATTTAAAATTTTCTCAAAAATATCCAAAATTTCAAAAATATCCACCCACTTCCTGGAACTTGTATAAAGGAAACCACAATCCTTTTTGACACAATAACTGTTATCCTTAATTTGTTTTTTTGTCTCCCTTTCATCGTCGCTGCTATTAGTTGTTGTCCCTTCCGATGTTGACCAACACCTATGACGACGATGACGAAATTTGTTTAAATTCTGAATAAAGATTAAATATAAACTTTTAAATAATGTATGTATTTCAAAAAATAATTCGTGTGAAATTGTATCCAAAAATTTTATACAAAAGGTTAATATGGGACACGCCCAAGTAGGCGCGCGGCCAAGTAGGCGCAAAGCCATAACTACCTGAAAAATTGATGGACCTTAACAATTTTGGTACTATTCTCTTTAGCTCGATGAGAGGAATCGTTTAATACCAAATTTGGTAAGATTCGGAAATTTTGAAGCAAGTTATGGCTTTGCGCCTACTTGGCCGTGCGCCTACTTGGGCCGTACCCGGTTAATATAATATTATAGTATATGCAGTTGCGTCGATAAAAAAAGTTCGTTATATACCTTAGTAATTAAATTTATCTTTATTATTTCTTTAAAAATCTTAAATAATCGTGTCCAAATATTCTTTAATCTTTGTTTCTTTTAAATTCCCAATTTTGCAATTTATATTCTTTGCATAACTATTATTCTTTTACCTGACTAGCAGAAGTAACTGCACCGGAAAAACAATCATGCACCACTGCTTTGGCTCTATTCCAATAATTGTTACATTTTTGGCAATCCAATACTAAACTATTATTAAATTGTTTCCATTTTTCTTTCTTTTTAAATAATGGAGAATGTTTATGATTCAATGAAGAATTTTGGTGTTTTTGTTGCGAAGGAGTTGAAGGTGGATGTGAGGGTATATTTATTTGAGTGGACCTTTAATTGAAAAAATTTAAGGAAAAAATTTATCTACCATAGATAAAATCTCCTCATCTTGAGATTTTCAAGATATTTCTCATTTATTAAGGGCCTGTGTTTTTCTCTAAAATTTTTCATCTAGAAAGCATTTTTGTCAGTCAATTGCTAAAAATTTTTCAAAGATTATTTTGGTCTACCTATTTGGATGTTTTTCTCTTCTTCCTAAATTATTTGTCCCATTAGAAAAAATTAATAAATCATCCTCGTCTGCATAAATTATTTCCTCATTATTAGGTATTAAACCAAAAAATTTGGCACGAAGTTGGGCATTTCTTTGAGAAATTAAAGGTTTTTTGTCTGAAGAATAAGACGTTGATGAAGAAATTGAGGAGGAGGAAGGTGGAATAATGACTACTTTGGGGGTTAAAAAATTATTTTTATTCATTTTTTAGAAAAAATATTTCTTGGATTATTTAAACTTTTAAAATAAATAAAAACAGTTTTTTATACTTTTTTGAATATTACTAGTGACCACACTTTAATTTATTCCCAAGAGATATTATCAAAACTAGATTATATATTTGTCCTTAAAATGACCACCCTGTATTATATAAAATGACTTTTCAAATTCAAAATTATCATCACTTTTCGGGTGTATTTTTTTGGAAAAATCTTGTTAAATAAATAAACTAAAAATTAAATTAAAGAATTAATTTTTAATTATTTATTTTTTGTTTATGTAATAAAAAATATTTAAATAAATCGGCAAAAAATTTAAGAAAAATATAAAATGGAAGTTGTCAAAAAAATATTTAAAAATACCTAGGAGATTCTAAAGAATCAGTTGGCCAATTGGAAGCAGAAGTTGTTGGAACAGTTATTGATGAAAAAGAAGCAGCCAAAAGACGATTGGCATACCACCCAAAGAAATAATTAAAAATAATAAAAGAAATAATCCAAAAAATCCAATTAAATGGTTGTAAATGTCTTTAAGTAATTTTTTATTTTTTGTATATAGATTTTAAGAATAATTTAATAAAAAATTTAAAATAAAAAAAAAATAAGAAATTAAAATTTTTATCGAGTTGAAGTATTAAATAGAAATATATAAATATTTATTTAATTTTTTGAATTATTTTTATTAAAATATTCCCATCGATTTATAATCCAATATGCTTAAATAAAAAAACAATTTATTTAAATATGTATATTAAGTAGAGTTCAAATTTTTAAGATGACAGAGATCCGAGTTCCGAATTTCAAAAAGTATTTTTCCAAAGAAATTTAAGAAAATTTTAAAGTTTTCGGAAACTCTGGATTTTATCAAATTATATTGATTCGAATTATCTGATCCGAAAAATCCTGGAAATGTCAGAATTTGAACGCTACTACATATAAATTAACAAAAATAATAGAATTTAATTAATTTTATTATTAAAATAATACTTACAATACATTTTCCATTTTTACAATATTCCGTATTTATATCACAACAACTAAATAAAAAATTTTTTTTATAGAATAAAAAAAGCCCAAGTATCATTTTAATTTTATTTTTAGAATACTTACTTATTGCCACAGCAAGCATTTTTTTACAGCATCTTAAAAGTTAAAAAAACATTATAATTAAAAAAATTACTGAGTTCCACAGCATTCATCCCAATTATTTTTTGAACAGCATCTTAAATTTATTTTAATTTAAAAATAAAAATAAAAAATAATTACGTAGTTCCACAACAAAATTTATTAGCAACACAAACACCACAATGCGAATCAATTAATTCTATAGAAAAAATAAATAAAATAAAAATAAAAGAAAATAATATTAAATTATTTATTTTAAGCATTTTAATTTAATTTAATTTTTAATTTAATTATTTTTTAATTTAATTTTAATTATATTAATAATAATTTATTTCCCAAATAAATTAATATTTATATTGCCTAAAATTTATTTAAAAAATTATTTACACGTTTAAATTGAGTAAACAATATACATATTTAATTTTTTAAATATCATCCCAAAAATAATTCTATTTTACCAAAAATTAAATTAAAAAAAGGATTTATTAACGTTTATTCTTTATGTTAAGCTGTTTAAATAAAAAAAAGTTTCCAACTCATAAAAATTTTTTTTATTAATTTATTTTTAAAAATCAATAATTTTATCTACTATTTTACAATTTATACACTACTTTTTGAATATTACTAGTGACCACACTTTAATTTATTCCAAAGAGATATTTATTATCAAAACTACATTAAATTTGTCCTTAAAATGACCACAGCTACAGGGTGGGGCAAAAGTTCGGCGACAAATGTTTTTAATAAAATCTATTGTAAAAAATTTTTATTTAAGATTAAAAAATGATAAAATATAATCAATAGGATATAATAATCATTTTATTAAAGTAATTTCTCAAAATGACCGACCCTGACTGAAATACACGCATCCAAACACTTACGGATGTTACTAAAATGACTTTTCAAATTCAAAATTATCATCACTTCTCGGGTGTATTTTTTTGGAAAAATCTTGTTAAATAAATAAACTAAAAATTAAATTAAAGAATTAATTTTTAATTATTTATTTTTTGTTTTATGTAATAAAAAAATTTAAATAAATTGGCAAAAAATTTGAGAAAAAATGGGCAGTGACTGGCAATAAAGGCAGAAATTTTATAATTTAATTTATATTTAAATAAATAAATAAAATATATTTATGGTAAACAAGAATTTTGAGTTGATTTAGGAAATAGTAATTTGAATTTGTTAATTAAAACATATTTTTCAGTCAATTCAAAATTCTGATTTATATACTGTTTTGTAAGAAAAGCTCTTAGAATATATTTGGGAACAAAAAAAGAAATAAAGAACCACAATTAAAATTTAAAAAAAATTAAATACTTTAAATAAATCTCACTAGTAGCGACTCAGTTAATAGAAATAAACTAAAAAAACTTTCCCAAATGATAAGAAACATTAATAAGAACCTGTAATAATTTAGTCAAATATTTCGCTATTAACGAGCTTTCGCATTTTTTCATTTTAGAGATCGAAATACGGTTTTGGCATTTTAAAGACTATCCAACTTTCCTAGTCAAAAATCTAAAAATAATTCCAATTCCGATCTCTATTTTCAAACAACACTAACTAAAGGATGTGATAATTGATTATTATTATTATTTTGTTCATGTTTATCTCCTTCATTTAAATTTTTTGAATTTCTTTTTAAAATATTTCCTTCATTATTATCTTCAAGAAAAGCATTTAAATCCTCTTCCCCATCAATCTCCTCATCTTCATCTTCTTCACTTTTAGCAAATATATTCGAAGTTAATTTTAAATTTTGATTTATTAATAAATTTTTTTGAAGTCTGGAAGACCTTCCCCATTCTTCTGAAATTAAAATTCCCTCCTTTTCATCTTCTAAAGAACCTAAAGAATCCATTACAGAAGAATCTTGTGCTCCTATAGACGTTGATATTGTACCGGAAAAACGTTGTTGGGCAGGTGTTGGTGTTAATTGGTTATTTGAAGTATTGAACTGGTTATTTGTGTGTCTTCGAGAAAATAAATGTTGCATAAAATGACTGAAATTTTGAATTTATTTTTGAATTTATTTATTAAATGGGATAATTATGACAGAAAATTCTTCGAAAAATTATTTGAAATTAATGTTTTCTGACATTTCTCAAAATTTCCTTTTAAGTTTTTCATCTAGATTTCAAAAATTTTCATAATTTTTACCGTTCTTTTACAGATAAATTATCTGTCGTATTGAAATTGTTAATATTATTTCTATCATATAAAAGAGTTTCGCCTGGGGCGATAGGTTGAAGTTGGCCGTGTTCCTGGATAGTTAACATCTTTAAAATAATTATTTTTATTTTAGAGATAATTAAATTTTTTAGACTTTTGATTATATATTTTGAGAGTTAATGGATAGTTTAATTGATAATAGTGATCGGACAATAAGTCTCTGAATAAGCAAATTTAAAGTTTATTTTAAAGTTTAAAAATGACATTTTCGTATACTCCCCAATTTGAAAAAAAACCCATCGGAAAGTGACACATTTTGTGGTTTGTAAGGGTAATGACGAAATATACTAGAACTTTAGTCGGGTAGGCATTTTAATTTAAAAATAAAATCTAAAAACATTTATGTAAATACCATTCTTTCATTTTGACTAATTCCATTATTTCCAACTCCATTTTGATGAACATATAATTGTTGTTGTTGATTAATATTTCCATTTCCATTATTATTTTTATAAATTCCATTTCCATTACTAGAATTACTAATTAATTGTCCTCCCCCATTTAATTGGGTATTCTGTTGCGGCATTTTTGATTGGATTTTGACAAGAAGAAAATGAAATAAATAAAGGCAAATAAAAGTTAGCAAGTGAAGAATAAAAAGAACAAGACTTTTTAAAGTTTCTGTTGGCTGTAGAAGAACTAATAAATTGGAAATGGGAAATAGTAGAAGAAGCCAGGAAAGGCCCGAAGCTTTTCCTAAACGATGAAGCAGGCGACGTTGAAGAAGTAAAGGTGTTGTGGATATTGAATTTGTGCTTAAAATAATTAAAATAATTGAAGAAAATTGTAGGGATTTAAAGAAAGCACAATTATAGAGGATGCAAGGAAAATTTTTTATTCCCGTTTTAATGATGCTTTAGCGGTAAAATTTAGGATAAAAGTAGAGGTCGGTCGGAATCCCGATTTCCGACAGTTCCAATTTTAGGACAGCTTTCTTTAATAAAGGTTTTTATTTTAAGTAGAGTTCACAATACTAGAAAATTATTTTAAAATTTAGCATTTCTTTACTGAAATTGAGATTACATAATAACTTTAATTTACTTGAATTTCAAATCACTTTTTCAAAAATAAAAATATTTAAAAAATACCTCGGAGATTCTAAAGAATCAGTTGGCCAATTGGAGGCAGAAGTTGTTGGAACAGTTGTTGATGAAAAAGAAGCAGCCAAAAGACGATTGGCATACCAAAAAGAATAAGCTCCAAACCCCATAGCAATACCCAAAGAAACAATTAAAGGTAATAAAAGAAATAATCCAAAAATCCAATTAAATGGTTGTAAATAACTTATAAGAATAATAATTAAAATTAATATAAAAAATTAAAAAATATTACGGATCATCAGAGTCAAGTCCTTCAAGTATTTGACCATCAAGAATTAACGTTAACACACTTAGCGATAACGGCAGAACTGAAAAAAATTAAGAGAATTATTTTGTTTTTGATAATTAAGCTGAAGTTTTTGTGCTTATATGTAGATAATTAAAATCTGGATAGCGTGATAACTTTCCCTTCCAAGTCCCCAACAAAAAAATTTTATCTTTACCTAAACAAAATAGTAAAGTAGCCAAAGATCTAGCTCTTCTCGATTTCCCTTTTAATGCTGTTCTCACTTCTAGCTTTACAATTCGTGAATAAATTGATGTAGTTAAAAGAGCTATTGAAGAAGTAAACGAAAGTAGAGATAATTGAAAAATTAAAAATAAAATATTAGAATCTGGCCACCATCTCCACCATAAAAATGAAGAATTTGAAGATAATTGTGGACGAATTAGCAAAAGAAAATGGAAAAAATGGAGCAAAATGAATGATAAAAGTAAAGTTAAATGGGCTGGGTCTGTTTGTTGTTTAGGGCGATTTGATCTTAAATTCAAGTGATTTATTTGGTAATTTTTAAGAAATTATAAGAATCGCTAATAATTTAATTATGTAAAAAATAAGTTTCCTCATGGCATAAATTAGAGACCGGCTTGAAAATCGACCGCAATATGAAATCATTTAAAATCATTATCTCTAAAATCCAAGATTTTTAAACGGTAGTTCGTTTCAATCCGATCGCTAATATTACACCGTCTGGACCTGGAATTTGAACAAATACTCAACTTAAACTAACAACTATTTTGCTTGGTATCTAAATTTAGCCTATTTTATCAAAAATAGGGGTTTTCCCTCAGTTTTCCCTCAGTTTTCCCTCATACTTATATACATCCAAATATTTTAAAAACAATCTGAAAAATATTTCTACCTCCTAAAGATGCTAAAAGAGAAGAGAAGAACCAAAGAAAGAACAATTGTAAAAGCAGCACTTATTGTAGGCCCAAAATTTTCAAAAAATAAAAGAAAAGCTTTTGCCAGCCCTAAATCAGTTTGAGCAAATAATCTATCAGGCAAAGCTGCAAACACTCCAGAAGATTTTAAACCGTGAACTTCACAAAGTAAAATTTGGCCAGTTGGACGGCTTTCGCGTGAAAGAACAACAACACCAGAAATTGACCAAATTTGGGCTAGAAAATTTTCTTTGAAATATTTTTTGAAATTTTCCAAACCATTCTGATCATAATGAGCGCAAGTATGATTATCATCGTCTTCAATTGACATGCTAATTGAAGGTAATCTAAATCCAACTAATAAAGGTTCACGATCTCGATTTTCTTCTGATATTTCTTCTGTTAATTCCGAAGGAAATGTGTTCGATTCTGATAATATTCCATCTATAAAATTGAGAATATAATAGTTTTAAAAAATAAATATAAAAATTTTTCCATAGATACTAAATTCATCTATTAATTTTGGGGTAATTTAAATAATTTAATATTCTTAAATTGGCTTGATGATTATCAATTGACAGAATTTAACAGCCTTGAGGTGCCTTAAAAATGGGTTGATTCTACGTTCCCCTCACGTAATGTGGCAGAAGTTAACGGAGTTAAATGCATTTTATTAAAGCCAGTTTAATTTAGTTTTTACCTTCATTTCTTTTCTTCTTTTGTCCATTCCTGCTTTTCCTAACTTCCAGCATCAAAACCGGATTTCCACTAATAATTTCAAATTCATCCAGAGTGGGGAATAATGCTATAGTTGCATTTTTAAAACAAACAGCACGAGCTATTCTCGCATAATTATTCCTTCTTCCCTTTGGAGGTTGAACGAAACAAGAGCCAATTTGCACACCTCCATCATCGTCTTCGTCTTCTTTTAAAGAATTTTCTTCCTTTTTATCTTCTAAAAATATATTCGGGTCATCAAATAAATCTTTATCAGTGGAAAGCTGTGATGATGATGAAGATGAAGGGAGTATATCCCAAACACGCATTTGAAGTCCTCCACTTGGACTTTGAAGTAAAAATGGATTCTGAAAGATTAAAGGAATATGAAACATTAAAGAATGTTCTGATTATAAAAATTCTGATTGTATTTCCAGCCGACGGATTCGCTATGTGCGGCGAAGTCTCCATATATCCTCCATTACCTATCGGTCTTTGAGAAACGATTGAAAAATAAAACGGCCGTCCCTCCCGCTTTATAGCAACAAATATCTAAATATTTACCGGCAATCTTCTCGCAAATTCTTTAGTATAATCAGCAATTTGCCGCCTAAGTAACCGGGAAGAATTATCATTATTATTTCCAATTCCTCCCAATGCCGAAAAATTTTTTGTTGCCAAAACATCCAAAACTTGAGCTACATGTTCTGCTATTTTTGCATCAAAATGAGCAGAATGAATATTTATTTGAAATGCTGGGAATTGGAGTAATGTAGAGAGAAAACGCATTACTGATTGAAGTCCAGAAAGGGTCTGTTCATTTCTTTGGCCATAATTAGCTAAAACACCAAGATGGACAAGTACTGAACTCTGAAAGAAATTATGGATAAATAGAAGAATTTTTTTAATTAATAATAATTTATAAGAAAATTCCCAATGAATGTTTGATCTTGCAAGGGGGCTGAATTATCTTCTAAGCTCACCTGCGTTCTACAACTACCTCCACCAATTTCGCGTTGTTCTGTTTGTTTTGAGGTTTGTTGTGAAGCTGTTGCCCAAATTGGCATTTCTGTTTGTGAATCCCACCCACAACTTCTTTCTAAACGACGCCCATCTTCATTATATGGACATGTAACAAAAGCAGAATTGTTTACAGTACTGAAAGAAGGAAGATTTCAGAAAATTTTTAAAAAAAATTTCTAACGTTTCAGGCCAATCAACACCTCCATATTGCTCGAGAACTCTTTGGGCTGGGCAATGTTCCGAAATTAAAAATAATTAAATAACAAGGTTTCGTGTAATAGTTACCAAGTTTATCACACTGAGGCCCTGAAAAGCCGGCAAAACAAAGACAATTTAAATTTCCATTTGAATCTCGAAACTAAGAAAATTTTTAAAAATTTTAAATAATTCTTAAATTAAATTCTGACTTGTCTTAAATAATGTGCACTAGAAAAGTAACACATTGGAAGGCCAACATTAGGTGATGAACACTGACCATCACATTGAGGAGCTAAAAACGTTTTTAAATTTTAAGTCTCGGGAACTTTACTTACCATTCTCAACTGTTTGAAAATTAATAATTTCCGAAGGAGTTTCTCCTTCAGCATCTACAGCCCAAATACAAAGTTCTACTTGTTCTCCAGGCAATAAACGAACCTTTAAAAATTATTTTCAGAAAAAAATAATCTCTAAACAAAAACTCTAGTCATTGTAATCGTTTCTGTTGGTTCAATCATTTGTTGATGCAAAATTAATTTATTCTCTCCCTCATTTTTATTTGAAGGTTTCCTTTTCAAAATTAAACGGAAACGTTCAGGAATTCCAAATGTAGGTAAATCCCATTGAAATATTTGGTAATGGGTATTTGCTATATTTACACGGACATTTTGTGGGGCTACAAAAATAATTGAATAATTTTTGAATATTCTTTTAAATTTTATACCAGAAACAGAAACAGGTATAACAGAAACATTTGCCAATGAAAAAAGTTGAGGGGATCCAAAGTCTATAGCCAATAACCGAATCTTTAAATTAATTTTTATGTTAGTTAATGATTAAATTTTGAATTGAATATTGAAGGTAAATTTAAATCTCTATCTCTTTCGGGGCATATAAATCAAGCTTTTGTGTATCCCCCATAGAAAGGAGGTATAATAAGAGGGTATATTTTCACACTATATTATCCACTCCTGTGAAATTAAATATAAAAAAGCGTCTACTATATAGAGGTTTTAAAATAATTCTAAAATAATATTTATTTTAAACTCAACAAAAATTTTACTTGATAAGGCTTGTAAAGGCGTAATTGACGTAAAGATCTTTTGACTATAATTAATCCTTCTTTAGTTATATCCCAATGCAATGACTGTTCTTCATCAGAATTAATTAAATTATTAGCACTTCTTCTAGGTTGGGAACCGAGAATTGGAGTTGAAGAAGATGAAAGTAAAATACTTAACTGGACCTTTAAAATTTAATTTATAAAAATTATTTTAATTTAATTTTTATTACCTGGCTGTTGTAAATAATTGGATCTTGATCCTAAATAATTATTTAAAAAATTTTTATATCAAAATTAAAATCAGAATTGAGTACTTTTTGGTAAATTATACAAATTTTTAAAATTATTTTCAAAAAATAGTCTGGTAACAAAAAAATAATTTTTGGGAAGAATCTACAAAATATATCACCAAATTCTTCTTCCCCTGACTTTTAAAAGGCCTCCATTACCAAAAAAGAATTCAATTAAAATTTACCTGAACTTGAACTCTACCAATTTCTGCCCCAACAGACAAATCTATCGGTGCATAAAATTTATAATCGGATTCAAGAAATTTAGGTGCATGTCTATTCCTTCTAGTAATATGAACGGAAAAATGGAGAGAATGCTTTAAAAATTAAATATTTAATCTTTATTTATTTGAAGGAAAACTTTTTTTGTTGGGCAAAGTAAATGAAGTACTGCAAATTGTGCTGGTCTGCTATTATTATTTTGAGGCATTTCAGAAATTGTTTCGAAAACAAGTCTTAAAGGATCAAAATCTAGCCAATCCAAATCCGAATCCATTTGTGCAAAACAAGAATTGAAAGGTAACTTTAAAAGAAGAGAAAGTTTATAATTAGACAAAATAATGCTTGTGTGATCAGCCTATAAATCTACCTAGAAGTCTAGAGGCCAAGTAAAAAATGAAAATTTTTAGTTTGGATGAAAATTTCGGATTTTCAAAAAATACGTAATAATTTAATTTTCGTAGTATTATAATAAGTAATATCAAATTAGTGTTCATAAACAAACACACAAACATCCTGTCTCAAAACTAAGCAAAAATTATTTTTATAAATAATTTAATTTTTGCTTAGTTTTGAAACTCAGTAATAACCTAACAACAAACTAATAATAAGCCTATTTTTATAAATAATTTTATTGTATAATTAATTTTAACAAAAATATTTTTTAATTCTTTACCAATGCTTTATCGAAAGCTTCATTTAAGGTTGCCTTTGTTCCAATAGGCGCTCCTTCAAAGACACGCACCTCATATAATTCTAAATAATTTTTTAAATTATTATTTTTCAAAAATATTTAATTTAAATTTAAAGTAAACAAAAATTTCCATATTTAATTAAAAATTATTTTTTTTCTCAAAGATTTTTCTCCAATTAAAAACCAGTCTTTACTCTTTAAATGCCTTCCAGGCTTAATTAAGGGCTATTTAAATGCTTTTATATTTTTCTCTGTTGCTTCAAACATTTTCTATTTTATTTTAATTTTATTTTAGTTTATATTTATTTGCATTTCCCTCCCCCCAACTTTTTTTATTTACCCCGGAAACCAAAAATTAATTTTCCAGCCCTAAACACACCCTAGAGCTATAAAAGAATTAATAACATTTTTATTTGTTTTTCTAATATTTTTTTTCTCATTTAAAAAAATATGAAGGGTATAATAATAACACAAACATATTTGGAGAAGCCGTAAAAATTAGAGGAAACAGAGGATATATTTAATAAAACATTGCCAGAAGTGGAAAATAATTTTTTATTTAATTATTGCGTTGAAGGGTATTTTTATAAAAAATAAGGACAACTTTTTTTAGAGTTATTTAGAGGAAGTCTATGAAAATACGATAAAATTCTGTTTATGTTGCATTATTTATTTTATTTAAATAAAATAAAGGATGCCGATCGAAATATAATAATTTAAAATTTAAATTTAGTAGTAATCTATCAAAAAATAATTATTAAAATTTAAAAGATACACACAGAAAATGACAAAGTTTGGATAACTGTAGAGAGGGCTGAGACGAGAGGGTACAGCCCATTACGGCGCGGGCCAAAACGGCGCGACCGAAACGGCGCGACCGAAACGACGCAGGCCGAAACGGCGCAAGGCCAAAACGGCGCACGACCCAAAACGGCGCAAACCCTAAACTGCACAGTGATAGTGATTAATCGTGTTATCATCATGTGATCAACTGTGAGATTGATCAATTATCTTTATGATCAACCTATTTGTGATCGATCTGACCTTAGTGATCGATCATTAGCCACTATTGCGTACACTGATCCTTTGAATTATTTAAAATCTGCAATAAGGTTTTGCGCATTACGGGAAAATTGTTCCAACAATGTGGAAGATCATTCCATCATTGAGAAAAGTTGTTCCAGCAGCGGTGAAATGTTCCGACATCAACGACCAGAATAAAAATAACCAATTCTAGATGGTTACGGTAATAATATGGGGATAACCATATAGTAGTTATAGGGGGAACTAACAAGTAATATATGTAGTTATAGGGGAAACTAACTAGTAATATAACTAACTAGTAATCGATCTGACCTTGCTGATCGATCAAAAATCGATAACCACCCTTGCGTACTCTGATCCTTCAAATTATTAAAATTCTGCAATTGTTCCAACAATGTGGAAGATCGTTCAAACGATGAGAAAAGTTGTTACAACAACGGTGAAGGCTGTTCCGACATCAACGACCAGAATAAAAATAACTAAAGTCTAGATGGTTACAGTTGTAATATGGGGATAACTATATAGTTCTAGGGGGAACTAACTAGTAATATATGTAGTTATAGGGGAAACTAACGAGTAAATATAGTTATATTGGAACTATCTGAATCCCGCAGTTATTTCTCGCAGTTATACTTACTAGTAAGTATACGATCTAAATAGTTTTGTTATCACTCTTAATTTTTGTTATCACTCTGTTATCACAAGATGTTGTCCAAATGGTCCTTTACATCTGCTATTTTTTGTTCACATCACCAAAAGATACGATCACCATCCGAGCTAAACCTCACGTAACAATATGTAGCCTGTGGGAAATTTTTGCGCCGTTTTGGGCCGTGCGCCGTTTTGGCCTTGCGCCGTTTCGGCCTGCGTCGTTTCGGTCGCGCCGTTTCGGTCGCGCCGTTTTGGCCCGCGCCGTTTTGGGCGTGTCCCGAGACGAGATATGGGTCAGAAACCCCGGTTATCCAACACGAGAATAGTGATATGAATTTCTCAAAATTGTTTTTAATTTTAAAAAATTTCTAAATATTTTCAAATTTTCTCCCACCTTGTGAACGTCTCTGTCTAAAATTCTCAGAGGAATAAATTGGCTGAAATATTGCTGCAAATAAATGAAATAAAAATAGTCGAGAAATTGATGATTTAATTAAAGATTTAATTTGCATGTTGTTAATAAAAGATATGTAAAATTAATTTATTTGAACAATTCATCCATTTATTTGAATTTTTTCTATTAAATAATTTGAATAATCAACCTGTTTTTGTTAAAAATATTTAAAAAATTTAATTTAAAAATAATGGAAGTCTCTCTCAGACACAGAGGTGGGTTGGCCCAGAGGTTACTCAGACCCACCGATTAAAATTGTAAAGATAAAAAATTTGAGTTGATCAAAAAGTTGTAGGTCTTCAGGGTAAATAGGTCTTAAGCGTGTAGGTCTTAGGGGTAGGTGTAGATCTTTAGGGTTGATTTATTTGATCTGCATTTAAAGGCTAAAATAATACAATTATTTTATGATTGTTTGAGAGTTAGGAGGAGAAGAACCTGGAATTTTAATGAGGAATATCCTAATTATTGTTATAGAAAACAAAAGAAAATAAATATTTTATTAAAATCCAAGCGGGAGAATTTCCCTTAAAATTAACATATTTTATTTAGATATTCTTTTTTTGTTATTCTAAATATATCATTATGGGAACGGAAGAAAAAATTAAGAGAAAAAATGCAAAGAAAAATGAGAATAAGTTGGGGCCAGGTTTAGTGAAAGAACAGATCTATTTTTTTAAAAGAGAAGAGAAGGAGGTGCGCGAGAAGATGAACGACGGTTGTTGTTTTTTCTTCTTCCGGAAGGATAAGGAGATGGAAGCAGATGGGAAGGAAGGAAACGGAGATTTGAGAGCTTTAAGAAGGAAAATAAATTTTAAAAATAATAAAAGAGAATAAATTAGCAAAAAAGGGAAAGGGAAACGCTTAAGGGGGAGGGAATGAATAAAATAGTAGCAGTAGTAAGTTGGAAGGAAAGGGGGAAGTGCCAAATGCTGTGGGAATTGCTTAATAATTTTTGCTTATTGTTAAATAAATAACAATCCTTTAAAATGAAATTATTTAAAAATTTTGAACTAAAGACTATCCTATACCTAATTTTTATGAAAATGATTCAAAAGTCACAAATCCAAAAAATAACTGAGCATTTAGTAAAATTATTTGTAAAGGTAAATTATTGTATTTAAAAATAAATGAAAGATTAAAGGAATTGTGTGTACATATTTAATTTGAGATTTGGAGTGATCAATCAAAGATCACTTCTATCGGTATCTAGAAGCATCTATCGGTATCTATCTATACCTAAATATATCAAACTCATCTATAATTGCATAAAAACAGCCTAAAATTAAATTTAGGACAAAGAATCCTTTAAAATAATTTTTTAATTTTTTGTATTATTTTTGAAAATAACAAAAAAACATCAGGCGCCAGGCACAGAGTTTTGATCCTAAAGGTTGAAGGAATGGACAGGTGAAGACGAAAATGGACGAATTAGAAATTGAGAAAAAAGGGGAAAGGTTAAAAAAGGGGGGAAGTCATTGCTGGCACAAATAAATTATTAATTTATCGTAAAATTATTTGCATTTTAAGGTCCACTCGCCAAAAGGTAGTAGTTGTTGGGGGTGGTCAGTAAGCATAGCAAAAGTAGGGAGGAAATGAGGAGAGTAAAGGAGCATTAAGGGAAGCATTTGAGTGAAAAAGGAGGAAATTGGCGGAGCAGTTCAACTGAGTCCGCACGATTGAGTCCCCACGATTGAGTCCGCACGATTGAGTCCCCACGATTGAGTCTCGGCACAATTGAGTCCCCACGATTGAGTCCGCACGATTGAGTCCCCACGATTGAGTCCGCACGATTGAGTCCCCACGATTGAGTCTCGGCACAATTGAGTCCCCACGATTGAGTCCGCACGATTGAGTCCCCGTTGTATATACCTCAATTGAGTACCCGTGGATTTAATTTTAAAAATTCCATATCCTGCATTAGAGATCGGCAAAATCGCATTTCCGGGATCCCGTAACGGGATTGAGTTTGAAAATATCGAACGGGAGGGATCCCGCGGGATTAATCCCGTTAATCCCGGAGTCCCGGTAATCCCGTTCTCAAATTTACCGGGATCCCGCGGGATTCCGGGATTTTAATTTAAAAAATTTTTTAATTATAAATATGTTGAATATCGTCGGATTTGGAAATAATATCGGTGGATTTCGACAGATTAAGGGAGGAATTAATAGATAACAGAGGATTAAGAGGGATATCAGTGGATTAAGAGAGATTGAGCATTTTAATGCTTATAGGTGGATTTAGGAGGATATCGGTAAATATTTGGAGAGATAAAGGGTGATTTGAAGAACGGTGGGTTAAGGTCAAAATAGTGGATTTAGATGGCTCAACTAGATTTGAATATGTGGGTAATTTTTAGAGTTCGAACCCGGGCCGGGCCCGGGACCGGGTTTTCCGGGCCCGGTAGCCCCGAACCGGGTAGTTTTGAGAAAATCCGGTTTTTCGGGGTTTCCGGGGTTTTAGCCCGGAAAACCCGGCCCGGGTCGCATCTGAAAAATCCGGGCCCGGCCCGGGTCCAATTTTAAGTAAATTTTAAATAAAATTCTGACTTTTTGGCCAAATCTACATTCGACTCACTACTTTCGAATGAGCTGTCATTCAAAAAATCTCTCGATTTTCCTCCTAATCCCCAAACCCACAATATCCATCTTAATCTCTCCAAATTTGTTGATATCTGCCTTAATTCAAACGATATCCCCGCTTAAATCTACTTATATCCCTTGATGTTCACCAATATCCATCTTGATACCTCGATGTCGCATACAAGTCCCCTGATATTAACATTAATCCCTCCAAATCCCCAAATATCCCTCTTAATCTTTTTTAATATAATTAAATCCAGGGGACTCAATTGAGGTATATACAACGGGGACTCAATCGTGCGGACTCAATCGTGGGGACTCAATCGTGCCGGGACTCAATCGTGGGGACTCAATCGTGCGGACTCAATCGTGGGGACTCAATCGTGCGGACTCAATTGAGGTGTACCGGGAAATTGGTAGGTTGGAAAAAAGGCGCGCAAGAAATAAAAAATTAAAAATTGCGGATTCTTTGTGTAATTCAAATATATATTTTAAAAATTAAAAAAATTTTTTTATGAAATATTTAGAATATGGTATCAAGTGATTCTGAGGGTTGAAGAAATTATTAAGAGAATAAGCTGCCTTTTTTAAGGATTCTCGAGATCAAATTCGTAGGAAGGGATTCGGAAAACTCCAAGAATAAGTAAATTCCCGAGTTCAGGGTTCCTTGAAGGGGGGGGTGAATTTATTTGAAATTCAATATTAAGAGAATAAGAAACAGATTTAATAATAAATAATAAATAACAGTAGATTTCCTCCTTATCAAAGAACTCCTTCGAAATTTCAGAGCCCAACAATCTCAAACTTAATGATCTAAAATTCTCGAAAATATTTCCAAAAATTATTATAGGACATAAAATAATTTTTAAAATTTCTACAATACTCCATCTGCATAGAAATATCAAAAGCTATTGCAAAAAGTAAAGGTGGAAGTAAATGGGCCGAAAGAGTAAAAAGCAAAAATAATAAAAAGAATTTTTGAAAAAAAAAATAAAAAAGAGCAATTGCTGTAAAATTGGTTGCGCTTGACCGCAGGCCAATAATTTTACTAAAAAATTGTAAAAAGGCATGGATACGGCACTTAAAAAGGTAAAAGAAAATAAAGAGCGTTCAATCGGGTGAAAGAAATTTTTGTGTGTCCCCAACAATTGTTTGAGGGGGGATTTTTTATTTGGGCGGAAATGGTTGTAAGTAATAAATATATATAAATATTTTCTTTGTTGTTTTATTAGTCTTAAAATAAATTTTTAAAGGTTGAATAAATAAATGAAAATATTAGTGAATTTTGTGGTTAAAATATCTCTCTAATAGGAGGCTTTGGAATTTTATATTTTCATAAATAATTAGCAAAAAGTCCTCAACTATACAGAGCTCTCCTTAAATTTAAAATCTTTTTATTTTAATAATTTGCTACAAGTAAATTAATATACAAATTTTCAGAAATAAATATTAAAAATAAAAATCTAGGAATATACGTTTATTATTTACTCACAAAATTTTTTGTTTATAAAATGATATTTTGGTGAGGAAATAAAAAAATATAAGGACGAGGGAAAGAGATGGCTATTATAAACAAAACAAAATTAAAACAAAAACTTTTTTGATTTAATTACAAAAATTTAACAAATTTACAGGAAAACATAAAAAGATTGTTGAAATAAAAATAGGGTCCTCAATATTTTATTTGGATAACTCCTCACACCCAAGTTTTCCTACCTTAAAACAGGCCAAAGAGCAAAATTTAAAAATATAGCCAACTATTGCGCGCCTAGTATTTTTAGCAATATCCATCCATTTTGCACTTAGAAAATGCTAGTAAAAATAAACATAAAATATAAAGGTAAATACACTCAATGGCCAAATTCCACCTTCCTTCCTTCCGTTCTCTTTCTCCCTTATTTTTATTTTCTTTATCCAAAACTTAAAACCGTTCAAATAACATAAAGGTAAGTATACCGAAAACTTCCGCCCATTTTGAGCGTAAAATGAAATGGGAGAATTTGACCAATTACATATTTACATTTAAAAATAAATAGAAAATACATAAATTATAATTTTTAAAAAATTGAAAAAAAATTTTGAAATAATTTAATGGAGGAATGGAAAATGGGATTATCCAAAATATAATTTAATAAAATTAACAAATTATTTTTTTAGAAAGCTTGGAATATTAAACTAGTTTTTTACTTAATAGTTTTATAATATCTAGAAGGAAGCTGATTAAAGTCTCTCATTCTCACGGGAATCCTGAATTTTTGGTTTATGATTTTTATTACAGTTGTTCAGTCTCACATCCTTTTATTGGTTTCTAAATACTATTCCTGTTCCATAACCTAATACAATTTTTTACTTCTCTAAATTAATAAAAATAATTCTAAATATTTTTCCTCGGGTGATTTTAATTATTTATTATTTTTTTCCAGTCAAATTCTTTCCTTATTTCGTAAAATTCAAAACAAAATCATAGTAAAATACACTTATGGCCAAAAAAAGATTTTTGGCTAAAAATTACTTTTTTTTGCTAAAAAAGGACTTTTGGCTTTTTTAAATGAAAAATGGGTGAGGGAGGATTTAAGTGAAAATAAGCGAAAAATAAAAAAGAGGTAATGGGATCATCATCATCTTCTTTTTTCTTCATCAACAAGTCCATTCATCTTTTTAAGAGGGGAATTGAGTTAAAATAAGCGGCAGAGGGATGAGGAAGTTGAAAAATAGGAGAAGATTAAATATGAGGGCATAACCGGTTGACGTTGAATTGTGAAGGAATTATTATTTTAAGTGAATAAAAAAATATATAAAGTGAATTTTATTCTTTTTATGGCAATGAAAAATTACTTTTATTTTTTTACGTATATTGTTGCCATCAAAGATTAACTCGTAAAAGTTGCATTTTTATTACTATTTTTATTTTAATAATAATGGGGGCATATGTACTATAATACTTATAATATAATTTTATTGAAAATAGGTAGTAATAAAAGGTGAATAAAGGAAAAGTTTTAAAATAAAGCTAAATAAATAAATATTTGTTAATACATCAAGTTTAAAAATTATTTATTCTCTATTTATTTAAAAGTTACGCAATTTAAAAAATAATAAAAATAAAATTTAAAAATTAGAGGTAATAAGTAAGGTCAGAGTTGCGCAAGAATTGTATTTAGTTATTCAGCTATGGAATTAAAGTAAAAAATGGAAATTGAGGGAAAGTTTTATTTATTTTAAATAATTCCATCATTATTTTCGCGCTTTCCCACAAAGTTTTGATTTGGCCAATTATATATCTTAAACGAGAGGTATTTTCGGGGGTTTTTTGTAAAAAAGATGATGAGAAATAAATAAATAAGTAAAGAGAAAAAGCCGTTGAGAAAGTTGAGGACAAAATAAAGCTCTTGTCCAAATGGGGAAATCTCATCGTTATGCCTGAGGGAAGGGAAGGGTAAAGTTGTTTTTTTCCTTATTTGATGTTGTTGTTAGCCCCCGACCCTTAATCCTTCTTTTCCCTTTAAATAGCGGGAACCGCCTTGTCGGGAAAATGAAAAAAAATAAAAGAAGCAATTGGAACATAAACAAAAAAAGACAAATTTGGGCAATTAGGTGCTCCCTTGAGAATTAAAATTTAGGTAATTATTAAATACTTTATTGAAGTATTTTTTATTTGCAAAATTGTTGGAAATTTTTAATACAAAAAATTGACCTAAAATTATATTTTTAAAAACAATTTTTAGAAAAATGTAAAAATTATTTTTTAAAGAAAATTGAATTTTACAATAGATCATTTACGTCTTGCTCAAAATTATAATTATTTAAAAAATGCAATCTCATTAACCTCCATAAAAATAATACATAAGTCAATTAATTTTACCAATTAACACCTATTAAACTATTATATTAAAAAGATGGCACGAAAACCGGGCTTATGTCTTCAACATCTTCAACATAAGCCCGGCTCATGTCTTCAAACCGGGCTTATGTGTTTAAATGTCTTCAAACAAAGAGTGAATGTTGTGATAAATAATTTAAAATATCCAACATAAAGGATATTAAAAGGAATATTATTTTTTAAAAAATAATCTCACCTAATAAACTATTAAAAAATTCCTCACCAAAAAATAAAACAATTATAATAAAAATAAATCCAATTTTTCAAAAATTATTTAAAAATTGTCTAAATATCCTTTAAGTGAACAATTCCTCACCAAAAAATCAAATTAAATCCCCCCTTTTTAAATAAGGATTGTTCCCACATTACTCGCGCAATTAAGCATTAAACTCACTGAAATAACTCAGAATGAATAAATTTTGATGGATTTAGTGGATATATAAAATAAATATATGTATAAGATTACACATTCACCTAAAAATGTAAAAGAGGGAGGAAAGGCAATTAAAAATAAAGTTAAATGTGAGTGATGAAAATAACGAGATGAGAAAATGTGAGGAGAGATATTATTTGGGTGTGATTGGATTTTTATTTAAAAAAAAAGATCAAAAGAATAAAAATACTAGAATTAATTAAATATAGAAGGATATGTCCAGTATTTTCTTATTTAATTAAATATAAGTTCTATATTAGAGCGAGATATGTAACGTATTATAATTAATTTTTGTATTAGAGAATAGATAAAAGTTTATAAGATTTTCTTCTCCGGTTCTAAGTTAAATTCACGAGAGGCATTAAAATACATCACGCTCACCGCTGATTCAAAAAAACAGAAAATATTTTTATAATTTAATTAAAGCTTAATTTAATTAAATATAAATAATAATGAAAATAAATGACAGAAAACTTTGTCAAAAGATTAATTTATAAAAAGTTAAAAGCAATATATAAATTTGTGATGTAAATAGGGTTCTTACTTATATAATTAGAACAATAATTTAAATAGTAAATATATATTTATTTAAATAAATTTTAAATTTAAAATAAACTTTAAACGTTTAATCAAACAAAATATTAAAAAAATATTTTTATTTTCAAACAAAAAAAGGGGATAGGGTCAATTAAGGGTATAAGAAAACAACAACTGCCCTCTCCCTCCTTCCCCCCCCCCCCCATCTCCTCCCTCTCAAATATAAAATCCACAAATCCCCCACAATTTATTCCGTTCATTCAACCACCAATTTGCCTTTTTATTTCTCTTGTAACGGGAAATCCTAGCAATTTATAACAATTTTTGAATGTTTTTTCTTGGTCCGTTGAGTGCGCGGTAGCTTAACTGTATGTTTATCGCATGAAGGACCACCTGACAAAATTGATACTTTCTTAAATGTATTTTTTTGTATTTTTTTTTGTTTTATGAGTAAATGATGACAATTAAAGAAATTTTAGTTTTATATAATTAAGAAAAAAAGATTAATTAAATATTTTAAAATAATCCTCTTTTAATGAAAAAACGAACACTAAATAAATATTAAATTAATAAATAACACAATTTATAAAAACAAAATATTAAAAAGAAAATAGAAATTTAAGAAGAAATTTAATTAGTATGTAATAGGATAAAAAAATTTTTTTTAATAATTTTTAGTAAATAATTTTAAAAACTATTATTTTATTTATACTTTTAACCTTTTTAATTACTCGATAATTGTTCTTTTAAATAAAGCAAACATCGATTGACACCAAATTTATCAAAAATCCTTCCAGCTTTCATACTTTCCTCAAATATTTGGACAGATGGACACTCAATTGAAAAAGGGGAAGATAAAGAAGATAAATGAGAGAAATAAAAACTAAAAACATTTTTATTGAAATAAATAAATGAATGGCCATGTGCCGGCATTTGGAAATTCTTTTCAAAATTTTCTTTAAAATATTTGGGGGGAGGGAGGGGGTGGAGGGTCAGTCGGACGCTTCTTGGCATTTCCTCTGTCCATCATTCACATTCATCTTAAACACAACACTTGGATGGATGTTTATTTACATTCTTTTTTTAAATTTAAACATTCAACAAATAAAAATGTTAAAATATTTACTGAGAGAATTTAATAAATATATTTTTAAATTTATTAAAAAATTATTAAAAGAATGGAGAGATAATCAAAATTAACACTGTATAAGCTTAGTAAAAAAATCACAAAAAAATCATTTTATTAAAAAAAAAATAAGCATTAAAATGAGAGAACATTGCCTCTAAATAGACCTCAACTTTTCCGCTCTTTTGCTTATGCCGCGCGCCATTTTTAAAAATACTTTTATAAATTCAACAAAGCATTATTGTGTTGTTATTCTCCCCCTTCCCTTTTTTCCCTCTTTTTGCCCTCATTTGGCAAGAGGTGGTTGTCGGTCTATTGCTTTTTCAACTTGTCGTTCTCTTCAATAGGCAATCGAATTTGTTGAAAAATTTAAAAGTTGAAGGAGGGGAGGAATTGTGTGTGCAAGTATTATTTTGGGATAAAAGTTTAAAAATGAGGCCAAATACCAATTGACAGTCGCTTTAAAATATTTAAATAAAACAAATAAATGTGAATATTGAGAATGAAAAAAAAATTTATGAAATATTTAAAAATAATTTTAAAATAAATAAAAAATTATAATAATGATTCTGTTTAAAACAATTATTTTCTATGCAATTTTTAATTATAAAATAACCAGCTATTATTTCTTACAGAAAATGTAGATTGAAGATTGAATTAATAAAAGAATATCTATTTGAATTCGGACAAATTTAGAATTGGAAATTTGACGAATTAAAGCAAATGGAGAAGGTTAATGAGAGAACAAACAAGCATATTTTATTAATCCTTAAAAATAGTAGGTTCGTTTAGGCGTAATTCTAAGAAATATTTAGGATTTTTATTAAAAAATTAAATTTTAAAAGACCCGTTCTAATAAAAAAACTTACTATATATTTACTTTAGTAAATAACAAACTATTAGTAATATTTTTTTGTTGTTTTCTTCATCGGCACATTTTTCTCTGTTAAATTCCTTAGCTGTCAAAAGCTTTTAACGCCTTTTCACTTTTAGCTTTTTTACTTGCGCTTTTTCAAGATTTTTTTCTTTTTATTTTATTTTTTGCTTCACTAATTGTGTAAATATTATGTTTATATGCATGATAACATATAAAAGATAATGAAAGAATAAATGAGAAAGGACATCCGGGAAATAAGCTAAAATAGAACACACAGACAGACTACTTTTTTATATTAATCCTATTTTTAGTATACATTTTTGGATTCTTAAATAATGTAATAGAATTTTTGGAATTTTTTTACCAACAGTTCTCCTCATTGATTATACATGAGAAGGAAACTTTGTTAAAAAACGAGATTGAAAAGTGATCAGGAAGCAATAATGTTGCCGAATAATCACCCCCTATAGTTTACACCCCTATTTCGTATACCACAAGCTAACCAAACTTCCACCCTTAAAATGTGCCACAACAGGGTTCGAATAAAAATTTTAAAAATTACGAGTAAATCTAAAAATATATTTCTTCCTAACACATTTGAAGAGAATAAAGTGTTCCTCCCTTCAACACTAAATAATATTAAAAAGAACTTGTAGACAACGACACTTGGAAATATTTTTCTCTCTTTAAAATTTTTTTGTTGGCAATAACCTCTTGACTTTTTTTCTTCTTCTTTCCTTTAAAAATTTTCTTTTTTTTAGTCCCCTTGTCCAAACAAAACATTTTTCATTCTTTAAATACTCCTTCTACAACAATATTGCTTGTTCTATAATGTCTTTTTGACCGCCTTGCGCCTGTTGAAGAGTTCACAATAAATAAAAATAAATTTTCTTCTTCAGTCCTTCCCATTTCCCGCGTTTTTCTCATTTTTACTTTAACGCCGCCATCTTTTTGAATAATTCACACAATGGCGGTGAATATATAAAAATTGTTAGGAAGGTTTAAATATGCGCAGGCAAATGGAGAATAAAGGTTAAAAAAGGTTGGGATTGTTAAATATGTGTAGGTTTTTAATTAAAGTAATAGAGATGGACTGAGGAAAATATGTAGATATTTTGAAGGTTTTTAGAGGGTTTCCGATGGAAATTTTCTGAGAAGACTTAGATCCTTAATTATAACTCAGTCTAAATAAAAGGTTGAGGTTATTTCCTAAGTTAATTAAGGAAAAATATCCAAAGAAAATATCCTTCCAGAAGTTATCTGTTACCGATAACAGGATGTCTGCATTAGAGACTGGGGCGAAATTGTCGTACGAGATATTTCGAAAAATATTGATCTCGATAATACTTAAATATTTAAAATGAAAATTTTGTTAAATAAAAATCTTTAGCTTATAGATACAGCGTTTATTTTTAATGACCGATAATTGTTGCCGAGTGCAATATCTGTAACAAAGATTAAATAAATAAATAAACATAAATAAATAAATAAAATTAAATAAAAATTTTTTTACATTAAAGAGGATTACAGAACATCATTTATTTTTTTGATTGTCCTAAACTTTTCGAAAAGAATGAAAAGAATAGAAAAGTAAAAGTTTATAATTAGATAGTACAATTATTGTTTATTTTTTGTTAAAAATCATAAAAAACTAAAATTCTTTAAAAAAGTTATTATTATTGTTTTTTTATTTTCAGAAACAATTTTTTAATTTTCTTTAAAAAAGTTTTTGTTTATAAAATAAATGAAAAAGGTGTTGGAAGTGTTCGGAAGGAAAAAAGGGAAAAAAAATAAATGGAAAGAAAATTCTTTGTTAGAAAAAAGGGAAGTTAAAAAAGAAAATAATAATGGATAATTAGCCAAATAATAATGTATATTTTTAATAATATCCCAAAAAATTCAATATTCATACGAAAATAAAAAAGGAAGTTTTTCTAATGGAAAAAATAAATAAGGATTGAAAAGACATTTTACTACATAGAAGTGTTGCCGCGGGTGCAAAAAATCTTCGGTTACGGGTATCGGGTTGGCGAAAAATTCGGGTTATTTTCGGGTGTTAGTTCGGGAGTTAGTTAGTCCCAAAACTTCAGTCAAATTTATATTAGAGAATTGCGAGATCAGGAATTTTTCTGACCCTAATTAAAATTCAGCAAATATTTGTCGATATTTAGAGGTTTGGGGGAGGGGCTGCAGAATTTGATAAAGTTAGAGGACATAGAATAATCGAAACGATTAATTCTTGCCGGTTATCTTGTGTTTTAAATTTTTTCTCTTTTTAAGTTAATTTACGGAAAAACATTAAAAATAAAATAATTGTGGCTTTTTTGAAACAATTGTTTTTAATTTCTCTTTTTAAAAGAAAAAATAAATAAAAATAAATCTTTTCTTTTAAATATTTTTTTTTGATTGACGGAATGACTGATTTACTTTTTTATACTTTTTATTAATTTTTAGAAGATATTTTATTTAATTTTTGTGGCTATTAAAAAGTAGAAATAAATTAGCAGATATTTAAAATTGCTAAATAAAAGTACACAGCAATTGTTAAATAAATTTTATTTTAATTTTTAACAATTTAAAAATTAACAAGTTAAAAAAATTAGCAAAAAATTAACAAGTTACTACCAAGTTTTAAACAGACCTGCACATAATTCAAAAATTTTTAAAGGAAAAAAATATTCAAAAATATTTAGATCTCGGTATATTTTCGTTAATTTATTCAAAAATTAATGTCGATTTGGAGGAATTAAACGGATATAAGAGGATTAAGGCTTAAATAACCTTAAAAATTTTTATTTAAAAAACGCCTTCTAATCAAACTCCTGATTTCCATTACTTTATTTTTTATTAAATAACCCCCCACAGGGATTTCTATTTAACTTCTGATTTAAAGGATGATATTTGAAGAAATTCTTCATAAGATGCCACTACTCTTTTTTCAAGTTAATTTGTAGAAACCTATACTCCATCTTTTGATAATTTTGGTGTAAAAAATTATAATTTTGGTGTCCATAAAAATTTACCAAACAAATTTCCAATATTTTGTGAAAATAAAATAATTTTTTTATAATAAATAAAACAAAATATTGTTAAACAAATAAATATTCATATAAAATTTTATTTAACAGAAAAATAGAGAAAAGCCAAAAACAAACTAAAAGTTTACCCCGTTTTATTAAATCCACGTTTTACAAAATATTTTAGATTTTTGTTTTTATCGAAAATAAGTTCAAACAACCATTTTCGTGTTTTGTTTGTTTATATGTAGTATAACAACCTATATATAAATGTTTTTAAAGAAGATAAAAACCATAGGATTCGTTTTCGTACCTTGATTTTATGTACAAGGAAAATTTAAATTTGGAAAGCATTTTATATTGAACCTATAAAGAAGAAAAATCCTATCATTGTTCAAGATCCTATTCAAAAGAAAGAACGGATTTGGAGACTACCATAATTTTTCGTATCAGTATCCTTTCTTTACATTTTAGGACACGTAACTGAATTTGACTCTAACAAAAATTGGTTTCATAATTTTTGCCTCAGTATTCTCTACAATTTAGGGCACGTGACTGAACTTAACACTAACAAAAATTGGCTTATTTTTTCTAAAATTTCGTTTAAATATTCTAAACTATAAACTACTAAAAAAATAATGGGTACTTTTGTTTTCATTATTTTTTCCCTATTTCTTCGAAATTATTGTGTGTTTGCTGTTACATGGCCAACCCCAAGACAAACATTTACAGTTAGTAAATATATTTTTAAATATATATATTTTAGCTTTTTTAAAGTTGGAGGAACCAAAACCTGTGGATAAATATCTTGATTGTAATTATGACCGTTATGTACCCAATATTAAAAATGGAAAGTGGGGAAGTGGAGAATTCCAAAAGCCAGTGTTTGATCTAGCTAGTGGTGCTACAATAAAAAGATGTATTTATTCTGGTGTTGATGGAATTCATTGTAATGGGCGTTGTGAAGTAGAAGATTGTTGGAATGAGGATATTGGAGAAGATTCCATCTCTCTTTTTGGTTAGACTTTTAATTAATTAAGGTCAAAATTGTTTAAAAAACAATGTTATAACCTCTTATATTCTTAAATAAAGTGCTCTTGATTTTTCTCAAAAGTTAAAAAAAACATTCAATTACAGGGACTGATTCGAGTGCAAATTATTATATTAATGGAGGAGGTGCAAGGAATGGAAATGGAAAAGCTATACAATTTGATGGTGCTGGAACGTTACATGTCGACAATTTTTATGTTCGTATAATTATTAACATTTAAATATTTCTTATTTAAATGTCAATATATATTTCGGAGGAAATTTACACTTTTCTGAAAAGATGAGCCCTAATTAAATATTTCTTTGGGTTTATTTAGGCCTGGGACTGGGGTTTGCAGCTTTTTCTCCATGTTTGCAACCATCCAATAATTTTGGAACTTCCGTTAGAGTATTTATATAATTTTCTGAAAATTTCAGATAAATTTGTAAAACTCTAGAAATATATGAAGTATCGATGATCACAAACCAAGTAGTTATGGGGAAAGTTAAAGTGTCCCCATTAATAAACAGCTTTGAAATTTTATTAAATAATAATTTCTTTTAGATAGGTAATAATTATTTGGGTATACGTTCTTGTGGTAACTGCTTGCAGCAATACAGTCGTACTATGTATATAAATAAGTTAACTGTAGAAAACCTCGCGGCTGGACAATTTATTGTTGGAGTGAATAACAACACAAAATTTAGTGATAAAGCTTATCTCAAAGATATTCATATTCTTGGATCATCAGCAGATCAAGTTTACCCCTGTAAAGTTTTTGATGGAAATAATAATGGAGGGAATCCTAAAGTTTTAACACCGGAAAAAACTAAAGGAGATGGAAAATTTTGTATTTTTGCTGAAACTGACATTCATATTAATTCATAATTATTTAATTTAAGAAGAAAATAATGTATGTATTGGGTTTGGCAATTTAGCCGTATTTTTTGTTATTGCTATTACACGTAGTAAAATAAAGTTAAATAAATAATTTTTTCTTATTTGATTCTCTTATTATTGATAGATGTTTTAAAACAAGAAAAAACTAAAGGAGATGGAAACTATTCTAGTGAGTTAACTGTAGAGACTGAAACAATAATTATTAAAAACCTTGGTTACATCCCCTGTGGAACTAGTGATTAAGAGGGTATCATTAATTCTTCAGAAATTATGAGGAATATTGGTTTGAATAAAAATTTAAAGAGATTAATTATTAGTATTATAATCTGCATATTTTCTAAAAATTTTGTACCATATTTTTATTAAGTAAATTTTTCGTTTCAAATAGAGATTTAAACTCTTAAGCAATTTTATACGGACTTTTGGCAAGGTTTCGCGTCACCCTAACAAAACCATAAAATATATACTCGAAAAATTTATTAAAACACTTGTGTAAAGCTAAATAATTTAAAAATCTTCAACTAAAAGTGCAAATTTTATAAAAATTAATTATTATATATATTATCTATAAATCTTTTTTACTAAATACTTCGAATAATTTTATTTAATTAAATTTTTTCAGCTGTTTGTCTGTTCTGTTTCAATTAATTTAAACTTTAAATGTCCCTGGTATAATGGATTTGTTATAGAAAGTACAAATAAGATTTTAATTGTCCTTTAAGAATGTTAAAAAAATTTCAAGCTTTAAAGCAAATATTTGCCTAAATTTTTTATATATAAATAGAAAGATTTTGCCTGATAATGCCAGAGCCAATATGCAAAGGCTCAATTAATCTCACATAGGACTAGAGTTTAAATTACTTTTACCTATTAGGGAACCCCAACTATTTTGGAAACCCGGTGAAATTAAGACCGAAAACAAAAACATTAATTTTCACTTCAAAAATTAATATTTTTGTTTATTTTTATCTAAACATTTCTTAGAAATATATAATTAAATACTTGCACGAAAAATATTTCCAAGTTAGAAAATGTCTATTTTTGTGCCTATTGTTTTCGTGCTCCTACAGCTTCTTCAAGGGTGTCAAAGTTTTGGGCCGGCAGCGAAAAAGACAATAACGGTAGTTAATTATTAGGTCGGGTCATAATTAGTGCCGCTTTTTTGAACTGAATTTTTAAAATTAAGTTTTTTGCCAATATGTTTTATTTTTATTTTTTAGTTAATCTCTAAAAGATCCAAGCATTTGAGAATTTTTGGTCGAAAATATAAAAATCTGATCGAAAATATAAAAATTTTCGAAATCACACATCTCTTACGATATAAAAATCTACCAATAAGAGAAAAAGATACTCTTAATTTTTTTGTTTAGTTGCAAAGCAAATTAGTTGTGACCAAAAACTTTGATTGTGGATTTACACGTTATATACCAGACCCAAAAAAGATGGGAGATGGAGGTGCTAATGAATACCAACAACCAGTTATTGAAGTTAGAAATGGAGCTACTCTCTCCAATTGCATTATTGGAGCAAAAGAAGGATTTAAAGCAGCTGATGGTGTTCACTGTGAAGGAAGTTGTACACTTAAAAATGTTTGGCACGAAAAAGTTGGGGAGGATGCCGTTACCTTCCTTGGTAAGTTCTCAGATAAGCCCCCCTCTATTTTGATGATAGGTAAAATAGTTTTAAGGTTTGTTATAAAATGTAAATACTCCTATTCATTCACTTAATAATAATTTTTAATAAGAGACAATAAGTTAGAACTAATTTTTAACACAAATTTTAGGAACAAACCCAAATAATGTGTATATAATCGAAGGTGGCGGAGCCATAAATGCAAATGGAAAAGTTGTACAATTTAATGGGGCTGGAACGGCAAAAATTAACAATTTTTATGTTCGTAACTTTTAAAAAGTTTAAAAAATAATTCGAAACAGTGAATATTTTCCGTTATAATTACACTCGACAACCAATACTAAATGGAATTTTCCCTTCTATTCGATAGCCTTTAAGCCATAACCAAAAAGGGCATCAAACAGGCACGTAAATAATTGTAATAAGAATTGTAGCAATACACCTCCCCCCTTCCCCTTTCATAAAAATATTTTTAGATGAAAGACTGCACTTATGGAATAGCTTCATGTGGTAATTGTGTGGCACAATTTAGCCGCCGTATAGAAGTTACAAATTTAAAAGTAGAAAACCTTAAAGCTGGGCAATTTATTGTTGCAGTTAATTCTAAATTTAATGATCAAGCAATTCTTAAAAATATTCATATACTTGGAAAATCAGCAAAACAAGTATATCCTTGTAAAATATTTAATGGAGTAAAAGGAAATGGAAATTTTAAACTTGAAAAAATGGGGGCAGATGGAAAACATTGTAAATATAATAATAATGATATTCATTTTAATTAGGTAATATTTTAAAAATATTGTTATAGTTTAATTGTTAATTATTGTTATATGTTGATATATATATTTAGTATGTTAATGTTATAATTTAATTAAAAATTTTTGTAAATAAATGTTTAAAAACTAAATCAGCTTGAGAATATTTATTTTGTATAGGATGGTTTGTCTGGTTCTTATATTGGAATTAAAATTTATAATCCCAAAAAGTCTTGAAATTTCAGACTCAAGATGGGAAAAAATTTTTCAAAAATAAAGAGAGAGGAAGATATTAGTAGAAAAATTTAAAAAAAGAAATTTACGAAAAATTAATTAAGATTTTATTTAGATAAATTTTAAAAGATAGGCATTCTAATCTTCTCAAAAAACATATAGGCATTAAACAAATAATTTAAAAAATTTTATTAAAAACCCTACCTGAAACAAAGGTAAAATTTAAATTGTAATTTACTTTATTTTTAATTTTGGATATATTTATAATCAATTTAAAAAATAAATGTAATTTTAAATAAATTAACAAAAATAAAATGTTTGCGCAGCAGATTTAAATAAATAAATTTGTTTTGTCCACAAAGATTTGGCCATCATAAGCTTTGTAAAAGTAAAGGATTAACGCAAGTATAGAAAGAGGAATGACCGGTATGAACAAAGAAATTGAAAAAGAAAAACAAATTAATCTATTAAAGAAAAACCATATGGGGACATAAAACTCAAGTGGAAGGAGGGAGGGGGAAAATATTCATTTTAAGAATTTACTTGAATAAATATTTGTAGTAGTACATATAATTTTAAATAGAATAACAAGATAAAATACCAAGAAAAAGATTTTAATATCTCTAGAAATCTTCCATTGATGATGCCTATTATTGTTTTAGGACAAACTTTGTGAAATTTAATTAATAGAAAAATTTAAATAAATTATTTCTATACATACAATAATAATGTCTTTTTAGTATTTTCGTGTAGAAAAAAAATTATAAGGGCGCACATATGGAATAAACTCAGAAATTTTATAACACTTGAACAGGCAAAACAAAAATAAAATTGTAAATATAATTCAAAGATTGTTTAAGAAATATTATTTTTATAATTTAAAAATAATATTTTATTTATAAAAAATATTTTTTTGGATAAAAATAGTTATTAATATGCAGTTTATGAAAATTTATATTATTTAGTTAAGGAAAAACGAAAATGCCCCCACGCGGGATTGAACCGCGGACCTTCAGTTTACGAGACTGACGCTCTACCACTGAGCTATAGAGGCACACATTCAAAATATTTATTTTGACCTTATCAATTGAGAAAATAAATAAAATAAATTCTATTTCCTCAAAATTTTTTTTATTATTTTTATCATAATTAATTTTAAATTGATTTTAAATTTAATTAAATTATTTAACAATTACTTAAATGCTTTTAAAAATTTATTAAACCCTTTTAAAATATTTTTAAAATTATTTAAATATTTTTAATAAAAATATTCTTTCCCGAGGCTTTGCTTTTAATGCTTTTTTGTTAGTAAAATGCGTAATTATAATTTAATTTTAGTCGCAAAAAAATATTTAAAGAAAGTATTTATTTTTATTCATCTAAAAAGTATGAAAAAACGATTAAAATAAATAATTGTTTTTAAAAGTAATTAATTAAATAATCAAAATTTTTTTCTAAATGCAAATTAACTAAAAAAGAAATTAAAGCTTAAACTAAATATTTAACTTGAAGATTTGCAAGATTAAATTTTGGGAAAATGGTTTTTTCAAAAAGTTAGGAGGAATTTAATCGTGAATTTCTGGAAGAATATCATTTAAACCAGAATTTAAATAGAAAATCATGCGGGGGTTATTTTATAAAAAGTAATGGAAGGGAGGGCTTTGATTAGGAATGTAAATTTTTTAATTTATGAATTAATATGAATATCGCTTTTTTTATAAATGCAATAAGTTCCATCCCCTCCATTATCATTTTCCGATTGAAGAACTTTTGGATTTTTACCTTGATTATTTCCTTCGAATACTTTGCAAGGAAATACTTGATTTGCTGTTGATCCATAAATATGAATATTTTTGAGGGTAGCTCTCTCTCCGTAATTTTTATTTACCCCAACAACATATTGTCCAGCTTCGAGGTTTCTTATAGTTAAACCGTCTACATGAACTTCACGGTTACGATATTGCTGCTTACAGTTACCACAGGGACGGATTCCTTGTCCAGCACCGTCTATCTTAAAATTATTTAATGATTTACATTTTCTTTTGTGATACTAAGGTTCACATTGGAAAAACATAACCTAGACCGATAAGATCATTCTTGATATCCAAACAAGTAATGGGTCGGATTGAGAAATCGGGTCAGTTATAAATTTAATTTGCTTGAAAATAACGACAAAAATTTTTGGAATTGCTTTTTTGGAATAAAAGAATGAATTTGGACGTAAATTAAATTTGGATATCGACATAAGTATTCCCCGAAGTCTTTAGAATTGTTCTATAACCCCTAACTTAAATAAATAAAAATGTACAAACGTAAAAGTTGTTGACATATAATTTTCCAGCACCGTCGAATTGTATCGTTTTTCCTTTACCAAGTCTTGCACCTCCACCGTTAATTTTATACACAGAGTTTGGACTAGTGCCTAAAATAATAAATTTTATTTAATAATTATATTATCAATTTATTATGTCAATAGTTATGACACAATAAATAATTCACTTAAACTAACCAAATAAACTAATAGAATCATCTAAAACATGATCATTCCAACAATCTTCAATAGTACAAGTTCCAAGACAATGAAAACCATCAGCACCTTCAACAATACATCTCGATATTTTAACTCCATCTGCTATTTCAATTACTGGCTTCATAAATTCTCCACTGCCCCAACCGCCTCCAGTTGGCACATATTTTTTATAATTACAATCCAAGTGTTTTGTAACTTTTTTTGTGTCAGTAAGCTAAAAAATATTTTAAATTATCCCTATAAATATATACTACCGGAATTGTTTGTGTTGGAGTTGGCCATTTAACATCATCACCCAACCCCTTTTCCAAAGACACCGAGACCAAGAAAATAATTAACAAAAAATCATTCATTATTTTTTATTTTTTTTAAATATTTTTACCTTAAAATATTTAACATTAAAAAATAAAATTTTAAATTAGATTTAGTACAATCAAAAAATCTTTTAATATACAGGTTACAAAATAAATATTCTACTCTTTTTTTATGATAGATCTACAGGCTGACATACAACTCTGTATCCAAGCAAATGGTGGGCACTTTGAAAATTCTTGCTAATATCCGTTCCTTATTTAGTTCTCTATCATATAAACTTTATTTTATCTATTTATCTTTAATTTGAATAAAGTTATGGCGAGGGTAACGAGTCCCATATCTTTTATGTTACCCTGTGGAAATTGAAGAAATCTTAATAAATAATCAAGGAAATGTATATGGGTGGGGTGCTATTTTAACAAACTAGGAATACAACATTTGTTTATATTTATGAACAAAATCCGAAGTCTACTTATAAATCTTATAAAACCGGCTACTAATTAATACCAAAAGTTCTGACATTCATGCAACACTGACAGGTAATTTTAGATTTCAGTAACCTTAGACAATATTTGAAAAAAATATTAATAAAAAAATGAATAAAAATATATAAAATGATAAATGATGGGCGTTTTTAAATGTTTATATAAAATAAGAAAAAAGATTTTTTTATTTTTTAAAATTATTTACTGCCAATATTTATTTTTAAACCAACGTGGATTGAATTAAATATTTAAAAAAGCAAAGTTAATTTTTGCTTGGATTTACGGAGGTTTTGCCTTTCCTCAAAATTTAAATTAATCTCTGTCAGCATCTTTCGCTTCCGATGTTTAATCCATCTCTGATATATCTTCATTCTTAAGCTTCTCTGGCATAGCAGAATGCGAAAGACATATCGCTTACATACATGTGTATATCCAGATTTTCCTTCTAAACAAATAAATTTTATTTTTTTTATTAAAAAATCATTTGAATCATTTGAATTTTTTATTTAAAAAAAATTTTTTTTATTTTAAAATTATATAAAAATTAAAATTTAATTTTTATATTTAATTAGCTTTAAGTCATTCATTTTAAAATTTTTATATTTTTTAAATTTATATATTTTTTTAAATATTTTTTTGCAATAAAGTATTAAAATATACCACATTAATAATAATTAATGAAAAAAAATTTTTTAATAAATAATTTTATTTTAATGGAAATATAATCAATTTAAATTTATTTGAAAAAATTTGTAAGGAAAATTTTATTTAAAACAATTGTCGGATATTTTTCTTAAATTTTAGTTCCGATATTTTCCGAGGTCTTAAGCACACAAAATAACAATTTATTTAGATTAAAAAATAAAAATATAGACGAAAGTGGATTTAGGGCTGGATCAGTTGAAAAAGATTTGGGACTAGCCTGGCTAGTAAGCAGTGCTTGGAAATTTCAGACTCTTCTTCGTACTTGCTTATTCTTGGCCTCGTACCTCGTACTCGTATTTCGTACATAAGTACGAGTACGAATTTTGGTACGAGCTTCCCAGCATTGCTAGTAAGGTACAATTAGTTACAATTAGAATCTGACATTCACTTTATCTATCTATCATAATCACCACTAAATTACACCATTAAATTACACAACAAACCTTATTTAAATTTTTCAATTATTTGCTAAATAGAAGGATTTATTATTTCTATTTATTTTTGTTTTTAAAAAATTTTTTTTAAATAGATTGAATAATTATCTAAAAACATAAAAAATTTATTAAACATTTTTCTTCTTGACTTTTATGTAATTAATTCTAATTGCTAATTTACTTTAAATCCATTCAATATTATATTTTCAATGATTAAATAATTATTTATATCATTTTTGTCTATCCTTTATCCGACTATTTATTTATTATGACCCCATTTACATTTCCTTTTATGATTTTAATTAATAAAAAATTAGTTGATAATTGTCGATATTTTATGTTTATTTAATATTAATTTAATTAAATTTTGCCTTTCTAAAAGAATAATAACTAATTAAATTTTATTCCAACCTTTTACTTTATTTTTCAATAACTCTGAACCCCTATTTTTTAGAGAAAGCCTTTCTATTAAAACAATTAAATGTACAAAATTAATCAAATATTTATTTTTACTATTTATTTTTTATTTTTTGTTATTTTAATAAATAATTCACAACAATTTGAAGAAGAAATTAGCGAAAAGTCTCTCCGTCATTTATCAAATAGAAGATTTAAAAGGGATTTTATGCTTGCAGTAGGAAATTCAAGTGATCCTTTGCCAACTTGTTTTAGAGTAATTTTTGAATTTTTTAATATTTAAAAATTATTTTTTCTCATGACTTTCGGGCCAATTTTTTTTAGCATCCAAAAAACGCTACATAACTAGCCCGCTTCGCGGGCTAGTTATGTAGCGTTTACGTTACTTTATATTTAGTACCTATGCTTTATCCGAAGTACGTTTGGCCTTGGCTGTAGTAAGGTGACCCTATGGGCGTTGGAACCTAAGCCTTGCCCGTTAGGGCCTTCGGCCCAAACTTCGTCCGCTCCGCGGCCGAATGGGCGCTGCGCGCCCATGGAGGGTTTAGTTACGTTGCTTTGCCTTCCGGGGCTGTCTCTAGCCGCTTCGCGGTATTAGAATTATAAATTGCGTAAATTTAAAACAGTAAACTCAAGAGGTAATTTTAACAATTTAATTTATAAATGAAAGAATATTTTAATTTTACAAATTTTTTAATTGCTTAAACAGAGGTTCTCGGTTTCCACTTATATTTTTTAAAAAATAAAAAATTAGTGTACTTACACCCCGCGCCACGCGAAGGCGACCTCTTTAGCGGGGCCCTCCTTTGTGCTTAGTACCTTAAAAACTTTTGATTTTGATATAAGTATTTAAAAGTTTGTTTGGTTGGATTCATTGGTTAAACTTTTATAAAATATTTTCACGTATTTAACTATGCACACAAACTCTGTCCAGTGGGACGTCATAAGTCCTGCAAATTTAAATACATTTAATATCCTATAGTTCTACAAAAGCTAAGCACAAAGGAGGTTATAACCTGTTTAGAATTTTTAATAATTTTATGTTCAATTTTTTCAAATAAAACTACACGTGAATAAATTTATTTTTAACATTTGTCTCTTGATTATCATCTTCGTAAATCTCATTAAAATGTCTATAGGCATCTTCTAATTTATGTGGAACTTTTGTGTTGTACATTAAATCATCTATACTATTGTATACTTGCGAATCTCTGGTCTGTAACAAAAAGCTATTTGTGATATTATAAGAACTTACAATATGTATACAGTCATAGTAATAACGATCTGCATGTACATAAACTTGAATAACTATTGGTGGAAAATTTGCACCTTCTTTTTCAAAACAATAATTATTTTTTAATTCATTTTCATCCATGGTTTCCTCATACTGAAAGTAATCATTAATGCAAGTTTTTGTCATAGGTAAACCGGATATGGTCCTTCTGGATGATGAACATATCCATAATAATTTGTGTCTGTTGGCGAATAGTATAAAATCACCAAATAACGCTGCATGATATAACTGACTAAATTTCCTTCCAAGAAAAAATTAGCATATCGTTTGGAATCTTTTTCTGCAGATGGGAACATTTTTAAACAATATTCTTCAAATGTTATTTTTTCATTTTTTACAGGCGAGTTTGAGTAGTTGAGACATTTTTCAAACCATTCACGATTAATTCTGCCTTTTTTATAAGCATAGTACATTTCTGCCACAACAGCTCTGCGGAGAGCCTTTGTTAACAGGTCTTGAAACAAACGGTGTTGTATTGCAATGTGTCTATCTTCGATGTTCGTATCACAGCCAAGAAGAGAACGAACAATGGCTCTTAATTTTTATAAGTTCCTAGGTATATTTTAGTATTTACCGATAAAAGCTGTCGCCATCTCTAGTAATGTATTCTCCTATGAAACCAAATTCCTTAGGGGCAAACATGAAAAATCCTCTAAGAAACGCTTAAATTGAGAGTTAGAAATAACTCGGCCCGAAGAATTTTTAATTAAACGTATTATAGCTCATTCGACGGGTCTCGACGAGCTCTACAAGAATAATCGAACTCCGAAACCGGTACTTTTCACCGTCGTACCAAAAAAGTCGAAAAAACGACAATTTGTGACAAAAATTTCGGTTTTAGGAAAATAACTTTTCTAGCCATAGGTTACCTCCGGCAAATTATACGTCATTCGACTTGTCTTCTCCTCCTCTACAACCTCCCACAAAAATCCCGTCCCTAACCCTAATCCCTAAAAAGTTATGCCACTTGTGGCAAAGTGTCGTTTTGGGATGTACCTTTTTCTAACTTTATACGTTTTTCAGGGTTTGAAGTTAGAACCCTGAAATTTTTTTTATTCGATAGACAACAAATTAAACGATCGTGCTACGCTTCCAGAATTTTTTTCACCATAAATGAAATGTCGAAAAATTTTGTCGAAAATTTCGACTTCGAATTTCGACTTTTTAAAAGTAGAAAAAAGGTGCGCTGGCAATTTTCCCATATGCCCGAGGCACTCAGAATTCGAATAAAAAAGACCCCAGGTCTCTAGCACTTCCCATTCCCGAGATTTTTGATTTCAAAGGATGAACCACCCTCCTTTTTTTCGAGACTCAAGTTGACCCACCCAGACTCAAGTGACACCCTCAAAAATTTTTTTAAAAAATTCGCCATGGCCGATAACCTATAAGTCCTCGAAATTGGCCCAATCCGGCCAACAACTGGAAAGTTAGAAAAATCACCGATGCCTAACTTCCCAGATCGGACGGGTAACTGCGGCAAAAAATAAAATTTTTTCCCGAAAAAATGCAAAAAACTGTGACTTTTTGCCGGGCCATAACTTGGTCCAACAAATTTTTCCGGACATGCGCGATAGCTCATTCGACGCAGAAGGTCGAGATCTATCGAAATATATATACCTCTTACCCCTAAAATCCGACTTCCAGATGTGAAAGTCGAAAAACCAACAATTTTCGACCGAAAATTTCGTTTTCGATGAATAACTTTTTTAGATGACCGGTCACCTCCGGCAAATTATACGTCATTCGACGCGTAATTACCAGCCCTACAACCTCCCGAAAAAAACTCCTTCCTAGGCCGACTCTTCAAAAAGTTATACCCTCTGTGGCAAAGTGTCGTTTTTGGATGTACCTTTTTCTGGCTTTATAGGTGCCTCGGGGTTTGAAGTTAGAACCCTGGGATTTTTTTTATTCGATAGCCAACGAATCAGTTCTCGGTACTGTGCTTCGAGAATTTTTTTTTACCCCAAACCTGAGGTCGAAAAATTTTTTCGAAAATTTTGACTTCGAATTTCGACTTTTTAAAAGTCGAAAAAAGGTGCGCTGGCAATTTTCCCATATGCCCCGGCCATACAGAATTCTAACAAAAAAGACCTCACCCCTCTAGCACTTCCCGTTCTTGAGATCTTTGATTCTTTATGGCGACCCGCACTTTCTAGGTCGAATTTCGACCTCTTAACGCCGGAATTTCCGACTTTTTATATTTTTTTTACCGACTAAATCATACTTCCGCTTTCGAATGGTACCTCTCCCGAGCAGGGCTGATCGAAATAAAAATATTTTTTATTTCGAATCGAAACGAAATAAAAAAATTCCTATTTCGTTTCGGAGCGAAACGAAACGAAATGAGCTTGTTTCGGACGAAACGAAACGAAATAAACGAAATAAAATAAAAATTAAAAAATATTTATTTTTCAGTTCATAGAAGCTTTTAATCGATATTTAAATCATAAATATGCACCTCAAGAGCTAGTTGCGTGACAAAAGCATACCATAAACAAAGTGGGCCCAACAAATCTGACGATATCCACCTTAATCCCCTCAAATCTACATATATCCGCCATAATCCTCCAATATCCTATTAAAATCCATCGATATATCCAAATTTACTTTGGAGTATACCACTTTAGATATCGATCAAGAGGGATATTAAGAGAGATCTTCTATATCCCTTGAGATATCATCTATATATTTTCTACATCCACCTCTCAAAACCAACGATATTTCCCCGATATTTCCTTAATCTCGGCAATACCACAATAACACCGTAATCTTACCAAATCGCCCGCAATATCACTAATCCCTCGAGATCTCTTTTAATCCTCCGCACAATGTAATAAAAATTTTAGTCGGCAGGCCAGGTAGTATTCTAAAGTGGATTAGACTATATCCCCATTAATCCATTTAAATTAACATATATCTGCCTTAATCCACTACGGAGTATACCACTAAGGTCCACTACGGAGTATACCACTATATCTAGAGGGATATTTTTTTAGCGCCGCAGGCAAAATTTTTTACATTTTGGAGCTCAAGAAGCCAAATTTCTTCCATTTTCAGCGCCGCAGGCGAAAATTTTTTAATTTTAAGCTGTTTATATGACAGAATCACTAAAAAAGTAATGATATTTTCCATAAATTCCCGTCATTAGGGGTGCACTTTCTCACTTTTTTTTGTTTCGTTTCGTCCGGAATTTTGGTTATTTCGTTTCGAAACGAAACGAAATAAATTTTTTTCTGTTTCGTTCCGAAACGAAACGAAATGGAAAAAAGGGCACGAAAGAGCGAAACGAAACGAAACGAAACGAAATTTCGATCAGCCCTGCTCCCGAGTCTCTACGACTTCTGTACGAGGCGGTGGGCAAAACGGCGAAAAATGAACCCCCCTCTTTTTTTTATTTTTAGCATCCAAAAAATGGATAGAAAAAATCTGAGGGTAAACGGAAATCTAATGTTGGAAATCTTTTAAATTCTGGTTTCGGTTTAGGCAAATTCTTTAGCATTCCATTTGGCCATTCTTTTCTTGTAAAATATAAAAATTGTTTTGAATTATCGGCAAAATAAGCGCTGAGTATAATTAAATTAGTTGAAGGCTGTTTTCCATCCAAAAAGTTTTCTGGGCCGATTTTGTCAGTATCGTTTGAATAAAGACATCCAAGATGGACATAATGTCCATAATTGTGAATCTACAAAAATGGAAATTTTTAGAAATTATTTAAAATCGTTTTAGATGTAGGGAATTCACAATAAAATCTTAAATACACCTCGAACATACCGTAAAAGCTGTATTAATGTCCCTCCCTCAAATAATTACCCCGCCTGTATTAGTTACCAGCAAGTGATCGAAACAATAATTACCCAGGGTAGTTAATACAGTTTTTACGGTAGATAGGCCCCATAGGCAACATACTACTATTTAATTTACACACAAGATACATTTTGGGCTTTGTGAGAATTAAATAGAGCACTCCGATCTAAGTTTCAGATTCGCTAATTAATTTTAATTAACGATAATAAATTTAAAAATAAAAAATTAATTAATTTTTTAACCCTTTTCTCGTAATAATAATTATTTTCATTCAATTTTGAATTAATTTGATCACAATTTAAAAGTTCAGAAGAAATGTTGAGTAATTTATTAGCTGCCATTTTCCCTACATTTTGGCTTGAAAAAGAAACTTTTTTAAATTTAAAACTTTAACTAAACTTACTCCAACAAACAAATTAAAGTTTTCTTTTTTATTTTTTCTGTTTTTGTTTCCTCAAAATCAGAATAAAGTTTAAATAATTGTTGGGAACATTGTTGGTTAATTAAATTATTATTTTTGGATAAATTAGAATTTATGTAAATTAATGGAAGGAAAAATAATTTTAAAATTATTTTGAACATTTTTTGAATTTTTTATGGAAGAAATTTTATTTTTATTTTGTTTCCATAACAACAAATAAATAAATAATTATTTTTCTTAATTTTATAGCAATGCAATAAAGAATGGAGGCAGGATTTTGAAAGGGAATTTGCAATGAATGTTTCTGATTTTTATGATTTCCCTTTTCATCCAAAAGTGCTTGATTATGTTTCTTTTTTGGCATATTGCCGATTAGCTGATAGACAAACACAATGTTTTATTGAAAGATGTAATGATCAAGTAAAGAGAGAAAATTTTTGCAATTTCTTAAGAATTTTTAAAAATTTATAGAACGCCGATCGTGTATTTTCTCCATCAAATTTTCTTTGTACATTTAAACGTCAACATTTCCTTAGAGCCCGTCCCTGTTTAGAAGCAAGTGAACCAATAGGATTTTTACGTTGTGATCGTAGCTGTCAACCTTCTAGTACGGATATTGAAGGAGTGGATAAGCAACGACATACAGAATTGGGGAAAGTATTTTCTGAGACAGAATTGGATGCTTACGAGAAAGAATTAGATAAACTCTGCTCTTTTCAAAAATGTTTTGCTAAATGTCATGAAGAAATTGTTGGTAAGAGAATTTTTGAATTTACATATAAAAATTAATTTTTATTTTACATTATTTATCAAAATTAATGTAAATAATATTTAAATAAAATTTATTTTGAATTTTCTTTTAAAAAATCAGAGCAAATTTGTACTCCAAGTCAAGCAACAATCGCTACAGAATTAATGCAAACCTATCTTAAATGGCATTCTGCTGATTTACTTGATTGGCATTTATTAACTGGAAACGAAAGAATTTTGCCTCAAAGTTGTGCTTTATTAATTCAATTAGAACAAAAAGAAAGACAACAAAAAAGTTTAAAATTAAAAGATTTGGATGAAATAAATGATCCTATTCTAATGGCTATGATGGCTGCTGCTTAAATGGTTTCTAAAGAGATTTTTAAATTATTAAATAAATTATTTTTAAATAAATAATCATTTTTATTATTTTAATTTAAAAAACAAATAATTATATTAACAAACAACAACAATGTCTTATAAACATTATTTACATTTCTCAATTTCTTGGCTTTTGAAGGATACAATTTCAAATTGTTCTGTATCCTATTAAAAGATAGGGAATTTGTAATCACAGTTTAACTGACCTCATTAAAGCTCAATTGTTCACTTTCAGGAAATAAATTTCCATTTAACCATTCAGTAATTTCTTCACTATGATAGGGAACACTTACATGAGCCTAAATAAATAGTTAAAAAGAATTTTTAATTTAAAAATAAATTTAAATAATTTTAAATACACTGCGTTTCAAAAAGATGGCACACCATGTTTTTTCGATATATGTAAGTCAACGGAAAAGTGTCTATTTCGTTTGAAATTTTTTCTGTAATTAGGTTTGATCAATATAATGCTATTAAAAAGACCCGAGCGAAAAAACCATTTTTTAAAAATTTTTTATAAAATAATTTTCAATTTTTCACTGTTTCAAAAAGATGGCACATCTTAAATTTTCGACATTAGGAGTGGTCTGAAAAATCTACAAAAATTCCTATAAACATATCTATTGATGTCGATAGAAAATACAAAAGAAACGAAGTTCTAATATGTCTCCTTCATTGAGATCTCAAAATCCGAAAATCAACGGAAAACAGGGGGTGAACGTCTTTAAAAAATATTTTCGACCCCTTATAGACTAAATTAAATTTTCATTTTATGCTTTTCTGAAAGCCCTTTAAATTTGGTATAAGAAACCCTTATTGTCAATTAAGCGAAAAATTTTACATGTGAGATATTGAGTGTTAAATTCAATAAACATGAGAATCATTAAATTTACCCCTTTCTGAGCACCTTAAAAATTTAATGAAGTACAACTTAATGAAAAAAAATTTCTGTAAAATAAAAATTGCTGGTATTATAGCAAATTTAAAGGGCTTTCAGAAAAGCATAAAATGAAAATTTAATTTAGTCTATAAGGGGTCGAAAATATTTTTTAAAGACGTTCACCCCCTGTTTTCCGTTGATTTTCGGATTTTGAGATCTCAATGAAGGAGACATATTAGAACTTCGTTTCTTTTGTATTTTCTATCGACATCAATAGATATGTTTATAGGAATTTTTGTAGATTTTTCAGACCACTCCTAATGTCGAAAATTTAAGATGTGCCATCTTTTTGAAACAGTGAAAAATTGAAAATTATTTTATAAAAAATTTTTAAAAAATGGTTTTTTCGCTCGGGTCTTTTTAATAGCATTATATTGATCAAACCTAATTACAGAAAAAATTTCAAACGAAATAGACACTTTTCCGTTGACTTATATCGAAAAAACATGGTGTGCCATCTTTTTGAAACTAAAATCTTTTTGAAATCTTTTTGAAACTCTTTTTGAAACTAAAATCTAAAATATTCCATCTTTTTGAAACTCTTTTTGAAACTAAAATCTAAAATATTCCATACCTGTGCTTTTGGCGGGCTCCCTCTAAAAAGACTGATGCACCCAGTACCGAATGAAATAATACCGACGATGAACCAACGTCTTGTTCTACCATATCTATCATCCGCAAATTGTGCAATAACACCTCCTCCACTGTCTCCCTTTTTAAAAGATTTTTTTGAAATTTAGGAAAGTTTTAAAAAAACATTGCAAAATCCTTCTGTGAAAGTCTCCATAGTACAAATTAGATCATAAATTCTAGTCATATCTAAGTAATTTCCAAATTTCGACACTTGATTTAAGCATTGCTGATCTGTCCAAATTCCAGGTAATTTAAGCAAGTGTAATTGAGAATGTGCGTATAGTAGACACCCTCCTCTTTTATTTTTTCCATGACATTCTTGTGTGCCAGCTAGTAAATTAAAAATAAAATTAATTTAAAAATAAATATAAAATTCGTATTTAATGGAACCTGAATTTATGAATTTTTAAAAATAAAATTTACATAGGTAAATTAATTTTGTGGCACTTTTCCGTTATGAGCTCTTATTTCTTTCTCTTTCCCTTCATGCTCTAAAAAGTTAGAAATGTTCAAAGGCCACTAATTATTTTGAGGTCATGTAAAAGCAAGTTATTTTTTGTTTGTAATTCAGGGAAAGGCGACAAAAAAATTCTAAAATTTACGATCAGGTCCCCATCCATAAGCAAGCACTGGATAAGCATTTACTTGCCAATCTATATTTTTTGTATTCTCGTGTAGATTTAATAGACACTAAAATTTAATTTTACTTTTAAATATTCAAATATTCTTTATTTATTTATCACAATATGATTAGCTATATCAGCAGGAACATCTTCTTCAAGTTCAATAATTGCATAATCGTCTAAAAATTATTTAATTCATAAAAAAATAATTTTAGCTACTAACAATGTAAACATTTTGCATCAAAATATTGTGAATATTTTGCTCTAAATGATGAATTTAAAAAGGATTTTTAATTATTTTTTTGTAAACTTTAAAATTCTGAATCGTCTCTGATGTGTTTTTGATTTGCATTCTCCAAATACAACATTACTGTTTATTAGACAATTGGATCCAATATAAACTGTAATGTAATTGTGAACATCTGTCTCCGGTATTGCACTTTGTTCATATGAACTTTTGAAGAAATGAGAAATTTAAATACATTGTTTTGAGATTTTTTTCAGAAATTGTTTTGATTTTTATTTTATTTTTTGACTATTCTGAAATCAATTTTCTAATTTTATTTTTGATTTATTGTGATTTTTAACTTTTTTCACTTACTAACAACAGTGTGTATTGTGACATTCTACTTCATCTCTTTTCAATAACTTTCCATACTTAAAGAAACAATGCGCGGCAGTTAGTACATGACGGCGCGAAATTAGTGTACCCGTGCAAGCATATCCATCTTTTTTTAAATTTTAATTTAAAATAATTATTTCCTATTACCATATCCATCTAAATGTTTGTGTATAGCTACAGCCCAGGGTAATTGACCCTCCTCGACTCCATGACCACCCATTACTTTTCTGTGTATATGTTCGTCATGATGATAGTGTGTCTCATTTAAATGTCTAAAGGATGAATTTTTGTAATTAAAATGGTGATTATGTCTATGATGGTAATTGTGTGGACGAAATCTTTTATATCTACTAACAAAATGGTTGTCCTTTAATTTTGGAAGATTTAAATAAAAATTAAATATTTAAAATTACATTATCAACGTGTAAAGGCAATCCACAACGATGAGAATCTTTTTTTAAGTTTTCTAATCTATTAAAATAAATTTTAAAAATAACCATAATGTAATGGAGGAAGTTCTCCTTCCTCGAAATCTTCTAGTTTAGTCCATGTATTTGATGCATAATTTAAGGGTTCAAATTCGTTTGAAACACCTTGATTGGATAAATTAATTTGTTAATTAATATTTTAATTAAATTAAAATATTAATTTAAATATATACCTATTAAAATAATTAAAATATATTTTAACATAAATTGTGTAATTACTGACATTCTCCAGTAAATATTAGTAAAAAATATATTAATTTAATTAAATGAGATTACTAATGAATTTAAATAAAATTATTTATTTGAATATAAAATTACTATATTACTAAAATAATAATTATTTTTTCAGCTAGATCATCTAATTTTAGCTAAATAATTAATGATATGAATCATTAAATATTTATATTTTAATAAATTGTTCACAAATTTCTAAATTTTACGGAGAACTACTATTTACCGTAAATACTGAAATAATGTCCCTCTTCAAATAATTACTTCCTCCAGCGAGTGGTTGAGACAATAATTACCCTGGGTAATTATTTTAGCAAATACGTCAATGTTTTTATGAGAGATATATGAATAATCTCGAATACTTCGAATTCGATAAAGTTTTTAGTAAATATTATAAATAATTATATAATTGTTTATAATTTTGCTATAAATTTGGTTAAGTTTTATATCGATATTTATTTATTTAATATTTCCAAAATTGGATTTGAAGAACTTGGCAAATAACAACACTTGTTGCCGTCTTTATTCTTTTTTGTCAGTATATTTGCATTCATTTTTTCGGCAGTAAAAAATTCTCAAAAATTTTTTTTTTTCATTTCCGCATCTTTGCTTCTTTATTTTTTATTTTTTCTTTTATTTTACAAATAAATGTTTTTTAACGATGCTCACAAAAAAATTGAATTTATTTTATCAATTTTTAGAAATGTTTTATTTTTTACATACTAGTTTCCCTATAAAAGCTTTTTTGGAAGTTATCTCAGAATTTGAAAAATCCTGCAGACAAAATTTATTATGTACTTAATCAAAGTGATCAAAGTGAAGTATTTAATCAAAGTGATTAAATACTTATAATAATTTCTATATAACCATTTCCACCTCTTATTCTCCCCTTCTTCATTTTCAATGCCAAATTTCTTGGCACATTTTTTGGTTATTTTGTTTGTTCCTTTAGTTGTTTTAAATCCCCTTAGGGCTTTTTTAAAGAAAAGTAAAAGGAAAGCTCTTCGTTCAATAGGAAATTATTGCTTTTATGCCCATCCCAAAAAAAGGGAATTTAAATCGGAAAAATGGGGTGAAGGAGCAAACGTTTTTACGTGAAGAAATATTATCTGGAAAAAATATTTAGATGAATGAGTTTGCTTAAGTGTTATGTTCTCCAAATTCTTCCAATTTTTTTAAACAATAAGAGAGTACGGCTACTTTGCTATTTTAGTTATTATTGTGCTATTTTTGCCCTTGTTTTTAAAAAAATCCAATATGTATATTATAGAAAAATATTAAATTAATACATACCCTCTTAATTAAATTATTTTAATTATCATAACTTACCTATTTAGATATGTGATTAACTCATTTGATAATTAATAAATGTTCTACTCTTCCCGTCTTTTTCCCATAATAATGTTAATCACCAATATTGCCTTATTGTTACCGCCTTCAGCATTAACCTCCTCATCTTCACTTTTTTGTCCCGAAATGGAATGCCCATCACAGATTTTTAAAGAAAAAGAGAAGAAAATTACTTCAAAATTTGAACAATTGTCTACTTCAAATAGTAAAACTAACAAGAAAAAACTCGAAAATTTATTTCACTTCATTGCGTTAACACAGGCATTATTTTAAATATGAATTTTTAAAAACTATATACAAATAAATGGTCATTAATAATAACCAAGACTCTTTGGGATTAAATTATATGTTAAGCTTAACGTCCTAAATTTAATAAAAATTTAATTAATAATCGAGCTTTCCCTTTTTTATTTATCCTAGCCATTAAAAGTCTCTCTAAATTTCCCTCTAAATCCCCTCCAAATTTTTTTACTTTTAAAGGATTGTCAACTTATAATTTCCCGTCCAGATCAACTTTACAAACTATCAACATTGCAAATTAATTATAAATTTAACGAATGTAGTTCTAATAAAGTTAAATTAGTGTGGCATTTTGCTTCAGCTACTCCTTCCCTTTTACTCTTCCAAAAAAGATCAGAAAATGAATTGTGTGTTCTTCCAGTTGAGACACCCAATCCTTTGAATATTCAAGGAAATGAACTTTTTTGGTTTTTTTTATTTTTAAATTATAATTTAAATTCTTTTCTACTAAATCAGTTATTCTATACGTTCATCCCTCATTCATCATGCAAAATGTTCTCGTCTGAATGGAATTATAATTGAAATAGAAAAATTATTTTCGGATGAATTATACTCTGATTTATTTTATTTAATGGAATATTCTTCTTCAAATAATCCTCCTTTATTACATCAATTAAGACTTTCATTAAATGGCCAATTAAGTATTACAGGAGAACTCTTTCCTGTTGCTTCACATATTAGATTTAATAATTTATCTCCAGATTTTTTGCTCTCAAATGATCCACAAACTAAAAGGCTTTTTATTGTTCCGAAAAAGTTAAGTGTAAATTCTATGGTGGAATGGACTTGTCCTTTTGATTTGTTATACAGGCAAGGATTATATTTTTGTAATATAAACTGGAATCTCGAATAATTTGACTCGAGATAATTATTAAGATTAATGGATTTTGGTTTAGTAAGTATGTTAACTAAAAGATAATTTTTTAGTTAAGAATCTCGTGTCAGGTTTCTGATTGCCTTCTTATCTTTTTTTCGGTACTTGTGTTTTTTAAATTCGGTACTTGTGTTCTTCGTTTTAGAACCTCCGGCCCAGTGCTCTAGATGAGTAGACTACACAAGTACCCTAAATTCTAACTTAAACAAATTAATATCTTTGAGATTATTTCGAGAAAGCCAAAATAATTAATTCTAATTTTAAGGCAAGAACAGACAGAATTCCAACGCTTTCAAATTTTACCGAACAGAAGGTAAAGTTATAATTAAAATTTTAAATAATTAAAGTTTAAAGTAAAGGTCTTCATTACAACAACAATGGAAAATCAGCGGATTTTCTGTCGATAGAAATTTAATTGCATTTACCGTTTCAAACTTTTCTTCTCATTGTACCAAAATTCCCTCGACAGAATTATTTCTTGCTAAAATACCGTCTGATAATTCAAAAACAGTATCTATAGCAGAAACTCATTGTGCTCTTAATTTAATGCCTTTTGATATTAATTTTATGATAATTAGTGAAAAAACACTCGCTGAACTGACAACAAGAGGGCCTCTTCCACAAATGGGTTGTTTTAAATTTTTAAATTTAATATTTTATCATTTTTAGATGAAACATTAATTGAGAAGGTTAATAGAAACAAATATAGACATGCTACAAAACTTGATGAAAAAATACTAAATCAAAGAAAACAACAAAAAACGACAGCAAAACCATTCAGTGCCATAATAAAATTTTTAGACAGAATAACTACACAACCAACAATTGCTTCAACAACATTTCAAACAACAATTAAGACATCAATTGAAAAACAGACAAAAACAACAACAAAAACATCGAACATAGAAAAACAAACAAATTTTGGAGTTAAAACAACGCAGCAAACAACAAAACAAACACCTAAACAAACACCAAAACAGACACCAAAACCAGCACAAAATAAAAACATCGAGATTAAAACAACGCAACAAACAACAACAGAAACACCAGAACAAACTCAACAAACAAAAACAAATTTTAATTCTGAAACAGGAAATTCTGATTCGTCTATTCATTCAATTCCGATTCGTGTAAAACCGGAGAGTATTATTGAAGAGGAAGGAGAACAATTGGGAGATTATATTTATGTTGAGGATCCGTTAATGGAAGAACTTGTAATAATAATTAATTAATTTTTAATTAAAATATTATTTTTTAAATAGCCATTTGATGAGGAGAATGATTTACAGAATGATGAAGAGGAACATAATCTAGTACCGCTTCCCGGGGAAGAAGTGGGGGAAGTAAGAGAGGACGAAAAAAAAGAAATTCAAAACCAAACAGAAAGTCAAAGTTTAAATTCGGCAATTTTTAGGAAAGAAATCGGAAGATGGATATTAATCGTTTTTACATTATTATTAATAATTTTGAGATAATAAACTAAAAGAGTAACTGATTGTTTGGGAACTGATCTAGTTCTAATTCCTAGATCAAGCACAAGACCACTTTCATGCAGTAAAGCAGATGGGCTATAGCTATATCTCTCCTTTAGCTAGAGCAAAAGGTTAATCGGCGGCTGGAAGTGAACCAGCATCTTCAGTATACCGGACTGATGTGTTAGCCATTACACCACGCCGCCCACTGCACAGCCCTAAGAATTAAATAGCTATGTAGGTATCAGGGGTGTGCCGTTTCGTCTTTCGCCTTTCGTCTTTCGCCTTATTTTCGTCTTTTTTGGTGTTTCGTCTTTCGCCTTTCGTCTTTCGCTTTTTAAAAAGACTTTCGCCTTTTCGCCTTTCGTCTTTCGCTTTTTTGGGCGAAAGGCGAAAATATTATACACCCCTAATGATGGTATGTGAGGAAAAGTTGGTAATTTGGAGAAGAAAAGAAAGAGAAAAACTAAGGACGAGTGGGGATAAATATATGTATAATTTTCTTGTAACTGAATAAAGTGATTGATGGTTGAGTGGTAAGTTGTTAGACTTCGACTAGCGACCATTTTATTATTGTTAGGTTCGGACCAAATTTAGGGACAAGATTTTTATTTACATATTATGAATAGAATAATTATAATTTTTCTATGAAAAAATTATTTTTTTAATTTAAAAAGTGAATTTTCCGTGCCTTAGACACCTTATATTTTCAAAATTTTCGCCTGCGGCGCTTAAAAAGTTAATACAGGTTATTTTCAAGCAGTGGTATCTATTGCGGCGCAAAAAGGGAAGAAATCTTTGAAAGTAGGTAATTAACCAAAGCTTTAGTTTAACCGATATCTAGAGATTTTTCCTCATTACAGTTGTTTCGTCTTTCGCCTTTCGTCTTTCGCCTTATTTTCGTCTTTTTTGTTGTTTCGTCTTTCGCCTTTCGTCTTTCGCTTTTTAAAATGACTTTCGCCTTTTCGTCTTTCGTGTTTCGCCTTTTAAATCGACTTTCGCCTTTTCGCCTTTCGTCTTTCGCTTTTTAAAATCTGTTTCGGCACACCCCTGGTAGGTATATGTTTTAAAATGCAACAGTTAACAAAAGTTTTCTATCGTTTCTTTTATTTTCTTTAGATTAACAAAAATATATTTCTTTTATTTAACATATAATTGATGGCTTAAAAAATGATTGAGGGCTTATTTTTGAAAAAAAAATTCTAAACATTATTTCAGCCAAAATATTACACACACAAACATAGCCTTCAATTAAATTAAAATAATTTAAACAGTAAATTCAAAACATCCATCAAGTAAAGATCGCCTTTCATCTGTACTTCCAGACTGATGACTTCCTTTACGTTTATTTTGTATATCACCAGGAATTAGTGTTGTAGTTGATTTGTGAATTGATGGAGTTGGTATTGGAAGAGAAGATGGGGAGGGTGGAGGTAGAATTTTTGGTAATTGAAGTTTTAAAGAATCTGCTCTACTGGGAATGTTTGTTTGTTGTTGTGTTCTGAAAAAATAGAAAATTATTAAAAATCCGAGAGAGAGAGAGAGAGAGCCCATTCATAATGATACATATATGTAAAAATGTACTATAAATACCCTTGGATTTATCCTCATTCAACCAACTCAACAGAGGCTCCGTTCATCTACTCATCTACTACTCGTCTACTCACGCTCATTCGACCGGTGGGGTATGATTCCGTGCACACGATTCCGTGCACACGTTTCCGTGCACACGATTCCGTGCAGGCACGTTTCCGTGCACACGATTCCGTGCAGGCACGTTTCCGTGCACACGATTCCGTGCACACGTTTCCGTGCCCAATTTCTTTTTAATATAATAAACAATAAGAAAAGGTTTTGAGGGGTACAGTGAATATATAGGGACTTGTGCATGACATCGAGACATCAACAAGGGGATATTGGTGGATATGGAGAAAAAAATCTAAAAAAAATTTTTTTTTATTTTGAAAAAAATTAGAAGAACCCTGCTTCTAGCCTATGACTAACAGAATCTTCGCTGGAAAAACTGTTTTTGTGCTGCTACGGAGGGTAGGCCGGGCATGGTCTTCGCTACACGATGGCCGTGCTTCGCTGCGGTCGTGCTCGCTTCGCTCGCGGCGACCGTAGCGAAGCGGCGGCCGTCGTTCCGCTCGACATGCCCGGCTTCCTCCGCAGCGGCAAAAACTTTTTTCCGCGTAAATTTTTTGAATTGAAAAGAAAAATACTGAAGCAAAGTTGATAAGTTGATTACAAGGGGGATTAAAATACTTAAAAAATATATAAAATTTTATAAAAATTTAAAAAAATAAAAATATTTAAATAATTGGGCACGGAAACGTGTTTTTTATAACGGACACGGAAACGTGTGCACGGAATCGTGCCCGCACGGAAACGTGCCTGCACGGAATCGTGTGCACGGAATCGTGTGCACGGAATCGTGCGCACGGAATCGTGTCTAACCGCATTCGACGACCATGGCTACTCCGATTGCTGTGGATCCTGACTCTGTTGTTGTGGAGGCAAACGGCGGGACTTCACCAATCGTGCTGGAGAATGCAAGTCCTCATGTAAGTCCTCAAGTCCTCCTCCTCCATCCTTTACATCGTTTAATCTTTCTTTTTTATTTAGAATCGCTACTGCTACAAGGTCAAGTCGACGAACAATGAGCACTACCGTGTCAGCTCTGTCTACGGATTCATTGAACCTCTGGGCTCTGTGAAGATCGACGTGAACCGATTGGTGAGGAGTTTTGGATTTTAAACAAATAATGGGGTGTTAACCTTTAACTTCTTTTATTTTTTCTAGCCTGGCCCGCCGAAAAGTGATGATCGTCTGGAGATTCTGTTCCAGCCTGTCGAAGCTAGTCAAACTGATCCGAAAGGACCATTCGCCAATGGAGCATCGGAGTTCAAGCTGGATGTGAAGCTGTGCGCGGAATGAAGAGGGCTTTCCTTGAGACGGAGACGATAATAAAAGCTGTGATATTCCTCTCGATAGAAAGTATATGTATGCCTCATAAATGTATATATGCCCCCTAAATGTCTTTGTATTAGACCCTCAATTCTTTGCATTCACTTTGTTTATAATATATGGTTCTTTTTACTCACCCATTATTGTTGTATATATTTTGGTTCAATAAAAATTGTAAATTTTTTGTCCATTTTTTAATAGGATTAAATACCAATGGGTATTTGAGTTAATATTTCTGTTTGAGCATTGGTATAACCCAAACATTTTTATATTTGAGAGTGCAAGTCCCCACGTAAAGACAAATTTCACCTTTTTGTTTCTTAATCCCAATGGGTAAAATACCACTCCCTGTGAAGGGCTTTGCTTGTGATGGAGATTCTTGTATTCTCCATAAAGTTTACGTAAATCTCATTTTCACCTTTAAAAAATAAACTTACTGGCTTGATGTGGCATTTTGTTGCGATGGTAAAGGACGTAAAGCAATTGGAGTTAACTGATTCTGCTTTTGTAAACGTGTTTTTCTTCCAATTTCAATAGGTGTTAAAGGAGGATTATTAATATTTTCTTCGTCCCTTATTGTATTATTGTATTTAATTAATTCATTTGTATCGCTTTCCAGTAAGCGTTCTTTTGTTAAATGTGAAATAATTCCACAGCCAAAACCATCACCTAACGAGAAATTTTTTTTTAAAGTTCTAAAAAAATAAAAAATAAGGTTAGAAAGAACCGAGTAAGTTAATTTACTCATGTCGATACATATTTGACTTTTCCAAGTCTTTAAGTCTATAATATACTTACCTAAAACATTAACACTTGTCCGTATTCTATCAAGCAACCAATCGACATAAAAAATAATAATTAAAATTTTTTTATTTCAGACTCACTGTAAGTAATAAACTTAAATCTTTATGAGGTAGTCCAACCTAGAAATAATTAATCAAAATTTTTCATTTATTTAAAAACATACAGTTGTTAAAACAAGTGTCAAAACATCCAAACCTTCAAAATAAATAAAGATTAAATAAATTATTTTAAACTTCTCACCAGCTGGAACAGAGCCTGAACCTATAGAGGCTACTGTAGTTGTTATACTTAATTAATTGTTTTTGTGAAAAAATATTTCTTTTATTTCAGACCTTATAGTTAAAATCTCTAAAGCAGTAAGCTTGACATTATGTAGTTGTGCAATAAATATAACCTTTTTTTAATAAAATTTATTTTAAAAATATTTTTAATTAAATAATTAACTGCAACAGCTTCATATAATGCTGTTCCATCCTTTAAAAAAATAATAAAAATTTCTAAAAAATATAATTTAATTATTGCCATAGTTATTGTAGCACCCAAAGGAAGTACAAAACGAGTAACACGCCTATCAATTTTTAAATTTTGTTCTAGTGCCCGAAAAGTGACTGGAAGTGTGGCGCCACTGGAAAATAATTATTTTTAAATATTAAAATAAATTTTAAAAGACCTCGAAGCAGTCCCAAAAGCAGTAGCTATTGCTTGAAGCTTTTAAAAATATTTAAATTTATTTTTATTTAAATAAACCATTCCAGTCATAAAATCAAAAGGTGAATGTCTCGTAATTATATAATAAAGTAATGGAAGTGTTAATAATGAATGTATCATTAAACCACAAATTACAGTTACCTTTTAAATAAAAAATAATAATTTTTTTAAGGAATTTAATTAAATTTATAACATATTTATTTTTAACATAATTTATTTTTAAACTCACTTACAACGTACATAGCCAATGCCTAAAATTTTATTTTTAATTAATAGTTATTTTAAAAAAGAGACACCTGAGCTGTAGCAGTTAAATCATCTATATCAACTATATTTTTGCAAACAAGTGAGAGAATACCTATTGGGTAACACCTTTTTTTTAAATAATTTTAATTTTGTAAGAAATTTTAAGTTAATTTATTACCACATTAAAGCGCTAATCCAACGCATTATAACCTAAATATATCTTGAAATTTTAAAATCTCTTCTCCCCTATTCATACAAAAATATAGAGACAGACATTTCTATCTATTAATCCTAATCTATTCTAATCACGCAATTAAGTAGTTAAAATTAGCGTATCTAATTTAACATTATAGTAATCTATCAAAAATATAGTTTATCGCGATCGAATTTTCTCATCGATACCAACAAGTAACTAACTACCGTATTTCCTATAATACTACACCTGGGAATACTATTTTTCAACCCTACCCAAAAGGGTGTTTTATTTAAGAAGGAGTTCTAATCAGGGTGAGATCAGGGTGAGTAATTTTTAATTCACCTCGACTAATTCGAATTTTAATATTTATTATAGACAGGATTAAATTCACAAAAACTAACAGCATCCAAAACAATAAAGAAATTAATCATCAGCCTAGCCTGATCACCCAAAACTGACAAAATAACACCAAATCCAGTACAAAAAACTAATAGGCCAAGAACATTAACTTCGTTTGTATATTCCAAAATCTGATTTTTTTAAATTAAATTAAATTAATTTTTTATTTAATAATTTTTATACAGGTTTTAGAGGTATTTTTGCTGTTGTTGTGTTTGTTGAATTAAATAAAGGTTTGGAAGGGGGAACTCTTGGGGGCTTGACTGGAACATAATTAGTTTGGACTTGTTGAAATGTTGCCTTTAAATTAATTTAAATTATTAGAAAATATTATTAAAAATACTTGGACAATATTTTCTGGGAACATATTTCTAATTTGATCCAAAAATGTATCAAGTGGCGATAAAGCTCTTAAAATAAAAAAGAATGATTAAATTAATTAATAAAAATATTTTTTTATTTTATTAAATTATTTATGCTTATTTAAAAATTCCTTTTTTTGTCATTTTCATTTTTTATCATGTGTTACAAATCTAATTTTTAATAAATTTTCCAGCTTTTTAAAATCCGTTTTTTAAATCTCCAAATTTTAAGTGTTTCGACTTTAATAAAGACTCTACTTTTTTAATTTACTTTTTCTCTGTATTTAAAATATTTTTTCATCTAAACATACGTGTCATCTAAAGTCCCCTCTCCCAATTCGTGTATAAGTTGAGGATCACCGGGATGAATACAAGAAACAAGCAAAATTCCTGTCTTTGAATAAAATTTAAAAAATAATTTTTTAAGTCAAAGAAAAACATACAAAAGTTGAAAGAAATGTTGTTGTCATATAATAGGCTATAATTGGTATATTTTAGAAAATAATTTTAATTTTAACAGACCAACAGTTAATAACCCCATTCTGCCAGCCACAGAAGGGCGTGTCTGTGCTAATGCAGAAATTACTGAGGAAATTGTTAATGGAAGAATCTTTTAATTTTAATTAATTTTTAAATTAAATTATATTAACCATCATTTCAACAATTTGCATAAATATTTCGCCTGGAAATCCAATCAAAGAAATTGCATCATTACTAAAATAAATTTTGGTAAATACTATTAAACAATTTTTTTAATATTTTAAAATTTTTATAGAGAGTGATTTGAAGCTAATGCTTGTTGTAATAACGAATGATTCAAATTTCTGTGTGTATATAATTAAAAATTTGGATTGACTGAAAAAATTTTTCTTCAAGAAAAAAAATTCTGTATCAGAGCATAAAAGTATTTATAAATTGGAAAATATTTTAATCAAAAATTTAAGTAATACGGGTTTTTTAATAAAGAATTTTTTAATTTTTGAAAAGTTTTCTATAAACAAAATAAAATAAATTATTTTTAACCTTGGATCTAATTGTCGTATTATAAATCCAAGAACAACGCCAATCACATAAAATTAAAATATAATTTAATATTTCAAAATTGAAAATAAATTTTTTTAAATTTAAATATTTATTTAAAAATATATTTATTTATTTACCACAGATTCAACAGTAACTACCAAAAGTAATTCCTTTTTCATTTTAATTTGAATGGCAAAATTAAAAACTTTCTTTTCATTCTAATAATTAAATTTATTCATAAAAATTTTCTGTAAAAAATTAAATTTTTTATGAAAAATTACTTCAATTTTTTAAATAAAAATAATATTAAGTATTTAAAAGATTATCAGTTAACAAACAAAAAAAGGGAAGAAAAAAAGGGAAATGAGGGAAAAAAGAAAAGGACTGAATACTTCTTTTCTACCTAATAAAACATTTAAAACAACCGGCGGAAATTGAGCGGCTGCCTAATTTTTGGAAAGTTGATAATATATTTAGGAAGCGAAAAATGTTTTTATGATAATAACAATCGATTATATACGAGAGATTAAATAAAAGTAATTTTTTAGTATTTTTTAAGAGAAAGGAAAAATAAATTTAAAAAACTTTTTTTTAAATGTTCAGAATATTATTTGAATATTTAAATATTATTATACGTCACAAAATATTTTGCATTTTTTGATATAAACAAGAGAGGTAGACATTAGATAAAGATTTTTTCAAAATATTCATTCGAGTAGTACTTTTGTTTTTGGAGAGATCCTTAACTTTTAACTCTATAAATGATTACTCTCTAATAGGGTTGTTTGTCCTGGACCGACCAAACCGAAGAACCGATGATTTTTCGTTTCAGCTCTTCGGTTCGGTTTCAGATACCAAGTAATTTTAGCAAATCATCGTTATAATCGTCTTGTCATATTATTATTTTATAAAAAGGTTAATTATGTGTAAACCTTCAATATTTTATTCTATTCACCTTACAATAAAATTTAATTTTTTAATTAAGAAGAAAAAGATTTTTATTAAAATTTGGGAAAATATTTTTTCAAAAATTCAATTCTTTTCAATGAATACAGTCACGTTCTTCCCCCTTAAACTTTCCTTCTAATTCAATCGTACCAGCGTCATAATATGTATTTGGCTTTTTGCCTTCTGTAATATATTTGTCTGGAATCTAAAAAGAAATAAGAGAACTTTTTTTAAAGACTTTCTCGATTTAAATTTTTAAATTATTTTCGCAAATATAAATTACCATTATAGAAATTTTTCTTTGGCAAGGAGTCGTTCCATCATTACAATCGTGATATACATTAAATTTTGGGTCAATATCAGTAATTTCATGTGTATGTCCCTCCAATTTGAAATAACCTTTTTTGTCTGTATATCCTTTAGCCTAATTAAATATTTAATTTAAAAAGAAAATTCGAAAACAAATAACCAATAAATCGTCGGGATCACCTCTATCTTCGTCATAAAGTTTGACTAGAACATTTGCGGCAGGTTTGCCTTGACAGGTTAAATAGCCTTCTACCCCTGAACTTTGTAGACGTCCTATACTGATTCCAAAGAGTGGAGAGGGATTTGGTGCTGGATTAGAGTTTATTTTAGTTAAAAATGTTAAAATTAAAATCAAAGAAAATGAAAAGAAGAAAGACATTCTTTGCTAAAAAAATTAATTTTTTTAATAAAAAGTGAACACAATAACAAAAAAATTAAACAATTATTTTTGTTTAATAGTCGAGGATATACTTAAAGTTAAATCAGAAACATATCATGGTTAATATCGAAACTGATGGTTGGCTGGGAATAAGCCAAGGTTTTATGTTAACAGGATTTATGAATGGGACCTATTCTTGATCACAGGTTAAAATCCGGTTCAAAAATGGTTCATTTTTGGTAACGTTTAAGCAGTTGTTGTGGGGAAGTTAATTAGTGATATTTTTAATTTTGTAGCAAATCATAGGGTATCATCAGTCATGATTAATAATTATTAATTAATTATATAAATATTCTGATGGCATTAGAGATTATTTTAATTAAAAGAAAGCTCATTGGGAATGTCCGCAAATGTCAGTCCTTAATATGTATCAACCCAACAATTCTTTTTCAATTTTACTATTAAACAAAAATTAAAACTTTTAAGTGTATACTTTAAAATAAAATACATAAAACACTTTAAATATTTTTTCAAAATAAAATTTGAACAAAAATATTATCAATCATTCTTTTATTTAAAGAAATTTTTAGGCGGAAAACAAAAATAAAAACAAACCAAATTGCGTTTCAAAATTGTCAAAACTTTTTAAATTAAAACTGATTATTCATTGAACAATAGAAGAATGAATCACTAAATTATTTTAAAATTAAAATTAAAGAAATTGTCGTCTTTGTTGGACATTTTTGTTCATTCTGATTAAAGTCTCAAATAATTTATCGTTTAATTTATCAAATCGCGCAAAATTTTTGCTGACATAGAAAACTTTTTTGTTTTTTTTTTTCAAAAATAAATTTTATTTGTAAAACAAAAACTAAAAAATAACTCTTTTATTTCTTGAAAACAAACTGTACAATATTTGGTTACAGTTAATTATAATTATAAACAATCTTACTAATAATTTGCAAAATTTAGGGGAAGAGAAATAAATACCCCAACAAAGAATAACTTTTATTTTTTAAATTTGGAACTGGGAGGTTACAGCTTCGACGAGGGCTCTTTCCTTTTTTCTCTTTCGATGCCGTTCCAGCACTTCGTTCCTATCTTCCTTTACTCTGTTTTGAATCTTCGCCTTTTTCCTCCATATCCCTCACTTCCACCGGCCCTACCAAGTGGATTGGACTGGCACTGGAGCAATAGACGACTTTAATCAAGAGAAAGCTCTATATCTTCGCCACAAAAGGCTTGCACTTTTTAAGATTTTACAAGGAAAGAGCATGTAATGAATTAAGAGAAAAATTCTCTCTCATTTTATTGTTTGTTTGAAAACTCAATTTTGTTTGCCTATGTATTTTATTTTTAAACACATAAATACAACTAATTTATTATGTGATTACTTTTGATACAATACAAGTACAAATACAATAATATATACAACTCACAAATAATCGGTTATAATTAATCATAGAGGAAAGGCTTATGACAATCTAAACGATCTACAAAGTTTAGGGGAAAGAAATACAAAGTTTACAAATTATAGACAAAGCAATTGGTGGAAATAATTATCATTTTTAGGCTTATCATCAGAAAGGTGATCTGAACTTCTCCTTCCTCTCTTCAACGCCTCTCAGAGATGAGTTTGCGCGCGCTTCTTTCCTCCATTCAGAGCTTAGTCGGCTTCTTCTTCTGCTCCTTCAGTGCTGGCGGCAGAGGGGCAGCATGCTTCCGGTCCTTCTTGGAGGATGACTTCCCACGGCTTGCACTTCCACGGCTTGCACTCCGGCTTCGAGAACGACCGCCGCCTAAATAAAGAAAAATTTATGACGTTACAAGAGTGAAAATTGTAAAAATTCACCTTTCTTTTCCTTGCGTCCTTTGGATCCACCACCAGACTTCTTACTGCGCGCTTTCCCAGCTTCAGCCTTAGATTTCGGTGCTGAAAATAATAAGATTGTTATTTTAACTTTACAATCCCCAAATTTAATTACCTTCCGTCCCAGCAGTATCGCTTGCCGAACCAGCTTCCTTCTTGCTACTGCCAGCCTCCTTCTTACGACGATGTCGACCAGAAGAACCACTTCGCTTCTTGGTTTTCGAAGCTTTCCCAGCTGTTCCAGCGTCACTCTCACTAGCTGGAGCCGGCTTGCTACCGCTTCTCTTGCTCTTTGCCTTTTTCCCTTTCGGTGCTTTGGCATCACTCCGTTCTGATGTTCCTCTGCTCTGTTCTGTGTCGATAGTAGCAGCGCCCTTTCCAAACAATTTCCTCACTTCAACCGGTGAAACCAGATAGACGGGAACTGGCGTTGGAGCTCCTGGACGGCGAGCACGTAGAGCAAATGGTCCACCAGCGCTTTCGTCACTTCTGCTTCCCGAGCTGACTGCCTGACTTTCCTCACTTCCAACCACCGAGCCCTCTTTCGCTGCGCCGCCCTGTAAATAGAAAAATTTTAAATTCGAAACAAATATGTATTACATATGAAAAGAAACCAACCTCAGACTCCGCAGGCATTGATGCGTCTACAGGATACAGCGTGACATAGTAGATGACGGCAACCACAATGGAGAGCAGCAGCAGAACAAAGAACATGTTGACGAAATGCCGCGCCTTAGAGATGAGTTGTTGGGCCGTACGTTTGCAGGTCCGTAGAGTCGAAGATTGTTGATAGGTTTGCCAAGCTTTTTAGGAGCTTTTATAGTTTTTTGACTATTTTTAGAACCCAGCCTCTTCTTGTCATGAACCCTATAAAAGCTTGCCTCGAAGTACTCCAAACAACCTCTTCAATACTAGCAACTCCAACCAACTCCAACCTTCGCGCTCTTCACTCTTCAAATGTAAGTTTCACTTATTTTTATCTATTGTCTAATTCATCACTAATTTTTCTCAATTTTTCAGGCTGTTGACAACTCCCGACGACAGGATCGTGTTCCCGGTCAAGGAGGACTCGCCGCCGGAGCCGCTCGTGGAGCTGAAGATCGAGAACAAAGGAGACACGATCCAGCTCTACAAAGTCAAGTGCACGAAGTAAGCGCCAACCATTTTGCGTCGTTTAGGGCATACCTAACTCTCTTTTATTTTTCAGCAATGAGCTCATCAAGATCCGGCCCCCTGTCGGCATTCTGAAACCTGGAAGCTCGGCGACGGTTAGGCTTCTTCTCCTGACCAAGGAAGACCTGCCAGAGGACGACCGCCAATGTTTGTTGCTGCACTCTTCATTTTTGCCACAATCAAGCTTTTTTTCCTTTTCAGACGTCGCGGTCTACAACCACGACACCGAAGACTCGAACACGAAGGCGCGAATGCAGTGGGACATGGTCAAGAAGGAGCAGGGCATCAAACGTCTCTACGTGCGCTTCGAACGCGAATAGGACGGAAGCGGAAGATGCGTGATGATCATGAAGTGCCACTGTGATTGCCATGTAGAAAAGATTCTCACCCTTGTGATATATTCCCACTGTATATTGTGTCCTATATGTTGTGCAATCACTCTCATCCTATTATGTTGTAAATGTATTTTTGTTGTGATAATCTATTGCCCAAACATTGTTGTATATATTGTTTGTTGAAAATAAATATTTGTATGTATTGGGGTTTGTTTTATTTTTGAATGAGATATAGGAATAGGGCGATGAGTAAAAGTTAAGGAGTGAGTATCCTTTTGAAAGATTGTCTTTTGCCCTTTGAGTGAGGTATATGGATCATTGAAACTCCAAATACTCATTGAAATGTTTCGTGTGCTTTTCTCGCAGTTTCTGTAAGAGAATTTCCCAAATCCCTTAAAAATTTTGAAAGTTATTGCCTAGTATTTCCAGAACGAAAGTGATTTAAAAAAACTATTCCATTTTACCAACGAGAATTGAATAGTTTACGAGAAATAAAAATTCTTTTTATTTTTAAAAATAATATTTATAAATACATTTTTGATTGAGCAAAAAAATGTTAAAAATAAAATTTTTTAAAAACTGTTAACACTATGCTAAAGCAAAACTTTGAAATTTTCATTTGAGGTAAAATAACCACTAAAAATTGTTATTTTAAAATCTGATCAAATTTTAAAATTTTGCTTCAGAAAACAAAATAATTGAGGAGTAGTTTAAAATTTTATTTAATTTTCTTTTCTTCTGTTTTTCCTTTTTCAGAAATTAATAAAATTATTTTACTAGGAACATCAGCAAATATTAATGTTCCCCCAAAAACAAGTGTAGCACCTAACCAATGTGCTGGAGTAAATAAATTTCCAAACCAAAATATTGAAATTAAAAGGGATAGAAATTTGCGTAGAGTAACAACTAAATAATGAAAAAGATTAAAATTCTTTTGAATTTTTGACAACATTTTCTAATCAAAGTTAAAGCACAAAAAGTATTTTTCTTATTTTTAGTCGCTAAGTTGACTAAAAAAATTGAAATCAAGGATATTCAAAGAACTTAAACCCCCCCCCCCCCCACATGCAGCAACTTGAAATAGGCAGAGAGTGCAACTAGGGTTTCAGTGCTTGGTTGCAGGTTAAGTTGCTGTGACCCACGATTTCATTCATTTTCCCCCTCTTCAATTCGAAATTTCTAAAATTATTTTCTAAATTTTCTACCAAGTGTAACAGAAAGAGAATCAATAGAAGCATTTAATCTATAAACAAACATAATACAAAACCATTGAAGAAAGGCAACTGCCAATAATTGTAACCAAAGAGTTGATATTGGCAATAGAAAACCAAAAAATTCTGGTTTTGGACCCAAAGAAAATCTTTTTAAAAAATCGGAATTTTTTTAGAAATTTAAATTTACTTTTCTGCACTTGCTGCTATATCATTTCCCATAAATGCAAAAAATGGTAAGGAGACAGCATGCTTAAAAGAAACAAAAATAACTCAAAAATCTAAAAATATTTTTAATCTACCGTATAAAACATAGCTTCTCTTGGATGTTTTCCATAAATTCTATACATTCTTTCTTGACATATAGCTAAAAGGGAAGATATCAACAAGGCTGCAGTTAACATAAAAATTCCTATAAGCCATTCACGGTAATGTTTGTCTGCTTGTTGACGGGGCAATAAAGAATCTGCTTTCTTTAAAAGGGGGGATTAGGTAAATTGTTAAGAAATTTAAGAAAAATTCTTTAAATTCAAGTGATATATTTGAATTGGGTCATTTACTACCTTTCAACTACCGAGATTCTTAATTTAGTTAATGATATTAAAGGCATTATTAAATATACAAAAATGCCAGTGTTTCATGGAACCAAATTTTGACCGGAACCGGATCCAATTTGAGTTCCAGCTCCCGGAACAAGAACCAAAAAACACCGTAACTTTCCGGAACTTCCGGTGAAACTCTAAAAAATGCTCATCTACTCGTACTCTCTTTACGTTTTAAACAAAAAAAGCACCTTTTCAAGTCCAGCAGTAGCTAATGTACACAAACAAATACCAATAGTAATTGCAAAAACAGAAGCATATTTACTAATTGAATATTTCCTTCCAAGTAAAATCCGATTCATTAATAAAGAGGTTAATAAAGATCCAGAACGAAAAATAATGTGTAAAGGAACGGGAACATGAAAATTTAATGCTTGGTTGTTAATTACATTACAGGCAAAAAAGGCAAGAACAACTGGCAAATAACCTCTAAAAATAATTTTTTAATTTAAAGATTTTCCCTCTTTTACCTTAAAGAGATTTTGTTTTTGACTGTAAACAATCGAGTAGTAAATATTAGACCCTCAATGCTGATAAATAACTTTTAAAAAATAATTTAAGGGTAAATTGAAATAAAAATATAGGTATTTAAAGTCAATTCTCTTAATACATATAGGTATTTCTTTATTTTCGATATATCTCGAGTCCCAATTTTTAATAACTTGATATATCTGAAATTTTCTCGTTTTTCTTGTTTCTACACTTACAGTCCCCAAAGAGAATCGACATTTAAGGGGTTAAAATATCTTTAATTATTACAAAAGTAGCAAATGTGAGCAAATTCATTGCAGAAGGAGCTTGTCTAGAAAATAAAAAAAATATTTTTGAGTTTATACTAAATTGTAAGGCTAGCAAATAGTGTTTTTATTTTTGTTTAAAAACCGAATAAATATTATTTAGACTCTGAACTTATCAACCCAGCACCTTAAAATCCTCTAAAATCCTATTCAAATCGGATAATTTCACTATATATTTAACCCACTTGGCTAATGATTCAACACAAACCATACATCCAATACACCCACTAAGTGCCCCAAAAACAGAAAATACAGCATCGGCCATTATTTACAATAAATTTAAAAATAAAATAAAAACTAAAATATTTAATGTTAAAATAATTTTCTTTCTTTTTATTAATGATTTTATATTTTTGAAGAAGAAAATTAGTGAATTTTTTTTATGTCATTTAGTGTTTGTATTTTATATTATGTACAAATATTTTCTTATCAAAAATTTAAAAAGAAACAAAAAAAATTAAAAGATTGGGATGTTAAGGCGCAGAAGTATTTACCTTAACATGAAAACTTAAAGAATTTATAAAAAATCAAGTAACCTAAAGATTAATACATACTTATATGTTACATTTTCAGACTGATGTAAAAAAATATGTAATAAAATGTTAATCATAAATTAACTTTAAAGTTAAAAAGAAAAGTAACACACATAGACTGATTAAATTTTTAAAAGAAAAAATAATAAAATAGAAAATGTTCTGATAAAATCAAAATTAAATTTACACAAAATATACGCGCAAACTACAAAAAAAATTTAAAAAAAAAGAGAAGTTTATAGAAAAAAAGTAAAAAGGGGTTTATCGTCTATTAGAAGTGTCCCAATGGAATTCTCAGCCGGCGAAAAATAAATCGATTACCGGTGCATTATTTTTGCTTTTAATGTTTTAACCCTGCCAAAAAAAAGTAATTCTCGACGTTCCTATGACAATTAACACTCTCAAAATATTTTTAAAATTTAATTTAAAAAATAAACTTAATTTGTAACTTTTTTTAATTAGCACATAAGGTATAATTTTAACTACTACTTGAAGTAGGTATATTAAAAGGCTAAAAAATTTTCTTGATGTACATAAATATGTATGTGTTATACATAGTATTTTATTTATTATTTCGTGCATACCTTGCTAAGCTAAATTTAATTTTTAGCAAAAAAATTCGTACAAAATAAATTTTATTTTTTTTCGATTGAATAAACAAATTTACTAAAAATATTTTGATCAAAAATATTATTGAGGATTTAGTTAATCCTTTTCTGTTCTATATATTTTAACTAGTCGACCTTGGATTTTACAAAATAATAATTTAAATTGTACAGAATTCAAAAAAATAAATATTTAGAGATTTTGTTTAGCAGAAATTATTTTATTTTACAATTTAACAAAAAATTATAAAAAGCGAAAAAAGAGAAAATTTTAAGAAATTTAGAATTAATGAGGGGTTAAAAATGCCCAAAATATTTGGAAAATACAAAATAAATTTGGGAGAAATACATAAATTGTATTAAATACTTAAATTTTATCTTGAAATTGAAAAATAAATTTTGGAAGCAAAAATAAAATTTCTATGACCCCAAGAATCTTTTATTGTCCCAACAATGATTTTTTGTTTAAAATACATGTTCGATCCCCGAGGAAATGTAAAATAAGGTTCCTTTACAATATTAAATAATCTGAAATTTCAAGGGGTTAGGAAAAGGAAAAAGAACTTTGTTAGCAGATTAAACAAAACCAAATATACATATTAATGTTTAAAATTACAAAAAAAATATTTTTTGTAATTTATCTATTTAAAATATAAAAACAAAAAAATTTCTAAATGCAAAATGGACGGAATAGCTGGAGGAGAAAATTTAAAGAAAAAAATTAATTTGGAAGTATATTTAGCCGTGACATTTCTTTCACGGTATCCCGACGTTGGTAACCAGTAAGTTCAGTTAATTCAACATATTGTTTCATTGCAAACTGAAAAAAAAGAATTATTAAAAGTATTTGGATTTAAATAATTTTAAAATAAATTTTCCTTTAATGGCAACATTAATTTTTGATGAAAAAATATTTTAATTTTTATTATGATTACTGCGATGAAATTTTAATTTTTCTGACTAATTCTTATTCAAATATTCCCTATAGAAAATTTACCTGAAAATGACAACTTCCTTTGCTTTTCAACGTAACAACTTTTCCCTTATCCTCCATAAAAACAACCCCTCTTTTCAATCTCGGATCATTTCTTTGTACATAATGGCTTAGAATTGTAGCTATCTTTAAATATTTACAAATATTTTTCAAAAAAAATATTTATTTAAAAAAACATTTGCTGTAAACGGCAAAACTAATTGTCCATCACGTAATCGACGAATATTAACTGTTACAACGCCAGAAAGAGATGAACTGACAGAATATGCCCCTCTATAACTCATTTCTTCAATAACAATAGATGCTTCTGTTTGGCCGCCAGCTGGGACTTGGATGTTGTTGTCCTGTTTAATTAATTTTTATTTAAGAAAATATGTATTAGAATAAATATTCTCTTTACTTTCCGTTGTCCTTTGATTTTTACTCCTTTGATTTTTACTGGAACTTTATTTCGTCTGAAAATCCCAAGAATAGACATACCGTATAATTTGTATTAATTGCCCTCCCTCAAGTAGGAGGGCAATTAATTTTTTCCCCCATTTCCATTACCACATCCAGCGATAGATTGAAACAATAATTACCCAGGGTAGTTATAAAAGGATATACGGTAAATCCAAATTCATTTAAAAAATAGGTGTTGTTTTAAAAATCTTTAGGGATGGAAGAGATTACAAAAGTGATTCTACACTAAATTTAAATTCAATTAAAAAAACTAACCACAGCCCAAGTAAGAGTTTCAGATTTAATATTTTCTGTCAATTTGTTAAAATGAACTTCATGTTTAAATCCAGTCTTTAATTCTGCAATTTCCCCTACAAAATATTTTGTATATTTTTGAAATTTATTTATTTATTAATTACCAGGTATTTTTAAAGACAATTCTGCTTCAGCCCCAAAAGTAAATCCTTGCTCTCTAGCTACCCCACAAATTGATTCTGATGTTCTTTCAGTTTTTAACGAATAAGTTTGTGTTTGGCTTGTATTGTTTGTAAATAATGATTTGACTATTTTAAAGAAATTATTTTAATAAATATATCATTGGGACATACATATAGTATTGGGACGAGTGCCAGTCAGTTGAATATTATTATAATTTGGCTGAGCATGAACAAGTATGAGCTTTTTTCTGTTCTATAAATTATAAAATATTGTTAATTTTTACTTAACTTAAAATTAAATAAGGCGGTTCCTCGTAGATTTTAAATACGATTTTTTAATGAGAGGGTGTTTGGTTAATTTTGTTTCAGAAACAAGAAAAACGTCGAAGGGGTCTACAACGGGCTTAGTGTATCCGGATATCCAGATCCGAGAAAAGTAAGGATATAATACGGAGATTTTCGAATTGGATATCAGATTCGATATTCAAAGATTCATTAGGATCCTCTGATCCTAATCTGCAACCCATCTATTTAGAGCTAAATTCAAACACACTCTTTTAGCTTTTAAAGATTTTAAATCATTCTTGTTCCTTTTATTATTTTATCGGTCCACTTTTTTCGATCCAGTCAATTAAATATTGTTTTAAAATACATACAAAGAACACCTACAATTTCAAAATCAGCATCTGCCAATTCAAGATTTTTGAACGATTCTAGTCCAGATCCTTTAATAGTCAACAAATCTTTAAATCGTTGCCAAACATATTCCTCAATTAAAGCATCAACATCTACATGTGTTTCACAAGTAGATGTTCCTCCAACAGATTGTAATGGATCTGGTGACATTGAATTATGATTTATTGTTGGGGCAGATGTTGGCGCTGTTGAGCGATTTGAAGGAGGGGAAGAAGGGTTTTTGACCGGCGATGTGGGGAAAAGTCGCTGGAAATACATATTTTTGTAAATAAATTTTTTTCTTTTTTTATTTTTATTGAGAGAGTGAGAGATGGATTTGAGCGATTGGGAAGCGGAATTGAAATAAATGAGGGAATAAATAAAAGAAGAGCTCCGAATTGGAAAGGAAGGAGGAAAGAAGAAGGCCAATCGAGGAACTCCGCCCTTTCGAACCCCCCCCCCCCTCCCTCCTACTCCTCTCCATTCTTCTCATCTTTTTTCGCCAATGTGTTCCCTTTTCAGGAATTAACTAAACATAAGTTAATAATTTGAGTTCAATATTTCTACCAGCCACCATTTCCCAATGATGGAAAATGTTATGATAATAATTATGTTCTTTTCCTTTATTAACATCTCCCTTAAGTTATCGTTATTCTTTCCATCTCCTCACTTTTAAACTACCTTTATCATGTAATGTAAAATATTAGGCTTGCTCCATATTATGGGAATCTCCTCCCTTTCACCATTTTCTCCCAATTTTTTTTTAATTTTCCGATTTCAAGAATTTTAAATTTAAAATTTCAACAAGTTTTTTAACTTCAACACAAATTTTCATGTCTTCCTTTTCAAATCAAAACTTTTTTTTATTATTTTCATAAAGGAAGGACGTTGATTTTGAACAGCGGGAGAGTTTTGGTGGTGCTTAAAAGAAAAAGGAAAACATAAAAACATTTTTGGTGCTTAAAAATAAAAAGTTGCCACCGTCCCGGGAAAGAAGGATGAAAAGAATTAATTCGGAAAAAAAGATGAGAGAGAGAAGTGTCTCTTGGGGGAAGGAGGGAAGGGGAGTGCGCAAAGTTTAGGGGGGGGGGGGGTGATTTAATACGTACCTCAAAGTCAATGTCACCAAAACATATAAATAAATATAAATTTTCCCGTCATTTTACCTATCAAATAATATCCAACAAAACACTTTAAAGAGGAGAATAGGGCACGCAAACAAAATAAAAATAAATTTTTTTTAGTTTCAATAAAAGTTAAAAAGTAAAGAGGAAAACAAAAGCTTAACACGCATTTTGTAGTTACTTTAAAGATTTAGAAAGTTTGAATAGAAATTTAAAAGGATGAGTCAGCCTAGAAGAAAATAAAATTTTATCTTTAAATTTTATTTTGAATTTTTCGGGTGCCAAAGGGTTATTTGAAATCTCCTTTGTACAAAAATAAAGAAATGAATAATTAATTAAATTATGTATTATTAAAAATATAAATGTTTTTTTCTCAAGCAAAATATTTTAAAATATAGAAAAATAATTTATTTAAAAAATACAGATTAGATAAAAGGAATTCAACAAAAACTTTTACAACAAAATGAATGAAATACTTTTAGCTAACTTTTTAAAAGTAATCGATGCGGTAAAGAATTGAATTTTGTGAAAATAAAAGATTTCTAAAATTACCTAATTTTTTTATTTTTACAATATCTCGTTATAATGCCCCATTCTTAGGTATTATTAACTATTAAGTGATATTTGTGGAAATTAATGACTTGTGAAAGCATTTGTGCTCGAGGGGAATAAATCTGAGGTCTAAAATGTTCAATCCCCTCCTTATGATTTTAACTAAAAATTTCACTTCCTACTTAAATTTCGGTATAATGGACTTCCCTATTATTATAGACCTGTTTTCCAGGGGTGGTGCAAGTGCCACAAAATACGAGACACGGGATTCACGAGATACGAGACGAGCTCCACCCCTGCTGTTTTCCCTTAAAGTTCGTTATATCGAGGTTTGATTTACTGTAATTTTTGTGTTCCCACAGTTAGAATTTATTTTTAAGTTGCCATATAAGGGTGTTTTGAATTTTGTTTGCGCATAAATATAAAAACGTGTAAAAATAAATTTTAACAATTAAAAAAAAGGGGAGGCATGCATCCATAAAATCCCCTTTTAAATGTTTTGCTCAATTGGTTTTTCTCTTCCCCCCAAATAAAGAATGATTCTCAAAAAAATTTTAAATTAATTGGATTAATTAAAATAAAAATGTTTGAAAATACAGAACAGAGGTCAGAAAAAAACTTTTTTTTTGCTTTCAAAATAATTTATGATTAAGAATGTGTTTTTACTTTTTTCTACATTTCTCTTATCATTTTTCACATAAAAATTATTTTCTCTGTAAAATGACTAAAATTATCTGTTTGCAAAACATATTGACTCATACACAAAAAAACAATTTTCTCATGTTCTAAATATAAATTTTCTGTTAAATTTTCATTTTTATACGAGGGGGATATTTAATTTTTTTAATTAAATAAATTAATAAGAGAAATTAAATTAAAAGAAATTATTTAAAAGCGGAAAATAAAGTGGCAAAATTAAATTATAAAAAAATATTTAAATGTAAAGGAATTTCAGTGCAAAATCGCAAGAACATAAAATTATAAATAAAAAATATACACAATTTCTCTCAACTATTCCCAGCCGTTGCTAGCCATTCAACCAGCTGAAATGAACTATAGTAAATTCTCACTTTCTTTCCTTCTCTCTAACTAGCTTTAAGCTTCCTTCCCGCCAAATTTCTTTACAATGTCCATCAACTACATATAGATAGGTCACAGAATTCGTGACAACTTTTGAGTCCAAAATAATTATTAATTTTTAAATCTTCAACTAATTCCACTCAAATTTTCAACTCTCAGAGACTCTAAAATTCTTTCCACTAGAAGCTACTTTTTGTATTCTACCAGCCGCCCTTTACATTTTATTTAAAGCTCAACCACCCCATACACATAGGAGAAAAGCTGCGAGAAAGCAAAACATGGCGTAGGACACCACATTTATTTATTTTTTTCGTCTCACTTGAGAATATAAAATATTCTATCAAGAAAGCGACGAATTTTAGCTCCATTAAAATTGAGAATAATACTGCTATTTTTTTATTTTTAAATTTTTGGACAGAAAAAAAACAAATTGGGAGATTTTTTTTATAAAAAAATTTTTTATTAAGTGAAGAGTATTACAACTATGATTTAATATTAATTACAAAAATGAGGGGAAAACTAAAAAATATAATTTATATGGCATTAAAGGCACACAAAAATTTAAAGCATAAAGGCAAGTAATAAAATATTATAGTAAGTCATTGCATAAAAACATTTTTAATAAGTGTATCTATCAATGTATGTTATCTGATAAAAATAACCTCTATATATTTTCGTTACTTGTAATTTATTTAACCACATTAATAGATAAACTTGTTGTACCTCGAACACTCGGGGGCGGGATGTCGGGCTATGGAACAGGGTTAGAGGCGAGTAGAAAATTTTTTTGACTAATTCTTCCTTTATCGCCGTATTGATACCGAATTTTAAATTCGGGATCAGCGTACAATTCTAATTTTAAGACAACCCTATTTATAAAAAGGTTTCGATAAACTACTTTCTCCTAGAAATCTCGGATATGCGTCTTCAACCAAATTAAATTAGATTCTTATTCAATGCCTTAATATTTTTAAAATTAAATTTTATGACTCTTCCACAAACTCGTCAACATTATTACCATTATTATCATCAGAGATCATATCTTTCTTATTACAACTCCTCTTCCTTCTCCTTCCTCGAGCAAGTCCATTTGTTCGATATTCTGTCCAAGTTTTTGCTGATTTTGCATTCCTTGCAGCAACTGGAAAGATTTCTTCAATTCCTGTTGTATCTTGCCAAACACTTCTCAATTGCATAAATAAAAGAACACCAACAGCAAAGATAACACCATAAGTTAACCCCACAGCTAGCACTGAAGCGCTGAACAATGAAATTGAAGCAATCGGCAAATCGGGGGGTTCTAAGTATTGTGGCGTGGGAGACGGTGAAATACTTGATTGGTTTGTTTTTGATAAAGAAATGACCTTTAAAAAAAGATTAAGTTGGATTAATTTTTGTTGGGGTAATAAAAGAAAAGTTTTTCGACGGAAATGTTTTTAAAATCAGACGGGCAGGATCTCCTAACATAATATTAAAAATAAAATCTCACAGTAGTAACAACTTTGTACAAACAACTAGACAAAACAATTGCTGAATGTACAGCACCAATAAATACAAAAAAGAGAAATCTAATGAAGTGAAACTGATTCCGGCCGCCAACACAATTATTAACCCAAGGGCAGTGATGGTCCATTAACTGCAAACACAAAATTTAAAAAACATAAAACCGAAAAAATACCAAAACACATCGACGACACCTTGAACAATGATGAGATCTAGGCACTTTAAAACCCATACAGCGATGACAATAACGAAGTAAATACCAATCAGCTTCGTCTTTAGGATGCCATCCCAACCGGATATATCCTCCTCCTAAATATAAAATAAATATCAATCCAAAAAAAATAATAATTTACCACAAATACTCGCAATATTTAAATGTTTAAACACAGAATAATTCCAAAATAAATATATCATAAAAAGAGCAGCGCCAATTGGAGATTTTGGATCCCACCAGGAAACATGTAAAATTGAAGTAGTTAAGCCAACATTAAATTAAACAAAAAATATTTTTAAAAAGACCAAAAAAATTACAATTGTGCAAATAGACATTGAAGAAATTGGACCCCAATGTAATAACCTCCACCGTGATAAAATTGTTTTATCTTCGGCATCATCACTCCATGGATCATCATATTTCTGTTTATTTTGAGTAAGCGCTCTTGGCAACTAAAGAAATAAATTTATTAGTTACATTAAATATCATCTAAAACTATTAAGTTGGATGGAAAATTTTGAGCATAAACATGAGGTAATATTGTAGACTATGGTTTCCAGTCTGATGTGGGAAATTCTTATATACGGAACCGAATTGCAGAACCGGGGCGAAAATCATAACAAGTAGGACCTCCCTAGGCCCAGATATTTCCCTTTGCGAGACAGACATTGACTAACGTAAGCCTCACTTTATTAGGCTAAAATATTTTTAACTTTTACATACCTGCATTAAAGCACCCTTCACCTCCTCTATAGAAGAAAAGAAAAAAGCCTTAACCTTGTACAACATAATTCTAAAAAAATAAATTTAACTTAAAAATTTCCTTTAAAAATTAAAAGAAAATAAGCGAGATGTATTCGTTTAGAATTTATAACTCAATTTAAAAAATCTATCTTTTTAATCAAAAGAAAAATCAGAAAAAAGAGAGAAAGAATAAAAATAATCATTTAAATGAGTATCACATCTTTAATCGAATGAAACAATAAATTCCCGTGAAGAAATGAAAATATAGCTTTAAGCTTATCATCAACATTTAAACTTTTGGCATTTGAAAGCAAAAATGCCGAAGGCAAAAAGGCTGTGGATTGGCGACGTAAGTCGAGACTGTTACCATTCGGATCAAATAATGTAAACCAGAAGAGGATTGCGTGGCAAACTGATGATTTGGAACAAGTAAAAATACAATGTTGCTTAACTCGAGTTAATTGATCCAGAAGGTTTCGATTCTGTGGATGAAGAAGAAATTAGTAGTAAAAAATAGTCAAAAATGGGGATCCGAATAAATATAGGAGTAGGTCCAAATTCTTAGAAAAGCATAAGAACGGGACGAATTCAAAGATAAATCAAAATCTAAAAAATACCGAGTTGCTAAAATCCATTCGAAATAATTCTACATCCTCCGAAATTTGCTCAAAATCAAAAGTCTTCGTTTCAATCTCATGAAAATATTGTACTCTGTAATCATCCATTGGAGTCAAATCAATACCACAATAAGTTTGCTTGTCTTGAAGTAATCTACTTCGTTTACAAAGCTCATTAGAGTTAATTAAACATCCATTAACGCTGAGTTGAACAGGAACTAATATTGATTTTGGATTACGAAGACGTAAGCCAATTATGGAGGTAAGATATTCGTCAAGAAAACGACCTTGATTTGAGAAGGGCCAAAAAAGAATGACACTGCCAGGTCTGCAAAATGCTGAAAAATAATAAAAATAATCATTATTTCTCAATTAAGATCACAAACCTTTTTCAATAGAAGTTGCTTTATTTCCCACATAACGAATTGCAGAATATTCAGAAGCTACAGAAAAACGCTTATCAATGAGTAGATCTGTACAGTCTAACACCGAAGAATATCGAGCTGCAGCGGTGAAATAAAAAGTTCTAACGACCGAATCATTCATTGCCATTAAATCCACCCATTGAGGTAATCGAAGAATTTGACATTCACGAATAGGTGACAGACCAGAAATTGGATGAACTCGAAGGGCGTTGTCTTTAATGAAAATTTCAAATCGAAGTACATCTCCTTGTTTTACGAGTGTTTGCGGATAAAAAGGATAGATGGCTTGCTGCCAGCAATATCCCTCATCTGGCGATGTACAAATTTCAATATCGCCAAAAAGGTTTAATCTAAAAAAAGCAAAATTAAAAAATATTTATTGAAATATTAGAACCTAAACCAAGCACAGACAGCTGAAGCTACTCCAGTTTTGTTTGCCTTTAATGTGAGTTCAGCGACAAAGTGACCTTTAAAGGAATAAAAATAATGAAAAAAACTATTTTTAAAAAACCATTCTTAATTTTCATTAATTGAGTAATATCGTTAAAGTCAACAGAAATTCCTTCGACTGGTTGCGATAAGAGTCTATAACCGTCTTTCAATTCTTCAATATATGAACAAGTATAAGGCGATGGAGGAAGAATTCGTTTAATATTTTTTGAAGCAGATCCCTCAACATTACAACAGTCAGAAATAAAAGTAATTGTATCTGAATACTCAAATACATTTTCGCGATCAATTGCTTCAGCCTCTAGAAGTGAGAAAAGAAGAGAAACCTTTAAATTTGAAGAAATTATTTATAAAAAATAATTTTAAGAAAATGCCTTATTTGGGATTAAAATTGCATCTTCTTCTAAAAGGCGTTCTTTTGCGTCAAGAATCTGAAAAAAAATTCAAATTAATATTTGAAAGTAGATAAAAAAAGAGAAAAATTTGTCGAAATTCTAAAAAAATACCGTTTCTACAATTCTTTCTCCAAAAATTGCACAATCAACAGTTTCGCTAACAAGTAAATTATAACGTTTTTTGACGGCTAATTTATTCGAATGCATTTCAAAAAGCTTGACTCGGACATCATTTTGTATAAAACAATTACGAGCAATTTTGCACATTGTTTCATCAAGATCACAAGCATGTACAGAATTATCATTCCTGAAAAAGCCAAGTTTAATTTTTCAAAAAATAGTTTTCTGGAATTTAGGTATTTAAAACAGGGTAAGGTAAACACCAAAAACAATTCCTTTAAGGAATAAACAGAGAATAAGAAAATTTCTCAGATTTTTATTAAATTGTATACCTAGCCGCAGCAATACTAAAAATTCCAGAGCCACATCCAATGTCAATTACTCTCGCATCTTGTTTTGCATTAAGTGCTCCATTAATCGCTTCAACAAATTTTGCATTTCTTTTCCCATCATTTATCATTCGCCAATGCCAGGCATCAAATAAATTCGTCTTTAAATTTTCAATACTTGTTGTGGCTTGGAGCCATTCAATATCCCCCTTAGCAAATAAAAGAGCCCTTTGAAAATTAGCCAAAGATCGAGACAATTTGCCTTAAAAATTGATTTAATCAAAAACCCCGAAAAAATTAGGGGCAAACTTTTAACATAATAATATTCTGCAATTGTACGCCAAAATCGAAATTCTGTTCCATAAATTATTGTTGCCACACGTAAAACATCATTTGTATTAGTCTCCTAAAATTATAAAAAAATAAAATTAATTAAAAAAAAATTTTTTTTTACATTCGCTTCACGATGAAGAAATGCTTGAAGTGTAACTAAAAATTCTTCCAAATATTTTAAACGATTTTCTGTTGGGAGAGATTTAAGAACTGCAATGTAATTAAGAATAGCAAGAGAATAATGACGTTGAGAAGAATAAAGTCTAGCATTTGAAAGTGAATATCTAGTAGATTCTGTGTCGATTTGAAATGTAATAGGGCGTGGGAGAGGAAACATCTAAAAATTAAAATAAAGAAATTAAAAACAAATAAACAAGATCAACTATCAAATTCCAAATCACGAAAGGATAAAAAATTCTTAAGTGAAAGCGGTTTTTAGGATTTGAAAAACCTCCAAATTTAATAATTGGCATTCTGTATAAAAGACTTTTTGTCTCAAAAAATAGAGGAAAAATAAAACAAATAGAATTACCAGAGATAACAGAAAATGTTAGAGAGGAGAATTTCTTGGGACACGCCCAAAACGGCGCGCAGCCATAACGGCGCAAAGTCATAACTTGCTTCAAGATTTTCTAATCTTACCAAATTTAGTATCAGACGATTGCTTTCATCGAGCTAAGGAAATTCGTACCAAAATTGAGAAGGGCCAGACATTTTCCAGCAAGTTATGGCTTTGCGCCGTTATGGCCGCGCGCCGTTTTGGGCTGTACACGAATTTCTTTTGTTGTGTTTTTTTAATTTTTACTCTCAGGAAATTTAACTCCACAAAATTTTAATTTATTTTAATTATTATCATCTTAATTTTTAAATTACGTCTTTTAAACAGTTAAAAAATGATTCAGGTTTTTATTTTTAATCTTCTTTCTACTTCTATTTTAGCACATTCCATGGGACAAACTTACTTTTACTGGACGTTTTATATTTATCGAGGAAAGTGTTCGGGGGACAAGTCCAAACAGATTGTTATTTCTAATTAAATGTGTTTTTTTCATGGCTTTGGACATTACTTTATGTTTTGTTGCAACTATCGCCTCTTATCGTTTACTTGCTTGGGCATTATTTACTCCAGCTGAAAGGTTTCGATTTTATTTTTTTATAAAATTAAAAATAATTAAAGAGGATTTTATTGTGATGATGAAAGTATTAGAGAAGAATTTAAAGAAAATACAGTCCCAACACTTACACTTCTTGGTATTACATTGGCCGGTCCTTTTTTCATTATTGTCATTGCCAATTTTATAATTAAAATGAGACAGCAGAATATGGAATTGGCTGGTCTGGTTTATTTTAAATTTTTTTATATTTTTGTTAAATTTTTAGAAACATTTAATCGTTCAACTTTTGTTTACCTTGACTATCTCGCTGCTTTTTGGCTTACTACATTGTCGATTGACATAATTAAATGCTTTGTTGGAAGAACTAGACCTAACTTTATTGCAATGTGTGCGCCGCAAGAGTTTAATGATGTTTGCATTGAACATCCTGAAGGTTTGGATTTTTGAATTTAATGGTTTAATTAGGCTAGAAATGTATTAGAGATTGGTATTTTCAAAAAGTCTGGATTTAGGTTAGTAACCTGTACAGGATTCTTTATCTGGACCCAGAAAAAATCTCCAGGACGATCAAAAGATGCCTGGATCTGGACTCAGGATCCAGGAAAAATTCAGACTGGATCCAGATCGAGAACGATCTCTACAATGTATACCTTATAGGAACAGATTTTATTGTGGATCCTTTTTTATGCACTTTTAATAACTAGTTCATTTAATAGCTATTTTATTATCCTTATTATTATCCCTCACACTTTTTAAAATTCATCTCACTTAATTGCTTTACCAAAATTAATTTGATTCTTAATTTTTTAGTTTTCGTCCCAATTGCACACTGCACAACTGGTTGGAAAAAATCGCGTAATTCAAAGCTCAGTTTCCCCTCTGGACACGCTGCAATTTCTGTGTTTTCTACACTTTTTCTTTTTTTCTATTTGAGAGGCTTACAGAGACGAACTTCTGATTTTATAATTAAATTATTATTTGTAATTGTCTCTTCCGTTTTTATTTCCTTTACTACTTATTGTTGTATATCACGAGTGACTGATTTTTGGCATTTTCCCACTGATGTTCTCGGTGGGGTATGTATAGGTTCGTTATTATTTCATTTACTTTTACACAAATATTACGAGACACGTCCACATTCCATTTAAATTTATTTTTTTATAATTATACCAAATATTTTATATATTAGTGTAGTTCCCCTTAATTCAATTGATAGTTCAATGTCTGAACATTACAATTGAACAGTCTCATTTTTAGACACTGACCCATTGAATAGATTAAATCCATTTTATTTTTATATGTATGAGGGGAACTATACAATCATACCGGTATTTTATTTATATTTCTATCAATCTTCTCTAATGTTTAATGTATATTGTTGTATTATTTATGATAAATTTTATGGGGTTTATTATTTTATTTGGTCAAAAATGCTTTCCTTTGCATAAATTTTTATTTAAATTGATTAGATCTAACAAGTAAGTTTATTCATTAAAGTCACATAAAATGTGATTTAATGTAATGATCAACTTTAAAGCTTCACAAGCAATTTTTTGTTAAAGATTTCATAATTTAAACTATTATTTTAAACCTTGCCTTTTAGATAATATTTAAATTTACCTTTTTACCTAAAACCATTTTCCCATTTTTATCATTCATTTCTTTATGTTTGATTGGCATTCCCCTTTATAATATTCAAAAATCCCTTTTACCTAACCGCCATTTCCCCTCATTATTTAAATAATTGTCACCAATTCCTATTCCCGCCTTATTTGTCTGTATATAAGCATTTACTTATTCCCATTTTTCACCTTTAACCTATACCTGAACCTTAACTGCCCTTATTTAAATTAAATAAACTTTTATAAATAAAAGACTTCAATTGAATATTGAGAGAAATATTCATTTGAGAACACTTCCCCGGACACATTAAGAAATTGCTTGTTTAGTTTAAAAATGTTTATCAGTTTCTTAAAATTATTTTTTAAAATTTTTTAGGTGTGTAGCAAAGTATTAATAATTATTTTAGTGTGAGAGAAAAGAAAATATGAGTGCCAATTCGCAGCAGCAGCGACCACTTTGTCGCTATTTTGCCAGTAATATTTGCTTCAAGGGAGACAATTGTGAATTTTCTCATGATCGTAATGCAAAGCCGGATTTGGTTTGTCGTTATTATCTGCAAGGTGCTTGTGCATATGGGAGTAGATGCAGGTTTTTTAGAATTTCTATTGTAAATTTTATTTGAATTTTAGGTTTGATCATGTTCGAGCAGCACAGAAAGCAGCAGTTCCCAACGCTCAAACTTGTTCACTTGAAAAGGTTTAATTTTAAATATAAGGAATTGGAAAAATAGACGGACAAATGTCGATAAAATTTACAAAAGTTATAAATGATTTAAATTTTTTTCATTCAATAGAGAATGTGTTTAATTTAACATTCTCTTCTATTTTTTGATGGAATGAATTTTTAACATTCATGTTTGGGTACCTTTGATTATATTTATTCTATATTATATTTTGTTCTCAATTTAGATTTCTGCCGGTCCTAAAACGCCTCCAAAGCCTTCGGCCAAATTGTCAATCAATAGCAAGCCTTTTGTGCCAGCTCCAATTCCTTCGTCGAATCCATGGAATAAAAATGCTCCTCTGAACAGTTTTCATGATGATCTGGGTTTCGAGCTTGAATTGATTAACGGGCCTGATATTGGATGCTCATCAAATGATTTGTGTTTAACCTCTGTTCAGAAAACGCAGAACCTCTGGCCAGAAAAACTTGCTAATGTGCCGCTATGTCCATATTTTGAAGTGGTTGGTAAATTATCTATTTTTCTAAAATTTTGGTTAAGCTTGAAGTTTTTTTAAATTGTAGTCGGATAATGGATAGGCTGTTACTTTCTCTTTAAGTTAAAAATAGTTTCACATTTTCTGAATTTTTATTTAACTGTTAATCCTGCTGGAAGGATAAAGCATTTTCAAATATTTCTATTGCAAGTTTTAGGGCTTATGTCAAGATGGCGATTCTTGCCGTTTTGTGCATGGTATTCAATGTGATATGTGTCTATTGAATATTCTCCATCCTCATAATGAAGCTCAACGTAAAAAACATCGTCACGATTGTCTTGAACAACACGAACGTGATATGGAAGCAGCTTTTGCTGATGCTCGTTCTGCGTAAATTCCACAATTTTTATTTAAAAATATTTTTTATTTAAGTGACAAGCAATGCGGTATTTGTATGGAATTAATTGCAGAAAAAGATTTGCGTTTTGCCATTCTTCAAAATTGCAACCATTGCTTTTGTTTGGAGTGTATTCGAAAATGGAGAAAACAGCATAATAATATGGAACAAGAAGTTGAAGCAAAAACTGTCCGTGCTTGTCCAGAATGTCGAGTGCATAGCGATTATGTTATTCCGTCTAAAACTTGGATTGAGGATAAAGACGAAAAGGAGAAATTGATCAAAATCTTTCATGACAATACTAAAAAGGTTTGCGAAATTAAATTAATTTGCGTATGTTAATACCAATGTTAATATGTCTAATCTCCTAAAAAGTTGTGCCTCGAGTAGGTCTTAAGAAAGTACGTCCGTGAATTATTTTTCCAAATTAATATGGGATTAACCTAGCTTTTTGATTTAAAGTATGGTTCATAGTGGCCACAGAAATACCAAGATTCAAGACCCTAGGGATTTTTTAACTTCCTGAGAGTTTCCCAGGATTTTTACAGAAAGCAGGATAATCTCTGATCTTTTCTATCATTTTCAGATCCAATGCAAGTACATCAAAGGAAGCGATGTTGATAGCTGTCCATTTGGAAATAAGTGCTTTTATAAAGTTTGACTATTTATCTGTTTCTAAAAATAACTATATTTTTAGCATCAAATGCCAGATGGAACAATTGTTGAAGGAAAATCGCCGCGTACTTTGCGAAGAGAGCAGCGTTCTGTTTTTGCTCATCATTTTGAACTTCTTGAATTTATGATAGTTTCTTTATCTGATGATTCGGATGATGGCGGCCTTGATTTCAGCTGGTATTAACGAACTATTTTGTTGGGTTTAGTATAAAAATATTTTTTTATTAACTTTTCTTGAACGCGCATTTTTGTCTTTCTCTTATATATAACGAGTTGATGCTTAACGTTTTTCTAAACTAGTGTATATCTTTTTTGTTGAAACTTTTGCCTTCATTTCTTTTTTAGTGATGAATTTATACTTAACTTTTTCCAAACATCTCATGCCTTTTTGGCTTAACTTAATATTACATAAATGTGCTCGAAATTTCTCAAAATTTTTTGAGATTTTTTTAGAAATTTTGATAGAACCCAAAAATAATACTGAAAATTTTACTGAAGCACATTTTCGAATTTTTCTTGACTATGCAATTATAAAAATATTTTATATATTTGCTGTTTTTGGCGACTCTGACCTTTTCCCGAAGACATATTTTGTTATTGTATGGTGATGTTAAAACGGGTTTTAATTTGAAGGGGACTTTGTAGTTTTTTAAAATTATTTTAAAAATTGAATAAATACACCGGACTATGTATCTTTTCTAACAGTTTTTGTCTGCTAGGTTAAACCGGTGTTTTTACTTTTTCGGATTTATTGTTAGTGTACATCTTTTATATTCAAAAAACTTTAATAAACAATTCAAAATAAAAGTGTTTTACTTTCCATAAGGAATTTTGTTTTTTCTTGATTCTCTGTCAAACGGATCCCTCCAAGGTGGCAAATGTGAATCTGCAGCTAATTGATCGCGCGAAATTGGTAAACTGTCGTAAAATTGTTTTTGCTTCTTTGCATAGAATTCGTGATTGATCTAAATAATTGGATTAATTTGTTTTGAAAGTTGATTATCCAAAGATGAGCGAACTCACCTTCCCTACCTACAAAAATCAAACCCGCAATTTCACCCCAAACTTACGTACCAAGAATAAAAGAAAACAAAATAACCTTTGGTTGAATAGCCATCATATAGAAAGCCAAAGCAATTGCTCCCACGGTTCCAAAAATCATAATTTTACCCGAAGAAATTTCCATCTTATTTTTAATATTAACAATTGCATCAGAAAGTCTTGTCCAAGGAGGGATTTTAGGTCCAGCAGCTGGATACCGCATCTTTTTAAAGATTAAAAAATAAAATTTAAATTAACAAAATTAAGAAAAAAATTATATCGGCAAATAACCAAAAAATAAAAAATAAAATTTTATTTAAAAATATATTTTATCTTCACTTAAATTTTATTAAATTTGTTACAAAATTTGAGCTTTTTCGTCATTTCTTCTATCTTTTAAAATTGACCATCTTGATGGAGGCCAAATTAGACATGTTGCTTTTCCAACTATAAGACCACAATTTACCTTAAATTTAAAAAAGAATTAAAATTTTTAAAGAATTCTTAACCGGTCCATATGCTCTGCTATCCAAAACTGTTGGACACTTCAAATTATCAGAAAGTACCCAGATATGATTCTTTGGAACAAGCACTCGCCCACCTTGCTTCGTTCTGGCTGTATCACCTTCAAGGGCGACTATACGCTTTATGTGGTTTTTTGAAGGATCTGGGGGTGCTCTAAAAATGGAGATTTAGGTATATTGTTAATTTTTAATAAACAAACGTGAATACAAAAATATCACCAGTAGCTGGTTTAGGAAAAATTTTTGATATCCATACAACATCACCAGGAACCAGATTTGGCTGAAAACAAAAATACTTTCCACTTTATTCCCAATTTTAAATTCACAAACCAGCATTGAAATCCCTGAAATTGACATTGGGCAACCAATCAAATCGAAAAACGCTGTACAAGTACAAAATATTCCAGTAGCGTGAATTGCCCTTCGAAGAAAAATTTTTGATTTTTGCATTTATTAAAAATTTATTTTGCCAATTTGTATGTCTATGTAAGGTAATTTTTTAATAATTTTAGGTCAACTTAAAATTAGAAATACACCTTATGTTAGATTAAAAAACATTTACTTATTCCAAATATTAAAAATATAATTTTTAAAAAAGTTTTATCAAGTAAAACATTAAAATAATATATAGTCCCAATTCTGTCATTTTAAAATAAAAACGATAAATATTTTTTAAATAATTGGGACAATATTTAATTTCAAAAAAGAAATAATTTTTTTCAAAAAAATCAAATAAATAAACTTGAAAAGATACATTTCACATCAATAAAATCTCAAAAATAATCCTAATCTCCAGCAACATGGTTCTTAATATCGTAGACAAACGGCCACGCATCATCAGTTCCAAAATTAATTTTAGCATCACAACGCCTCAAAAGAATATGTGGAAATAGATCCTCAACGTCATTCAAAAGAATCGTTTTCCCTTAAAATAAAAATTTTAAGAATAAAAAAAGGGAATTTAGAAAGAAATTCGGTACTTGTGGGTTACCCAAACCAGTTTTTGCGGACATATTTAGGCGGACACATTTATGAACATAATGGTCAAATGTCTTCCTTCGTCAATTTACTCAATTTTTCGATGTTGACCAGTACATAAAGAGTCCGCATAAATGTCCGCAAAAACTTGGTTGGGATAACCTACAAGTACCAGAAATTTCTCAAAAAAATTGCACAAATATTAATAAAAAAATTTTACAAACCAATTTGTTTCTTGTTTAAAGTGAAGAAAATTTGCGTAGGTTCATTTGGCTTATTCTTTGGAGGAATTATATGACCACAGCCAAAAACATCATTCCCTACCATTCGATCATTAAAAAAACGCTTGCAAGTTCCATCTCCCGTTCGGTAATTTCCGCTGTTTCCCAAACGAAAATAACATTGATCATCTTTATAAAGTCCAATTTCCAATTCCCAATTGAACCAATTAAAACTAAAAAATTATCAGAAAAATAATTTTAATTCAAAAACAAACTCAGTTTCCTTGACAGGATCCGGTAAAGCTATAACCTCAAAGAAGCGACAAACATAAGCCTCTTCTGGCACTTCACTTGGAATATCGGCCCTCATAAATTCCTTTTCGGCAAGAACCATAATTAAATTATCACTTTCTAAAAAATTTTCAGTAAGAAAAAAAAACAATTTTAAATTTCCAAACCCATATTCTTTGTTGAATGACTATATTTAATTAACGACCCATCATAGCAAATCCAAACAGCTCCATTTCCTTCCCGACAGTGGCCAGTAGTTTCCTTACAATTTTGACCACAACAATTCTGATTTTCCGAAAAGCGATTCATTTTATTCCAGCACTTTACATAAATCTAAAAAATAAAAATTTGTTTGGATTAAAACAAAAAAATTAACCGTTGGCTTTGGTTTGTAAGTGTTGAGATTTGACAGCATAGACTAAAATATATAAATTTAAATTTAAAAATAAAAACCTCCAAAGACTTGATTTTCTCATTTAAATCATTTCTGTAGGCAGAACAAGAAGAACTAGAGCAGCAGTCAAAATCTTCTTCCATTTTTAATTTATAATTTGGATAAGAGAATATTTAAGCTTAAAAATGTTGATTTAATGAATAACAAGAATTCTATTTTTAAAATTAAAGGATTTTGCCGTTTGGAAAATTTAATCATGTTAATTAGAGATTACTGATAAGATTAATAAAATTCGAACTTTCAACTTTTCAATAATTTTTCTGAAGATAATGCCCAAAGAGAAAAACACACCAAACACGCCGAAACGGCTGAAAATAAAGACAAAACGCCAGAGAAAGATTTTGGTTGTTTTAACTCCAAAATCTCAAAACAAAAATATTATTACGGTAGAATTGTGATTCTAATTTCAATTGTTCTCAATATTTCACATAAATTAAGTACCAAATATTCGGAGCAGTTCAACTGAGTCCGCACGATTGAGTCCCCACGATTGAGTCCCCACGATTGAGTCCCGGCACAATTGAGTCCCCACGATTGAGTCCGCACGATTGAGTCCCCGTTGTATATACCTCAATTGAGTCCCCGTTAAAAATTCCCGGTAGGAATTTTTATTTTCCTAGATTTTTTTATTGTTTTTTTTTTATTTTTTTGTTTTTCTTTTGGGGTTTGCAACTAATTTTGTTAATTAGTTGACCGAGCATCCACTCAAGTCCATCCGAGCACTGAATTTTCTCAATGAGGACGAGAGGGAGGACGAGAATCTTGTGTAGGTAAAAGTTTAATTTTTATTTTTTAATTTTAGATTTTATATTTCAGGTTGGTCTAACTTTGCTCATCACGTGTCGGACTTCATCCCACGGCTGCAACGATGGGAAATTTGAAAAGGTTTGGAATTTTTATTTTGTTTTTCGTTTTTATTTTTAAAATTTTTTAGTTGATTTTCGTCAGTTTCTGACTGGCGATTTTCAAGTTCACAGTTTCTGAAGGAACGAAGGTGGTGAACTTATGAGAACAAAAAACGAAAGAAAGGCCCTTCTTTGGCACAATAATTGAAGCTAGACTTTGGTTTTTTTTAATTTTTTTGATAAAATTTTTAAAAAATATTTTTTTATTTTTTTTTCACATTTTGATTTTCTCCCGTATCCAGGTAAATTCTGCCGGAGTCCGGAAATTAGGAAGGAGTTTTTACGTTCGTAATTTAGATAGTTTCCCCTACCCTCCATAGCAGCACAAAAAGTTTTTCCAGCGAAGATTCTGTTGGTCAAAATTTGTTCAGAATCATTCAATCAACTTGATTTTGGTCTTATTCAACTCATCTCGTCGATCCCTTTCGAATGAGCTATTTTTTGTTTATTCGAATGTTTCGCAACAAAAATTCCCCATGGAATTCCACCAAAAAATCCACCATTTCGAGCCCCATATCTCGGCGAGAACTTGTTCAACAATGTTGATTTTGGTGTCATTCGACTCACTACTTTCGAATGAGCTGTCATTCAAAAAATCTCTCGATATCCCTCCTAATCCCCAAACCCACAATATCCATCTTAATCTCTCCGAATTTGTTGATATCTGCCTTAATTCAACCGATATCCCCGCTTAAATCTACTTATATCCCTTGATATTCACCAATATCCATCTTGATACCTCGATGTCGCATACAAGTCCCCTGATATTAACATTAATCCCTCCAAATCCCCAAATATCCCTCTTAATCTTTTTTAATATAATTAAATCTAGGGGACTCAATTGAGGTATATACAACGGGGACTCAATCGTGCGGACTCAATCGTGGGGACTCAATTGAGGTGTACCGCCAAATATTAACAAAAAACAAAATAATACAAAAAACATTTATTTCCTAAATTTCAAAAATTCTGAGAATCCTTAAGGCACAGAAATATTAAAATGAAAAGAATGAGATTAATTAAATATTGCAAGGTATTGAAAGTTTAATTGACTATTTTAGCTAAACAGGATGTTTTTGCGGTGTTTTTTCTCCTGCTAATAAATGCCTTGACTCATTTTCTCCACTATCCATTAAATTATACATTGCCAAAGTTAAATAACTTTAAATGGAAAAGTTTGGGATTTTTGAGTAATTTATTATTAAATACCTTGCTGGTAATTCTCCTATATTCAGTGAAATCTAAAATTTAATTTTGAAAATTTCTTAGAAATTGTTTAGTAAACCTGATGAAGAATAAATACTCCATCTGGGCCTAACGTCCGAACAACTTGAAAAATGAGATGAAAATTAATTTGATATTGAAAAGGCATAGAAGATTAGTGACCATTTTATTGTAAATTAACTACTATTATTGTACATATGCCTACACTATTCTTTAGAGGGGTACTTTATTATTTATATCCTTTGTTAGAGTTTTGTTATTAGTTCCAGAATTCTCTTTTAAGTGTTTGTTTGGAAAAGTTGAAGATCCCTTCTTTAGCCACAGGGAAAATTTTCGGGAAGGCAGCGCCACGGGGGAGGGGGATTTTCAAAAAAACTCAAATTCCCCTACTTTTGGGGACGAGGACTACTCTATTTTGAGTCATTCTTATGATTGCTTATTAAAGCAAATATTTTATTTTTTATTTAATATAATTACATCTTTCCAAATTAAAAGCTGCTCCAGAATGTAAAGTTAAAAATGCTTGAAGTCGAAGACGCGAAGCAGAAGGAAAGCAAAGGGCTAAATAAAAATTTATTTTAAAGAAACTTTCAAATTCTTGCCTTTAGACCAGCTGAGGAAATTAGCCCAACTACAAAGGCAAACAAATAAATACCAAAACCAAAGAAATATAAATAATTTCTCATAGTAAATATTTAATGTTAAAACACACATTACTGTTTCAACCTTAAGAAAATTAAAATTTAGCTAGAAAGACAGTTTATTAAAATTGGATATTAAGAAAGATTTTTGTAAGGAATAAGAGAGACGAGCATACCCGAAATACGATTGAAATCTACCCCTTGAGCAACCGTACTTTCCATGGAAAGCCACAAGGATTTCAATTTCCCCACGTCTGGAAAATCTCCTTGTTAAATTTTAACAAACCTACATAACTTAAGAAACTAAGTATATATAAATTAATAACCTGTACAGAGGCAGGTTTTCTCTTTGTAAAATCACAATGTGTTATCCTTGGAAAATGTCCTGTCTCCTAATAAAATAACAATCATTTTCTCAAAAATTATTATTTCATTTATCTCACTTGCCAATCTAAACCATTAAGTAAATCAACAAGAATTGAAGGTCCTCTCCACGAATACATTGGAGATCCAACCAAAGCATTTAACCACATAAACATTATTGTTGAATTAGTAGCTTGTATTAATGTATATATTACATAATAAAGGACTAATTGGCCACGGCTTCGACGACGTGAAAGTCGAATACCATCCCAAAGGTAGGGAGCTGCTTGACGTTCGAAGGAGTCTACTCGAGCTTTAAATAAATTTTTAACAAAGAAATAGGTATCATCAAAAATTGTAATAGGTATATTCTTGAGGGAACTCATTGTTTTAAATAAGTTAAGGCCAGTGGTTAGAATGAAGCTTAAGTCTCCTAAAGTCGTTCTTAATGATGTAAATGTTTTTGTAGCCAGAGATATACCTAATTTAATTTAATACTAAAATACATTGAAAGTTTGATGAACGGATCTGATTCCAAAGATGATCAACATATTGAACACTAGACTGCAAAATATACAAAAATTAAATATAAAATCAAAAATATATTTATGTTTTGTATTTTAATTGTAGTTTTTACAAGCAAAAAAGATTATCCAAGAACAGAAACATTTTTGCTTGTAAACATAATTAAAACAGGTAAATCGCCTTATTTTTTTCTTAATCATTTTTTTGTTTATATTAGTAATTAATTTTCTTTCAAGTTTTTTTTATTTAATAGAGAGATTAATACTTTAAAAAAAATATTTAAAAAAGAAATATTTAATGAAAAACTTACTGCCAAATCATAACCAGAAAATTGTGCCATTTTGCGCCAAAGAAAGCGCGGAATGTAGAAAAATAGAGCATGTGCTGCTAGGACATATGGAACCTAAAAATAATTATCAAAAATTTATTTTTAGTTTACTATAATTTTGGGCCCTTAATAATGAAATTATGGGATGTTTAATTATTTATTAGGTTATAAAATTAAAAATTAACATCTCCACTGAAATCAATTAATCCTATATTAACAAGGGTTTGTCCAAAGGGATTTCCAGAATATCTTCTACTAAAATAAAAAAATAATTTAAAAAACTCAAGGGATTAATTATTTTCACCATTTAAAAAATAATTAGAATATACCCATTGATAATAGTCAATAAATACTCGCTGCCTAGTTTCTTTATCATAATCCAAAGGCTCAACAAGATGTGCCCAATATGTTCCTTTTTAATTTTTTAAATTAAAAAAATTATTTAAAAAAATTTTTAACCATGAACAAAACAATATTGATCAACAAATTCAGCCCAAACTTTGGGGAATTCTGCTGGTATCCAACAACTTTTTTTAAAAAATAAGTTTAAAAATTAATAAAAATAATTTACGTTATAGGATCACCCCAAAAATGTGTAGTTAAAAGAAGACCGGCGGAAATACCCAAAATTGTAACTGTGACACGAGAATTTAGACGGCCAGCCTTTAATTGAAAAATTAAATTTTAAAAAAAAGTTAAAAATTTATCCTTACAAAATCTCCTTTAGGCTGTGTAAATAATTTGCCTATAAGATTATTTATGCTGTTTATTGCACCTAATTGAGAACTCATCCTTCTCGTTTAATTAACAATCCTTAAAAAAATAAAATTATTATTTTTAACTATGATATATTTATGTGAACAGATTATCCCTCAAAATATTCAATCAAAATTGGTATGAATATTTTGATTTGAATCTATTTATCCTGAAATCTGAACTCAAATGGATGAAGTAAAAAAGAAGTGTAATTAATGAGGGAATTGAGAAACTAAAAAAATTTTATTCTAAAAAGGAGTAGAGTGTGTGATTCATGACATGAGATTCCAAGTTACTGAACGGTGAACTTGAAAAGATAGGGGAAATCAAATTGAGAAATTCAAAGTTAAGACACCGAGAATAAAATTTACCTTATTTTTTTATTTCTTTGTTGTAGTCGTTCAAAAACGGTTGACATATAATTTTATTGTTTAATTATTTTCTTCCAGTAAATTTTTTGGTCCTTAGAGAGTGATCAGTAAAAATGAAAGGCTTCTTTTTAGTCCCACAACTAAATACCTAACTTTTTCCAATCATTTTCTATTCAATTTTTGTGCACGTTGGCTTTTTCTTTACATTTTTGTTGTACTCTGCTGCCTTTTTGCAATCAACAGACGTCCGTAAAGTTTGCACTAGTTTCTCTTTAAGTCGAGAGTGTGGGGGGTTATTGGCGCTATACTTCCTCGCGCACTTCTTTTGAATCTTTCACATAGTTTTTAGCTTCTTCTTTTTTCTTTTCAAATAATTTATAAGCTCCTCCTTTTTGTTTTTTCTTCTAAACATTTTACCTTTTCTAATCAAGTTTTTGGGACGTTTTTTATTATAATTTTCTTTTGCCATTTAAGCTTAATAGGTATTAAATAGGTTTCTGAAAATGTTTTAATAAGGATTCAACTTTCGAAAAAATTAGTGGTGTTGGAAATTTGAAAAATTTTCGTCGTCTTATCGTCCAATCTCTTGAGTCACCTCAACACAATATTCTTTGTGATCAAATTAGATAAAGGGGTATTATTCACTTCTAGGGAAAGATACTTTCGAGGAGCGAAAAGTTAGAGTTTCTAAATAGTTCCTAAAAAATAGAAAAATAATGGCAAAAATCCATTTATTTGATCGGTGGCCTCTCTAATGAAATTCACCGTCAGATCTTCCCAATTAAATTTTAAAAATAAACCAAAATCAACTTATTATTTTTCCACAAAATTATGTTAAAATTTAATTAAATAAAAACACTTAAAAGTACATGTTTTAATTAAATCTCTCAATTAATTCAACTACTTAAAGTTAAAATTCCGAAGAAAGTACTTGTTAATGAATTATCAAAAAAAACAACAAAAAGTTTTCAATTATTTACTCAAAATTTTCAACGAAAATTTTTTTTCAATTCACACACAAATAAATTAAAGTACTTTTAAAAATTGAGAAGAGATTTGGTTAAAAAATAAAACAAAATTCTTTTATGTATTTTTATTTACTTTTTTTTTTCATAAAAAACGTTGTTTTAGATTTTTTAATATTTGTAAACTTTAGTTTCAAGCTTTTACACAATTTGTATAGATCTTTTAGTATAAAAATAAAAAGAATTCCGATTTTAAAAGTAAATTAATTTAAAAACTAGAATAAAAGCTTTTTCCAGTATTTAATTAAAAAATAAAGTTTTATATTTCTTTTATTATATAAAATAAAAGGTGGAGAAATATGATCTAAAAATATTGGAATAAATAAAAACAAAGATTTCTAGTTTAACCAGTTACATCTGAAATTACAAATTTAAAAGTATAATTTAAAAATTTAAAGAGAATTTTAAAAACTGATAAAAATAACAAAATAATCGAGGCATTTTGTCTTTAAATCAAATAAATAGTGATCCATGTTTAAGCAGATTGATATTTTATTAGATCAATGACAAAGAATATCAGCTCATCATGTAAAAACAAAGGAAAGAATACCATAAATTTATTTTACCTTATCTTGAATATCTTGGAGTTTTAAAATTTATTCAAAAAATTGTTTAAAAGTGAAGTATTTTTATCAAAAAATATTTTGAATTAAATGAAAAAAAAGTCAAAATAAGTAAGAATTAAAGTGTCGAAAATCCACAACTTCAAGATAAAAATTTCAATAAAATTCTTTCAAAACAAAATGTTTCGAAATATCATAAATAAAAGGATTTGTCCCCAAATTATTTCCAAAATTTGTTTCCACAGAACAACATCTTAATACAACATATGGCTGGTACCAATTATAATTATCCTTCAACAATAAAGCTTTCCCTTTAAAAATTAAATTAAAAAATATATTTAAATTATATCTTTACCAATTTGTTTTCCATTTTGTGTGAAGAAAATATAAGGCAATTCATTAACTATAGTTGGAGGGTAAACTAATCCACATCCAAATACATCATTATCATTCCAAGATAATGTTGAAAGTTTAAATTCTTCATCTATTTCATTTCCAATTGCACACTTTTTTGCATTAAATCTAAACCACTTAATATTATTAGCAACACCAATAAACATCCAACATTTATTTAATTCTCTTTCCATTTTACATTTAATTTCAAAATAAAATAAGGAATAATTAAAACAATTTTGAGGCCTTTTGAATAAATTTTCAGCATGAACAACAACATCAATATCTTTCCCTAAAATATTTACAAAATCTATTGGTAATCCTTAAGATCATTGGTCCCTAAAAAAATTGGTAAAAAAGTGCTGTTTTGATAATTTTGAGGTCTGCCAGTAGGTAATCGAGTGTGCTGAGTCCGAATCTGAGCTTAGAATTGGTATATTTCGAACCCCGGACCCAAATTCGACAAAGTCGAATTTGGGGTAAACACTTCGAAATTAAAAATTTAGGGCTAATCTGCACGACTATTCGAGCTGAGTCGAATGGTATCAAAATTATGATGTTTCGACAACTTTGGACGAAGTTATGATTAATTAAATACACGCTTGCTGAGACTTGCGTATACAAATCAGACACCATAACTTCGTCTAAAGTTGTCGAAACGTAATAATTTTGATGCCAGCGACTCAGTTCGAAGAGACGAGTCAGATTAAGCAAAAAATTTGAAATTTTGAATTTCTACCCCAAATTCGACTTTGTCGAATTTGGGTCCGGGGTTCGAAATAAACCAATTCTAAGCTCAGATTCGGACTCAGCACACTCGATTACCTACTGGCAGACCTCAAAATTATCAAAACAGCACTTTTTTCCCAATTTTTTTTAGGGACCAATGATCTTAAGGATTACCAATCTATTCTAATGTTCTAAAAAACAACCTTTCCCCTCCACACAATTATAGTATCTAATATATTCATCACTAATTAAACTAATAAATCCATTTCCTTCAATACAATTACCATTTGGTTTATTTGTATTTATACAATTATTTTCACAACATTTATATTTTTCAGAAATATATTTCCATTTATTTTTAATTTCAACAAAATTCTTAAAATAATTTTTCAAATATTTTTATATTTAATTAAACTAACCACTAATTTACGAGTAACATTATTTAATTGCTCAAATTTAATTGTCATATCAGCAAACTTTTTTTCATATAAATTATTTACCTTTTAATACAAATTTCTATTAATTTAGAAAAAATAAAATTTTCACACCTTTTTCATTTCCTTTAATTCATTTTCAAGATTTGAAGTCTTTCGCTTCTCTTCATTAAATTTTTGTCTATATTCGGTCATTTTTCAGAATTGAATTAAAATATATTTTAAAAGAAAACAAGAATTTTATTCAAAAAATGATTAACTATAAGATACTTTTTAAAAAAAACTAAAATTTATGTAAATTTTATAGAAAATCTTTTTAAACTTTATTTTTAATTTAAAAATGAATGTAATTGAAGGAGAAATATTTTTGAAAATTAATACTTATATAATTGAAGCATTTTAGCTCAGAGAAAGTTTTTTAAAATGGAAGGTTTTATTTATGAGAATATTTGTTGAGGGAAATATTTTAAATAACAACAGTCTGAACACCCAAACAAACTTTTCCTTCATAAAGAATACTATCACTTTTCTATAAAGAATTTTAACTCATCTTCGTAAAATTAAATTTCATAAAAATTGAGCCGAAAAAAAGACATCGAACGTCGGCCGGTTCTAAAACCCCAACCCTAACTAGGAATCTAGAAAAACAGAAAAAGGTAGGTGGAGTTATTATTTCTTAACACATTAAAAAGAAAATTACGAAAAGCAAAAAATGTGTCAAAACTTAGTATTACTTAAAATTTCAATTAAATTCTTAATGAATTAAATGTTTGAAATTTCATAGAGGGGGAAAAGATTGTAAATGGAAGAAATTTAATCCACTTATTATTACAATTTTTAAGACCAAAAACCATTCGTTTATTTAATTCTTTCTAGGCTTTACATTTAATTTCAAAATAAAATAACGAATAATCAACAACAAAATTATTATCTAAACGGGGAACGAGGTTGTTCCCCGTCCCGAGTCTGGGAATTTTTTACATAAATCTTGGGATTTGAATCTTGGATCTAGGTATAAATTGTATTTATCTTGCACATTTGCGTGCGTATTCTGGTATTTTTCTTGCGTATTTTTCATTTTATAATGCAAAAATCTCATCCCTAGTAATCATTTAAAAACAAAGCAGAGAATAACAAATATTTATTTTACTTATCCTTAATATCCCAAAGTTTTAAAAATAATTCAAAAAATTGTGTAAAAATAAAAGAAAATTAGTAAAAATTAAATAAAATTAATGAAGAATCCCCAACTTCCAAACAAAACTTTCAATAAAATTCTCTAAATTCTAGCTGATGGTATTTAACGTCATAAATGAAAGGATTTTTCTCCAAATTATTTCCAAAGTTTGCTTCTACAGAACAATTTTGTAATACAACATATGGATAATAATAATCAGACTTTTTCTTTAATAATAATGCTTTGCCTTTAAAAATATTTTTTAGATAATTTCTTTTCAATTTAATTTTTACCAATTCGTTTTCCATTTTGGGTAAAGAAAATATAAGAACATCTAGTTTTTTTGTCAGTTGGAGGATAAACTAATCCACACCCAAAAACATCATTATCATTCCAAGAAAATGTTGGAAGTTTAAAATTTAAATTGTCTTTCATAAATGTTCCATTTTTTGGAAGAAATTTAAAAGATTTATTTTGACAATCTTTAAGACCAATAACCATCCAACATTTATTTAATTCTTTTTCCATTTTACATTTAATTTCAAAATAAAATAAAGAAAAATTGATACAATTTTGTGGTCTTTTGAATGAATTTTCAGCCTGAACAACGACTTGAATATCTTCCCCTAAAATATTTACAAAAATTAAGGTAATAGTTTGGCTGTCCATCCCTCCTTTTTATCCCGTTTCACTGACCATTTCGCATTTATTTATTTGATATATAATATATGCATATCATCGAAAGAGCTTTTCGAGCTTGGTCGAATAATACCAAGATCGGCTAGATTTGATGATTCTTACTAAAATTATTAAACTAAATCCTCGTTGGAAAAGCTTTTTGTGCCGCTGAAAGGGATTAAAACAATTGGTCATAAGTTTTGTTGATCTTAGAATCAACCGACTCAGCTTGAAGAGCCCTTTATTTAGAATGATATATAATTTGCCATAAAAAGTAAAAAAGAAATAAAAAAAAGAACGGAAAAAAGAAGGATGGCCAGCCAGACTATTACCGAAATTAATTACAAAAATTTTAAAATTTTAATTTGACCTTTTCCTTCCACACAATTAATATATTTAATATTCTCATCACTAATTAAATTAACATAACCATTTCCCTCAATACAATTCCCAATTGGCATGTCTGTATTTATACAATTATTTTCACAACATTTATAATTTTCACAAATATATTTCCATTTATTTTTAAATTCAACAAAACTCTTTAAAAAATTGTTTTTAAAAAACATTTCTATATTTTTTAACTAACCACAACTTTACAAGTTAAAAAATTTACTCGTTCTAATTTAACTGATAAATCAGCAATTTTCTCTTCAAATAAATTATTTGTCTCTTTAATTTGTTTTTCCAAAGAATTTATTTTCTCATCTTTTTGATTATTAACTTGACAAATATTTTCATTTTCAGTTTCCGATTGCAAAACAATTTTTTGTTTAGAATTTTGTTTAGAATTTTGTTTTAATTCTTCAATTTCATTTTTATGTTCAGACTCGAATTTTTGAATTTTCTAAAATTAAATTATTAAAGTTTGGAAAAATAAAAATTTCCAAACCTCTTTCATTTCTTTTAATTCATTTTCAAGAATTTTCTTTTCAAAATTAAAATTCTTTTCTTTTTCTTCAATAAATTTTGTTTGAAGGTCGATAAAATTATTTTGATGTTTTATCAAATAATTTTGGATTAACTTAAATTATTTAAATTTATTTTTTTTAATATTTCAAAAATTACTATTAATTCCAAAACAGAAGTTGGCACTTCTTCGGTCATTTTTTGAAATTTAATTAAAATATCTTAAAATAAGCGTTACTTTTATTAAATGATTAAGTAAAAAATAATAAAATTAGATAAATTAAAATGTCAATTTTACAAAAAAATATTAAAAAATTAATTTCTTTTTTAAAAAGACCCCAAGTTATGACCAAACTTTTAAACTGAAAAGACCAAAAGACCCAACCTTTTAAACTAAAAATTATTAAAAAAAATACTACTTATATTTTGAAGAAATTCAGGGGCAGTTTTATTAAATAATACTTATGTTGAAAGATGGGGAAGAATTTATGTATGGGAATATTTGTTGAGGGAATACATATGTTTTAGGTTGTGCATGACACAGCTAGTATACGGTCTTCCACAATTCTAAAAATTTCCGCAAATGGCACTAAAAAATTAAAAAGCATGTGGCTATCGGGGGATTTAAATGGGTTAAATTGGATTTGAGGGATATACGGGATAATTAAAGGAGGAATTAAAGGGAATATCGAGGAATTTACGCTCTCCTAACTTTTTCCACCTAACTTTTTCTGTTTTTCTAGATGGGGTGGGGTTTTCGAACCGGGCCGATGTTCGACTCTTTTCTGGCCTCATTTTTATGAAATTCAGTTTTAAAAAGATGTGTTAAAATTTTTTACAGAGATGTGATAGTATTCTTTATGAGGGAAAGGTTTGTTGGAGTGTTCAGACTGTTGTTATTTAAAATATTTCCCTCAACAAATATTCTCATAAATAAAACTTTTCCTTCTAAAAACTTTCTCTGAACTAAAATGCTTCAATTAAGTATTAATTTTCAAAAATGTTTCTCCTTCAATTACATTCATTTTTAAATTAAAAATAAAGTTTAGAAAGATTTTCTATAAAATTTACATAAATTTTATTTTGTTTTAAATTATTTTATAGTTAATCATTTTTTTAATAAAATTCTTGTTTTCTTTTAAAATATATTTTAATTAAATTCTGAAAATGACCGAATATAGACAGAAATTTAATGAAGAAAAGCAAAAGACTTCAAATCTTGAAAATGAATTAAAGGAAATGAAAAAGGTGTGAAAATTTTATTTTTATAAATTAGTAAATAAATTATAAAATTAATATTAAAAGGTAAATAATTTATATGAAAAAAAGTTTGCTGATATGACAATTAAATTTGAGCAATTAAATAATGTTACTCGTAAAGTTGTGGTTAGTTTAATTAAATATACTAAAAATAAATAATTTTTTATTGAGAAATTTGTTGAAATTAAAAATAAATGGAAATATATTCCTGAAAATTTTAAATGTTGTGAAAATAATTGTATAAGTACAAACAAACCTGGTGGTGTTTGTATTAACGGAAATGGATTTGTTAATTTAATTAGTGATGAATATATTAGATACTATAATTGTGTGGAGGGGAAAGGTTGCTTTAAAATTTTAAAATTATTTTTTGTAATTTATTAGGTAAAGATATTGGTGCTGCTGTTCATGTTGTAAATCAATTTAAAAAACCACAAAATTGTTTTAATTATTCTTTGTTTCATTTTGAAATTAAATGTAAAATTGAAAGAGAGTTAAATAATTGGATGGTTATTGGTGTTTGTAATACAAAGAGTTTTAAATTTAATGCAAAGAATTGTGCAATTGTAAATGAAAAAAATGAAGAAATTAAACTTTCCACATTTTCCTGGAATGATAATGATGTTTTTGGATGTGGATTAGTTTACCCTCCAACTATGGTTAATGAATTTCCCTATATTTTTTTCACACAAAATGGGAAACAAATTGGTAAAATAAAATTTAAATATATTTTTAAATGTAATCTTTAAAGGGAAAGCTTTATTGTTAAAGGATAATTTTGATTATTATGAACCATATGTTATATTAAGATGTTGTTCTGTGGAAACAAATTTTGGAAATAATTTGGAGACAAAGCCTTTTATTTATGACATTTCTAAATATTTTGTTTGTAAGGAATTTTATTGAAATTTTTGTATATTTGGATTTTTCGTTAATTTTAACTATTTCTTGATAAAATTATTTTACTTTTAAACAATTTTTGAATAATTTTTAAAACTCCAAGATATTGAAGATAAGATAAAATAAATCTATGCTATCCTTCCTTTTGTTTTTACATCCATTGACATTGCGCCAATTTTTATTAAACTTGAATCACTGTCTATATAGGTCTTCCGGGTCAGTAGGTCTTCAGGGTGTAGGTCCTCAGGGTGTAGGTCTTGGGGGTGTAGTTCTTCAGGGTTGATCCCCTTAAAAGAAGCAAAGTTTTCTACAAATTCTGCCCAAACTTTGGGGAATTCTGCTGGTATCCAACAACTTTTAAAAATAAATTAAAAAATATTCTTTAAATTCTGAAACAATTTACGTTATAGGATCACCCCAAAAATGTGTGGTTAAAAGAAGACCGGCAGATGGGAATCTTGGGAATCTTTGGTGACCAACGATGGGAATCTTGTCCCAATGACAGGGGAACTTGTTTAACGAAAGTGGATCTTGATTCCCCGGATTTTCGGGATTTTTAATCAGGTCCAGGTCATGTCAAAAAACATAATCTGATCAGTTTCAGATATAATAAATAATATAAAAATAGCTAATTGGCCTTCCAAAATTCAAAGAATTTTCACCTAGGTTGTTAAAAATGTAGAAACATTGCTTCTTGCCCTTTCAAAATTCCCAAAATTTTTGTCTGCGACGATGAAAAGAAAAAGTAGATCAAAGGGACATTTAGTATCAAGGGGTATTCAAGATAAACTTAATACTCCTTGATTTAAGATTAATACCCATTGATAAAAGATTAACTAATACACCTTTTATCCTTCTATATCCCTCCACATGGAGGGATATAGAAGGATTAGAAGTTGTCAAGGATATTGGAAATCTGCAAGGATGTCGTGGGTCATTGGTATTAGCTGAGATTAGATAATTATTTCTGAGTAAGATGGAGGGATATCGCTTGATAAAAGCGGATTAGTAGAATTAAAAAAGCTTAAAAGTTTTAAATCCGTTTACATCCCTTTAGATCCTTGACATATCCGATTTTCTGTTAAAGAGAGATATCGGAGTATCCCAATCCTAAATATCCCAATTAATCACCCGATTCTTCAATCTACTTTTTCATAAATCAAACATTATTGATTAACTTTGGAATAAATTTTTGAAATTTTGTGCCTAGAAAAATAGAAGTCTTTTTCAAAAATTTCAGAAAATTTCTTCTTAAGTTTTGGTTAAAAAATTTTTCTTGTGGGTCTTTTGTCTGTGGGTATTCTGTTCTTGTGGGTCTTCTGTCTGTGGGTCTTTTGTCTGTGGTTCTTCTGTCCTTGGGTCTTCTGTCTGTGGGTCTTCTGTCACTACGCCTTCTTCAGGGTTGACCCCCTTAAAAGAAGCAAAGTTTTAGCACATAAAAAGCGTCATAATAACTTCATAAAAATTATTTGAAATATTTAAATATTTTCAATAAACTAATAAACGTCGCGCAAAGAAAAATATTTGATTTAAAGACTCAGAGAGAATTAAAGGTTCTAGAGAAAATTAATTTTATTTAACATCGTTCTCAAAGTAATCGGAAATTTATTAATTTTTACATTTCTTCGCCAAACATTTTTAAGAAAATAACCTAAAAATTAAACAAAAGGTATAATTAATCAAGAATGAGAAAAATCATGGTAATACATAAATAGATCTGTTTTCCAAAAAACCTTTAGAAATTAACAAAATTTTATCAAGAAAAAATAATTCATAAAATCATAAAAATCCACAACTTTAAAACAAAAGTTTCAATAGAATTCCTTACAAACAAAATGTTTCGAAATATCATAAATAAAAGGATTTTTCTCCAAATTATTTCCAAAGTTTGCTTCCACAGAACAACATTGTAATACAACATATGGCTGGTAGTAATCAAAATTATCTTTTGATAATAAAGCTTTCCCTTTAAAATTAAATTATACAGAGTCAAGCTTTATTGTTACCAATTTGTTTTCCATTTTGTGTGAAGAAAATATAAGGAAATTCCTCGGTTATTTTATTAGTTGGAGGATAAACTAATCCACACCCAAAAACATCATTATCATTCCAAGAAAATGTTGAAAGTTTAAATTCTTCATTTTTTTCATTTTCAATTACACACTCCTTTGCAACAAATTTAAAACCCTTTGTATTATTAACAACACCAATAACCATCCAACAATTATTTAATTCTCTTTCCATTTTACATTTAATTTCAATATAAAATGAAGAATAATTAAAACAATTTTGAGGCCTTTTGAAGGAATTTTCAGCACTAACACGGACATCAATACTATCTTTGCCTTAAAATTTCCAAAAATTATTTCTAAGAAATAAAAACCTTTCCCTTCCACACAATTAATATATTTTATATTTTTCTCATTAATTAAATTAATAAATCCATTTCCTTCAATACAATTACCAACTGGTTTATTAGTATTTATACATTTATTTTCACAACATTTAAAATTTTCAGGAATATATTTCCATTTATTTTTAATTTCAACAAAACACTCAAAAAAATTATTTTTAATCTCATTCAGATCCTCTTAACTCGACGTCATGAATTAAAATTTCATCAATGGTATCACTAAGAATAAAATTAAGGTTCAAAATCATGATAATACATAAATAGATATGTTTAACCTCATCTTTAACATCTTGAGTTTTAAAAATTTTCCAAAAACCTTTAAAAATTAACAAAAAAATTTTATCAAGAAAAAAATAATTCATAAAATTATCGAAAAATCCTCAACTTTAAAACAAAAATTTCAATAAAATTCTTTCGAAACAAAATATTTTGAAATATCATAAATAAAAGGAATTTTCTCCAAATTATTTCCAAAGTTTGCTTCTACAGAACAACATTCTAATATAACATATGGCTCGTAATAAGACGAATTATCTTTTAAGAATAAGGCTTTACCTTAAAAAATTAAAGTTAAAAATATTATTTATTTAAATTTTATCTTTACCCATCAGTGTTCCATTTTGGGTGAAGAAAATGTAAGGAAATTCTTCGGTATTAGTTGGAGGGTAAATTAATCCACACCCAAATACGTCATTATCATTCCAAGAAAATTTTGAAACTTTAAATTCTTCATTTTTTTCATTTACAATTACACCATTTTTTGGAAGAAATTTATAAAAATTATTAGTATTACCAACACCAATAACCATCCAAGTTAAATAATTACTTAATTCTCTTTCAATTTTACATTTAATTTCAAAATAGAATAAGGAATAAGTAGAACAATTTAGTGGTCTTTCAAATGAATTTTCAGCACGAACAATAACATCGATATCATTACCTAAAAATATCTACAAAAATAATTCCTAACTTTAAATTACCTTTCCCCTCCAAACAATTAATATATTTAATATATTCATCATTAATTAAATTAATAAATCCATTCCCATTAATACAATTACCAACAGGGTTGCTTTGATTTATACAATTATCGTCACAACATTTAATATATTTTCCAGCAATAGTTTTCCATTTATTTTTAATTTTAACAAATTTCTCAATAAAAAAATATTATTTTTTTATATTTAATTAAACTAACCACAACTTTACAAGTAACATTATTTAATTGCTCAAATTTAATAGTTAAATCAGCAATCTTTTCTGCAAATACATTATTTACCTTTTTAATTAGATATTATTTTTAAATAAATATGTGTGTACTAACAAATTTTAATATTATATCATTTTCATTCTTAACTTGCATGACTTTCTCATCAACAATTTGTTTGAAAATTTGTTTTGAACTCTCAATTTCATTTTTGTAATCAGATTCGAGTTTTTGAATTTTCTAAAATTAAATCATAGAATTTTAGAAAACTAAAAACATTTTATCTAATCAACCAAACCTCTTTCATTTCTTTTAAATCATTCTCAAGAAAAGTAATTTTCTTTTCAAAATTAAAATTCTTTTCCCTCTCTTCATTAAATTTAATTTGAAGTTCGTTAAAATTAGTTTGAAGTTGTATTAGGTCATTGCTTTGATCTAACTGTGAATATTTAAATTAAATTTTTAAATTTTTTCAAAAATTACTTTTAATTCCAAATCAGAATTTGACAACCCTTCTTCGGTCATGTTTAGAATTTAATTGAGATATCCTAAAAGAACAAAGTTTTATCACATAAAAAGCATCTTGTGCTATTTTTTGCCGCAAAACGCAAGACGCTTTTTATGTAAATGCGCCATAATAAATTAAAGAAAAAAGTTTATGAATTTAAAAATTCATAAAAATTATTTGGAATATTTAAATAAATATTTTTAATAATTAATAAACGTCGCGCAAAAATATTTTTGATTTAAAGACTCAGAGTGAATTAAAGGTTCTAGAGAAAATTAATTTTATTTAATATCGTTCACAAAGTAATCGGAAATTTATATTAATTCTCACATTTCTTCGCCAAACATTTTTGAGAAATTTAATCTAAAAATTAAACAAAAGGTATAATTAATCAAGAATGATAAAAATTATAGTAATACATAAATAGATCTGTTTTCCAAAAAAACCTTTAAAAATTAACAAAATTTATCAAGAAAAAATAATTCATAAAATCATAAAAATTCACAAATTCAATACAAAAAGTTCAATAAAATTCTTTACAAACAAAATGTTTTGAAATATCATAAATAAAAGGCTTTGTCCCTAAATTATTACCAAAATTCGTTTCTACAGAACAACATCTTAACACAATATATGGCTGGTAACAATCAGAATTATCCTTTGATAATATAGTTTTCCCTTTAAAACTAAATTAACAGAGTTAAGCTTTATTGTTACCAATTTGGTTTCCATTTTGGATAAAGAAAATATAAGGAAATTCTTCGTTTATTTTATTACTTGGTGGGTAAACTAATCCACACCCAAAAACATCATTATCATTCCAAGAGAATGTTGAAAGTTTAAATCAGGGTTCCGATTCGTGCTTTATTCGAAAGTATTATACTTTGAAACCGACCTCCATACTTACGAAATTGAATTTATACTTTATTGAAAGTATATACTTTGAAATCAACATTTTTGATTGAAAATGAAAATGGGGAATGGATTGGGCAAAAAAGTGAATTTTTTTAGCCGAGGGCCTTCGAAATTCTTAAAATTTTCGCCTGCGGCGCTGAAAAAGAAAGAAATCTGGCTTCTTGGGCTCTAAATTTAAAAAATTTTCGCCTACGGCGCAAGAAATGGAAGAGATCTGGCTTAAGGACCTCCAAATTTCAAAAAATTTTCGCCTGCGGCGCTGAAAAAAAATAAATCTGGCTTCTAAAGCTCTAAAATTCTCAAAATTATCGCTGCGGCTCTGAAAATGGACGGAAGAAAGTAATTTGCTTGAGTTTAAGACTGTCAGGGCTTTATTTATTGATCAGCGAATTTTGACATGACATGCGTTGAAATGCACAAAATGCTCAGTGGAAGCAAGAAATTATTAGAAAAGATTCATTTAGGAGAGAAATATAAAACATTTGAGCACGAATAAATATTTTCTAATTTAATTTGGAATATACTTTAAATTTGGAAATTTTCTCCCTATATACTTTTAAATCGAGATTTTTATACTTTTGATTGGCATTTTGTCGATCGGAACCCTGGTTTAAATTCTTCATCGTTTTCATTTATAATTACACACTCCTTTGCAATAAATCTAAAACACTTATTTGCATTATTAACAACACCAATAACAATCCCATTTAAATAATTATTCAATTCTCTTTCCATTTTACATTTAATTTCATAATAAAATAAAGAATAATTAAAACAATTTTGTGGCCTTTCAAATGAATCTTCAGCAAGAACAGCAACTCCAATATCATTACCTAAAATATTTACTAAAATTAATTTTAAAATTTTAAATTAACCTTTCCCCTCCACACAATTATAATATCTAATATATTCATCACTAATTAAATTAACAAATCCATTTCCCTCAATACAATTACCATTTGGTTTATTTGTATTTATACATTTATTTTCACAACATTTATAATTTTCACAAATATATTTCCATTTATTTTTAAATTCAACAAAATTCTCAAAAAAATTATTTATTTTTATATTTAATTAAACTAACCACTACTTTGCAAGTAACATTGTTTAATTGTTCAAATTTAATTGTTAAATCACCAATCTTTTGTTCAAATAAATTATTTACCTTTTTGAAATTTAAATGGCGCGCCGACGGATTTTAATTTGCGGACCCGAAATTTGCGGACCCGAACTATGCGGACCCGAATTTTGCGGATCTGAGGTTTGCGGACCAAAAATTTGCGGACCGACAATAGAGTCTACTGAACCTCGGAAATTTCAAAAATTTTAGCCTGCGGCGCTAATGAGGATAAATTCAGAAATCATGGCCTTATGAAATGGCCATATAAATGATTTCTTCAAGGAATTTTCTCGATTATTAAAATTCTGAAATTATTTTAAGATAAAAAATAGATAAAACTTATGAAAATCAAGAAAAAATCTTGAGTCCGGTTCGGATCAGTGTAAACTCTGCCGGAATCCTCAAAAAATAAAATTTTTAATTTTTCGTTTTTACTCAAGTGTCGGTCCTAAAATCTTGGTTCCGCAAAGATCAGGTCCGCAAACTTCGTGTCCGCAACCTTCGGGTCCGCAACTTTCGTTCCGCAAAATTCGGGTCCGCAAAGTTCGCGCCACGATTTAAATAATTATATTTTGAATTAAATTACAATTTTTACTTTTTCCAATTTATTAATTTCCTTTTCCAAAAAATTTATTTTTTCATCTTTTTGATTATTAACTTGATTTAAACAAATTTTATTTTCAGTTTCTGATTGCAAAACAACTGCTTGTTTAGAATTTTGTTTTAACTTTTCGATTTCATTTTTATGATCAGACTTGAGTTTTTGAATTTTCTAAAATTAAATTATAAATGTTTGGAAGAATAAATATTTCCAAACTTCTTTCATTTCTTTTAATTCATTTTCAAAAATTTTCCTTTCAAAATTAAAATTCTTTTCCTTCTCTTCAATAAATTTTGTTTGAAGGTCGATAAAATTATTTTGATGTTTTATTAAATAATTTTGGATTAACTTAAATTATTTAAATTTATTTTTTTAATTTTCCAAAAATTACTATTAATTCTAAAACAGAAGTTGGCACTTCTTCGGTCATTTTTTGGAATTTAATTAAAATATCTTAAAAAAGCAATACTTTTATTTAATTAAGTACATATTTATAATAAAATTAGATAAATTAAAATAATAATTAAATAAAATTTGCAAAAAAATATCAAAAAATTAATTTCTTTTTTTTAAAAAAACCCTCAAGTTATAGAAAATCTTTTAAACTGAAAAAAAATATTGAAGAAATATTATTTATATATTGAAGGATTTTTGGCCCAGGGACTTTATTGAATATAATTACCATGTTGAAAGATAGGAAAGAATTAATTTATGGGAATATTTGTTGAGAATACATACATATTTTAAATGGGTGGGGGCTAACTCAAGGAATACCAACTCAAGGAACGACAAGTCAAGGAAAAGACAAGTCAAGGAACGACCAATTCATGGAACATATGTATAACTCAAGGAATATTTTAAAAATCAGAATATTTTTAAAAACCAGAATTTTTTTTAAATTCTGTTTTTCAAAGTGTTCTAATTTGTTTTTAGATTCTTATTTTCTAAAAATATTCAGATTTTTCAAAAAATTTCGATTTTTAAAATATTCCTTGAGTTGCCTGTCTTTTCCTTGACTTGTCGTTCCTTGATTTGACTGTTCCTTGAGTTAGCCCGACACGATTTTAAATATACATTCATGTTAAAAAATAACGTTTGGTATTTGTACGTTGTGCATGTCAAAGCTAGTAGAGTTATCCAAGACTTTTGGTTTTTTCGGTCTTGGTTTAGAGGCTGTAGGTCTTTAGGGGTGGACTCGTTTTTACATCTTGAGTTTTAAAAATTATCCAAAAAATTAAAAAAAACAAAATTTTATCAAGAAAAAATAATTCATAAAATTAACGAAGAATCCACAACTTTAAAACAAAAATTTCAATAAAATTCTTTCAAAACAAAATGTTTCTTAATATCATAAATAAAAGGATTTTTCTCCAAATTATTTCCAAAGTTTGCTTCTACAGAACAACATTGTAATATAACATATGGCTCGTAACAATCAGAATTGTCTTTTAATAATAAGGCTTTACCTTAAAAAATTAAAGTTAAAAATATTATTTATTTATTCTTACCAATTTGTTTTCCATTTTGTGTGAAGAAAATATAAGGAAATTCATTAACTATAGTTGGAGGATAAACTAATCCACACCCAAAAACATCATTATCATTCCAAGAAAATGTTGAAACTTTAAATTCTTCATTTTTTTCATTTACAATTGCACACTTCTTTGCAACAAATCTAAAACACTTAATAGTATTAACAACACCAATATCCATCCAACAATTATTTAATTCCCTCTCCATTTTACATTTAATTTCAAAATAAAACAAAGAATAATTAAAACAATTTTGTGGCCTTTTAAATGAATTTTCAACATGTACAGCAGCACAAATATCTTTACCTAAAATATTTATAAAATTAATTTTAAAATTTTAATTTAACCTTTTCCCTCCACACAATTATAGTATCTAATATATTCATCACTAATTAAATTAACAAACCCATTTCCTTCAATACAGACACCACCAGGTTTGTTTGTACTTATACATTTATTTTCACAACATTTATATATTTCAGGAATATATTTCCATTTATTTTTAATTTCAACAAAATTCTCAAATTAATATTTATTTTTATATTTAATTAAACTAACCACTACTTTACAAGTAACATTATTTAATTGCTCAAATTTAATTGTCAAATCAGCAAATTTTTTTTCATATAAATTATTTACCTTTTATTATTAATTTTATAATTTATTTAATTTATAAAAATAAAATTTTCACACCTTTTTCATTTCCTTTAATTCATTTTCGAGATTTAAAATCTTTTGCTTCTCGTTAAATTTTTGTCCATCTTCGGTCATTTTTCAGAATTTAATTAAAATCTTTAAAAAAACTAAAATTTATGTAAATTTTATAGAAAATCTTTCTAAACTTTATTTTTAATTTAAAAATGAATGTAAATGAAGGAAAATTTTGACAAAATAATATGTATATGTATGTATGTATATTGAAGGATCAAAGAAAGTTTTTAAAATGGGAAACTTTCATTTATGAGAATATTTGTTGAGGGAAATAAATATTTTAGATAACTCCCAACAAACTTTTCCCTCATAAAGAATACTATCACATTTCTATACAGAATTTTAACTCATCTTTGTAAAATTGAATTTCATAAAAATGAGGCCCGAAAAAATGACCCGAATATCGGCCCGGTTCGAAACCCCAACCCTAAATGGGAACCTCGATAAATAAAAAAATTAAGTGGAGATATTATTTCTTAACACACAAAAAAAAGGAAAATACGGAAAGCAAAAAATGTGTCAAAACTTAGTATTACTTAAAATTTAAATAAAATTCTTAAAAAAACTGAATATTTTGAAATTTCATAGAGAAGGAAATGATTGTAAAAGGAAGAAATCTTTCTAGGTTTACATTTAATTTTAAAATAAAATAACGAATAATCAACAACAAAATTATTATCTAAACGGGGAACAAGGTCCGTCCCTGAAAGTCTGGGAATTTTTTATTTAAATCTTTGGATTTGAATCTTGGATCTATGTATAAATTGTATTTATCTAGCATATTTGCGTGCATATTCTGGTATTTTTTCATCCATATTTTTCATTTTATAATGCAAAAATCCCATCCCTAGTAATCATTTAAAAACAAAGTAAAGAATAACACATAATACTAATCTTTTCCCCATAGAGAGAATACCACGTTTTTTTAAATATATCAATCGGAATACCGATCCAGTTTAATCAAATAAAAATAAAATTTTAACTGAATTTTGTGAAAAAAATAAATTTTAGTCAATTAAAGGATTGTTCTGAGTTGTTTTAAAAATTCAAAATCTGTAAACATCTATTCGATTTCCATTTGTTTATCGTTTTTATTTAATTTTAATAATTCTTTGTTTATTTTTACTATATTCTTTTTGTTAATAATTTTATGATAAAATTAACTGTAAAAGGAAAATACGGAGAGAAAAAAATGCGTTAAAACTTGTATTGCTTAAAATTTAAATAAAATTCTTATAGAATTAAATATTTTGAAATTTTATAGACGGGGAAAGATTGTAAAGGAATTTCAATAAAATTCTTTCGTTTCTAGGTATAAATTGTATTTATCTTGCATATTTTGGTATTTTTTCATCCATATTTTTCATTTTATAATGCATAAAAATCCCATCCCTAGTAATCATTTAAAAACAAAGCAAAGAATAACAAATGTTTATTTTACTTATTCTCGATATCTCGGAGTTTTAAAAATAATTCAAAAATTGTTTAAAAATAAAAAAAGATGAGTAAAAAAATGTAATGATTAAGAATTAAATAAAATTAATGAAGAATCCCCAACTTCTAAACAAAACTTTCAACACAATTCTTTAAGTACTACCTGATGGAATGAAACTTCATAAATAAAAGGAGTTGTCTCCAAATTATTTCCAAAGTTTGGTTCTATAGCACAACATTGTAATACAACATATGGACAAATTAATTAATTGTAAAAGTCAAGTCTACTACTAGTACACTGCGTTCCAAAATGATACGCACCCCTAGTTTTTTCATTTTTTATGGATTTTCCTTTGTTATTTTAATCAGATATTTTATCAATTGATTCTTCTTGATAAATGAAGTGTTTAAACAAGAGAATAAAAATTTCCTTAAATTATTTACTTTTTTATGCCAATTTACTTAAACTATTAGTGTTCCAAAATTATATTCATAAATCGAAAATAACTATTTTAAAAGTTAAAAAAAGTCGAAATGAATAAGAATTAAATCATAAAAGTATCGAAAAAACCACAACTTCAACACAAAAATTTCAATAAAATTCTTTCAAAACAAAATGTTTAGAAATATCATAAATAAAAGGCTTTGTCTCCAAATTACTTCCAAAGTTAGCTTCTACAGAACAACATTTCAATACAACATATGGAATGTAATAATCAGAATTGTCTTTTGCTAATAAAGATTTGCCTTAAAAATTAAATTTAAATACAAATCTAAGTTTATTCCTACCAATTTGTTTTCCATTTTGGGTAAAGAAAATATAAGGAAATTCTTCGGTATTAGTTAGAGAATAAACTACACCACACCCAAAAACATCATTATCATTCCAAGAAAATGATGACAAGTTAAATTCTTCATCGTTTTCATGTATAATTACACCCTTCTTTGCAACAAATCTAAACCACTTAGTATTATTAGCAACACCAATAACCATCCAACAATTATCCAATTCTCTCTCCATTTTACATTTAATTTCAAAATAAAATAAAGAATAATTGATACAATTTTGAGGTTTTTTGATTGAATCTTCAGCATAAACAATAGCTTGAAAATCATTCCCTAAAATTTTATAAAATTAATTCCAAAAATTTTAAAGCAACCTTTCCCTTCCAAACAATTAATATATTTAATATTCATGTCATTAATTAAATTAATAAATCCATTCCCCTCAATACAATTACCAATTGGTTTGGCTGTATTTATACATTTATTTTCACAACATTTATAGCTTTTATCAATATTCTTCCATTTATTTTTAATTTCAACAAAATTCTCAAAAAATTATTTATTTTTATGAATATTTAATTAAGCTAACCACTACTTTACAAGTAACATTATTTAATTTTTCCAATTTAAGATCAGACTCGAGTTTTTGATTTTTCTAAAATTATAAGCGTATACATATTTATTGAAGATTGTATGTATTTGGCCTAAGTTCGTTTTATGAGTCTGATCCCGATTTGGATATTTATATGTCATCCGAAAGAGCTCGTCGAGCAGAGTCGAATGACACCAAAATTAGCCCTCGGTCTCAACTGTGAGCCGAGAAATAGGGCTCGAAATCGTCAAATTTATTAGGGAGTGCTCGCTTCGCTCGCGGCGATAGTATCGAAGCGGTGGGCGTAATATAATATAAAATAATATCGTAACGGCATCCGTCGTTCCGGCTTTCTCCGCAACCGCAAAAACTTTTTTCCGCGGAGGCCTTGTGGAAAGGCTAAAAATAAACGGGCGTAACTTTCTCAAATCAAGTCGGATTTTGTTGATTTTGGTGTCATTTGACTCAGCTCGACGAGCTCTTTCGATTGACATGTAAATCATCAAAATCGGGATCAGACCCATAAAAGTATTTTATTTTCAAACCTCCTTCATTTCTTTCAATTCATTTTCTAGAATTTTCTTTTCAAGATTAAAATTCTTTTCCTTTTCTTCAATAAATTTTGTTTGAATATGGTTAAAATTAGTTTGAAGTTCTATTAAATAATTGCTTTGGTTTAACTTAATTATTTCAATTAAATTTCTTTTAATATTTCAAAAAATTACTATTAATTCCAAAACAGAAGTTGGCACTTCCTGGGTCATTTTTTGTTGGAATTTAATTAAAATATCTTAAAATAAGCAATACTTTTATTTAAATGATGAAGTACTAAAATAATAAAATTAGATAAATTAAAATAGTCAATTTTACACAAAAAATTAAATTAATTTCTTTTTTAAAAAATCCCAAGTTATAGAAAATCTTTTAAACTGAAAAAAAATATTCAAAAAATACTACTTATATTTTGAAGGATTTTTGATTCAGGGGCAGTTTTATTAAATAATATTTATGTTGGAAGATGGGGAAGAATTTATGTATGGGAATATTTGTTGAGGGGAGTCCACCCCAGAGTATCGACACCCAAAGTATCGCACCCAGAGTATCGACACCCAAAGTATCGCACCCAGAGTATCGACACCCAAAGTATCGATGACCCAAAGTATCGAAACCCAAAATGACGAATTACCCAAAGTATCGAAATTTTTAAATTGTATTATAAAGCATTGGGAAGTTTTTCCAATGACGGGGAAGCTTATTTTGATCAAATTTTTCAATTGATTCGAAACTATGGGTCATTCAATATTGATCATTGAGGTGATCAATAAAACTGTCGTTTATCACTCGTTTGATCACTCTTCCGGTTGATCATCACTCGGTTTTCTTCTTTGAAATTTTTTAAGAATATTTTCGATTTCGATATTTCTCAGCTTTTTCCGATTTTGTATATCGGATTTCCGAAGATAATTTTGTTTCTAAACAGCTATGTTGATCACTTACCCGATTGATTACTCCTAGTTTATCATTTTCTAGGTTGATCACTAACATTATTGCTAAATTACTTCATTGATCACTCATTTCCTGATCAATTCAACGAATTGAAGTTTGCTCCGTCATTGGAAAAACTTCCCAATGTTTTATAATAAAATTTAAAAATTTTCGATACTTTGGGTAATCCGATACTTTGGGTGTCGATACTTTGGGTCATTCGATACTTTGGGTGTCGATACTCTGGGTGTCGATACTTTGGGTGTCGATACTCTGGGGTGATCCCGTTGAGGGAATACATTGGTTTTAGGTTGTGCATCAGGGCTGTGCGCCAAAATTTTCGCGTGGCGCGCCAAACGCCAAACGCCAATTTTTCAAATTTTAAAAACACGCCAAACGCCAAACGCCAAAAATCGGCCAAAATCAACGCCAAAACGCCAAACGCCAAACGCCAAACGCCAAAATTTTTAGAGTCTATAAAGACTTAAAAATCACTGTTCATCTCATTTTAGCGCCGCAGGCGAATTTTTTTAATTTTCAAGATTCCCAGAAGCCAGAATTCATCCTTTTTTTACCGCCGGAGTGAAATTTTTGAGAATTTTGGAGGCAAAAAAGCCGAAATTTATCCTTTAAAAAATTTTAAAAAATAAGAAATTCATAGAACTCCTTGAGATTAAGGTGGATATGAAGGGATAAAGGGAGTAATGAGTATAACAGAGGTCATGAAGAGAGTAAACGATTGACGGGACTAGTTTTTTTACCATCTATTAGTTTAAGATAAGGGCTTCCTCCTTTAAGCGCCGCAGGCGAAAATTTTGAAAATTTTGTAAGTTCAAGTAGTAGATTTCTTCATTTTTATGCGCCGCAGGCGAAAATTTTGAGAATTTTGGATGACTGTATGCAGAAAAATTTCCTTTTTCGATCATCCCTTTCTCCATTTATTTAAAAAAATTCCATCATTAGGGGTGTATATTTCTGGCGTTTGGCGCGCCAAAATCGGAAAATCACTCCAAACGCAAAACGCCAAAAATCGGCCAAAATTAACGCCAAAACGCAAAACGCCAAACGCCAAACGCCATGACGCACAGCCCTGTTGTGCATGGCACAGCTAGTATACGGTCATCTACAATTCTAAGAATTTCCGCATATGGCAACGAAAAATTAAAAAGCATGCGGTTATCGGAGGATTTACATGGGTTAAAGTGGATTTGAGGGATATACGGGGTAATAAAATGAGGGATTAAAGGGAATATCGAGGAATTTACGCGTGAGGAATTTACGCTCTTGCGCTGAGTGGGATATCTGAGGATTTGTTGGCTCCAGCCGCCGATTAAAATTTTGCAATAGCTGAAGGAAAAATAGCTATAGCTCAGCTCTACTTTACTATATAGGGGATTTGGAGAGGCTAACGGTGGTTTAAGATGTATATCATTGTATTTACTAATTCTCTCATGGTCTTTTTAGACACCTCTTGGAACATGGCTTCCCTTAAAACTATCAAATCATTCGCTATCTCATTCAAATCCTCTTAACTCGAATCGGGAATTAAAATTTCATCGGGTTCCCGATTTACTTTTCAACATACAATGATCACATTTCAATCAGCTGATTATTACTAGACTCAATGTTAAAAAATGGTATCACTTTGTAAGAATAAAATTAAGGAAAAAACAAAATTAATCTGTAAAATTAACGAAAATATCCACAACTTTAAAACAAAAATTTCAATAAAATTCTTTCAAAACAAAATGTTTTGAAATATCATAAATAAAAGGAATTTTCTCCAAATTATTTCCAAAGTTTGTTTCTACAGAACAACATAGTAGTACAACATATGGCTTATAGTAATCAGAATTGTCTTTTGATAATAAAGCTTTCCCTATAAAATTCAATTTAAGAATATACTTAAATCCTATCTTTACCAATTTGCTTTCCATTTTGGGTGAAGAAAATGTAAGGAAATTCTTCGGTATTAGTTGGAGGGTAAATTAATCCACACCCAAATACGTCATTATCATTCCAAGAAAATTTTGAAACTTTAAATTCTTCATTTTTTTCATTTACAATTACACCATTTTTTGGAAGAAATTTATAAAAATTATTAGTATTACCAACACCAATAACCATCCAAGTTAAATAATTACTTAATTCTCTTTCAATTTTACATTTAATTTCAAAATAGAATAAGGAATAAGTAGAACAATTTAGTGGTCTTTCAAATGAATTTTCAGCACGAACAATAACATCGATATCCTTACCTAAAAATATTTACAAAAATAATTCCTAACTTTAAATCAACCTTTCCCTTCCACACAATTAATATATTTAATATATTCATCATTAATTAAATTAATAAATCCATTCCCATTAATACAATTACCAACAGGGTTGCTTTGACTTATACAATTATCATCACAACATTTAATATATTTTCCAGCAATAGTTTTCCATTTATTTTTAATTTTAACAAATTTCTCAATAAAAAAATATTATTTTTTTATATTTAATTAAACTAACCACAACTTTACAAGTCACATTATTTAATTGCTCAAATTTAATAGTTAAATCAGCAATCTTTTCTGCAAATACATTATTTACCTTTTTAATTAGATATTATTTTTAAATAAATATGTGTGTACTAACAAATTTTAATATTATATCATTTTCATTCTTAACTTGCATGACTTTCTCATCAACAATTTGTTTGAAAATTTGTTTTGAACTCTCAATTTCATTTTTGTAATCAGATTCGAGTTTTTGAATTTTCTAAAATTAAATCATAGAATTTTAGAAAACTAAAAACATTTTATCTAATCAACCAAACCTCTTTCATTTCTTTTAAATCATTCTCAAGAAAAGTAATTTTCTTTTCAAAATTAAAATTCTTTTCCCTCTCTTCATTAAATTTAATTTGAAGTTCGTTAAAATTAGTTTGAAGTTGTATTAGGTCATTGCTTTGATCTAACTGTGAATATTTAAATTAAATTTTTAAATTTTTTCAAAAATTACTTTTAATTCCAAATCAGAATTTGACAACCCTTCTTCGGTCATGTTTAGAATTTAATTGAGATATCCTAAAAGAACAAAGTTTTATCACATAAAAAGCATCTTGTGCTATTTTTTGCCGCAAAACGCAAGACGCTTTTTATGTAAATGCGCCATAATAAATTAAAGAAAAAAGTTTATGAATTTAAAAATTCATAAAAATTATTTGGAATATTTAAATAAATATTTTTAATAATTAATAAACGTCGCGCAAAAATATTTTTGATTTAAAGACTCAGAGTGAATTAAAGGTTCTAGAGAAAATTAATTTTATTTAATATCGTTCACAAAGTAATCGGAAATTTATATTAATTCTCACATTTCTTCGCCAAACATTTTTGAGAAATTTAATCTAAAAATTAAACAAAAGGTATAATTAATCAAGAATGATAAAAATTATAGTAATACATAAATAGATCTGTTTTCCAAAAAAACCTTTAAAAATTAACAAAATTTATCAAGAAAAAATAATTCATAAAATCATAAAAATTCACAAATTCAATACAAAAAGTTCAATAAAATTCTTTACAAACAAAATGTTTTGAAATATCATAAATAAAAGGCTTTGTCCCTAAATTATTACCAAAATTCGTTTCTACAGAACAACATCTTAACACAATATATGGCTGGTAACAATCAGAATTATCCTTTGATAATATAGTTTTCCCTTTAAAACTAAATTAACAGAGTTAAGCTTTATTGTTACCAATTTGGTTTCCATTTTGGATAAAGAAAATATAAGGAAATTCTTCGTTTATTTTATTACTTGGTGGGTAAACTAATCCACACCCAAAAACATCATTATCATTCCAAGAGAATGTTGAAAGTTTAAATCAGGGTTCCGATTCGTGCTTTATTCGAAAGTATTATACTTTGAAACCGACCTCCATACTTACGAAATTGAATTTATACTTTATTGAAAGTATATACTTTGAAATCAACATTTTTGATTGAAAATGAAAATGGGGAATGGATTGGGCAAAAAAGTGAATTTTTTTAGCCGAGGGCCTTCGAAATTCTTAAAATTTTCGCCTGCGGCGCTGAAAAAGAAAGAAATCTGGCTTCTTGGGCTCTAAATTTAAAAAATTTTCGCCTACGGCGCAAGAAATGGAAGAGATCTGGCTTAAGGACCTCCAAATTTCAAAAAATTTTCGCCTGCGGCGCTGAAAAAAAATAAATCTGGCTTCTAAAGCTCTAAAATTCTCAAAATTATCGCTGCGGCTCTGAAAATGGACGGAAGAAAGTAATTTGCTTGAGTTTAAGACTGTCAGGGCTTTATTTATTGATCAGCGAATTTTGACATGACATGCGTTGAAATGCACAAAATGCTCAGTGGAAGCAAGAAATTATTAGAAAAGATTCATTTAGGAGAGAAATATAAAACATTTGAGCACGAATAAATATTTTCTAATTTAATTTGGAATATACTTTAAATTTGGAAATTTTCTCCCTATATACTTTTAAATCGAGATTTTTATACTTTTGATTGGCATTTTGTCGATCGGAACCCTGGTTTAAATTCTTCATCGTTTTCATTTATAATTACACACTCCTTTGCAATAAATCTAAAACACTTATTTGCATTATTAACAACACCAATAACAATCCCATTTAAATAATTATTCAATTCTCTTTCCATTTTACATTTAATTTCATAATAAAATAAAGAATAATTAAAACAATTTTGTGGCCTTTCAAATGAATCTTCAGCAAGAACAGCAACTCCAATATCATTACCTAAAATATTTACTAAAATTAATTTTAAAATTTTAAATTAACCTTTCCCCTCCACACAATTATAATATCTAATATATTCATCACTAATTAAATTAACAAATCCATTTCCCTCAATACAATTACCATTTGGTTTATTTGTATTTATACATTTATTTTCACAACATTTATAATTTTCACAAATATATTTCCATTTATTTTTAAATTCAACAAAATTCTCAAAAAAATTATTTATTTTTATATTTAATTAAACTAACCACTACTTTGCAAGTAACATTGTTTAATTGTTCAAATTTAATTGTTAAATCACCAATCTTTTGTTCAAATAAATTATTTACCTTTTTGAAATTTAAATGGCGCGCCGACGGATTTTAATTTGCGGACCCGAAATTTGCGGACCCGAACTATGCGGACCCGAATTTTGCGGATCTGAGGTTTGCGGACCAAAAATTTGCGGACCGACAATAGAGTCTACTGAACCTCGGAAATTTCAAAAATTTTAGCCTGCGGCGCTAATGAGGATAAATTCAGAAATCATGGCCTTATGAAATGGCCATATAAATGATTTCTTCAAGGAATTTTCTCGATTATTAAAATTCTGAAATTATTTTAAGATAAAAAATAGATAAAACTTATGAAAATCAAGAAAAAATCTTGAGTCCGGTTCGGATCAGTGTAAACTCTGCCGGAATCCTCAAAAAATAAAATTTTTAATTTTTCGTTTTTACTCAAGTGTCGGTCCTAAAATCTTGGTTCCGCAAAGATCAGGTCCGCAAACTTCGTGTCCGCAACCTTCGGGTCCGCAACTTTCGTTCCGCAAAATTCGGGTCCGCAAAGTTCGCGCCACGATTTAAATAATTATATTTTGAATTAAATTACAATTTTTACTTTTTCCAATTTATTAATTTCCTTTTCCAAAAAATTTATTTTTTCATCTTTTTGATTATTAACTTGATTTAAACAAATTTTATTTTCAGTTTCTGATTGCAAAACAACTGCTTGTTTAGAATTTTGTTTTAACTTTTCGATTTCATTTTTATGATCAGACTTGAGTTTTTGAATTTTCTAAAATTAAATTATAAATGTTTGGAAGAATAAATATTTCCAAACTTCTTTCATTTCTTTTAATTCATTTTCAAAAATTTTCCTTTCAAAATTAAAATTCTTTTCCTTCTCTTCAATAAATTTTGTTTGAAGGTCGATAAAATTATTTTGATGTTTTATTAAATAATTTTGGATTAACTTAAATTATTTAAATTTATTTTTTTAATTTTCCAAAAATTACTATTAATTCTAAAACAGAAGTTGGCACTTCTTCGGTCATTTTTTGGAATTTAATTAAAATATCTTAAAAAAGCAATACTTTTATTTAATTAAGTACATATTTATAATAAAATTAGATAAATTAAAATAATAATTAAATAAAATTTGCAAAAAAATATCAAAAAATTAATTTCTTTTTTTTAAAAAAACCCTCAAGTTATAGAAAATCTTTTAAACTGAAAAAAAATATTGAAGAAATATTATTTATATATTGAAGGATTTTTGGCCCAGGGACTTTATTGAATATAATTACCATGTTGAAAGATAGGAAAGAATTAATTTATGGGAATATTTGTTGAGAATACATACATATTTTAAATGGGTGGGGGCTAACTCAAGGAATACCAACTCAAGGAACGACAAGTCAAGGAAAAGACAAGTCAAGGAACGACCAATTCATGGAACATATGTATAACTCAAGGAATATTTTAAAAATCAGAATATTTTTAAAAACCAGAATTTTTTTTAAATTCTGTTTTTCAAAGTGTTCTAATTTGTTTTTAGATTCTTATTTTCTAAAAATATTCAGATTTTTCAAAAAATTTCGATTTTTAAAATATTCCTTGAGTTGCCTGTCTTTTCCTTGACTTGTCGTTCCTTGATTTGACTGTTCCTTGAGTTAGCCCGACACGATTTTAAATATACATTCATGTTAAAAAATAACGTTTGGTATTTGTACGTTGTGCATGTCAAAGCTAGTAGAGTTATCCAAGACTTTTGGTTTTTTCGGTCTTGGTTTAGAGGCTGTAGGTCTTTAGGGGTGGACTCGTTTTTACATCTTGAGTTTTAAAAATTATCCAAAAAATTAAAAAAAACAAAATTTTATCAAGAAAAAATAATTCATAAAATTAACGAAGAATCCACAACTTTAAAACAAAAATTTCAATAAAATTCTTTCAAAACAAAATGTTTCTTAATATCATAAATAAAAGGATTTTTCTCCAAATTATTTCCAAAGTTTGCTTCTACAGAACAACATTGTAATATAACATATGGCTCGTAACAATCAGAATTGTCTTTTAATAATAAGGCTTTACCTTAAAAAATTAAAGTTAAAAATATTATTTATTTATTCTTACCAATTTGTTTTCCATTTTGTGTGAAGAAAATATAAGGAAATTCATTAACTATAGTTGGAGGATAAACTAATCCACACCCAAAAACATCATTATCATTCCAAGAAAATGTTGAAACTTTAAATTCTTCATTTTTTTCATTTACAATTGCACACTTCTTTGCAACAAATCTAAAACACTTAATAGTATTAACAACACCAATATCCATCCAACAATTATTTAATTCCCTCTCCATTTTACATTTAATTTCAAAATAAAACAAAGAATAATTAAAACAATTTTGTGGCCTTTTAAATGAATTTTCAACATGTACAGCAGCACAAATATCTTTACCTAAAATATTTATAAAATTAATTTTAAAATTTTAATTTAACCTTTTCCCTCCACACAATTATAGTATCTAATATATTCATCACTAATTAAATTAACAAACCCATTTCCTTCAATACAGACACCACCAGGTTTGTTTGTACTTATACATTTATTTTCACAACATTTATATATTTCAGGAATATATTTCCATTTATTTTTAATTTCAACAAAATTCTCAAAAAAATTATTTATTTTTATATTTAATTAAACTAACCACTACTTTACAAGTAACATTATTTAATTGCTCAAATTTAATTGTCAAATCAGCAAATTTTTTTTCATATAAATTATTTACCTTTTATTATTAATTTTATAATTTATTTAATTTATAAAAATAAAATTTTCACACCTTTTTCATTTCCTTTAATTCATTTTCGAGATTTAAAATCTTTTGCTTCTCGTTAAATTTTTGTCCATCTTCGGTCATTTTTCAGAATTTAATTAAAATCTTTAAAAAAACTAAAATTTATGTAAATTTTATAGAAAATCTTTCTAAACTTTATTTTTAATTTAAAAATGAATGTAAATGAAGGAAAATTTTGACAAAATAATATGTATATGTATGTATGTATATTGAAGGATCAAAGAAAGTTTTTAAAATGGGAAACTTTCATTTATGAGAATATTTGTTGAGGGAAATAAATATTTTAGATAACTCCCAACAAACTTTTCCCTCATAAAGAATACTATCACATTTCTATACAGAATTTTAACTCATCTTTGTAAAATTGAATTTCATAAAAATGAGGCCCGAAAAAATGACCCGAATATCGGCCCGGTTCGAAACCCCAACCCTAAATGGGAACCTCGATAAATAAAAAAATTAAGTGGAGATATTATTTCTTAACACACAAAAAAAAGGAAAATACGGAAAGCAAAAAATGTGTCAAAACTTAGTATTACTTAAAATTTAAATAAAATTCTTAAAAAAACTGAATATTTTGAAATTTCATAGAGAAGGAAATGATTGTAAAAGGAAGAAATCTTTCTAGGTTTACATTTAATTTTAAAATAAAATAACGAATAATCAACAACAAAATTATTATCTAAACGGGGAACAAGGTCCGTCCCTGAAAGTCTGGGAATTTTTTATTTAAATCTTTGGATTTGAATCTTGGATCTATGTATAAATTGTATTTATCTAGCATATTTGCGTGCATATTCTGGTATTTTTTCATCCATATTTTTCATTTTATAATGCAAAAATCCCATCCCTAGTAATCATTTAAAAACAAAGTAAAGAATAACACATAATACTAATCTTTTCCCCATAGAGAGAATACCACGTTTTTTTAAATATATCAATCGGAATACCGATCCAGTTTAATCAAATAAAAATAAAATTTTAACTGAATTTTGTGAAAAAAATAAATTTTAGTCAATTAAAGGATTGTTCTGAGTTGTTTTAAAAATTCAAAATCTGTAAACATCTATTCGATTTCCATTTGTTTATCGTTTTTATTTAATTTTAATAATTCTTTGTTTATTTTTACTATATTCTTTTTGTTAATAATTTTATGATAAAATTAACTGTAAAAGGAAAATACGGAGAGAAAAAAATGCGTTAAAACTTGTATTGCTTAAAATTTAAATAAAATTCTTATAGAATTAAATATTTTGAAATTTTATAGACGGGGAAAGATTGTAAAGGAATTTCAATAAAATTCTTTCGTTTCTAGGTATAAATTGTATTTATCTTGCATATTTTGGTATTTTTTCATCCATATTTTTCATTTTATAATGCATAAAAATCCCATCCCTAGTAATCATTTAAAAACAAAGCAAAGAATAACAAATGTTTATTTTACTTATTCTCGATATCTCGGAGTTTTAAAAATAATTCAAAAATTGTTTAAAAATAAAAAAAGATGAGTAAAAAAATGTAATGATTAAGAATTAAATAAAATTAATGAAGAATCCCCAACTTCTAAACAAAACTTTCAACACAATTCTTTAAGTACTACCTGATGGAATGAAACTTCATAAATAAAAGGAGTTGTCTCCAAATTATTTCCAAAGTTTGGTTCTATAGCACAACATTGTAATACAACATATGGACAAATTAATTAATTGTAAAAGTCAAGTCTACTACTAGTACACTGCGTTCCAAAATGATACGCACCCCTAGTTTTTTCATTTTTTATGGATTTTCCTTTGTTATTTTAATCAGATATTTTATCAATTGATTCTTCTTGATAAATGAAGTGTTTAAACAAGAGAATAAAAATTTCCTTAAATTATTTACTTTTTTATGCCAATTTACTTAAACTATTAGTGTTCCAAAATTATATTCATAAATCGAAAATAACTATTTTAAAAGTTAAAAAAAGTCGAAATGAATAAGAATTAAATCATAAAAGTATCGAAAAAACCACAACTTCAACACAAAAATTTCAATAAAATTCTTTCAAAACAAAATGTTTAGAAATATCATAAATAAAAGGCTTTGTCTCCAAATTACTTCCAAAGTTAGCTTCTACAGAACAACATTTCAATACAACATATGGAATGTAATAATCAGAATTGTCTTTTGCTAATAAAGATTTGCCTTAAAAATTAAATTTAAATACAAATCTAAGTTTATTCCTACCAATTTGTTTTCCATTTTGGGTAAAGAAAATATAAGGAAATTCTTCGGTATTAGTTAGAGAATAAACTACACCACACCCAAAAACATCATTATCATTCCAAGAAAATGATGACAAGTTAAATTCTTCATCGTTTTCATGTATAATTACACCCTTCTTTGCAACAAATCTAAACCACTTAGTATTATTAGCAACACCAATAACCATCCAACAATTATCCAATTCTCTCTCCATTTTACATTTAATTTCAAAATAAAATAAAGAATAATTGATACAATTTTGAGGTTTTTTGATTGAATCTTCAGCATAAACAATAGCTTGAAAATCATTCCCTAAAATTTTATAAAATTAATTCCAAAAATTTTAAAGCAACCTTTCCCTTCCAAACAATTAATATATTTAATATTCATGTCATTAATTAAATTAATAAATCCATTTCCCTCAATACAATTACCAATTGGTTTGGCTGTATTTATACATTTATTTTCACAACATTTATAGCTTTTATCAATATTCTTCCATTTATTTTTAATTCCAACAAAATTCTCAAAAAATTATTTATTTTTATAAATATTTAATTAAGCTAACCACTACTTTACAAGTAACATTATTTATTTGTTCCAATTTAAGATAAGACTCGAGTTTTTGATTTTTCTAAAATTATAAGCATATACATATTTATTGAAGATTGTATGTATTTGGCCTAAGTTCGTTTTATGAGTCTGATCCCGATTTGGATATTTAGATGTCATTCGAAAGAGCTCGTCGAGCAGAGTCGAATGACACCAAAATTAGAGTCGAGATATAGGGCTCGAAATCGTCAAATTTATTAGGGAGTGCTCGCTTCGCTCGCGGCGATCGTATCGAAGCGGTGAGCGTAATATAATATAAAATAATATCGTAACGGCGGCCGTCGTTCCGGCTTTCTCCGCAACCGCAAAAACTTTTTCCCGCGGAGGCCTCGTGGAAAGGCTAAAAATAAACGGGCGTAACTTTCTCAAATCAAGTCGGATTTTGTTGATTTTGGTGTCATTCGACTCAGCTCGACGAGCTCTTTCGATTGACATGTAAATCATCCAAATCGGGATCAGACCCATAAAACGAACTTTAGCCTTGTATTTTATTTTCAAACCTCTTTCATTTCTTTCAGTTCATTTTCTAGAATTTTCTTTTCAAGATTAAAATTCTTTTCCTTTTCTTCAATAAATTTTGTTTGAATATGGTTAAAATTAGCTTGAAGTTCTATTAAATAATTGCTTTGGTTTAACTTAATTATTTCAATTAAATTTCTTTCATTATTTCAAAAAATTACTATTAATTCCAAAACAGAAGTTGGCACTTCCTGAGTCATTTTTTGTTGGAATTTAATTAAAATATCTTAAAATAAGCAATACTTTTATTTAAATGATTAAGTACTAAAATAATAAAATTAGTTAAATTAAAATAATAATTAAATAAATTTTACATACATAAAATATTAAAAAATTAATTTCTTTTTAAAAAACCCCAAGTTATATAAAACCTTTTAAACTGAAAAAAATTTTCAAAAAATACTACTTATATTTTGATGGATTTTTGATTCAGGGGCAGTTTTATAAAATAATACTTATGTTGGAAGATGGGGAAGAATTTATGTATGGGAATATTTGTTGAGGGAATATGTACATATGTATGTTGTGCATGTCACTTCAATCTTATATCACTTCAATCTATATATCACTTCAATCTTAATATCCACCATAATCATTTTTAATCCGATGATGATTGATTCCTCATTAATCCCTACGAATGTTGTGACTTATACTAGGTTTTTTGTTTTTGGACTGATTAGGTCAAATGAGGTGTCATTCGAAAGAGCTTCGAAAACTGAATCGAACTAGGGGTGGGAGAAGTTGGTACGACAATCAGGGGCCGAGTTACAGACCCCTGAAGTTTGAAAAAGAGAAGGGGGGAGTAAGCTCATTTTGTGGTGAAAAATTCGAAAATGCAAATAATAGCTCATTCGACTCAGCTCGACGAGCTGAGTCGAATGACACCAAAATCAGCTCGATATCTTGATTCTGAGCCAAGATAAACAGGTTCAAAATGGTCAACATAAACCTATGGGGCATCGGCGAGGCGCTTGTGCGAAACCCCGCGCTTCGCGCGGGGTTTCGCGGCACGCGCCTCGCAGGGAGTCTACGGTCGCTGGCTCTGGGTCAGTAACATAAACCTATTCCTATCTCCCTTGTTCTGGACGTACTTGTGGCCTTCGTAGCAGCAGAAACCTCTACGGACACCACAGGTAAGGAGCTAAAACAAACTATCATAACTTTGTCCAATCAAGTCGAATTTCGGTGATTTTGGTGTCATTCGACTCAGCTCGTCGAGCTGAGTCGAATGAGCTATTATTTGCATTTTCGAATTTTTCACCACAAAATGAGCTTACTCCCCCCTTCTCTTTTTCAAACTTCAGGGGTCTGTAACTCGGCCCCTGATTGTCGTACCAACTTCTCCCACCCCTAGTTCGATTCAGTTTTCGAAGCTCTTTCGAATGACACCTCATTTGACATAATCGGTCCAAAAACAAAAAACCTAGTATAAGTCACAATACCCATCCCTACACTCTTAATACTCCTAAATCAACGAATTTGTTGAAATTTTTAAATTATACTCGAAATCGATATTTTTGTCGAAATATTCGAAAATACTTTCCAAATTAGGTATTCGATTCAAATTTTGACCGAAATTTGTTGTAAAAAATGCTGGTCGCTTTTCACATTTTAGTTGTTTCGATATACTTAGCAAGTAAATTTTTTTCTAATTTTTAAATTTAGTCATCGAAAAATACAATGCCCCCTCCATTTGAATGCCCCCTTCCAATAGAATGCCCCTTTGGAAGATGATTGAAAAATAGAATGCCCGGGCATTCTATTAGAGATAATACGGTAGATATGTCATTCTTTACTTGCATAACTTTCTCATCAATAATTTGTTTGAAAATTAATTTTTAACTCTCAATTTCATTTTTATGATCAGATCTAACTTTTTGATTTTTCTAAAATTAAATTATAGAATTTAAAAAAAAATAAAAGGTAAATGTGGAGATTACTGGTACCGAAAAAATGACAAAGAAATCTTTTTTGATATTCTTAAGGCTTGCCAGTAGGTAATCAACACATAAAAAGCGTCATAAAAAAATCATAAAAATTATTTGAAATATTTAAATAAATATTTTTAATAAACTAAAAAACGTCGCGCAAAAAAATATTTTTGATTTAAAGACTCAGAGAGAATTAAAGGTTCTAGAGAAAATTAATTTTATTTACATAATATCGTTCTCAAAGTAATCGTTTTTAAGAAAATAACCTAAAAATTAAACAAAAGGGATAATTGATATCTAATGACAAAAATCATAGTAATATGTACCAGGGTTGCCGCCCGAAACCCGAAACCCGGCCTTTTTTTGTACCCGAAACCCGATACCCGAAAACAAAATTTTCCAACCCGAAACCCGAAACCCGTACCCGATATTTTTTTCAACCCGAAACCCGTGACCCGAAATTGGTTAAAACCCGAAATTTCGACCCGAAAATTTAGCTTTACCCGATTTTGTAAAAATAGATTTAAAAAATTATAGAAAGAGAAAGAAGGAAAAGGGAAAGAAATATATATAATTTCTTTCATTTTTCATTTGTTGATCGGCGTGTCCGGACCAGACGTGGGCGAAACGTTTCGTTTCGTTTCGTTGTTTCGTATGTTTCGTATGATTTTTACTGTTTCGTCTCGTTTCGTTACGAAACACTTTTAAATTTGTTTCGTTTCGTTTCGTTACGAAACACCTGTGATTTTTCAACGAAACGAAACAATTTTTTAAGCCTAAACTAAGGCCAAAATCTATAAAATTTACCATCTTTTATTGAAAATTTAAAAAATTTTCGCCTGCGGCGCTGAAAAAAAAAGAATTTCGGCTTCTTGGCTTTCCCAAATTGTCAAAATTTTCGCCTGCGGCGCTGAAAAAGGAAGATAGCAATTACTTATATACTACACTGGAACCGGAACTTCCGGCGAAGCACTAGCTTATATCGCCTTCCTCTCGAAATGGAGATATGGAGACAATTTGGGTAGGCAATGGAGCAAGATGGTGAATTTTTTGGCCTACGGCCTTTCAAAATTTTAAAATTTTTCGTCTGCGGCGCTTAAAATAAAATTTTACTTGAAAAATATTCAATTTTATTTAAAAAAAAGCGTCGCCAAAAATTTGGCTTCGAAAATGATTGACCCCCCCCCCCTTCCCCGAAAATTTTCCTTGCTACGGGCCTGGCTTATGGGACACAATTGTTGTAAATAAACCAATAACTAAATCATTTATAAGTCATAGTCGACTAATAACGTATTTGAGGTCGAATAATTTCGAAATAAATGCAGTTTTGAAAATTTTTTGAATATTAAAATGTTTCGTTTTGTTTCGTTTCGTTTCGTAAGATTTTGGTTGTTTCGTTTCGTTTCGTTAACGAAACGATTTTTAAAAAATTTTGTTTCGTTTCGTTTCGTCAGAAAAAAATTTTGAGTTTCGCCCAGGTCTGGTCCGGACAAAATATCGAATCGTTAAAATATGGAATAGGCTAAAAAAGGGTTAAAATCTCGAATCGGGTAAAAAGGGGTTAAAATCGCGAATAGGCTAAAAAGGGGTTAAAATATGGAATCGTTAAAATATGGAATGGTTAAAATATCGAATAGGCTAAAAAAGGGTTAAAATATGGAATCGTTAAAATATGGAATGGTAAAAATGTCGACACGGCCAAAATTGGTCAAAATGTCGAATTTTTTAAAAATGGCGCCAAAACTAGAATCCGGACGGTACCGTAATACCGATGGTATTTTTCGGTATTCCGTGTCGGTTGTACGGTACGGAATGCCTTCCGATAAAATTTAAAAGCTGATAGGTGTTTTTCGGTATTCCATACCGTATACGGTAAGGTCAAACTTTAGGTCTTAACTAAAAACTAATGCACACCACTATAATTTTTCCATATCAGGATCGCGTTATGTTTTCCGGATCCGTACGATCATGCCGGACCGGATCCGGTGTCGATTATGCTTAATTTATCCGGTCCGGTTTTACTCCGTAAAATACACTGAACTCGGGCAGAAAAGATTGCGCCGGACTACGACATACGAAACTTATCAATCAACTTATCATCAATAAGTTGATAAGTTGATAAAATTATCAATAATCAATGTATGGCACTCATCTGACCCTTTTTTAAAAGAATTCGACATTTTGACCGATTTTGGCCGTGTCGACATTTTTACCATTCCATATTTTAACCCTTTTTTACCCGATTCGATATTTTAACGTTTCCATATTTTAACGATTCGGTATTTTAACCCCTTTTTAGCCTTTTCGCGATTTTAACCATTCCATATTTTAACGATTCCATATTTTGTACCGGAGCCGTTGATCGGTGGTTAAATTGGTAAAGTGACTGGCTCGATATTTTCATAGTGGCGGGTTATGTACATAAATAGAAAAAAAATCTTCGGTTATTTTATTAGTTGGAGGGTAAACTAATCCACATCCAAAAACATCATCATCATTCCAAGAAAATATTGGAAGTTTAAATTCTTCATTTTTTTTCATTCATAATTACACAATTTTTTGCATTAAATTTAAAACCCTTTGTATTATTACCAACACCAATAACCATCCAATTTAAACAATTATTTAATTCTTTTTCCATTTAATTTCAATATAAAATGAAGAATAATTAAAACAATTTTGAGGCCTTTTGAAGGAATTTTCAGCACTAACACGGACATCAATATCTTTGCCTTAAAATTTCCAAAAATTATTTAAGGAAATATTAAGTTTTCCTACTTAATATATAAATAATGATCAGATTTATCTTCCTCGTTCAATTCTACACTTTTTACCTGTGGCATATTCAAATGAGAGAACAGACAAAACACTGACGGACACGGACAGACAAAGCCAAGTTTTATTTGTATAACTAAGAAAAAGAAGTTTTTAAAAATTAATAAGGATTTGAAAAAATTATCACTATAATCAAGACAGCGGGTAAAATTCAACTTAGTTCCCCCCTCCTTTTTCCTTCCTTAAACGAAGTTGAATTTCACCAGACATTGTCTTCAAATCAAATAAATAAACAGGGATCCCAGTTTAATCAGCTTGATGTTTAATTGGCGCTATGTCAAAGGATGTAAAAACACAGGAAAGGATAACATAATTTATTTTACCTTATCTTTAATATCTTGTAGTTTTAAAATTGTGTAAAAGTGAAATATTTTTATCAAAAAAAACACAATAGAAAAAATAGATAAAATTAACGAAAAAAATCCATAACTTCAACGCAAAAATTTCAATAAAATTCTTTTGAAACAAAATGTTTAGAAATGTCATAAACAAAAGGCTTTTTCTCTAAATTATTTCCAAAGTTCGTTTCCACAGAACAACATCTTAGTATAATATATGGACTGTAATAATCGGAATTGTCTTTTGATAATAAAGATTTGCCTTTAAAATTATATTTAAATTCAGATTTAATCTTTATTCTTACCAATTTGTTTTCCATTTTGGGTAAAGAAAATATAAGGAAATTCATTAACTATGGTTGGAGGTTAAACTAATCCACATCCAAACACATCATAATCATTCCAAGAAAATGTTGAAAGTTTAAATTCTTCTTCTTTTTCATCTGTAATTATACCATTTTTTGGAAGAAACCTATTCCATTTAGTATTACAAAGTCCAATAACCATCCAATTTAAACAATTATTTAATTCTCTTTCCATTTTACATTTAATTTCAAAATAAAATAAAGAATAATTAAAACAATTTTTTGGCCTTCTAAATAAAACTTCGGTATAAACAGCAGCCTCAATATCTTTCCCTAAAAATTTACAAAAATTAATTTTAAAATTTTAATTAAACCTTTTCCCTCAACACAATTATAGTATCTAATATATTCATCACTAATTAAGTTAATCAATCCATTCCCTTTAATACAATTACCGTTTGGTTTGTCTGTATTTATACATTTATCTTCACAACATTTAAAATGTTCGGAAATATTCCATTTATTTTTAATTTCAACAAAATTCTTTTAAATAATAATTTTCAAATAATTTTTATATTAAACAAACACTACTTTACGAGTAACATTATTTAATTGTTCAAATTTAATCGTTAAATCACTAATCTTTTTCTTAAATAAATTATTTACCTTTTAATACAAATTTCTATTAATTTAGAAAAAATAAAATTTTTAAACCTCTTTCATTCCCTTTAATTCATTTGCAAGAATTTTATTTTCCAAATTAAAATTCTTTTCCTTCTCTTCATTAAATTTTATTTGAAGTTCTATTAAATCCTTACTTTGGTTTACTAACTTAAATTATTTAAATTTTTTTTTAAATTTCATTCATTATTTCAAAAATTACTTTTAATTCCAAATCAGAATTTGTCAATCCTTCCTCAGCCATTTTTTAGAATTTAATTAAAATATTTTAAAAGAAAACAAGAATTTTATTTAACTATAAAATAATTCCTTTAAAGAAACTAAAATTTATGTAAACTTTATAGAAAATCTTTCTAAACTTTATTTTTAATTAAAAAAGGTATGTAAATGAAGGAAAAAAAAATTTTGAAAAAATATTTATATATTGAAGGATTTTTGGGTTAGAGAAAGTTTTTAAAAGGGAAAGTTTTATTTATGAGAATTTTTGTTGAGGGAAATAAATATTTTAGAGAACAACAGTCTGAACAGTCCCAAACAAACTTTTCCCTCATAAAGAATATGTACTATCACATTTCTATAAGGAATTTATCTTGCATATTTTGGTATTTTTCATGGATATTTTTCATTTTTTAAAGCAAAAATCCCATCCCTAGTAATAATTTAAAAACAAAGCAAAGAATAACAAATGTTTATTTTACTTATCCTTAATATCTCGAAGTTTTAAAAATAATTCAAAAAATTGTTTAAAAATAAAAAATGAGTAAGAATTAAATAAAATTAATGAAAAATCCCCAACTTCTAAACAGAACTTTCAATAAAATTCTCTAAATTCTAGCTGATTGTATTTAACGTCATAAATGAAAGGATTTGCCTCCACTAAACAGACTCCGACTCTTCATTAATTAAATTAACATATCCATTCCCTTCAATACAATTTCCAATTGGTTTATCTGTATTTATACAATTATTTTCACAACATTTATAATTTTCACAAATATATTTCCATTTATTTTTAAATTCAACAAAACTCTTAAAAAATTTTTTTAAAAAACATTTCTGTATTAAACTAACCACTACTTTACAAGTTAAAAAATTTACTCGTTCTAATTTAATTGATAAATCCTCAATCTTCTTTTCAAATAAATTATTTGCCTCTTTAATTTGATTTTCCAAAGAATTTATTTTTTCATCTTTTTGATTATTAACTTTATTTAAAAAAATATTTTCATTTTCAATTTCTGTTTCCAAAACAACTGCTTGTTTAGAATTTTGTTTTAACTCTTCAATTTCATTTTTATGATCAGACTCGAGTTTTTGAATTTTCTAAATTAAATTATTGAAGTTTAAAAAATAAAAATTTCCAAACTTGTTTCATTCCGTGCCCGCACAAAATACCGAATTCTCAAAATCGCGAATAGGCTAAAAAAGCTCAAAATCGCGAATCGGTAAAAATATCTCAAAATATGGAATCGGCCAAAAAAGCTCAAAATATGGAATCTTAAAATATCGAATCTCAAAATCGCGAATCGGCCAAAAAAGCTCAAAATACCGAATCGGCTAAAAAGTAGTTAAAAATGTCGAATTTTTTAAAAACGAAAAGGGCCGTTTGAGTGCCGCTGCAGGTCTTTTTCTGATTATTCAGGGATCTGTAACTCAGTCCAATCAGGTCGGATTTCATTGATTTTGGTATCATTCGATGCAGCTCGACGTGCTCTTTCAGATGAGCTATCATTCGGAAACTCGAAATTCGGTTCGGGATTCGAAATTCGGTTCGGGTCCGGGATTCGACTTTTTCAAAATCCGAGCTGAGATTCGTAATCAGCACATTTTTTTACCTTAGAAAAATACTTTCTCTTATTTTTAAAATTTTTTTACGAAGAAGTTGGTCACAACTTTGTTCAGACTCAACTGGCCTTTGCCGCATTGTCGATATTTTTCGATATTTTGAGCTTTTTTTGCCTATTCCATATTTTGAGATTCGATATTTTGAGATTCCATATTTTGAGCTTTTTTAGCCGATTCGCGATTTTGAGATTCCATATTTTAAGAATTCGGTATTTTGTATGGGAGCGTGTCCGGACAAAATATCGAATCGTTAAAATATGGAATAGGCTAAAAAAGGGTTAAAATCTCGAATCGGGTAAAAATGGGTTAAAATCGCGAATAGGCTATAAAGGGGTTATAATGTGGAATCGTTAAAATATGGAATGGTTAAAATCGCGAATAGGCTAAAAAGGGGTTAAAATACCGAATCGTTAAAATATCGAATTGATAAAATGTCGACACGGCCAAAATGGGTCAAAATGTCGAATTTTTTTAAAAATGGCGCCAAAACCTAAAATCCGGGCGTTACCGTAATACCGACGGTATTTTTCGGTATTCCGTACCGTATACGGTAAGGTACAAAATTTAGGTCTTAATTAACGATCATGCCGGACCGGATCCGGTCGATTATGCTTGATTTATACGGTCCGATTTTACTCGGTAAAATACAGTGAACTCAGGCAGAAAAGATTACGCCGGACTATGACATACGAGACTTATCAATCAAATTATCAAAAATAAGTTGATAAATTTATCAACAATCAATGTATGGCACTCATCTGACCCTTTTTTAAAAGAATTCGACATTTTGACCCATTTTGGCCGTGTAGACATTTTAACCATTCCATATTTTAACGATTCCATATTTTAACCCTTTTTTACCCGATTCGATATTTTAACGATTCCATATTTTAACGATTCGGTATTTTAACCCCTTTTTAGCCTATTCGCGATTTTAACCATTCCATATTTTAACGATTCCATATTTTGTACCGGAGCCCGGACACGGACAGACAAAGAAAGGCGCTTTTATTTGCGTATAGGGCCCTAAATTTTAGTTGTGTAACTAAAAGAAGTTTTTAAGTTTTTAAAAATAAATGAGGATTTAAAAAAATTTTCACTATAATCGAGATATTTTGTCTTCAATCAGGTAAATAGACTGTGATTCAAATTTAATCATAATTCGCGCAATGTCAAAGGATGTAAAAACAAAGAGAAGGATAACATAGATTTATTTTACCTTATTTTTAATATCTTGGGGTTTTAAAATTATTTAAAAGTGAAATATTTTTATTAAGAAAAAATATATAAAATTAATGAAAAAATCCACAACTCCAACGCAAAAATTTCAATAAAATTCTTTCGAAATAAAATGTTTCGAAATATCATAAATAAAACGATCTTTCTCCAAATTATTTCCAAAGTTCGTTTCTACAGAACAATATTGTAATATAACATATGGGTGGTAATAATCAGAATTATCCTTTAACAATAAGGATTTCCCTTAAAAATTAAATTAAAATATATATTTAAGCTTTATCTTTACCAATTTGGTTTCCATTTTGGGTAAAGAAAATATACGGAAATTCATTAACTATAGTTGGAGGATAAACTAATCCACATCCAAAAACATCATTATCCTTCCAGGAAAATGTGGAAAGTTTAAATTCTTCATTTTTTTCATTTATAATTGCACAATTCTTTGCATTAAATTTAAAACTCTTTGTATTACAAACACCAATAACCATCCAACAATTATTTAATTCTCTTTCCATTTTACATTTAATTTCAAAATAGAATAAAGAATAATTAAAACAATTTTGAGGCCTTTTGAATGACTTTTCGGCATTAACAACACCTTCAATATCTTTCCCTAAAATATTTACAAAAATTAATTACAAAATTTTAAATTAACCTTTCCCCTCCACACAATTATAGTATCTAATATATTCATCATTAATTAAACTAATAAATCCATTTCCCTCAATACAATTACCGTTTGGTTTGTTTGTATTTATACAAACATTTTCACAACATTTATATTTTTCAGGAATATATTTCCATTTATTTTTAGTTTCAACAAAATTCTCAATAAAAAATTATTTATTTTTATATTTAATTAAACTAACCACTATTTTACAAGTTAAATTATTTATTTGTTCAAATTTAATTGTAAAATCAGCAAACTTTTTTTCATATGAATTATTTACCTTTTAATATAAATTTAATTTAGAAAAATAAAATTTTCACACCTTTTTCATTTCCTTTAATTCATTTTCGAGATTTAAAATCTTTTGCTTCTCATTAGATTTTTGTCCATCTTCGGTCATTTTTCAGAATTTAATTAAAATATTTTAAAAGAAAACAAGAATTTTATTCAAAAAATTATTAACTATAAAATAATTCTTTTAAAGAAAATAAAATTTATTTAAATTTTATATAAAATCTTTCTAAACTTTATTTTTAATTTAAAAATGAATGTAACTGAAGGAAAAAATTTTGAAAAAATAACATTTATTTATTGAAGGATTCTTGGCTCAGAGAAAGTTCTTAAAAGAGAAAGTTTTATTTATGAGAATATTTGTTGAGGGAAATAAATATTTTAAATAACAGCAGTCTACATTCCAACAAACTTTTCCCTCATAAAGAATACAATCACATTTCTATAAGGAATTTTAACCCAAACACCTTGGAGTGTTTGCTGCTGCGGGTGAATCTTGGGATGTCGATCTTATCGATGATAGGAATAGGATCATGTTACGAGCCCAGAGCCCAGCGACCGTTGACTCCCCGCGAGGCGCGTGCCGCAAAACCCCGCGCGAAGCGCGGGGTTTTGCACAAGCGCCTCGCCGACGCTCCATAGGTCTACGTTGGACATTTTTTTTCAAAAATTAATATCTGCAAAAGTCGGATCTGCAAATGTCTGATCTGCAAGTGTCATATCTGCAAGTGTCGGTATCTGCAAATGTCGATCTGCGAAAGTCGTCTGCAAATGCCTTAATATCTCGAAGTTTTAAAAATAATACATACAAAAAATTGTTTAAAAATAAGAGAAAATGAGTAAAAATAAAATAAATGAAGAATCCCCAACTTCCAAACAAAACTTTCAATAAAATTCTCTAAATTCTAGTTGATGGTATTTAACGTCATAAATAAAAGGATTTGTCTCCAAATTATTTCCAAAGTTTGCTTCTACAGAACAACATTGTAATACAACATATGGATAATAATAATCAGACCTTTTCTTTAATAATAATGCTTTGCCTTTAAAAATATTTTTAGATAATTTTTTCAATTTTATCTTTACCAATTCGTTTTCCATTTTGGGTAAAGAAAATATAAGAACATCTAGTTTTTTTGTCACTTGGAGGATAAACTAATCCACACCCAAAAACATCATTTTCATTCCAAGAAAATGTTGGAAGTTTAAAATTTAAATTGTCTTTCATAAACGTTCCATTTTTTGGAAGAAATTTAAAAGATTTATTACAATCTTTAAGACCAATAACCATCCAACAATTATTTAATTCTTTTTCCATTTTACATTTAATTTCAAAATAAAATAAAGAAAAATTGATACAATTTTGTGGTCTTTTGAATGAATTTTTAGCCTGCACAATGACTTGAATATCGTTATCTAAAATGTTTAAAATTAATCCTAAAATTCTAATTCAACCTTTCCCCTCCAAACAATTAATATTTTTTTATATTTCCATCATTAATTAAATTAATCAAGTTAATCCAATATTCATTAATATAGTAAATAAATGGAGAGTGATACTAGCTTAATCAAGTTAATTTATACTTGACTTAAGATCTAAGAACATAAGGTACATAGGTGAATATGTTCGTTTTACCTTATACTTAATATAGGAGTTTTAAAAATTATTCAAAAATTGCTTAAAAACTAAAAAAATATTTTTATCAAGAAAACATTGGTATTTTAACTAAAAAAAGCAAACGGGCAAGCATTAAATAAAATTAACGAAAAAATCCATAACTTCAACACAAAAATTTCAATAAAATTCTTTCAAAATAAAATGTTTAGAAATATCGTAAATAAAAGGATTTGTCTCCAAATTATTTCCAAAGTTTGTTTCTACAGAACAACATTTCAATACAACATATGGCTGGTAACAATCAGAATTATCCTTTAATAGTAAAGCTTTTCCTTAAAAATTAAATTTAAAAATATTCTATATTCATTTAAAGTTTATCTTTACCAATTTGTTTTCCATTTTGGGTAAAAAAAATATAAGGAAATTCCTCTGTTATTTTATTAGTTGGGGGGTAAACTAAACCACATCCAAAGACATCATTATCATTCCAAGAAAATGTTGAAAGTTTAAATTTTTCATCCTTTTCATTCACAATCATATCCCACTTTGCAGCAAATTTAAAACACTCAACATTATAATCTTTAAGACCAATAACCATCCAACATTTATTTAATACTCTTTCCATTTTACATTTAATTTCAAAATAAAATAACGAATAATTAAAACAATTTTGAGGTTTTTTGATTGAATTTTCAGCAAGAACACCAGCACTATTATCATTGCCTAAAAATTTTAAAAATTAATTCCAAAATTCTAAACTAACCTTTCCGTTTCAAACAATTAATATATTTAACATTTATTTCGTCAATTAAATTAATAGATCCATTTCCTCTAACGCATTTACCAGTTGGGTTGTTTGTATTTATACATTTATTTTCGCAACATTTTAAGCTTTTATCAATATATAACCATTTATTTTTAATTTCAACAAAACTCTAAAAATATTACATATTTAAAATTAAACTAACCACTAATTTATAATTAATATTATTTAATTGTTCCAATTTAAGATCAGACTCGAGTTTTTGATTTTTCTAAAATTTATTTTTCTAAAAGGTTTTACTGCAGTTTATGAGTCCAATCAGATTTTTATGAGCTACGGGGGTAGGCCCATAGATTTTCGTTGTCAATTTTGAGCCTTTTTATCACGCCTCAGAATTACTTCATTTTCACCTATTTAATTCGAAACATGCATTCTCAGTTCTACTCATTCTGAGTTGTGATAAAAGGCTCAAAATTGACAACGAAAATCTATGGGCGAAAATCTATGACAACGAAAATCTACTAATAAAATAACAGAGGAATTTCCTTATATTTTTTTTACCCAAAATGGAAAACAAATTGGTAAAGATAAACTTTAAATGAATATAGAATATTTTTAAATTTAATTTTTAAGGAAAAGCTTTACTATTAAAGGATAATTCTGATTGTTACCAGCCATATGTTGTATTGAAATGTTGTTCTGTAGAAACAAACTTTGGAAATAATTTGGAGACAAATCCTTTTATTTACGATATTTCTAAACATTTTGTTTTGAAAGAATTTTATTGAAATTTTTGTGTTGAAGTTATGGATTTTTTCGTTAATTTTATTTAATGCTTGCCCGTTTGCTTTTTTTAGTTAAAATACCAATGTTTTCTTGATAAAAATATTTTTTTAGTTTTTAAGCAATTTTTGAATAATTTTTAAAACTCCTATATTAAGTATAAGGTAAAACGAACATATTCACCTATGTACCTTATGTTCTTAGATCTTAAGTCAAGTATAAATTAACTTGATTAAGCTAGTATCACTCTCCATTTATTTACTATATTAATGAATATTGGATTAACTTGATTAATTTAATTAATGATGGAAATATAAAAAAATATTAATTGTTTGGAGGGGAAAGGTTGAATTAGAATTTTAGGATTAATTTTAAACATTTTAGATAACGATATTCAAGTCATTGTGCAGGCTAAAAATTCATTCAAAAGACCACAAAATTGTATCAATTTTTCTTTATTTTATTTTGAAATTAAATGTAAAATGGAAAAAGAATTAAATAATTGTTGGATGGTTATTGGTCTTAAAGATTGTAATAAATCTTTTAAATTTCTTCCAAAAAATGGAACGTTTATGAAAGACAATTTAAATTTTAAACTTCCAACATTTTCTTGGAATGAAAATGATGTTTTTGGGTGTGGATTAGTTTATCCTCCAAGTGACAAAAAAACTAGATGTTCTTATATTTTCTTTACCCAAAATGGAAAACGAATTGGTAAAGATAAAATTGAAAAAATTATCTAAAAATATTTTTAAAGGCAAAGCATTATTATTAAAGAAAAGGTCTGATTATTATTATCCATATGTTGTATTACAATGTTGTTCTGTAGAAGCAAACTTTGGAAATAATTTGGAGACAAATCCTTTTATTTATGACGTTAAATACCATCAACTAGAATTTAGAGAATTTTATTGAAAGTTTTGTTTGGAAGTTGGGGATTCTTCATTTATTTTATTTTTACTCATTTTCTCTTATTTTTAAACAATTTTTTGTATGTATTATTTTTAAAACTTCGAGATATTAAGGCATTTGCAGACGACTTTCGCAGATCGACATTTGCAGATACCGACACTTGCAGATATGACACTTGCAGATCAGACATTTGCAGATCCGACTTTTGCAGATATTAATTTTTGAAAAAAAATGTCCAACGTAGACCTATGGAGCGTCGGCGAGGCGCTTGTGCAAAACCCCGCGCTTCGCGCGGGGTTTTGCGGCACGCGTCTCGCGGGAGTCAACGGTCGCCGGATTCCAATCAAGTAACATAATCCAATTCCGTTTTTCCCATTCTCAGCCTTGACCGACCTACCCCGTATCTCAAAAATTCGATGGTTTGATGGACTCAAAAACTGCAGTAGAGCCACAAATTATATTTAAGTTCAAACCTCTTTCATTTCTTTTAATTCATTTTCAAGAATTTTCTTTTCAAGATTAAAATTCTTTTCCTTTTCTTCAAGCAATTTTGTTTGAAGGTCGATAATATTATTTTGAAGTTTTGTCAAATAATTTTGGTTTAACTTAAATTATTTAAAAAAATTTTTTCCATTTTTTAAAAAATTACTCTTGATTCAGTTGACGATCCTTCTCCATTCATTTTAGAATTTAATTTAAATAAATTTAAAAAAAACAAATTTTATTTAAATGTCAAAGTATATTTTTCTAAAATTAGATAAATTATTTAAAATAATGTCAGGCCGACTTTTGCAGACCGAAACATGAGGACCGACACTTAAGTAGAAAAAATAAACTTTTAAGGCGGCATGAGACGGCCACAGTGACCCAATTGCATAGAGGGCAATTGCACAGTAAAGTGTTGTTTTTAAAAGTAAAGGAACTAATGGCGCGTAAGTCGGAACTTAAATGTTTATAAGTATCGGAGCACCACGTTTAGGCGCGCACAGTTAGGCGCGCATGTTTGGGCGCAAGTTGTTTCCAAAATTTTTGTTCTGGGTTTTGTTCTGATTGGGGTCGCTATAGTATAGGTCCACCGAGATCGGAACTCACAATATATACCATTCGATTCGTCTCGCCGAGCTGAGTCTAAATCTAAAATGTTGGGGTCGGTAATTAAAGTAAATAAGTAGCAAATTGCGTAAGTTCTCAAATTGCGTTTTTTGAGATTGCTGGATTTGTTGGCTATAGCCCAGCTCCGTTTTACTATATTAGGATTTGGAGAGATTAAGGTGGATATTATATATATCATATCGGTGAATTAAGGTGGATATAATTGTATTTACTAATTCATTCATTGTCTCTTTCGACACTTCTTGGAACATGGCTTTCCTTAAACCTATCAAATATCTCGCTATCTCATCCTCTTAACTCGACGTTCGGAATTAAAATTTCATCGGGTTCCCGATTTCCTTTTTAACAGACAAGATCCTATTTTAATCAGCTGGATTATTACTTCACCCAATATTAAAAATATATCACTTTGTAAGAACAAAATTAGGTAAGGTTCAAGCATGGTAATACTAAATAGATGTTTAAACCTCATCTTTAACATCTTAAGTTTTAAAAACTGTCCAAAAACCATTAAAAATTTACAAAATTTTATCAAGAAAAAATAATTTATAAAATTACGAAAAATCCACAACTTCAAAACAAAAATTTCAATAAAATTCCTTACAAACAAAATGTTTAGAAATGTTATAAATAAAAGGATTTGTCTCCAAATTAGTTCCAAAGTTCGTTTCTACAGAGCAACATCTTAATACAATATATGGCGTACAATAATTAAAATTGTCTTTTGATAATAAAGCTTTCCCTTTAAAATTAAATTTAAAAATATATTTAAATTTTATCTTTACCAATTTGTTTCCCATTTTGGGTGAAGAAAAAATAAGGAAATTTATTGGTTATTTTATTAGTTGGTGGGTAAACTAATCCACACCCAAATACATCATTATCATTCCAAGAAAATGTTGCAAGTTTAAATTCTTGATCTTTTTCATTTACAATTGCACACTTCCTTGCAACAAATTTAAAACACTTTGTATTATTAACAATACCAATAACCATCGCATTAAAACGATTATTTACTTCTCTTTCCATTTTAAATTTAACCTCAAAATAAAATAAAGAATAATTGAAACAATCTTGAGGCCTTTCAAATGTATTTTCAGCATGAACAACTACATCAATATCTTCACCTAAAATATTTACAAAAATAATTCCTAACTTTAAATCAACCTTTCCCCTCTACACAATTAATAAATTTAATACTCTCATCATTAATTAAATTAATAAATCCATTCCCATTAATACAATTACCAATTGGGTTGCTTTGATTTATACAATTATCGTCACAACCAGTGATGTCAAAGTTCCAGTTCCAGTTCCGGAACTAATTAGTTCTAGTTCCAGTTCCGGAACTAGAACTACGGAACTAACGATTATCTGGAACTAGTTTGGAACTAGAACTACGGAACTAGTAAAAGCTGGAACTAGCTTGGAACTGGAACTACGGAACTAGTAAATGTCTGGAACTAGCTTTGGAACTAGTTCTGGAACTAGTTCTTGGGGGTATATTTTTGAAAAATTTCCTCGAAAATTACCTGCAGCGCGCTGTGATATGGAAGAGATCTGACTACTTGAGCTCCAAAATTCTAAAAATTTTCGCCTGCGGCGCTGAAAAAGCGTATTTTTTTGGCCTACGACCTTAGAAATTCTCAAAATTTTCGCCTGCGGCGCTGAAAACTCCCACAATACTCCGTGTTTTGTCGATTGTCAAGTGTTCCGTGCTGGCATCCGTGCGTGCATCTGTGTCAAGTGCACCCTCCTACAATGACATCTATGTCAAGTGTTGAGTGTTTTAACTTTCAAAAAAATCTTGAAAAGCACTTGACACTCGACACGGACGACTATTAAATGTTGAGTGCAGAGTAGTACGTACCCTTCCTACATTGAGATAAAAAACGGCACGGACCAAAACACTTGACACTCAACGCTCAACACTTAACACGGATCAAGTGGAAGTAGTGTTATGCCTTTGTTAAAATTGAATCTCCTTAAATCCTCCAATCTCCTTAAATCCTCCGTTATCACTCATAATCCTCTTATAACCCAGATATCACCAAAAATATCCCCAGATATCCTTTTAAATCCATTAATCCATTCACATCCTCTAATCTCCCCGTTAAAATTTTTTATGTGAAAATCCCGAACTCCCGTTGGATCCTGCTAAATTTTAGAACGGGATTATCGGAATTACGGGATTAATCCCGCGTATCCTGTCCCGTAAAAAATTTTGAAAAAAATCCCGTTACTGGATACCGTGAATGCGCACACTAAATGATTTTTTAAATTAGGCTACTCCCACAATGACATCCGTGTCGAGTGTTTTGTTGAGTGTTTTGTCGAGTGTCAAGCGCACACTCCCACAATACTCCGTGTTTTGTCGAGTGTCAAGTGTTCCGTGCTGGCATCCGTGCGTGCGTCCGTGTCATGTGCACCCTCCTACAATGACATCCGTGTCAATTGTTGAGTGTTTTAACTTTCAAAAAAATCTTGAAAAGCACTTGATCAACACTTGACACGGACGACTATCAAGTGTTAGCAGTACGTATCCTTCCTATGTACATTGAAATAAAAAAGGCACGGACCATAACACTTGACACTCAACGCTCAACACTTGACACGGATCAATTGAGGGAGTAGTGTTATGCCTTTATTTGTTAAAATTGATAAATCCTTTCATATTCAAAAATTTAAAAATTTGGAACTAGAACTAGCTTGGAACTAGTTCCAGAACTGGAACTGGAACTAAGGAATTTCAAAAATGGAGTTCCGGAACTGGAACTGGAACTACAAAAATTAAAAACCTAGTTCTGGAACTGGAACTAGTTCCAAAGAAATTTTGGAACTTTGACATCACTGGTCACAACATTTAATATTTATTCCAGCAATAGTTTTCCATTTATTTTTTATTTCAATAAAACTCTCAAAAAAATTTTTAAAAATCATTTTTATATTAACTAACCACTACTTTACAAGTTTGTTCAAATTTAATTGTTAAATCAGCAATCTTTTTTTCAAATAAATTATTTATCTGTTAGAAATTAAAATTTAATTATTATTTTAAATATTTTCAAAAAATATTAATTCAGCAATATTATTTACCTTTGAATTTTCGATTTTTCTAAATTGAATTATGTATGTATATATTAAATTATAGAAATTTAGAAAAAATAAAATTTTCAAACCTCTTTAATTTCTTTTAATTCATTTTCAAGAAAAATATTTTTATCTTCAATTATTTTATTTTTATTTTCATTCATGTTCTTCTCTTCCAAAAATTTATTTTCAATTTCTTTAAATTTTTCATTAATTAATTGTTGATGAATTTGTTTTAATTCTTTAATTTTGTTATCATAATCAGAATTTATTTTTTTAGTTTTCTATAAAATATAAAAAATATTTAAATATTAATAACAAAATATTTATTCAACCTCTTTTAATTCATTTTCAAGAAAAATAATTTTCTTTTCAAGATTAACAGTCTTTTCTTTCTCTTCATTAAATTTCAATTGAAGTTCGTTAAAATTAGTTTGAAGTTTTATTATGTCATTACTTTGGTTTAACTTAAATTATTTAAATTTTTTTTTAAATTTCATTCAATATTTCAAAAATTACTTTTAATTCCAAATCAGAATTTGTCAATCCTTCCTCAGCCATTTTTTAGAATTTAATTAAAATATTTTAAAAGAAAACAAGAATTTTATTTAACCATAAAATAATTCTTTTAAAGAAACTAAAATTTATGTAAATTTTATAGAAAATTTTTCTAAACTTTATTTTTAATTTAAAAAGGAATGTAAATGAAGGAAAAACTTTTTAAAGTTAATATTTATATATTGAAGGATTTTTGACTCGGAAAAAGTTTTTATTTGAAAAAGGGAAAGAATTTATGAGAATTTTTGTTGAGGGGAATATTTAAATATTTTTAGATAACAACAGTCTGAACAATACTAATCTTTTCCCCATAGAGATGTACTACATTTTTTAAATATATCAAGCGGAATACCATTCCAGGTTTCCCAAATAAAAATAAAATTTCAACTGAATTTTTTGAAAAATAAATTTTAGTCAATTAAAGGTTTGTTCTGAGTTGTTTTAAAAATTCAAAATCTGTAAACTTTTATCCAATTTCCATTTGTTTATGTTTTTCATTTAATTTTAATAATTCTTTGTTTATTTTTCCTATATTATTTTTGTTAATAATTTTATGATAAAATAAATTGAAAATTAAAAATTAAAAATTAACTATTTATTTTCTAAAAATATTCTACGAAATAAAAATTCAAAATCTGTAATATTAAAAAAAGAGGGCTCGTTCTACTATGTTTTTGTAGAGTTGGCCGGTATCGGGATTCCGACCTAAAATCGTCATCGGTATTATTGATTGATGATATTGATCCCGATACCGACCTCGGGACAAAGAAAGACGAACTTATTTGCATATAGGGCCCTAAATTTTATTTGTATTAATATAATCAAGACATTTTGTCTTCAAATCAAATAAATAAAGTCACACAAAACGACAACTAATTGACACCAATTGTCAACATTGACATACGATTGTGTTCCACACACTTCATTTTGTTTATTTATTTATTTTTTCCAAAGCTGTTTCCGAACGAGAAGAAATTTAAAAAAAAAATTGAAAAAAATAATTTAAAAAAATCTTTGAGCAATTCTCAAGTAAATTGACGTAAATTTATGATGAATGTTCGGCTACCGGTGAGATATTGCATAATTTTGATAGTAGAAGGAACAACAATGAGCAGACGAAAATCTTTAAAATTTTGGTAGGCCAAGAAACCAGATTACATCCTTTTTTGCGCCGCAGGTTAAAATTTTGAGATTCTTGGAAGTACAATAAGCAAAAATTCTCGCATTTCATCCTAAGTTTCTTAGGGGTGTCTTAGGGGTTTATATTTAGCCTCGTTCCTCGGCGAGGATCGAGACCGGTACTCCGAGACCGAGATTAGAAAATTGGCACGGCATCTTGGAGTTTTAAAATTTATTCAAAAAATAGTTTGAAATAAAAAAATTATTTTAACTAAATGAGAAAGAATTAAGTAAATAAAATTATCGAAAGAATCCACAACTTTAAAACAAAAATTTCAATAAAATTCTTTACAAACAAAATGTTTCGAAATGTCATAAATAAAAGGCTTTTTCTCCAAATTATTTCCAAAGTTCGTTTCTACAGAACAACATCTTAGTATAATATATGGACTGTAATAATCGGAATTGTCTTTTGATAATAAAGCTTTCGGTAATAGTGTCGTTTCCCAGCCCCCTTTTTTTCCTCCCAATTTTCTACCCTATGTTTGTACGGAATGGTCAAAATTTCCCCTTTCTTTCATCAAATTTGCCTTTCCATATTTTGCCTAAAAACAATCAAAAAAGATTAATTTTTTATTCATTTCTTTCACAAGGATAAAAAAGTGAGACATGATGCCAAAAATTATAAAAAACATTTTCAATATTGCCAAATCGTTTTCGCCACATAAATTCCGGGAGATAACTTTTATAGGTTTCAGTGTTGTTGCCAGCTTGATCTCTGAATTTTCGTTTATAAGTTGACCACAATGATTCAATGTTCTGTGTATGGACATTAGGAAAGGCAAATTTGGAAAGGCAAATTTTTTTTTTGGAAAGGCAAATTTGATGAAAGAAAGGGGAAAATTTGACCATTCCGTACAAACATAGGGTAGAAAATTGGGAGGAAAAAAAGGGGGCTGGGAAACGACACTATTACCAAGCTTTCCCTTTAAAAATTAAATTTAAATACAGATTTAAGCTTTATTCTTACCAATTTGTTTTCCATTTTGGGTAAAGAAAATATAAGGAAATTCATTAACTATAGTTGGAGGATAAACTAATCCACATCCAAAAACATCATAATCATTCCAAGAAAATGTTGAAAGTTTAAATTCTTCTTCTTTTTCATCTGTAATTATACCATTTTTTGGAAGAAACCTATTCCATTTAGTATTACAAAGTCCAATAACCATCCAATTTAAACAATTATTTAATTCTCTTTCCATTTTACATTTAATTTCAAAATAAAATAAAGAATAATTAAAACAATTTTTTGGCCTTCTAAATAAAACTTCGGTATAAACAGCAGCCTCAATATCTTTCCCTAAAAATTTACAAAAATTAATTTTAAAATTTTAATTAAACCTTTTCCCTCAACACAATTATAGTATCTAATATATTCATCACTAATTAAGTTAATCAATCCATTCCCTTTAATACAATTACCGTTTGGTTTGTCTGTATTTATACATTTATCTTCACAACATTTAAAATGTTCGGAAATATTCCATTTATTTTTAATTTCAACAAAATTCTTTTAAATAATAATTTTCAAATAATTTTTATATTAAACTAACCACTACTTTACGAGTAACATTATTTAATTGTTCAAATTTAATCGTTAAATCACTAATCTTTTTCTTAAATAAATTATTTACCTTTTATTACAAATTTCTATTAATTTAGAAAAAATAAAATTTTTAAACCTCTTTCATTCCCTTTAATTCATTTGCAAGAATTTTATTTTCCAAATTAAAATTCTTTTCCTTCTCTTCATTAAATTTTATTTGAAGTTCTATTAAATCCTTACTTTGGTTTACTAACTTAAATTATTTAAATTTGTTTAAAATTTCATTCATTATTTCAAAAATTACTTTTAATTCCAAATCAGAATTTGACAATCCTTCTTCAGCCATTTTTTAGAATTTAATTAAAATATTTAAAAAAAAATTTTATTTAAGTGATTAACTATAAAATATCTTTTACAAAAAACAATGTTTATGTAAATTTTATAGAAAATTTTTCTAAATTTAATTTTTAATTTAAAAAGGAATCTAAATGAAGGAAAGAAAAATTTTGAAAATTAATACTTATATAATTGAAGCATTTTTAGCTCAGAGAAAGTTTTTTAAAATGGAAGGTTTTATTTATGAGAATATATGTTGAGGGAAATAAATATTTTAGAGAACAACAGTCTGAACAGTCCCAAACAAACTTTTCCCTCATAAAGAATACTATCACATTTCTATACAGAATTTTAACACCTTTTTAAAACTGAATTTCATAAAATGAAGCCCCAGAAAAGAGTCGAACATCGGCCCGGTTCGAAAACCCCACCCCTAAATGGAAGCCTTGAAAGTCAGAAAAAGTTACATGGAGTTATTATGTATTTCTTATACACTGTAAAAAGAAAAATACGGAGAGCAAAAAATGTGTCAAAACTTAGTATTACTTAAAATCTCAATAAAATTCTTAAAGAATTAAATATTTTGAAATTTTATAGACAGGGAAAGATTGTAAAGGAATTTCAATAAAATTCTTTCGCTTCTAGGTATAAATTGTATTTATCTTGCATATTTTGGTATTTTTCATCCATATTTTTCATTTTTTAAAGCAAAATTCTCATCCTTAGTAATCATATAAAAGCAAAGCAAAAATTAACAAATGTTTATTTTACTTATTCTCGATATCTCGAAGTTTTAAAGATAATTCAAAAATTGTTTAAAAATAAAAGAAATGAGTAAAAATTAAATAAAATTAATGAAGAATCCCCAACATCTAAACAAAACTTTCAATAAAATTCTCTAAATTCTAGCTGATTGTATTTAACGTCATAAATAAAAGGATTAGACTCCAAATTATTTCCAAAGTTTGCTTCTACAGAACAACATTGTAATACAACATATGGATAATAATAATCAGACCTTTTCTTTAATAATAATGCTTTCCCTTTAAAAATATTTTTAGATAATTTTTTTTTAATTTTATCTTTACCAATTCGTTTTCCATTTTGGGTAAAGAAAATATAAGAACATCTAGTTTTTTTGTCAGATGGAGGATAAACTAATCCACATCCAAAAACATCATTATCATTCCAAGAAAATGTTGGAAGTTTAAAATTTAAATTGTCTTTCATAAATGTTCCATTTTTTGGAAGAAATTTAAAAGATTTATTGTTACAATCTTTAAGACCAATAACCAACCAACAATTATCCAATTCTCTTTCCATTTTACATTTAATTTCAAAATAAAATAAAGAAAAATTGATACAATTTTGAGGTCTTTTAAATGAATTTTCAGCCTGAACAACGACTTGAATATCATTATCTAAAATGTACAAAAATTAATCCTAAAAATGTAAAACTCAATTTTGCCCCCCCCCCTTTTCCTTCATCAAAATATTAAAAAATGGTCAGTCAGACATAGATTATAGAACTCATCGAGCTGAGTCGAATGACACCAAAATCAGCGTGATTAGACTTTCGCCCTTATGGTTGTTCAATTTTCAGGGGTCTGTATCTCGGTCAAATCAAGTCCGATTTTTTTGATTTTGGTGAAATTCGTCTCAGCTCGACAAGTTCTATAACCTAGGTCTGACTGACCATTTTTTAATACTTTGATGAAGGAAAAGGGGGGGGGGCGAAATTGAATTTTACCCCTGAAAATTTTAATTCAACCTTTGCCTTCCACACAATTAATATATTTTATATTCTCATCATTGATTAAATTAACATAACCATTTCCCTCAATACAATTCCCCAATTGGGTTGACTGTATTTATACAATTAGTTTCACAACATTTATATTTTTCACAAATATATTTCCATTTATTTTTAAATTCAACAAAACTCTTAAAAAATTATTTTTAAAAAACATTTTTATATTTAACTAACCACAACTTTACAAGTTAAAAAATTTACTCGTTCCAATTTAATTGATAATTCCTCAATCTTCTTTTCAAATAAATTATTTGCCTCTTCAATTTGTTTTTCCAAAGAATTTATTTTTTCATCTTTTTGATTATTAACTTGATTTAAACAAATACTTTCATTTGCAGCTTCCGATTGCAAAACAACTTTTTGTTTAGAATTTTGTTTTAACTCTTCAATTTCATTTTTATGCTCAGACTCGAGTTTTTGAATTTTCTAAAATTATTTATTAAATTGTGGAATTTTAGAAAATTTTTTCATTTAATTTAGAAAACTAAAAATTTCCAAACCTCCTTCATTCCCTCTAATTCATTTTCAAAAATTTTCTTTTCAAAATTAAAATTCTTTTCTTTCTCTTCAATTAATTTTGTTTGAAGGTCGATAAAATTATTTTGATGTTTTATCAAATAATTTTGGATTAACTTAAATTATTTAAATTTATTTTTTTATTAATTTCCCAAAAATTACTATTAATTCCAAAACAGAAGTTGGCACTTCTTCGGTCATTTTTTTGAAATTTAATTAAAATATCTTAAAAGAAACAAAGATTTTACTTGAATGATTAAGTACTAAAATAATAAAATTAATAACTTAAAATAGTCAATTTTAGAAAAAAATATTTAAAAAAACTGAAGAAAATATTCAAAAAAATACTACTTATATTTTGAAGAAATTCAGGGGCAGTTTTATAAAATAATACTTATGTTGGAAGATGGGGAAGAATTTATGTATGGGAATATTTGTTGAGGGAATACATATGTATGTATGTTGTGCATGGCACAGCTAGTATACGGTCTTCCACAATTCTAAAAATTTCCGCAAATGGCACTTAAAAATTAAAAAGCATGTGGCTATCGGGGGATTTAAATAGGTTAAATTAAATTTGAAGAGATATACGGGATAATTAAAGGAGGAATTAAAGGGAATATCGAGGAATTTACGCTCTCCTAACTTTTTCCACCTAACTTTTTCTGTTTTTCTAGATTCCTAGTTAGGGGTGGGGTTTTCGAACCGGGCCGATGTTCGACTCTTTTCTGGCCTCATTTTTATGAAATTCAGTTTTAAAAAGATGTGTTAAAATTTTTTACAGAGATGTGATAGTATTCTTTATGAGGGAAAGGTTTGTTGGAGTGTTCAGACTGTTGTTATTTAAAATATTTCCCTCAACAAATATTCTCATAAATAAAACCTTCCATTTTAAAAAACTTTCTCTGAGCTAAAATGCTTCAATTATACATATAAGTATTAATTTTCAAAAATGTTTCTCCTTCAATTACATTCATTTTTAAATTAAAAATAAAGTTTAGAAAGATTTTCTATAAAATTTACATAAATTTTAGTTTTTTTAAAAAGTATTTTACAGTTAATCAGTTAAATAAAATTCTTGTTTTCTTTTAAAATATATTTTAATTCAATTCTGAAAAATGACCGAATATAGACAGAAATTTAATGAAGAAAAGCAAAAGACTTCAAATCTTGAAATTGAATTAAAGGAAATGAAAAAGGTGTGAAAATTTTATTTTTATAAATTAATTTTATAAATTAAAAGGTAAATAATTTATATGAAAAAAAGTTTGCTGATATGACAATTAAATTTGAGCAATTAAATAATGTTACTTGTAAAGTTGTGGTTAGTTTAATTAAATATAAAAATAAATAATTTTTTATTGAGAAATTTGTTAAAATTAAAAATAAATGGAAATATATTCCTGAAAATTTTAAATGTTGTGAAAATAAATGTATAAGTACAAACAAACCTAGTGGTGTTTGTATTAACGGAAATGGATTTGTTAATTTAATTAGTGATGAATATATTAGATACTATAATTGTGTGGAGGGGAAAGGTTATTTTCAAATTTTAAAATTATTTTTTGTAAATTATTAGGTAAAGATATTGGTGCTGCTGTTCATGTTGTAAATCAATTTAAAAAACCACAAAATTGTTTTAATTATTCTTTGTTTTATTTTGAAATTAAATGTAAAATTGAAAGAGAGTTAAATAATTGGATGGTTATTGGTCTTTGTAATACAAAGAGTTTTAAATTTAATGCAAAGAATTGTGCAATTGGAAATGAAAAAAATGAAGAAATTAAACTTTCCACATTTTCCTGGAATGATAATGATGTTTTTGGATGTGGTGTAGTTTACTCTCCAACTATAGTTAATGAACTTCCTTATATTTTTTTCACACAAAATGGGAAACAAATTGGTAAAAATAAAATTTAAATATATTTTTAAATGTAATCTTTAAAGGGAAAGCTTTATTGTTAAAGGATAATTTTGATTATTATGAACTATATGTTATATTAAGATGTTGTTCTGTCGAAACAAACTTTGGAAATAATTTGGAGACAAAGCCTTTTATTTATGATATTTTTAAATATTTTGTTTGTAAGGAATTTTATTGAAATTTTTGTATTGAAGTTGTGGATTTTTCGTTAATTTTAACTATTTCTTGATAAAATTATTTTACTTTTAAACAATTTTTGAATAATTTTTAAAACTCCAAGATATTAAAGATAAGATAAAATAAATCTATGCTATCCTTCCTTTTGTTTTTACATCCATTGACATTGCGCCAATTTTGATTAAACTTGAATCACTGTCTATATAGGTCTTCCGGGTCAGTAGGTCTTCAGGGTGTAGGTCCTCAGGGTGTAGGTCTTGGGGGTGTAGTTCTTCAGGGTTGACCCCCTTAAAAGAAGCAAAGTTTTAGCACATAAAAAGCGTCATAATAACTTCATAAAAATTATTTGAAATATTTAAATATTTTCAATAAACTAATAAACGTCGCGCAAAGAAAAATATTTGATTTAAAGACTCAGAGAGAATTAAAGGTTCTAGAGAAAATTAATTTTATTTAACATCGTTCTCAAAGTAATCGGAAATTTATTAATTTTTACATTTCTTCGCCAAACATTTTTAAGAAAATAACCTAAAAATTAAACAAAAGGTATGATTAATCAAGAATGACAAAAATCATGGTAATACATAAATAGATATGTTTTCCAAAAAAAACCTTTAAAAATTAACAAAATTTTATCAAGAAAAAATAATTCATAAAATCAAAAAAATCCTCAACTTCAATACAAAAATTTCAATAGAATTCCTTACAAACAAAATGTTTCGAAATATCATAAATAAAAGGCTTTGTCTCCAAATTATTTCCAAAATTCGTTTCTGCAGAACAACATTGTAATACAACATATGGCTGGTAGTAATCAAAATTATCTTTTGATAATAAAGCTTTCCCTTTAAAATTAAATTATACAGAGTCAATCTTTATTTTTACCAATTTGTTTTCCATTTTGTGTGAAGAAAATATAAGGAAATTCTTCGGTTATTTTATCAGTTGGAGGGTAAACTAATCCACACCCAAAAACATCAAAATCATTCCAAGAAAATGTTGAAAGTTCAAATTCTTCATCGTTTTCATTTATAATTACACACTCTTTTGCTATAAATCTAAAACACTTATTATTATCACCAACACCAATAACCATCCAACAATTATCCAATTCTCTTTCAAATTTACATTTAATTTCAAAATAAAATAACGAATAATTAAAACAATTTTTTGGACTTTTAAATGAATTTTCCGCATCAACAATAGCTTCTATATCTTTACCTAAAAATAATTACAAAAATTAATCCCAAAATTTTAAGCCAACCTTTCCCCTCCACACAATTATAGTATCTAATATATTCATCATTAATTAAATTAATAAATCCATTTCCTTCAATACAAACACCACTAGGTTTGTCTGTATTTATACATTTATTTTCACAACATTTATCATCTTCAGAAATATATTTCCATTTATTTTTAATTTCAACAAAATTCTTAAAAAATTTATCTAAAATAATTTTTGTATTAAACTAACCACTACTTTACAAGTAACATTATTTAATTTTTCCAATTTAAGATAAGACTCGAGTTCTTGATTTTTCTAAAATTATATGTATATTAAAAACTGTATTTAATTTCCAAACTTCTTTCATTTCTTTTAATTCATTTTCAAGAATTTTCTTTTCAAGATTAAAATTCTTTTCCTTTTCTTCAAGAAATTTTGTTTGAAGGTCGATAAAATTATTTTGAAGTTTTATTAAATGATTACTTTGGTTTAACTTAAATTCAAAATCAGAATTTGACGATCCTTCTCTCCATTCATGTTTAGAATTTAATTAAAATATTTAAGAAATAACAAAGTTTTATTGTTAAAGTATAGAACACTAAAATTAAATAAATTATTTAAAATAATAATTAAGCAAATTTACAAAATGAAGCTTATTTTTAATTATGAAAGGTAAATGAGGAAAAATTATATTTTTTATCATATTAAAGGATTTTTAATTCAGAGGCAGTCTTATTAAATAGTATATATACTTATGTATATGTATTATGTTGAAAAAATGGGAAAAATTTATTTGTGGGAATATTTGTTGAGGGAATACATAAATATATAGTATTTTAAATAAATTTTTAAATAATACAGAATATGTTTAAAAATTTTCCTTTCTAATTAAAAAACGCCTAGTGTTGTTTTATACGCTGTGACGGGGCAGAACTTCGAATGACAAAACTTCGTCCGGACAAAACTTCGGATGACTTCGTCCATAGAGAAAAATATGCATTTTCAATAGTTTGGGGTCTTTTAGACGTGACCATATAATGGGCAAATGTGTTATATTACGAGCAAATTTGTTTTAATTACGGAGAAGGTTGTTCCAACTAGTGTTCGACAAATGGATTTTACCGGTACCGGATTCCGCATACTTTTATTCATCTTCCATTTTTTATACTTTTCATTTAATCTTAATAATTCTTAGAATTAAATAAATTTATTTTTCTTATATTCTTTTGTAAAATTTAATGAAAAAAAACATTCTTATTTCAAAATTAAAAATTAAATTTTTATTCTCTAAAAATAAGCATACAAAATATAAATAACAAAGAAATCTTATTTTTAAAAAAGAGCTCGTTCTACAATGTTTTTAGGAATGTTTTTATATTCAAAATAACAAAAAAAACAAATGACTTAGCAAAAAATTAAAAAAAAAATTGCAATATTTTGTTGCTTTTTAAGCAAATAAAAAATTTAAAAATCCCAAAAAATATATATTTTTATTAACAAAATTTAATTTATTTAAAAAATATTGTCGATGAGCAAAAGCAAAAATAGTAAAGCTTAATCGGATTTAAAAAAATATGAAATCGTAGAAAAACTGAATAAGAACAGTAAAAAGTGAACAAGAGTAAAAAAGTGAGAAATCGAATTGCTTTTTAAAGGAAAAAAATATGTAAAGTCAACAATTGTGAGAAAAATTAAATAGCTTTTAGAAAAAGCAACTAAAGATTAATTTTAATTTAAAGTGAAAATATGTGATGCTAAGTGTGAATCATTGTTTTTATATTTTTTATTCTATTTCAAAATGCAATTTTGACACTGCCCACGTCGGAGTCGATTTTATTTTGGAGTTGGAAAAAATATTTTCTTTTGATTTGTAAAGAAATGTCGAGTAGTTCCATGGCTTGTTGATGGAAGGTTTGAAGGGATGCGGTAGGGATTTGGTATATGAAGAGACATTAACGAAGGTGGTTTCCAAGCATTGGATTTGGTTGGCATATTGTTTCCATAAAAATTTGGATTAAGATTTTTATAATTTTTAGTAGAGTAAACTTGCCCGTCTCTTTTAATTAGAACAGCAACAGGCAAAGGATTTTTCTTAGCCATTTGTGTCGGGTCGTTTATTAAGTTGTTAAATGTAACGTTTAATTTTTTCTTGTTGTTAGGTTGTTCAGGTGCGAGTATAGGAGGGCGGTCCGGTTTGAGTTGGTAATTGCTATTTGCTTCTTTATTTCCGTTGTCAATGTTGGGGGCTGGTTCCGCAATTTTTGTTTCAAGTTGTGATGATTCTGTTGTTGGAATATGTTCAATTTCCGGTTTTGGAGAAGCGGGGTCAGAATATTCGGAGGCTAGGGATAAAGTTGGTGAAGGGGGATTTTGAGTAATTTTATTGGGGTCGTTCAGATTTAAATGTTGCATGATGATTTCAATGGATGTTTTGGGTTTTATTTTAGATTTAGGCATACAGCTATTCTTTCCTTTTAAAAAGCTTTAAAAATGGTAAGTTTTAATAAATGATTAAATTTAAATTTTATTTACAAATTTTATATAATATGTACAATTTTAATGTATTTCGCTTATTTTAATGCGTGGGGCTTAATTGCGACGCTATTTGGCGCAGGGTTTGCAGTTCAATGCTAGTAAGGGGAGGATTTTGCTCATTATTACTTTCCTCCCGATGATTTGTAATTTTAAATTTTTGGTATAGCTTCATTATGTAATGTGTGGTTAGCAAAAGTATCGTTATTCCGAATAAGCCAATGGAGGTTAATAGAATAGCGCTAACATCTGGGTTTTCCATGAAGTAGGAAGCAAGGTAATCTAGGCCAATAAAGGCAGCGGAAGACGCAAGGATACTAGCGGAAGTTTTTCCTGTAAATTTTGCAGCTTTGCGTAAGTTGTGACTGCTAGAACGTATTTTGTATTTTCCCGCTTCAATAATCGGGGAGCAGAAAAGAATTAATAAGATTATAGCCATGAGCGTTGGAGGTGGGGTCCAGTGGTTTCGGACATTAGGGCGTAAAAGTTTTTTAATTTTTAGAATAATTAACGTGAGGACGCAAGTAAATATGCAAGCTAATATAATAATAAACATCAAGAATGAATAATTAAATTTGTTTTCGTTAATGGTTATGAAGAAGTTGTTTGAAATTAATTCTAAAGAAATAATAGAGCCCATTATAATTTTAAAATGGCTGGTTAAAAACTAAAAATGTAGGTGAGAAATTAAAATGTAAATGAGAGAATAAAAGGCAAATGTGAGAGAAATTGTTTTATTTTTATAAAGGCGAGGACTTTATTGTTTAAAAAGTTTAAAGTTGTTATTGTAAATATTTTCAATGTAACTTATCCTTTATGTGTGCACGACTGTCCCATCTGCCTCAATGTTGGGGGAAGAGCAATTTCTTTCTTTGCTTTCATTTTCTGTCTCTAGTGGTAGGAGGTGGTGTACACTTCGTTCAATGAAACGACCCTTCCCCAGAGCAGAGACAATTCTTACTTTGGCTTTATCGGGCTGGTTGTAATAATTTTTAAATACTTCGATTATAATCCCAACCATCCAACTTGATTGTGGTTGGTTTTGGTCTGCTATCAGCACCAAATCGCCAATGTTTGGTATTCTTTGTTTCTTTGGTGTAATTTTCTCATACCTTTCCCGCAACAGAGATAAATAGTCATTTTTCCATTGAGACCAAAAATATTTACTTGCATAGCAAAGTTTGGACCAAAGATTTAATAAATGAGAAGGGTCGCTGGGAGGTAAAGGATTATAGTTAGGATCGTTGATATTATCTACATCTGGGAATGGTATAGGTTGAATTTTTCTTAATGGTTGTAAAAAGTTTAAAGGGCAAAGCGGAAGTGGATCGCTTGGATTGGATTTGTCATATGTTATCGGCCTGCTGTTTATTACTGTAGAAATTTCTTGAATGCATGTGCGTAAAGAATTTAGGGGTGCAATTTTTGGAAAAATGCCTTTTGAGAGTGCTCTTTTTAAATGTTGTTTGATAGTGGCCATGTAACGTTCGTAATATCCACCTTTCCAAGCCGCCATCGGACAGCGGAAATTAAATTTTATAGCGCTAAACTTTGGGTCAGATTGCGCGGCGTGAGACGCCAGTACTTTCTTGGCATGTTTAAATGTAGGAGCGGAATCACAAAAAATAGTTTTTGGATCGTAATTTGCGAAAAATCTTCTCAAAGTTTCAAAAAATGACTGTGTAGTAAGGTCGGGGTCCACGTCTAAATAAATTGCACGAGTAACGAGACAGACAAAAACAGCTATCCAAACTTTATTTTTCTCGCACTTTTTATTATAACGCCTTGCTGTGGCACTTTTGGCGGTAAATTCGGAATATGTGTGTACGTAAACAGGACCACAGAAGTCTAGTCCAACAAAGGTAAAAGGGGGTGCGGGATTGACGCGTTCCGTAGGGAATGGCGGATAATTTGGTAAGTCGAAAGGTTTAGCAGTGAATTTTCGACAAGTAAAGCATAATTGGTGCAAAACGTGTGTTACCGTCCTCCGGCCTGAGGTTATCCAAAATTTACGCCTTATTGTTGAAAGTGTTTGATTTGGGCTAGCGTGTTGCAGCAAAAGGTGCGTTTCGTAAATTATAATTTTTGCAAGGTCAGATTTAGCCGGTAAATAAATGGGCTCTCTAGCTGATAGGGGTAAGCAACTTTTAGTCAGTCGCCCTTTACACCGAAGCAATTCGTTTTCATCTTTATATATACCTAAAGCAGAACAAATAGATTCATTTGGTGGCGCAATATTTTGCTCAACTTTTATGAGAATTATAATAGCCGCATTAATTTCATTTTGATTGATTTTAAGTAGAGTTGGGCGGGATCGGGATCCCGACGTAAAATCGGGATCGGGATTTTGGAATGATGATCCCGATCCCGGTCCCGATCCCGACTGCGGGATCGGGATTGGACGAAATCGGGATCGGGATTCGGAGTAATGATCCCGATCCCGGTCCCGATCCCGACTCGGGATCGGGATTGAAAAATCGGGATCGGGAATTAGTTAAAAAAAATTTTCAAAATTTAAATTTTTATTTACATTGCATATACCTCAATATAATTCCATAATTTTCATCTGCTGTGCTGAAATATTGATTTTAAGTCCCAGCGCGCATTTGTTCTTGGCGTATCAGGGATTAAGGAGGAGGGATAAAGTATTAACGATAAGGTGATTCTGATGGATTAAGAGGGATATCGTTGATTAATGAGATATTGGGATCTAGATGGACATCTAGGATATCCATTATATCCGTTCAAATCCATTCCGTCGATAGGTTTATAAATGAGTCTCTTCTTATTCACCGCCGGAGGCAAAAATTTTGAAAAATTTCGAAGATTCTCAAGCCAAAATCTTCATTTTTAGCGCCGCAGGCGAAAATTTTGAAAATTTTGGATGGCGTAGAAGCCAAATTGCTTTATTTTCAGCTCATTAATATATATTTTCAATAATTTATAAAATCCCGATTTCATCGGGATCCGATTGCTAATCCCGATCCCGGTCCCGATCCCGGCTCGGGATCGGGATCGGCCAAAACCGGGATCGGGATTTGTCTTTCGGGTTCGGGATCAGAAAAATCGGGATCGGGATTCAAAAAAACCGGGATAATCCCGCCCGATCCCGACCGGGATCCCGATCCCGCCCAACTCTAATTTTAAGGGAAGGGGAAATGAAATTTTTAAGAAGGCTTTCTTTTTTGTTTTTAATTTTTGCAATAAAACGCAAGGTGTAAGCGGTTACTCGGAGTAATTTGGGCAGGCGAGAGTAGCGAGAGATGTTAATAAACGATTCTGTTTGCGTTACTGTATTACAAAATGAGAATATTTCTTTTTGGGGGCTATTTTCTAAATTACTTTTAAATTTTTCAGAAGAGAAATTTTTTACAAATTTATGTGTAGGCCATTCGTTGGACAACAGCCATAAAGGCCCATGCCAATACATTTGATTATTTTGAAAGGAGTCGACGTCATTTTCCCCTCGGCTTGCCAGATCAGCAGGATTGGAGTCTCCTGTAACATGTCCTACCTCTAACTGATCAGTTTGTCGTATTTCTTTAATTCTGTTGTTTACAAACACGTCATTTATTTGTTCATCGTTGTTGAGCCAATTTAACACAGTGGATGAATCAGTCCACAGAAAGAGTGTTTTATCTAGGTTAATTGAAAAGGAGAGCTGTTTTTTAAGAAAATTTAATGCACGTACTCCAATTAAAACCCCTAATAATTCAAGACGTGGTATAGTATAAGGGGACTTTTTTGATTTTGTTTTTGGTTTCACTTTTGTTTTGCAAAATATTAAATTTGATTCAATTATATTTTTTGTTTGTTCAACGGAACGGAGGTATATAGTGACTGCAAAGGCTATTTGGGAAGCATCGGTGAATGCGTGTAGTTGAAATTTAATATTTTTTGAGTTGAGAGAAAGGCATTTGCGAGGAAAGGAGATTGTGGTAGATGTCCAATTTTTAATTATTTTTGCCCATTCAATTTTTGCAGTGGCAGGAATTTCTTCGTCCCAAGTTAAGGCTGGATTTATAGCCCACAAAGATTGCATAAAAATTTTAATAGGGAGAAGTAACGGGCCTAATAAGCCCAAAGGGTCGTAGTGTGAGGCCAAGAATGCGAGGATTTGCCTTTTATTAATTTTTTGTTCAGTATATTGGTTTAATGCCAAGGAAAGCTCATCCATGCTTGTATCCCATGAAATCCCCAAAAATTTTTGTTTATTGCCTATTAATTTATAAGAGTTTGGCAAATGCTCGATCGCCTTTTCTTCATTGCTGGCAAATTCTCTAAGGGGCATTGATGCTTCGTTAAAAATATTTATAGCTTCCAAACACTTTTGTTTAGCCTCGTCAATTTTTATAGCGGAGAATGATATGTTATCGACGTATATATTTTGAGCTATTTCTTTTGAAAGGGTATTTTTGTATTGATTTAGGTGATGGGTTATAGTCGCGGCCAATAAATAAGGACTGCAGGTAAGGCCAAAGGACACCCTGGTGAACCGATAGCATTGAATGTTTTGACTGCTAAATGGCTTGTATATAGTTTTTAGCCAGAGGAACCTGTTCGCATCTCGATGCTCAGGTGTTATTTTAATTTGCAGAAAGGCTTTTGCAATATCGCAGACAACGACTATTTTTGGCAGCCTAAATCGTAGAAGAACGCCTATCAAATCATTCATAAGCATGGGGCCTGGAAAGAGCAAATCGTTTAGTGAAGGGGAATTTTTCGATTCTCGTGCCGAACCGTCGTAAACTATACGCAATTTATTTTTGTCAGCCTTAAAGACGGGTTGATGTGCCAAGTAATGCAAGGGAGAGGAATGAATTTTTATGTCTTTTACCTCCTCTATTATGCCCAAATCTAATTGCTCTTTTATTATGGAATCATATCTCTTCAAATTTTCGAAATTTTTGTTCAAGGAATTTATGGTTGAACGTAAACGTCCCCATGCTAAGCCGAAGTTTGAGGGGAGAATAATTTCTTTCGGGTCGCTGCGGAAAGGCAAGTTTACTTCATATCTGTCGCCCACCTTTTTAATTGTTTTAATAAAATTCCTGTGTACAGCATCACCTTCCAATTTCTCGTCAATTTTGGGCTCAGAAATGCCAATATTTTCCAATGAGAAGAATTGGTTTATTTGTTGACCACAGTTGCTGTTTGGGTCAGAAATTGTGGCATTAGTAAAATAAGAATTATGATTTTTATAAATTGATTGTCGTCTCGGATTATTTGTCTTGAACTGTGATTTGCCAGCTATTAGGGGGCCTAATAATGTTTGTACTAAATGATACCCGTTCGGCAATTTTGAGACAGGAATAGGTTCAATATCGTAATATATATCACTACCCAAAAGTACAATAGGGGATTTCCACTGTATTAAAAGTTCCGCAGGTATATTTTCTGGCGAAATTTGTTGCGGATGCAGATTTGCCATAGGTAAAGGGTGGGTGAGGAAATTAAGCGTAGTAGCAGAAATGTTAAGGGTGCGTCCGTTAATTAATTGTATGCCAAAGTTAGTTGAATAAGCAGGGGATTGTGTGCAATTTTGTTGGTTAAAAACCCCTATTTGAATATTTATTGGGTTGAGCGTTAGTTTTAAGGCTTGAGCGGCACTAGCTAGAATATAAGAATTAGTACTTCCATCATCCAATAAGCACGGTACCGTTATGTTTAAATTAGGGTTATTAGGGTTAAATATTTTTCCAAAAACGCATTTTAGCAGTACCGGATAAGCAATTGAGGAGAGAGTACTAATCGAATTCGCAGGCGTCTGCTGAAGTGCATGGGCAGAAAATTCGTCAGCCCTTTTTAATTCTAATCCAATTTCGTTGGAGGTGCCCTGAATATTATTGGTAACCGGTAGGGTAATTTGATTATTATTTTTTGCAGGGTTTTCAGTTACGTAATTGTTGAAACGATTATTCCCCGGATTGTTATATTTTTTAGTTTGCGTTACAGAGTTATTGGGCGTAAATTGGGCATTTTGATTAGTATTGTTTTTAGAAAAAATTTTACTGCAAAGGGGGCGCGGATGATTGCCTTGACATTTTCTACAGGTGGACGGTTTAGGGCAATCACGAAAACTGTGTCCCGCTTGTAAACATTTTCCGCACCTATTCAATTCTCGCAAACGTCCAATGCGAGATTTGAAGTCCGTATAGACGTCGCAAAATGTTGTTATATGGCTTAAATTATTGCAAAAAAGGCAGGGCAATCTCGAATTGGCATTATTATTTTTCTGTTGCGTAGTTTGGTTAGTGAAATTGAATGAAGAATTTGGTGCAGGAGAAGTATTCACCTGTTTATTAAAAGAGGGGGAATTTCTATTACTTACGGGCACATTGTTGCGCAGTGGCATAGCCTTGTATGGGTGGACGGCATTAATATCCTCTCTTCTTTTTCTAATACTTTTCAAACATTCTTTCAAGTCGTCGGTAGTCCAGCGTCCAGCAAGGTGTTCTTTTGTCTTAAATATTTCTTCTAACACAAAATTTGGTAGTTTGGCTTCAATGTCCATAAATATTGATGGGACATTAGGATCAGAATTATGTTGTTTGAATTGAATGAGTATTGATTCAAGACTATCGGTTAAAAGCGCCAAGTCCTGGTTAAAAAATTCTCCCTTTCTCACAAAGGGAAGGGTTTTAATTGCTTGATAGAGGCTTCGGATAATCTCCTCTTTATTATTAAATTTGCTTTCTAACAGGTGGATTGCTTGGCCATAGGAATCGTCAGTAATTGGTAATGATTCGATTAGGCAAAGAGCAGGACCGTTTAGGCAGGATTTTAGGTACGAAAGCTTTACTGCATCGGAAAGAGTTGCCAGTTTTCCAATAGAGGCATTAAATTGGTTCCAAAATGAGAGGAATTCTGCGGATTTTCCATTAAAGGTCGGCAAAGCCATGCGTGGTATATGGGCGTGAGAAGCTGATTGAGAGGAAACGGAAGGGAGGGCTCCTTCTAAAATTTTTTGTGCCGAACGTAACTGGCGTTTGTATTGTTTCAAATGATTTAGGGTTTCAATATAAGGGTATTGTGCGACGAATTGGTCAAAAACTGTATTATCCGCCAATCTTTCGGGACCTGTCATGCTGCTTCTAAGAGACATCCAATTATTGTGGGTGTGCGAGAGGTCGTCTGCAAGTTCGCAAATATTTTGATTTTCTAAGCATAAGTCGGACAAAAGGGCGTTAATGGATTCGTAAAAGTGATTATCGCTTTGAGTGGGGCCTTTTATTGGCAAAGCGAAATGCTTAGTATTTTCAAGCGCAAAGGTGGCATCCTGGAATAAACCCTGAAGTTCTGTACGAAAGGCCTGGGACATATCGTCACCGGCTGAGCTGTTGCTTTTTAAGCAAATAAAAAATTTAAAAATCCCAAAAAATATATATTTTTATTAACAAAATTTAATTTATTTAAAAAATATTGTCGATGAGCAAAAGCAAAAATAGTAAAGCTTAATCGGATTTAAAAAAATATGAAATCGTAGAAAAACTGAATAAGAACAGTAAAAAGTGAACAAGAGTAAAAAAGTGAGAAATCGAATTGCTTTTTAAAGGAAAAAAATATGTAAAGTCAACAATTGTGAGAAAAATTAAATAGCTTTTAGAAAAAGCAACTAAAGATTAATTTTAATTTAAAGTGAAAATATGTGATGCTAAGTGTGAATCATTGTTTTTATATTTTTTATTCTATTTCAAAATGCAATTTTGACAATTTTAAGGAATGTAAATATTTAAATTAAATTATGAGAGAATTTTGTTGGTGGTTATTTAATTTAAAAATATAGGAAAAAGGAAGAAGTGCTTTGAAGAAAGTCCTAACCTCTATTTTACTTTTGATTTCCCATCCAAAATCCAGACACAAGGAAATCTTCCCCTGTTCAGAAATCTCAAAAAAATTTTTAAAGTAAAAATAGAAATTTAAGTAAATCTCAAAATAGAAGTAAAACCTTGAGAAATAAACTTTAAATTATAAAAAAGCAAAAAAAGAAACTGGGAAAAAATATTTTTAATAAAAAAGTTGAAGGCATCTGAGACCTTTGGGCATATTGTAATTGCTGGCAATTCCCCCCCCCCCTCTAAAAAGCGGGCACTTTACAAGTGCCTAAGGACTTTTTTAAATTATTTTTAGTTATTAAGAAATCGTCAAATCTTTAAATGTTTATCGATAAATTAGAAAAAGTATGTGTTGTACAGGAGTGATTATATAAATATATAGTTGAGATTAGAAGAATGCCTATTGAATAAAGTATTTGACTATTATTTAGTATTGCCAAATATAGTACTATTTAACAAGTATTAACTGATATATTTTGCTAATCTCAACTATTTAAAATTGAATTACCAAAAAAGAAAGTTTTTTATATTGTAAATAACTTTAAAACATTTTCAAATTCTTTTAAATCCATTAATTATCATAAGCAGCTTCATGCTTTCCAATGTCATAAGTGAAAGGCTTGGTATCATCCATCCCAAAGTTGACCTCTGCATCGCAATTCTTAATGATGATGTGTGGAAGTAAATCAACATCTTCTGACATCAGAATTGTCTTGTCTTAAAAATTTGATTTAAATTTTTGAGGTAATGAGAAATGGGTTAGATTTGAACAATTTTATGAACCAATTAATTTTGTGTGACACTGAACCAGAGTTGTTTCGAAATTGCCAGAACCCTATGCCAGGTACCGCCCAAACCCTATGAGTAAATTCGCCTAGCTCTGCTTTGCTATATGTATCAGGGGATTTTACTCGAATCCTCCATTATGCTCTTAATCCACACAGATCTCATGATGAGAGATCCACATGAGACTTAACAAAAATTAATTTTCCATTTTTTTATAAAAAAATTTTTTCGATTTTCGTTTTTCGATTTTCGAGGTTATTTTTCTTTCGGTTTCGAAGATTTTGAAAAATATTCGATATTTTTGGATTTCTTTCGATTTCCGATTTTCGAAGATTTTTTTGTTTCGAAACATTTCTGCACTGAACATACTAGTCTTCCCTTTAACGGTAGTGTGTTTCACCAGAAAAGTTTACCATAATTTTAAGGAGATTAAAAGGAAAAAAACTGTCCAGCATACCATAGTAAAATAAATTAAAAATGTTCAAACCAATTTGCTTCCCATCCATTGTAAAGAATATTTGTGTCGGTGCATTCGGCTTGTTGCGTGGAGGAAAGATCTGACCAACTCCAAAAATAACACAATCAGTCAGAGGCTCGCTAAACATTCGCTTAGTAGTAGCAGTGTAATAGTGACCATCACTACTAACGCGGAAGAAGCAATTCGTGTCCTTATAAAGACCAAGTTCTGCTTTCCAACTAAAAATTTTTTAATGTAAACTTGGAGATTGGGAGGTAGTGCGAAACTTCCGGACCGACTTTTGCGGACCATAGGTTTAGGTTTTTGTTTTCTATCGTAACTTTGTCCAAGCTTGTACAATCACGATGATTTTAATGTCATTCGACTCAGCTCGTCGAGCTCTTTCGAATGGGCTATGTTTTGAGAAATTCGTCGGGTCCGCAAGTTTCGGTCCGCAAAAGTCGGTCCGCACGTTTCGGCCTGCCGATTGGGAAACTTGGAGACTAACTCGAAAATGTTAAAATTTTTAAACATTCAAAACTTACTCCATATTCTCGTAAGTGTCCGGAATAACAATCATCTCAGCATAAAAGACAACATAAGTCTGTCCTGAGACGTCAGAAGGGATATTAGCCCTCATAAATTTACTCTCAGCAACAACCATTATTGGACGATTACTTTCTTTAAAATTTTTTATTTAAATGAATACTCAGAAAAATAATAATAACCAAGATTCCGAGTAGAACATAAATATTTTGCCAAAATACCGCATTCGCGTATTTTCACGATTCCATTCCCATTACGGCAAAAAGAACCGACAGGCAAACATTTTGAATCACAGCAACTCATAACCTTAGCAACCTTTACCAATTTATTTTTGGGCAAAACAAGCACCTTGAAATTAAGCATTTAATGATTTTCTGAAAGTTTTAAAAGATCTTAGGAGATAAAATTGTAATTATAAAGAAGAAACTGAATTGGTCATAAGCTAAATTACTATGTATTTACATTATTTATAATGGAAAATTATGATATTAGTACTTGTTCTTCATATTTCTTTTCTAATTCTTCCATCTTTTGTTTATACTCTTCTTCAATTTCCTTATTAAATTGTTCGGTTACTCCATCCAGAATATCCTGGACCTTCGGCATGCCCAACACTGTGTGAGCGCATTCTTCTCTATTCTTTCTTATCTTCTCTTGTTTTTCAATTTCAATTTTTTTAATAATATCTTCAAGCTTAACTACCCTAATTTTTCTTTTGTTAATTTTTTTAAAATAATTCTGAAAAAATAAAATTTAGAAAAAATTTCAACCATAAAAATATTTCGATATACCGTATTTATTCTAATAGAATGGCCGCCATTCTATATTTCGATACCCCCAAAAAAGGGCCATTCAATTGGAGGGCCATTCAAATGGAGGTGGCCATTCTATTGTATTTTTCGTAGGTCAGAAGTAGAGATTTGATATCAAATATCCTATTTAATTTTGTTTGAATTCGAAATTTTACCGACTTATTTTTAGTAAAATTCGGTATTTGAATTTGTTTTTTACTTTTCCTCCCAGTATCAGTTTAATTCAAAAGTTTTGCCTGCTGCCAATGAACTAAATGGCAAAGTTTGATTAACTCTGATCCCACACAATCAAAATTTCCGGTAGTTGGGACCTAATTGTTTGTGGCATTGAGGAATTTGGTCGTGATTTATAACTCCTCAAACTAAAGTTATAAAAAAATACTTTACCAATATTTCTTTTAAAGTATTTCCACTAAATAAGTAAATTATCTTAGAAGAAATTAACACATTTTCACTACATTTAATTTTCGAAACAAAATATTTTTGTTGTTTTGATGTATCATTTATTTGTTTTTTTATTAATAAATTTCCATATCCATTAATTGATCTTGATATTTCATAAATCAATTCAATTGGAATTGGTTTATTATTTTGTTGTTTTTTTGTTAAGGTCATTTTTACAAGAATAACAAAAATTTTTTGTTGTTTTTTGTATTTTTAAAAATTTTCAAGAATTATTCACTAAATGAAATCGAAATAAAATTTAAAAATGTTGAAAAGAATATTACCACTCTTTTTTGCGGAGATGCCTATAGATCGAGATATAGGTCCTAAAAATCGAAAAACCATGAGGAGGGGCAAGCACTTTTTTGGGGTGAAAGATTCGAAAATGCACATATTAGCTCATTCAAGAGCTCGTTGAGACGAATCGAATCGTTTGGGTTTTGTACGAAACTGAAACTTCGGTATCTACAGCCGGAATTGTATCAGCATAGCCGATTTTAATATTAAAAACGACCCTAAACTTGAATGAGTAATATTTAGAATTATTTCAACAAAACATAAATTGGGTAGGGGTAAGGTTCGAAGAGATAAAAATATAAAAATATGAGGGTATTTATAGGGGCAGAAGGATGATGAAAGTACTCGAAATTATGGGCCTAGAGGAAAATGTCTAAATGCGAAGAAAGAAATGATTAAGAAATATGAGAAGGGAAAGTAAATTGAATTTATGTAATTTAAATTTAAAAAGAAAAAAAACATTTAAAAATGTTGAGAGGGTTAATTCGTTTATATATTTGAATGTGGTTATTAAAAATAAAATAATCATTTAATAAATAATAAAAACAAAAAACTTGTTCGAAGTTGAAATATTTTCTCCATGGAGAGGTATTTTCTCCTTGAAAATGAATTAGAAATAAAATTTAATGAAGAAAAGGATGGAGAAAATATATGAATTTTAAAATTGTTAAGTCCGGTTTCGACCAATCCATTTAAATCGCCGATATATCACCAAGCCATTGAGAAATCAATGGAGTAATCTCCGTTAATCCCAAAAATCCTCATCTCTTCATTGTACACCTCCAATTCAAAGAACGATAGATTGTCCAATATACATAATTCTAGGGTCGGTGGAAATAGATACCAGAAAATCAAAGAGGATATCAGGGAATTTCGATGGATATCGGGAAATCAAGAGGAGTATCAGGTAGTTCGGCGGATATAGTAGGATTTGTATTAACAAAATATTCGCAAAAAAGGAAGATTTTTTGGCTTAAGTGTCTTCCAACATGAGAAATAAAACCTCAATTTACTTTGTTTAGTTTATCCTTTTAATTTAATTTTAACTATTCTTAAAATTTTATCCCTGTATTTTTCGATACTAAACACATTCTTTTTGTTAATAATTAATACTATATTTTGATTTTAAAATTAAAATTATAAATTTTTATTTTCTAAAAATAAGCATACAAAATATAAATAACAAAAAAATCTTGTTTTTAAAAAAAGAGCTCGTTCTACAATGTTTTTAGGAATGTTTTTATATTCCAAATAACAAAAACAAATGACTTAGCAAAAAATTTAAAAAAATAAATTGCAATATTTTAAGGAATGTATTTATTTAATTAAAAAATATAGGAAAAAGGAAGAGAAGTGCTTTGAAGAAAGTCCTAACCTCTATTTTACTTGTGCTTTTCCATAAGAAATCCAGACAAAAGGGGATTTTCTCCTCTGTTCAGAAATCTCAACTAAAATTTCTGTATAATAGGTAAGTAAATCCATAAAATAGAGGTAAAACTTAGGGAAATAAACTTTAAATTATTTAAAAAAGCAAAAAAAAAAGAAGAAACTGGGAAAATATTTTTTAAATAAAAAATGCAAAGTTTAAAAAAGAAAAAGCTGAGAGTAAAAGAAAAGCGATCGAGCATTTCAAAATTAAAAGAAGAAAGGCAAAGAATAAATTCTAAATAACTAAAAATATTTTTAAAAAATGGCAAAAGGGAAATGAGTGTTTGACACAATTAAATTAAAGATTCTCTCTAAAATTTAACAAAAAAAATTCTCAAAAATTGTGTCAACCCAAACACAAAACTTTAATTAATTTTAAAAATCAAGTACTACTACTAGTACTCCCCCTTTCAACAACAGTTCTTAAACGTGTTATATTTCCTTCTGGATCTCTCAATTCAAATTCATCTGTCCTCCCACTTTCTAAAATTGCTTTTATTTGTTGCTCATCCTTTAAAACAATTTTACAAAAATATTTAAAAAAATATTTTTTTCTACCTCAGTACCGGCAAAACGGACACGGCTATAAATTGGATCACGAACTCTGGTTATTGCTGTTCTGAAATTTTTTAGAAATTTTCAAAAGTCCCAATTAAATATCCAAATACCTAACAATCTTTTCTTCACTTCCATCAGCCGAATTTACACTAACAGTTTCAAAAATTGTTTTTTCAGAATCATCATCATCCTCTTCTTCTTTATCTAAACTTCCCCCACTCGGAACTATTATTTCTCCTCCTCCTCCCCCACCAAAAACAAAATCTCCTTCTTTCTTTTCAGAAGTTGAAGGAATATTTTGTTTTTTAATTATTTCTTTTTGTTGTTTAAATAAATCTTCTGTTTTTCCTTTAAATTCTGGTTTTTGTTGTTCTGATATTATTTTTGGTTTTGGAGAAATATTTGTAATTATTTTATCTTCTTCCTCTTCTTGTTTTTCTTCTTTTTCATCTGGTATTTGTTTTGGGGGAGGCGGGGTTTCTGTTAGACTTTCTGACGATCTTTCTATTGATGATATTTGTAATATTTTTTCAGATTCAGGAGATTGTTGTTGAGCAATTAATTCAATTTGTTGTGCTATAATTAATTGAAATATGTTTTGAATAATCAAAGGACTTTTTTAAATTAACGAGATAATGGTGCCGTGTGATTTGGGCAGTGGTGAATTGGGCAGTAAGTAATTTGGGCAGTGAGTGATTTGGGCAGTAAACGTTTTTTAAAAAATAATTTTACACGCAAAAACAATTTGAGTAACGTTAAAAAAATAATTTTGAGTGATTTGGGCAGTAACTTAGAATTTTTAAATTATTTACACAAAAATTCAAAGAACCGCACCCCTTTTTCATTTTGATAACGTTTTAGGTACAACATTACCCTTTGTTGAAATCGTCTTGGTCTCAATTTTGACGTTTCCCTAAGTGATAAGTAGATTTAAGGTGTGAAAAATTGAGAAATAATTCATATTTTAAGTTTTTAGGTCTCAAGATAGGTCCAAAATATCCGAAAAAGGTCAAAATAGTTTTGGAAAAATATGTTCAAATTTTGGATTTATTTTAAGTTAAATAAAAATACCTGGAATTTTTCTTATCAATTTTAAGTAATTTAAAAATTCTAAGTTACTGCCCAAATCACTCAAAATTATTCTTCTAACGTTACTCAAAGTGTTTTTGCGTGTAAAATTATTTTTTAAAAAACGTTTACTGCCCAAATCACTCACTGCCCAAATTACTCACTGCCCAATTCACCACTGCCGTTTTCACCAGACACGGAGATAATAGCTTACTTTTTGGGATTCGAGTTTTCTTTTCATTATACATAAATCTCAAAAAGTAATTAATAAGAAAAAGCCGAACACATATTTCAACACATATTTCAAGACTCAAATATACTCAATTGACATACACCAAAAGTCAAGTGTTGGCAAGAGAGGAGTAACTTACTCTCTGCTCTCTAACCCTTATTTTTTCTTCATTTAATTTCTAATAAAAATTACAAAACTAAAATTTCGAACATTAATATTTACTGAATTTTGGTTACATAACTGAAAAGAACTCCACGATCTTTCCCATTCCCCAAATTCTCAATTTCTCGAATTTACTAATTATTTCTCTTGTACATAGTAGGTATATTTAAAAAACCCTTACTTTGTCCACTAGAATCATAACCAGAACTAATCATCATTACTTCATTATTATTATTCTCTTTTTTTAATTCCTTCCCTAAATAATCCCTTCCATCATTTTCCTCCTCCTCTTCTTCTTCAATTTCTTCTCCACTTAATTCATAACCTTCTACTTCTTCACCTTCTTCATCCTCTCTAATATCACTCAACATCATTATATCTTCAGAAGCAACAGCTTCGTGTATTTCTCTTTCCAATTGTTCGAATTCATTGAGTGAATCGGCTGTTAAGAATTTTAAAAAATTAAATTTAAAAGCTCTATCTGTTAATATACTACTACAAAAAAGTTTAATTTACCAGATCCTCTATGAGCAGCACCAACACCTCCATCTCTAGTTGGTGATTGATGTTGCTGCTTTCCAGCCGATTTTCTTCTTTTTCCTTCCCCAGCCTCAGGAGAATGTTGTGGACTTGAATTTAGATTCTTTGCACTTCCTCCTCCTTCAATTATTTCTTGTTCAATTCTTTCAAATTCAGATAAACTTCCATTTGTAGAACCATGAACTGAAGCAGCAGAACTTCGTCTACGTCTTTTTTCTGATGGTGAGGTATCAAGAGAACCTCCTATTTGATGTTGAGGTTCTTCTAATGGCTCTTCTTCTCCTTCTTCTGTTTCTTCAATTTGCACCTAAAATAAGATTTTGATTTGAAATAATTGAAATAATTTTCACCTTTTTTTTCTGTCCCCAATCCTCTCCCTCTTTTTGTTCTTTAATAAAAGAGGAAAGCCATGGATCGTCAATTATATCCTTCCCATGTGATTTTACTTCCTCCAAACTTTTTGAATGTACAATCATCAAGTCGGGACCAAGAGTATCACGTTCCTCTGAAATTGTGGGTCCAAAATAATGCTCTTCATCCTCATCACCATCTTTATGTGTAGAAAACACGAGTAAATTATCAACAGGCATTTTAACTGAAGAAAATAAAATGATAAGAAAAATAAATTTTTATTCATTAAGGTCGTAAGGGTGAGAGTCTGTTAATTTCCAAATTTTCTGAATCTCAGAGAACCAAAAAATATGGAATTTATGCCCAGCAATACATGTAAATGAATTATTTGTAATTTAACTAACCATCGCTTAAAAGCATAGATTCCTCCTCTTCTTCATCTCGTTTAATCTCTTCAATTTCCACTTCTTCCTCCACTTCCTCCCTTTTTTCTTTATCCTTTTCAATATTCTCCACTTTTCCTGTCTGTGGTGGTGTTGCAGCAATTGGAGGTGGAAGTGGGGATTTTGGTCTTCTCGGTATTCCTGAGGGTAAAAGAAGTGAAGAAGAAGGTAATAAAGAATGATGGTCCCTTCTTTCCTCTTCTCCTTCCCCAGCTTTATACAATTCTGAAGGGCTTTGTTGACTATTTTCTCCACTTAATTCTTCATCACCATCTCCGTATACTAATTCGGGAGAATTATTGGCTTCTCCTTCATTTTCTTCTTTCTCCTCTGTTGTCAGTAAGGATATTTCTTCATCCTCCTCTTCTGATTCAGAGGATTTTCTAGATTCGGAAATATTTACAAAAATTTGTTCATCCTTGTTGTCTTCGTCATCTAATTTTTCATCTGTCAATTTTGTTCCTTCCTCGATAAAATTTTTCTGTTTATCCTCTTCTTCCAACCGCTGCAAGTCTTCATCTTGTTCTTTCATTAACTCCTTATCTCTTTCATTTGTAAATTTCATCTGTTCATCAACGTCTTCAGTAAATTTCTTCATTTCCTCCTCTTTTCTATAGCCAGGAACATTTTCAGCCTCCTCAAGATGAGTATCACGTTGAAGTATCATACTGTCCTCAAGTGCTCGTTTAATAGCATTATCAACAAGTTCACCAGCTTGTTTAGCAACTTCTTTTTCAAATAAATGCTCTTTTTCTAATTCATCAGTTTTCATAATTTCCTTCCGTTCATCTTCCTCTAACCTCTTCAGCTCGTCTTCTTGTTCGTTAATCACTTTATTTTGATCTTCTTCGATAAATTTGTTATGTTCATCTTCTTTCAAAAATTTACCATTTTCATCCTCGTAAACAAATTCCTTCGGCTCATCCTTTACTAATATTAATTCTTCCTTCGTATCCTTTCCTTCCATAAATTTCTTCTCATCCTCGTATTCTTCTGTTATTAATTTCCTATCATCCCCTTTGATGGATTTATCATCTTCCTCTTTTTCCATAAATTCTTTCTTTTCATCAATTCTTTCTTCAATAAATACTTTCGATTCATCCCCTTCCTCTATAAGATTCTTCTGCGTAACATCTTCTTTTAATCCATGAAACTCTTCCTCTTTTTCTTTCATTAACTCCTCATTCCTTTCGTCGGTAAAGTTCTTATGTTCATCAATATCTTGAAGAAATTTCTTCTGTTCATCAAATTCTTCAGTAAATTTCGTCATCTCTTCGCCCTTTTCTGTAAATTCCTTCCTTTCTTCCTCTCTTTTTTCCCCATCAACAAATTCCTTAGGATCTCTCTCCACTTGAACTCTCTCCTCATCCATTAATTGCCTTTTCTCATCCTCTCCTATATATTCCTTCTTCTCTTCATGTACTTCCATAGATCTCCTATGATCATCCTTTGCTCCCATAGATCTCTGTAGCTCATCCTCTTGTTCGTCCATTAATTTGCTTTGTTCAACCTCTTCCATAAATTTTTCCCTATCATCATCTACCTTTTCTTCTGTCAACTCCCTCATATCATGCTTTTCACTCATGTATTTCTTATACTCATCTTCTAATTTTTCTTCTTCAACAAATTTTCCACTTTCATCCTCATGTTCTTCTACTATAGATTCCCTCTTCTCATCCACGTTATCCTTAAGTTTCCTTTGAGGATCTTCTTCAATACATTCTTTTTCTCCCTCTTCCTCCTTATATTCTTTCTGAACATCATCTACTTTTTCGTCTGTTAATTCCTCTATTTCTTCAATATATTCTTTCCTGCCTTCTTCCAAAAAATTCTTCTCTTCCTCTTTTTCTATATATTCTCTCCTTTCTTCCTCCTCTTCCAGAAATTTCTTTTTAGCATCTTCTTCTCCAAAACACTTTTTCTGATCCTCATCTACTTTTTCGTCTGTTAATTCTTCCCTTTCTTCAATATATTCCTTCTCTCCTTCATCAGAAAATGTCTTCATTTCTTGCTCTTGTTTTTCCATATACTCTTTCTTTTCTTCCTCCTTTTCCATAGACATACTTCCAGCATCAACTTCTTCAATATAGCTCTTTTGATCATTATTTACTTCTTCGCCTGTTAGTTCTATTTTCTCGTCCTCTTCTACCGTAATATATTCCTTCCTATCTTCATCCGTTAAGTTATCCTCTTCCTTCTGGATTTCTATATATTCTTTCTTTCCTTCCTCTTCCTCCGGTAATTTCTTTCTCTCAACATCTTCTATATGTTCCTTTTCATCTTCTAAAAATATCTTCTGATCTTCTTTTTGTTCTTCTATATGTTCAATATTCTCGAGCTCTCCCTCCGTAAATTTCTCCCCCTCTTCTTTTAAATATTCTTTTTCTTCATCCAAAGATGTTTTCCTGTCATCTTCTTCTTCTACTATATGTTCATTCTTTTCAGGCTCTCCCTCCATCAATTTCTCCTCCTCATTCATTTTGAAATATTCTTTCTCTTCACCCAAAGATGTCTTCTCTTCTAGTATATGTTCATCTTTCTCGACGTTATTCTCCGTCAGTTTCCTTCCTTCATCCCCTTCTTCTATATATTCCTTTTCTTCATCCAAAAATGTTTCCTTCGTTTCTTCATGTTTTTCTATATTATAATCTTTTATCTCCTCCTCTTGTTCTTTAGATTTTATTTCATCATTCTCTTCCTCAATATACTCTTTCTCCTTTTCTAAAGATATTCTCTCTTCATCCTTTTCCTTCATAAGTTCATTCTTTTCTTGTTCTTCTTGCATAAACTTAATCTGCTCATCTTCTTGTATCTCTTCCTCCTCTTTCAAATATTCTTTTTCTATTAAATCCTTTTCATACCTTTCTTCACTAAGATCCTTCTTCTCTTCTTCGAGCAATTTCTTCTCATCCTCTTCTTCAGTAAAATCTCTTATCTTTTCCAATACTTCCGTAAATTTCTTTTCTTCAGCCACATCTTTCACATATTCATTCTCTTCTTCCAATAATATATTCCTTTCATCTTGCTTTTCTATAATCTCTTTCCTTTCCTCCTCTTCCTCATTAAATTTTCTTCCAGCATGCTCTTCTTCAATATACTCTTTTTCTATTTCCATTAACGTCTTATCCTCTTGTTCTTGTATATATTCTTTCTCCACTTCTTCTTCTTCTGACGATTTTCTCTCATTCTCTTCTATATATTCCTTTTCTTCTTCCAAAAATATCTTCCTATCTTCTTTTTGTTCTTCTGCACGTTCAATTTTCTCCTCTTTTTCCGTATATCTCTCCCCCACATCCTCTTTGATGATATATTCCTTGTCTTCTTCCTTTTCATCGGTAAACTTTTCCTCATCCTTCTCTTCGGTAAATTCTTTCTTCTCTTTCTCTTCCTGGATAGATTCATTTTTCATATCTTCTTTATCTTCTGATAATTCTTTCCTCTCTTCCTCTACTAATAACTTCTTCCCATCCTCTACTTCTTCACTAACTACTTCCTTCCTATCCTCTTCTTCGATAAATCTTTTCTGCTCATCCTCTTCTATATATTCCTTATTTACGTCATCTTTTTCAATAAAAGTCTTCAATCCACCATCCTCATTTTCATCTGTCAGCGGTTTCTTTTCATACTCTTCTGCCATTAATTCTTCCTTCCCGAAATCCTCATCTTCCCCATATTCTTTCTTATCATCATATTCTTCATTAAAATTTCCATGTTTATCATTTTCTTCTATAGACTCTTTCCGCACATCCTCTTTCTCTTCTATAAGCTTCTTCTCTTCTTTTATTAATTTCTGTTCACCTTCAACCTTTTCTTCTTCTACAAATTTCTTATCTTCTTGTTCTTCCTCAATTAATTGATCTTTCTCATTTCCTTCCTCCTTAAATTTATCCCTCTCATCTTCATCCTCTACTAATCTCTTCAATTCTTCCTCTTGTTCCTTCATTAATCTTTTCTGTTCATACTCTTCTTCCACTACTTTTTTCTCATATTCCTCTTCCATTAATTTTTTCTGCCCATCTTCTTTCTTCCGATCATTTTCTTTAAATCCATTCTTCTCTTCCTCCTCTTCTATGATTACATTTCTCTCTTCTTCATTGTCCCTCATTTGTCGCCTTTCCCATTCTTCCTCATCTTCAATTGGTGGAGGGGTAATTTCAATTATAGGTGAAGGGGAAGGGTAAGAATGGACTGGTGAACTAAGTGAAGAAGGGGAATGACGTTCATCCAAACTTTTCCAACGAGCTGCACTCATTGTGGGCGTTTGACAACCCTGAAATATCAAAATATTATTTTTTAAATCAACATTAATTATTTCACCTCTTCCCCCTGTAGTGAAAATGCTCGATCCATTAAAGGTGTAATATCCACAGCTTCTTCTATAAGCACTTCTGGTCTATGTATAACTGTGTGAGTGCTTAAAATAAAAAAAATAATTAAGAGAATTTTCCCAGTTAATTTACCTAGATTGTTCATCTGTTTCTTCTTCATCCTTTTCTTCTTCAATTAATTTCTCTTTTTCCTCAACAGATATTTTTTGTTGATTTTCTAACATTTCTGGTTTATTTTCTTCATTTAATTTTTCTTCAGAAATTAAAATTTCCTTTTTTGTTTTTGTTGTATTCCACCAAGGGTTTTCTTCAATTAAAGTTTCTGTTTCGTTTAATTTCTCCTTCTCTTCCTCTGGCCATAATAGTGCTTTTCTTTCTTCTAAAACCTCTTTTTCATTAATAAAACTTTCAATAGGCACTTTATCAAGCCACACAGTTGATTGAATTTGCTCAGATTTTTGTAGAGGTTCGCTCATTACTAAAAAATATAGGGACATTTACATGGACATTCTTATAGATTGCTACTATTCATTTTACACATAAAAACCTCTATCCCTCTTTTAATTAAATTAATTAAAATAAATTATTTACCCAATTAAACTTAATTTTCTAAAAAGTATACCAATTATTTCTTTATTTTCCTCCTCCTTTTCCTCAATTTCTTCCTCTTTTTCACTTTCCATTTTTACAAATTCATCTTCTTCCTTCGACATTTGAACAAATTCAAAATCTTCTTCTTCTTCAACTTTCTCTTTTTTCAATTCTTCCAATTTTCTCTCTTCCTCATTTTCTTCATTTTCAATTAAATATTCTCCTTTTCCATGCTCCCCTTCAATAATTTCTTTATCCTTAACTGATTTTTCTGTTTCTTGAAGAATTTCTTTTTCATATATCTCATCTTTATACGATTCTCCTTTTTCTGTTTGATCTTCAAAGTGTACGTCTTTATCTTCTTCTAAGGTGTGAGTTAAATCTAAAATATATTTTTAAGAAGAGATTGGTTGGAAGGGATGGGTGGGGTTGAGATAAGTCGGTTCGGGTTATGGGAAATAAAGAAATTCTCAAAATATAAAGAGAATTCTAAAATATTAATCACTCCATTATCTTAATTCACCATTTAACAACCTTCAAAATTTGCCACAACTAGAATCCCGGGAGATAAGAAAATATGGTTCTCATTAGAAAAATTCGAGTCAGAAATTAAAAATCTCTACACTACTTTAATAATCATTTCCTCACTTTACCTAAATCAGTTTTTTCAACATCTCTTTTTCTCCTTTCAATTTCCCCAAAAGCTTCCACATGTGATGGTTCTTCAGTAACAATTGAATGAAAAACTTGTGGTTTCTGTATAAAATGTTGTTCTTCTTCAATTAAGGGTTCACTAATTTCAAAAAATAAATATTCTTCAATTTTTGTATATTCTTTTCTTAAACAATTTGCTTCTCCTTTTTCTTCAAATTTTTCTAATAAAAAATTATTTTCAATTTCTTGAAATTTTTCTTCGTGTTTTCGAGGGGAAACTGTAGGTGAAGGCGTTAAACGAGTTGGGGAAGTTATTCGAGGAATTTTTGATTTATTTGCACCAGGGACATCGCTGCCAACTGGGGATGGTTGTCTTTGTTCGTCTCGAGGACTTTTTCTTTCTTCAGATTTTTCCTTAAAAATATTAAAATAAAATTAGTATTTTTAAATGAGCATTTGTTTGTAAAATTTTATAACCCTAAAAAACATCTAAAATCGTAAAAATTTGCTTTAATATTTTTTAACATTATTATCTGACCTTATAGAATTTTTAGATTTTTTAATTAAAAATAATAATTAAAAAATTCTTGTAAAAAAGTTGATTTTCATAAAATAATAATTTTTATCTTATTTTGTTAGTCTAATTAAACATTATCTTTTGATATTTTTATAGGGATACACTCTAAGGGCATTAACACCTTTTAAGTTCCCAGCCTCGTATGAATTACCTTATCTGGAGTTTTTTTCGGTTGTGGATGCCACCCAAATCTTCTTTTTGCTCCATCAACAGAATCTTCACTTTCCTCAACTTTTTTAAGCAATTCAAATTGTGCTATTTTATCTTTTACACTAATTGAACTTGTCGTCATTAAAGAATCTGGTTGTGAAGTTATTGAAATTGAGAGGGATTCTGGTGGTAGTGGGGATTCTAAAAATTATAAAAAAAATTAATTTAAAGATTTTTTTATAAAATTTAGATCAAAATTTGTTTATTATAATCCTCACTAATCTGTGAGAAACAGATCCATCCCTTTTAATTTTTAGATTTTTATTTAAGATAAGGTTAAATATTCCCTTAAATTACCTAAAATAAATGGAAATTCCAAAAATTGGGTTAAATAAATTAAAAGGAATATAAATTAAATTTTAATTTTGATTGAAATATATTATTTTTAATTTAAATTTTACTATTTATCAACTAAACACACCACTATACATACTTATTTTGATAATTAATTAATTACATTTACATAGTGAGATACATTCACAATTTACAAAAAATGATAAAAAAATATATTTTCTTAAATAAATAATTTCAAGATATACTTCTTTCATAACTTTCTGGTGAAAAAGACCGCGATTAGAAAGATTCGAATACTTATTAAGCAGTCTAGTTTCCTAAACATTACATATCTCGTCCTATACAATTTTTAAGAACTACTCAAAAACAAGACTATATTTAATGCTTGACTCGTTGAAACTTAATTTTTCAATTAATATTTTATTTGTTTAATTTAAAATAATTTCCGCATCTTTTTAGGATTTTTTCTTATTCCAAAAATATTTTTATTTATATTTTTTATTCAAATTAAACAATATATATTTTATAATAAAAACAATTCTTTATATAAAATCTTTTCTAAAATTTTAATTTTTAAACTCTATAAATTGGAATTGTTTTCTCTATTGACTGTGTTCGAGAAGTTGCTGAATTGTTGAAAGAAGGAAGGAGGAGAGGAGGGCGATTGAATGATTGACGGCCTTAAATGTTTTTTGGGAATTTTTTGGGTAAAAAATACAGCAAAGTATTAAGTACAGTCATTAAATACAGCAAGGACGGCAAAAGGAAGAAGAAAAAATTTTGGTGAGGAGAAAAATTATTTTTAATTTTAAAGACCATTCAAAAGAAAGCAAACAAAACAACTTTTTTTGTTAGAAAGATAATTGCCGGACTTTTTTAAATTTTAAAAGTAAAATATTGCTGCTGATTACTTCTAAATATCAATAAATATCCAAAGATATCTCTGTTTATCCGCAAATATCAAGCAGCTTTAATTCAGACAATTCAAACAAACAAAACCACAGCAAAATAATATTTTTAATAAAATTAAAATTAATTAATTCACCAACCTTCATCTCTAATGGGATATTGTTGTTCTGCAGGTGATGATTGTGGTGAATAGCCTGCAGCACCGGCAGAAGGAGCGGCAGATGCAAACTCATCAAGTCCTAATTTTTAACCAAATTTTTTAATTTCAATTTAATTAAATTAAAAGTCATCAATCGGTTAAACACAAAAAGTTTATTTATTTATTTATTATCCAAAATATTACAAAAAGCGAAAGATGTAATTTGCATTAAAATCAAGTGATTAATTGAAGTAGGTATATTCTAGGTGGATGTTCGGGAATAGGAAAAATCGGGAATTGAGAAAATCGGATCGGGAATTGAGAAAAAATGGAAAAAGATGGGATCGGAAGGAAATCTTAAATGGAAGTCCCGAACATCACTAGTATATTTAATTTAGTAAGAAATAGCCAAATTCACCAACATAATCCCTCACCTCATATCCTGAAGTAAAGTGATTAAAAAATCTAAATAAAAGTAAAATAGTTTAAAATATGAGAAAGAGCAAAAATGTGTAAAATTGCTCTCTCAAATGATGTTTTTGGCTACCTCTAGAATTTTAAATCTAGCTTGTTTTTAAGAAAAGTGAAATTATGTAAATACCTATACAATATAAAATGGAAGAAGAAAAAATTGCCAGAAATTTTGCCACTCAATTTTAATTTGATTTTTAGTGTTACTAAATAGATAATGAAAGATGATAAATAATTTCGTTAAAAACAAAAATCTTAACAAAAAACAAAAAAAAACAAAAAATTTACTTTCAAAAATACAAAAAAAAACTTTTATTTTTTGTTTAACCGATCAATGACTTTTTGTGGAAATATCAAAAACCTTTAATACGAGATTGGCTAGTAGAGATTATATGTGTCCGTTTTTTAGTAACCATTGTTGTGTCATCAACTGGGAAACTTTCTTGTATTTGTTCAAATTGTTGAATTTCTAGAGTTTTTAAAGGAATTTTTAAGGGAATTTTTTTCTAAATTTATGCCACATTCCCCTAAAATTTATTTTAAAAATTACCAGGATGTTCTCTTCTTGCCCATTCTTCCTCTTTTTCTTTTTTCTCGTCTTCAAGATTGGCACTAGCATCTTTTGCTGGCTCAATTTTATTTGCACCTACAAAAGAGAAAATAATTTTTTGAATTTTTAAATTTTTCTGAAAAATTTTATTTAAACGATGCTGGATATTTTACAAAAAAAAAGGAATCAGGCCGAACTTAAAGTTCCAATGAAGTAATCATGGCTCTAACCAAACTAGGACATGATACGGATATGGATACAGATATTGTAAGAATGCCTGCGGATATCTGTCTGTATCCGCCTGTATCCGCCGTAAATATGCGGATACGGATACCAAAATCAGTATCCGTGTCCTAGTCTGGCTCTAACTAAAATTCTTTCCGGGAACAAAAAATGAAATTTTCTCTTTATGGCAAGAAATTATTTTTAATAAAATTGGATTGAGTATTTCCTAAATTAATCTAATAATTAGGCAAAATATCCCAGCATTGTTTTACTTTAATTATTTTAAAATAACCAGGAGAATGTGGCTAATTTGGGAGGAAATTTTTTAAAATAAATTTTTTAATCAACTAAATTGTAGAAAAGCAAAAAATTAGAGAAAGCACACACACAACAAACAAGCAAAAATAAAATAAAAAACACCACAAAAATATTTATTTATTTTTAAATTAAATCCCCCCCCCCCCCCCCCCCAATTATTTAATTAAATCCCCCTCATTATTTTCTTTCTTACTAATTTTCTCCATTAATTTCCTCTGCAATTCCAACAATTTCTCTACATTAAGACCAACCATTCCCGGAGTTTCCTTTATTTTTTATTAAAATTTTTTAAATATTTTTTTTTCAAAACCGTTTCATATTGTTGTTTAGTTGTTATTGTTCTTCTAACAGAATTTACAGTTATTTGTAAATCTGCTTGGGGGTGCTTTTCGGCAAGGAAATTACCCAATTTTTCAGTTAAAGCATCATCATCGGGTAAACGCATACCCGCTGCTTCTATAGTTATTTCTGCTTCAAGTTGACGTAATCTGTCAACTGAAGAAGGTTTTTGTTGGGGTTGGGGTTGTTGGGGACTTTGTTGTTGTGAAGAAGTTGAAGAAAATGGTTGTTGGAATTTTATTGGAATATTTCTTGTATCGGACATTATTTTTTAAATGCTATTTTAACTAATAGAGAATAAAACTAGGTAATAATACAAAAATAATCTAATAGTATGCCGGATCTTGTTCTTATCCAATTGAAACTGAAAGATATGATAATGAGGAGGTATATAAAGAAGGTATCGCTTTTAAGCAGCTTTTCCCATCTTATAGGACGAATAACTTTAAAATTATTCATGTTGAGAGTGTATACATATAATATTGGAAAACGAGATAAGATTATACCATAAAAAGCCATGGTTATCTTATTCTATAATTTTTAATTAATTCAGTCAAAACCTTAGGTAAAATTGTTTCAAACTGTCAGAAATGATTTTCGAACAAGTCTCCCATAGTATGTCTATAACAAAGAAAATATACGGGAATGCTCTCAGTTTTTTGGATAAAATTGAATGAGGAATTCATTAAATAACAAAAATATAAAATGAAAGACTAGACTAATTCCTTCTAATTTAGCTTGATCGGGGATCGATTCAATTGAAGATTGATTTAATGCTTGGAAGGAGGAACAAACAATTGCAGGCATTTAGCCTATAACAAACACTTAAAGAAACGTGAGAGAGAAACAGAGGAGACTTAATATATCTATTTAATCCTTTGCTTTACCTACAAATACTCTTTCCTCTATTAAAAAATATTTTTCTTTAAAAGAACTACCCACACCAATTGTTTCAATAGATACCTACATATTATTTTTATTTTAATAAATAAAAATACCCCCAAAAAATTTAATACATCCCCAAAATTTTTTAATTTTAAAATATTCACAAAATCACAAAATAACAATAACTACTAAAAATATTTATTTAAGCACAAAATATAATTAAATATTAACCAAACACAAAACAATAACAAAAATAAATTGCAGATTTTTAAAGAAATATATATTTTTAAGTATTTTAGAAACTAAAAAATAGATTAAGTAATTAGAGAATTTTTAAGTATTTTTTAATTGAGAGAGAATGGATTTTTAAATATAAATTATTTTTTAAATCTTTAGAGTGGAAAAATTTGAACGAAAAACTGAATTTTCTATTAGAGATGTAGAGCTTTAATTGTGTTTTTAGTAGAGAGGAGATTCTATTGGAGAGATGCTTCCGTTTGAGAATAAGACTCTTTTAGGACGGATCCAATTAAGAAAATGAATATTTTTTAAGTTAATTTAGTATGTTGCCCAAAATTTTTCCACGCGCCTTCGGCTCTTATCCAAGTAAAGGTTGGGTACTTCCAAAATTCTTGGTTATTTTTGACCTTATTTAGTTCTCTACCATTTAAGCGTTATTTGATCTTATTATCTTTTATTTGAATAAAGTTACGCCATAAATAAAGTGCCCGGTTATTTTTTTGTCACCCTGTAGTTAACAAAGAACCGAAAATTTATTTTTAAATCCATTCCCTCTTTTATTAATTTATTTTTGGGTAGTTTTGTTTAATAATGAGATTTATTTTAATTAAATATATTTAGAGAGAATTTAAAAATTAAACTAGCTACTAGTATTTTTAAAAAATTGAGTGGCAAAATTGGCAAGTTTTTTAAACTAAATTAAGTGTTTTTAATAAATTGCGTGATTTTTAGCAAAAATTAAAGAGAAAAAAACTAATTAAATGACTAAAGGAAATTTTAAAAAATTTAAAAAAATATTTTAAAGATTATTTAGAAGGAAAAAAGAGTGCTTTAGCTAGAAATTATTTTAAAGATAAAAAAGGGTTGGACAAAACATGAAAAGGCTGATTAAAAAAATTTAAACTCTCGATATAACCATTAAAGGAAGGGAATTATTGTTCTAGTTATTTTAGAAGACCGCCCCCCCCCCATCTCAGATTTTAGTGTTACACAAAAATTTCAGAATTTTATAATTTTTGTTAAGTCAAAAAATGGATGCTTATTAAAGAATTATTTTTTTACGATTAATTGTCGTTAATAGAGTTGGGGTTTTCGAGTCGGGCCGACGTTCGAGACATTTTTATCGGGCCGGCCTGGCCGAGTTTTTTTCGGGCCAAAATTTGATGCCTAACTCGATATTTCGGACCTGTTCGGGCCCCTAACCCTGATCATTAATTTAATTTTTTTAATCAGCCTTTCCTTTAATTTAGCAAAATATCAATTAAAAATTAGCTATAAAATTCGCCTGCCTTTTTTTTAAAAAATTACTCTACAAATTTTCTACTACTTTGTAGTTACATCATCATGACTACTACCTCTTTTTTGTTGTTGTTCTTCTTCTTGAATATCTTCCTCATTAAATCCATTACTTGTTTCACGATGAACATTGTCGTAGGTACTTATGCCTAAATCTGTTCCTCCTCCTCCTCCTTCTTTTTCTTCATCTTTTTCTTCAAATGTTGAACTTTTCTCTACTTCAGTAAGAGGTTCATTATCTTCTTGAAAATGTATTTCTTCTTCATAAATTTTGAAGGGATCATCTGCTTCTTGTGGCTTATCATCGTGTATAATAACAGAAGAACCTTTACATAATTTTTAGGATATTTTTTTGTGGAGTTAAATATAAGAAATGTCAGCAAATAAAACAAATTTATATAAAAAAATTATAAAAATGAGCTTAGAGTCATGAAAGTTTGGAAAAATATTCCCAACAATATTAGTTAGCTCTTCCAAAAATTCAAATTTTTTTTGCTTTTTTATCAAGTTATTTTCGAACGATAGAAAGATTACTGAAAATGTATCTGCATTTTGGAAACTATGACTTTAGAAAAAATCAGAACTTCTCAAAATATTTACAATAATGAGAATATTCAAGCAGTTTTTACAAGGTCAGAAATCAAAGTTACATACTAACCTACCTATATAATTTTTAAAAATAAAGTTTGCGTGAATTATTTGCTGACAAAATATTGCTTAAAAAGAACATCCCCCTATAACGGACCTTCACTACTATGCTGAGACTGAATTCCCGTAGAATGTTTATTTTCATCCTCTTCCTCCACTATTATTGGGGAAGGAGATTCTTCTTCTATTGGAGAAGATTCAATTTCTTTCTGAGGTTCTTCTTCAACCTCTTCAATATTAATTGGCGGTGGTTCTCTTAAATGTTCTGTAGTAATTAAAGTTGTTGTTTTAACAGTAGTTTGTCCAACTGGATGACCTTCCTCATCATATTCCATTAAATGTTGTTCATCTCCATCGACAACCATTGCCTTTCGACTTCTTTGAAGATAATCCATTGCTTCGTTATTTTCTGGCTCTCCTTCAACTTGCGCCCCAGTCATTTCTTCCCATTGAGCCTGTTCTTGTTCATTTAATGGCTGGCCAAGTTTTCGCTCTTCGAGTTGTTCCATCTGGAACAAATGAGGAATTTTATTTTTATTTTCATCTTCTTTTTATTTTCACCTGTTGGCCGTCTCGGAAAATTTGAGTGGTAACATGTTCATCAACTACAGGCTCATTAATGTCCTCAGAATGATGTACATGACGTTCAGTTCGAGTAACCACTGTTTCAACGTCAATTTGTTGTTCTGGAGCAGTTAAAGTAACTGGTTGGGCAGCTAAAAATTAGGGATGATAATATATAAATAGTACTTAGGGTAACTTAAATTTTAAAAAATGAGAAATTACACAGCAATATGGTTATGAAAATATAGTAAATGCTTTAATAATAGAAGGGCTCACAATTTAGCTTTAGGATAGGAACCAGTTAATGGCTGTCACATTTAAAAGTATTTATCAAAATAGGACCGAACATATAATTAGCAGTGCCCTTTTATTGAAGCAGAAAATAAGGGAGTTCAAGGAGCGCCCTTTATATTGAAGCATTAAAAAATATTTTGGAGAAAACAAATAAACAGTAACAAAATAACAACAAACAACATATAAAAATAGAGAAAGAGTAAACGGCAAATTGTTAAGTTTATTAGGAAATAAAAATTAAGAATTTCTTAAAATAAAATAAAAACTTTTTAGCCATCCTGGAAACATTCCCAATCACGAAGAGGTTAAATTTTAAAGGCGGGGACAGATTTTACGGAGAACGGAGGTTGAACTCTAGTTTGAGAAATAAAATTGCAATAAACGAAGTGTAAATACATATATTAAATTAGGAAAAAATTTAAAAAAGTAAGCAGAAAATATTCGAAGTTTGAAAGTAATTGATAAATAAATAAAAAGAAAAACGGAAAATTGATAGGTAAATGTTAAATTTTTTAGAAAAAAAAAATAATTTAAAAAGCAAAAATAATTTAAGAGATTAGGTAAATTAAGAAAAGAAAGCAACAGACCAATTTAAAAATAAATTTAAAAAATTATTATTTTAATTTTAAGCAGCAGTAGAGATCGTTAAAAAAATGATCAAAAAGACAAAAACAAAAAAAAACATCAAAGCAAAAACAAACAATTACATTCAAAATTATTTTAAAATTAAAAAAATAATTTTAAAATAACACAAAAAAATTATTTTTATTTTTATTTTATTTTAAAAAAATTTCCCTACCAAACAAAGGTGCAGCTGCAACTTCAGCAGTTGGAGTAATTGCTGCAGCTATAGCCGATACTTCAATTGGTGCTGATTGTTGTGGAACTATTATATTATTAGCCTGTTGTATAGGGGTTACTAGACTTCCTTTGCTTGAAAAGTCTTGTCTTAAATTAACAGGCGTTCCAATTGCAGCAGAAGATAAATTAATGTCTGAATCAGCTGCTCCCATTAAATGATTGTCTGAATCTGTCATTCGAACACAAATATCATCACGACCAATTTGACGAAGTGCTTGGCGAAGATCTGATTCTGAAGAAGAAAAAAATATTTTAGAATTCCCCCTTCTCCCGCTAACCATTAGCAGAAGTTCCTTTCAAAAACACCCAAATTTTTAACATATGAAGAGCTTCCTGCCCTCCTCCAGAAGGGACTTCTCTACGAATTTGTCTAATATCATCTGGATGGATTCCAAGAACTCTTCCCAATCTTGCCCAATCTGCCCCAATAGTTTTTGAAACAAATTCGATTGGAATGTTTGGATAAGTCTCTGCTACATTTGTAGATAAAGCATCAGAATAACGTTGGGTAAGAGGCGCCTGTTTCTTGAATTGGTCATCTTCACCTCCTCCCCCTCCTCCTTTTTGTTCAGACAAAACTAACGAAGGTAATGGACCTGTATAGTCTGGCAACTTTAAAAAAATTTAGAATTTTTAAATTAAAAATTTATTTAAAAATACAGTAATCGATAGCATGCAAATTGGATGTTGGGGAGGTAAAATATCTGCTCTATTAAGAGGTTCTTTCATTATTGCAACTTTGCCGGAAGAAGCAGCTTCTTGATCGTCTTGTTGTCGAACCTAATAGAAGGAAAAGTTTTTTAAGAAAATTATAGAGGTTAGGGGCTAAAGGTAAGAGGCTGGGCCAAAGGTATCATTCACTCCCTTTAAATTACCTTAATATTAAAAGCCAATCTATTCTCTTGAAAAGGTTGAAAGAAAATAGATAATTGATCTCCTCTTTTAGTAACTGGAACTAAATTTCCAGCAAACTCTAGCCATTGATGTTTTCCCTCCAAAACTTCAACGTCTCTCGAAACAGCAATTCTTTGAAATCCTTCTTGTTTTTCTAATGTTTTTTCTTCTTTATCATCTGTCATACAAAACATTCTAAGTTGTCCTTCTGTTGGGAATGAGCGACGGCCAAATACAGCAAAACGTGCCATAAATGGAATTGCTATTGCTTCGTTGTAAATTTCTTGGGCCATTTTTGCAGCATCTCTCGGGGTCTAGTTAATATAAAATTTTTGTAAATTAGAAGAAATAGAGATAAAAAATGAGTATTTGAGCTGTTATATAATGCAAAGATCCTTATTCGGGTTGCCGTTTTTGAACCGGGCCGACGTTCGAATCATTTTTCTGGCCTAATTTTTATCGAACCGGACCGCTCAAGTCTTTTTCGGGGCAAAATTCGATGCCCGATTCCTAATCCTTATTATATACAATTTTTTAAATTTTAGTTGATTGGTAATTTTAGTGAACTATTTAATTTTCGGTATACATTCAATTAAAGACAGTTATTTTAAAGAAAGTGAATTTAGAATGTAATTAAAAAATCAGAAATTGTTTTAATTTAATTTACCTGACAATCCATTAACCAGAAACGTGCAGAAACTGTTGTTGTGAAGGATATCTGGAAATATTTGTATTTTAGAATTATTTTTTGTTAAATTCCTCTCTTAAAACCCTCAAAATTACTACCTCATCTCCAGAGAAGGTTAATTGTGTCGTTCCAGTAATATCCTCCCATTGGGCAGGCATTACACCTCCAGTAATGCTACATAAAAGACGAAGTGTTGGAGGTTCATGTTGTGGTTGTTGTGAATCTTTTTGGTCCTTTCCAGGTTTTTCTTGTTGATATTGTGTTAACATTCCTTTGTTTGTTGATTGAGGTAAGGGAATACAAAGGGTTATTGGCTGGAAAAAATTTTTTAAATTATTTTTAATAAAATGATGTTTAAAAATGGAGCATGTTAGCAAGGACATTTAGAATTCAAAAATGAGCATATCCGAGGATATCCTTAGGTAATCCAACAAAAAATCGAAAATTTTTTTTCGGATTTTCCAAATAAAATTAGTAATTACTTTATGGAATTTTCGCCTTCTCGGTTCAACCGTAACAATTGGAGAGACAGCAACTCTATTTCCATGAAGTTTGGTAACTAATTCTTGTGGGACTGGTTGTGCTTGTAGAGATACTTTAATTGTTTTAGTCAAAGAACCATCAGGAAATATTGCCTTAAAATTGAAATTTAGGTCGAGATCAAATTAATTAAAATTTACTTGAACATTCGAAACAACAGACGAGAGAATTACTCCTCCTTCTGGACCAACACAATGTACCTAAAAAATAATTTTTTTAATCAAAGTCAAAGCTTTATTCAAGCCATAGGTAAAGGACCAATTAGTAGAGGCCATAGGTAAAGGCCTCTACTAATAATTTTCTGGAATTCACCAATCCTCCCTATATTCTCTTTAGCATCCTCGGAGAGAAGCAATTTTTTAAAACCCACTTCCTGTCTAACACGAGTAACAACAGCAAAATACATTGGAAAATCATTAGTCAAAATTCTAGTAATTCTTGAAGTGTGTAATTCATCCAATTGTTGTAACTCTTGAGCATCGAAAGATTCATTTAAAACTTCCTAAAAATGGTATTTTTTGAATATTTTTTTCTTAAAAAAATCATGCCTGAACAGCATCTTCAGTCGCTTCTAATTGGTGTTCCTTCCAAAATTTCCCATCATCTGAGCGAAGAATTACCTACAAACAAGAGAAAAGATTTCTAAAAAAATTTCAAAAAAATTCTTTACAATTTCTCTTTCACGTCCTCTGAGCGAAGCAAAGTGCGGAACTTCAAGAATTACAGGTCCAAGAAATTTGGCACCTGCCGGGCCCATTTCAAGTATACGAGAGGCTAAGGCTTCTCCTTCACTTAAACGAAGCGGAACTGGCAATTTTTCCTTTAAAATTAAAATTTTTTGGATTTTTGAATAAATAACAACTTTTTTTAAGTAACGACAAGTTATTCGGGTTGGAGCTTCTGCTTTACGAGGAGGAATTATTACACGAACACCCGAATGTCGACAACCCCTCATTGCACCACCACGTGCATCTACCATGAAGGAAATGAGGAAACTGAAAAGAAGGGAGGAAAATTAAAATTTTTAGCAGACGTTAATAAAAAAGAATTTAAAAAAGAGTAAAAACAAATCACAAAAAATGGAAAAATATAAAAACTTTAATGGGAATATTATACAGGGTGCGGCAAAAGTTCCCGTACTTTTGTTAAGCATAAAATTTTTTTCATATATTTTCCCATAAAATCTTAAAACCCAAATTACGAATAATAAAATTGCTTGATTATTCCGAATATAATCACTGATACTTAGCAAAAATAGAAGGAATTTAAATAAAAAAAATCAAATTTAAAACACCTATCACTAAAAACAAACACACAAATAAATAAGCAATACTTATTGACAAACCACTTAATATATTTTTTAAACCCACGTTTTCATGAATAATTTGCTAAAAATTAATTTTTTAAAAATACTCTTCCAAAAAATATTTTTTTGTTTAAAATTCAAAAAATTATTTCCCCTTTCCTTCCTTACCTAGGTTGAATTAATTCATTTCTATTTAATGCAATATTATCATCATGTCCATTTTCCAAAAAGCTTGGGTCTGGAAAAGCTGTAGAAATGGGAACATTTTGTGCTCTTTTAATTATAGCTTCTAAATCAGCATCTGTTTCAAAAGGAGAAGAACTTTTGCTTAATTGTTGTTCTCCAGTGTGAATTAAATGAACGACTGCAGAATCACGTAAACCCTTTGAAAAAATATTTTTTTGATTTTTTTTGAAAGTATTAAAAAGATAAGAGGAAATTAAAGCTTCCTCGAAATACACCCTCCTATTGTTAGTTTACACATAAATTTTATCGAATAACTTGTTTTTACTTCCCCCTTTAAGTTTCCAACTAATAGAATTTTTAAATAATTTTAAACATCCACAAGCTGTTAACAGATTCTGGACCAGAAAAGTTAATATTTCCAAAATTTTCTGATCTGGGGATTTTGTTTTTATTAAAAAAATTCTGAATTTTATGAAAAATGAGTTTTCAGCTTGAGTTTTCGTTACTTTACTCATTTTTAGTTCGTGTTTTTAAATGGTTGTAGAATGCTATAAGATAATTTCCTTTGATCCTTATTTAATTATCAACTAGATAAAGATCTTATATCGATATATGACCAATAATAAAATTATTACTTGAGTTATAGACTCATTAAAGTCTCTAGCATGTTCAGCAGCAGCAACTTGATGGTCATCAGCTTCTTCTTCCGAATCAGAAAATATCCTAAGCTTTTTAATTATTTTCATTTTAAATTTATTTTTTAATTAAAAATAAGGTCAAAATTTGCCCTGAATTTTTTAAAGAAAAAATAAATTATTGCGCAAAGAGATTTAAAAAGTGTAAAAAGTAGCAAATAAAATATTGAGCGAGAATTACCCCCCGCAACACTTTTTTTAATTTTTTTGTTTAACTAATTGTTTGCTAGAAAAATAAAAAGAAAAGATTGATTAGGTGAAAAAAAGATGAAGAATTTAGTATATTTGACAAAAATATTTTTATTTTTTTTGTCAGAATATCTTTTAAGAAATAAATAGAGTACATTCTGTATTTGAATTATTAAGTAAAAATATTCTAAAAATAAATTTAAAAGCTTAAAAGGATTATAAAAATGTTTTAGTAAAAATATTTATTTATTTAAATGCCCCCAACACCTTCGATTAAGAATTATTTGGACTAAAACTTTAAGTTGGCTATAGTGAACAGAATTAAAAAAGGAAAAGAAAAATATAAACAAGTGTTTATGAGCATTATGAAACTTAATCAGGGTATCTTTGCCTTTCTAAAATATATCTTTTTAAGAGTGAGAAAACATCCAAGAATTATTTATTCTAAAATTTTTGGTCATTCTTTTTCCAAATATAATAAGCTATATTAGTAAATTAATCAGAATAATAGGATAAAGAGAGGATTAGAAAATAATTCATATAAGAGATATAGAAAATGATTTCTTTAGAATTTTAAAAATTTTAAAATTTTGGCATTAACTTTAGACGCAAGCATTAATTTTCACATATTTTTCTATAAAAATTAAAAAAATAAATTTACGTTTCATTCATAGCCTCGGGATTTTGAGGTTTATAACGTTCATCAGTTATTGTTGTTGTTTCGGTAATAACCTTTAGAAAATTAAATTTTAAAATAATGAACAGAATTAAGAAGTGAACCGTTGTTTCTGTAACAGTTTTTAATGTTTCTACAACAGAAACATAACCTAAACGTTGAGCAATTGAAAGAGGTGTTTGTCCAGACTTTAAAAATTAAATTAAAATTATTTTTTAAAGAATTTTTATTTTTACATTAGTTTTTATATTTGGAGAAGCGCCATTTTCGAGTAAATAACGAACAACGTGATTATGACCTGAAGAAATTTAAAAATAAAAATTCTAAACAATTAAAAAAGCACCTTGCTGTGCAGCTTGATGTAAAGCTGTATAATTAGCTCTAGTTTCTGCATTAATAACAGCCCCGTGTTCAACTAGCCATTTAACCATTGCTAATTGTCCAAAATGGCAGGCAACATGAAGTGGAGTATATCTTTAGAAGGAAATATAAATATTGGGAAGGGGAATGAGGAATTATAAATATTGTATAGAAATTACAAATTATAATCCTTATTGGTTCCCAGCATTGTTTATAACTAGGGATCCTGTTAACACAAACACCCTTCTATCTCTAATTTTTGGAAATGAGGAGAATACCTAATCTTTACCAAAATTCGAGTAACAACCCCCAAGTAACTGAATCGATATAACTACTATTTTAATAAAGCTCTACCCAGCATTAGTTTTAGAATTAACATCAGCTTCACATTGAAAGAGTTGCTCAGCAACATCCACTCTATCCTCTTGTGCACATAAATGCATTGGAGTTAATCCATTTTTTGCTTTAGCATTTACCTTTATTTTTATTTTAAATTAAATCAATCAAAATTTGATTTTTACTTTAGATCCTTTTTCAACTAATAAAGCAACCATTTGAATATGTCCCTCATCTGAGGCTAAATGTAAAGGAGTAAATCCAGCTCTGCTTTCTGCATTAGGATCAGCACGGTAAGCAAGTAAAGATTGGGCTATTTCCATCTTTTAATTTTAAAATTTATTTTAAAAAATTAGACTAAACTCTCATTAATAGCGACTCGAAGGGAAAGGAAGTAAATAATGACGAGGATATTTTGAATATTAAAACGGATTTTGTTTTAGAATGGAAAGCTAATTGTTGCTAATAAACTAGTTGCTATTAGAGAGTCTAGAATATTTTCTCTACCTGATTCTTTTTAGCAGCAATATGTAAAGGAGTATAACCATTCTTGGCACAAGCTTGCGCTCTAGCACCATCTTAAGATTTTCACTAATTATTACTTAAAATTAAAAATAAACATACGTTCAAGCAGAAGCTGGGCAACCTTAAAAATTATGACTTTAAATATTTAAAAGTAGAAGGTAATTGTGGAGAGGAATACTAAACTCTTTTTAAAGCCTCTCAAAGCCCTCTCATTACATTATTCTTTAACCGAAGGTTTAATTACCTTTTCATTATTATAATGTGCAGCAACATGTAACGGAGTTACTTGATTTTTTCCTTCAATATCTATTGGAGTTCCTTTCTCTAACAAAAGTTTAACAACTCCATAATTTCCATATTTAGCAGCTAAATGTAATGGAGAGAATCCTTTTTTAGTTAATAATTGCTTGTTTGCTTTTTTATCAAGTAAAAGTTGAACAACTTCTTCTTGGCCTTCTTTTGCCTTTAAAAAATATTTAAGTATATATTTATGAACGGATAAGTTAGAACACTCAACCCTCATCCACGGAATCTCCTCGGGTAAAGAATTGCCCCCCGACCTTGCCTTACTCCAACTAAAACTATCTTACTCCTCACTCAAAGCCGAAAAACTTTTTTGTTCAAAAATTTTTTTATTAAAATTGTTGAGAAGTTGGAGGCCAAGAAAATTTAGAAAAAATATTCTCTACTACCGCAATATGTAAAGGCGTGTATTGATCTCTAGTTGCAGCATTTGGATTAGCATGTGCATTTAAAAGGATTAAAGCAATGTCAGAATTACCAAGACGTGCTACAAAAAGATTCGTTTAAATTTTTTAAAAAGCAAAATTTTTCAACCAGCAATATGTAAAGGTGTTTGTAATTCTCTAGCTTGAGCATCTACATTTGCTTTATTCCGTACAAGTACACGGACAATATCCTTAAAAATTAATTTAAGCAAATATTAAAATAATTTTCTAACAGTTTGATTTGCTCTAGCAGCCAAATGTAAAGGTGTTTCTCCTCTAACTGTTTCACAATCAACGTTGGCACCCTTTAAAATTAAAAATTAAATTATAAATGTAATTAAATCTATTAAAGTTAGAGAGCACAGAGTAAGTTACTCTACTCATGTCAATACATTTGACATTTTAGGTGTATGTCGAATGAGGTCATTAGAGTCTTGAAATATACAACTACAAAAAGGATACTAGAGAAAATTATTTTTTTAATTTAATGTCTTCAAGTTACAATGTAGACTTTTTTGAAAGGATTTTTTATTCTCAAAAATACCTGTTGAATGAGAAAAATAACAATATTAATGCATCCCATAAATGAAGCGACATGTAAAGGTGAAAGGCCAGATTCTGTTGTGGCCCCAACACTCGCATGATATTTTAATAAAAGTTCAACAACTTTAATTCTGTTCTTTTTACATGCAATGTGTAAAGGAGTGAATCTTTAAAAATATTTAATTATGTATAGTTATATATACATGTATTTGGCCCTATATCAGTTAAATTCCTCTATCCACCTCGAAAATATTTAACATAATTAGGTAGACAAAAAATGTGTTCCTTCCATAGAGAGGGTGGGGTGAAGGGAACCAAAACGGAGTACTCAGAATATTTACCCAAGCTTTTTAGTTTAAAAATCCAAAAAAAATTTACCCATTAAGAGCTCTAGCATTTGGATCAGCCTGTCTATCCAAAAGTAATTTAGCTACACTAACATGCCCACAATGAGCAGCAACATGTAAAGGTGTTAAATAATCAACTGTGACTTCGTCTACATTTGCCTTGTGATAGAGGAGAATACGTGCACAATCAAACTAGAAAATTAATGAGAAATTTATAAAGATACATATTGGATTGGATTAGGATCAAAATTTAAAAAAATTAAAAAGCAAGCTGTGATTTTTTAAATTTTCATGAAAGTAGAGAAAATAATAAATGAATTTTTTGGTTACTTTCCATATTTATTAGATCTTTTTGAGTAATCATAAATTTCTCAAATTTTATTTAGTACTCCCCCCCCCCCCCCCCCACTCTTACATGATCTCCCTGTGCAGCCATATGTAAGGGTGCCAATCCATTTTTAGTTTTTGCAGCAATAGGAGCCCCTCTTTCAATCAAAACTTCAACAACACTATCATGTCCAGACCTCGCTGCACAATGTAATGGAGTTAATAAATCTCTTGTTCTACAATCAATTATAGCTCCTTTATTCAAAACTAATTCACACAATTTAACCCTTCCCCATTTGGCAGCTACGTGAAGTGGACTAGAAAAATTAAAAATGTTTTTTGAATAGAATTTCAAAAATTACCTAATATTATGTCTAGCTTGAAAATTAACATTTGCACCTTTTTCAATTAACAATTGGGCAATATCTAAAATTATTTTTAAAATAATACAATTAAATTTTTAAAAGTCTATATTTTTTAAATATTTGTCCTCATTTATTAAAACGTTTTTGTTAATTTAGTAAGCTACTAATAGGGCTACAAACAGGATATTATTAAAGTTACCCCTTAATTATAAGTAGGGTTGACGGCGCCGTTCTACGGCTTATATAAGGTGACCTTTTGGCAAAGTTCAATGATTTTTTGACCTTTTAGAAAAATATGATTCCAGCCTTATTGGCGTTATGTGGCTTTACCTTATTGGCATTATAAATATTGGCATTATATGGTATTGATATGATGTGTTTTTTGCCCTTATTGGCATTTTTTATTTTTTTGTCGGTACACGACGAATGGGCGCGGCCGAATGGGCGCGGACGAATGGGCGCGGCCGAATGGGCGCCGAGACGAATGGGCGCGGGACGTTTGGGCGCCCGAAATTATTTTTTCCTAGAAATTTTTTTCTGATTTTTCTGTTCTGATTTTTTCTTCTGATTTTCTGTTCTGATTTTTTCTTCTGATTTTTTTGTTCTGATTTTTTTCTTCTGATTTTTTTGTTCTGATTTTTCTGTTCTGATTTTTCTGATTTTTTTGTTTGATTTTTTCTTATCCAAAATTTTCTTATCTTCTTATCCAGAACTATATCCAAAAATCAGAAGAAAAAATCAGAACAAAAAAATCGGAAGAAAAAATCAGAACAGAAAATCAGAAGAAAAAATCAAACAAAAAAATCAGAAGAAAAAAATCAGAACAAAAAAATCAGAAGAAAAAATCAGAACAGAAAATCAGAAGAAAAAATGGCTGTAGTGTAGTGTACCGGTGGTAAAAGTTCGGGACGTGACATATGTCATTCGATTCGTCTCGACGAGCTGAGTCGAACGGTACCACTCCCCATTTTAGGAAATAATTCTGGACCGAGTTATAGGTCCCGGAAAATCGAAAAACCAAAGGGGGGAGTAAGCTCGATTTTGGGGTGAAAAATTCGAATATGCAAATTATACCTCATTCGAAAGAGCTCCTCGAGCTGAGTCGAATGACACCAAAATCAGCTTGATTGAACAAGTTTGAGTCGAGATATAGGGCTCAAAATGGTCAAAAACCATAGGGGGGATTTTGGGGTTAAAAATTCGATTCTACAAATGTTAGCTCATTCGAGAGAGCTTGTCGAGCTGAATCGAATGACACCAAAACCATCTTGATTGCACAAGTTTTGACAAAGTTACGATAGAAAAACTACCAACATAAACCTATGGGTCGTCGGCGAGGCGCTTGTGCAAGATATCTCGGCTTGTGCAAGATATCTCGACTCAAACTTGTTCAATCAAGCTGATTTTGGTGTCATTCGACTCAGCTCGAGGAGCTCTTTCGAATGAGGTATAATTTGCATATTCGAATTTTTCACCCCAAAATCGAGCTTACTCCCCCTATGGTTTTTCGATTTTCAGGGACCTATAACTCGGTCCAGAATTATTTCCTAAAATGGGGAGTGGTACCGTTCGACTCAGCTCGTCGAGACGAATCGAATGACATATGTCACGTCCCGAACTTTTACCACCGGTACACTACACTATATCCGAAAAAATCAGAACAGAAAAATCAGAAGAAAAAATCAGAACAAAAAAATCAGAAGAAAAAATCAGAACAGAAAAATCAGAACAAAAAAATCAGAAGAAAAAATCAGAACAGAAAAATCAGAAAAAAATTTCTAGGAAAAAATAATTTCGGGCGCCCAAACGTCCCGCGCCCATTCGTCTCGGCGCCCATTCGGACGCGCCCATTAGTCCTGCTCCGTTTTTTTGTGTTTATTTTTGCCCAAGAATGGTAAAAATCTCTTAAAAATGGCTCAATGATAAATATGGAAATGAATGTCCTCATTTTTGAAAGTAACCAGGTCGGAAAGTGTGTTTTTTGTGTGTTTCATACCCCAAGCAATCCGGGGAAAAATATGGATTTCCATATAATTTCGCACTTTATCTATAATATATATTTAGAAATTTATTTTAAAATTTTTTTTGTAAATTAGTCTTAATTATTATTTTAAATAATTTATTTAATTTTAGTATTTTATACTTTAACAGTTAAATTGTTACTTTAAAATATTTCAATTAAATTCTGAAAATGGATGGAGAAGGATCATCAAATTCTGATTTGGAATCAAAAGTAATTTTTGAAATAATGAAAAAATAAAGTTAAAAAATTTAAGTTAAACCAAAGTAATCATTTGATAAAACTTCAAAATAATTTTATCGACCTTCAAACAAAATTTATGGAAGAGAAGGAAAAGAATTTTAAGCTTGAAAAGAAAATTCTTGAAAATGAATTAAAAGAAATGAAAGAGGTTGAGAATTAAATACAGTAGTAGACATAAAGATAGGGACAAGAGTAATTTAAATGAAAGTTAACTATTTTTCAGTCAAAAAATACGTTCTATATAGCAATCGAAAGCTCTATTCGTATCTCAGTTGACATGTTTCTGCATTTTTCATGAAAATGAAAAGTGGCCGAGATAATCCGGATCTACCGGATATACCAAATCCCATATCCTCGGAAAAATTTTTCTGAAAAAATTTGACAAACCCATTTGATAAAGCATATTTTTCTGAGTATTTTCCACGAAACCGCTTAGAAATATCTTTTTCCAGTCCAGAGATATGATTTTTTGAAAATCGCATTTTTCACTTAAAAATTGAATTTTTTGCAAAAATAGGTTAAAAATGCGATTTTCAAAAAATCATATCTCTGGACCGGACAAAGATATTTTTAAGCGGTTTTGTGGAAAATACTCACAAAAATATGCTTTATCAAATGGGTTTGTCAAATTTTTTCAGAAAAATTTTTCCGAGGATATGGGATTTGGTATATCCGGTAGATCCGCATTATCTCGACCAACTTTCGATTTCATGAAAAATGCAGAAACATGTCAACTGAGATACGAATAGAGCTTTCGATTGCTATATAGAACGTATTTTTTTAATGAAAAATTAAGAATTTAAATTTAAATTACTCTTGTCCCTATCTTTATGTCGACGACTGTATGTACTATTTTTAATATATAATTTTAGAAAAATCAAAAACTCGAGTCTGATCTTAAATTGGAAAAATTAAATAAAGTTACTTGTAGATTAGTGGTTAGTTTAATTTTAAAAAATGATTAATTATGTAATATTTTAAGAATTTTGTTGAAAATAAAAATAAATGGAAATATATTTCTAAAAATGATGAATGTTGTGAAAATAATTGTATAAATACAAACAATCCAGTTGGAACTTGTATTGAGGAAAATGGATTTATTAATTTAATTAATGATGAATATATTAGATACTATAATTGTGTGGAGGGGAAAGGTTAAATTAAAATTTTGGAATTAATTTTTGTAAATATTTTAGGGGAAGATATAGAAGCTATTGTTCTTGCTGAAGATTTATTTGAAAGGCCTCAAAATTGTTTCAATTATTCTTTATTTTATTTTGAAATTAAATGTAAAATGGAAAGAGAATTAAATAATTGTTTAAATTGGATGGTTATTGGTGTTGCTAATAATACTAAATGGTTTAGATTTGTTGCAAGAAAGTGTACTATTACAAATGAAAAAGATGAAGAATTTAAACTTCCAACATTCTCTTGGAATGATAATGATGTTTTTGGGTGTGGATTAGTTTATCCTCCAACTAATAAAATATCCGAAGAATTTCCTTACATTTTCTTCACTCAAAATGGAAAACAAATTGGTAAAGATAAAATTTAAATATATTTTTAAATTTAATTTTTAAGGAAAAGCTTTATTGTTGAAGGACAACTTTAATTATTATTGGCCATATGTTGTATTAAGATGTTGTTCAGTTGAAACAAACTTTGGAAATAATTTGGAGGCAAAGCCTTTTATTTATGATATTTCGAAACATTTTGTTTGTAAGGAATTTTATTGAAATTTTGTATTGAAGTTGTGGATTTTTCGATACTTTTATTATTTTTTCTTGATAAAATTTTGTTAATTTTTAAAAGTTTTTGTTAAGATGATTTGAAGGAGATAGAAAGAGTATTTATGTATTATTATTATCTTGAACCTTAATTTTATTCTTATAAAGTGATACCATATTTTTAATGGTCATACGACACTTGCAGATATGACATTTGCAGACCCGACATTTGCAGACGACTTTTGCAGATCGACATTTGCAGATACCGACACTTGCAGATATGACACTTGCAGATCAGACATTTGCAGATCCGACTTTTGCAGATATTAATTTTTGAAAAAAATTTAAAAATCTTAAATAATCAAAGGAAATAGTATAGTATACCGGTGGAAAGGTTTTGATATAAGACCCATGCCAATTCGTCTCGACGAGCTGAGTCGAACGGCACCATTCTTTTTTCCGGAAATTCTCTTTTTTCCGGAGGTTCAAAATGTTCAACGTAGAACTATGGAGCGTCGGCGAGGCGCTTGTGCAAAACTCCGCGCTTCGCGCGGGGTTTTGTCAACGGTCGCTGGGCTCAACGGTCGCTGGGCTCAACGGTCGCTGGGCTCAACGGTCGCTGGGCTCAACGGTCGTTGTCAACGGTCGCTGGGCTCTGGGCTCGTAACATGATCCTATTCCTATCATCGATGAGATGGGCATCCCAGGATTCCTCCGCAGCAGCAAACACTCCACGGTGTATAGGTATGGTAAAGAAGAGAGCGAAATGGGTCTAATCTGCAAAAGTCGGATCTGCAAATGTCTGATCTGCAAGTGTCATATCTGCAAGTGTCGGTATCTGCAAATGTCGGGTCTGCAAAAGTCGCGTCTGCAAGTGTCGGGTCTGCAAATGTCATATCTGCAAGTGTCGTGACACGTTTTTAATATTGAGTCAAGTAATAATCCAAATGATTGAAATGGGATCATTGTATATTGAAAAGGAAATAGGGAACCCAATGAAATTTTAATTCTGGACGTCGAGTTAAGAGGATGGGATAGCGAGATATTTGATAGGCTTAAGGAAAGCCATATTCCAAAAGGTGTCAGGAGAGACCATAAGAGGGTTAGTACAAGTGATTTTTTAAAATTACCAGCATTTCCATAATGTGCAGCAATATGTAAAGGAGTAAATCCACTTTTTGAAGTTACCTAAATAATTAATTATATTTTCAAAAAAAATAATTTCTTTTACATTTGGATTTTGTTCATTTTGTAAAAGTAAGGAAGCTGCTCGAGTATCTAAATTTAAATAAAAATTATCTAATTATTTATTTAAATAACCAAACCATCTTTTTTAGCAGCAATGTGTAATGCTGGAAGTTTTACTTTACTTGTATTGTCATTTTCCTTTAAAATTTTTAAAGTAATGAATTTTTTAAATTAGCAATACCAATAGAAGAGCAACAATTCGATCATGTCCTTGCTGAAGAGCAACAGCCAAAGGAGTAAAACCATCCTAGAAAATGAAAAAAATTATGAAAGAACAAAAGTTATCCTAATAATATTCTTAATATTTTTAATTTATTTTTCAACTAAATTTTTAATTCCTTCCTAATTTATCCCTTATCTAATCAAATCTAGATGAAAGAAGATTTAAATAAATTAATTTACTTCTGTAGCAAGTGCTTGATTAGCACCATGTGCAAGCAAATAACGAACAACAACTTCATGGTTTTCTTGTGCAGACATATATAGAGGAGTAAATCCATTTAATGATTGGGCATTTACATTAGCACCGTGTTCAACCAAAATTGTTACAATTATATCTTGACCTGTTTAAAATAACAAATTTTGCAGAATTAAACAATTTTTTTCAAAATCCGTAAAAGGATTTATATTTAGGAAATTAAAATAGTACAAATATTGTACTTCCTATTGGCCGTCCATTAAATTTTTTAAATTGTTCTTCTGGAGGGGATAAATGTAATATTCATCCTTCCTATTAGAGACTCTCCTTGATCATAATTAACTCTATAAATTACGAAAAACACTTGCGGACAGACAAAATATTTGCGGACTGGCACTTTTTGTAGTGGTTTTATTTGACGGAACAAAAAATGGAAGGAGGGCTAATTTATTGTTAAATACCTCCCACTTATACATATTAAAATATTTTCTAAATTTTAATCATTGTTTTACCGGCTAAAGAAGCTATATGTAAAGCAGTATTTCCCTTTCTAGTACTCGCATCAACAACGGCTCCTCTTCTCAATAATTCTCTAACAACTTCATTATGCCCTTCTTTCGATGCCAAATGCAAAGCATTTAATCCATTAGAATTGCAAGTATTTATATCTACACCTGTACGGAGAAAATCGAGGACATTTTCTAAATTGCCTGCACGGGCAGCTCGCAAAAACATTGCATTTTGATCATTTCGAATTGGCTGTTTTTTGGGGAATTTAGATAAGAGATTTTGATTTTTAAGGATTTAAATTAATTTTTAAGAGAATTTTTTGTTAAAATATTTTGGGTAAATTTAGAAATTATTTATTGGTGCAAGGGAGAATTTTTGGAATTTTCATTGTATATTTATTGAATTCCAAAGAAATTATTTAAAAATTTTCCAAAAATATTTAAATAATTAACTTTAATTTTTCCAAACATTTTTTAGAATTTTTTTAATTAAAATTATTTTCAAAATAAAAATTTCCCTATGTAAACCTTGGTAGGTTGTGGGGGTTGTTCAGAAGACTGTTCCTGCTCTCCTGATGCACTGTCAATAGTCATTTTCGATCGATTCTATTTTTTTTTGAAATTTTTATTAATTTATATTATTATTTTCATCTGATAAAATTAAAAATTAAAGTTTAAATAAATTAAAACATTTTTAAAAATTTGTAAAGGGGGCAATTTACAGTTTGGACAATTCACCGATTTTTTAATTCTTATTTTGAAAGTAAATTTAAGGATTATACAAAAGTCAGCAAAATATGACAAAAAAATTTTGTGAAAATATATTTAATAATAATACTTTTTTAATTAATATCTGTTAGTGATTTATGTCAATGTACACCGTAATTAAGGATAAATTCGCCTTAAACAGCTTTTAAGTAATAATGTTTGTAATAAAATATTTAAACATTTTTAAAAAGCTTTAAAAAACAAGCAAATAAATTATTTAACAATTATTTTTAAACAATTATCTCCCCAAAAAAGAAATTAATCATTCTTTTTTTAGGAAAAAAAATAATTATAAAATTGTATATTTCCTGTCATGAAAATGACAAGAAAAATGCTTACATTTTTTCGTATATTTCAAAATATTTATTGAATGCAACTGCAAGTGTATATAGAAAATAACAAAAATATGTAGAGGAAGGAAAGTGAATGAAGAATGAGGGAATTGACTGAGGGATAAAACAAAAATGTGGGCCTAGTATTGAGAGAAGAACACAGGCAGCATTTCAAGGCCATTTGGGAAAAGACAAATTTTTAAACAAATAATGATGGTTAGATTGAGTCTCCTAAAATTATTCTTTTTTTCTTTAAAAAATTATTTTAATAATTTTAAAATCTTGGATGGAAGGGAGAATGTTTTGGGAGAAATTTCTTTAAAAAAGTAAAACTTGATCGTATAAAAAATTGCCAAATGAGCACCTAAGTTAAAAAAATTGCTTGGAAATTTAGGAAAAAATAATTATTGAAGTAAAAGATCAAATATCAAAATTTTCTTAAAGTATTCTCAACTATAGTGGTAAAAAAATTTGGTAAAAAAAATTCTGCAAATTGAAAGGCTGATAATAATATTTTTTGTTATATACCAAAAGCAATTGCCAAAATGTTTTAATTAAAAAACAAATAAAACAAAAGTAAAACAATTTTTTAATTTAAATACATATTAAGAATATTTGAACGAAATTTTACAGTTCTAGGTGCCTGAATTTAAGAAATTTATAAATGCGTGCCAAAATGTTTCCGCGCCTAATGTCCCTATTAATAGCACAATTAAAATGTTTAGAAGCAGCCTTTCCATTTGAAGAATAAAGGGCATGCTAAATAATAGTAAAAATAAAAATATATAAAAAAATTCTTAACATTGGTTTGTGGCTACTCACATTTTAAGCTTTAAAAAGATCGATTTTGTGTCCCCCTTTAGCGCTTTTTACCCTTTCCTTCCTTTATTTTGCCCTATTTTTGCCTAGCTACTTGTACACATTTTTACTTTAGAATATTTCCTTTCCCCTTTTCGCTATTTTCTCCCCTATTTTTAGTATTTTTACGAGAAATCTGTGGCGGAAAAGGTTTTTGTTATATACCAAAAACAGTTCTTCTTCGGCTTCCACTAAACAATTACTAATTTAAGAGAGAAAATCCTTTTGTGGGGAAATGAGGGAGAAAGGAAATTTTCTTTATTTAAAAGGGAGATATTGACAGCTAAAATGGGCACAGCTGCAAAATACATGTATAAAATATGTACATTATAAGAATTAAAAAATATATATATTAAGGGGAAGGAAGCATCTTTTTAATTAAATGGACTTTAAAATATAAAAATGTAACAGAAATAATATGTATGTTGTCAGTTCGGAGCCGAGGATTTTTCGAATTGGTTTGGATATCCGAAGATAAGTCGAATTTCGTCACCTCTCTGGCATCTAACATTTTAGCAGAAGTGTCAAATTGGGCGAAATTACAGAAAAAATCTGTCACTAACTTTAAAGGTGATATACAAATGCGAAATGGAAAAATATTTTTAGAACCGTTTTATTCTCGTAAAAATTTGTTTTTTTTAATTTGTGTTTATAAAATATTTATAAAATTTTATTTTTAAATTAATGCAAATTTTAGAAAATAAATTTATTTAAAAATCAAAATAAAAAATATATAAATTCTAAAAAAAATTACAAAAAAAGACCCGTTTTTTAAAATTAATTTGAGCTATCATAAAACCGGCTAATTATTTTATATTTTTAATATTCAGCAAATGCTGTGATCCATTATATCAGTTAATTCCAAATTGTCAATTTGTACATTTGCCCTACCCTTGCCATCTAGTCTGGCAATTAAATAAAGTTTTCGATCTGTTGGCAATACCTTTGAAAATTAAAGAAAAAATATTATTACAGTTTTACTCAATTAATTACTCTGGATAATTATTATTTGACTCGTTTAAGGGAGTATCTGAGGGAGGACATTTAACAGAGTAATATGTATGATAGAAACTATGAATTTAGTGTCGTTAGAAGTTAATGTCATTACGCTATAAGCCTACAAATAGGCTTCCGTCATTGGGTCATAATTTTGGCTGATTTCTTCGTGTACCGGACACCATAGCATCGACCATGTCGAATTGCATTGAACCGTGCTATGACCTCCAAGATTCAAAATTTAAGACGAGGTTATAACTGTTTGGAGTGGGCTTGAGGCAGTTGGGGTGTTCCCATAAAAAGAAATTGAATAAAAATACCTCAATAAAATCATGCTTCCACCCAAACGTCTCTCCATCCGCCGAAATTATAAAACACGAAGAAAGATCACGCATTACACTATCTTGACAAAAATGTAACTTTGCAGGTCCTTTACTAACAAAATAATCAAAATGTAGCCTAGCAGGTGTATTTAAATGGAATATTGGAGATTCTAATATTGCTACTTTACTTCTAGTAAATAAGACAGTAAATGCACTGTTGTTATAAGCACGGAACATTGAAACAGAAGCAGCAACTCGACTAGAGGTATAAAGGCACATACTTCCATCACGTTCAAAATCACATTTTAAGAGACGGCAAACATCTAAAAAATTTTAAAAAGGATAAAGTAAGGACCTAATTAGTCCCTCTATTGTCCCCAAATTTAAATTCCTGCTAATCCTTAGTTCTGTTTCTAAACTGTCAAACTCCTGCGGAAGACCCCTTCTCGCTAATTTAATAGAAACTCACTTTCATCGGGTATTTCATAAAAATCTTGTGGTTTTTCTGCATCGTTAAAAGCTCTGTTTTGTTGAGAAACAATCCTTTCTCCTTTGTGTGTAAATCCGCTACTTCCTCTCAAACTATTCTTGACTCCAAAAGCAATATTATTTAATGATGGACAGATTTCACCCTAAACAAAATTTTCAATCATTCGATAAACAAAAATATATTGCCTGAAATTTCAAATCATCTATAGCAATAAGCCCTCCACCATTCTCACCAATAGTTTCAGCACGGAGAGCAAGGCGGATAGGTTCATCTAATCGAGGAACTTCCACTAGAATCTGTCAACAAAAAAATTCTAAAAGAATTTTTTCCAATTCACTACCTCATCCCCTTCTTCAGTCAATTTTCTTTCTCCATCATTTCCCCCAACATTTTGGCAATCCAAAACCTCTAAAGAATCTGCTCTAATAATACAGACATTCAATTTAATTCCATTTCCACTTCCCCAACTTCGAAAAGATAAAGTTCCACTATTTCCGTTTGTATTGGTTATAGAGGGAAGTGTACAGAGAATACGTTCAGATAAGAGTATTGCAGATTTATTATGAGAATCGAGGCGAGCTAAAGCTACATCTCCAACTAAAGTAATAAATTATTAAGAAAATAGGTGAGAAAAATTTTAAAGTTTTATTTTTTGGAATAGCCATATTGAAAAGAGGCGATGGAGCCCCCAACGAATCTCATTTCGCTCACAGTTTTAGATTTATTTTGAAAATTTTAGAAAATATTTTTCTTCAACAACTACCTGGAATAAGAATATCCTCGCTCGTTTTTGTATTTTTAGCACTACTTAAAATTCCAATTTCCCATTGAGACATTCCATCATTTAATTTTTCTAGATTGGCCCATTGACAATTTAATGCACGTTTGGAGAAATCACAAGTTAAGTCCTCAAAAAATTTTTTATACAAAAATTTTTTTAATTCCAAAGGACTTTATTTTTAAAACCCATTTTTATCAACAAAAGTTGAATCATAAATTTTGGATTTTCAAAAAATTTTCTATTTTCACAAACTAATCCCCTAAAAACAATTTTATTTTTTGCGGATAAAGACCAATTATTCCCTCTCTCATTCCCTCACATTTTACCTTAGCAGAATGTATTGGCCTATTTAAAAGAGTATTAAGCATTTGGGCAGTAAACATCCCTCCATCAGATAACCATCCTTTATGTGCAGCAATATCAGCACCTAATTGGCCACAATAAGCTGAGGAATGATCTGTAACCATTTCTATATCATCTAATAAAACAAAGTTGTCAAAATCTTTGTTGACGCTTTGAACTTGGAATACAAACTAAGAAAATTAAAAATAAATTTTTAAAATATTTTAAATTTTTTTTGTTTCTCTTAATTCTCAGAAGAAAATTCTTCAAAGACCGAAAATGCCAAGAAATTTGGACATTGTTAAATAACATTAAGACAATGGTAAATCACGTGGGTTTCTTAGTGTCGTTTTACAAATAACTTTTGGTTGCCTAATTAAATGAAACTAATTATTAATTATAATTATTGCTAATTATTGAATAATTAAGTTATTGAAATAAATTTAATTATTACCTAACCTAATTAATGCCTAATTAAAGGTCAAATGACATTTAACTCGTTCTACGGACCAAGTACCATCTCTAAGGATTGAATATTGCAATTATGACAGTTGTGGCCTTGAATAATTTTTATATCAGGACATAAATTGGGCACTCTATACAGGGATGCAAACCCTAATAATAACTTTTATTCTCTAATCCAAAGGATAAAATACTTTTAAATCCAAAAATATTAAATAAACACTTTTTTACCATAAATTCTGTATTTTGAGGGGGTGTTTGAAATTGTTGTTGAACAATTGCTGGGGATGTACCAACAGGTACTTGTTGACATTTTCCTTCAATTTGTTGCATTGAATGTCTTTCAAATAAACACAAATTTAATTTAATTCCTTTTGTTGACCAAATTCTTTTTAAAAAAGAAGGAAATTTTTGAATTTTTTTGTTAATTTTACCTAAATTGTAAAATAATATTTGTAGAACCCGGACATTTTATTGGGTCAGAAGCTAACATTCGAAAAGCTTTTGTTGTATCACTAAGTTCTAAAGTGCTTGCATCGTGTAAATCTTTTGAGGAAATTATGTTTGTATGTTGTGGCATATCTAAATTTTAATTTTGAAAAATTTTAAAAATATAAGGAATTTGATTGAAGCCTGTAAAGCTTACATTTATAACAATAAAATTATAAGTAGATATTATCTAACTACTAAAGAAGTTTTTTTTAACTTTATCTAAAAGTATTTAAATTTATATCAAAAGATGTTTAAAGAATCATTAACTTTTCAGGCGATAACTTAAATTAAATGAAAAAATTCTAAAATTTTTAGAATTGTTAATAACATTTTATTAATTAAAGCACAAAATTTCATTGTTCTAGGTGCTCATTTAGCAAGGTTACTAGATTCGATAAAATCAAGGCTTACAAAGCTTTGTGAGCTTAAAATAAACATTTAAAGAAAAATATTTACCAGTTTGTTCCTCAATATATAAAAAAGCAGCAGGTAAATTAGGTTGTATATCAGTCCCAGTTTCGTTAAAAAGAATTAATGGGGGAAGTATTCCAATAGCTCTACGCCAAATCTTTTTTTAAAAAAATAAAAATTAGACTTTTATTTATTTATTTACCCCATGTTCTCCATATCCCATATTTCTCCACCTACAATTTTCGTCAAATTCTGTACAAGTTAGAGAAGAAGGTTTATCAACAGGTTCGCCTTTAGTTGAACTTGATATAAGCCTAAAAATAATTATTTTTTAAATAAAAATAGAGCAACGATACAATTTTTACAGTAAATGCCTAGTAAAATTAAAGACAATTTTATTGTTAATAATACCCAAGAATTTTTAAGTACCCAATATAGGGTATGGCCAAAATAAAAATCCGTACAAACAAAAACCCTGTCCTTTTCTTTCTCTTGTTTGACCACCCACAAAAGCTTGTTTTGGAAGGAAAAGGTTAGAAGAACCAAAAATATTATTTAAAAAAGAGTCTACAAAATAATTAATTTTTATTAATTTTTCACCTTTCAGAATGAAAGTCTGGTCCAAAATCAACTAAACAAAAATTATAAATTTTAAATTAAATTCTCTTCAAAACCCACTCGAAACTCTACAAAATTCAGCTTCATAAAATAAATTATCTAATAAAACAAAGGATCCCTCTGTATTCCGCATATCATAAGCTCTAAGTCCAATATGGAAAGGATGGTCGAGAGGGGGAAGTATTGCTGTACTACAAGAAAAATGAATTTTTTAAATAAAAAAATAATCATTTACCATTCAGTGTTTATATGGACAGTTCCACAGTCTATATGGGGCTTTTCAGGTAAAATATGCAAAGATTTTCCCTAAAATTATGAAAAATAAAATTAATTTTATTATAGTAGTTAGTAAAGCCTGACTTTTAAATAAAAAAAAGACAAGGCAGACTCTCTGAAAAATTATCAAACAGTAAGGAAGATCATGATTGAAGGAAGATTGGCAGAAGGGAAACTTATTCGGATATCCGGCATACGACTCAAAAATATTGTAGGATTTAATGCTTTTCCCAGGCGATATTGAGTATTGAGCTTGGATATCTGTCTCATTTCACATCAGATTATCATACTAGTCTAAAATGAGTAACCCCGTATATCGAATGTGACATTCACTGTTGGCCTATTTCTCATCTTCTCCAAACTTGGGATTGGAATGGGAAATTGGAAGAATACACTTGAAAAAATGGGATCATGGATATGTACACTAGTGCCACTATTATAATATTAACTCAAAATTCCACAAAATTATTTATACCTCATCTCGTTCTTCAAGCATTATAACCTCCAATCTAGCACCATTATAAACCCAAAACCTTTAAAAAATTTAATAAATTATTTTATTTTCGATGGATGTACAGACGTAAAAGTTAATTTTCCAGTTGTATTTTGACATTTAATTGGATGACTAATTAGTATAGCTGTTTGTTCTTGTCTTTTCTTATCTCCAACAAGCAGTAATTGATCACCTAATTAAATAAATATTCAACCGGGCTTTATAAAACTATAATATAGCGTTTTAATTTTATAAATCTCCACTTGGAGTTCTTCCAGAATTTTTACTCTTTTTACTAGAAATTTTAATAGAGAGGCGTTTAATAACGAAAAGGTGTGTCTTTAGAGGTTAAAAAGAATATTTTAAACAGTAATCAATCGTCTCACCTACACGCACTCTTGAAGGACCCGGCCTAACCTGAAGCATCTGAAAAATCGAGAAATTTTTATATTTTAAACAGTATCGTCTTTCACTTGCCGGAAATTCAGTATAATCCTCCTTCCTAAATAAATGAAAGTCTAATGTATCAAATCCAGGTTTTCGAAGATTCCTCCATCTGCCTATAAAAATTATTTTTAAATTTATTTTAAATATAAAATCACAGTACATTTGTCTGGGTTAGAGAAATCACAATTTAAATCACTTGAATGCCGCAAAAATCGAGCTTGTTGTTCTGATAAGAAATAACAACATTTAAATTTAAAATAATCTAAAATACCATCATCCATCCTTTCCAACCCTCTAGGCCTCCATTCAATGCCTAAATATTGTCTCAAACGGGCTCTCTCATTTTCATAGCCAGGCATACAAGAATTACCTAGAAAATGGGTATTTTGCCTAATAAGTTTAATTTTCAAAGTTCAATAACCTGGCCTAATTAAAATGAAAAAGGACAAGAGACTGTAAAATAAAGGGAATTTCAACATTTTTGTATTTTTAAAAATCGTAGTTTTTGATGTTTGCCTTCTCTCATAATTATTATTTTTTTGCCTTTTACAATTAAAATGTAAAATATTTGAACTACACTGTTGTGATTCTTCATGTTGTTGGAATGATCTCTTTTGCATTAAAGTGCAAATGAATTTTTTAATGATTTACTTCTTTTTTAGGTACTTTATTAATATCCCGCCCCCCACCCCTATTTGAGTCTCAGATTAATTTTACATTTTATTTTTCCTGCCTCGAAATGGTCAATTTTCCTTCTTATAAATGCTTTTTTGCGGTTGCCGTCTATTTTTCCTTCCTAGTACTTACCTTTTACCTTCAATGTTTGAAGGAAAAATGATTGACAGTAAAAGAAGGGAAATTAATCTGAGACTCAAATAGGGGTGGGGGGCGGGATATTAATAAAGTACCCTTTTTTAAAGATTTTATTTTGAAATATCTACAAAGATAAATTTATGGGTTTCAAGGAGAAACCTCGCCTTTAACGAGAGTTTACTTTTGTGGGATAGTGGATGAGAGAACTGGGTTTTTAAAAATGATCAAGAATGATCCCATCCAGAAAATTTTTTCAACTTACGGGCCTGGGTGGGACCATTAGCAAAAACTACAATCCACATGGATAAAGGTTCAAGCCTTGGAAAAAGACATAATTTTTTCTTATAATTCATTAAGAAAAATTAAATTAAAAGTTCTTATCTATAAAAATTCGCCAAAAACATTTAGATGAAGAAAATAAGAAAAACTAATAATTACATGCTTAATATCATTTGTAAATACATAGATATCAACTTTCAATTAAAGAGATGACAAAAAGAGAGGAACAAAGTTTTGGCGACTTTTAGCATTTAAGCATTTTTATTGGGGGATAGAGGGGGGGGTGATCGCGGCAATTTGCCCGGAGCAATCCTGACGCGTTTTTATTTGGAGAATGAAAAAAAACAAAAAAGATCGCTATCAGTCTCGACGATTGTTTTTCGCTTGGAGAAAGACGGAAATGGCAGAAGAGTGAAAGCGCACCCCGTTGATTGATCCGAGGAACGAATTTTATTTTTATTTGTCTATTGTCTTCTTTATTCGATTGAGCGAATAAAAGGATTACATATTTATAAATTAAAGCTATGCCAACAACAAAAAAAAGTAACGAATCTTTTTGCTAATTTAATTGTCAATGAGAAGAAGAAATTGGTAAAAATTGAAAAGCATCCCTATTTCCCCACGCCGAGGAAAGAAAACCAAGGGACTTAAGAAAATTTGATTGTAAAGGGATAAAGGAATCAACGTTCAGAAATAGTAGTAAAAGTATAGGAATATTCAAGAGTTCATTAAAAAACTAATTTTACTTTTAAAAGAAAGTGAAAGATGTAATCTCAGTCCATTTTTGGTCAATTCTGTGACTAAAATGCTTAAAGTAAACAAATCAAACTCTTTCTCTCCAAACTCATCCAAAAACTTTCCGTAATATCCATTTATAATAACAAGCACTTTTCCTTATTACATATTTTTCCTTTTATTAAATTTCTCTCATTTACCGATCCCTTTTTAAGAAATTCTCCAAACTCTTTTTTTTATTTAAACCCAAAATCCTGTTTGCTAATATTTTTTTCTCGCTCATTTGTAACCGGCAATTTCCGAAAATATTGTAGACATATTCTATTACGTTTTTACTATTTAATTATAAACGTTCTTTGTAATATATATTGTCAGGTTTTTAACACTTTTTGTAATTTACAATGAGAAGAAAAGAGAAAGGAAATTACATGAAAACATTCCCAATCAAATTAACAAATAAATGGGGGTAGGGGGAGGGGGGATTGAACAATACTTATAGAGAAATGTCAATTTTATACGAAAATATTTTTAAGTGGAGAACATCATTAAAATTACTTTTTAGAGAATAAAATACAACGGGCGTGAGGACAATTAAGTACAAAACCAAACATCCATATTTACTATAATATTTAAAAATGTTCCAGGCAAATCCGTTTTACTTTCTGACATGGAAAGAAGTCAGAAAAATTTTAATGGAAAGCTGAGGGAATTTTTATATTTTCATTGAAATTATAATAGAGCCCGGACTGGGAGGGTCGTAAGAGAAGCGAGATCGTTATCTCAAGAAAACTCGATCTCGTTAACCGAGATTTTTGACTGCGATTTCGTCTCGATCCTGGCTCTAGTTTTGACTGCAGCCTTAATTTCAGGTAGCTATTTCTAATTTCTTTCTAAAAATTAAACCGATTCAATATTTCTTTTATCGAATCAGTGCAATTTTCCGAAAATTTAATTAAATTCTTAGCCAAAACAAAAAAAAACGTTAAATTTATTTTTACCAATGTTTCTGCCTGGAAATATGTTCAATTTTATTTAAAATATACTCCCCTCCTCGTTTTCCAAAATATTATCCATATTTATATTTTTCCTTATTCTTAATTACTTCCATTTGCATAAAGTTTTGTCCATTGCTGAGCTGTGTGAATAGCCTCTACTTCATTGTTTTTCCATTGCTCGGCAACATCGCTAAATTATTTAGGTTTTTATAAATTGTCATTATAATATTTAACATGAAATAACCAATAGATAAAGTTAGTAATTTAATAAGATGGGTCTGTGAGTCTAGAGTTTGTATAGAGTTAAAACGTAAAGTCTAAAAAAAACCCACACCAGGGAACATATTTACTACAAAATTTATTTTGGTATCGTTCGATAGAGGAACCGACCCTCTACATGGTACCAAAAAATACCATTATCAAAGGGAGCTTAATCCTAATAATTTTAATTAACGTAACAAAAAGATATTAAGGTTGTTAAGGAGATTATAAAAAATTGAAAACTGACGCAGCTAGCGGATCATCAGGATTTGGTGCTGAAAGCAAAGCTTGTATAGAAAGGAGAACAGTACGAATTTGCAAAGCTGGTGACCATTTGTCTAATAATCTTTATTTAATTTTAAAAGTCGAAAAAAGTAAACCTTTAAGAATGTCGAGACAAATCCGGCCAAGCTTGTCAATATTTGGATGATAAATCTTTAAAAAATGGTAAATATAAAAAATCTAGAAAAGAAACTTCGGTTATCGAATAAACCGAAAAGTCCTTGGTTTTCCAGCAGTCGCAAATATATAATCGAACTAATTATATTTAAATTTTAGGATACCTAAGAATTCGTTAAGAAGATTGAATAGTAACAATTAAGGTTCACATTAGCCCTATTTACTTATATTACCTTTGTCATGAAGCGCACTTTGGGAGCGGCCATAGGATATTCTTCTGGTAAAAACAGTTCCAATTTGAAAACACCACCTTAAAACAAAAATTAAAAATTTCTTTCGAAAAATTAATCAAAAACCTGCAAAAGGACTCGAATCTGGTCCTGCAATAATAACATGAAAGTATCGAGCATTAGCCTCATCTGGAATTGCACTGATACCCGGAACTGGATCCTTAAATGGGAATTTGTGCTTTATGTGTATAAACCCTCCGCTGAATTTGTTACGGTGCATTTTAGACAAAATTAAATATTCGCTCTACTCACAAGGGAACATATGTTACTGTGAGTACGAATTTGATAAATTTTTTGGTACCATGCGAAAGAGGACCCTCGATTTACTCTTGTAGTTTGCGGGTTTTCTTGCAAAATTAGTTTGGGCCGAGTTCTGGCCGTTCAAAGTTTCAGTCCTTGGGATTGATTGAGTATAAGCAAGAGGGAAAATAAGCGCGCTATAACTTTTTTTTCACTTCTCTGCGTTCTTCACATTATTTTATAAAGAGGAAAAAAGAATGCAAGAGTCGCGAGGAAAAAAGAAGGGAGAAAATGTCAGACACAATAATCAAAGAGAAGGGGCGTGGCTTGTTCTTTGAGGATGAAAAATAAGAGAGAAAAGGAAAATGAGCGAACTATGTCCTTTTTTCACTCTCTCTGCTTTCTTTATATTGATTTACAACAATGAGAGAGAACGCAAGAGGCGCGAAGGAAAAAAAAGGGAGGAAAAATGTTAGACACTAAATAAAGAGAAGATGGGTGTGTCCGTTTTTTGAGTATGAAAAATAAGAGAGAAATTGTTTTCTTACCCTATAACTCCTGACTCTAGCGGTCTAACTTTGAACGGCCATAACTCGGCCCAAACTAATTTTGCAAGAAAACCCGCACATAACAATAGTAAATCGAGGGTCCTCTATCGAATGGTACCAGAAAATTTATCAAATTCGTACTCACAGTAACATATGTTCCCTTGTCAGTACATCCGAGTTGGCAGATTTCATATCTTTACTAAGGTTGGTCGGATCCCCGAAAATTTCCAACTATACGTCTTTAATTCTTACAAAAAATAAAAACCTGTAACAACCGTTGTGTCTCTTTGGCTATACGTCTAGGCAGCGCCATAAGAAATAAATTTTCTGTCAATGCCCGTGAGTCAAATGCTAATTAATATTAGTAAATGATTCTAAACTTTTCTAGTTAGTATACGAAAATGAAACGATTTTAATAATAAATAAAAAGAATGCGATTTAACTAATTTTACACAAATAAACCATATAGAATGAAAACAATTTAGAGGATTAAAATGCTTGGAAAAATAATAAATTATACGTTTGAACCAGGGAACGAGCCGACAAGAAAACAAAATTCGCGATTTTCGTGAAATCGGGATTCCAGACCAAAAAACGTCGGGAATTCGCGATTTTCGGGAATCGTGACGGTTCATTCCCTGGTTTGCACATAATCAGGAAATTCCTCAAATATTAAAACCCCAAGATTCGTTATAACAAAAAAAAACGGTTTTTCTTGTTACTTCACAAAAATAGAATAAATCCTCTAATCAAAAAAGGTAAAAAACAAAATTAGAAGTAAAGAAATGGGCATCGTAAAGTAAAAATAATCTAAAAGTCCAAACAAAATAACCCATTTAAAACCAAAATAAATAAAAGAGAAAGACCAAAAATCCAAAAAACAAATTAAAGTTCTCCTTTTGCTTCCTTTTTCGGCATTAATTCACGAATTCGCTGCACAAAATCGACTTTCTCAACACAACCCTTGCAACTATCACCCAATTTGCGCAATAACTCTCTCAACTGTCCAACTCTCATTTTGTCCAAATCCAAACTATCCCAATCGATTGGTTTGTCTTTAAAATAAAAAAATTTTTTAACAGAAAATCTAATAAATAAACCGTATTTCAATGAACAAATCTGAGCATCTTTTGTCTTCAAATCCTTGCAAACTTTAAGAGGAGGCTTCTTATAGGCAAGAGTTTTAACAGCATCTCCAATCATTGAAGCAGATGAATCCTTGTGAGCACCAATATAGAAACACTAAAAAATTTTACAAATTTATGAAAATTAAAAGAAGTTGGGGAAGGGCCAGAATTCACGAAATTTCAATTCATAAACGCGAGTCGACGTTAGTTACTCACTTGGAGTTTACACAGCACCTCCGGCGAAAATTTTGAAAATAGTGGGAGTCAAATAAAATCGGGAAAGAGGGTGTAATTTCGAATAAGCGAATCGAAAAATCTGGATGGAATAAAATGGGTACAACCCAATGTACCGCAGAGCTATAACTCCGTTCAAAATTGTCGAATCCGGGACGTCCTGATACGATTTGAATAAGCTCGTCGAGGCGCATCGAACAATACCAGGAAGTCCCGGATCTGCCCATTTTGAACGAAGTTATAGCTCTGCGGTACCTTTTCCTGCTCCCGAATGAAATATAAATTCCCACAAAAAACGTGGCCATCACTTGACAGAAAATCCAAGAATTAAACTTTAATAATTTACTCACCATTTTATCCTTTCTTTCTTCATCAGAATTCTTTGAATCACGTTTATTATAAACTTCAGAACAATAATCCCACAGATTTTTACGGACAAGCTCGTCATTGACATTTTCCCCCGAAGAATCCACTCTATCCATAACATCTTTCAAAACATCCTCACAGACTAAAAATAAAACTCTAATCGAAAAAAATTAAAAAAAACCTTGGCATTCCTCCTCTTGAGCATTTACACAAAATAAAATAGAAATTAACAATATTGCTGTTAAGGAAAGAAAATTCAATTGAAGGTAGCGAAAATTCCTTGGCAACATCTCTGCCTCCACGAAAAACTAAAAAATAATTTAAAAAAAAAAAAATGAAATTAAAGCCCAGACTTTTAATATTTCCTTTAAAAAATGAAATATTTTACACGCCAATAAACAATCGACAAATAATATTTCACTCGTCACTCTTAACGTTGGGCTACGGAAATATCTTTCGGCGTGAAATATTATGGCCAATTCAACGCTAATGGAAATTGTCAGATAAATAAAGGCACTAAAATAAAAATTTTGTTAATCAAACACAATTCAAAGAATTCAAAAAACATTTAAGATTAAAAATATTTATTTACATTAATTTGTTTAAGGTAAATAAATTAGTATATAAAAAATAAACTAATTATTTATAAATACAATACTATGTATAACCATATTAATACCCCAAATCCAGAACAAAATTTTCGGGCCATAAAACAAAAAAATCTCAACTAGGTCTAGACATCTCTGAACTCTAAATCAGACACTTCTGACCTCTCAACGGGTTCTGACCTTCTAACCCCGTCCCCCAAAAGTTAAAAAACTAAAATTTTCCCTCTCAACCAGAAATTATATTCGAGATTTAGTGGTATTAATATGATTCTATTGTAATAATAAAATTGAGTATAATAAAATTGATATTATAAATATATACAATAGAATACCCGTGAATTAGTTCTAAAAATCTTTTTCTTTAATGAAATGACTTATTTCTAGAAACATTTAATGCTTCAAGCCTTTGTGGAGGTTTCCGAGCAGCGCTAATAGGTCGATTAGCCGATGGATTGTTTTGAGAAGTGCCTCCATTTTTATGCCTTTGGGATTGATCATAAATTGCATCAGCGTAAACTACTCCATTAACTAACATTTGGTTTTTACGTTGTTCTGCTAAAAAAAAAAGATTTTTTTCTAAAATAAATTTTTTAAAATACCAATCATTTTATGTTTTTCAGGGTTGTATTTGTCAAGAATGTTCTGCCGAGTTATTGGCTAAAAATGAAAAAAATATTTTTTTAATTAAAAAATTACCTTAAAGAATTTTTGTACAAAATCATTATCCATACTTTCATCGAGGCGTTTTTTCAATTTGGATTCAGAATCCTCTATGGGTGAGCCGCTATATTTTGATGCTATTGAATCAGATCCACTACCGTTTAATTCTGATGAAATAGCTGGTGATACTAAAAAATAAAAGAAAAATAAAGAGACAATAACTAAACATAATTAGAAATTTTGATAAATTTGAATTGTTGTTACCGTCACTTAAAATTTCCCTATTAAATCTCTTTATTACCTATTTTCTTTATTGCGACTTTTTAATGCTTCCTCCCTCTTACCTGAATTTGGCAGTGCTTGTTGCCGAATACTCAACTCCGGTAATGTCCACCTTTCACCTTCCTCGTCCCAAATAGCTTCTCTTTTTACACGTTCCAAATTCGCATAATTACTTTCCTTTCGAATGGCAGCTTTAAAAATTAGAAAAATAATTTTCAAAATTTTCTTTATTCCCTTACCAGTATTTTCAAGTATTTGCTGAAAAAGTTTCAATTGTTGATCTTGTCTACGTATTGTTTCTAAATAATCTAAACGATCCAACTCAAATTCATTTGATAAGTCTTCCAGTTCTTTTTCCATTGACTGGACTTTCAACCTTTCTTTATTGTATTCTTTAACTAAAGCATCCAACTTTTCCTGTGTATTTTGGTAAACATGTAATAAAGGATCTTCTTTGTCTTTGTGCATTTCTAGTGCTTCTATAAATTTTAATTAAATTTACAAAAAAAATTTCTTTAATTAACCAGCAAGTCTTTGCATTTTTGTTTCCGCTTCTTTAATTTTTCTCACACGTTTTTGTTTAAGTGCCTCATTCCCTGCCTGTTCTCCTCCAACTAATTGTTGTTCTAATTGTTTAATTCGTTTTTTGGCACTTTCAGCACTTTGTTCTTTACTTTTTGCCAGTTCGATTTCTTCACTAGCCTTTTCATATTCTTTTCGAAGTCTAAAAAAATTATTTTTTTATTTTCTAAACTTTTATTCACTCTCGTTTAAAACAGAGTTTCGTTACCATCCCCTCTAAAACACAATTTTCCTCCCCCTAATCTACAAAATAGAACTTTAATTTTATTAAAAATCACTTTGCCAAATCAGTTTGCAATTTCTCCTTGTTTTTCTGTTCATTTTCATAGCTTGAACGAAGCTCTCGCATAGCAATCTCAAATTCTGCCCGCAATTTATTTCTTTCTCTTTCAAATTCATCGTTAGCTTGAACAACTGGTTTTTCTTCTAAAAAATATTTTTTTAATTTTAAATAATTTTTTCAAGATTTTACGAGGTTGTTGAACAAGTCTTTTAAGCCTTTCAATTTCTGCCTGATATTCTCTAAGTAAAGCGTCTTTTGGATCTTCATTAATTCTCGGTTTATTCTAAAAATTAAAATAATTTTTAAAAATATTTTTTAAATTTACCCGAATATTCTTTGCTCTATTTGCATAACGCAAAGTTGATAAACTTTCATCAAAATTATTATCTGAAGGAGAAATACAAGCAATCATTACTGTTTTTGTATTTCCTCCAAGGGAGTCCTTTAAAATTTTTTCTTGGCCTTAATTAAACAAATAAAGAATACTTGAAGTAATCTAGTAAGTTTAGAATCTCTATAAGGAATGTGTGTAGAACGGCCATCAACTAGAGCAGAAATAACGTTTCCGAGAGCAGAAAGTGAAAGGTTGATTTTTGTTGCTTCTAAATAATTTTTAAATTAAGAAAAAAAATTATTTTTTAAACCTTTAAAACGTTCTCCGGTAGCACCCGTCTTTGCCTGTCTTTCGCTCCCAGCCAAATCAACCAAATTTAATTTTCCCATTCGGATATGTCCACTTTTGGAGAGCGCCTCTACATAAACTGTAAATATTGAATGTGACCTTAAAAAGGTAAAATTATTCTCAAAATATTTTTTATTCATTAGAAATTTTTTTAAAAACCTGCTCGAATCCTTGTTCATTAAAGTTGCACCAACATGTCTACTGTTAAACCCTGTCTGCATTAAACTCTCACAATCTAAAATTTAATTTTTACAATTTCAAAAAATATATAAACAAACCTGCTACATTATGGCAAATATGCATTCCCAATCCAGCTATATAAACACCCTTTATTGTAAAAAATATTAAATTGTCAAAAATGAGAAAAACAATGTAGAAATACCTGTTCTGGATGTTCCTACACTTAAAATGAAAATTAGAAAATAATTAAAAATATTTTTTAATTAGCTCATCTATTTGTTATATTGTTTTTAAAAACCTACTTTAACTTCCAATTTCTTTTTGTTGTCCCCCAATAAATCACGAATTTCTTCATTATAAATCTAAAATTAAAGAAATGATTTTATAAAAATAAAATGTGATTTTTTAAAGCTCGAAAGATTAGAAGGAATGTATATTTCGAAAAAGCTTATTCCTCGACACCCTTCTCAAATTTTAATAATTATAAGGTACTCTGCGTTTATATACCACCATGTCCGCAAACGTATGTCCGCACTTATTTTCTTTTCCCTCTTTCTCCTCTCATAAAGATTAGAGAGGAGAAAGAATGCTTATGAAGTTAAGCATTGGAAAGCAAGTTAGATGGCTATGTCGTAAATCAACGTGTCGTTCTGAAGTCAAGCTGCGAGTCGGAACATGGTTAGAAGGGAGTCGTATCTCATATGTCACCATTCTTGAATTCATCTACTGTTAGAGAGCTACTTAGCGGAATTTATGTGTAGGCAAGAAGCTAAGGAAGAAAATTTTTTCGAATGGATTTGTAAAAAAATAGCAGAAATATGGCCTCCGAAATAATTTCTAAAATTGTCTTATTTTTGCTTTTATATTTTTATATAAACGAATATTTGTCTGTTGTTTTTACTTACCATTTCTAATCTTTATGAGAGGAGAAAGGAGAAAGGAAAAGAAAATAAGTGCGGACATACGTTTGCGGACATGGTGGTATATAAACGCAGAGTACCAATTATAATTAATTTAGCTTCCCCGATTTAATAATAAAAAAACTAACCTCCAAATAGGAAACATGGACAAGGAATTTAGTATGCTCTGTAGTAGCGATAGATTCGAAAATATGTTCAAAAGCGCGTGGAATAATCCCTCTTTGTACAGGCACTTGTGGATCTCCCTGCATTGAATAGGTTTTACCAGAACCTTTAAAATAATAAGGAAATTTAGAAATATTTTCAAAATTAACCGGTCTGTCCATAAGCAAACACCTGGAAAAAATAAATACAAAAAAGTTAATTTTTTTAGAATAAAATAAAAAATAAATACCGTTCCATTATAGCCCTCTATAACATTCTAAAAATTAAAAAAAAATTTTGAATTAATTGTTTCTCAAACCTCAACCAAAGGGTAGACAATATCATTGTATATTTGCTCAGCAGTAGCGTCCAAATAATACACACTATCGAAAGTGAACAATTTGGGCGGGTTTGTGCCATCAATTAGCGCACACTATGTAAAAATAAATTTTATTTTTAAATCATTCTTGGATCTTTAATTTTTTTTAATTTTAAAAATACCTGGCCCAAAGCTTCATCCATCTCGACACATACCTAAAAATTAATATTTAAAGGGACTTTCATTTTTCACGTTTATTCTTTCGAAAAAGGATTTTTCTCAAAAGTTCATCTCCTCAAGGAAACTCGTCAAAATAAAAATTTATGGCAAAGAGAAGTTTTCTTATTTGAGCATGACCCCATTTAAAAATTAACTTTAATTTACCGTTGAATTCAATTGTAATTCGCGTTCATTTAAAGGTCTACATCGAACAATAACACGAACACTTTCTGCCATCAGTTGATTTTATTGTTGTTGCAATATTAATTGAAGCTTAAAAACTTTAATAATTTGAAAAATGAAGACATATTTCACAAATAATTTTTTAAGAAATATTTTGAAAAGGAAAGAAAACTTTAACAAAAAAATTCAAAAAAATCTTTACCTTCACGTTTCGAAGAGTCATCGCCTTGACAACCTTAAGGCTAACTATGCCAGCGTTTACCAACATCTTACCGAAGAAAAAAGTACACACGTAATATTTCTAAAAAGGCAAAGGAATAAACACCAAGAATAATTTTTAATTAAAAAAACTTTGTTTACCTTTTATTCCTTCTAAATAATTTAAATTTAATAAAAGTGCAAATTTGCAAAATTACGTTTTTGGAATGAAAAAAATTAAATAGAAATATGCATTGTTTTGAAGCATATTTATATTAGAGGTCGGCAAAGTGTTTGATGGATCCCGAATGCGGGATTTTTTTCCAAAATTTTTGCGGACATTTTTAGACATTTTAATTTTGCGGATAAATCCAGCAAATCGAAAAAAGTGCGGGATTGCGGTCGCGGGATCCCGCAAAATCCCGCGCCGACCTCTAATTTATATTTGTTTTACTTTTCTAAAATATATTTGAAATTTCTTAACATAAAGAAGATAACGAGTTGAATAAAAATCAACTATCAACCAAAATTTTTAAAATGAAGAGAAATTTTTATCTTTGAAAAAGATTATATGAGAATTATCCATAGTTATAGAAATTAAAATTAGCAGTAAAATGATGTAGTTTTATATCAACTTTAAGTAAAGGTCTTATAAAAGTTTAACCCAGCGAAAATTGTCATTGAACCAGCTTCTTTCTAATTTTTATAGTTTTGTTTTCGACGTTCCATCTCAATCCTACAAGCGGCTCCCAATTCTCCATCTATAAAATAATTATTAAAATCATATTTAAAAATTAACCTTTTGCAGCATTTGCAGCTTCTTTAAGACGCAAATAAGGCCAATTTTTGAGAATCTTGGAGAGTTTAGTATATGAAGATGGAGAACTGACATTAAACTTTCCACTACTTGTACTACAATAAGTTGGAGTCTAAAAATTGAAAAACAAATTTATATAAGCTTTTTGCCTCAGCTCTAGCTATCACCTGACCCCGAAATTTTGTTTAAATTTAAAAACTCTCTCACCTTCAAATTAGAGCTAGTAGTATTCCGAGAAGCAACATTCGGCATCCTATCACAAGAAAGACAAAAGACACTTTGAAACACATTAACTTCTGAACGATCACAGACAGTTTCTTTAACGGCGGTTTATGAATAACGAAAATGGAGTTAAAAAAGCGTCCCTTATATTAAGTTATGCCAGAAGGAAAAATTTAATTTCAAATCCATAAAATTGAAGGTACTTTTCCGTTTTGTTACACCCCCCTATATTAATGCTCAAAATGTCACATATAAGGTAATAAAAAGTGCTGAGTCGAACGGTACCTTTCTTTTTCCCAGGAGATGTCTGTGGACCGAGATATATGGCTCGAAATTGTCAAAAACCATAGGGGGGAGTAAGTTCATTTTTGGGGTAAAAATTCGAATATACAAATAATACCCTATTCAAAAGAGCTCATGGAGCTGAGTCGAAAGACACCAAGAACAACGAAATCTGATTTGATTTGACCGAGATTCAGGTCCCTGAAAATTGAAGAACCACACAATTTTTTGTATCGTAACTCGGTCCAAACTTGTTCGAAGACGGTGATTTTGGTGTCATTCAACTCAGCTCGTCGAGCTCTTTCGAATGATTTATTATTTGCACATTCGAATTTTTTTTACCCCAAAATGGCCCAATGGTTTTTGACCATTTCGAGCCCTTTATCTTTGTTCACAGACATCTCCTGCGAAAAAGAAGGGTACCGTTCGACTCAGCACCTTTAATTACCCTATATGTGACATTTTGAGCATTAATATAGGGGGGTGTAACAAAACGGAAAAGTACCAAATTGAATTACCGACAAAAAATGCTCAAATTAACTAAGAGACCTGAAAACTCCATTTTCGCAGTTATAAACGAATTTGAGTGTTCACTACGATCCCTACAAAGTCGACATTTGACCATCTGCGGAACAATTGAATCACTGTTATGACGGCGCATTTATCAGTTACAAAGTTTAAAAGAACAATTAATGTTGCCGAGATGGCTCTGAAATTTAAAAAAAAAATTATTAAATAAAGGTTACAGTAAACTTTCATTAAAAAATTTTAAATCAAAGTTTGTCGTTTTGAAGAAATAACAATGAAAGTATACGAAAGATATATCGCGACATTTCGCCATTCTTAATTAAAATGTACGTTTTGTCAACCGCTTAAGTGACACTTTGCCAAAGATTTATAGTCAAGATTAAAATTCAAATACTATCCCGAGATCAGAAAAAAGTTCACGTGAATTAAATTTTAACTCTTTGATGATTCATCTTTTAATAATTCTAAACAATTAGTATAAAAGCTCAATAATTTCCCCATAAAATATCCCAACAATCAGCAATCATCGCATTCTTCACATCATATCGTTGCGTAATTCAAACAACAACATGAAGTCGTCATCGCTGCTCTCGGCCGTCATGCTGACCACCTTGTTCTTCCTGTGCTCTGCTGTGTTCTTCACCAATGTGTATGTTTATTCTTCGTTTAATTTTAAATACAAAAATTTATTTAAGTCGTCCCCAAGATCTGCCAAACGATGAGACAAAGGCAAATGGGACTGGAACGCCACTGTCAAATACGACCGGACCGCCATCGAATGGATCTCAATCGACCACAAATGCGACCTTGGATGAACATCTGCAAGAGGAAAACAAGTGAGTAAACCACTCTAAATTACTAGGGAATCTGGTTTATGTTTCAGCAAAACAACTAAAAATAACCTCCCAAACCTTAATTTGATAATTATTTTTCTTTTTCCAGGGGCAAAACTCGTCAGCCTGATCCAATGTTCCGTGCAATGTTCCCACAGGGAGACGGTCCGCGAGAGCTCTTAGACAAAAAGATAAAGGATTATAGCGACAAGGTGGAGCATGTGCAAGCGTCTAGTCTGATCAACGATGTTGCTACTGCCAAGAGCTCCGAGCCTGTAGGAACTGGGCCAACTGGTAAGTGCAAAGCAAAGATATTTTGAGAATGTTTAATATTTCCTCTGATTTTCAGGCAAGACGATGTCTCTGATCACAGGTTCTTCGAGCTCCACGAAGCAGCCTTCGGTTGCTACCCCTGATCCACCTGTTGCCGTGAAACAGCCTCGACCTCTGGGCTTACGATATACTTTTCTCGGTGCTAGTGGCGTGTGAGTTCTTTTACTGTTTTTATAAAAGCCCTGAAATAATCTTTTTCTAATTCTAGCTTGTTGTTCTTGATTTGCATGCTTCTCTGCTACGAGCAATGTTGCCAGTCGCCGCACTATTGATGAGAGGAGTTGTCGCTGCCCGGAGGATGTTCGGATGTTGTAGATATGTTCATAAATATATATTTGCTTCCTATACCCTATCACACTGTATTGGCCTATTGTGTGTATTTGGCATTTGTGCCCATATATAAATCTCTGTAACCTCTAATTCCTCTAATATATAGGATATTGTGTGTTAATATGTGAGAGTATATTCTCTGTCCTTATATTGTTTGTATTGTTGTATTTTGATAAAAGTGTTATAAAAAATTGCCGGTTTTTCTCGACTTTGGTTGAAATCCTTTTTTAATTTTAAATTCATTCTTCTCCTCTTGAATTTTTAATTTTGATAATTTAATCGGTTGGCGGGGACCATAATTTAGTCAACTAGAGTATTCCCTGTTTTACAATTTTTAGCCAAAATTCAGAAATTTAAAATTTAGTTTGTTCAAATGGCAAAAATATTGAATTTTGAGACGTAAAATTTTTTATGTTGCTAATTCGCATTTCTTTTTTATTTACCTAAAACGTGGCTGTTTTATATACTCCATAATTTCTAAAGAGTAATTATTGATTCTCGCCAACCCATTCTTTAAAAAAGAAAATCTATCGGATTATGGCATCTAAATTTTATTTTTTTCTAATAATTATTGTAATTGGATTTGTTCGAGGCCTTGCTTCAGGTATGTAATTTGAAATTTATTTATCGACTAAATGATTTCTGGCTAATTACGGAAATCCTGTCATTTTTCTCGACCCTTTTTTTAATCAAAAGACATTGTGAAATTATTTTATCGATTTAGTCATGAGAAAGAATTCATGAACGTTCTATTAATTTCAGGTTCTAAATCCTTTCATAATTCAATTTGAAATTTGCCTAAACCAAATCATTTTCTTAAACGTTTCACCAACAAAAAAATATGCTTAACTAAAATTAGTCCCATTTCCACATCTTCTATGCCAAAACACGTTCATTATCATATTTCAATATAATATTTTTTTCTAGCAAATATGACCGGGAATTCTACAGAAATAACAGAAGATTACCTCACCACTACCAGCAAAAAGCCAACTTCAATTTCTTCAAATAAAAATATTACCGAAACGATTACAGCCAAAAGTGCCGAAACAACTAATATGGAGCACAAAAATACCGAACAGACTACTAAAGAAACTTTTCCTCCAAAACTTCCGCCACCAATTTTTGAAAAGAAAAATCCCAAAAAATCTGGCATAAGAGATGAAAAAGCAGAACCGATTTCACAAGGCTTACCAGATAACAAAATGTCTCAGGAATCTTTTAGAAGTCCGAAAGAGAGAATTTTCGATAATATGCTTACTATTGAGGAAGAATATAAAAATGGAAAGAAATCTGGTGGAAATAAATTTTTAGGTTTGTAAATATTTTGAAATTTTTTTGGAAATTTATAAAAATAAAATTTTAGCTCAACAAGTTAAAAACAACATTCAAGGTGGAATGGATCGTATTGAGGTTTTTCTTAATCCTAAAAATATTTTAAAAATAAAAAAATTTAGGGGAAGATTGACGATGAATTTATTGGCGAAGAGACTTATGCTTTGCATTATTTTGCTATTTTTGCCTTTTCGTTGGGTATTACTTATTTGGCTTATTATAATCGAAGGAGGATTATCGGTTTTTGTTTTTATTTAATTTTATATATTTTCGTAGCTAGGGGGACTTTTGTGGTTGAAGACCCACCCGAAATGGGGAAAATAAAAAATTTTGGGAGGGAAATTATCAAAAAAGCGATTTTCTTTCGCCTACAACCACAAAAATTCTCAAAATCTTCACCTGCGGCGCTGGAAAATTAAAAATAAATGTACAAAAATGGAAGGCCGAAATAGCCCCCTGAAATCGACCCCTGGCTACGCCCTTGTAATTTATATTTCGCAAGGGTTATATCTTTTGAGCTTTAATTTTTTTTCTTTTCTGTTAAATTATCACAGGAAATTCACCAATTATTTTTTAATCCTTTCGAATTCTTTGTCCACGAATAGAAAATTTCTAACAATAAGAATCTTTATTTTTATTAGGATTTTAAAACGGAATTTCTCCGGATTCTTGTTTACTTTATTTCGCTTCCTTGAATAGATACAGAACCATGTTTTTAGTATAAAAATGTGAATATTTTTTAATTAAAATTTATAATTTTCAAGGTTATCTAATCGAAGGGAAGAATAATGCTCGTAGTGGAGGGAGATATCGTCGATTGAGTCAATCTGTAAATGCTGCAAATGTCTAAATAAACATGTGAGATTTTAAAAATAAATTGGTGTGGCAGGGATTGTCAAAAAAATTTTATAGAAATTTCTAGATAAATTATAGAAGAGATTATAATTAAAACTCAGTTCTCCTTATTATTTTCTCTTTAATTAAATTTTGAGCCCCGATCCTGAACGAAAATCTCGGTTATCGAGATCGATTTTTTTCGAGAAATCGTGCAACATTCCTAGTTCGCTCTCTGATTTAGTTATTAAATTTTTTGATTTTCTTATAATTCGAAAATTTTAATTTGTATATTTAATTTTTCCTAAAGTTCCCCCATTCTTCAAAATTTCGATAATGAATTTATTAAGAATTTAGCTTAAAAATTTAATTTAAAAATTATTTCTATTTTTACCAATTTTCTCTTTTTTAAGTTAATGGTTCTTTGGAAAATGTGATATTCACGTGAATTTGGCCAGTATTTCTTCCTATCGTTTTTCTATTATTTAGGCCATTCCGCAACCAATTTATTTTTAAATAATTATTTTTAACGGGTGTATAATGAATTTCTCTATTCTCTTTTTTTCCTTTTCTCTTAATATTTCTTTTTTGATTTATTGTTAATCACATGTGGTATAATACTCTTTTCGTCCTTTTTTAGTGTTCGTAAGTTTCCAAACTGTTTTTACTAAATTCGAGATTTTTTTTTGAAAAAATCGAGAATTTTTTAAAAATTAAATTAAAAACAAAGGAAAAATATTTATTTTGAATTTTAAGGAGGTTAATTATTTAAAATAAAACAGTTTGGAATTACTAAAATAATTCTACTATATATATTTAATATATTTTTGATAATAAATAAATATTAAATTAATAAGTTGGGGGAAATTCTCTTTATTTAAAGATGGAAAACTAGTGCTGGGTATGGTTCCGGAGCCCAACTCCGGAGTCGGCCAAGATTTTAAGCCTGGGGCCAAGGGTTGAAAAAGGCCGGAGTAATAAATTCCAAATACCCCGCACTGTTGAAAACTATTTTTTATGGCCTATCTAAATTAGTTTTAAAAAAATAATGAAAATTCGAGTTTTGGACAACTAAAAACTTAATTTTAAGTTGTCTACATTTATCGTAAAATTCAAATTTATTCTCGTTAAATTCCAAGAAACAAAAAAAATTTTTTATTTAATTACATATCTATTCCTTTATTAAAATCGAGAATCTATTTTCAATTCCTCGCTTTTTAAAAGAATTTTTATCTTTTTTTAAAGAAAAACCAGTGTTTGCTTATTTTTTCCTTTATTATCTTTTTTTACATTGAAATAAATGGGTAATTTCCTCTTAATAAATGAGAGGATCATCAATATTCTTTCCCTATTTTTGGCCAAAAAATAAATTTTAAAATTAAATAAATAAACATAAACACTTTTTTATCTGAAACTATCAGTCATGAAAAATAATTTTTTCTGATTTCTTTTCTAGCGAACAGTTAAAAACTGACACTATTTGTGGGGTCATTTAGGCGCAAATAAATTTGTCGTTAGAGGTCTTGTTTGACTAAAAATATTTTTAACGCCAAAATGACTTCTTTCCACCTTTTTACTGTTGAGTATGTAATTAAAAAAGAACGGTTATTTCTCGTTTTTTCTTCATTCCCCCCTAGTAGACAGCTGTTGTTGACCTTTAAAAACGTTTATTTACCTTTAATATTTCTTAACATTTTCCGGTCGTTCTTTGAAAGTTATCTTTAAAAATAAAGTTGTTTACGTTAATTTCTTCTGTTCGTTTTTTGATAGTAATTAATCATTCAAGTCTATTTTAGTGTAAATATTTTTATTTGAAGTTAACAGTTGGTTAAACTAAATTTGGAAAAAAACAAAAAAAACTAATTTAGGTAATTCCTTTGGGTAAATGGCAGAGGTGTCCACAATAGGAAAATTTTTATTCGACTAAATTTTTATTCGACGACTCAAGTTCAAAATACACAATTTCACGTTATCCAAAAGAAGACTGGTAAACCAGGGGTGTGCCGAAAGTGATTTTAAAAAGCGAAAGGCGAAAATGCGAAAGTCCAAAAGGCGAAACTCGCACATCCCTGTGGTAAACGATTATAATAGGGAATAAACTGTATTTTAATAGACTTTACATTAATTTTTGGGCATTTTACTATTTTTGAACTTTCCAAAAATAGATTGAATTTTTATGACTAAAAAAGATTAAAAATTTAAACGTGACTGATTTGAATATAAAAATAATTTTTTTTTATTTCCTTCTTCAAAATTCTTTATTCCTTTTTACAAAATTTAAAATCTGACTGAAAAAAGTGATTATGTGTGGGATTAGAAGAAAAAGAGCATTCGAATATTTGCATAAATTAATGAAAATGAGCAATAAATGGAACAGGCAAAATTAAAAAAAAGATATTCTTGAATTATTTGGAATTAGAAAATAAACAAGAAAATATTCTCCTTCAATTCCAAATATTTTTAAAAAAAGATCAAATAAAAATAAAAAAATAAAAAAAACGAATCGAGATATAAATGGAAGAGTGGAGCTAAGTAAACAGGAAAATCAAGCAAGAGAAATTTTAGTCAAGGCTTAATAAAAGGAAGAGAAAATTTCCCTCTAATTTCCTCTTATATTCAAAATTTTCTGCTTGATTTTTAAATTTAAATATAAATTATAATTTATTTAAAGAAACATCCAAAATATAAATATTTTTACTCAATTCTATTTAACTAAAGTTGTAGTCGTTGGTGTAGGTATTCCTGTTGGTGTCGATGTTTGGTTTGTACTGTTGACAGCCGCTACTTTCTTGCGTCTAGGCAAGGATTTTTTCATTGTTGTGGAATCACCATCACCCATGTAATATGAAGGGGGTTGAAGGCATGTTGCGTAGAAAAGACGCCTTCCGTTCCTGGGTGCTGGTGAAGAATTCTCTTCTTTGGCTGGAGAAGTGTTATCAATTGATAACGATTTGTCTTCCTCTTCCCTTAAAATTAAAAAGTTTATTGAGAATAAAAATTATTGATCAATCAATTGATAAGTTAATCAAAGAATGGAAGAGACGATTACTTTAATCCAAGTTCTCAATTAATGGGATCCAGTAACCACGTTCGAGTAAAGCAACTGGGCTATAGCTATTTCTCTCCTTTAGCTAGTGCAAAAGGTTATTCGGCGGCTGGGAACGAACCAGCATCTTCAGTAAACCGGACTGATCTATTATGTATCCATTACACACGCCGCCTACTGCATAGCCTTAGGAGAAAGTCTTTACATTCGCCTAGATCAGATCATAAGTTGCTGAGTTCCTCATATCAACTCATTCCTTTCAAATTTCCCAAACCCCCATTATTTCATTTTCAAAAACTTGCCTTCCATTCTGTTTCTGTCTTCTAGCAATTCCAGAAGCAGCTTTTCTCTTTGCCGCCATTACAGTCAAAAAAGATTCCTTCATTACAGGTGTAGTTCCATTAGTTTGTCCATTAATTTGTGGTGGTGGTCTAGGTGGAAGTGGTGGAGGTTTTACACAATTATTTGAAGAAGTTTTTCTATTTGAAGAAGGAAATTTTAAAGGAATTTTTGGTGATTTTCCATTAATTGTTGAAGGTATTGCTGAGGGTATTCGACTTGGGGGAGGAATATAAGCATTATTTAATTGGTGTTCTGGAAGTGTTTGAGGAATTAAAGGAATTGATTGTTTAATTTCTTTTGTCATTTCAACTTGTTCTGATTTTGTTGTTTTCTTTTCTTCTTCCGTTGTTTCTGCTGAATTTCCATCAAAACTTTGAAAAAATTTTTAAATTTAAAAATAAAAATTATTTTTTAACAAAGTTGGACCTCTATTCAATGAATTCTACCGGCATTATCTCCTATTATCATTTCATTATTATCATTTAATGTATGCCTTCTGGACAGTCCACTGATATAGAGGTAAACAAAAGATATATTATCCTATTTCTGCCTAACAAATTACGCTATATTGAGAGTACACTATATAGAGGAGTAAACACAAGAGAGCGTACATTATATAGAGGTTTTCCAAAAAACTGCCCTTATTTGGACAAAGATTTATTAAATTTTCTGTTAAATTAAAAGTATCTTCTTACTAGTCTTCTATCGGCATTATCTCCTCATCCTTCTTCAACTCCTCTTCATTTTCCTCCCTTCCCAAATCAATTTCCTTTTCAAATTTATCAACCTTCCCCTCATCATTTTCCAAAAATTCATTATCATTTAATTCGCCTTCTTTATCCTTTTCCTTCATTTCCTCAATATTCCCGCAATTCTCTTCCTTCTCCAATTCATTCAATTCCTCCTCCATAATTTCATTTAATTCCAAATTCTCATTAAATAAATCTATTTTTGTTTCAGAACAGATTATTCCTTCAATGAACGCCTTATCCTCCTTTTCTTCTTCCTTCTCTTCCTTCATTTCTTCCTTCCCTTCTTCAGTAATTTCCACCTCCTCCTTTTCATTAATAATTTCCTTAGGGATATCTCCTTCTCCTTTTTCTTCTTCTTCACCCTTCTCTTCTCCCTTCTTTTCAACTAAACAATAATCCATTTTTTGTTGTAAATTACCCGAATTCCTTTTTTCTTTTTCTTTGGAATTTTCTTTATTTAAACAACAAATATTTGGAGCAATTTTCTCTTCTTTTTTATTTTCTTCTGTTCCGTTTTTAATTTGTTCTGATTTTGTTTGGAGAGATCCGGAAATAATACAATTGCCATTTGCTGTAGTTGCTGCTGAAATTGTTGTTTCGTCGTCACTTTCTGCAACGGGAGGAAGGCGAGGGACTAAAAAAAGAAAAGAAAAAATAATTTAATTTTTTAAAAATCTATTCAATTGGAAATTCTATTTAAACTGTTTTTAAGGCTAAATTAGAAATTTACTGAAAAAATTATTTTAAAGGAGGGACAATTCACAGAAAAGGACAATTCACCGAAACGGACAATTCGCAGAAAATATTTTTCTGTTGAATTTTAACGTTAAAGAAAAAAATGTAATTGAGATTTAAAATTTGAAAAAAAATATTTTAAAAAATTCCCACCATGTCTCCTATTTCGAATTCTTTCCCTAGCTACCGATATCATTTTCCTCAAGTCATAAAGAAATTGTTCTGCAATAGGCGGTGGAGTTGACATTAATTTGGGTTCGAAGAATTCTGAAAAAGTTGGAAAAATAAAATTAAAGTTTATTTAAATTTATTCTGAAAAAAGTTGGAAAGTCCGTTTATTTTCCCCCAATCTTCACTATAAAAACTCACTTCTACGCATATATACTTGCATAAGGGGCATTAAAGGTTCGGACGGTTCTGAAGCCGACGGTTCAGACATCCCTTTAACACTACTTGTTGGGGTCATAGTCGTTGTTTTTGGAGATATTTTAATTGGTGAAATAGTCATCCAAATAAATAAATAAAACTTTTTTAGGTTAAATAAAGGATATAGAAAAAAAATATTTTTTTTGAAAAAAAGTTTTCTCAGCTGATTTCTACAAATTTTAAAGAAAAAAATAAATAAAAATATTTTGTAAAATATTCAGAGAAAAGAAAATATTCAAAACTTTTGTCCTTTGTATGTACATAATATATAATATTTTCTTTTTTTTACTGACAAACTAAAAATATTTATTTATGTGAAAATGGTTGTTGAATTCGCGAGAAAATAAATAAAAATATTTATTTTTATATTTATGTTTGGCTCTCTCAAAACGAGAGCCTTTTAAATAAAAATGGGGGGAATGAATGAATAACCCCCCAGCACGGGGCGGAGGGAAGGAAAGAGAGAAGGGGAAATGACAGAGAAAATAAAGAAAAAAAGAAGAAAAAAGAGAACAAAAACAGAGAACAAAAATTAATAGGAAAAAAAATTTTTTTGGTGAAACAAAGTCCATGAAATTAAATATTTTTGGCCAAAAAACATATGCTTTTAGTGACAGCTTTCACCTGTTTTTCACATAGGCTTTTTCTCCTTCGAGAAAGGAAGAGAGTTCTTTTTTTAGAAGAAAACCTTTTGACTTCAAAAAAGAATTAGTAAAGTTTAAGGTAGGCTTTATGGGGCGTTCTTACTTTTCTAAATTAAAAAAAATTAGGATATTTATAGCCATGAGGGTTTTTGTAAAGATATCCTCAATAAAGCTAATTAGCGTAAATGCTAAAATAATTACCCAGGGTTATTATTTTTTAACCTCTCGCTGGACAAGGAAATGCTTGGACAAGGAAACGTCCCATAAAAAACTACCCAGAACATTACTAATTAGGTGGGAGGAGGTAATTATTCGAGCTTTTATTAGAAAGGCTAATTCTAACTATTTTTAGAGGGGTAATTATTTTTTCGATCTCTGGCTGCAGGGGGAGTAATTAATAGGGCGGGGTATTTATTTAAGAGAGGGGCATAGCATTTACGGTAACTTAAATTAAAATTTCTAAAGTTTTTGGTTAATTATTAATTAAATTAGTAATGTAAAATGAACTTAAAAACATTTTAAGAAAATTTTGACATCTAAAACTATTTAATTTTATTTATTGTTTAATCAATTTTCGGGGGTATTGATAATTATTGTTGAATGCAAAATTTCAAAGTTTGGATTGGTTGGTGCATGTTTTCCTAACATTTTATCAATAAAATATAATTTTATCAGTACATATTTATATACATTATTAACTATTAACTGATGTCAATTTAATTAGAAAATATGGAATTTTGGATTGCTTGGACAAGGAAATTTAAGTTTCAAAATTTCTTTTAAAGTATTAAGTTCTACTCCAGGAAAATTTACTTCCACTATTCCAGACATTTTAATTAATTAATTAATCTAAGAAAATTAATTTAAAACTAATAAATAAACTGATGACTCAAAGAAAAATTTATTGTTGATTTATCAATAAATTATCATTTATCAGCGGAAGTAAAGGCAAAGAACATAAATAGATATACTTTTTTTGATTAATTATTTTTTAATTGATTTTATGAAAAAAATGACGTGCGCGTTTATTTCCCTCCTCCAATTGGCCCCTTTTATTCCCCCCAAGGAGCGGAAATGCTTTTTTGGTGATTAGAACGGAAATGTTCTTTTCGGATATATTAAACATAAACAGTTGGTTTAAATAAATCTATTTTTGATATTTGAAAAGAGTAAATAGGAGAGGACTACAAAGAAGAAGATTGAAGGTAATTAAATGAACAGAAATATTTTTAAAATAAGTTTTTTGGTTTTTTTAAATTATATATCCATTTATCACAAACCCCTTCCTCAATTCTTTTCATAAATTTATATTATTTTTGAATATTGCTTGTAAAATAAGAAGGTCAAAAAATTGTGGTATTTTAAATAGGGAAAGTAAAGTAAAAGATTGGAAATAGAGCTCGGACCGAGACGAAATATCCATAGAAAATTTCGATTATCGAGATCTTGATTCTCGTACGACACTCCCAGTTTGGGCTTTAATTAGAAATTCTGATTGGAACTCAGACTTAAATTTATTATAAGTTAATAATCTACAAAATAATCTACTGTATTTCTTGAATAATTACCCTGTGTAATTATTTTTTCGATCTCTCATTAGGAAAGGATGATTAAGTTTCGATACTCTTAATAGAGTACAAAAATAAAATTTTAGAAAAAAAACATTCTAAAACTTTAATACAAAAAAATACAAAAATATTTTTGCACAAAATCATCCACGCGAATATATTAAAAACAGTTTTTTTTTTAATAATTTCCTTCATTTTTATTAAAAACTTGTTTGTAAATTCTTAAATAATAAGCATAAAAACAACAAACCAAAATTTAACGATTACTTTGACTAAATTTTAATAAAAATGTGATCAGTGGAAATAATCGCGTGTGTTGCTTTTGTGAAGGTTTTAAGTAAATAAATAGAATTTTAAAACTATTTTCGGGCTAATAAAATAAAAAAGAGCACCTAAAAACATGAAATTTTGCAGAATTAACATTAATTAAAGTATCCAAATCCTTTAAAAATTTCAGAATTTTCTATTGTGTAATTAAAGAAATATAAGGAAAAATGTAAAAGATATATTCGAAAAATTATTTTTGGCTATAATTCATAAAATATCAGAAATTCTTAATTTTCAAAGAGAAGTCATCGACAGAGACTATTCTTGTGGGAGGGACATACAAAAATCGGGATTATATCTCGGAAAATCGAGGTTATATCTCGGAAAATCGAGGTTATATCTCTCGATAACCGAAATTTTCCTTCGAGATTTCGCCTATAGTCAACACTATTGGAAACGTTTTTTTTCAAAAATTTTCTAGTACTCGTTATTAAATAATTTTATAAGACCGCAATAATGTTTCTCACGCCCAAACAACCCTCCCCCTTCCTCCTACTTCCCAACTTCTTTCTTTCCAACTTTTTTCAATTAAAAATAAGGAGAAAAATCCGAATATTTACCTGAACTAAAATAAAGTTTTCTTCTTGCCCCATTTTGTTGTTGTTCATCATTTCTTTGTAAATTCCCTTCAATATCTTCATTTCCCCCACCATATTCACAGGAAGACGATGGAGAAGAAAAACATTCATCTAAACAAGATATCCTTCCCCCTCCCCCACCATTTTCTAAATTTTCTGAACGATTTAAAGAAAAGGAAGGGGATTGTAAAGAAATGGGGGTTGCTGTTGTTGTTGTGTCTGAACGCATTCCTGCTGCGGCTTTAACTAAAGCCTGATATCTTAATTGACATTCAGAAACTGCTTTTTCTTTTTCTTGACGAGCATAATGGAAAAATTGCATTTGGAGAGAGTGGACCTTTAATTTAAAATTAAAAATAAATTTTTAAATTTTTTAAAAATATTTTTTTTAATTTTTTATTTTCAATTTATTATTTCTCAGTATTCTTGATTGATTAAATATTTTTTATTATTTTGTGTATATTTATTTATTACTGTCACATTTTTCTTTTACTACAAAAATGCATTCTTAATTTTTGCCAAATAATTTTTAAAATTTAATCTTTAATTCTTTAAAATAATTTTAAGTATTTATTTGTTTTATAAAAATATTTTATTAATGTAAAGAAAAATTTAAAAAAGTTTTTTTTCAAAAAATTTAGTCAAAAGAAAAATAAAAAAAGAACAAAAGTTGCAGGAAGTAAATGAAAATGAGATTAATTTAAAAATTGGGATCTTTGGAATTCCTTATAAGAGACCAACCCCAACTGGATAGAACAACATTTTAACTATTAATTCCTATTAATTTTATTTTCCGTTTTATAAATATCCGGTAGAGGATAAAGTGAGGTTAACATAGCCTTATAGCAGGGGTGTGTGAGTTTCGCCTTTCGTCTTTCGTTTTTAAAATCACTTTCGGCACACCCTTGTCCTATAGTTAGTTGCAGATGTTGCAGGAAAATCTTCGAATATTCGGAACCAAAAAATAGAAAATATATTCTACTCAACCCTACTTGCAGTCCTTATTTTTTCTCTCTCAATCGGGGATGATCGAAATAAAAATTTTTATATTTCGAATCGAAACGAAATTTCGATCATCCCTGCTCTCAAGTAACGTTAAAGTATTAAAAGTCCAATCACATGACTTTTAAAAATTTTTCGATCGTTATCTTTAAACTATTAGCTAATAAATATATAAATATTAATCATTTACTATGCATTTTTGTTTTGATTAATTAAAAAATGCAAAAGGAATGTTTTTTAAAAAAAATTCTTTAATGTATTTTATTTTTCACATTCCCATATATTATTCACGTGTTTTAAATAGGAATTGTAAAATTGTGAAAAACAAAATAATAAAAGGAGAATGTTTTTTGGCTTGCAATTTTTTATTTTTAAAGAAACTGGAAAGAGAGAATATTTGCTTATTTCTTTAAATTAATTTAAAAAAGAACAATAGAAGAAAATACAAAATAAGAAGAAAAGATTATTATAGGAGTGAAGGCTTTTAAATTAATAATTTTTAAGGCTAAAAAATTTTTAATTTGTAAACTTTTCGAAGAAATATTATTTTTTATAAATTATTTAAAAATCCAAATTTACCAATTTACGTTTCTGAACACGCCAACAAACATTCCACAAAAGTATAGAGCCAAATAATGAAAGGAAGAGAAAAATACCCAAAAGGATAATTACAACTACCTAAATAAAAATTGTTTTTTAAAGGAAAATATATGATTAAAGAGAGGTTCTATTAAAAGATCTGTCCGAAATCGAAAATTTTTCTCGCAAATATAGAAACAACAGAATTTTCTGAAATTGTATTTTTCTGTCTTTCTATAAATATTCTGTGCCCTTTTTTAAAATTAAATTACAACTGTAAATAAGGTCCTCCAATAATATCTTAATTATTTAAATATTATTTACCTCAACTCTTCTCCCCTTTTCCACTTCCATCCCAACATTTCCATTACTAACAATTTCCGTTTTTTCACTTTCTTTAAATTCTAAATAAAATTTTAAAAAATTATTTTAATATCGTCTCCAAACCAATTTGCCCTTCAATTCTAAAAGCCAAACAAAAACTAGCATTTCCTCCACCATTATTTTTTGTAGCACATTCTAATTCTAAACGAACAATCCCTCCTGATAATTCTTGAATTTGTTGATCATTCCCCATCCACTAAGAAATTAAATTGAGAAAATTTTTAAACTATTTTTTAAATTTCTCTAAACCAAAATTAGAGTTAAGATAAATTGGGGAAACAGAAAATAAAGAAAGAGAGAGGTAATCTAAAATATATACATATTTTATCTAGGATCTTCTCTTTTTGTTAAGGATTCTTCTTTGATTTACTTTTCACAAGTTATTACTCTCCCTCTCTGCTTTACCTCTAAATCTCTCACTTATCTCATCCCCTTTTATTTAACCCCTATTCATTTTGGTCCATTTAATTTATTTGACATTTTTGCCTCCAAGTTAGAATTCGAAATAATTTTTTGAAAACTTGGAACTCGAAAGGATATTTTTTGTTTTTCTGATAACTCTTACATTTTTTGAAGAACACTTTCCCACTCTTCATAATATTCTTTGTTTTTAATTTTTTATTTTTTTAAAAAATTTATTTTACCAATAAATTTCCATTAAAATTCCTTTCTTCTCCCCATTCTGCCAATTTAAATAATTCTTTTTTTGTTTCTTCTTTCCATTCAGAATTATTTCCAAGAATAAAAATATTTTTAATTAAACATTTTGGACCTCCACGAGAACGCATTTTAATTCCATTTTCTTTTTTTTTAATTTATTTTTCTCTTAATTTATTTAATTTAAAATACCTCTCCAATCAATGTTTAAATTAAAATCTAAAGGTTCTCCTTTTTTGGATAAACTAAGTGTTGGGGAATAAAGTTTTTGTGTTTGTAGTGATAATTCTGTTGTATTGATAACTTGTTCAAATCTGAGAGGATGCCCAAAACAATCTTTAAAAAGGAAAAATTTTATTTTATTTAAAACAATAATTTAACAATCTCCAAATTAATTCTCTCTTTCGTATTATAAAAACATTAAACTAGATTTAGAGATTTAAATTTTTTGAGATATTTAAAATTTTTGAGATTTAAAAATTATTTTCGCTTTATCTCTGATTTACACCAAGGATAGGCCAGGACGAGCGGAAAGTCGAATCGGGTTTCGGGTAACCCGATCCATCCCTGATTTACACTTCAAGTTAAATGTTATGAGCAGGGTTGCCGATTTGGAACTTAACCGAATTGAAGAGCTGAGGATTCTTCTGTTCAGTTCCGGATATACGAAGACTTTCCAAGTTTCACCTAATTTTTTTTAATTTTTAAACTAATTTCCAAGATCATAACACTAATCTTCGAAGAGCTTTTCATAAATTAATTTTTAAATTAAAAACAAAAACCATTAATTTTCACTAAACATTTTCCCTCTTCTTTAGTATTAACAAAAATAGGTTCAGTTATAGGGCAACGACAAACACAATGGACATTTTGTATTTTTTCTGCCCCTCTTCCAATAATTTCATTACAAGATTTTTTACAAAATTTTTCTTTTAAAAGAATAATATCTGGAGTATTTTCTGTATTTCTTTCAATTGCTTTCCAAAATATTTTTTGTTTTTGAGATTCTTCTTCAAATAAATTAATTGTTGGAAGGGGTCTATTGTGTTGATGATGATGATGAGATTCTTCTTGTTGGTTATTTAGAACTTTTGGTGTTGGGGAGGAAATAATTAAATTAATTAAATTGAAAAGGAATAAGGGGAAATAAATAATGATAAACATTTTATTTTACTAAAAAAATTTAAAAAATAAAAATTATTTTGACATTAAAAAATGCAATTAAACTTTAATGAATTATTATCTTCATAAAGATGCGAACCCACACACTCCTAACAAATGCTTTACACAAAGCACCGAGGTACTTTACACAAAGCACCACCCACACTATAAATGCAGAAATACCCACACTCAAAATAAATCAACACCTATCTAATAATTATTCCCTAATTTTCCTACACTAATTTTAGATCTATTTCAAAAGTTATGGTCAAGTTCAACTCATGGAACAGTTTAAGGATTAATGTCAAGAAATAAATCAATCTACCTCATTTGGCATTGAGCTTCACTCCAAATCCATCACCCCCTCCCTATTAATTAATTACCCTCTCCAGAGAAGGATTGAAACAATTGTTTCAATCCCAGAGAAGGATTTGAAACAAATTACCCAGGGTAATTATTTCAGAATTTACGTTAACCATCAAACCAGTTTTTCCCCTAATCCAACTTAATTAAAAATATAAACTTTAAATGTTTGTTAAAATAAAAATAATATTTTTCTATATTTTAGTAAAAATTTCTAAACAAAATTTACGCGACAAAAATAGAAAAGAAAAAAACTGCTAAAAGACAAGAAGAGCTAAATTAAGGTCAATGCTTTTTTAAAATATGCGCAAGTTGACAAAATGTTAATTTTGAATTATTTTTGTTTAAAAAATAAAAAAAAATAAAAAGATTTTATTAAAAAATACTTTTTTAAATAAATATTTATTTAAAAATATTATTAAAAATGGGATCAGGCCAACGTACCGCGAGCCCAACGTACCGCAAAGCTATAACTTCGTTCAAAATTAACGAATTCGAGACGTCTTGTTATGGTTCGCTGCCTCTCGACGAGATGAATTGAAACATATCAGGGCGTCTCGGATTCGACCATTTTGAACTAAGTTATAGCTCTGCGGTACAGTGGCCTCGCGGTACGTTGGGGTGTACACATTAAAAATATTTTTAAAAATATTTAGTATTTAATATTTTGTTAATACCAAATTATACAAAAAAAATAATTTTAAGGCTTTCCCTAACAATAAAAAACATTTTTTTAATAAATTAACAGGTGTTTGAAAAAGGGAAATATTTAAATTATAAGAAGATACTTTAATTTAATTTATTTTTATTTTTGTAAAAGATAAACCACACAATATATTTATTTCTTTTTTAATACAAAACAATTTGTAAATAAATAATTATTGCGCACATTCACAACTGGTTATTGGCTTTTTGTTTAAATAAAAATAAAAATTATTATCTTTTAAAAGGAGATATAGGTATATAATTTTAATAAATAATTCTTGGAAAAGAATAAATAAATTAATTAATTTAGTCGCTATTGACGAGAGTTAAACGAAAAAGAAAAATTATGGAAGAGAGAAGTTGGAGAGATAAAGGTTTTAGAATCGAAATAAATCCTCAATTATTCTAGATAACTGATACTAAAAAAATTTTTTCCAATACCCAAACATTTTTTGTGAAAGGGATCGAAAAAACAGAATTTTGGGAAGTGCACACTTATCTTAAACTAGAGTACGTCCGAGTAGTTTTGCCCTCACCTATGTCCGAGTAGTTTTCAGGTTTTTTTGTCTTTACTCGGGCTCGAATTGGGATCCTAATACTTGAGGGGAGGATCCTAATACCCTAATACTTAATCGACAGACTCGGTGTAGACCGAGTCGGTTTTCCTCTAATTATTCGGTACTCGACGTACTCTATCTTAAACTATAAAATTTTATAAAATTTTGATTGGTTAGAGGGAAGGTGGAATATTTTTAAGAGATATAGGTAATGTATATATCATAATAAAATATTAATTGTCTGGAATAATTATTAACAATCAAAAACAGAAAAATCACGCAGCGACGGAACTTTAACCAAAATATAAAAAGTACATACAGACAAATAATTGGCAGCAACACAAAAATATTTTAGCTTTACAACAAATCATTTAAACAGTAAAAATAAATAAATATATTCGAGAATGACCCAAAATATCTCGGTCAATCAAAAAGAGAGGGGAAAGAAGGAAAAGAGACTTTGTTTGTTTCTATCTGCGTGGACGGACCCTCCGGCGGGTATTTTTGTTTGTTAGGCACAAAATTGGGGGGATAAAGAAAAGTTAGTGATTTTGTGGTTTTGGAGGGGGGTTGTTTATCCTTTTTGTGTATTCACGCAGTTGGAAATTGTTTGGGGGAGATTTTATAGAGAAAAAAGAGAGGGAGATTGATTATTTTATTAATTATTAAATTAATAAATATATGTAAATTAATAATTTTTTTATAAAAAAAAATTATTTTTTAATTTTAATTTATTAACGAGACCGGTCATAGAAATTCTTAAAAAAATTTTAGTAAGAAATGGATTGAAAATCACTAGCAAGAGATGGACTTTTTTGATCGAAAAAAGCTCTTAACTCATTTTGAATAGATGGTTTCTGAAATTTTAAAAAACAGAAGCTGCAAATACCAAATACTTATATAAATAGGATAACGAATAGGCATGCTGAACACAGAAAATCAAGATAAAATTATTTTTTGGGGATTTTGGAAAAAGAAAAATTTGAAAAATATAGTTTTTGTGTAAATAAATTATTTAATTATTAGCTAAATAAAAAAGAAATTATAAATTAGTTAGGTTATGAATATATAACAAATGTTATATATATAACATATAACATTTTTAATTAAAATTTTTTCAATTTTTTATTTAAAAGAAGAAAAATATTAAATTTTAAAGGTTTTGTGGACTTATTTAGTTAAAATTTAAAATTCTATTTTTTTAATTAAAATTGGGTAAATGAACGAAAAGAAACAAAAATTCTAAAATATATTCATATAATTTTATCCTTTCTTAATTAACTAAAAAATTAATAAAAAAGAATAATCACCTAAATTTAAATAATTAATCTTTAAAGAAACCCCAATTTTTAGGTCAATTATTTTTACAAAAAAATTAAATTATGATAAGTGTTCGGATTTTAAAAGAAAAAAATTTAATTAAAATTAATTATTTTCGGAAAATTAAAAATTAATTTAAATAAAAAATAATTTTTTTTTGTTTAAAAAAAGGTCGTCTAAAATAAATATAAAAATAAAATTTAAACAAAAACGCCGATAAAAAGAGAGTGAAATGCATGGGTAGTTTAGTAGTGAGTGCGCAGAGTTTATCCGAAAAGCAATCAGAAAGAATATTTGGGAGAGAAAACGGAGATTAGTTTATTTGAATGAGTAAATATAAATGTATGTGGAAAAATTGTTTTTAAAAGAATTATATGTATTTTTTGTAAAATAATTTGGCAAATAAATAATTAAATATTTATTTAATTTATAAGTGTACATTGGGACAAAGGATCTTTTAATTTTCAGAATTGGAAATTTTATATCGGCTAGATTCCGGTTGGAGACTAAAAGTCCTCCAAGGGGTTAAAAAAGTCTATACAGTTCTTCAAATTTATTCTACAAAGAAAATAAATATATCATTCAAGAGTCCATAAAAGACAATGTAATATACCTAAAATAAATTAGAATGTGAGATTAATTTTTGAGGATATTTCAGTGATAATTCTTTTCTACCACTCTAATGCATACCTAAACGTATTGCCGGCATTGTATTTTTTATTTCGAGAATTTCTAAATGAAAATATTTTAAAATGGATAATATTCATTATCTGAGACCGCTTAACAAGTCTCCTTTTAGATTTGCTTCTTCAATTTTATGGGAAAATTCCTTAGATTCTTTAGCATTTCCGTTACATTATTTTTTGATTTCTAAAATTCTGATTTAAATCTTTTTAGTCCTAACCGTAAATATATAAACAGTTCTTTAATAAACTCTTGAATTAAACAAAACAATTTTCGATTTTTCAGGAAAACCTAAATAAATACCTATTATTCTCTCCAATAATTATTAGCCAAAACTTTTTAGGTCATTTGTAAAATTTTTGTTTTTAGCGTATCCATTAAAAATTATTTAAAATTTATTGAAGCGAAACAACTTAATCGCCTCCAAATAATGTTTGAATAATCCAAAATAATATCTCCAAATAATATATAGTTAATCCGGCGGATGAGAGAGAGGGAGGAGGATATATCAGGAAAATCAATTAAAATAAAAGTGAGAGAATGAATTTAAAAAAAGTATAGATAAAAAAAATTTTATAACTTTTAATTAGGGTTGCCAACCAGACTAATTGATAAATCGGATTATGTTTACGAAATTTATTTCAAAAACAAAAATCTTCAATTTCGATAGAATTTTCTCAAAATAACAGCACGACCAGTTTTAAAACCGAAAATTTTAATATTTTTTGCCAAAAATTAATCGTTTTTACAAAATTTAAAAAATGAGTGATTTTATTAAAAATTCCCCAAAATAAAGCCGATATTTGTCTAAAACTCAAAATCAAAAACCGGGGTTTTGAAATTAAGATTAACCGAAACCGGGGGTATCGGTTAATAACCGGTCGTGCTCAACCCACTAAGCACCATAAACAAAATTTTAATATTTCAAAAATTAGATTCAAATGTTTTTTTCAATTAAAAGTTCCCCCAAAATAAATTTATATTTTATTTTATCAGATAAAGACATATTTAATCAAAAAACAAAAAAATACAAATAAAAAATATTTTAAGTCCCAATCAAATTAATAAAAATGAAAGATCGGGAATTGAAACAGAAAAAACAAAACGAAAAAATAAATTTATAAAAATAAACTTGCTTCGTAGTTTTTATACATTGGTTATTTTAACTTCCGGAAAAATTAATAAAAGTTTAATAAAGTTTATTTTTTAATGTGAAGGTGTTTGGGCGCTAAATTGATAAACACGTGAGATTAAAATGGTAGCTTAGTTTTCTAATTAATTTTAGAAATTCAGTCTCCACAGAATTTTTAATTCCGTTTTTAAAGGAATAATAGCAGTGATTTTTAACTAAAATTTCTCCTAACTAAATTTTCATTCAGAAAATCTTTAAGCTGTTTATTTTGGATTCTAAAAACAATTCCTTATTTGGATTCTAAAAAAACTCCTTAAGTCATTATACTTAGAATTGGCGAATCCTGGGAAATCCCAGAACTAATATAACCGAACCAAAAATTTCTAAATATTCCATTAGTTACAAAAAGTTTAAAATTTTAGGAAAAAATATCACCAGAAATTATCAAAAAATAGACTTGATTGTTAATTTTAAAATTAATTTTTGTTAAATAAAATTCAAAGATTAAAATTTTTAAAGAAGTCAAAAATACTTAATAGAAGCTTATATAATCAAAAATTATTTTTAAAAAATTAAAAGTTTTAAAATTTTTATAATAAACCAAAAAATAACGCCCAAACATCTCTCCACAAAAAAAGTTTCTCTCAACAACTTTTACATTTTGTAATTTATATTTTTTTAAACGAGAAAAGATTTTTTTTATTTTTGTACACAAAATTTTTGCAGAATTTTTATATTTATTTATTTTTTAAAATAAAAAAGAAATCATCATCACAAATCTCCCCTTAATTGTCGTTGTAATTGTAAAATAATTTTATTCCGTTCAGCAAGTTGTTCTTGCAAAGAGGCGTTTTGCTTCCGTAAAGTTTCCAATTCTTCAAGGTCCTAAAAATTATTAAAATATGAAAAAAAATATTTTTGAGACAAATAAAGGCGTTTCTTATATAAAGATTTCCAGTTTTTGGACAAATTTCCGATTAAAGGTTCCGGTCCCATAACCATTAATTATTTTGTAAAAATGTGATTAGAAATTAAAAAAATAAAGGAAAACTAGGAGAGAGAGAAAAAAATTATTTTAGATTTTTATTTTAAATTAAAGGAAAAAATTTAATAAATGGATTTAGAAAGAAAAAATAATTTTTTTAAATATTTTTAGTTAAAAATTCTTAATTTCATACGCAGTCCTATTTTTTATAAATTTTTGATATTATTCCAAAAAAGATATTAGGTACTTTGTTCACACCCTACTTCTCCTTCCTATTCTTATTCTAAATAATTTTTTTCAAATTTAAACAAGTTCCACAACTTTTGAAATTAATTTTAATCACCTTTTTAACAGAATCGCGCAATTTATACAAATCTGAACGAAAATCAACAACAAGAGCCGAAGTAGCGGCAATAGAAGGGGCAAAAGAAATACCATCCTCTGACTTTGCCAAATCATCGACCAAAGGCATTTGCTCTTCTCGAGGGCCTGATCTAAAAATTATTTCTTTTTATAAAAATATTTAAAAATAATACAAAATTTAATTATAATTTTTATAATTTATCAGATCTTCCCCAAAATATTAATTTAAAAAAAGGATTCCATAATAACGACATTTCCCCTTCATTTTTATTTAGTTAAACATACTTTAAATCTGTCAGTTCAGTTGTTGACAAAGGAAAGGCTTTTGTAGTTTTTGTAGATGTTTCAGCAACATCATTGTTGTCATTTAATTTTGAATCAGAAGAAAGCCTAAAATTTAATCATTTTTAAACATTGTTTGTTTATTTCCCTTTTATTATCACACAATATGTCACATATTTATTTGTAATATTTCATTAGAAAGAAGAAACAATTGGTCAATAAATAATTTAGAACCCAAAGATTTTATTAGCACTTAATCAATTTTTTATTTTCTCAGATAGCTCTTGACCTGAAGGTGTGAATGACAAATTTTTATATTTGATGGCCATTAAATTTTGTTTGTTTCTTTCAAAATTAAAAATAAAGTGGGTAAATGTCCGGTTGGTGTCCTACATGTCCGCAAAGAGAATGCGCATTTTTCCTTCCTTTTCTTGCATTTTTTTCTGCAAGGAGTGGCGCCCATTTTTCCTTTGTGTATGGTAGCCTTTTGGCATGTCGAAGGAAAGAGGGAAAATAATAAAAATTAATTACTAATAGAGTATATAATTTAATACTAATAAAGTTATTATAACTAATAATGTTTGATTGATTTACAAGCAGAATTAATTCACTTTCGGTTTAGATCAGTTAGGATATCAACACCAAACAGTAAATCATCAACAATTTTTTATGATCCAGTAAACGGTGCAAATACACAGCAGATTGAAGCATTCTGGAACAGATTAAGATTTCGAATGGATTAAGATTCCCCAGATATTTTAGAAATCTATTTGAGAATGTTGTCCCAAATTTTTCATCTCTGATCATTTATAAAATAAAATATATAGGTATTTGTACTCTATTAGTAATTAATTTTTATTATTTTCCCTCTTTCCTTCGACATGCCAAAAGGCTACCATACACAAAGGAAAAATGGGCGCCACTCCTTGCAGAAAAAAATGCAAGAAAAGGAAGGAAAAATGCGCATTCTCTTTGCGGACATGTAGGACACCAACCGGACATTTACCAATAAAGGGTGAATTAAAGAACCAAAAAATTGGAGTAATTAAAGCCTGGATTTAAATAGTTGTGAATTTTTAAGGTTAAATTTTTAAAATTAAAAATATAAAATTCTGAGGCTTTATTAAACTATACCTTTTCCTACTCCGAGCAGTAGAAGAATTATTCCCCAAATTGGTTTCATTCATTTTCCGTTCCAACATTTTAAGAGAAACTTCTCCTGTAGAAGGTTGTTGTTCTGCAATTAAAAGCATTGTAGATGATTGAAGTGAAGAAGAAGAAAGTGAAGAAGTTTTCCTTCCATTTTGAATGTTGTCCAATGTTGTTTTTAGTGGAGTAGAATGAGAATGAACAGAAGAAGCAGGCTCGTCAATTAAACGAAAATCTGCACCCAATGGGGTTGTTGTGGTAGTTACAAGCATTGTTGATTGTTTTTGTTTTCTGAAAATAACAAAAAAATAATTTTTAGATTTATAAGAGACATAATAAACGTCAACCTAGGTTTTTTTAAAAGATTTTGAGGAAAGTTTTTTGCAGTTTCTAGCCGATTTAGCAATTTAACCCAAAAAAATATTCTTACCACTCAACAGAAAGAGGAAAGGGTTAAGTTCACATGTTTGCATTGTAAAATATTTTAAAAAAGGTGACTCATTTAAAAAAATATTAAAGTTTACATAATTTAAATAAAAAATTAAATTAAAATTTTTTTAATATTTGCTTAAAAATAAACTAAAATATGCACACATAAATTGATCACAAAACTAAAAGAATAAAAATACAACTGCTCAAACCCCAACAGCGATTTTTTAAGGAAAAATCATTTTTGGGTGTTGGCCGCCCTTCTCCTTCCTTTAAATGGCTACCACCTTTTCAACAACAACAATCAACATTCTTTCCCCTATAAAGTAGCTGTTTGCTCCTTAAAAAACGTGTCGACGCAGAAGACCCACAGACAGAAGACCCAAGGACAGAATACCCACAGACAAAAGACCCACAGACAGAAGACCCACAAGGACAGAATACCCACAGACAAAAGACCCACAACTATTTTTTGTTTTCCTTTTATTTTCCATAAATTTTGGCTTGCGCGAATGTTGTTAGTTCTATTTGTTTTCCACAATAAGAGGGCAATCCAACAATGGGAAAGTTGTTTCAATATTAGCGAAGGTTGTCCAACAATCGGGAAGTTTATTCCAACAATGGAAATGTTATTTTAACAATGGGGAATGTTGTTGCAACAACGGGTGAAGCTGTTCCAACAATGGGAATATTATTGTCCCAATTACCGTGGAGCTTGTTTAACGAAGAGGAATCTTGATTTCCCGGATTTTCGGGATTTTGATCCGGAAAATCCGGTCGTTGTCGTGTCAAAAAATCAGATATAAAAAATACTATTAAAATAGCTAATTGGCCTTCTCAAATTCTCAGAATTCGCACCTGAGTCACTAAAAAAAGTAGAAATCAGGCTTCTTGGCCTTTCAAAATTCTTGTCAGTGACGATGAAAGAGAAAAGTGGATCAAAGGGATATTTAGAATCAAGGGGTATTTAGGATTAACTGGATTATAGCGAGAGTCAGTTAAATCCACATGGAGGGATATAGAAGGATTATAAGCGATCATGGGTATTGGAGATATGCAAGGATATCACTTCAAAACACTTTTAATTTAATGATCTAAATCGCACTCATCCATAAAATTTAACGCTAAAAATTTTATTAATTAACTTCTGAATTAATATTGCGCCTTGAAAAATTAGAAATCTCTTTCAGAAATTTTAGAAAATTTCTTTAAAATTTTTGTTAAAAAATTTTTTGTGGGTCTTTTGTCTGTGGATATTCTGTTTTTGTGGGTCTTCTGTCTGTGGGTCTTTTGTCTGTGGGTCTTCTGTCCTTGGGTCTTCTGTCTGTGGGTCTTCTGTCACTACGCCTTAAAAAAGATGAAAAATAGCAAACGGACCCGCGCACAAAAATAACTAAAATTTTCTCTTCATTCAATCATTCTCTTCCCCCTTCTTAACCCTCCTTCCCTCCCCTTCCCAACTAAAAACTTCCACGTCCAATTCTTCTTAATTTCCTCTTATTTTCTTAATTTTTCATGTGAATTCTCTCCTTCTCGGCGATAGTGTCGACCATTTTAGATCGATCAAATTCTTTCCTTTCCGCTACTTACAAATCTTTTTAAACAATAGATCTTAGAACAAAAATAAATTTTTTTGCAACTTCTTAATTTTTTTGGAAAAATGAACTTTTGTGTTAGCTATTCGGATTTAAATTAATTTAGAAAAAGTAAAAATAAGTTCAAAAAGAATTAAAATAGGGGGGGGGGGGGTTATAATTCTCGAATAAACCTAATTTTAAATAAATTCTTGGTATTAACAAAAAATAATAATTCTTAAGGGTTTGAAATTCAAAAACATTTTTAAAAATTATTTTCAGACTAAAATAACACTTGGCTAAATTGTCATGGAGAATAATGGGTTTTTAAACTTTAAAAAATTTTTTTAAAAAGTTTAGACTAATCAATTGTTAATTTCTAAAATTAAATTAGTAGTTTAAAGAAAAACTCACATAATTTCTTCTTTTTGGTTTTGTGCTTCTTTGCTTCCTTTTTTATTTGAATCGTCACCCTTTTTTATTCCACCTCCACTCGTCCCAACTGCTTGACTGCTAGATTTTTTATGTGACAGCCGGGCCACCAATGTTGGGCGTTGAAAAGAGGTAGAAGACTTTGATTTTATTGAGGTGCTGTTCAATGTTTTTGTTTCTGTTACTGCAAAAAATAACAAAAAAAAGTTTATAGCAAATAAAAAATTTATATACACACATTAATTATTTTAAAAGCTTTTTCTTAACTTTTGTGGTATAAACAATCAACAAACTTTGGTAGAAGAAAGAAAAAAGAAGAAGCAATTTTTCTTTTCTAGTTAAGGGGTGAATGAAAAGAAAAAAATAATGAAATGGGAAAAGTGTGGCCGAAAATTATTTTGAGAAGGCCGAAATAAGGAAGAGGATTATTGAGTTGAAAATTTGAGAAAATATGTATGAAGTAGGGTTTCGCCGGAACCGAAATTTTGACCGGAACCGGAACCGGAACCAATTTGAGCGAAAAAATTAACCATTTTATAGTCAAACGAGAAATTTTAAGAATTTTGGAGAGCCAAAAGGCGCTAATTTCTCCTTGTAAAAATAGAATAATTAAAAAAAATTAAAATTATGTATAAGATAAGCTACTTATGGAAAGAAAAACATGAAAATTTAATGTCCTATGACAGGGAAGCGAACCCTCCCTTAAATCATTAATGACTTGGGTGAAGCCTAACCTCTTAACCACTCGGCCACCCGCTTATATGAGGGAGATTGAAAGAAATTAAACATACATATTTCTTTCGATTTTTCTATTAATACAAAGTACGAGAGTACGGGTAGTTTAGTAATATTTTTAAAAAAACAAAACATTAGGGGTGTAAAAAAGTTCCGGTTTGGCCGGAACCGATTTGTAAACCGGAGCCGGAACCGGAACCAATTTGAGTTCCGGTTCCCGGAACCGGAACCGGAACCAAAAAAACACCGGAACTTCCGGAACCCGGAACCGGAACCGGAACTTCCGGCGAAACCCTAGTATGAAGGTATGGGGAGTAAGGAGAATTTTAAAATATAAAAATTAAATTATTTTATAGGAAAAAACAATAAAGTAGTAAGATTGGTATGAAAAAAATAGAGAAATTTCTCGCTTAAAACTTAATCAAAATTAAAATTTTTAATTATACCTCAATTTTTTATTATCCTGTTAAAGATAGTAGGGGTAAAACGAAAGGAGTTCCCATTACCAATTTTAATATAGTTTTTTTTTCTTAAATTTAATTACACAAAAAAAAGCGTGACTGACAAAATAAAGAGTAAATTTATTATTTTATTATTTTTTGATTTATAGTTTTGGTTTAAATAAAATATAAAATCTTAAAAGTTGCGGAGTTTAGAAAAGATTAAAACCAAAAGGGTGGAAAAATAAACTAAAAAATAAGAAAGAAGTGACAGCGGAAGGATTCTCGCATTTCCACTCGGCAAACAATCCCCTCGGGAGTGGCGAAAATTGGCGAAAGAAAATAAGAAAAGATGGGAAAAAGGATATATTTTTGGGAGGATATATACTGACAAAAAAAAAAGTAGAAAAAAGAAATTTTAAATTGCCAATAAGCCACAAAAGTATTGGACAAAATTTAATTTAGAATATATAAGAGGGGAGAGAGAGAAGTATACCAAAAATTTGAGTGGATAAGACAGATGAGTAGAGGAAAGAATAAAATAAATTAATTTAGCAAGAAGTAATCGAAATTATTCCCAAAAATATTTTTTAAAAAATTTAAAAAAAATAAAAAAAAATACTCGAGGAAACGTGAAAAGTTAAAAATCCTTTAATATTTCATCCAAAAAAAATTCAAAAAAAATCTTTTAAAAATAAAAAAAATAGAAAGGGTTAACGACCGTTCTATGTCTATAAAAAATTAAATATTTAAAATCCCATGATAGTTTTTCAATCTAAATTAAATATAAAAATAGAAAATATATTGGAAATAAAATTAAATTAAAAAATAAAAGAAAAAATAAAAATAACTACAAAGTCCATAAATATTTATTGGTTTTGTTTTCACTTAAAAATATTCCTTAGGAAAAAGAAGGGAGTATTCTCCCGTTAATTAAAAATAAAAGGTAAAAAAAATAAAAATTCTATCAAAGAATATATTGGAAATTTAATTTTATAATTTATAAAACCCCGTTAATTTGTAAATTTAAAAAATCGAAAAAATTGTCGGTTGATAGATTAAAAAAAGTGAGTGGCTAAACAAACTAAAAATCGGGACAAGTTATACCTATTCGGAACAAAAATTAATCAGAATAAATATTTATAGTGGAAAGTTGAGAGGCATGAGAGATTAAAAAAAATAAATTTTCAAAAACAGAAAAATCTTTTTCCCAAATAAATTAGAATAAAATTGCTTAAATTTAACTTTAAAAAATTCAAAAAAATTTTTCCTACAAATTTAATTAAATTTTTCTTACCATTTTTAGCCAAATTATTTTCCTTTCCACTTCCATTAGTAATATTAACAGAATTCTTTTGCTGTTGTCTTTGTTGTTGTTTCTTTTTATCTTCTTCATTTACAATTATTTTTTTATCTTCTTTTCGTCCAAAACGAGAATTTGCTCCAAAAATACCCCCACCTCCACGTTTTTTGTTATTAATTACTTCTTTTCCGTTAGGAAAAACCCCAGGAAATTGTTCTACAGCAGGGGAATTGGCCACAATTGAAGATTCACTTTCTGCTAGAGGGGCACCATAAGGGCGATTAATTGTACGGACAGAATTGACTGATCTACAAAAATTTTTTTAAATTAATGTTAAAAACATTGGAAAAGTATTGTTAAAATTTTTAAAATTATTTTAAGAAATAATTTTACAAAAAAGATTTTAAATTTAAAAAATAAAGGGAAATATTTTTTGTAAAATTCTCATTGCCTTTTTCCCTCAAAAAACATAAAAATTTTCCCTCAAAAAACATAAGAATATTTAGATACCACCATATTTTGTGGTATCTAAATATTCTACCAAATTTTGAAGGTCAATTTTAAAAATAGTCATTCATGTATTTTTATTAGGTTTCGACATTTTCAATTTTTCCGGTCCCGCTATCCGGGTTTTTTCTTCCAATCAGACCATAGCTGAGTTTTCCGGACTAAAACCCCGAAAACCCGGATTTTATCAAAATACTCGGTTTTCAGACTACCGGGCCCGAAAAACCCCTGTCCCGGCAAATTTCCAAGAACCTTCCAAAAATAATTTATTTTAAATAACCTTATAACATTAGTTGTAGCAAAAGTAGACTTTGCCGTCTTTAATTTCTGTTGATTACTATCAAAAGTATTTTTGTTGTTGCCAAAACGTGTTGAAGAAGACCCTATTAAATTAGAATCCTTCAAAAATTTTTTATTCAAAAACTACCCATTCCCGCCTCTTTTTGTCTTTCCTGTGGGGCATTAGCACTATGCCCTCTTCGACGTAATAAAGGACTGGCCTCGCATACACGGTTTGCTACCATTCTTAAACTTCTTGTTGAAAAGACCTTTTAAATATTTTTTATTTAAATTTAATTAATTTAAAAAACTTTTCTCTTTCCAGACTTTTCTTCTTCTTTTCCTTTTATTTCTTCTTTATTTTCATTATATTTTTTCACATCAACCTCTCCAAAAGATACACTAACTGTAGATTTTGTTTGACGCCCATTCTAAAAAAAGAAAATTAAAAATAATTTTTTGAGTAAAAATTTTCTAATTTTGAAAAATTATTTATAGAAAAAACTCTAAATTTCTTGAGAGAGATTTCGATCGTTGCTCTTCTTTTAATCTCATAAATTAATTATAAAATCCTTTTGTTTTAACCTTTTCTGTCAAATTTTGTTGTGAATCCAGAGAAGAATTGCCCAAAGGCGGAAATGACTGAGGCGATTTACGCAAAGATGTCAAAAGTACACGTGGAGGTGAACGACTTCTACGGGTTGTGGTAATTGAAGTTATTGTTGTTGTTGCAGCGACAGAAGAAGTAGGTTTAGGTTGTTCTGGTGGAGGTTCTGTAATGGTGAGTGGTTTAGAGGAAAAAGTTGGTTGTTTTTCCTCTTCAAAACTGTTAAATTTAATTTAATTAAGTTCAAAATTAGTAATAGAATTGGAGATTAGAAGACCGAATGACTAGGGGTGGGGGTCCGGTTTGGATCGATAAATTTCTTCATTAATCTAAACCAAATTTCGATAGATCAAAACGTGCATCAAATTTTGGCACGGACTCGACCGGTCCGGCCCGGTTCGAAAACCTACGAATGACCTGTTAAAAATTTCCTTAGGTTATCGCGAATTTTGGACATCTATCCAAATAACAAACTTGTCTTAGTGAATAATAATTTTAAAAAATAAAATTTTCTTACGCAATATTTGCCTTCATAACACTTGTAGAACCATCAATATCCTTCTTTTCTTGTTCTTCAATAATTTTTTCAATTTCAGTTTGACCCTCAATTTTTGACATTACTTTCACTTCTTCTTCAACCTTTTCATTTCCTTCTTTTTCTTTAATTTCTTCATTAATTTTAACAATCAAATTATTTTCAATTTCAGGTGTCCAAACACAAAAAGCTAATTCTTTTTGAGGGGAAAGTTTATGCAAATTATCTTCTTCATCCACAAATTGAACTTGTTTATTTGATAAAAGCTGAGGTTCTTAATAAAATAAATTTTTAAAAATTGTCCAAAAAACACTCAAAAACCTTTTTGCTGTTCCAAAAATTCATCTGGCGGCAATCTTCTAGGCCCTCCTCCAGGCGAACACAACACCAAAGTAGTTGTCGGAGATCGTCTCGGAACAAGAAAAAACCCTCCAGAATTCTCATTCATTCCTCTCTGTTCTTCCATACTTTTCGATTTTGGTATTTCATCACTAGTTTGGCGATGGGGAATTCGAGTTTTTGACCCAATTTCCAAACTTCGACTCATTGGAAATTCAGCTCCAGCGCTGCTAGACATTGCATTTCCTCCTTTAGTTAATCGACTGAGTTTATTCTAATAAAAAATATTTTTTTTAATTAAAAAACAAAAAAAACCTTAACAGAATGTGCAACAGACATTAAAGGACTTTTTGGAGGTTTTTGTTGTTTTTTCTCTTCTTGTTCAACAGAAGAATCCTTCTTTTCCTTTCTTCGAACAAATTTTGGTAGTCGACTTGTTTTAGTTGTAATATTAGTGGTTTCTTTTATTGTTATTGTTGATACTCCCATAACCTACAAAAAATCATTTAAAATTTATAATTATGATCAAGCTTCAACTCCCCCCATAAAAAATATTTTTCGAATTTTTAAATTTATTCCTCAAAGGGACAGCAAAATTGGCTAAAAATTCAAAAAAAATTTTCCTTACATCATCACCAGTCATCGTTTGTTTCGGCACAGGTTCATCGATCGGATTATTCTCATCAATTATTTGCACCGTTTGCAATTGCAATCCATTACTTGGTCGTCGAGTCAGCATTGATTGACTTGACTGAATTGACTCGTTAGAACGCGATTCAGGAATTGGGGGAATTGCTCTGTTTAGTGGAGGTCGAGGTCTGTGTGTTTGAAATCCGTATTGAGAAATCTTAAATAAAAAATATTTAATCAAAAATCAATTTCATTAAACAATTAATAATTTACTCATTTCTAACCTATTTTAAGTGGGGAAAAGATTAATCTCCTCAATTTAACATTCACTCTATTTCTCAGACATTATGTCTCAAATTTAATTAAAAATAAACAAAATGCCAAAATTACGAGGAAAAATATAATTTTGAATTTATTAGTACGGCGCGTGTCTGGCTACAATTCTGTTCCTGTTACCATGGAAGAATTGGTAAATTTGCTACAAAATAAAGTAAAAAATTTAAGCAAGAGATTTCACCAAAAAAATTATTAGAAAATGGTAATTTTAAATAACTTTATAAAGATTTTTTGTGCAGATTTTTGTGTCCAGTGATGCCAATCTATTTATAATTTAAAAATGGTTAATTAATTCAATTTTTAATTCCTATTTGATTTTTCACAAAATTTTCTTTTAAATATTTTTTAAATCCACATACCAACGATTGTTGTTGTTCTAAACTGATTAAGATCGGTTGTTCAGCTTCATTATCTTTACTAGCCAAAACATTAGGTGATGGCGGTAAATGTGGGAAATGTAAAATTAATTGTTCATTTTCATTATTTTGTTGTTCATCAAAAGGAAAATTTATTTGTTGTTGTCTATTTGGTGTTGATATTCCTCCAGCCGTTGATGATGGAGTCCAAATAGACGATGGACTTATACAACTTCCCGCCGAGGAGGGAGGTACAGTTGGGGGACGGGTGCCTGCTATTACCATTACGGTACAGTGCGTACGTGGAAATGGTGGAATCTAAAAAATTAGAAGAAGGAATGCCTGGGCATCCAAAAAAATTTTCTCCTAAATTTTACATAAAATTCGATGATATGAAGGCCTAAAGCCTTCTATACCCTTTTCTTAATAAAAAATAGAATTTACAAACAGAAATTTGTGCAGAGCCAGAGGCGTTACAAGTCTGTGAACAACAACTAATAGGCGAACCAGGCGACGCAGCCGCGCGTCTAAGTCCACGAAAAGGGCTGAAAATAACAAAAATATAATAAAAATATTAGCTTAAATTTATTTAAAAGGAAGAAACTGGATGGACTGACTACCCGTTGAATATTTTTTTAAAAATATTAGAGGATTTGGACAACAAAAATATTTTCCTTTTAAAGAAAGTAAAAAATCTTTTTAAAAAATGAAAAAAAATATAAAAACAAAAAGAGGGATTAATGTGACCTTTTTTTGTTTTATATGGAAATGAGGGAAAATAAAAGAGAATAAATGCCAATGGGGGAAAAATATAATTTTTCTCCCATTCTTTTGACAGTTTTTTGGTGTCCATAGCAAAAAGGTTGTCAAACATTAAAACGTAAAAATAAAACAAAATGGAGTCCCTAAAGAATTGTTTTTGTGACAATTTTTGACAAAAAAGAGGGAAAAGCTATTTATTTTTAAATAAAAACAAAAATAACCTTAAATTTATTTTTGAGATAAGACAGAATAAAAATAAAAAATTTAAAAGTCTAAAAACATTCAAAACATTAAAAAGTTTAGAGAATAACAAAAAAACATTCTCTCAAACATATAAAAACATTTCCAAAACAAATATGCTTTTCAGAACATTTAAAAACTTTCTCAAAACAATTTTTAAACCCGATCCCCGACGATCCTCGGGGCACTACCCTAGTTAAAACTTGATTTGTATAATTATTTTTTTTTGAGTTTACTTTGTTCATTTCTTAATCAGAATATATTTATTGTTTTTAAATATTTATTCTTTTTTTGCTTAAACTAAAAGAGAATTACAAGGGAATTTTTTAAATAATTTTAAACATTATTAAGATAATTCATCAAATAGCCTAAATGTCACTACATTTTCCATTCCAAAATGGAAGCTATATATTTTTTGTTAAAGTGCTTTTCCTTTTTATATTAATTTACATAATTAATTTTAAATAAAGGGAGCTCTATTGAGCTCTATTTTTTCCTTTACCGTCTTCGACGTCTTCCACTTGGCCAAATACGTTCCAACAGACTCTTCATGCATTGGCGCTGAGTCAGTAAAATAATTTTAGGAAATTTAGCGTTGCATAAAATTTGAAGAAAATAATTTTTTTAAATATGATAGATTAAATTTTGAAAAAAAATTTAAATTAAAAAGCAAATTATTAGGATTTAATTAATTCCTAATTGAGTAAACAAAATTAAAATTATTTAAAAAATAAATTTAAAAATTTAATTAATTTTTAATAAAATATACATAACAAAAAATATTTTCTCACGAGATTTTTTAAAACTTTTCAATTTTGAGTATTTTATAAATATTAAAATCGTAAAAAATGCTTTTTCATTTATTTTTCATGCTAATTAGTAAAGTGAGAAAATATAGGCATGTAGTACTTTTTTAAAAAAGCTAAAAAAGTATTGTTGCCTAGGCAAAGACTTTTTTGGAATGAAAGTATGTTAACAAAAAAATTAAAATAATTTTTAATAATTAAAAAATAAATTTTTTATCTTTTTACTTAAAGGATTAGACATTCTAAAAATTAATTTGAAAAAAGTGCGCAAATCCATCACACAGAAAGAAATAATTTTTTAAAGATTTTTTCAAAAAAATAAGCAAATATAGAAGAAATAATGAGAAAAAAATAAAAATAAATATTTTGTATATAATATTGGTATTTTTTAAATAAAAAAAGGAGAATTGCAAATGATGGGAAAATAATAAAGTTTTCTTTATCTTTTTTTTGTTTGTCTTTTTTTAAATAAATTAAAATTACTAAATAAAATTCTTATTTAAAATATCAGAACAATTAAATTTTAAAAAATATTTATGTTTCCATCTTGTAAATTACTTAATATATTTATCAGATTCTCGTTCAAATTAGGAGAAGCCGCCAAATTAAGTTTTAATATTTTATATTAAGATATTCAAGGTTATTATTAAAATTTAAATAATAAAGTTGAATCTCAATTTATATACTCGAAAATATTGCTGAAAATAATTTTTTAAGGATTTTTTCTAAAAAATAAAGGAAAAAATGCAAAAAATTTATAACTCCCATCCAGTGGACAACCAAACTTTAAAAAACGTATTAAACTCGAGGGTGTACATATGTATATTAAATTATATTAGAAGTAGGGTTGGGGTTTTCGAGTCGGGCCGACGTTCGAGTCATTTTTTTCGTACCGGCCAGACCGAGTCTTTTTCGGGACAAAATTCGATCCGGGCCCAACTCTAATTAGAAGTTAAACTGTACTTAGTTTTAAAATAATTAAAAGTTTTTGTAAAAATAATTATTAAAATAAAAATTGGAAAGAAAGTTTTTGATAAAAATGCAAATAAATTTATAAAAACAAAAAAAATCCCGCAGCGATAAGAAAAAAATTTTTTTAGAATTCTAAATGAGAAAAAAAGGAGGGAGACATATATTGATGTTTTTTGTGTTATTTTTACTTAATATTGTGGAGAGCTTTAGTAAAAAAATTTTAGATGAAGTGGATAAGATAAGGAAAAATGCAAAAAAATTTATACAAAATATATACACTTTACACAAAAATAATAATGAAGAAAATCTAAATTCCTTTTTTAATTAAAAAGTAATTAAATAATTAAGAGAGAGTAAGCAACTAATTAATCTTTAATTTAATTAAATATATTTTTAATATTTTGTTAGGCAATTCTTAGTTCTTAAATGTTTATCTAAAGTTGACACGTGGAAATAAATAATAAGAGAGCCTAAATGGGAAGTAAATTGAACTTGGGATCATTAACAAGAAGAATCGCCACAGAATTCCCAATTAATTTATAATATTTTATTAGACAATTCGTTTTTTTAAATGTTTATCTAAAGCAGAAATAGGTTAAGAATACTCGGAAATTTCAAAACTTGGAAATAAATAATAAATCTTGAAAAAAGTTTTTTTATCATAGCTTAAATCGGAATTAAACTAAATTGCCACAAAATTCCTAATTAACATTTTTGATAAAACAAACGAATATTTTAATTTAATAAATTAAAGAATTAATTAATTTAAAAAAATATAATTAATAAAATATTAAATATTTTTGACTAAAAAATATTTCCCCATGTCTAGCTTTATGTCTAGACTTTAAAATTAATTATTAATTTTGACACGTGTATCCATCCTTTAATTATTTTTTTAAAAATATTATTTAATTAAAAATTTTTTTTAAATTAGTTTATATCAGAAAAGCATTGACCCCCCGGTGTTATCATACTTATTTCTCAACCCCAGAAATTTCACATAAAATTCAAAAAAATATCTTTTACCTATGCATAGATTTTGTTGCAAACAAAATAAAATCAAGTTTTTGATTATTACAATTTTTGTTGTTTTTCTTTTTTTCTAAAACAAACAAAGGGGAAGTTTTCCTCCTTGTTTCTCCTTTGTTGTGTTTTGTTGTTATTAATGTTTTGTCAAATATTTGTTTTTTGAATTGTTTTTGGAATATTTGTTGTTGGTGTTCAGTGCTCAACTCGGCACCCATCAATTGCCCGACGGCGGGAATTTAGGGGATAAATGGGGAGAAAACTGCAAAATTAATTTTTTAAATAAAAATTATTTTTAAAATTTCTCCTAAAAAATAACCAAAAAATTCTTTTCTTTTTACAAAAACATTGATGAGTAGTTTTGGGGGATTTGGGGGATATTATTTTATAGAAAAAAGAGATGGGAGGACTTGCGTGGAGAAGATAAAATTGAATTTATTTTTTAGAGAATGTCGTCGTCAGGCAACGCATAAATTGAGAACAAAATAAAATTTAGTATATTTTAGTATTTTATAAAATAAAAAAAACTTTAAAAATAAATAGGATAACTTTTAAAATGAAAATAATTGTGTTTTTATTATTTGTAGGGAACTTGAAGCTTGTTTGTTAATTTAAATAAACTTGTTGGGAAACGCTAAATAAACATGGCAAACAAAATAAAAATTGGAACAAAAAACATTCTAAAACATTGATTAAAACATAAAACAAAACATTTAAAGAAACAGAAACAAGTTTTGAATGAACTAAAACAACAAACAATGTTGGAATAGAAATTAAAACAGAATTAAAACAAACATTAAAACAAACATTTTCAGAATTAAAACAAACACGAGAAAAACATGCTGAGAAAAAAAGACAATAAAATAAACTTGGGAACTTAAATAAAGTTGAACATGTTTTGCCAAACATAAGTTCAGCTGCTAATGTTATTAAGAAAAACAAAGTTCATCAAATGAAATTTTGAACTCGTTTAAAACAAAAATAGCCTAAATTCACTCGATTTTCGCTCTTAACAAGTTTTTAAAAATTTCAGTGAGAGAGAAACTCTTTTTAAGGAAAGCAACAAAAGAGAGACAACTTCAACAAAAATCCCCTCAATATGTCCTCCCCCCTCTTTTGTTAAACTTCCTTTTCTTCCATTATGAAAGAACCAATCTCTCCCTCTCTTTTCTCTCTCCATATATGAACAGTCAATGTTGGGAGGGGGGGGGGGGCTTGGCAAATCTTGCAAAGGCCTTTATTTTTCTTTAAAAGACAGCAAATTGCTTTTGAGGCAAAAAGTGTAAAGAAAAGGTGAATGAATTGAGTAAAAAAAAGAGAAAAATAGCCTTTGGCTAAAATTGTAAATGCATCAAAAAGTGCGCTATTTTATTGAAAAAAAGTTAAAAGTTTGTGTAGCTTAAATTCTTTTTGAATTTTTTATTAAATTGTGGCAATAACAATTAAAAAGCACTTTTTTGACATTTTTAGCTAATTTTCTTCAAGAAAAACAAATTAAAAATGTATTAGGTAGATAATATGTAGTTGTAAAAATAGTAAAGTTTATTAACTACTAGAGCTCCTGCTGGGTAAATAAAATTTTTAGAAAAAACTTTTGAACTTGAATTCGAAAATAGAAAATTCTATATACGAAGAAGCCCAAGAAGAAGCCCAAGAAGAAGCCCAAGTTTCTAAAAATATAAATCAGTCCTTTTCATTTTATTAAATGTAAGGCTAGTACATTTTTTGCCAATAATAAACACTAATATTTTTCTAACATCAGAAATGCCTTGCAATATGTTAGGCTTTAAAATTAATATAGTTGACACGTGTCTGCGCGGAAAAAATCCTGGCATCGTCTATATGGATAAAATTACGTGCCAAGAAGGATGTGTGAATTAATATCTAAGAGGGAGGGAAAAATATGAAGACATTAAAAATAAAAAAACATCAAAAATTTTACTTTTGAAGTTGAAAGTTATTCTTCTATTTAATTTTAACAAACTTTCCTTTAATTTTTTATATTTTTATTCGATAACTCTAATTATCCTCTAAAAATTTATTTTTATGTTAAACTTTAATAAAATTGTCATCCGAGTGAAAAAAAAGTATGAAAATTCTGTGCCAGTCGAATAATTCTACAAAATAGAAATTGAGACAAACCAAAAAAGCAAAAGGCGCACTTTTGGCCGCTGACTTTAGATAAAATAGGAAATTATGCAAGGAATAAAATGGCTGAAACAACAAGGCAAATGACGGGAATAGTAAAAACAAGTTTTTAGTGCGCGCATGTCAAATTAGTTGTGAATGGACGAAGGCCACAAACAGCCAAGTTTAGTCTTTTCTTTTTCAAATGGCCCTGTTTTGCAGCTAGTATGGGTCAAATACTTGCAATTTTGATGAATAATTTAAGAGTTAACGAAGGCTTGTGGGCAAATTCTCACATCAATTTTATTCCAATTTTCTTGGATTTGAGTGAGGCTGATTTAAAATATTGTTTAAAAATAAATGTAACCAAATTAGTTGGAGGGAGAGGATCAAAAAAGGAGAAATATTTATCGAATCTTCCTCTATTTATCAACTCAAATAGGTGAAAGACAATCTTTCAAAAGGATACTACTACTTAACTTATCTCTCTCCCTATTCCTATCTCTCAGTCAAAAAAAAGAAAGCTCAACTCAAACAAATATTTATTTAAAACAAACAAACAATATATACAACAATGTTTGGGCAATAGATTATCACAACAAAAATACATTTACAACATAATAGGATGAGAGTGATTGCACAACATATAGGACACAATATACAGTGGAAATATATCACAAGGGTGAGAATCTTTTCTACATGGCAATCACAGTGGCACTTCATGATCATCACGCATCTTCCGCTTCCGTCCTATTCGCGCTCGAAGCGCACTCGGAGGTGCTTCAACCCCTGCCCCCTCTTCAGCATTTTCTCTTGCCGGGCAGGGGTGTTCGCGTTCAAAGCGAACGCGGAGGTACTTGACCCCCATCCCCTTCTTCATCATCTGCATTCTGGCAGGGATGTTTGGGGTCTGCGTTGTCGTGGTTGTAGACCGCGACGTCTGAAAAGGAAAAAATGCTTGATGTGGCAAAAGTGAAAAGTGCAGCAACAAACATTGATGATCGTCCGCTGGCAAGTTTTCCTCGGTCAGGAGACTCAGCCTAACCGTCGCCGAGCCCCCAGGTGAGCCCTACAGGCCTTTGTCTCATCGTTTGGCGGATCTTGTGGACGACTTAAATAAATTTCTGTATTTAAAATTAAATGAAGAATAAACATACACATTGGTGAAGAACACATCAGAGCACAGGAAGAATACGGTGGTCAGCATGACGGCAGAGAGCGGTGGTGACGACTTCATGTTGTTGTTTGAATTACGCAACGATATGATGTGAAGAATGCGATGGTTGCTGATTGTTGGAATATTTTATGAGGAAATTATTGAGCTTTTATAGTATAATAATCAAAATAGATAAAGTTAAATTTGTTTTTGGTCTTGGATGATCTCAAAGTGTTTAAAAATAAATTGTAGGCAAACAAGATCGAGCTTATTCAAACAAACAATAAAATGAGAGAAAGTAAGGAAATTACAGTAAATCTCTCATTCACTTTTTTCTCTTAATTCTCTTTATTTTACATGCTCTCTCCTTATAAAACCTCAAAAAGTACAAGCCTGTTTGTAGCGAAGTGTCAGAGCTTTTTTCTTGATTTTTCGATTCCTTTCTTTTCATTTCCTTTAAAGGATTTACAATGCAAAATGTTCAGCTACAGCAATGCCTTCAAACTTTACATAATCAAATAATTACTGGCAATTGTTTAATAGCTGAGCTTTATCGATTATCCTTGAATACACCCTTCGATTTTTTAAATTTTCAAACGTCACGCTTTTCAAAATTGTTAATTGACTTTTCCTATTTTGAGAATCGAGCGTCTTTTGACAAATTTACTGAACAAACAGAGGTTTGTTGATTTTTTCGTCTTGGATTGAAGGAATTTAACAAAAAAAATTTCATATTTTTCTAGGAAGGACGACAATTGGAAGAGAAATTTTTTGCTGATTTCACACCCTTTCTAAACTCGTTTGCGCGTTTTATTGACCAACTTTATTCTTTTCTTACGGATTTTATTGAGTTTGTAAAATTTAAATTTTTTTCAATTTTTTTCTTTTTCAGTTTCTCAAGAGAATATGTTGACTACTGGCGTGAACTTTTTACTCGTTTCAAATGTCTTGACGAACTTGAGCTTCTTAGTGCACAACTTTTATACATTTTGGGGCTGTTATTGGTTCTTTTTGACTTTAAATTTCCTGCTATTATTCGAGAAAGAATTTTCGTAGCTTTGTACAGGCTTAGGTTTATTTTCTTAATTTTTATTTTACTTTTTTCTCTAGAATGGATTTTGAAGCTAGCAAACTTGAAATACTTGTAAATATCTGTAGAAATCGTCGGGAGCCTTTTGAGTTTTGTTTAGCGTATGTTTTATTTTTCTTTTTTTTTTATTTTCTCTAAAATTTTTCTGTTTTTCCCTCCAAAATTAAAATTGGTTAGGTATATTGATGTGAACCGGACATACCTTCTTTTTCCCTCCCCAATTTTCCCCTATATTTTTGCAAAATGGTCAGACTTCGTTTCTTCCATCCAAATTGCATTTCTAATTTTTGCCTACAATCAAACAAAAATGATTATTTAATTTTATACAAGTGCAAGTACATGCCAAAAACAAGTAAAAGGAAGAAAAATATAGTGGAAAAATTAGGGAGAAAAAAGGGGATCTGTCCGGTTCAATATTACCCTTAAAATTTTTAAAATAAATTTTTTTAGAACGCTCGGAATTAACATTCAATTTATTAGTCAAATGATTTTATTTTTGCGGTTTTACAAAGGCCCAAAAATTGGATGGTTAGAAAATTGTGTCTATATTTGTTTATATTTTGAAGATGGCCATCAAACTTTAAAAAATCAATTTTCTATTATGCGCCAATTAATTGATAATTATTTTAATGATCGCTGGATTTTGCATTTTCATGTTGATTTTAAAGGTTTTTAAAACTTTTAATTTTATTTTAAAATTTTTTTAAATTTATTAAAGTAAATTTACACGAAAAATGGGAAGGGTATAAAGCGGCCAGTGCTGCTCTCCAAAATGTTCGAGAATTGTGGCCTATTTCTAAATTGGCTTTGTCTCATCTAAATATTATTCAATCACCTCGTTTTCCGTCTGGTCTTTTAAGTTTGGAAAAATTTGGAAATTATAAGAAAATAATTGATGAATTTAATACAAGTTTAAAATGGCTAATTTTGCATAGTTCTCCAAAAGGTTATTTTTTGATTAAATATTTTCAATAATTTTCAAAATAAATTTTAGTCAATCCAAAATTAAATTTATCTTCATTAATTAAAAAAGATGTTTTATTGGAAGCACTCAAAAAATTGGCACATTTTGAATTTAAATTGAAACAGGTTTTTAATTAAATATATTTTTTTATTTTATTTTTTACAGGCAGAAAATTATTTACGTTCTAATTGGATTGAGAGTATAGAAAAATTAAAGCAGATAATAGTCAATAATTTATCTCAAATTATTGCGTTTTTGCCCAATTCGTCTTTAGATTCAGAAAATGCTAAAAGGACAGGTTATTTTTTGATGAATTTTAAAAATTTGGATCGGGGTAGCAAAGGCGTATCCAGGGGCTGAAGCCTTCCCCTCCTCCCCGAAATGGGGGAAATGAGGGAAAAATTTGGAGAATGATGATCAAAAAAATTTTTTATTAAATTTTTCTTTAGGACGTATTGTCACTTGGTTAGAATCTGTTCGTAGCAGTATTAATCAACTAGAAACAAATTCCTCTGACAACGATAAATCAATTCAATTACTCGAAAATATATGTACAAGAATATCTTCTGTTACTTCTAATCAACTTTCTTCAGAAAAACAACAAAATTTAATTTTGCACCATTCTTTGGAAGTTGCTAATTCTGATCTTCGACGATTACAAAATATTTATTCTATTAATGTAAATGAGAATAATGATGCTGGGAAGGAGGTTTTAATTTTTTGACAAGGGCGTAGTCAGGGATCGATTTCGAGGGGGGGCTAAAATGGTGTGTGCGCCAAAAAACCCCGGAAGCCCCCCTCTAGCTACGCCCTTGTTATCTGACTATTGAAATTTTACTAAAAAAATATTTTTAGAATTCTTTATGTCAATTAACCGACTCTTCTTCAATTTATTTATTTCTTTTTGTTGATGAAAATTGTTCACTTATTGAAAAACTTCTACGGGAGGATCCCCTTTCTGTTCGTTTCATTTTTCTCAAATTGACAGCTTCTGTGCCTGGATTGTTTATTCATGGACCTTCAACTAAAATACCTGAATTATTTGCCAAAAAACTTTCTTTCTTTTATTATAAAGTTTTGGAAGTTAAATTACGTTTAGTTGTTCAGGTTTGTAAACTTTTCTTGTTATTTTTTAATTTTCCAAATTTTAAGGCAATTCCTCGTGCTATTTTTGAAGAGATGAACAATCTTAACCAATATTTTTCTCCCGACTCGCAGTCAGTTTGGGTAGAGAAAAATCGAATTGAACAATTTGCTGACCTTCCAAGAAGGCGAAAACTTGCTGAATTAACATATAAAATATCTCGTCTAGCTATGGGTATTGCACAGACTTGTATTAAAGAATTGGGTGGTGATGTTGAAATTAACCCTCGAGCACTTTTATCTGATGGACTTTGCAATGAATTAAAAGTAAATTTTTTTAGAGTTTTTTGGCCTATAAAAAATTCAATTTAGAAACGTCTTGTCATCATTCTCTCGGCAGACTTACCTCCTTTAAATGACAATTCTTCCTCTTCAGTTTTTGGTGTTTTAGAACGTCGCCGCCATCTTCGTTTACACCAATTCAGAAAAGCTTTTCTTTTTGTTTGTGAGCATGTTGGTATTCGAAATGGAATACAAATCTGGGCAGAACAAATGCATTCTGTTACAAGGGATTGTTTGGCTAGAAAATTAGCAGAAGAACAAATGGTTTTTAATTTTTTATTTAAAAGATTTATTTTCTCATTAGCCTTCTCCAAATTATGGACCTTCTACTGCTGTTTCACTTTCTACTTTACCTGAAATGAATGTTGGACGTTTTTTCGATTTTATGTTAACCATTACAAAGCCAAAGTTTTATTTATAATTTTTTAAGTAAAATTTGTTTATTTTTAGTCTATGCATTTACAATCCTTCAGAATCAACTTGGCGTTCAGTTTCTGATCGCAGCTTGAAATTTGCTTATACAGGATTTGCTTCGTTAGAAGTTGGTTATTTTTAAAATACTTGAGCGACTTACATTTGGCTTTTGGTTTTAAAAATATCCACAACTGGATTAACCCCTCCACTTAATTTCCTATGACAATTCTTTACTTTCTCTAAAAGGGAGCAGGCCAGTGTACGGCGGGCCCAATGTACCGCTGTGCTATAACTTTGTTCAAAATTGTCGAATCCGTGAAGCCCTGATATGGTTCGATTTAGCTGGCCGAGTCGCAACGAACCATGTCTGGGCGTCACGGATTCGACAATTTTGAACAAAGTGATAGCTCGGCGGTAAATTGGGCTTGCGGTACATTGGGTTGTACCCCTCTAAAATTCACATTTTCAGAATTGGATGCTTTCTGGCCTAGCTACACTTACTGGATTAGTTCTCCATTCTGAAATTAATGCTATCTCTAAAAAACTTTCTTCAAAAAATTTTACTAATATTTTGAATTCCTCTTCCATCCAACTTGATCTTTTATCAATTCAAAAATATTTTAATCAAAAAAATGTCCCCTCCACCCAATTCGCTTTTGATGGAAATTCCAAAGAATTTTTTCTTTCAATTGCAAAAATTGGTCAGCTTTTTATTCTTCTTGCCAATTTACATGTATTTGTGGATGCTGAGGTTCAAAGTCAATTGGGAGTTGTATGGAAAGCAGCTAGGGAATTTTGGAGGTTTTTTAAAGAAATTTTCTTTTAATTTTTTAAAATATTTTTTATTATAGTTCTCTTGAAATTGATGTTCTTTCGGATTCTCAAATACCAGAACTTTCTGAAACACTTTATCTCCGTTCAAATGAATTAGTCGATTTATTACCAAAAGTTTGTATTTTTTATTAAAAATTAGAGAAAATTTTTAAAAAATATTTTTTAGTTTGTTTTTATTAAATCTTCAAAGTCCCAACTTTTTTTATTGGCTACTTTACTTCATTTTTTACAATTTGGAAGCACAAGTTTGTTCTTTTAAATACAAATTTTTAAGAAAATATTTATTTCAGCAATTTCTACAAATAAAAGAAGGGAGTTTTTAGACAGTTTTGCAGTAATTCAAGGATGTTTTTTGTTGTTAAAAGAAAATGGGTTAATTTGGAAGAATTTACCCTATTTAAATTTTAATAAAAATTCTAGACTTCCCAAATTTTTATTTAATAATTATCCCCTAAAAATTAAATAATTTATTCTTAAATTTAAATTTGATAAAGAATTTTATTTAAAAAAAATTTTTTCCTCGAATTTATTAATTTAATTTTTTTTAAATACTTTTTTCAAAAAATTTTATTTCACTCTCCTTTCCATTAATTGTTTGTGTAAAGAACAAAGTTCATTTGCCCACCTGAACATTTTTTTTCTTTAAGCATTTTTGGGTGGATTCTTTTCATGAGAAAAACGAGTAGAAAAGGTCATTTCCTATTGATTTTTTGGGTGGAAATTTTTTTATCATTTACATAATTTTATTTTTTTACAGATAAATAACGGGTATTTAAATAATCGTTATTTAAAAATGTCTGAAACTAATTTTGTTTTAAATTTTATTTCTGGAGGTGTTGGGGGATGTTGTGCTGTGATTGTAGGTTAATTTATTTTCAATTTCTTAACTTTATTTAATTTTCAGGCCATCCTTTTGACACAGTCAAAGTTAGGCTTCAAACAATGCCGAGACCAATAAATGGCCAAAAACCTTTGGTTTGTGAATTTTTAAAAATTTCTAAATTTTAGTTAAAAAATTTCTTTTTAGTATACGGGTGCTATGGACTGTGCTAGACAAACTGTTACGAAAGAAGGATTTTTTGTAAAAAAAATTTAAAAAAAATTTTTTAAAAGTAAAATTTTTAAGGCTCTCTATAAAGGAATGGCAGCACCTTTAGTTGGCGTTTCTCCTTTATTTGCTGTCTTCTTTGGTGGTACAGCTGTCGGCAAATGGTTATTACAGAAAGATCCTAATCAAAAACTTTCTTTTGGTCAAAATTTTACTGCAGGTTTTTTTAAAAAATAATTTTTTGTAAAAAATTATTTTAAGGAGCTATTGCTGGTATTTTCACAACTTCTGTAATGGTTCCAGGTTTTTTTTAAGTATTTTTTGAGAATTTAAATTAAATATTTCAGGTGAAAGAATTAAATGTATACTTCAAGTTCAACATTCGGGTGGAGCTGCTCAAAAATATGGTAACGAAATATTAATTTTTAAAAAATCTGTGAATAGAAAGGATCCAAATAAATTATTGGCCATGAATTTATTGTAAAATTTTTGAAAAAAAACAAAAATTTGAGTTCCTACTTATTCTTACAAAAATTTTTTAATTATGTACTAGTAATATGAGAAATAAAAATTTAAAAGAATAAGAGAGGGTTAAAAGATTTTATTTAAAATCTTGAATGAGATGGGGGAGGGGGGAAGTCGAAAAGGTTGGAAACCCCCACAAATTTTTTTCATTTTATAATAAATTAAATCCAAAAATAATTTTAAAAATTCTATTTTAACAGATGGACCAGTAGATGTTGTCAAAAAATTATACAAAGAAGGTGGAATTAAAAGTATTTATCGAGGAACGGGAGCAACACTTTTAAGAGGTTTTTTAAAATTGAAATAAAAATTATTTTTTAAAAGATATTCCTGCAAGCGGTGCTTATATTTCTGTATATGAATTTTTGAAAGCCAAATTCTCTGGTGAACAAGGAAAATTAACACCGATGACAACGTAGATATTAATTTAAAAAAATAAATATTTGATTTTTTAGTTTAATGGCTGGAGGGTTTGCAGGAATAGCTAACTGGTCTGTGTGTATTCCAGCTGATGTGAGTTTGATTTTTAAATAAATTTTGGGGATATTTATGTATTTTGGTATAGAAAATTTCTGTTATCTGTCCAAATTTTCTTCCACCTTCCCTCTCTCTTTCTCCAAAAATATTGCAAATTGCCAAACGTACATAATGCTCATTTAGAATCAAAGTGCTAGTTTTCCAGGACTCTTATGTAGGCTCAATTTAAAAATATATCCTGGTGTGGTTAAAGTTAAAAAATTTTACAATTAGCTTTGTTTTAACAAATTTAATTCGTTTTACTAATTCTCGTTTTTTTAATATTTTGGGAAAATGGAGAAAAAAAAGTAGGGAAGGAAAATACGAGTAGACATCGATTATAATTTTTGATTTTATTCTGCCTTTATTTCCTTAAATTTAATCGTTCTTTTGTCAATTTAGAAGAATCAAAACTTTAAAATAATTTAAGGTAATGAAATCCCGTTTACAAACAGCTCCGGAAGGCAAATATCCTGGTAATATTAGAAAATATTCCTTAAAATTAAAAATTATTTTAGATGGAATAAGAGGTGTATTTCGTGAAATAATGCGTGAAGAGGGTCCTCGTGCTTTATTTAGAGGTTTTGCACCTGTTATGTTAAGGTAAATGAAAGAAAAAATTCTCTAATTACAAGACAATTCTTTTCTTTTTAAGAGCATTTCCTGCTAACGCTGCATGTTTTTCTGGTTTAGAATTAACTCTTTGGCTATTCCGTAATTTACATATGGGTTAAAATAAAATAAATTCTGAAAAAATAAATGTAGAATTTTTAATTGTAATTAATTAACTAAAAAAGAGGAGGGGAATTAAAATAGAGGAGAAAATATTTACATTTTCCAGTATTTTTGTTTATTAATAATTGAATTGTTTTTTTGTTTTGTAAGATGATTAATGCCTCAAAATTATTTTTTTTAAAAAATAAAAAATTGGAGATTATTTTAAAAAATATTAGAAAATAAAATGGGGATTTAGGAGTTAACTTTTATTAAAATTATTGTTAGTAGAATTTTTAAAAATATTTTTTAAATTTTTTTATGTCGACGAGATCATAGAATTCGGAGTTCTCAAAGGATGTGTATTCAAATCTTTTTTAAAATAAAAATATTATGAACCAGAAAATAACCGTTTTGCCTAATTTATAGGCCAACCATTACACCCCCAAAAATTCGTTTATTTATTCTTCTCAAAACTTTAAATATTTAATCTTTTTCTATTACAAACTTCATATTCTAATAAAATTGCCTGTAAATTGGTCGATTTATTTTGTGTTTAGAAAAATTTTGTAGTCTCTCGGGAAATGTATTTAACGATATATATTTAATACAAAAAATAAGGTTAGAGAGAGGGACTTGGTAACGAAATGAATGAAAATGACAAGAAAGGAAGTGTGTGGGGGAAGGTAATTTAAGGGGGGAAGGTAATGTGGCAGCTAAAAAATACATGCTTAATATTGGATAAAAGCGAATAAAAGAAGTGAGTTAAAGGTAATTCTCTTATTTTTATAAATTGGTTTTGTAAACAGGCCAGAGAATTATTAACTTATGATTACCTTGGATATACTGTAGCCCTGAATTAGATACATTTAACTCTCATTATTAGCTCATACAACTAAAATTTAATTTACCTGTTTTATTTTTTATTCTTCCTAGGAATTCTTATTTTTTCTTTTTAATATTATTCTTGTAGAAAAACAACATGTAAATATTTAATAAAATTTTAAGCAATGTGGTTAATTAAACCGTTTACTTAAAATTTATTTTAAAATCTCGTCATATTTCTCGAGGAGATTTGTTTATTTTTGCGCTAAAATATACAATAATAATTTAAAGTAAACTCAATTTCCTTTACTAAAAATAAAAGAATAAATCTTTTTTTCATTTTTTTGTGGTCATCTTAAACTTGATTTATTAAAATATTTTTTTTTAAAATATTAAAAATACCCATAAATTATATTATTCGATGGCTTTATTATAAAATAATATTTTTTCTATCTACTTACTTATTTACCTCAACTATTTATTTCCTTTTTTTGAATGGCCAACGGGTAAAAGCCTTTACTTATTTAGTTTTGCTCTTTTTTAGCTTTATATTAGCCTTAACCCTTTTCTTTCCCTCTTCACCCCTTTTTGTCCTTTTCTTCCTTCCCCCCTTCTTATCATCATCATCGTTTATTTATTTCCCACTGCTATGTGTGTATTTGGCTTTTTCTACTCCGTTTGTTTTGTCCCCCCTTTTTTTCCTTTTATTTTTTGTCTGCGCTAAAGGGGTGGAAGGGTAAGGGGGTATTTGCCCGGCTTTTCCTTATTTTTTTTGTGTTCAATTTCTTCTCAAGTTTCAACTTCTGCTTTTCATTGAATTTTTATTTAACACAAAAGAAAAAAGGGTCGAGAGTGGAGGGCTTTGCACGCAATTTAATCAATTCGTTTTTGTTTTTAAGTGGATTGTTTAAAATAAATAAAAAAATATTCCTTTAAAGGAAGTACTCTTTTAACGGAAATTTCCTTAAAATGTTAAAAGAAAAATTTTTAAACTGCCAAAACTTCTAATCCGGTAAAGTCCCTTCCTTTAACTCTATAATAACGTCCTTTTCACTTTTTTTAGTTAACTTTTCCTTGATAAAAATTTTCTTGTTTATTTTTCAAGTCCCATAATTTTTATTTACTTATCCTTCCTTTCCACTACTATTCTCCAAAAGCTAACCGTTGGATCAGCTTTTTATTCTGTTTTGAAGGCAAGGGCCTGTTCTTAATAAGACAGAAGTTATAAGTCGCTTCGTCAACCACTCGTCCAGGAATGAGAAAAAATCTCATTCAAGGTAGTGCGAACATTTGCCGTAAATTTTTTCACGCGCTTTGAACTCTTTATCCGAGCAAAGGGTGGGCATTTCGATAATTCTTAATTTTATTTGTTCCCCATTCATTTCTCTATTATTTAAGCCTTATTTGATCCCATTATTTTCAATTTGAATAAAGTTATTTCAAAAATACTCTTTCATGTCACCCTGTAGTTAACCCCTGTCTTTACCAATAACCCTTGTCTTATCCAAAAGAAACGTTTCTCGAATATTTTTTTTATTAATTTAGCTATATAATTTAATAATTATGTTCAAAAGTGATAAACTCCAACACCAATCTTCTAAAAAATCAAAAGAAAAATTTCTCAAAGACCACCATCAACAACATGGTGGGGCTTTTGTTATTAAAAGACCCGCACATTTACGTTCTGCTGCTATTGGTAATTTAAAATGAAAATTGTTTTTAAATTATTTAAAAATAAATAAAAATAGATAGCCCAGCAACTTCATCTCAAAATGATTCTCAAATTCTTAGTTCTCACGTTCTTGTAAGTAAATAAAATAAATGGAAATTATATATTTATTGTCTAAACACTTTAATTTCTCAATATGAATTGAGCAATTACATATAATTGAAAGACTCGATATCGAAAATTTAATTTTTGAATAAATTTATTTTGTAAAGTCGGCGAACTTTCTTTCCACCTAGCAAATAAAGTAAAATTAAAACGAGCGGAGCAATGGGATTGAGCGGTTAATAACTTTCTTTCGGAGAGCTTTCAGGATCAAATCCCTTCCAATCTTTTTTATTTTCTGAGAGGGGTTCGGCCGCTTTATTATTTATTAAGTTGCAGGGACAAACAAAAAAAATGTAGAAAATATGGTAAAATAAAAAAAACTGTTAGGTTGTAAATTAAAAGTTGAGAGAGCCAAATAACTTTATCAATCCCTTTACAAAAATTTTTTAAATTTAAATATTTAGTTGGCAGTATTCCCTTCATTAGAAGAATTTACACACGAAAGAGAAGTTCTTCGGGGAGTCTTAACAGATTTACAACAATATTTTTGTGATCTAGATATAGAATTAGAATGTTGTACTTTATTTGAGAAAGGGGATATATTGAAATGTATGGATGATTATTTACTTTTGGCTGATACTTTATCTGGACCTAATAGTACAGCTTTAGTTTTTGTTGGTGATAGATATGGAGAGGAATTACTTCCTATTGAGGTATAAAAATTAATTTAAAAATTGATTTTTAGACGTTTTTCAACGAAAAAACATTGTTTCCTTACTTCATTATAAAATACACCCAATAGATACTCCCCAAGTTTAAGATAATTTTTTTCTAAGTTTTGGGTGAGCAATGAGGCGAGGAGTTGTTTAGGCGGTACTGTTATTATTTAAATCTAAATGAAATTTGAGTTATAAAAGAGTACAATTACACAAAGGTCTGACGTTTAGAAAGTATTGTTTGGAAACACGGACTAAATTCGTACCAGAAAATATGGAATTTTTAATTTCCAAACATTAAATATGTAGTAGAAAGGAAAATAATAAAATAAAATTAAAACAATACCTAATAGGCTTCTACAACAACAAATACCTCTTACCTCAGATACTCTCTCCTTTATGAAATACATTTTAACTCACGAAGATATATCTTATATGTAGTGAGGGCCGACTTTTATTTAAAATATTTTAGATATCTTCTTTTGAATTTAACGCATTAAAAGAGGCAGCATTAGAATTAGCAGATGATGCTGGATTACTTTTAGAACTATTTTATCATTTAGACAGAACTAGAGAGCCTCAAGTTTATCAATTAATTGCTAATAGAGGTTATTGAGAATTAAATTATTGAGAATTAAATAAAATTTTGTAGATCCTGTTGGAGCTAGGAAATTATGTAATGGAATTAAAAGATGTGCTGCTAGGGCTTTTGAGGATGGGGCGGTTAGTTGTAGTAGATACATTTTATTTGTATTCCTTTCACCTTCAAGTTCCTTTCCCCCTGCCTATTTTTTTTTCAATCCACATTTATTCACAATTCAGATGAATTTAATTAAACGTGGAGATATGGAGGGGGGACATGTATAGCTTCCCCACGGTGATATGTGGGGGAAAACATGGATAGTTTCCCCTCTTTAGACAAGAAGCCTTAAATAGTTTCCATAGGATAGTTCCCCACAATCTCACAGGTTCCTTATCACCTTCTTAAAGCCATACTTTTATCGGAGGTGATTCTTGTATATTAATTTTTACAAAAAATATTTTTATTTCTGCAGTTTGGCCATTTAAACATAACACAAGAGGATCAAAAAAGCAATACACATTTTACAAAATCTTTCATTGAACTTTGTGCAAATGCTGCCAAAGCAAATGCTCATTCTTTAATAATTTCTAGGCGTTTTGAAAGTAAAAAATAAATAAGAAGAATATTTTAATATTCTAATTAGAGTTGTACCCCGACCCCGTACCCCGAACCCCGACCCCGTTCCCGAACGATTTTTTCACGATTCTCCCCGACCCGAACCCCGCCCCGAAAAAAAGTGAAAACCCCGTTCCCCGGCCAAAAAAATTTCGGGGTTATCGGGGTTTTATACCCCTAAAAAATGACATTTTTTGGAGAAATTAATGGAGAAAATTTAAAAAATTTCCACACATTTTACTTTGCTTTTTTTTTTAATTTTAATTTGAAAATATTAATTTTATTTTTAACTAATATCCCTTGAACCACCCTTAATCCTTCAACCCCTGTATTAGAAGTGGGTCGAAATTCCGATTTCCGACGTTTTTTTCTTTCCGATTTCCGAAATTTTGGAAAAATTTCCGATTTCCGAAAATTTTTAAGGCAAATTTCCGACGAAGATTTTTCCAATATTTTCAAAATTTTCGCCTGCGGTGTAAAAAACGGAAGAAATCTGGCTTCTAGCCTTCTATAATTCTCAAAATTTTCGCATGCGGCGCAAAAAATGGAAGATTTTTGCCTTAAGGATCTTCCAAATATTCAAAATTTTGCCTGCGGCGCTGTAAATGGAAGTTGAATGGTAATCGGAGGATTTAATCCCTAAAAATCCCACTTAATCCCTCCAGATCCACTTATATCCCAAGTTATACACTTTAATCTCTTCAAATCCCCTCTAATACTTCAAATCCTACTTAATTTTTTAATAAATCAACGAAAATATATCGATTTTTAACTATTTTTGAGCATTTTTTTCTCTAAAAATTTTTCCACTAAACCCCCGTACCCCGACCCGAACCCCGGCCATATTTTGCTCCCCCGACCCGAACCCCGCCCCGAAACAATTGGAAAACCCCGTACCCCGACATACCCGCCCCCGAGCGTTCGGGGTACAACCCTAATTCTAATTCAAAGATATTCCAGCAACTTCAAGTGGTATGGAAAGGTTAATGGACCCTTCTGGATCAGAAGCAGCTAAAAGACTAAATTTTTATAAGGTAAAAATTGATTACCTTCTATGTATATCAGGCATAGGATTGGCAGATGTTGAGAACTCCCCAGATATCTCTATCCGACCCGAAAATTTTTGAATATTCGGATTTTCTCAGAACCGGATTTCTGGATTCGTCAACCCTATTCCAGGGTTAATAAGATTTAGCTGTAAGGTCGACTGTTATATCTCACCCATGTTCCCTTCACATTACTTTTTTTTCCTTTCACAACTTGTGTTGACTTTGGAGAATTTAACATCCAAGAATCAGTTCCAAGAATTTTCAAGATTAACCTATCCAGCCCCAAAGCCCTATCTCCTTTTAGCCCACTTCTCATATCCTTTAATTTAATTTTAATTTAGAACAAAATAAGTTCTGCTAACAACAAAACAGCAGAACAACAATATTTATCTTTTTTATTAGACCTAAAAGGTTTAAATTTAAATTCATGGAGTCGAACACGGGAAGGAATTAATTACTTTAAAGAATTATCTTCCAAATTAATTGAAAAAATAAAAACAATAATTTTAAAAATATATCCAGAATATTTAAATAATGAACAACAACAACGTTTACTTCCCCCAACACCTAAACTTTCTGTATTAGAACAACAATTAAAAATTGCTAGGGTATTTAATTAAATATTAATTTTATGTATTTTCTAACAATTAAAATCCCTAGCGGGTTATTTTTCAAGTATTTTTGGAATGGGGAATTAATCTAACAAACACGAGAAAAAAAGGATTAAATGTAATGTCTCCTGTGTTCCAACCTCAAAACGTCTCCCAATTTTTCCCAATTTTCCTAATTTTGTAATTTTCTTGTTGAATTATGCTTTTAAGAATTAACAAAAATAAAAGAATAATTGTAAGTAAACAAATCATAATTATGGTTGTTGGTTCGGGACCGAACTATGGCGCGGTTCCGAATTATCCTAAGACAACCCTATACATGGACATAAAGACATACTTTTTATTTATAAAACAGATTTAATATACCTAACATATCTATGTATTCTTAATTTTCCCTTCTTTTTAGGCAGAAGAAATAATTCACAATGCCCACCTTCTCTCTCGAGCTCCAAAATATTGGATACCAAGAAAACGTTTAGATACCCAAATAGACTCCATAATAACCAAAATATCACAACTTTTAAAAGAACAAAATTCAAATAATTCAACTTTTTATATTCAATTTTATGGATTGCCTGGAAGTGGGAAAACAGCAACTTTGTGTAGATTAAGGCAGTTATTAGAAAATAAATTTCTAAAAAAAGATGGGGATGATGGAAGTGAAAGTTCTTTGCCCAATTTTGTTTTTATTACACGGTGAATCTTTTAAAAATTTAACAAATCCTCTCTCGTGTAACACCTCTCTGTTTACTTCAGCCTACTCAAGTTCCTTCCAGCCTTCACAGAGGATGAAAAATGTACTCACTTTTTTTTCAAGTTTTTTCGAGCCTATTCATTTTTCTTTGATTTCAATCAAAAATTTCACGATATCCAAACAAATTTTTGAACCAGAATACATGGTTATTGAGTCAAAAGCCCTTCAGAATTAACTAACTTCCACGATTAATTTTAAATTTTCTCGAGGAGATAATACATTGAATTATTTCTTTCTTATATAAAAATTTTTTTTCTAGTTTTATTCATTTAACGGATGGAGCTGTATTTGCAAATGAAATGCTTAGGAATATTTTTCTTTCTGTAATTTTATATTTAAAAATTTAAAAAAAAATTCAAAATTTTCATAGATTTGTGACAAATTAAAAAGGCCAGATTTAGCAACAGCTTTTATCAAAGCTTTTCATATCAAAGCAATTTTGGCAACCGCTAAAACAGCATTTGGAACACAGCAATCCCCAATTATTTTTATTCTCTTAGATGATGTTAATTTAATTAAATTTGGAAGGACTTTGGGAAGAATTAAACATATTTTAAAGAAATTATTGCCAAATATTTGCTTTATTTGTACTTCCTCTTTGAATATTTCTATACCTATTTTTGCTCCTCATACTATGGAATTAATAGAATTGGCATCGCCTACATTGGATGAAGTAATTAAACCAGTTTCCTACTTACGCTAGCTTCATTCTAATTGTGTTCCCTTCACCCTACCTATACCCTCTCCGGAGTTCTTTATGTCCCTTTCACCCTACCTATATTCCACCCAGCTTACACATGTTCCTTTCAACCTACTAATTTTCAACTAGATACTTTTCACTTACCTATGTTAATTCCATTCCAAAAATTATACCTCAAAATTAAATCAGAGAAACATTTAAAGGCAATTTCAATACTTTGTGGAATTACTAGTGAAACAGAAAAAAGTTCCTCATTTAAATTTACCTCTGATCAAATTGGCATTCTTCGGAAAATGTTACAAAAAAGTTCAGATATAAATTTAGCATTAGGTTTTATTCAAAGAGATGAAATTATTGGTGGGTATGCTGATGATATTTCTGAAACAATTGAACAATCTATTGGTACAGAATTTTTTCGTGAATTTAAAAATTAAAAAAATTATTTTTTAAAGCAAAAGCAGAATTTCAGTGTGGGACAGATAATGTTCGAATTTTTTGTGAATTTCTTTGTTGTGCTCCCTGTGGGTTAACTTCTTTGGAATTATTAGATGCTTTTAGAATGAGAAATTATGCTACTGGTTTTATGTTTGAGGTAAAGAGGAGAAAAATAATTTACTTCGAAAGTGTTCTGGCCAGCCCTACATGTCCCCTTCACCCTATTTTATATTCCCTTCACTTGTGATCGGAAAATGCAAAAATCTAATTTGAAGTTGCATTCGCTATTATTTCAAATTTAAAAATTATTCGATCGAATATTTTATTTGTTCGACCTCTACCCTCCATTACCTTAAGTTCCTTTCACCCTATCAATGTTATTAGATGCTTTCAGAATCTAATCTAGTTTTAGAATCTAGCTTTTAAAATATCCGTTCCGCCTCTATCAATGTTCTATCTAATTTTTAGATTTTAAACATTATTCGACTTAAAAATCTATTTTATAGCCTCAAGATGTATTAAGTGCCACTCCTTTACTTGTACTTAGACAACTTGGATCTCTTCTAGATTTTATTATAATGGATAGAAGAAGAGTGTTTGTTTATCATATTTTTTATTCAAAATTAAATATAATTTTTTCTAGTTATTTTTTCCGCTCAACACAATTTGCTCAAACAGTCCAGCAAAGATATTTACAAACAGCTGGGGATATTAAATTAGCTAATGAAACACTTGCAAATATTTTTTTAAATCCAAATGAGAATTTAGAAAATGGTAACGAACAAGAGGCTTCTGCAATGGCTATGGTCTTTCCTAGACCTTTATCTAAAGATGGGGGAATGGGTATTGATATAAGGAGAGCGAGGTGAAAGAATTTTAAAATTTGTAAAAGTTTTCTCTTTAATCCAATCGGATCTCAATTTGCATATAACCCTTGGGGCTGCAGAAGTTTTAAATTAACTCGAGAGTTTCCATTATTTGGGGTTTCGATAAGCAGCTTCTCTACCCAGAGGCCAACTAACTTGACATAAAATCAGGGTCCGTCTTTTATAAAGAGAATTTTCCTTAGACACTCCTTTTCTATATTGACGAGATTTGATTCTATCTTAGCTATAATCTTGATGTTATTTAGCTTTTTATCTTTTTAGATTTCATTGGTATTACTTGCTAAGGGCAGGTCTGTAATTTTCAAATTTAATCTTCATTAAATATTTAAATATAAGGTGGAGTTGAAGCATTAAAACGAGAAACTCTCTGTTCATTTCCTTATTTGGAAGCAACGTTTAGAGCTTTGGGGCTGGCTAGATTTCTTTCTATTTTTGAAGAGTGAGTTGTGAATTTATATATTTTATTTTTTAATCCTTACAATTTAAGGTGTTTACTTCAAATATTGGATAATGATTTACTTTGTAAGTAGTTATGTATTTATCATCAATCCGATCATAACTAGTGTTAGGCAAATGGATTTTTCCAATACCAATACCGGGATTAATGAGAGGTACCGATTCAGTGCTTTTGGAAGTACCACGGTAGTACAAAACTGTGACTAACACTAATCGAAACTATGTTCCTTTCAGCCTAGCTTTTTCGACTTTTATGTTCCCTCAGACCCTATATGTTCCTTCCAGCCTACCTACATATGTCTCATTCTAATTAAGTTCCCTTGCCACTCAATTCTTTATTTCTTTATCAATTATCATTTAACCATTTAATTATTTTAAGACATTCTTGAAGGAATATTACTTCCTGCAATTGAAACACTTGTTCGAGAACCTTTACAATTTGTTTCTGAATGTAATTAAAAATATTAAATAATTAATTAATTTTTTTCTAAAGTCTTGAATAGACTTCGATATACTCGAGCTAAAAATAGTGAACATTTAAATAGAATGGTAGAACAAGCAATGCAATGGACTGGCTAGTTTTTGTTGAATTTATCCAATTTCTCTATTATTTTTCCAGATTCTTTCGATTCCTCTCCTTTATTAGTCCCATTAACTTGTTGGATACCTCCTCCTAAAATACAACAAGTTCTTTCCTTTACAATGCCACAAGTAAAAATTTAAAAATATTTTAATTTATTTTAATATTTTTTAAAGTGGAAAGCTTAACGTACTACAATATTACAACCAACTTATAATCATCAACATTTATTAGGTTTTTAAATTTGTAGTGACATTAAACAAACATTATAAACTTTTAAATGAACTATAATTTATTAGAGAGCGAGCTGGATCCAGACCTTGATTTTTCCTGGATCCAGAGTCCAGACCAAGGCATTTTTCAGCGTTCCTTAATTTTTTTGACTCAAGGTCAAGAATCTGTTCAAGGTACCCAACCGAAATCAGGGTTAAGGTTCTTTGAAAATCTCGCTCTCTATAATTTGTTCAACATTTACAAGCAACACATATAATTTTGTTTTTAAGTTGCCGGAAATGAATTAGCTCCAGGGTGTATTTATATGTTCCATATAGCCTCACAATTGTTAATTCGAACATTTACTACACCAAAACACTCACAGGTGTTTTCAGAATTTATAAAATCAGAAATTAAAAACAAAAATAAACTAAATTATTTAAAGGTCACTTCTTTGTGTGCCTCTAGATGTAAAGAAAAAAACACAAACATTTCAATCCAACAACAACAACATTTCTTTACAAGTGCAACATCTGAGGGAACAATTCAAATTTGGAGTTTTACACAAGCAGACCCTTTAAAATCCTTGGAAGTTAGTTCTACACGGATTTTTACAACAGCTTTGAGTAGTGACGATAAATGGATTGTGAGTTTTTATTTTTGAATTTTGGAGTAAAAATCCAAATTTACGGTCAAATGTTTCTTTTCACGGGGACGGTGGTTGCGGTGGTTTTTGCCTCGGTGACGGGGACGGTAGCTCTGGGGAGAGGGCCTCCCACTGTCCACTTTGAACCACCGTCCCCGGGGATGGTGGTGGAACCCTATTTATACATAAATACAAAAAAAAGTCAGAAATACAAAAAATGTAGGGAGAAAGTGACATTTCAGTTGGCTAACATTGATAACTACCAGAATGCTGTAGGATCAATGCCTGTCCGGAGCTCTATTTTTACTTCTCTCTTACATATTTAAATAGAAAAATTTAAAAAATAGTACAAAAAACAAAAATTACAACAAAAATCACAAAACGATTGAAAAAAATTCATAAAATTTAAATTTTAAAGGTTGCCGGTTCTGCCGATTCTTGTGCAAGAATTGTAACTTTAGATAGTGGGAAAGTAACAAAAGTTTTTCGTGACCATACAGGTAAAGGAATGCTTCTTAAAATTAAAAAAAATTTTAAAAAATTAAAAGGACCAGTAGTTGGGTTACAAATTTCGTCAGACGATTCCTTGTTGGTTACTGGTTCTGGTGATTTTGCTGTTATGGTTTGGGATATTGAAAAGGAAATTATTATTGTAAATAAAATATTTTTTTTGAAAATTTTTAAATAATTTCTTTTTAATTTTTAGACTCGTCTACAAGGGTTTTTTTAAATTTAAAAAATTAATTTGTTTTAATATTTTGTAGTCTAATGGCCCCAGTTACTTGTTTGACATTAACTAGGTATTCAAAAATTGAAAAAAATTTTTTTTTTAATTTTTAATAGAAATGATGCCTTTTTGGCTGTTGCTTGTGAAGATGAAACTTTGAGAGTATTTTCTCTTGTATCGGCACAAGAATTGCATGAACTAGTTGGGCATGAATCGAGAATTAATGCTTTGCAGTCATCTGCTGATGATTGCAAGTAAATTAAATTAGGAAATTAGAAAAAATAATTTTTAATTAAAAAAAAAAGATTATTTGCTGGGACGAAAGGGAAAATTCTTGTTTATGGTTATTTTAGTATTTAAATTTAAGAAAAAATTAATTTTTTTAAAAAAGATATTCATAATGGACAACTTTTGGAAATTTTATTATTTCCGCAAGAAAGACAACCGGTTATTAAAGAATATTTTTTAAATAAAAAATAAAATTTAAATAGATTTCCTCAATTAAAATAAGTGACGATGATAGCTTTGTTTTGGCTGTAGCTGGTAAGAATACAAAGAAAATACAAAAATCAGAATTTTAAAAAATACAGAGGAATAAAAATCAGAATATCCAGAAATAAACAGAAAATTTTTTATTACAAAAAATCAGAATTCTAGGAAAATCAGAATTTAAAAATTAAAAAAAAATAAAATTTAAAGGTGATAGAGTAAGTATTTGGGCAACAAATTCAATAGACAGAGACGTTGCTTCCGCACACCAAAAGGAACAACAAAAATTATTAAAAGAATTAAATTTAAATTATCGAAGTAGATCAGAAACTAATGAATCTGCAGAAAGTCAAACATCTTTAATTAATAATAATTTAATGGGTAATAAAGAAGAAGGAATAAATGATGAACAATTACCTAATAGTAGTGTTTCTTGTATTCAAATAGCACCAGATGAGAAGGTTTGGAAGAGAAAGAAGGGAAAATACAAAGAAAATACAAAAATCAGAATTTTGGAAAATACAGGAAATTCTGATTTTTTGTAATAAAGAATTTTCTGTTTGTTTATTCTGATTTTTAATTTTCCCGTGAAAGCAAAAATCAGAATAAACAAACAGAATACTCTTTATTACAAAAAATCAGAATTTTAAAAAATATTAAAAATCAGAATATAAAATCAGAATACAAATACAGAAACAAGAAAATACAAAAATTTAAAGAAAATACAGAAAAATGAGAAAACACATTTATTTTATTTAGGGAGCCGGTTGTGGAACTGTAGATGGGGTTGTTGCTTTTTGGGATTTAGATGTTTGTCAATGCATGTAAGGGAATTGACAAAAAAAATTTTTTAAGTTTTTAAAAATAAAGGTGGACAAGTAGTCAACAAAGGACTGGGAAAGTGACTGCTTTGGGGTTTACTACAGATTCTTTTTTGTTGTTAAGCGGAACTGAGCAAGGTAGAGGAGGAAGGGGGGAGGGGGGGGGGGGGAGGGGGGGGGAGGGGGAATAAAATAAAAAAATTTTATTTTCAAGGAAATATTCATTTTTGGGCAACAGGGACAGGGCAATTGCTTAAACAATTACAGCTTCATACAGACTCGATTTTGTCCTTAAATGTTTTTGTTGATGGGGGAAGGAATGCAGAAATGGGGTGATTCTTAGGGAAAAATATTTTTAAAAATTTATTTATAGTCAAGTAATACCAACACATCAACAACAACAATACCAACCTTTAAGAGTTGTTTCTTGTGATTCTTCGGGTTTTATTTCATGAAATTAAATTTTCAAATTTAACTTAAAGATAATGCCCATATTTGGACTTTACCTTCCCTTGATGAAAATAGCCGGAAAATAGAGGTACTATAACAAAGGAATTAATTTTGTAGCCTTTCTTTCTAGTTTATTGCCTCAATTGCAAATATTTCCCCACCTCTATATGTTCGCCTTTCTGGTAAATAATTAAAATTTTTTCGAAAAATATTTTTCCAATTTTTAGATACAGTAATTATTGCTAAACACGCTTCCAACCCAAAAGAGTAAATTTAAATTATTAAAATTTTTGTTAAATGAATCCCTCTGTTTTGTGAAATCCTTCAAAATAGTTGAGTAAATAGAGGTTTAAGAAAGCTTTCTAGGTCTATACAAAATAATGAGTAGTCTGCTAAATTGGGGGTTTATTATATAGAGGTGTTTTGTGTGTTAGATAAAGGTGTTTATTAAATAAGAATGTCTATTAGATTAGGTATTTTACTATAGGTATTAGCAGTCTTTAGCCGAAGTCACCTATGGAAAGCGTCGAATAATTAGAGTATCCAAAATTTAGAAAATGTTCACTATATAGAAGGGTTTACAAAATAGTTCCACTACAAACATATCAGGGATCGCGCCGACAGAAAACCAAATTCACGATTTTCGGGAATCGTGAATTGGGTCAGCCGATCCCATGATACATTAAAATTTAAAAATTAATTTTAATTTAAAGAATGAATATATGGACATCTTCTGGTGATAGATTATTTACTCGTTCTAAAGTTCATCATAGTGAAGTAATTTTTGAAAAAGATAATTCTCAATTAACTTTCTTTCTCTTTTTTAAAGCCAATTTTGTGTTACGCATTAAATCGTTCTGGTACCATGTTAATTACAGGCTCTATGGATTGTTCTTTAAAGATTTGGCAAATGGATACTGGGGGGTTACTTATACAGGTAAATTGTTTTTTGATTTTTGTAGAAAGGGGAAATTAAATAGAAAAACAAAGTTTCGAACTTTTAGGGGGTTATTTAGGGAATATTTAAAAATTAATTGTTTCTAACTAGAGGAATTAAATATAAAAATTTAATCAGAATATTTGGTTATCCCTGTGAGGAATAGGATATTAAAATTGACAAAATATTTGTAAAAAATTGGGGAAAGAAAGAAGAAATTGGTAAGGATAGGGCGGTTCCGGATATCTGAAGATTTCCCAGGAATTGCTAACCTCTAATTCGAATTTGTGTCCTTTTTCCTCTTTTTTTCTCTTTTTTTCCTAAGAAAATTCAGGAACTAATTAAAAATTAAATTAAAATTTGGGTTTTAACAAAGACAAAAATTTTTTAATTTAAATATATCAAAAATTCATTAAATTTAAAAATTAAAAGATTTTGGTTGGCCATGAAGAAGTCCCAACTTGTTGTTGTGTTAGTGAAAATGGTCAATTAGCAGTTAGTGGTGCTAAAGATTTGTTTGTTATTTATTTTAAAACAAAATAAAAATATTTTTAAAGTAAATTAATTGTTTGGGATATACAAACAGGCTCTTCTCTTCATATTTTACAAGTTAATATTTTAAAAAAATTCCGAAAAAATTTTTTAATTTTTAAGAGATCAGCAATTCCCCAATTTATGGAAATTAGTCTTGATGGGAATGTTTTTTGTTCGAGTAAATTTTAAAAATAATTTATTTTGTTCTATACAGCAAAACCTCTATTTTATGGACAGTCTCTTATAAACTAAAAATCTATTTTAAAAAGTCCATGTTACTTTGGGTGTCTACAAAATAGAGGTTTAATTGTAGACTAAATAGAATGTTTGCAGTTAGTCTATAAAATAGAAGGTGGAGTTGTTTATATAGAGATGTTACCTAAACTCTAGTTTCTTCTTGTAAATTAAATAGAGTGTTCATTATTCATTAAATAGAGTTTTTTTAATTTTTGAGTGTCTATATAGAAGGTCCATATTTCTATTTTTTTCCATTTTTTATGTGGACAAGATGGTTGGATAGAAGCTTGGAATACTCCAACTGGAAGATTATTGAGTTCATTCAATACACACCGAGAAGTAAATATGGATAAATTTTTTGAATTTTCAAAAATATTTTTTAGATTGAACAATTAATTGTTGGGGCTGATGGGGATAGAATACTTGCAAAATTGGCAAAAACGGCCCAGTAATTTTTTTCAGAAAAAATATTTTTTGGATAACAAAAAACCCTCTAATTTTTTTATTTTCTAAAGACTTCCAATAATTTGTCTCCACAATACCCCAGCCAGTTTATCTTCAACTTCAGCCAGTCGTTATGAACGTGTAATTTTAAGTGGAGGTATTGAAGGAGAAGAAGAAAATGGACATAGAAAAAGTTTAGTTCCTTCATTTCAATCTTCCACAACTCCTCAACCTTTAAATTTAGAAGAAGAAGGAAATAATGAAGAAAGAAAAAGTAATTTTTAATTTCTGAAAATTAATTTTATTTTTCTTCCGTTTTCTGTTTCTGACAAAAATCCGGAAAACACAGTTTCTTTTTTCATTTTTCCAGAATTGTTAGACAAAAAGCGAAATAGTGGGTGCTTATGTGTATTATTTAAGAGAGACAAATTAGGAAAAGAAAAATTTTTATTTTTTAAAATATTTTTTAAAGGTTCAATTACTCCAATAAATTCCTCAAATAGAGATAAAGAAGAACAACAAATAAAACCTTCAACAAGTGATCAACAACAACAATTAATAAATAAAAAAGAAAATAAAAATTCTTCTTCAAAAGAAACAATTTATGCTGCCCCTCCAAGCGAAATAAATATTAAAGAAAAAGAAAATAATTATCAAAAAAGGAATATAAATTCTTCAACTCCAAGAAGACACCAACAACAACATTCTTTAATTAAAAAACAAATTAGTTCTTCTAATCCAGAATCTACAATACAAGGGGGGCCAATATCTACTTTAGATCAAAAAAGGAATTTAAATAATATTAAAAAATCGAAATTTTGTTTAATTATGTGATTTTTAAATTAATTTATTTTTTAATGTGAAATAAACATATCTTTTATTTATTTAAAGATTCTCGTTAATCTTAGTAATTAAGCACAGCCTTGGGAGTTAAATACCTAGCTGACTTACAATATTGGGAATTTTTTAATTTAAATTTATTAAATTTTTATAAACTTAAAAAATTAAACTATGAATTTGTGAACCTAGCAAATTATAAGGAAAAAGAAGATCCAGCTAACGAAAAAAAAGTTTTATTAAAAGAGCAAGCTGTCAGCGCACTGGTGGTTCAGTTGGTAAGGTGGCTGCAAAAGGGGTTGCAGGTTCGAGGCCTGCTCAATGTAAAACTTTTATTTTAAGGTATACCAAGTTCGTACGAGTAAATTTTTTGACTGTTTCCCAAAATTTTTAGAAAATTAGCTACTTGATATTTACAGGTTTTATTTTTTAAAAGGTTTCACTACAATTTTTAGAAACGACAACACATATATTAAATATCACCTAAAAACAATTCTATACATTTTTATATTATCATATAAACGTCATCACTGACTGCTTCCTTTCCCGTAAACATAATGTAAAATTTAAGCGTCTCTACAGGATTGCCTTCAACAATCATATTTGAAATATTTGTAACGGAGTCAAGCAACCACCACTTAACAATTACATTGACATTAACCATCTCGAACACGTCCTCCTCTGTGGTGTTGTTGATCGTGAGTGTAAGTGTTGCAGTAGCGCCCGCGTCAACAATATAATTAGGTGCCGTAACTTTGACAGATTTGCTAAAACAAAAAAAAATAATTTTATCAAATTAAATTTATTTATTTTACGTGGAAGAGACTGTTTTAAAAAAGCGCGGCACAGTCGAATTATTTCGAAGAAGAACATCCACCACCCTGATTCCAATATCGTTCAAATTGATTTGAACAATTTGTTCGTTGACAAGCTCCCTAAAAATTGGAAAGAAATGTTATGAGGATTTTAAGATAATTTGTATAAACTTACATTGTTTATGAAGAGACAATAAAAACAATTAAAACGAATAACAAAAGCCTAAAAAAATAATTTGAATGATGTGGACAAAAGGTATTTTGAAGAGATTATAGCCGGTTTTTAAAGTGCTCAAAATCAACGGTGGTAAATACTATAAAAGAATAATTCGAGCTCGATTCAAATTTTTTAATCCTAAACAAAGGTTCAGTTGAACGAGTCGTCGTTGTGGGCAACATATTGAAGTTGGAAGGTTTAATAATGGAGGTAAAGGGGAAATGGAAGGGATGGGGATTTATAATAAAATTTAATGAAATCCGACAAAGTAAAAAAAGTAAAAAATGACAAATTTTGTATTTCTGTTTGAAAATATTTTAGAGAAATTTTCTATATAATTTCTAATTTTTAACAACGATCTTGTAGTTCTCCTTCTTTTAATCCAAGACAGATACCCCATTCTTTAATAGTTATTGAACCATCTTTATTTGTATCGCTTAAAATAAAAAATATTAATTTATTATTTAAAAAGAATGCCCCTGAATCAGTTAGTTAAGCTGAATATTTTCAAATTTTTGCACAGATATTCAATTAATTGAAGATAATTCTCTAAAAATTTTGGGAAACAGTCAAAAAATTTACCAATACAAATTTGGCATAGTTAAATTAAAATTTGACATTGAACAGGCATCGAACCTGCAACCTTTTTGCAGCCACCTTACCGACTGAACCACCAGTGCGCTGACAGATTTTCTTTAATAAATCTTAAACGACTGTTAATTATTTTTTGCTAGCTGTATCTTCTTTTTCCTTATTAATTTGCTAATTTAACAAATTAATTTTTTAATTCTTTAAGTTTATAAAAATTTAATAAATTTAAAATCACAATATTAATAAATATAAAAAAACATTAATAAAGATATTTCTTGATAAAGATGACAAAGAGAAGCAAATGTTTTACTGGCAAAACCTTTTATTAAATAATATACTATGTATTATGTATGATTAAATAAAATGTTAAACTTTATCAAGAGGATTGTCTTCAAATTTTGGACATTTGAAATACTTAAAAAAAATTTTTTATTAATTTAAATCTCGATTAGAATAATAATAATAATAATCTAAAATCTCACCGACAGCTCTTTAAAATTTTTTTAAAAAATTGAGATTCAAAATTAAAAATTCAAAATTAAATATTTTCAGATGGAGCAGAGTGTACTCTATTTTTTCATATAATTTTCAAAGATTTTCGTTGAAAAATAAATTTACTATAAACTCTAGGTAGCTAGCGTAAAGTACCCAACCTTTGAACGAAAATGACAAAACAAGTAATTTTTTAAATGTTTGTTTGAACAAACTAATTAATTTAAAAGGTCTATAATGCTAGTTTAATGTCAATCTTTATTCACAAATTTAAAAATCTAATAAATGTTGATGATTATAAGTTGGTTGTAATATTGTAGTACGTGAAGCTTTCCACTTTAAAAATTATGGAAATATAGCAAAGTATTTTTATTTAAATTTTTGGTACTTGTGGGTGTACGGAATGGTCCGAGTTTCTCCCTCACTTTTTTCTATGTACTTGTCAGACAATCAAACAATATTAAATGTAGTCTGGAAAAATAATAGAGAAATAATTAAATAAAAACTAGCCAGTCTACCATTCTATTTAAATGTTTATTATTTTTTGCTCGAGTATATCTACAATACAAGGGGGGCAAATATGTACTTTAGATCAAAAAAAAGAATTTAAATTAAATTTTGTTTAATTATGTGATTTAAATTAATTTTTTTAAATTTTTTTTGTGAAATAAACATATCCGTTTCTTAAATTTATTTAAAGAATTCTCGTTAGTGACTGTACAGCCTTAGGCATTAACAGCTATCTGCCTTACAATCTTGGATTTTTAATTTAAATTTATTAAATTTTTATAGCCTTAAAGAATTAAACTATGAATTTGTGAACCTAGCAAATTATAAGGAAAAAGAAGATCCAGCTAACGAAAAAAAAGTTTTATTAAAAGACCAAGCTGTCAGACCACTGGTGGTTCAGTTGGTAAGGTGGCTGCAAAAAGGTCGCAGGATCGAGGCCTGCTCGGTGTCAAACTTTCAATTTAACTATACCAAATTATGTAAAAGTAATTTTTGAATGTTTCCTAAAATTTTTATAGAATTACCTACAATTAGTTGAATATCAAAAGCTGTACTTGATATTTACAGGTTTTATATATTTAAAAGGTTTCATTACAATTTAAAAAAAAATACATGACATACAATATATACATATTAAATATCACCTAAAAACAATTCTATACATTTTTATACTATCATATAAACGTCATCACAGACTGCTTTCTTTCCCGTAAACATAATGTAGAATTTAAGCACCTCTTCAGGATTGCCTTCAACAATCATATTTGAAATATTTGTAACGGAGTCAAGCAACCACCACTTAACAATTACATTGACATTAACCATCTCGAACACGTCCTCCTCTGTGGTGTTGTTGATCGTGAGTGTAAGTGTTGCAGTAGCGCCCGCGTCAACAATATAATTAGGTGCCGTAACTTTGACAGATTTGCTAAATGAAAAAAAATATTTTATCAAATTAAATTTGTTTATATTTACGTGGATGAGACTGTTTTAAAAAAACGTGGCACTGCAACACTATTCTGTCCCACACTGAAATTCTGCTTTTGCTTTAAAAATTTTTTTTAATTTATAAATTCACAAAAAATTCTGTACCAATAGATTGTTCAATTGTTTCAGAAATATCATCAGCATAACCACCAATAATTTCATCTCTTTGAATAAACCCTAATGCTAAATTTATATCTGAATTTTTTTGTAACATTTTCCGAAGAATTCCAATTTGATCAGAGGTAAATTTAAACGAGGAACTTTTTTCTGTTTCACTAGTAATTCCACAAAGTATTGAAATTGCCTTTAAATGGTTTTTTTGGTTTAATTGTGAGGAATAATTTTTGGAATGGAATTAGTATAGTCGAAGAGAACTTTAAGAGGCCTGGTAGAAGAGGGGTAGAGTTAAAGGAATATACATAGGAGGTCTGAAGTGAAGATAATTAGTAGAGTTCACACCCGGGCCGAACTCGGTAGTCCGACCGAGTATAATAAGATCTTGTTTTTCGGTTTGTCCGGGTCATTTTAAAGCTCCAACTCTATGTAATAATTAGAAGGAAGGGGACAGAGGTTGTTTAATTACTTCATCCAATGTAGGCGATGCCAATTCTAATAATTCCATAGTATGAGGAGCAAAAATAGGTATAGAAATATTCAAAGAGGAAGTACAAATAAAGCAAATATTTGGCAATAATTTCTTTAAAATATGTTTAATTCTTCCCAAAGTTCTTCCAAATTTAATTAAATTAACATCATCTAAGAGAATAAAAATAATTGGGGATTGCTGTGTGCCAAAGGCTGTTTTAGCTGTGGCCAAAATTGCTTTGATATGAAAAGCTTTGATAAAAGCTGTTGCTAAATCTGGCCTTTTTAATTTGTCACAAACCTTTGAAAATTTTGAAATTTTTTGAAAATTTTTAGATAAAAAATTACAGAAAGAAAAATATTCCGAAGCATTTCATTTGCAAATACAGCTCCATCAGTTAAATGAATAAAACTTAAAAAATTAAAAAAATTTATAAAAATTTTAATAATATAAATTCCAAAAAAAATAAATTTAATGTAGAAGTTGACGGGGAAATAATCTTTTTATTCGTTGGCCACATAGTCTGGCCAGGAGAAAATTTGTCCGGATATTGTGGAATTTTTTAACTTAGATCATTTGTATAGAGTGAGAGGAAAATGGATATGTTGGAGAGAAACATGAATACAAGGGTTATATTCTGGGTAGGCTGGAAAGGAACTTGGGTAAGCTGAAGTGAACAAATTAGGGATTGAGGTGAACATAAAAGAAGATTTTTAAATTTTAAAATTTCTAAAAAATCCACCGTGTAATAAAAACAAAATTGGGTAAAGAACAGGGTTCGGATTCGTACTTATTTTGGAAGTACAGTACTTACAAATCGACCTTCGTACTTCCAAAATTAAAAATGTACTTATTTGTAAGTACGTACTTACAAATAGACTTTTTGGTTAAAAAATTAAATTTAACCTTTAAAATTCCAAAATTTTCGCCTGCGGCGCAAAAAATGGAAGAAATCTGGCTTAAGGAGCTCCAAAATTCTCAAAATTTTCGCCTGCGGCGCAAAAAATGGAAGAAATCTGGCTTAAGGAGCTCCAAAATTCTCAAAATTTTCGCCTGCGGCGCAAAAAATAAAAGACTTTTTCGGTGCCTTCGGCACCGAAAAAGTTTTTGAAAAATTTTTTTGTAGCGTACTTATTTTTTGAAAATTTTTCCCCCTGTGTACTTCCAAATTGAACTTTTTGTACTTACACTTAACATTTTCTCGATCCGAACCCTGGTAAAGAAGAATTTTCATTTCCACCATCCTCATCTTTTTTTCCAAATTTATTTTCTAATAACTGTCTTAATCTACACAAAGTTGCTGTTTTTCCGCTTCCAGGTAACCCATAAAATTGAATATAAAAAGTTGAATTATTTGAATTTTGTTCTTTGAAAAGTTGTGATATTTTGGTTATTATAGAGTCTATTTGGGTATCTAAACGTTTTCTTGGTATCTAATATTTTGGAGTTTGAGAGAGAATGTGGGCATTGTGAATTCCTGGAGAAATAATTAAAAATAAAAAATAATATTTTTTATTAAATTTGTTTTAGAAAATAAGGAGAATGTTTATGCTCATGTAGCTTTCACCCAGTGACAAAAATTTTATAAAATTGTATTTTAACTTGAGGAGTATATAATAGGTAGGTAAAATAGTGAGGTCCGACTGTATTTTGATGAATAAGGCAAATTGGTTAACTGGAGTAATTAGGAGGGGTTAGTTAACTGGGTTGGAAGGTTGGAAGGTTGGAACACAGAGTTTTAATTAAATACCCTCGCAATTTTTAATTTGTTCTAAAACAAAAAGTTTAGGTGTTGGTGGAAGTAAACGTTGTTGTTGCTGTTATTGATATCCCGTCTTAGATAAACTATATATCTAAAAATATATCTATCCGGCTTAGATACTAGAAGTTACTTCAAAGTATGTTAGTTTAGGAGGACCCTCCCGATTATCCCGGCTTAGATAAACTTAGTACTAGAAGTTACTAAAAGTATGTTAGTTTAGGAGGACCCTCCCGATTATCCCGGCTTAGATAAACTTAGTACTAGAAGTTACTTCAAAGTATGTTAGTTTAGGAGGACCCTCCCGATTATCCCGGCTTAGATAAACTTAGTACTAGAAGTTACTTCAAAGTATGTTAGTTTAGAAGGACCCTCCCGATTATCCCGGCTTAGATAAACTTAGTACTAGAAGTTACTTCAAAGTATGTTAGTTTAGGAGGACCCTCCCGATTATCCCGGCTTAGATAAACTTAGTACTAGAAGTTACTAAAAGTATGTTAGTTTAGGAGGACCCTCCCGATTATCCCGGCTTAGATAAACTTAGTACTAGAAGTTACTTCAAAGTATGTTAGTTTAGGAGGACCCTCCCGATTATCCCGGCTTAGATAAACTTAGTACTAGAAGTTACTTCAAAGTATGTTAGTTTAGGAGGACCCTCCCGATTATCCCGGCTTAGATAAACTTAGTACTAGAAGTTACTTCAAAGTATGTTAGTTTAGAAGGACCCTCCCGATTATCCCGGCTTAGATAAACTTAGTACTAGAAGTTACTTCAAAGTATGTTAGTTTAGGAGGACCCTCCCGATTATTCCGGCTTAGATAAACTTAGTACTAGAAGTTACTTCAAAGTATGTTAGTTTAGAAGGACCCTCCCGATTATCCCGGCTTAGATAAACTTAGTACTAGAAGTTACTTCAAAGTATGTTAGTTTAGGAGGACCCTCCCGATTATCCCGGCTTAGATAAACTTAGTACTAGAAGTTACTTCAAAGTATGTTAGTTTAGAAGGACCCTCCCGATTATCCCGGCTTAGATAAACTTAGTACTAGAAGTTACTTCAAAGTATGTTAGTTTAGGAGGACCCTCCCGATTATCCCGGCTTAGATAAACTTATTAATAGAAATTACTTCAAAGTATGTTAGTTTAGAAGGACCCTCCCGATTATCCCGGCTTAGATAAACTTATTAATAGAAGTTACTTCAAAGTATGTTAGTTTAGAAGGACCCTCCCGATTATCCCGGCTTAGATAAACTTAGTACTAGAAGTTACTTCAAAGTATGTTAGTTTAGGAGGACCCTCCCGATTATCCCGGCTTAGATAAACTTATTAATAGAAATTACTTCAAAGTATGTTAGTTTAGAAGGACCCTCCCGATTATCCCGGCTTAGATAAACTTATTAATAGAAGTTACTTCAAAGTATGTTAGTTTAGAAGGACCCTCCCGATTATCCCGGCTTAGATAAACTTAGTACTAGAAGTTACTTCAAAGTATGTTAGTTTAGGAGGACCCTCCCGATTATCCCGGCTTAGATAAACTTATTAATAGAAATTACTTCAAAGTATGTTAGTTTAGAAGGACCCTCCCGATTATCCCGGCTTAGATAAACTTATTAATAGAAGTTACTTCAAAGTATGTTAGTTTAGAAGGACCCTCCCGATTATCCCGGCTTAGATAAACTTAGTACTAGAAGTTACTTCAAAGTATGTTAGTTTAGGAGGACCCTCCCGATTATCCCGGCTTAGATAAACTTATTAATAGAAATTACTTCAAAGTATGTTAGTTTAGAAGGACCCTCCCGATTATCCCGGCTTAGATAAACTTATTAATAGAAGTTACTTCAAAGTATGTTAGTTTAGAAGGACCCTCCCGATTATCCCGGCTTAGATAAACTTATTAATAGAAGTTACTTCAAAGTATGTTAGTTTAGAAGGACCCTCCCGATTATCCCGGCTTAGATAAACTTAGTACTAGAAGTTACTTCAAAGTATGTTAGTTTAGGAGGACCCTCCCGATTATCCCGGCTTAGATAAACTTATTAATAGAAATTACTTCAAAGTATGTTAGTTTAGAAGGACCCTCCCGATTATCCCGGCTTAGATAAACTTATTAATAGAAGTTACTTCAAAGTATGTTAGTTTAGAAGGACCCTCCCGATTATCCCGGCTTAGATAAACTTAGTACTAGAAGTTACTTCAAAGTATGTTAGTTTAGGAGGACCCTCCCGATTATCCCGGCTTAGATAAACTTATTAATAGAAATTACTTCAAAGTATGTTAGTTTAGAAGGACCCTCCCGATTATCCCGGCTTAGATAAACTTATTAATAGAAGTTACTTCAAAGTATGTTAGTTTAGAAGGACCCTCCCGATTATCCCGGCTTAGATAAACTTAGTACTAGAAGTTACTTCAAAGTATGTTAGTTTAGGAGGACCCTCCCGATTATCCCGGCTTAGATAAACTTATTAATAGAAATTACTTCAAAGTATGTTAGTTTAGAAGGACCCTCCCGATTATCCCGGCTTAGATAAACTTATTAATAGAAGTTACTTCAAAGTATGTTAGTTTAGAAGGACCCTCCCGATTATCCCGGCTTAGATACTCCAACAGGACGATTATTAATTTTATTCAATACTCATAGAGAAGTGAATAATAGGAGGAACCTCCCGATTATATCCCGAATATGAGGACCCTCCCGATTGTAAAAGAATCGTACCGGGTGGAATATTTTAATCAATATCAATCTTCGAAAATCGTCCTGATACAACCTCTAGTTTCATTTACTATGTCTCAAATACCTGAATAGAATCATAGAATATTCAATACTCTAAAACAAAAATTATATCCCGGCCTATATTGGATAGAAAGGACATCTAAATATAATGAATTATTATTAATGACAGAGTCGATTTCAACTAAAGTTGATTTAACTTCTTAGTCTTGTAATTAACTTTTCACAAAGTCGAGAAAAATATTTTTTATAAAATATTAAAGAAACATCTCCTTTCTACATTTTATGATTCATTTATTTATCCAAAATAGTATACACTATATAATTTTATCAAAATTATATCCTTTATTTATTTATTTTGTGAGAGAAAAGTATATTTACAACACCCAACAGCTGTCAATTTATCTCTCTCTCTAAAAAAAGATTTATCATTTCATTTTTCACTTTTGGCCTTATTTTTTACGTGCCACATTTAACTCTCCAAAAATTACTTTTTTTGTTTGCTCTAAAATAAAAACAATTGATTTACTCTTTGCAAAAGCAAAATAATCTTCTTCAATCTTCTTCTGAAACAACTTCTGTTGCTTTCTACTAAAAAGCAGATGGGGAGATATACATATCAATAAATAAATAAAAATATTGAGAGTGTTTAAACACAAAGTTTTAAGGAATAGAAAAAGTTTTATGATTTTATTTATCCTTAAAAATAAAATTAAAAATCTGAAATTTTAAAACAAAAATGTTTAAGTTTCTGCAGACAAATACAACGCCCAATATTTGTCCAGAACACTCAACATTCTTTAAAATAAGACATTTATAAATTTATTTTAAATAAGTTTGCCTGTAGAGGTTCGAGGGATAACCGATAATTACGGTCTTGATTTTTTTAAATTTAAACAAAAAGTTTTAGAAATTTTCTTAATATTAATATTTTTGTTTAGTTAAATATTCCAATAATTATTTAATTATTTTGAACAAAATCCTGATAATTAAATATTATTTTCAGTTTAAAACAAAAAATGTTATTTATTTATAGCAGTTTTATTTTGTTGATTTTGGCTGGATCTCTAAATGCTTCTAGAAATGTAATTATAAATTTATACCCTTCTATCAATATAGGACTTTTGTTTTTTATATTGACGAGAGTTGATTATTTAAATTAATCCCTAACCTAAGATAATCTGTGAGATGTTTGGGAAACTTTCAGTTAAAACTGGCTAGTCTGGTTAAAATTAAAGAAATTATTTTCACTTTAATTAATTTAATTAAAATTAAAGGAAATAGAAGAATTATTGGATGAATTTAATCAAGGTAAAGCAGGAAGAGAAATTAGAGAACAATCACGAGCTGTTACTCCTGGTAATATGTCTAAAATTATATTTTGTAATATAGTTTTATTTTTGTAGTCCCAGATCCGTGTGATCAGCATGTTTGTGGGTGGGGAAAGGAATGTGTTGTTGATAAAAAAGGACGTCCAGTTTGTGAATGTAAGTGAAAGGGGTTGTGAATAATCCCCTTTTTTGTGTAACCGCCGGGATGGGCCGAAAAATGACCAAAATATTTACAAGAAAGGAAATCCATTTTCGGGTCAAGATTTATAAAATAAAAATTTTAAGGTATTTCAAAATGTCCAGACCTTGAAGACGATCCTCTTGATAAAGTCTAAAAATTTATTTAATTATGTATTTATTATTTAATTAAAGGTCTGTGCTAGTAATAATCAAACATTTGCTTCTCTTTGTCATCTTTATCGGTAAATATTTTTCATAAAAGTCTTTCTGTTTTTCAATAAATATTGAAATTTTGAATTTTTTTAATTTGATTTCCTTTATGTAAATACATAAAGACAAATTTAAAATTATATCTTTATCTTAAATAAAAATTTAGTAATTTGTTTACACATCCGAAGAGTTTTAGAATAATAACAAACAAAAATGGATCAAATAAAGAGGAGTGGCATACCCTATATCCTTTAATAACTACCCTGGGTAATTATTGTTTCGACATTTCGCTGGAGGGAGTAATTAATCAAGGGAGGGTAATTATACGAAGTTTAAAATTTGAACGTGTTTTATGGCATTTGTTCGGGGGTAAGTATTGTTTCAATCTATCGCTGGATGGGGTAATTAATGGAAGCGGGGTAATTATTTGAGGGAGGGCAAGATTATTTTAAAAAAATTTAATAAGAATTATCTCTCATTTAAAAATTATTAAATTATAATTAAAAAATTTTCAGTCAACGATGTGTTTGCAAAAAAAGGAGTGGATTCGAAAATGAGTAAAAATTAATTTTAAATATTTAAAAATATTTTTTTCTAATTTTTGATGTGAAAACCCAACAAATCAAAAAATTCATTTGGAATATTTGGGTGAATGTAAACAACTCGATGATTGTACTAACGATTTAATGTTGCAATTTCCGGTTAAAAAATAAATAAAATTAAATTTAAAAATAATTTTAAAAAATTTAGGAAAGAATGGCTGATTGGCTATTTCAGGCAAATTTAAATTTAATTAAATTTTTATAAATCTTAAAAAATGAGAAAGGACGAGAGTTTTAAAAAGGGATAATTTCATTGTTAGTTGAATAACAAGAAAATATGTATCTTAAAAAGGAATGAAGGGAAGAACAAAAAATAAACACAAACTATGAGTAGTGTTTATAAGCTCGTAAGAATTCGTACTCGTACTTTGGTACGAAATACGAGTAGAGCAAAAAATAGGCAGATACGAAGTACGATGTCGAGGTCAATGGGGTGGCACGAAGCACTAACTATGATCCTATAAAGATTTAGAAAAAGTAAAGACGGGAAAGGAACTACGAGATAACCTAATGAAAGAGATTATGGGGTAAATGTTCTCCATCTTTAAATAAGGGGACTAAAACAATTTAAATTCGTAAAAATAAAATAGGGATATTTTAATTCATATTATTAAATACCTCTTTAAAAAGGTAATGAAAGAATTAAAAAAGCGTCGTGAACTTCAAGGTCTAGAATGGGAAGAACTTATTAATGAGGCAGAACAAAATGATGATAAACGTCATGTTTATCCAGTTATTTGGAAATTTTGTGATTTGGTAATTAATTTTAAGAAAATATTAAAAATTTAAATAATTTTCAGGACATCAAGGTTGGAAAAATAAAAATAAATTTCAAAAAATAAAATAATTATAGCCCCATGACAAACATGTTTCACATCACGAATTAATTCCGATTACTGCACCTGTTATTCCAATGGAAAGTTGTATTAAACCTTTCTTGGAAGGATGGTAATAAAAAAATAAAATTTAAAGGGGCTATTAATATTAAGGCATGTTAGGTTACTAAATATTTTTTTAAAATTTATTTCAAAATATTTTTCTACTCTTAAAATTTCATAGATTTAGATTAAGTTTTGCAAAATTTAGTGAAAAATATTATAAAGAAAGTGAAGATACGGCAAACAAAAATATTTGTTATGCAGTTTTTAAGATTATTAAAAGAGGAACTAAGCATGACATTGATGGTCCAGTCGGTTAAGTGGTTGGGAAGAATTAGTAGGATCGATGCCTGATTGTGGCTATACTTTTATCCTTTAGTATTACTATATCGAATTTTCGAAAATTTGAGTTTTTAAAATGTTTTTGACCAAAACTTGAAAAACACAAAATTACAATTTCTAAAATTTTAAAAAGAAGTTGGTTGAAATAATTTGTGAAAAAATCTGAGAATATACATGACTAACTAACAAGTTTATGGGCACTCGCCCAATATTATTTCTAAATAATATTTTTTATTTTAAGTGATACAAATAAAGATGGTTCAATAACTATTAAAGAATGGGGTATATGTCTTGGATTGAAAGAAGGAGAAATACAAGAACGCTGTTAAAATAAAAGAATTATATAGAAAATTTCTCTAAAATATTTTTAAACAAAAATACAAAATTTGCTCATTTTTTACCTTTTTAATTTGCCGGATTTAATTAAATTTTATTATAAAACAATTTATGCTTTAATTTATTTTGATTTATACAGTAAAGCAGCTGGGTTATAGCTATTTCTCTCCTTTAGCTAGTGCAAAAGGTTATTCGGGGGCTGGGAACAAACCAGCATCTTACATCACACCACCAGATTAGCCGACTAATGTGGCCAGTACACTTGCGGCCGTCGTTCCGCCCGACGTGCCCGGCTTCCTCGCAGCGGCCAAAAACTTATTCCGCGAACATATTAAAGTACGAATAAATAAAAATCAGAACAAATCTGAAATCATAACAAAGATCAGAACATAGTACAGTACCCGCACTCAACTATTAGCACTCAAATGACCATTTTCGAATTTAAAAAAAAGTGACAATTTATCTAACCACTTTTTGGTCGTGTCAATATTTTGTGACATTTCACCCTTGTCGAGCTTTTGGGATTCGATATTTTAAGATTCCATATTTTGGCTTTTTTAGCCGATCGAGATTTTGAGAATTATTTTGAGCGGTCACGTATTCGTCTCTCTTAAAAATAACACGCTATTTTAACGTAAGGCTTAAAACTAGAGTTCGGATCCGGATCGGATTTTGATCCAGAACTTGGGGAAAATACTTTTTCTTTATTTTTTTAAATAAAATTTTCGTTAACAAATATTTTCTTTGTTCAATTTTCTTTGTTTATTTAGGAAATTCTCATTTTATTTTAACAAAATCTACACGCAAAAAATTTTAAAAGAATATATATGTAAAAACATACTACATTAAATATAAATTGCTAACAATGTTCTCTTCCTCGTCTTCAACAAAGCTCAAATAAATTGTAATAACCTCATCTGGTGGGCCAGTAACCGCAAATTGTTCCGGATCGGCATTCCAAAAAGAGAATTCTACAGTTGGATTGATCAGATCAAATAATTCATCATCATATTGATGTATTCCAAGCCAAAAAGCAGTAAAGCCACCACAATCAACCATCACAATATACTTTTCCAGGGCTATTGATGTGAAAAATGCCAGGTTTTTTGATCTGTATATTTTTTTGTATTTTTTTTTCGGTATAATTTCGGAATACTAAACAAACTCCGATTGGGACAAATTATATGTCATTCGACTCAGCTCGGCGAGCTGAGTCGAATGACATCAAAATATCGATTGGGACGTAACTATGTGACGAGTTATAGGTCCCGAAAAATTGAAAAACCATAGACCAAGCACTTTTTTGGGGTGAAAAATTCGAATATGCAAATAATAGCTCATTTGAAAGAGCTCTTCAAACTGAGTCGAATGACACCAAAATCAGCGAAATCCGACTTGTTTTGACAAAGTTATGCTCGTTTGTTTTAGCTCCTTACCAGGGGTGTGCCGAAACAGATTTTAAAAAGCGAAAGGCGAAAAGGCGAAAGTCGATTTAAAAAGCGAAACACGAAAGACGAAAAGGCGAAAGTCATTTTAAAAAGCGAAAGGCGAAAGACGAAACACCAAAAAAGACGAAAATATCGCGAAAGACGAAAAGGCGAAACAACTGTAATAAGAAAAAATCTCTCGATATGCGTTAAACCAAAGCTTTGGTTAATTACCTACTTTCAAATCTTCTATCAAATTCTCCTAAACTTGTGATATCCTTATTAACCGCTAAATTATGGATATCAGAGGATTTAAAGTGATTAAAAAGGATATCAGAGGATGTGTATGAAAAACTTCAAATTAAAACTTTTATTTTTTCCTATCATTGGAAATCGACCATCGATAATTGTGAATATAGTTAAAAGATTTTGGGAAATCCCAGGATATCCAAATCCGTCGTCTGAACAAAAATTTCGATATCCGGATCCATAACCAAAATTTTTAATAAAATACTAAGGCTTACCCAAGTAGAGAAGTATCCCCTTTATCAGCGCCGCAGGCGAAAATTTTGAGAATTTTGGAGGTCCTTGAGTCAGATTTCTTCACTTTTTGCGCCGCAATAGATACCACTATGCTGGAAAATAACCTGTATTAACTTTTTAAATTTTGAAAATAAAGGTGTCTAAGGCACGGAAAATTCACTTTTTAAATTAAAAAAATAATTTTTTCATAGAAAAATTATAATTATTCTATTCATAATATGTAAATAAAAATCTTGTCCCTAAATTTAGATCCTTACCTAACAATAATAAACTGGTCACTAGTCGAAGTCTAACAACTTAACCACTCAACCATCAATTACTTTATTCAGAAAAAGAAAATTATATATTTATCTCCACTCGTCCTTAGTTTTTCTCTTTCTTTTCTTCTCCCAATTACCAACTTTTCCTCACATACATTAGGGGTGTATAATATTTTCGCCTTTCGCCCGAAAAAGCGAAAGACGAAAGGCGAAAGTCATTTTAAAAAGCGAAAGACGAAAGGCGAAAGACGAAACACCAAAAAAGACGAAAATAAGGCGAAAGACGAAAGGCGAAAGACGAAACGGCACACCCCTGCTCCTTACCTATGGCTTCCGTGGATGTTCTTGCTGCTGCGGAGGAAGCCGGGCATGCCCATCACAGCGATAATTGGAATAGGACTAAGTTACGAGCCCAGAGCCTGTAGACTCCCCGCGAGGCGCGTGCCGCAAAACTCCGCGCGAAGCGCGGAGTTTTGCACAAGCGCCTCGCCGACGTCCCATAGGTTTACGTTGTTCGTTTTCTGTCATAACTTCGAAAATCTTGACCAATCACGGCGATTTTGGTGTCATTCGACTCAGCTTGAAGAGCTCTTTCAAATTAGTATTATTTGCATATTCGAATTTTTCACCCCAAAAAAGAGTTTGGTCCCCCCTATGGTTTTTGACCATTTCGAGCCTTGTATCTCGGCCCATAGTTACGTCCCAATCGATATTTTGATGTCATTCGACTCAGCTCGCCGAGCTGAGTCGAATGACATATAATATGTCCCAATCGGAGTCTGTTTAGTATTCCGAAATTATTCCTTTTTTTCTTTTTAGTTTAATTTTCATAAGCGTTGTTGGGGTCAAGTTCCAACTTTGTGTGAGCCAGAAAATATTTCTTGTGGGTAATACCAAGGCTGGTCCCCCGTTTTTTCTGTTTTTTGTTATTTTCTATGGCAAATTATACCCATTCGAAAGAGCTCTTCGAGCTGAATCGAACGGTACTAAAATTATCGAAATCCGACTTAAATCAATATAGTTATGCGAATTTGTTTTAATAACTTTCAACATCACAAAAAGCATGTCCATCGAAAAGCATGTCCATCTAATCGATCATAGTATCACAGCTCGAGTATCTCTTTCGAATGATATATTCTAAATTATATGTCAAGCAGAAAAGCTTAAAATGGTCAGGGAAACTACCAGCCTTGGTATTACCTTCTTGTGATTTGGAAAGCCAATTAAGAATTGTTTGTGAGAAATACAGCGGTCCACATGCACAAATTGCAACTGAACTTCTTGACAGTTTGTTGCCAGGGTCTTCTGGTTCCATCCCTGCCTATCATGCTTCTACTTCTTCACAAGTCTTTTTAATGTTTTTTAAGAGAAATATTTTTTTAAAAAATTTTAGGCCGCCTTGATGACATTGTAAATCGTGGTTTGGGTGTTCGGCGAAAGGAATCGTCCTTGGCTATTGTACGAAATCTTCATAAAACCCGCGACAGATCTTCATCTGCTCCAAATATTAATATTGTTAGAGATGAACTAAGTTTTGACCAAATGGTTTGTTTAAAAATTATTTAAATAGTCAATAAAAATATTTTAGAGAACACTTCAAGCCAGTTCAATGCATTCTGGATTGTATAATTTTATTAGTATGCGTTAATTTTAATAATTTGATCTTTATAGTTAATTTTACTTTTTAAAGCAGGCCCGTAACTAGGATTTTTTTTCGGGGGGGGGGGGAATTTTATTGCGCCAAATTTTTGGCGCCGAAGGCGCCAAAAATTTTTATTTTAAGCGCCGCAGGCGAAAATTTTGGGAATTTTAGAGGGCCGTAGGCCAAAAAAATTCACTTTTTCGGCGCCGCAGGCGCCAAAATTTTGATTTTCAGCGCCGCAGGCGAAAATTTTTTGAATTTTGGACCTCAAGAAGCCAGATTTCTTCCTTTTTTAGCGCCGCAGGCGAAAATTTTGAAAATTTCGAAGGCCGTAGGCCAAAAAAATTCACTTTTTTGCCCCAGCCCTTCCCCAAATTTTTTCCTTTTTCCCATTTCGGGGGGGGGGGGGGGGGGGAATTCCCCCCCCCACCCCCCCCCCTGGTTACGGGCCTGTTTTAAAGATTCATCTTAAACCTGGCATTTTTCACATCAATAGCCCTGGAAAAGTATATTGTGATGGTTGATTGTGGTGGCTTTACTGCTTTTTGGCTTGGAATACATCAATATGATGATGAATTATTTGATCTGATCAATCCAACTGTAGAATTCTCTTTTTGGAATGCCGATCCGGAACAATTTGCGGTTACTGGTCCACCAGATGAGGTTATTACAATTTATTTGAGCTTTGTTGAAGACGAGGAAGAGAACATTGTCAGCGATTTATATTTATTGTAATATGTTTTTACATATATATTCTTTTAAAATTTTTTGCGTGTAGATTTTGTTAAAATAAAATATTAAATTGTAGTTTTAATCATTTAATTAGCCTTTTTTGGCCATTTTCTTGTACTTTTTTAAAATTCTTTTCGTCACTTTTGCATAGTTTATTTTATATTAACCATTTGTTTTCACTTGCCTCATTTCTTGATAAGAATTTGTTTTTTGAATTCGAATAAGTTTTAGGCCATACAACCCTGGATATGGTCTAGTTGAGAATACTACATGAATTAACAGGATTGATCTATTTTTAATTATTAATGAAAACATACTTTCTCTCAATCACTCCGCTTGTTTCTCATCTCTTTACGTTTTCTTTTATTTTCCAGAAAAGGAACATTATTCCTGTACGGTGCTTAGTTAATAGCGAGCGTGAGTGGCCAGTCTTCCCGTCATTTACTCCCTCACTCATTTCAGCAGCGCTTTAATCAGGTTTTTTATATTTTATGAACTGTTTTTAAGAATTCTTTTATAGGTATCATCTTCTGCCTCTGCATCTCCAACTTCAACTTGTTCGAGCCCTCTTGTCTCAAACTGTCAAAACTCCCAACAACATTTACTTATTGAAGGGCAACAACCAAGTATAGCTGTTGGTGGAAATTTTCTGCCTGCTCCGGTCACATTAACACCTCCACAATCAGCGCCGCCTCAAAAAACTTCACATGCCTTTTTTATGGATCAAATGAGGATTCGAAGCAAAAGTAATTTTTAGCTAGTCGGTAACTAACAATAAGCCGGAATAATCGAGGGCGGTCATCTAAACGGACATACTTTGAAGTAACTTCTAGAACTAACAATAAGTTTATATAAATCGGGATAATCGGGGGCGATATTCTAGAATTTCCATATTTTGAATTAGCTCCAAGTTTCCTTTTATTTTCCAGGTCCAAGTGATCGTGCGAATTTTGCAGCTGTTTCTCCATCAACTGCTGGAAGTGTTTGCTCACTTGCAGGAAAAGAATTGACTAGCACTACATCTCCAGGTTCTGGTATTGTTGGTATTCCACGTCGTGGTTGTGAGCGTTACAACAAGAAAAGAGGTGGAACTATTGAAGATTGGGCAATTCGAAGTGAAAATGTTATTATGAAGGAGAAGATAGGAAATGGATCTTTTGGGACTGTTTATAAGGCTGATTATTTTGGTTTGATTATTTTTGTATTTTTGATGATTTTTTACATTTTAGGTACTGTTGCAGTAAAGAAATTAAATATTACCAATCCTACATTAACTGTGAACGTTACAACAAGAAAGGAGGTGGAACTATTGAAGATTGGGCAATTCGAAGTGGAAATGTTATTATGAAGGAGAAGATAGGAAATGGATCTTTTATTACTGTATATAAAACTGATCTCCTCATCGTCTTCAACAAAGCTCAAATAGAATTTAATCACCTCCACGGGTTGACCCGTCGCCACAAAATGTTCAGGATCTTGTGCATTCCAATACGTGACATTCACTGTTGTATTTATCAGATCAAGCACTTCTTCGTCAAAAACTGGTACTCACATTAAGCCAAATGGACGTAGAACCACCAACGTCGACCATCCCAGCAAAAGGACGTGTTTGAAGAGAAGGACTGAAATTTAGAATTCATTTGATTGGCATAAAATATTTACTCACCAAGAAGAAGTGACTTTGAAATAACGTGGAACGGGTGCTGTGTTGTTGACTATAACTTTGACACGAGATGTCCCATAATGATCAAGGGCATTTTTACGATGAGTTGTTTGTCACTTCCCTATATAAAATAATAAAAGATTATTAACAAGGAGAGTTCGCGAGGTGTCCGAGCTAAAAACGGTCGAGACCGGGCTCATTCGATAGAGAATCTGCCCTTTCTAGCAAGGATTTTTTGCCGTTTTTGCCCGTTTTTTGATCTGGACAAGATATGGCCTTCCAAAGTCCCAAAATTTGGCATATTTTCCCCCCTTCAAATATAAACTTTAAATAATGCGTTTATTTTGTTGGCGCGGTGGTGTAGTGGTGAGTGTGCTTGCGTTACCCTTTTTCTCTAAAAAGTTCGATTCTTTTCGGGTTTTATTTTTTTTATCTAATTGTTTTAAACATTATTTATTCCTTTTTCAACAAAAAAATTTTTTTTAATTTTTTTAAAATTTTTGAAAATTAAAATTTTTTTTGAAAAAATTATTTCTTATTTTTAAATTTTTAAAAATTAAAAAAAATTTATTTGTTATGAAACTTGAATTTGCTACACCTGGCACGTCATTTAAAACAATTAGATGTATTACATTCAAAAGGGGACAATAATGGAAAACAATAACGGATCGGATGATCAAATTTTCCCGGGGAATCTTCTCCTCTCCACCCATTAATTGTCAGGATAAAGTTAAAAAAAATTTTTTCCGAAAAAAAATTTTAAAAATTAAAAAAAATTTCAAAAAAACTTTTTTGTTGAAAAGGAATAAATAATGTTTAAAACAATTAGATAAAAAAAATAAAACCCGAAAAGAATCGAACTTTTTAGAGAAAAAGGGTAACGCAAGCACACTCACCACTACACCACAGCGCCAACAAAATAAACGCATTATTTAAAGTTTATATTTGAAGGGGGGAAAATATGCCAAATTTTGGGACTTTGGAAGGCCATATCTTGGCCAGATCAAAAAACGGGCAAAAACGGCAAAAAATCCTTGCTAGAAAGGGCAGATTCTCTATCGAATGAGCCCGGTCTCGACCGTTTTTAGCTCGGACACCTCGCAAACTCTCCTTGTTAATAATCTTTTATTATTTTATATAGGGAAGTGACAAACAACTCAATCGTAAAAATGCCCTTGATCATTATGGGACATCTCGTGTCAAAGTTATAGTCAACAACACAGCACCCGTTCCACGTTATTTCAAAGTCACTTCTTCTTGGTGAGTAAATATTTTATGCCAATCAAATGAATTCTAAATTTCAGTCCTTCTCTTCAAACACGTCCTTTTGCTGGGATGGTCGACGTTGGTGGTTCTACGTCCATTTGGCTTAATGTGAGTTACCAGTTTTTGACGAAGAAGTGCTTGATCTGATAAATACAACAGTGAATGTCACGTATTGGAATGCACAAGATCCTGAACATTTTGTGGCGACGGGTCAACCCGTGGAGGTGATTAAATTCTATTTGAGCTTTGTTGAAGACGATGAAGAGAATATTTTTATATTTTACAATTTTTTGCGTGTAAATTTTCTTAAAATAAAATATAAGATATTAAATTGTAGTTTTAAGTTTTCTGATTCAATTAGCCTTTTTTGGCCATTTTCTTGTACTTTTTAAAAATGCTTTTCCAGACTTGGATAGTTTATCTTATATTAACCATTCCGTTTTCATTTGCCTCATTTCTGGGTAAGGATTCTTCCAGTTTTTGGCACTTAAACGGCAGCAATTAAAATGAAAAATTATGTATAGTGTGGGACACGCCCTCCTTGTCGCGGGCCACCTTGTCGCGACCACCTTGTCGCGACCACTTTGTCGCAGGCCACCTTGTCGCAGGCCCACCTTGTCGCAGGCCACTTTGTCGCAAGGGGTGAAAAATTTTTATGCTGATATGGAGAGTAGGAAAGAGGCATTCTGTGCACGATCGGGGTTTTCTGGAGTAATCTGGTTCGGTTGTACTCTGTCAAAACCTCCGGAAGAATTTACCCGGATAAGAGAAAATAATAAAAGGGAAAAAACACTCAAAAACTTTATCAAAAAATTTTTAAAAAAGCCATTGTCGCGCTTCACTAATTAAATTTGTGACCCTAAGCAGGGCAGTTTGGTTTTGTTTTTCTTGTCAATGTTCCCCTAATTTAAACATCTTCGTTCCTTCAGAAACTTCGAACTTGAAAATCGCCAGTCAGAAACTGACAGAAATCAACTAAAAAATTGAAAAAAAAACTGAAAAACAAAATAAAAATTCCAAACCTTTCTAATTTTCCCATCGTTGTAGCCGTGGCATGAAGTATGGCACATGGCGAGCAAAGTTTGGGCCAACCTTAAAAGAAAAACCAAAGGAAAGCTTGCGACAAAGTGGCCTGCGACAAGGTGGGGCTGCGACAAGGTGGCCTGCGACAAAGTGGTCGCGACAAGGTGGTCGCGACAAGGTGGCCCGCGACAAGGTGGGCCGTACCCGTATAGTGTCTATCCTCGTTAACCATACTATTTCTGCACGCCCAATTCGTCCCATCCCGATTCGTCCAACAGAACAAAATCAGTATTACGGAAATTTTGGCGCTGTATAGGATGAATGTTTTTTTCATTGTTCCCTTAATTCCTTTCGTTCCCTTAATAACTTTAAGTCATCTCAAAACGGTTGATTTTACCTATATTATTATGTTTGTTGATTTTCTACCTTTCATATTGGATTTTGTTTTTGAAAGATGATTAATTTTTTCTTTTAGAATAATGCCCAAAAATTCGCTTACTAAAAAGCTTGAACGAAACTCATCAGCTAGAAAAAATGTGGCAGCTGTTGGTGTGGGAATGAAAAATACAGTTAAAAATTGTATGGTTGAAACAAATAATAAGCCAGCTTTACAACATAAATTAATCCATTTACACCTTCCATTTCAACAACATTCTAAACTTCATGTTCGATCAGGAATCTCAGCAAGAGAAGCAATCTCAGCAATACTTAAAGTATTTATTTTTTAATATTTTGGGGTGAACGGAAAAATTCGGACACTTCCTATTTTGCTGGTTCCGTAAACTATTGGCCTCCCAATTAATGATCATTTTTTGTAGAATTTCTAATTTTGTTTATTTTTATTAAGCTCATCTCGATTACCCTACTTGCTTTTTAACTATAATTTTTTAGAAAAGAAACATTATTCCTGCGATGTGCTCAGTTCATAGTGATTCTGACCCTAAAAGTGAACAAATTGATTTACAACTAGATTTGGATGAATTGGCACGTAGACTTACTAGGAATGAATTATGGGTTCATAGCGAGTGTATGCAGCTATTTAAAAGTATTTCTTTTTTTATTTTAAGTAATTTTCTTAATTTTTAGGCATTGATCATGTATTTGTGCCGAAAACATTCCTTTCCTTGGTAAAATGGTTTAATTAGTGGCAATCAGATGTAAATGAGTTTCATGTACAAAAGTTGTTAAATTGGATCCAACTAGAACCATTTCTCTCTTGTCCAATTTACGCGTCCATCGCACCTTTATACGTCCAATCAAATTTTTATGTGTCCAATCCGTGCCCCGGTTCTGCACCTTTGTAGCATAAAATATATGGGAATAGAAGGTTTTACTTGTCAAGAGTTCTGGTACACACGCACGGTGCCTGACCATAGGTTCTAACACGCAGAACTGCGTGCTTATCGCCATAATTGGACTCAGAAATTTGTTTTTTTTGACGTGAAAGTTTGATTGGACGTGTAAGTGGCAATTAGACATGTATGTAATCTTGTCGAGACAATTATTTTAACTGCATATATTTATTTTTGGTTGAACCCTATTTTTTTCTGATTGCCTAATAATTCTAATTTTTATAATCTTTCATTTCATTTTAGACTTATTGTGGTGTCTGTCGCCGGATTATACTTTTTCAAGGCTATCGCTGTGAAAAATGCCAGGTTTTTTGATTGTTATATGTTTAGAATTTTTTTATTTTTAGTTTAATTTTCATAAGCGTTGTTGGGGGCAAGTTCCAGCTTTGTGCGAGCCAGAAAATATTTCTTGTGATTTGGAAAGCCAATTAAGAATTGTTTGTGAGAAATACAGCGGTCCACATGCACAAATTGCAACTGAACTTCTTGACAGTTTGTTGCCAGGGTCTTCTGGTTCCATTCCTGCCCATCATGCTTCTACTTCTTCGCAAGGTCATTTAATTTTTTTTAGTAAATAGAAATATTTTTTAAAAAAATTTTAGGCCGCCTTGATGACATTGTAAATCGTGGTTTGGGTGTTCGGCGAAAGGAATCATCTTTGGCTATTGTACGAAATCTTCATAAAACCCGCGACAGATCTTCATCTGCTCCAAATATCAATATTGTTAGAGATGAACTAAGTTTTGAACAAATGGTTTGTTTAAAAATTAATTAAACAGTCAATAAAAATATTCTAGAGAACACTTCAAGCCAGTTCAATGCATTCTGGATTGTATAATTTTATTAGTATGTTTTATTTTAGGGATTTTATTTTTTGTCTTTCTTTAAAAGATTCGCCCAAGCGATGTGCTGACTCTCAACCTCGTTCTCACACCCCTTCACTAACTCGTGTTATTAATGGTATCCGAACTGAACTTGACAATGACGAAGAACATATCAATAGTGCAGATGCCTGTTGCAGTGGAAGCAGCATTACAACAGCAACTAGCGGTATCGGTGAAAGTATTGTTGGAAACAGTCAAAGTGGTACAATAACAGCTGGTGGAGCTGTTTGTAGCTGTTCTTCAACGTCCTCTTCTTCACTCTTCCCGCCGCTTCTAAATACACCAACTGGCTTGGCTCCCCCACTTGTGAGTGGCCAGTCTTCCCGTCATTTACTCCCTCACTCATTTCAGCAACGTTTCAATCAGGTTTTTTATATTTTATGAACTGTTTTTAAGAATTCTTTTATAGGTATCATCTTCTGCCTCTGCATCTCCAACTTCAACTTGTTCGAGCCCTCTTGTCTCGAACTGTCAGAACTCTCAACAACATTTACTTATTGAAGGGCAACAACCAAGTACAGCTATTTGTGGAAATTTTCTGCCTGCTCCGGTCACATTAACACCTCCACAATCAGCGCCGCCTCAAAAAACTTCACATGCCTTTTTTATGGATCAAATGAGGATTCGAAGCAAAAGTAATTTTTAACTAGTCGGTAACTAACAATGAACCGGGATAATCGGGGGCGGTCATCTAAACGAACATACTTTGAAGTAACTTCTAGAACTAAATTTATCTAAGCCGGGATAATCGGGAGGGTCCTCCTAAACTAACATACTTTGAAGTAACTTCTAGAACTAAGTTTATCTAAGCGGAGATAATCGGGAGGGTCCTCCTAAACTAACATACTTTGAAGTAACTTCTAGAACTAAGTTTTTCTAAGCCGGGATAATCGGGAGGGTCCTCCTAAACTAACATACTTTGAAGTAACTTCTAGAACTAAGTTTATCTAAGCGGAGATAATCGGGAGGGTCCTCCTAAACTAACATACTTTGAAGTAACTTCTAGAACTAAGTTTTTCTAAGCCGGGATAATCGGGAGGGTCCTCCTAAACTAACATACTTTGAAGTAACTTCTAGAACTAAGTTTTTCTAAGCTGGGATAATCGGGGGCGGGCATCTAAATGAACATACTATGTTTATCATATATTTACGATAAGTGTTTTTATCTTAAATTTAATATTAAATGGATCTTGACTCCAAGTTTCCTTTTATTTTCCAGGTCCAAGTGATCGTGCGAATTTTGCAGCTGTTTCTCCATCAACTGCTGGAAGTGTTTGTTCACTTGCAGGAAAAGAATTGACTAGCACTACATCTCCAGGTTCTGGTATTGTTGGTATTCCACGTCGTGGTTGTGAGCGTTACAACAAGAAAAGAGGTGGAACTATTGAAGATTGGGCAATTCGAAGTGAAAATGTTATTATGAAGGAGAAGATAGGAAATGGATCTTTTGGGACTGTTTATAAGGCTGATTATTTTGGTTTGATTATTTTTGTATTTTTGATGATTTTTTACATTTTAGGTACTGTTGCAGTAAAGAAATTAAATATTACCAATCCGGGCCCTGAATTGTCATTGGCGTTCAAAAATGAGGTAACTATTTAAATTTTATTTTTTACTCGGTTTTATACATAACCTATATTTTTAAGGTAACAGTTTTGAGAAAGGCGCGTCATGGAAATGTTCTTAATTTTTTGGGAGTGATTAAGGAACCAGAATTGGTTATCTTTATTTTTTTCAAATTTTTTAAATTTTATTTTAAGGCGATAGTCACCCAATGGTGCTCGGGCTCTTCTTTATATCGTCATTTACATGTTTTGGAACCTAAAGTGGACTTTGAATTACAAACAATTTTGGATATTTGTAAACAAATAAGTCAAGGAATGAATTATTTACATAGTAGAGGAGTTATTCATCGGTTTTCTTTCAAATTAATTTTTAAAAATTATTTTTTTAATTTTTAGTGATCTAAAAACAAACAATATTTTCCTTGCTGAGGGAACTTCTGTCAAAATTGGGGATTTTGGATTGGCCACTGTTAAGACACGTACAAATGCCTTGCCCAATGGTGCGCCTAATCCAAACCCGACTGGCTCTATTCTTTGGATGGTTATTTACACAAATATTTTTTTAATCTTTAAACCTCCTTTAGGCGCCTGAAGTCATTCGAATGCAATGTGAAAACCCTTACAGCACACAGTCTGACGTTTACGCTTTTGGAATATGTCTTTATGAACTTTTGACTTCAAAATTGCCCTATGACGATATTAAAGACCGTGACCAAGTTTGTTTTGACTATTTATGAATCTTTTTTTCTTTTTTAGATATTGTTCATGGTGGGTAGTGGACTACTTCGACCTAATATTAAAAATTTGCGAAGTGATACACCCAGACAACTTCGAAATGTTTTTGAACAGTGTATTAGATTTAAACATTCTGAACGGCCTGAATTTAGAATGGTATTTATTTTTATAAATTTTCTTTTAAAATTAGAAATTTTTTGTCAGATTTATTCAATTCTTGACGAACTTCGACTTCCTAAATTAAAGAAATCTACTAGCGAACCGAATTTAACTTTAAGAAATCACAGTGCATCATCATCACATAAATCAAGTCCACATCATCACCAACAACATCAAAGACTGTAATTTAATTTTAAAGAATATTTTTCTTTAAATTACAAAAATCTTTGTGTATTTTTGTTCTAAAAATTTTTTTGCTGTGCAAACTTTGGGCTTTTCTTTATATTTAATTTAAAAAAATTGTTTTTGGATTTTCTACGAGAAATTATTTTTTTGTAAATTTTGTGAGGAGCTCAAAGCTTTTTTTATTTGACTCGTCAAAATTCCTTAAAATGCGCAATTCCTTATTTTATTTTTCTTTTAATTATGTGTCTATCATTTTTAATATTTTACTAATCAGGCATCAAAAATATTCTTTAATAATACATATATCAATTATTATTGTGCGAGACAATTTTTTTATGTTCGTGATAAAATTAATAAAAAAAATTAAAAAAATTTTTACATAATTTTTAATAAAAGATAAGAGAAACAATTTTTAAAAATTATTTTGAAAAAAAATATTAGCTTTTCTTTAATCAATTGGTATTGATTCCAATGTATACTTATTTTACATGTAAACAATTTCTTTAAAAAAATATTTTTATGTACACGTATGCTTAAACATAATTTTACGCGCAATAATTTGGGGTTTGCTTTGATTTTATTTTTTAAAAATTTATTTTTTTTTTGTTAGATGAAATGAAACTATTTGAAATGTTGATTATTCCGAGGAAATTTAAATTTTGGTTTGGTGCTTTTTCTTGTTTTATTATTTGTACTTTGTCTTTGGACGGTTAGTTTTCAATTTATTTAATTTTGCGGTTTAGAGATTAGTTCCTAGTATCCTCGATTCTGCTTGTATTTTGTTACCTAATGCAGATGACGTCCTCCGCAGAATTCCGCTTCTGCCTTTAGGTTCGACCTTGAAAGTAATGACCTGTCCAGTTTATACATTTGTGATTATGGGCCTGTAACTGAATCAAGATAATTCTGACAGAGATTCCTTTAGGTTTTCAAATTTCCCAAATTATTTTTTAGTATAATATTTTATTAATCTTAAAATTTTTAGAAGGAATTTTCTTCCAGATCTCAGAACCGGAAAACCTTGCCTATCTTTATCAGGTTATTTAAATAATTTTTGAAAGAATATTTTTATAATTTTTCTAGATAAATCCATCCTATCACATTGGACAAAAGTAAAAATTTGATTAAATTTATTTTTTTAATTTCTCTTTAATTTTTAGATTTCCTGATTATCCCATGAGAGTATGATTTTATTTAATAAAATTTTTTAATTGTTTTAAAGGATGCAAGTATGACTTATTCTGATCCACCAGAAGGATGTGAAGAGCTTAGTTCAAATTATGGAGAAGTTATTCTTTTAGAGAGAGGGTAGGCATTTTTAAAAAATAATTTTTGAAATTTAATTTATAGTGGATGTCCTTTTATTGATAAAGTTTTAAATGCCCAAAAAGCTGGCGCCAAAATTGCAAGTGAATTGTTATTTAAAGTTTAAAATTTCAAATTTATTTTTAATTTTAAAATAATTAAATTAAAAAAATTAATTTAGTAATTACTGATTCTGAAGTTGGAAGTGATGATTTTATTGATATGGTTGGTTATTTAGTATTTTTAAATTTTTTATTGAACATTTTTTCGGCATTTTTATTTGACACAGTATTGCTAGACTTATTGCCCATCTTACAAGGAACTATCGTTTACTGTGAGTGCGAATTTGATATATTTTTTGGTACTATTCGATAGGGACCCTCGATTTTCTATTGTTGTATGCGGGTTTTCTTGCAAAATTATTTTCTGCTACCTCGAATGGTACCAAAAAAAATATATCAAATTCGACTCACCGTAGACGACTTAGTTATTTTAAAATAATTATTTTTAATTTGGCGATGCAGGGGTTTAAGCATCACTCCTGTAATAAAATTCTCAAGAATGCATTTGGGTAGTCCTTTTTTATGTTAATTGGGAATTCGCCTAGTTATGATTTGGCAAATAAAGGGGGGATTTCCATAAATTTGTGCTCTAAAAATTTAATTTTAAGGTTAGTGATGATACAAATAGAAAGGCAAATATTTCATGTGCTTGGTTGCCTGGAAATTCTGGGTTTATTTTCTTTTAAATAATGAATTTTTAAAATTTATAATTTTTAGGAGGCGTATTAGGCAATATTTGTTGTATACAAATCCTTCTATAAATATTGATATTCCTTTAAATTACACAAACAAACCATTGAGGGACACGTATTCATCGAAACCGCATTGGTATAATTTTTAAATTAAAATTTTTTAATGGGAAAACGAGAGAGGAAGGGGAAAACGGGCATTGAAGGCAGCTAGACTCGTTTAGGCACATTCAGGCCTTAAAGCCCCTACCCCCTGGCTACGGGCCTGGGCATGTTAAAAGGTAGTTATTTTAAATCCCATGTTTTCGATAATTTTGTTATACATCTTTTTTAAGGGGGAGGTGAGCTAACTGAAAGCCTTATTATAACATGAAACAGAGCAATAAAAATTTAAAAAATTGTCTTTCATTTGGTACTAACTTAAGTCGAAAAATAATTAAATGAGACTCGATTTTATAATTTTATTTAAAAATTTTTTAGGGAATTGTGGTGATTACTTTTTTGTCGAAAAATGAGGAGATTCTCTTTTTTAGAATTTGACTTTAGAAAAGTGCAACAAATTTATTTTATTTTTAATTTTTTGTGCCTTTTTCTTTTTTTGTTCATGCCTTCTTTAAATTCTACTGATCAAAAAATATATTTAAAAACCTTTTAGATTTCGTTGACCAGTAGAAAATATTTTTAGAAAAATTTGTTTTAGTTATTTTACTTTATTACGGGATAAATTTAAAAATATTTTTTTGTAAATTTTTTAAATACATTAGAGAATAATGAAAATGTTTTATGAATGATTTAAAAATATTGTATATCAGGTTTAAAATACTAAAAGATTTGTAATTTTGGTTTGCTTATTTTTTTTAATCAGAGCGATTCAAAATTAATCTCACAATCAACCGAACTTAAATACACTCAAAATTAGGTAATCAATTTACGATAAATGTTTTTAAAATTAGTTATCTACTAGGTGGTGAAGCAACGTAAATAAATTTAAAAATTTCAAGCACCCTCCCGATTTTTAGAAAAGAAAATTGAAGATCAAAAGCATGGTTGTCAGTAAAAATAGATTCTTTGATAAAGTAACTAACCTGGAAAGTTGTTCTACAAAACAATGCCCAAAAGACTAAATTTTCAAAAATATTAAAGACCTCGAAAGTATGGAATTTAAATATAAATTTTGGTTTGTCAGAGTCTTCACGTCTCTTTTTGTAAGGAAACTCAAAACTTCAACTAAAACAAGAATAAATGCATTTTTTAATGGAAATAATTTTTAGTGAGTTTTTCTAAGCAAAAAAAACATTCAAATTTAATAAATAGATTTTCTCGTCGTCTGCTAAAGGTACACCAAAATATTAAATATTTTTAAATTTTTATATCTCTATTTCTTATTTCCATTCTCTACATTTGTGTAAATGTTAGACCTGTTTTCCCTTAATGACGTTTGACGAATGAGTAATTCTTTTCTGGGGAAAGTTTTTTCCTTCATTTTTATTCATTTCCTTCATTCTCATTTTTTTCTCAATGTGACAATCCGCCGCTCGCGTCCCATTTTGACGAGCAGTTTCTCTTATGTTTTGTTTAGTCAGGCGCCTCATTAAAAAGAGAAGATTGTTGAAGAGTTGGAGACTTATATATACTCTTTCTCTATCCCCGACTTATTTTTCTCTAAACTCCCCTTCTTTACTACAGCAAAAATTTTAGCAATGACGCACGCAGCCAATTCCTCTTTTTTTGCCACCACTTCATTCGCTCCCCCATACAACATTTTGTGTCTTCGCTTCGACTAAACATCGATTCTTCCTTCCCTCCTCTTCCCATTTTTCCTTCCCACATACTCCTTGGAAGGGTTGTCAAGCCAGTCACTACCATTGGACCTCCATTGACAACCAAAAATTTTTTAGACAAATTCTTTACTTTCCTCTAAAAAGGCCCTCCGATTCGCTTATTTTATTTTGAAATGTAAAAAAGCTAGTAACGAGATGCGAGCGCTCTCGTTAAGCCCTCAAAACCATTGGCTACCTAAAAATGTCTTTATAGATGAACTGCTGTTATTGAAAAGAGGAAATAAAAATTTTTTGTCTTTTTCTAAAATAGTTTAATGTTGAAGTGATGGCGCATAAAAATATAAAAAAATAAATAATCTATCCCCTATCTTTTTCTAACGCCCTCCCTGGTATCTTCCCAAAAATATGTGCTATTTTCCAGAGCGCGCTTCACTTGTGTGTGTCTATTTTCTTCACTTAACCAACCTTTTTTCTTGTCTTTTTTTTAATTCTTCGATTGAAAAAAATAAGAAATAACACAAAATAGGAATTTTTTTAATCAATTTATATTTTTATTTTGCAATGAAAAATGGTTTATTTAAAAAAGAGACAAGAGGAAAAAGTACGTCATTTATTTGGGTGCTTTTCTCGTTTCTTTTTTTATTCTATTAATTTTCACAATTGGAAAAATAATCAATTTATGCACTAAAATTGAGAGATATACTAAATAGTAAATGTGTGTGATATCTTTAAAAATTAGAGGGGAGGGGGGATATAAAATTGGGGGAAGAATAAAAAGATTTTTAGTAAAATTTTCAAAAAATAAATTTGGGAATGAAAATTGGAAAATTTTTGGATTTAAGAAAAATTGGAATTTGTTAACAAAAAATTTTTTTTGATTTTTACAACTTCAGAAAATACTAGAAACGAAGTTGTGTATAAATTTTTTTAAAATTTAAATTAGAAATTTGTGAGTTTTAATAAAGCTTTAAGATTTGATTTTATATCTTTGTTTTGAGGGATGGATTTTGCCATCCATTTTGAGAAGGATGGATTTACTGTCATGATTTTTCTGTTAAAATTTTTTTCACCTTCGATCTTTGTCTTATAAATGTTTTTTCTTCATTTTACTGATACATACATATGTACTTATTCACGCTTTATTTATTTTTTAAAAATTCGGATTAAATTTTTATTTAAAATTTCTTGTTAAAATGATACATTGAATTGTTTGTAAAATAAATATATTACATATTTTTTGTCATTATTCTCTTTAAAAAATTTTTCACGACTCTGAGGGCCCAATTTTCAATAAAATTGTTGTCAAAATTTAATTTAAAAATTTTTACTTTTTTAGATTTTATAGCTAACTTCTTTTTTTAATTTTGTTTTTAACTAATTAATAATAAAAAAATGCCTTGCCAATTGCCAGAAGGAATTGAGAATGTTTCAGATGATGTTTTGTAAGCAGAATGTTTTTTTAATTTTTGCTTAAATTTATTTTTTTAAAGTTCGTATATGTGCAATTTGGCAATGGAAAAATGTTCAGATAAAGGAGAGAAAAAGAAAGCCTCTTGTGGGGGTGCAGCAATGAGGAAAAGGTTTTTAAAGGGAAAAAACCTTTCTTTTAAGTTTTGAATGTTTAATAGATTGTTAATAAAGAATTTTGTTGCACAAATGTTATCACAAGAGCAGCAAACGAAGAATTTACAGCAACAATATTTGGATGCTAGAGAATGTCAACAAAATGTATATTTTATTTTTTTTATTTTAAAGGAGAGGGAGGCTCTTTTGAGTTATTTTCTAAAATTTGTGTCACAGTTAAATTTTGTTTTGACTGGGAATTTGACAAAAATACTGATTCTTAACATAGGAATAAGTTATAATTTTTTAGTTATGACTAGGGTAACACTGACCCACGACGAATTTTTAGGGGTGCAGCAATGAGGAAAAAACTCCCCACCCGACCCAAAGGCTCCCGGCAAACCCCGATCCCCGACACTGAAGGCTCGGGGTGCTACCCTTGTTATAACGGCAAAAATTAAACATGATTAGGATAATTCTAAAAATATTTTCTAGAAATAAACGGCCTTCCTTTCTCATATATCGATTTCCAATTTAAAAAAAATTCAATTTTAGTTAACTTCTACAACTTCTTGGATATCTTCACAATTAGCAGACGATAGACATATGGAAAGGGAAGAGGAAGACGAAATGGAAGAATTTAAAATAAGAGAAGAATATAGAAGAGTGGGTGAAGAAAAAGAGGGGGAAGGAGAGGATTATGATGAGGTTGAAGGTGAAGAGGAAGAAGATGATGGGGATGAAGAAGAGGAGGAGGAAGAGGAAGAAACAGATGTAGCTACTCTTTTCGCTGTAACTGATCAAAAAGAAGAAAATTCTTTTAGGCCGAGGTAATTTTAAATTTAAGAATTTTATTTAGAGATTTCTCTCATCCCCTCAAGGGCGTAGCCACGGGGCTTCTGGGGCTATAGTCCCTCAGAAATTGGGAAAGTGAAAAAATTTTTGGAGGGAAATGATCTAAAAAGTGCAAGAAATTTTGGCTTCTTGGCCTTCCAAAATTCAGAAAATATTCGCCTTCGGCTCTAAAAACTGAATTTTTTTGGCCTACGGCCTTCTAAAATTCTCAAAATTGAAATATATATCTGCACAAAAAATTTGCGATTAGAACGCCAAAACCCCATTTTAGCCCGCCCCCTGAAATCCATCCCCTGGCTACTCCCATGCTTCCCCTTCCTAACTTGGAAAATTTATTTGAGACGATTGGAGTAAAATTTTTTATTTTAGATACCAAAACAACACTTCTGTTGAAGAAGAAGATATTTTATTGGAGGAAGAAGAAAACAAAGAAGAAACAATTTCAAATAATTCATCTTCAACAACATTTTCTTCAATTTCTAATTATTCGACAGCTGCTAATTATGGTAGTTGGCCAAATCAATTAAATGAAGAAAAGAGGGGAGTGGAAGAAGATGAATTCCAAAAAGTGCCTATACAACAAAATCAATTGTAAAAAATTTTAAATATTTTTTTCTAAAGTGTAGGAATAGTTTTTGAATTTTAGTTTATTTTATGGACAGTCCCCTTTACTCTGATAACCAAAAAACGATGGGGAAAGGTTTGTAGGGGAACGGGGAAAGTTTCTTTGTATTTTCGACTTATTTGGGCTTTTTTCTATTTAAATAAGTAAATCTTTAACTTGATACAAAAATAATATTTAATTGTCATGGAGTCCTTGGCCCTATCATAAAATCTGGGAAAGTTTTTATTTTAAATTTTCGTTTTTCTTAGCTTTTATCAAATCAATCGGGCTGATTTTTATTTTATATTTATTAAAGCGGGAAGCAATTCATATAAACCCGAGAAATCAAAAAAATTTCCATTCAGAAATTTTTTATCCAATTTTTTCAAAAAACACCCTCCACATAACTATAAGTTCACCCACAGAAATCAGATAAGGAATGCTTGAAAAATTCTACAAAAATTCATGCAAACATTTTCATCGATAATAAGTAAAAAATAAAAAGAACGAAGTCTGTAAGTGCTTTTTTCATCGAGATCCAAAATCTCGAAAATCAACGGGAAATGGGGGCTACAGTACTTTAAAAATATTTTGGCAATCCAGGAGAATTGGGGTTTGTTCGAAAAAAAAGTTTAAAAATAAGAAAAAGGATTTTTCTAGGGTAAAAAAATATGCCGATTACGAATCTGAACTCGGATTTTGAAAAAGTCGAATCCCGAACCCGAACCGAATTTCGGACCCTGAACCCGGATTTCGAATAAGCAAATGATAGCTCGTTCGAAAGAGCTCGTCGAGCTGCATCAAATGACACCAAAATCAACGCGATCGGACCTGTTTCGACAAAGTTATTACATAAAGTATACCTATGGTAGTACTGTAGGAGTCGGCGGCTTATGTCATAACTTTGTCAAAACTTGATGAATCACTGTAATTTTGGTGTCATTCGACTCAGCTCGACGAGCTCTTTCGAATGAGGCATCATATGTATAAACTTTTTTTACTCCAAAAAATCACATTATGATTTTTTAATATTCCGGCGTCTGTATCTCGGTCCAGCCACGTCGGATTTCATCGATTTTGGTGTCATTCGATGCATCTCGATGAGTTCTACCAGCATATGAAAGACTGACCATTTTGTACAATGTCCAACAATGTCCGGAGTCAAATTCCGAATTCGGGTTCGGGATTCGACTTTTTCAAAATCCGAGTTCAGATTCGTAATTAGCGTATTTTTTTACCCTAGAAAAACCCTTTTTCTTATTTTTTAACTTCTTATTCGAAGAAACCCCAATTCTCCTGGATTGCCCTTTTTTCTATTTAAATAAGTAAATCTTTAACTTGATACAAAAATAATATTTAATTGTCATGGAGTCCTTGGCCCTATCATAAAATCTGGGAAAGTGTCAGGGCTTCAAAGAAAGTTTACTCACTTCAAAATATTTTTTTAAACAGTTATGCAGTTGAAAATTCTCTTTTATCTGGAAATAAAGATATTTATAATGGGTCATGGCATTTTTATGGAGGAATTGACACATCATTTGACTCTTTAAATGGAGGTTTATTAACAGAAAATTTAATGCTGGAGGACCAACAACAAAATGAACATATCGATAAATTATTAGAAAAAGATGGAAATACAACAAAATTGTTTTTAATGGAAAGGGCTGCTGAGCCGTTAATTGATGAAATATCTGAACATTCTCAACAACATTTAATTGGATTTTCTAGCATGGTTTGCTTTTTAAATAATAAATTGAGTAAATATTTGGTGGGGAATATTTGAATTTTTGTGGAGAATTTTTCCTACAGGTTTTTGTGTCAAAATAATGGGACAAGAAATCCTAATTTATTTTTTGTTAGATTTTTTTAAATTAATTGTTTTTAGGTGCCATATATAATGAAATTCTCAAATGAAGATACTCTTTTCTACAATCCTCTAGAAGGAGAAAATCAACAACAAAATTCTCGTTGTCTAACAAATTTGGATAATGCTAAACTTGTAGAAAATGAAAATATTCATCAGCAAGTTGATATTTTTGAATCGAGAAAGAGGTCTTGGTATTCACAATCGGAATGGTCTCATTTTGAGGAAAATAGTGGTGGAGGTATATTTTATAAAAACTAGATTTTTTTCCTTGTGATTTTTAGAGAAAATGGAATATAGTAAGGGGAATTTGGGGTTGTGTGGAAATTGAAAGAGAATTTAAGTTTCATAAAAAATTGTTGATAAACAATCTAACGATGAGATGCTTCCCCTATTTTTATTCCTCAAGAAAATTTTCTCGGATTATTTTTGAAATTTTTATTCGGTTTTAGATGTTTTTTTTAATTTTCATTCAGTTAATGTTCGAATATTTAATTTATTTTAAACGGGAACCCTCCAAGAGATCTTAAGATTGCCTTACTTTTTAAAATTTATTCATCCAAATTTTATTTTTTTCCAGTTTGTGATGACAATCATTTTGAACAACACCAACAATTTTCTCCTCTTTGTTGTGGTTTTCTTCAATTACAGCAATTTGGAAATAATAGTGGAACTGCACAAACATGTGGAAATTCAACAATTAACGAGCCTTTAATAAAACGGGTTAAATTATAGGAAAAAATAATAAAATAAGTATTAAAATTAAAAAGATCCTCAATCTTTTCTACTTATATCATTTCTAAAAAATGATTGTTTTTGTTGTTTATTTATATATTAAACACCTCATATATTTTTTAATGACAGCTTTTATGGGCTAAATATTTTTTAATCTCTTTTCTGATTTATAATTTAAAGTGTAGAGAGTTAGGTAGTTGTATTTTTGAAATGTCCTTAGAATTAGAATTTATTTTTTATTTTAGGTGAGACATAGAAATTGGGTAAAGATATATCGAAATTAAATATTTTACTTCCTATTTTAGAAGTTAAAAAACTTTGAAAATTGCCAAGGGCTAGCTTCTGGTCAATTTTTTGAATTTAAGTAAAGGAAGATCTCTAATTCTCTAAAATTAGAGATCTCCCATCTCCAATTCTGTGAATATTTATATTTTACTCTCTACACTTTAAAAATATTTTTCTCAAAAAAATTTTGATTTAAAAAATATTTTTGCCCATATATTTTTATTTCACATTTATTTGCTTTTTCTAATCTAAAAATCCTAAAAAAGAGCTGAAAAATTTCTTTTCTTCACTTTATTTGATCTTTTTTTGTATTTTGGCTGCCGTTAATTCTATAAACTACTACTCTATTATTTTTAAAATTTAATTCGCCTCAATTACTTTAAAAAAACCAAAAAATTTATTTAATCGCCATTTTGTTTTTTAAATATCATTTTGACTTTTTTTTAATAAAATGTTCTTTTACTCTCAATAAGCTGATAAACTGAAATTTCTTTTTTTAATAAAATTTTTTACTTATATATTTGTATAAGAATAAATTTAAATATTTTATTGAATGGGATATCGATGAAAAAAATTGTCCGCTCCGATTTTTGAATTAAATGGAGAGGGATTTTGATTAAGTCTGTCGGTATAATAATTACAAGATGGGGCCACTACATAAATTATCCCCTAGGTTAATCTAATAAAATTGTTGTTGATGATCCAAAAAAATTAAATTTTGTAAAAAAATTTATTTTTTCAAAAGAATTTTATTTTTTACAAACAAAATTTTAACAATTAAAATTAAAGAAATACTTTATCGTTTTGTCCGTTTCTTCATTTTCCCCTTTTTGGTACCTTTTGCTTTGAATGATGTTCGATTTTTTCTTTTTGTTGAAGAATCTGCATCTTTAGCTCCAAATTTTTTATTTCCTTTCCGATTTGTTTTAACTAAAAAAAATTAAATCATTATATAGATTAGGGTTAATTTTGTCCAGAAAAATTTCAGAATTTTTGGATGGTTTTAAAAATATCCTCAAAAATTACATTAGGATTGCCGTTTTCGAGTCGGGCTGACGTTCGAGTCGTTTTTTTGGGCCTGCCCGACCGAGCTTTTCGTCCCAGAATTCGATGCCCGACCCGATCTTTCGGACCGGGCCAGCAACCCTAATTACAATTCCTTTTTAGTACAAAAATAGAACATCCCCAAAAACAAACTTCCAAACAATTATTTTTCAATTATAATTTAAAAAACCTTTTCTTCCATCACTTTCACCATCATTATCAATTTTATATCGTCCAAATTCCAGCAATTTCCCCAATTCATCAACCATTGAAGTATTATGTTTTCTCTTCTTTGCTGCTTTTCTTTCCTCTCTTGACATTCCAAGACGTACAAAATTAGTTTCTTCATAACGACGTCTTGCTTCTGCATGGCGAGATTCTAGGCCATCATTTGCTAAAATAAAATTTTCTAGATATTTGAAGAAATTTTTTATGGACGGGGGATTTCAACTTCAACCCTTAAATCTGATTATTCTAAAAATAATTTCACTGTATTTTCAACAACGATATTTTTATTTTCGAACCTATTTTTTTTCCACAAGAAAATATTCATTCGACTATTTATTAGGGTCGGTTAGAAGAATTTCCCCCCAATTCCTAGGAAAAAGCTTTGGATTTAAAATAAATCCCTCCTTAAATAAAAATATACCAAAAACTGGATTCTCTTCTCGTATTTCCTCTGGTCTGTCCTCCAATTCATCACGTAATTCACGCACCAATTGACTATTTTGGGCACGTTTTTTAGCTCTATCCAATTTACGATCTGAACGTTCTTTTGTGGCTTGTTCACTTTCAATTGTTTTAGGTAAATTTTTGTTGTTGGCAGCAATTGTTTCTAAAGCTTTTCGACGCTGTTTGGTTGCATCACAAATATCAGCTGAAATAAATTTTGAAAATTAATTAAAATTTTGTTTTCAATAAAAACAGGGAAGTTTTTATAAAAATGTTTGAAGACATATTTTTGGCGTCTAAAACTCCCCACACATTCATTTAAATTTATGTAAAATAAACAAACTTTAAAAAACCCACAGAAAGAAAAATGGGAGAGTGCCTAATTAATCATCAAAATTCTTTATCACAAATCTTAGTTCCGACCCTTACACCCAATAAATGATTAACCAACTTATTGGTCTCAATAGCTATTTTTAAATTTATTAAATTAACCTTCATTGTCTGAAGATTCAACTTGTTCAATTTTGTCTTCTCCGTTACACATTGATTCATCTTTTCCCTCTTCTTTTTTATTTTTCGCTTGGCAACGCTGATAGGCAATAGAAGCCAAATTAGTCAACTCTTCAAGTAATTCTTGTCCATTTTTGAAATAATTGAGAATGTTGTTGTGACAATTTTTAGTATTATTTTCCGGTAAAGAATTAAATAATTTATTTCCAGAAACTGACATTCGGAGGTGAAATTAAAAAACAAATATGTATAGTCTAAAAATTTACAAAATAATTAAAACTAACATCTCGAGACCTTTCGAGTGAAAAAATGAATTATTCGACTCAATGTAAGATAGAGTTATGTCAAATTGTCAGCAAGACTCTTGTGTCTTTACATTTATTTTCAGACTCAACACAAACCTAAACCTTTAGGCTTGCTTGACACTAGAGTCTCGGCAACTTAGCATCAAATCGCCTTTTTCTATGCCATAACTTTTTTATTTCGATCATTTCCACAAATTTTCTTCATTATTTAGAATCTATATTTGTTTTTATTCTTTTTATTAACTTTATGAAAGGATCCGATCATTTCTTGTAAAGTTATACCCGGCTAAGTATGGTAAATCACGATTACTCGCAGTTAACGGCTTGTAACTTTTTTGAAAGACTGTATAAACTAAATAATTTCTTGGGGAAAATAACCGGCACATCCAGAGCTTTTAATTAAAGCAAAAATTATTTGGATTGATTTAAAAACAAAAAAGTTATGCCTCAAAAACTTTCGTTTTGATGCCATTTTTTAAGACTCTTACGTTACCTGGTAGATTTTAGCCTAAACCTTTTGAAGCCTAAACCTTTAGGTTTTTGAACATTTGAGTCTCAACACGTCCCCAAATTTTCTTTTTAGCTTTTCCTATCGTTTAGTCTTCTTAATTAGTGTAAAATGATGATCTTGGACTGATATTCTGGTATAGAAGTCCCATAAAATAAGAAATTTTTAACATATAAATCTGCTACATATATATTTTTAGATAATTTTAAAATGGCCGTATTAATAGAAACAACATTGGGTGATTTAGTTATTGACTTATTTATTAAAGAAAGACCAAATACTTGCAAAAACTTTTTGAAGCTTTGCAAAACAAAATATTACAATCTTTGCCAATTCTTTACAATAGAGACAAATTATATTGCTCAAACTGGAGATCCAACAAATACGGGAAGAGGAGGAGAATCGATTTTTGGGTTTGTTTTTTTTATAAATTACTAGAGCCCGGAATTTTGTACCGTGCCATACTAGATACAGAATACTGAGAAATACGGGTAGTAGGGTACTGTCCGGGCTCTATAAATTACTAAAATTAAATGTTTTGCGGATATTTTTTTGCTGAAACTTCTTTGGGAATATCCTTTTTGGCTCTTTATTAAGGGAATGAGGCACTCAACCTACTCCCCATAATAGTCGAGTTTTCCTAGATAATTCTCTGATAGTATATTTATGCCGTAGGTCTGTGTCTGTCTAGGACACTTTTTTCTGATATTTTTTCGTTTAACGTATTTTTTCCAATAATTCCACTATCTTTAAATTAATATTCGTCTATCATTTTAGTACTTTATTCGGCGAACAGGCAAACTATTTCGAAATGGAGAAAGTACCAAAATTAAAACATACTCGTCGTGGACTTGTCTCAATGATTAATAATGGCGAAGGACTTATTGGATCTCAATTCTTTATTACGTTGGCTGATGAATTGGATTTTCTTGATGGAAAACATTGCATTTTTGGACAAGTGGCGGAAGGTTTAGAAACGTTGTCGAAATTGAATGAAGAACTTGTTAATGAAACAAATAGGCCTTATAGAGATATTCGGTTATTTTTTTATAAAATTTATAAAAAAATTATTTTAATTTATAGAATTGCTCATACAATTATTTTGGATGATCCTTTTGAAGACCCCCCTCGTTTAAAAATACCAAGACGTTCGCCTTCACCTACAATTGATATTTTAAAGGTTTTTATTTTTTAACTTTTAAAATCAGTGTGAAATTTTTTTTGTATTAGTTAGAGTTTTGACCAATTAAATTTTAATTAAAACAGCAAAAGGATATTTTTAAATAAAATTTGCTATTTTTATTTTTAAAGCTCGAAAATCAATTGGCACTGGATGAGCGTATTGATGAAAATGAGGGTAAAACAGCTGAAGAAATTAAAAAGGAACTTGAACAGAAAGAAATGAAAGAACATGCACAAATTTTGGAAATGGTTGGTGATTTACATTATGCTGAAGAACGTCCTCCAGATAATGTTCTTTTTGTTTGTAAATTGAATCCAGCAACGAATGATGAGGTTTTTTTTTGTTGATTTTGGCTTCATCGAAAATTTATTTTAAAAGACCAACCCTTACCAATAAATTTTTAGGTAATTTTTGGGGTATTGTTTAAGAATTTTATTAAGATTATTCAAAAAAAATTTTGAATTTCTATGGATTGGTCTTTCTGGATTTTTTCATTTTTTGACTTACGGGGTGGAGAGCAGATCAGAGTTTTTATTTTTTCACTCCTATTATCATTCAGTTATTTTAGAGTTTATAACTTAAATTTCGATGGGCCTAAAATTTCAAACTTTAGAAAATTTTTAATTATTATTTTTTAAGGATTTGGAAATTATTTTTTCTCGTTTTGGCACAATTCTTAACTGTGAAGTAATTCGAAATAGAAGAACTAAAGATTCACTACAATATGCATTTATTGAATTCGAAACACCAGAACAGTGTGAAAAAGCTTTTATGAAAATGGATAATGTTTTGATTGATGACAGAAGAATTCATGTTGATTTCAGTCAATCTGTGGCAAAAAATTATCAATGGGATAGGAAACTTAAAAGTGGTTAGTTTTTTTTCTTTAAGAATAAATTAGTAAAAGGATAGTTTAGAATTGACTTATTGTTAGTCGGTTAAATAAATCAGGAGTTTAGGCCACTCATGCTAGTACAGTGGAATCTCAATTTTATGGTACATTGCTGATAATAGATAAACCTTATTTTATGGTACATTTTTTACAATTTAGTTAGCCCATCATATTTTTCTTAATTGTAAAACATCTTTGGGAACGAAAAAGACCACCCTTTTCTCAATATCGATTCCATGCTGAGTTTTTATAGTTTATTTGGTTTTTCGACTGAAAATAATCCTTATGTTCGTATTTTGAAAAATCATTTTCCTTACAAAATAGAGAAAGAGTAAAGCATTCTTTACTATTTTTTATCCTTTTATTTTCATTTAAACCTTATCAAAATTATTTTTTAAAAACATTATTAGGTGCAAAGTCCATTGAACAAAAAATGTCCTCTTCTCCTTCAAAAGATGCAACAATTCGTCGTTCTGACCATCAACGTTCTTTTACTAGCGATCGTCGTCGGGATGATAAAAAAGAAAGGAAAAGAAGGGATGAAAGTATTGAAGACGATGGAAGGAGAGAAAAACAAAAAATAAGTAGAAGGGATGTTGAAAGGGAAGAATCTTCAAAATATGAACGTTATTCTTCTAGAGACAAACATTCTTCAAGGGATCATTGGGAACGAAAGAGACGTTCATCTAGTAGAAGTAGAGAACGAAGAAGACACGATAGAAATGGAGAAAATTTGAGGGAACGACGTAAACGGTGATTTTTGAGTTAATTTATTAAATTAAATTTTTTTTGAATTTTATTTTTATAATATTTGTATAAAATTAATATTTATGAAAAATTGAAAAAAAAGTTTTGAAAAAATTAGCTATGAAATAACAAAATTTAAACCATTTTTTTGAATTAAAGAAATTTTTTCCGAAATTCTGGTCGAAAAGTTTCTTAAAAGATTCATTGAAATTCTTTGCCTGTTTACTTTTTTTTAGAAATTTCTTCTTTGTGAGCCTCTTCCTTTTAAATTTATAGAAAAAAAAAATAAAAATATTTATTAAAAATATTTATTAAGATAAAAAAGACAAAAAAAATAAGTTTATTAATAAATACTTTACTAATAAATTGGATCAACAAACAAATTTAGTTTTTGTGTTGAATAGAAAAATAGAAGCTTTTTTTAAATAAAAAGCTTTAAATTTAAATAAGAAAACAAAATTAAAAATATATAGGAAATTATATTTATTTTTAAGAGATGAGATCTTGTATTTAATAAGAAGTAGCAACAGAAGAGAAAAAAGATTAAAAATAAACAACGATTTATTTATTTTTTAGCTACTTCTCTTTAGAAGAAATATTTTTCAGAATTTCTAAGAAAGTTTAAAAAACTTTGGGTGTTTATAAAAATAAAATTCTGATAATAAATTCTGAACTTAAAATTCTGAAATTCTGAATTATTTTTAATAAATTTCAGAATTTCTAAATTTATTTTTTCGAAATTCTGGTCGAAAAGCTTCCAAAAATTCTGATATTTTTAATTATAAATTCTGAAATATTTTAGTAAAAATTCTGAAATCTTGTGGGAGAATGGATAAAAATTCTGAAATTTATCCATTTATTTTATAAACGTCCACGCCCAAAACACTGCTAGCGCCGAAAAGGGCAGAATTATTAAAATTATTAATATTAAGGGAATATTAATTAATTTCAATATTTTTTAATAAATTGAAGATTTTAAATGATGTAATTTATGTAAATGCCTTCGATTTTTGCGGTGATGGTGGTGATGATGTTTAGGGCTATTTTTACTTTTATTTTCTTCTTCCTCTTCCTCAATTCTTTGATATCCTTCAATTATTTTTTCGTCATTATCAGAAATTTCGCTTTTGGAGACGCAAGTTTGTCGATATACACGCATTCGCATATCTGTACGTTCATAAACACATTCATGTTTGTATGAACAACGACACCTTTTTTTGAAGAAAAAAATTAATTTTTTAAATTAAAAAAGAATATTTGATTAAAAAATATAAATTTTTGTTAGAATCCCCCCAAAATAATTATTTAAAAATAAAAATATTTAAATTTACCAAGATTTTATCCACTTTAAAGGTGCTTTTCCATCTAAAGAAAAACTATAAAATCCACAAGGTTCTCTTTCTGCCAAACAAGTAGGCGCTTCTTCATCAAAATATTGGGGCTAGAAATTGATTAAATTAAAAAAATATTTTTTTTTAATTTTATTTTTTAATTTCCTCTTATTTTCTAACAAAAAAATATTTAAAAAAATTTCTAAAAAATTAACCGGAAGCATTTCTTTGTCCATACTTAAAGGTAAATCTCTACGTTGTCGACCATTCACAATTTTAACTTGTAACAACAAAAATAAAATAAATATATAAATAAATATAAACATTCTATTAATTAATTTGTTGTTTTTATTATTAAAATTATTTTTTTTATTAATATTCTAAAAAATTAAAAAAAAATTTTTTGTTATTTTTTATAATTTATTTCCTCATTATTAAATCTATTTTTGGATGTTTATTATTTTTTTTTACTTTTAAAAAATTATTGTTGCATAAATAATGAGGAAATATTTTAAAAATAACAGAGTAAAATAAAAATTATTATGAAAATTTCATTATAAGAGACCCTCTATATTATGGTCTCCCTGTATAAGGAACCGCTCAATAAACCAATTAAATACATAAATTGATATAAATTTAATTTTTAACAGTTATTTAAGTGTAAATAAGGGTGACCCTTTCCAAAACACCTAATTAGGACGAGCCACTTAAAAATAATGCGAAAATATGGCATTATCTTTGAATACTAAAAATAATTAAAGTTTCAAATAAAATACTTTATATCTTTCACTATTTTTAAAAATTAAGGAACTCGGTATCAGTAGAAAAGAATATTTTTGTGTAGATTCTAAATTAAAATTATTTAAATAAGAATTAGCGCCGGAGGCGAAAACAGAAAAGTACCTAAATTTTGATGGAAATCCGAGATGCTGATAAATTCCAAAATTTATAATTAAATATTTATAATTAATTTATAATTTTATCCCTATACGCGCCCAAAAATTCTCTGCGCCCGAAAATAAATTTACAAAATCAAAAGTACACATACTACATACATATTATATTTTCTCAAATAATTTAATTAATTTTACAACAAATATTTAATTAATAAATTTCTAAAAATGATCTAAAAATAGTTACTAAATTTTTGTTATTAATTCAACAATTTAAAAATATTTTTTATTAAATGTTATCATCATTCTTCTTTCTCATTCCCCCCTTTTTCCCTTAAAATGGGTTAATTTTGACAATAACAAAAAAATTTATAAAATTGCCATATCTTCTCAATTAATTGTTTACATTTTTTTAATTTTAAAAACAAAATAAAATTTAAAAGAAAATAAATTTGTAGAAAAATTAAAAGAGGGTATATTTGGGCGCAAGGGGATACAGCGCTATAAATTTTGTAGAATACTGAATTAAAATATTTCAGAATTTTTGACGATAAAAATTAGAATTCTATGGGGGAAAATATTAAAAATAAATAATTTCTGAAATTTTAAACAGCAAAGCAGCTGGGCTCTGTTATCCATTACACCATGCCACCTACTGCACAGCCTTAGGAATTAAATAGCTACATGCTCTACAAGACCGAAAATTCTGAAATTTTAAGCCTCACAAAATTTTCAGTTTCTAACTCCTTTAAAAGAGATCCGCAGCATATTATCTTTGCGTCCAATTCGACAAAAATAAAAATTTAAAAGAAGGAAAAAATAAAGGAAAATATATTTTTAGAATTTAAAAAGTGTGATAATTTTAATGTATTTTAAAAATAAAAATAAATTTATTTAAAAATACTTTTAAAGGTTATAAATACTATATACTTTTACAACAAAAAAAATTTTTTATTTAAAAAAATTTTCTCTAACAGGTTTTTAATTTTAACAAAAAAAAGGAGAGGGGGAAATACATATATACTTTTGTAATAAAAATTATTTTTAAAAATAAGTTTTTTTAATAAATTTATTTTTATCATTAATTTTATTGGAAGAAAATTGCCTTTTTAAGAAAAAGATAAAATTAAATAATTAATTAATATTTATTTGCAATTAATTTTTAGTAACTTTTTTGAATAGAAAAGTGCATGTTTATTTGAGAAAGGGAAGGAAAGTATTTTTTCTTATTTTTAAAATAAAAATTAAAAACTCCTTTTCTGGTAAATTCTCAATTTAGGAGACTTTTCTATCTAAAATTTTTTTTTAAAATAAAGTTTACTCCAGACATGGTAGTGGACACGGATTTTGCTATCCGTATCCATATATATCCGCGGATATCCGGATATTATCTGTATCCGTTACCAAGCTTGGTTTATTCAATTATAATTTATCCAATAATTAAATATTTTTCCAAATAAAAGTGCCAGAATCATCGGCTTTACACCCCTAAGAATGGATTTTTCTGACAAAATTATATTTTCATCCAAAAAAAATGAAGAAATCTGGCCTCTTGGTCTTCTAAATTTCCCAAAATTTTCGCCTGCGGCGCTGAAAATTGAAGAATCTGTGGAGTTGTAGTATAGAAGATAACGGTGATTTACTAGGATTATGGTGAATTTAAAGAGATAACGAGGGATTTGCAATAATAAAGAGAGATATCAATGGATGATTAATGTTGCATAGGGGGTGTTAATACTATTGAGGGGATATAAAGAGATATGTGGCTAGTTCATCAAAATTCCACCAAAATTGAACCTAAAAATATTTTTCTCTGTTTCACTTTTCCTCTATTTCACTCCAATGGAGAGATTCTAAGGACTTAAGGTCAATGACAACAAATATAAATCAGAGCTGGGCTCTGGCTCAAAGAAAAAGCCCCCAGCAATACCCAACACTGATTATCTCTGCGGTTACAAGGTTTTTTTGGACAGGCTGTTGGCTTATCTTTCCTAATAATCGGGGAAATAAACTCTTAAGTTACCCTTAAAGATCGTTCAAGACCCCTTTCTATTTCACTCCAATGAGAATCAAAATTTTTGGCTGCGGCGCAAAAAATTGAAGAAATCTGACTTCTTGACCTAAAAATTCTCAAAATTTTCGCCTGCGGCGCTAGTAAGGCTTCTTTACCTTCCAAAATTTTCAATATTTTTGCCTATGTGCAAAAAATCGGAATTTTTGGCGCCGAAGGCGCCAAAAATTTTTGAAATTTTTGGAAAATTTTTTTATTGCTAATTCCCGACTCCCGATCCCGACTCCCGAGGTCATTTCCCGACCCGACTCCCGTTTCCCGATTCCCGGGTTTTTTCTTCTCCCGAGCATCACTACTGGCTATACAGTCAAATCTATCAGTAATTTTGAAAATGGATAAATATTTGTATCAATGTAAACAATTCTTTTTCTGGTAAATTTTATAATTTAAATTTTTAATACTTATTTTAAAAATTTTAAAATTAAAGAAATAATTTCAAAAAAATTTTTTTTAAAGATTTTAAAAGGAATTTGGGGAAAACAAATTTTTATTACACAAAAATAAAATTAAAAAAATTTTAAATTAACTTCCTAATCCCCTCTATTCGAAGTATAAGGAAGTTTTAAATATTTTAATTAAAGTTTTATTTTAAAATCCTAAGGATGGGGGGATTATGAATTGAGATTGTTAAACAACGTAAATTAATTTTTGGTTAAATAAAAAATATTTTTTAATTCGGAACAGGAAATGCGCAATTTTATAAGGAAAATGGAAATGTTTAAAAAGAGAGAGGAGACACAATAAATAAATATATTTTTGTAATAATAAAGACCTTCACGCTTTACTTACTACGTTTGCGCAAAAATAAATGAATGGATAAAAAGGTGAAGTTCAGGGTCAAATAAAAATAAAAGAAGAAAATCTTTTGAAATAATTTTTAATTAATTAATGTAATTTAAACATTAAAAATCGGGGAAGGAGGAGGGCTCTTATTTTTTTCGGGGCTTCTCCTCTCCATTTTTCTTAAATTTAACAATTTTGTCAAATCCAGGAACTTTAAATAATTAAAAATTTTTGAGATAAATATTAGGATTGGACAAAAGCGGTTATTAACAAGTACCTCGATTTAATCCCCAAATTTAAAATTCGGTTTAGATTTTGAGTTTTAGTTATATACCGATTGGGGGGGGGGGATTTTTTAATGACATCCATTTTCAAAAATTTTCGGTTTTAAACCTGGACGTGTCCATAATTAATTAATTCAAAATAACTAAAATTACTTTATGAACTTTCTTCTTATTTTAGCTGCTTCCCGAAAAGTTTTTATTTCGTAAAATGAACACATTTATTTTACGAATTAATTTGTCAAAATTAATTTATTTAAAAATAAATCACAAAATTAATTAATTAAATAAATATATTTATTTTTATTTTAATGTCGGACCACACACCTTTCAAGGCCATAATTAAATATAGACATTTAATTGAAGGAATTAAATATTCCTAATATAGTAAAAATTAAAAATATAGTATATTAGCAGATGGAAAATTAATTAAAAATAAAATTAGTAAAATTATTATGAAAAAATTTTTTTTCAATTTTTTATCTGTTATTTTAAAATATTTTTTTGTCAAAAAATTAATTAAGTATTAGTGTAAAACTTTACATATGCCAAAGACGGACAGAAGAAATTCAGAAAAAAAAGGAAAGAGTGAAATCTGGAAAATAAAAGATAATCTTTAAATGTTTACTTTCGTGGGGAATAATAGGTAATGGGGAATAATGGGGAATAGTAGGTAGACAGAAAATTTTCCAAACCTTAAGACCAAGACCGAAAAAATCCCAAAAAAAACCTTGAATCAAGACTGAAGACCAAGTCTTGGACAGCTCTAGGGAATAGGCGCCAATAACAATAAGTCCATATTAAAGAATGAAACACTTTTTAAGGGATTTTGAGTTTATAAAAGTGGAAAGAGTTTTTAAAAATTGAAAAAAAAATTAATTTTAATAAAATTTTTATAAAAAAATTTTAAGAAAGGCTATAAAAAAATTAACAAAATAAACACAAAATAAAAAAATAAAGAAAAAAATCTTTTCTATACCTCAAAATTATACCCCAATTTATCTATACCCCAAATTTCTATACCCCAAAATTGCAAAAATTAAAAGTTTAAAAAATAAAAAAATATTATTTAAATTTCTTGTCAAGTGATTTATTTTAACACAAAAATATTTATCAAAAGAAAAATTAATTTAATTAATTTGCAACTTTTTTGTAAACACAAAAATGCTCAAAAAAATATTTAAATTAATTATGTATATTGTGATCATTGGAATAAGAGTAGTTTTAAATAAAATAAATGTAGAAAATTTATTTTTCTAGAGTGAATTAATTAATTAGAAAATTTTTGGAAAAGCACAAAAATTAAAAGAAAATGAAAAAAAAGTTGGGTAAAGGAGATATTCGAATTAATGAAAATAAAACTGTTTAACTGATTGAACACAAACAATTTACAAATTAACGAAATAAAAAAAAACATAATTTTGACAAGTACATATTTGGAAGGTTTACCAAATTTCGCGTACTCTTATTGTATCTGTGTACTAGTAAACGGAAAAATAAGGCCTGTACGAAGGGTTGTCGGTTCTGAACCGAATCGAAGAATCAAGGATTGTTCAGTTCGGTTCTAAGGTTCGAGTTCGGATATCCGAAGAATTTTCAGTAACAGGCACACCTACCCTGTACGAGTAAATTTAAAAATTCCAAAAATTAATTATTATTTAAAGTTTAACATAAAAATAATATAAAAGATGCCTTTTTTTTTAAGTTTAATAAACTTAATATAATAATTTTCAATTCTGGTTTGATAAAAAAATTTTAGAAGAGAAATAAAAAATTTTAAAGTTCCCTAAAGGTAGAAGAAGAAAGAAAATTTAATTAAAAATTAATTTCTTTTAAATATTTTTAATTTAATTAAAAAGTTTTTTACGCTCATTATTTGTGTGTGGTATATATTTCTTTTACAAAAATTTTTTTGTGTCTCCTTTTTATTTCATAATTTTTTTCGTGCTTTTGTAATACTAAATAGGACAAAAATGATAAAAAAAAGAAAAGAGAAAATGCAGGTTTGGTCTGTCTAAGGAAGGTAAAAATAATTGAGAGAATCTTTTTTGACCTAAACACTTTCTTCTTAACAACGAGACGGAAGGAAGTATTTTTAAACTAAAAAAGAAGAAGAATACTTTGTGTTATTAATTTAATTAAAGCAGAAAAGAGCAAAAAAAGTTTGGGGAATATTTGGGCGTAGACAGGGAATGTCTTAGAAATATTTTGAAAATTTTGTAAAACTAAAAATTTTATTTAATTTCTAGTAGGGTTGGGCGGGATCGGCATCTAGATCGGGCGGGATTATCCCGTTTTTTGAATCCTGAGACCGAAAGATAAATCCCGATCCCGGTTTCGGCCAATCCCGATACCGCCCAACTATAATTTCTAGTTCTGTGTTCAAAAAACTTGATTAAATTAGATATGTACATATTTTCCAATAAATATTTTTACTTTTTTTAATTCTGATTTTCTAAATAATTAGCTTAAATTTTGAATTTTAGAGAGGTTATCTGGAATTATTTTGGAAATACTTTAAGACAATTTTGAGAATTTTATAAAGCCAAAGTGTCTCTTTAATAGGATTGGGGCCCGATCCGGTCCTGTCCGAAAGATCGAGTTGGACATCGAATTTTGGCCCGAAAAAGACTCGATCAGCCGGCCCGATAATGACTCGAACGTCGGCCCGACTCGAAAACCCCAACACTACTCTTTAACGATTATTTTTTTGTAATTATAAAAAAATAGTTCTAAAAAAATTTTTTTAAATTTCTATGGGAATTAGAACAAGTCTCAAATGTTTTTTTTACAAAATTCCAAAAATTTTAAAATTTTTTTAAGAAAATAGTTAACTCCGCGCCCTAATATTCTCGATGACACTATAATCTTGAAGAAAAAAAGGAAATTTTTTTTCTCTTTTTGCAAATATTTTTAATTGTTGATGGATAGGTGTTAAATAAATTAAAGGCTTCTTTTCTCTTTTATTTAAAAAAGAATGTCCCCGCATTAAATAAAAGGAATGTCGTCGTTATAAGGACATTAAAAAATTATGAAAGAAGCAACTTTAAATTAAAAAAAAAATAATTTTTTAAACAAAGAATGAGTAATTAATTAAACAAAATTAAAAATAAATTTTGAAATTAAATTTTAGATTATGGAAAGTAAAATATATTCAAAAATTAAAAAAAAATATTTAAATTTGTTGAATTTTCTTCTTAAATTTTTAGGAAAATAATTTTAAAAATTTAGACATTCATTTATCTTAAAAATTGTAAATTAAAGAGAAGATACATATGAAGTAAAAGAGGTACAGATCAAGTAAGGGGTACAGATCAGTAGTATGTAATCTTATCAAATTTAGTATTAAACGATTTCTCTAATCCAGCTAAAGAGATTGTTACCAAAACTGATAAGGGCCAGAAATTTTCCAGCAAGTTATGGCTTTGAGCCGTTATGGCCGCACATTTACTTGGGCGTGTCCCGAAATAAAAGTAATATATACAAAATAATCTAAAAATTTTATTTTAAAAATTATAATACAAATAAAAAAAGGTATTTAAAAATGTTCGTTTTTTTAATTAATTCCTTCAAATAATTTAAAAAATTGAAAGGTTAAAAGCAAGTTTAATTTAATTAAAAAATATAATAATCAACTGCGCAATAATCGTCAAAAAACCAAAAAAGTCTAGACAGTTAAAATGGTTCTGCTAATTAAAGTAAAAAGTAATTTTTTGAAGGAAAATAAAAAAAAATTAATGATAAATATTTTGTGATAAATACAAAATTAATAAATAAATAAATTTATTTTACATATTTAATTTAGAAAATTAAAATTTACAAAAATTAAACTTGAAAAATTTTTGATAAGCTCGAATCGGCATCGACCTCAAAGGATTAAGTAAGCCTGTCAATTACTAAACTATTCCCTTTAACCAACTTAACCACATAAATAACTGGCACTAAAATTAAACTTTCTTCCGTTTCCTCCTTTGCAAATAATTTTTAATAATTATAGCATCACAAAAAATATTTTACTATTTAAAAATATTTTTTTCTAAGATTTAGTAAACTTCCGATTTTTGGACAAAAATTAATAAACAAAAAAAATATTTTTATAAATAAAAAAATAAATTTATTTTTATTTTTGCATAAAAGGAAAAGAAAAAAAACTTTAATATTATTTTCTTTTAAAAGCTTTTTTTGTTTTTGTTATTTTTAGTCTATTTTTGGTTTATTTTAATAATAAAAATAAATAATTAAATATCAAAACTCTTGACATTTCTTTTATAATATAATTAAAAAAATATTTTTTTCTTAAAAACTTGGTGCCATTCAAAGATGGCGGGGAGTGAGGATTTGGAAAAATTGTAGAAAATATGTATTTTTTCAAATTTATTACTAAAAAATAAAAAAATAATTTTTTCTTTTCATAAAATAAAAAATATATTTTTTAATGGAAATATAGGAGAGAAGATAGTGTTTTTTTAATTTTAAAGGAAAATTAAAAAAAATTAAGGATAGGAAAACTTGAAATATTAGGATAAAGGACAAGAGTAAATTTTAAGAAAATAAGATAAAGAAATTAAAAAGTTTCTGGTCAGTTAACAACATGGAAGATATACAATGAAACTGTTAAAAATTGTTTTTCAATATAATTCAAAATAAATTTGAGAATAAAAAGGAGATGTAAAAAATTAAAAAAAGGAAACAGAATTAGTCTTCTAATTGAAGCACAGTCTCGTAGGGTGTACTGAATTTTGCTTCTATTAGAAGATTACGATTTTCTTAAAAAAGGGAATCAAGAAGTTGTGTATATGGGTATTTTTTAAAGGTGATAGGGTTTTCGATAAGGAGTTTATATAGGTTTTTTTAAAGTTTGTAACTCAGACAAGGAAAACTTTAGAGGCCTCACTTTTTTCAGGAAGGTCTCCAAATTGTTTAGTATAAAAAAAATTAACCCAAAAGTACAAACATATTTTTGTATAGATTCAAAAGAAAATATATAAAATTTCAATTAGTTTAAGGCTTCCAGTTATTTGAAGATTAAAGTATTAGAAAAAAGATTAGAAAATATTTTTTACTATTTATTTTTCTAGTTTGATATTTTGATATATTTTTTTTAATTAAAAAGGAGATGCACTTATGCTTAAATATTTTTTAAGAGTGCGTAATTAATTAAAAATGTGTTACTGTAGTGCTAAAAAATATTAAAAAAATTTGTTTTTGAAAAATAAATTTTAAGGGATAATTTGATGTGTTTAAATAATTACAAAAATTGATAGAAAAAAATATTTTTCAAAAATAGAAAGATTATTAGAGAAGTTAATGTTTTTGAATAGAATATAAAATAATCTTTAAATAAATTTTAAAATTTTCAGAAAATTGTTAAATATTAAAAGTATTGTATATTTCGAGAACTTGGGAAATGGGAAATCTTGTTTAATTTATTTATTCAATTATTCAAAAGATGGATCAAGGAGAATATGTTTGTAGAGCAATAAAGCTCCTTTAAGATTGTCATGAGTGGAGTAAGTCTCCGGTAACCTTCGGAAATGTAGTAATACATAGGACGGACATCTATAAATTCAAAAACAAAAAATAAATGCTAACCGTTATATTATTTTTATAAATACTCATTAAATTTGCTTTTAGAAGAAAAAATATTAACTAAATATTATGGTTAAATTATTTATAAAAGTACAAAAATAAAGGTGTAAATATTCTATAGTTAATTGCTTATCAACACCTAATTTAGAAATATAAATTCTCAGAAATGGGACAAAGTGTCTTTGATTGCGTCACAAAAATATTTTAATTGTTTACGTCGTTATCGCCCTTCTTTATACACTATATATTTGTTCATATCAGGGTGGTCAAAGCGTAGAGCTACACCCCATTTTTGTGGAATCTACTACCCTTGATTCAGATTGATAAAACTCCAAAGTCCCCTGCAAACTCCGTTCTATAAGAATATGTATTATGGAATAAACAGAAAGATGACAGATGTTTTCCCAAAAAATTCTTGCAAAAAACAATAAAATTTCTGTGAATGAATCCCTAAACCATTCAAAAATCTTTTTTTTTAAATTTTGAGTAATTTTATACCAAAAACAATTACCCATATATTTAAACTTTTTATAAAAACACCACTCTCTCTAAATAATCCATCAACTTAATTTATATATACTCTGAATTTTTACACAATTTTTTCTCATAATTATTATTAAAAATCATTTTTATCATGCATTTTAATTTTTCAAAAATCCAAAAATAAACTAGCGAAAACGTAAAAAAGGCATTTTATTTTTACACTTTAAACAAAATATTCAAGTGAACTTCACATGGAAGAGTAATACACTCTTACCCAGTCGTTTTCAACCTAAAAAAAATAATAATTTTTAAAATTGGAAATTAATTTGCGAGATGATCTCTCATTCGTTAAGAGACAAAAGAGTAAAAAGAAATCTAATATGGAAAAAAGGGAAATATCTCAAATCTGAAAAATAGCAATCAAGTAAAAGTTTAGCCAACAGGAGGATTAGAACGTGCGGGAAACGGGGGAGCTTTTTTTTTCTTATATATCGTGAAACACCCTCCTACTCAATAATTATCAATAAAAAAAATAATTAAAATATAAAAAGGTCCCAAAGAAAGCAGCCGTTGTAGTTGATTTAATTAATAGAGACACTCTTCCCAGTTAAAAATAATTTTTAAAAAATGATACATTATCAAGAGTAAATTCGCTGTTGATCCGTCCATCAGGTTTTACAATGGCAAATTGTTGCATTATCTGTCGCAATAAACGGTGATCCATTTGAGGTGCACAATTTATTGTTAACTGAGAAAAAAATTTTTATTTTTTGTTTTTAAAATATTTTTGAAAAATTTAAAAAATATTTTAGTAAAACCCAAAAAAACAAAAATTTGTTCAAAAAAATTTTCTCGCCTTCCCACTTCGCTTACCTTCATTCCAACAATTTTAACCAAAAAAGTATACAAATTAGCAAAAGGTTCAGTTAATTCACATTCCTCAGAAGGCAACCCTTTACTTAAACATAAATGTGCCAAAGAATAATCCAATTTAAAAAGTATTTGTCTGAGAGATTGTTCCAAAGTTGTTGAAGAAGAATTAATTCTAGCACCACTTCCAAATCCAAATAAAGAAAATTCTTTATTTAAAGATTTATAAGGCAAATGAAAATCAAGAAAACGGGCAAGGACGTGAATAAATTGAGAAAGAAATTCGAGTGATGCTAAGGATTCGATGATTAATGGATGAGAAGAATTTTGTGATGATGAGATCTTAAATAAATTAAGTTAATTTAAAAATTATAATTTTGATAATGCAGTCAAATCTGTGAGCAGGCAAAAGTACCGCAAGGCCAAAGTACAGCCGAGCTATAATTTCGTTCAAAATTGTCGAATCCGAGACGCCCAAGTATGGTTCGTTGTACCTTGTCGAATTGAATCGAACCATACCAGGACGTCACGGGTTCGATAATTTTGCACGAAGTATAACTCGGCAGTATGTTGGAGTGTACCCGTCAAATCTCAATTTTACATAGGTACACCATTAAGGCTAAAAATGTAGCTAAAACTGAGTTAGTATCAATTGCCTTCCAATTTTCATTCAAAAACAAAATTTAATTAAAAAACCTGTGTAGAATTAACATTATTGTTTGTAGGTTCGTCACTTTGTTGGATTGAAGCAGCTTTAGACAACAAACTTATTCTATCCAAACAAAGGCAATTATTTAACTTTAAAAAAATATTTAAAATAAAAATTTAACTAAAACCAAGAAAGCAGCTCGACTCATTTTCGATTGTCCAGTCCATACAGGGATTGGATTATTTGCTGAAGTAGATAATTGACGCTTCTCAAATCGAAATATTTGGATGAGAACTTTGGCAATAAGAGATAGCCGTTCATTTAACTAAAAAAGACAAGTAAATTTAGGGTTTCGTATTTGTAGATGTATCCAGCCGTGATTTCTCCGGAATTTAGATTAGGATCAAGGCATTTTTCAGTGTTACTTGATTTTCTTTGATTCAAGGACAAGAATCTTGTCAAGATCCTCAACCAAAATCAAGAATCAAAGTGAAAGTTTTTTTAAAGTTCCAATGTCCAAATATTTGTCCTTTTTCAAATTTATGCATATGGAAGATTTAGGGAATAATTAAGAATAAAAAGGTGCTAGGGTTAATAATCAAAAATAACCTTTGCTCTTGTATGTTCTGAAAGCAAACGAATATCTGCTATTTTCAGAGAAGTTTTATTGATTCGTTCAGAATGTGCTAACATTTTCTTCTAAAATTGAAAAAAAAAATTTTAAAAAATTTTCCAAAAAAACCTCTAAAAGAACAATATTTCTTTGATTTCTCTCGCTATGACTTTCCATTCCAGCAATTCGATGCCTTAGACGACCAACTTGATCCCGTTTCCATGCAATTTTTGTTTTTAAATCTTCAATAGATCGACGTACTTGGTGATATTCAGATTCGAATTTAACCTGAAAATTAGAAAAAAATTAATTAAAAATGGAGATGATTAGTGAAACTGAAGACATTAGGTTTTTGATATTTTGTAGAATAAAAAATTTAATTAATTGATTTAAGAAAATAGAAATTTGTTCCAAACAAAAGAAAAAAAATTATTTTTAGGAAATGCCAATTTTTGTATAAGACTTTTGTAAAGGGTTGGAATTTTAAAAAGTAAAATTTAAGAAAAATAAGTGACTAGAAATTTTATCGTTTCAAACTTTTGAAATGCCAAATATTTACAAATGGCATGGTCTCTGTTTAATATTTCTAATTTTTCCGTAAAAATTCTAACAGATGAATCGAGAATTTTTAAATTACAAAAAAATATTTAATTTAAAAATAAACAAACTTCACAATTTAAAGCATCCATAATTAAACCACAAATTGCATTTTTGCATTGTTGTAATCTTCTTAATTCTTCTTTGACTTTACCAATTCTTAGAAAATGTGTAGATAAACAATTGACACAAATTAAATTTTTTTGAGATAAACGACAATAAGGGCAACGAATTTTTGATGATAATTCTGTTGAAATAATTCTAAAAAATTAGAAAAATAAATTTCTAAATTAAAAAAAACTCTATTTGTTGAGAAGTTGAACAGCTACAATTATTTATATCTTTATTAGTGGAGGGATGTTGAACCTCAAATCTCTGTAAAATACCCAAAGGAGAAAGTTGTTTTTGATTCGACGAATTAATAGCAATTGCATTTAATAACATTTAAATAAAAATCTAAAAAAATGGGAAATAATCCCGTTAAAACACCTCTGAAATAGAAAATTAAGGGTAAGCTCATTTTGGGGGAAAAATTCGTTTTACAACTAATAGTACTGTATTAAAAGCTCTCAGAATAGATTCGAGTGAAAACTAAATCAGAGTAATCTGAATTAAATGACAAATTTATGACCAATGTTGTATCCCCTAGTTTTATTGATTATATCATTCGAAGGTACTCGATAAGCGCATCTTTTTTTCGAATGGATGTTCAAGTATGATCGGCTATTAAAAAGTTACAAGTCGATAAGTTTGAACCTTTTAATGGATGTTCAGGCTTGATTCATTCAAGAGGATGAATCATCGATAGCTTTCGAGTGATATAAGATTCATTAGGATTTGAGCAAGCGTAAAAAAGTTATTGCCATTAATTTTGGCTGACGCTCAACTATCCACACTCAACTGACCAAATCCCGGAAAAGTTGAATGTATGTATAATGTCTCCGTGTCCGGACAAAATATCGAATCGTTAAAATATGGAATAGGCTAAAAAAGGGTTAAAATCTCGAATCGGGTAAAAAGGGGTTAAAATCGCGAATAGGCTAAAAAGGGGTTAAAATGTGGAATCGTTAAAATATGGAATGGTTAAAATATCGAATAGGCTAAAAAAGGGTTAAAATATGGAATCGTTAAAATATTGAATGGTAAAAATGTCGACACGGCCAAAATCGATCAAAATGTCGAATTTTTTTAAAAATGGCGCCAGAACTAGAATCCGGGCGTTACCGTAATACCGACGGTATTTTTCGATATTCCGTGTCGGTTGTACGGTACGGAATCCGACCGATAAAATTTAAAAGCTGATCGGTATTTTTCGGTATTTCGTACCGTATACGGTAGGGTCAAACTTTAGGTCTTAACTAAAAACTAATGCACACCACTCTAATTTTTCCATATCAGGATCGCGTTATGTTTTCCGGATCCGTACGATCATGCCGGACCGGATCCGGTCGATTATGTTTGATTTATCCGGTCCGGTTTTACTCGGTAAAATACAATGAACTCTGGCAGAAAAGATTGCGCCGGACTACGACATACGAGACTTATCAATCAACTTATCATCAATAAGTTGATAAGTTGATAAAATCATCTACAATCAACGTATGGCACTCATCTGACCCTTTTTTAAAAGAATTCGACATTTTGACCGATTTTGGCCGTGTCGACATTTTTACCATTCCATATTTTAACGATTCCATATTTTAACCCTTTTTTACCCGATTCGATATTTTAACGTTTCCATATTTTAACGATTCGGTATTTTAACCCCTTTTTAGCCTATTCGCGATTTTAACCATTCCATATTTTAACGATTCCATATTTTGTACCGGAGCCAATGTCTCTATTAAAATAACACGCTATTTTCCCATTTAACCCGCCGTGCTTAAGTGCTCTGCCATTGAGACTCAAATGTTATATCTTTTGCTTAAAAATTAATTTTCCCGGGACACGCCCAAGTAGGCGCGCGGCCAAGTAGGCGCAAAGCCATAACTACCTGAAAAATTTATTGACCTTAACAATTTTGGTACCATTCTCTTTAGCTCGATGAGAGGAATCGTTTAATACCAAATTTGGTAAGATTCGGAAATTTTGAAGCAAGTTATGACTTTGCGCCTACTTGGCCGTGCGCCTACTTGGGCCGTACCAAATTTTCCCAGGTGGACTTTGTATTTTATTGATTTATTTCCAAAATTTTTTCTATTTAAGGGGGATTCCTTTACATTTTTTCGTCATTTGTTCTGTTTTTAATTTTCTTATTTTCTAGGTGTTCTTTGATTACCTTAATTCTTTTTAAAATATTTACAAACTCCTTTCCAAATTCATGGCTAATTCATTGATTGGTGTTAGTTGTGGAATGGACAATTTTGATAAAAGGTTTTACAACAATTTCTTTATTCTGTTATGGATTACGGAAATCTACTTAATGATTCCTAATTTACGATTTCCAAAATTCCATTTATTTTACCAATTGATTTAATAATACACAATCTTTTAAGATTTGGCCAAGTCATTTCTTCTGATGTTATTCATCCTGTGGAATTGACTGAGAAGAATTTTGTTGAGGCTGTTAATGGGGATGCTGATTTTGTTAAGGTTTAAATAAAAATCGGAGTTGACTCATCGATTTTAGTGTAACCTAAAAATGTAATTTGGATTTTTTGAGTCAATCCGATATTTGAAGGGGCTATTTGCTGATTAATTATTTTATTTCCCAGAAATTGGTTCCTTTTGCCGCCGATGACGAAAATTCAAATTGTGATGAGAAGAAAAAGAAGACAACATTTGTTGACTTCAATGGAATGCCAGTTAATGATCCTCTTCCAATCTTTCCTCTCAGCATGACACTTGAAGATGTTTTCAAAACGTTGCAAGCTGATGTTCGTTTTCTGCCAACATTGGTTGCTCTCAAAAAGTTGAATTTGAAGGTTTCTAATTTTTAATGATTATTTTGATTTTGACAAATTCTGTTTAGATTCCTCAATTGTTAATTAATGGAAATATTGGTGGACGTGCAAATCGTTATGGCCTTGTCGACATTACCGACGCCAATGGACAAATTGTTCTTGCATCTTCTGGCATTGCTCGTCACAAAAAGTAGGTGTTTTAATTGATTGTTTTGGTTGACTGACGGCAAAAAGTAGTTTTTTTAATATAGCTACAACGTCAGACCGTTCAAGACCCCTGGAATAATTACTTGGAAGATTGCCGTCTAACCAAAACAACTTTGAAAGAAAATAAGAAATGGATTTTTTTGTCTTTTTTATTTTTCAAAACAATATTCTTATTTTTTAAATTTGGTTTTGCAACCATTATTTTTTTTGATTTCTTTTACTTGTATTAATTTTTTGTTCCAATCTAGAAATTGCAAAATGTCTGAAAATCTCGACAAAGAGGCGGCCAAGCAAGCCGTTTATTTGCGTGCTATTGACAACATTAAAGAGGTTACTGCGAATGGCACCGCTAGCGTGGAGAAAATTTCAAGTGTGGCTTTGACTCTCCTGGAGAAAATGTCATCTGAGTCTTCGTCTCTCATGAAGAGTATAGTGGACACGCTCAAGGGTTATTTGATTATTTTTTCCATCCATTTCTTATAATTTTTAGAGAACAAGGTGGGAGGCAAACTTACTCCAGAAGACGTCTTGATGGATTCGCGAACGCCGACGCCAAAGAATGAATAATGGAAGTGCCTGAAGTGGTGGCCTTAAGAAGGAGACATATCATTGACCAAAACCAAAGAGCATATAAAAGCTTTCGTTATAAAATTGATATTATGTGCCTATAAATATTCTCAAATCTCTGTTTTAAGTTTTTGAATTTTTTTATATTTTGGTAACATTAGGTGTGTTTTTTCTAAGTATTAATGTCTAAACAACTATTGAATGACGGCATTGAATCGAGCACCACTTTTTAGTTAGGACTTGTGCCTGTTTTCCATTAATCATTTTTGCATAAACATTTCTTGTAGCCCTAATTCCCAAAAAGGACAAATTGTAGTCTAAATCTACATTTTCTCGTATATGGGCCGGATATACTCAGGCGCCAAATTATATTTGTATTTAAAAAATTCGACAAGTGAAAAGTAAAAATTGAACAAGTTCTTTATTTTTGTCTAAAAATGTTTGCAATCGATTTCGTCGATTGGACTTTGGAAGAAAAAATTTCGAAAGAAATTAGTTTTGTAGCAATTTTCTATGGATTATTTACTAAAAATCCATGTTGTCTTGCAACGAATATTTAAATGTTTTCTTGTCCTTTTTAAGTGTTTCTGAAACTTTTATTTCGTAATTGTTGGTTATCTCCCCATATTTTCCTTTCTTTTTTGGGTTACAAATATTGTTATTTGCAAAGTCTTAACAACTGATCATAAAATCGGTGACTCGACAAGATATTTTGGATATAGTTTAATATAGTACCGGAGTCTTAGTTTCGACATAAAGGCATCTCCGGAAAAAAAGTGGTGCCGTTCGACGCAGCTCGCCGAGACGAATCGAATGGTATGAGGTTTGTGTCGAAACTAGACTGCGGTATACTAAACTACAGCCGATATTTTAAATGAACTCATACCTTAATTTTTAATACGTTTTTGTAGATTATTTATGGAGACTGTCTTAGAAAAAACTTTATTTAAAATTATTGACCCTCCAAATCTACGAATAACAACTCCGAGATGGTTTACGGTTTATTTTTTAAAATTTTGATAAAAAATATATTAATTTATTTTTAAAGTTGCCTTCACCTATGCAAGTCTTCTTTTTTGTAATGGTTACTTATTTTTTAGTTACTGGAGGTTTTTTTTTGTTAAAATAAGAGAATATTCTTAAAAACAATTTTAGGTGTTGTTTATGATATTATAAATGAACCTCCATCTATTGGTTTTTATTAAATTTTTTTTCCTATAAAATTTGACAAAAATTTTTAAGGATCAACTGTTGATGAACGTGGACATAATAGACCAGGTTATATTTTTTCCAAAATAATTTTTCTGTTTTTAAATTTTTAGTTGCTATAATGCCATATCGTATCAATGGACAATATATTATGGAGGGTTTGGGGGCTAGCTTTATGTTCTGCCTTGGTGGTGAGAATTTTTACTTATTTTTTAAAGAACTTTAAGGTAATAGCTAGGATGAACCCCCCCCTCCGTACTTTATATTTTCTGTTTTTCCTTCCCCTTTTTCTTTTATTTTCTATGAGGCTAACAATAAGGGATCCTTGTGAAACAAATTAAATATGTATGTTTTATTTTTATAAGGAAAATAATGAAATGGTCAGAAAATAGAATATAAAGAATGGGAGAGGGATCTCTTTTATAATTAAAAATCTTAAAATTAAAAAATCTCTTTTTTATTGAATTTTAAACTTCCTTCTCCAATTTTGTTACCTCCACAATTACCATTATTTTGAAAATAAAATTTTAATTTTTCAGGCATAGGCTTAATTCTTTTGGACAGATGTAATAGTCCTTTGACCACGAAGACCAATCGAATGATGCTTTTCTTCTTAGGCTTTGGTCTTTTTGTTGTTGGTTTTTTCACTACACGAATGTTTATGCGAATGAAATTGCCTGATTATTTGTCCAGTTAAATTAGAGGGACTGGGAAAGAGACATTTTTAATGCAATAATTCCACCATGTTAATATTTTATTGTATTTTTTTCTAAGTTATCAAAACTGTTAAAGTTCTAATATTTGTAGTATTTTGGATTCAAAAATTTTTTCATCACTTTTTAAAGTGAACTTTGGTTATCTTAAACTATGTGGTTGTATGCTAGAACAGAAATTCGAAAAAAAAATTTTTTTTTAATCTTATTGTTAGGACGAGAACCAGTAATTTGTTGATTTGGAACATATTTTTCTAGCTATTTAGCTTTTAAATCTAGAATGACAAGACCCTGAAGATCTTCGTCTTAAGTCTTATAAAATATTGAATTCAACAAAAGGCAAGCCAAATTTAATTTATAATCAGATTAAACAGCAAGGAAAGAATTTGATATTTAAAAAACCTTTTAAATATAACAAAAAATAGATGCCCTTTTTAATCACGTTCTTCAATAGCAGTCAAATGTTCTTCAATCTCTTCATTCGTCATTTGTTTTATTTTCTGATTGTTTCTGTCTACATAAATTACCTCAACTTCCCCAGCCCTTATATCCATCCCCAAAGCGTGTTGTAAGGCTTCCAGAGCCAAATCAATTGCTTCGTTAGATGTAAATTGGGTCTTTTTCTTAAATTTTTTCTCCATAAAGCTATTCACTTGTTGCTGTTTTGTGCCAATTCCGAAGCCGCGAACCGAACTAAATTTAAAAATATTTTAGGAGAGTGTAAACAATGCATAAATTCGTTCTTACGGAAATGCCAAGAAAAAATAAAAATTACCAATAATATCCAGCTGGATCAATCATAAATACTTGAGGACCACTCTCGTCATCATATGATAACATCATCATCACTAAAATTGTAAAAACCTAAATTTTGTATTTAAATCTTTTAATGACATGAAATTTGAAAATCTCAAGATTTAGTTCGTCAGAAATTTTAAAAATTAAAAATAATTTACTCGTTCCAAGCGAACGCATTTCCGCGACTTGAGTGTAGTATTGATTAATATCCGCCATCTTACGAGCTAAAATTGAGACTGGCATATCATAACCATTGTGATATTTCCATTGAGCAGCTTCAGCTCTTGCACGGTTTACTTGGAATTTGCAATCCGCTGAACAAGAAAGATTCTTTAAAAAACAAAGGCAATAAAAAACTTACGAGCTATCCCCAAAACAGTACAGCCAACAGTTGGAGAAAGCTTATAAACGTTCTTAACCGAATTTGGATTAATCAGCTTGTCCTGAATTTTAAAAATTAATTTAAATGAGAATATTAAAAAATACTGGAATTCGACGTTGAACAACAATTACGGCAGCATCTTCAACACAAACACCAACAGCAGTCAAATTAACAGAATTTGCAGCCTTGAAAGCATATTCAACTTGATAAATACGTCCTTCAGGCGAAAAAATGGTAATATGACGATCATAGCCAGCAGAACTTCCTCGTGTCATTTCAAAGAATAATTAACACTTTTGAGCTGAAAATTGCTTAATAAGGAAAAAATATACAACAAATTTCGGTCAAACACCCAAACTCTCAGAAATCTCATCCTTTTTTAAATTTTATTCAAACTTGCGCGTAGAAAATAAAATTAAAATGACATTATATCCCAAAGAATGTCTAAATGTAAAATTATAACAAAATGGTCGAAAAATATAATTTGCTTAATCACGAGCATTTTTTAATCTTTGATTATTGTTTGGGAGCTTATTGGGTAATAGTGTCGTTTCCAGTCCCCATTTTTTCCTCCCAATTTTTTACCCTATGTTTGTACGGAATGGTCAAATTTCCCCCTTTCTTTCACCAAATTTGCCTTTCCATATTTTGCCTAAAAAGAATTAAAAAGATTAATTTTTTAGGCTCTTGTCCAGTTTATGCGTCCCATGAAAGTATATGCGTCCCATCAACAAAAAATTGGATATTTCTTGCTGTTGCAAAGTAGGGGTATGGTTCCAAAGCATTTCTTCATGTTCGGGATTTACGTCCACTGGGTCTGGGACCGTTCCTTACCCTATCCTTCGAAATTTCTGAAAGTTATAGCCAATTTTTAAAAATTTCAGAAAAACGATTTTAACTTTCAGAAATTTCGAGGTATAGGGCAAGGAAAAGTCTCAGGCCCAGTGGACGTAAATCCCGAACATGAAGAAATGCTTTGGAACCATACCCCTACTTTGCAACACCAAGAAATATTCAATTTTTTGTTTATGGGACGCATATACTTTCATGGGACGCATATACTGGACAAGAGCCATTTTTTATTCAGTTCTTTCACAAGGAGAAACACCAAGCATGGAAAATGTTTTCTGGCTATTATAGAAGGAAAAAGAAGTCTTTTTGATTGTTTTTAGGCAAAATATGGAAAGGCAAATTTGGTGAAAGAAAGAGGAAAATTTGATCATTCCATACAAACATAGGGTAAAAAATTGGGAGGAAAAAATGGGGACTGGAAACGACACTATTACCGCTTATTGTTTCATTTTTTCGACTAGTATAAGTCAACTCATGTCAAGTTAACCACAAGGAAGCTAAAAGTCTTTGTAGAAATTATACAACATTAATTTCTCGTGGTGAAAAACTCGAAAAAGGTAAGAAGGAATGCCTGCGTATTTTTTAAATATTTTACTAATTTACTCATATTTTTATAAATTTTAATTTTAGACTTTAAAAGATTATTATACATAATTTTTGACTAAAAAATGTTCTCAAATTCATCTACTGGTCCAATGCCTCATCTCACTGCAATGCCTTCAGGAGTACTTCGTATTCAGCCATACAAATCAGTTAACCCATTTGATGACGATTTTGAGGAAAATGACAATAATAATGGAAAATCTATTTATGAAGAACAATTTCAGCAACAACAAAGGCTGATGGAACAAAATGAGGCTAAACTTGCCGAATTACAATTAAGGAAAGAAATGGCTAAAGAAGATGCTGAAGCAACTCAAAAATTGGAACAGGTTTTTTTTCTTTTTTTGTCCATAATTTTATTAAACTTTAGGATATTAATGACTTAAATCAAATAATGGAAGACTTGAGTAAATTAGTACATGTAAGTTGGAAAAATTTTTGTTCCTTTTCATTTTATTATTATTCTAGGAGCAACACGAGGTTGTTGACAGTATCGAGGTTTGTTTTAGTTTTTTTTTGTAGAATATTTGAACTCGGACGTGGATGTTCCAACTGTTCATAATTTTGATTTAATCCTTTTTCTTTAAATTTTGTTTTATTTTATTATCCAATTTTTCTTTATAGGACCATGTAGAGAGAACGGCTCAAGAAGTGAAACTCGCAGAGCGTCATTTGCGTCGAGCTGTTGAGACTCAAAGTGCCAAATATCCCGCTGTCGCGGCTGCTGTTGGAGGTGTTGCACTTGGTGGGCCTGTTGGTGTTGTGGCTGGTTCGACAATTGCGGGTATTGCTGCGGCTGTTGGTGGGGCTTTTGCAGGTTTCTAATATTTTAATTTTCAAAATGGAAATTACTGAGTTCCCATATCCTTTAGAAATAACAAGAAAAGATATTTAACTTCCCTCAAGGAATTTTTATATCCATTTTATTAAAATTTATATTTTACTTTTTTTAGGTCTCTATGGTGGTAAATTTCTTCGAAAAAAGCATCAACAGCAACATCAAAATGTGGATGCTCCTCCTGTTGGAAATAGCTCAAATATTGATTGAATGAAAGGTTTTTTAAAGAAAAGTAAGGCAATCACAATTTACATATCTTTTTAAATTTAATTTACTAAAAATTAAAAAAAATATATATTTTAAAAATGTACCGGTTACCTTGTACATTTATTTTTTTGAATTATTAAATAAAAAGCCTTTCAATTTATTATTTAAAATTTTGTTTAAAAATATCTTTTCTGACTTTTCAAAAGTTTTAAGAATTAATTTAAAATTAGGAAACAATTAAAAATTTATTTTTTTTCATTATTGCCATTTAATAAGGGGCATTTCTGGATTTTTTAAATGAAAATGTTTTTCCTCGGAATATTTAATTTTTGAAATTACTTAAAAATTAATTATTCCTCTATCATAAAATTTTTTTAAAATAATTGAAAACTACAAAAAAAATTTTTTACAAAATTTCCAAGTATTTTCTTGCAACAAAAACTCTAAATTAATTAAAAAAAATTTTTTTATTAAATTTTTTTGTCATTCCGGAAAATAAACTTTTAAATAATGATTTTTGGTGACAAATAATTTTTAATTAATTACCTTTTAATTATTAGGTTAATTTCTCAAAAATGTTTGGCGAAGAAATGTGAGAATTAATAAATTTCCGATTAGTTTGAGAACGTCATTAAATAAAATTAATTTTCTAGAGCCTTTAAATCAAAAATATTTTTCTTTACGCGACGTTTATTAAAAATATTTAGATATTTTAAATAATTTTTCTCTTTAATTTTTTTAAAATAAATAATTCAGTATTTTTTTAAAATTTGGTTATAATAACAAAATGGATATAAAGGCAGATATCCAAACCTTTTATATTTTTTATATTTTGTGAGATTCTCAAAAACTTCCTAAAAAGATTCCATTTTTACTTTATTTTTCATAAAACAAAACGGAAAAATCTGATGCATAAAAATTAGTTCCTTTTAATGTAAAAAATATTCTTAATATTTTTAAAAAATTTATTTGTGTTAATAAAAAATTTAGATGCAAAATGTAATTTATAATAATTTAATGACTACATAAATACTCTCCTCCCGGTCATTTTCATGCGCATAAATAAATTATCTATTTAAATGGAATTCCCTTCCCATAAATATTTTTTGATAAAAATATTTTTTAAATTCATAAATAACCCCTTTTTATTCACATTCTTGTGACTTCCGTTTTAGTAGTCTTTTGGTAGAAAATTTATTTTCTTTAATAAATCTTAAAAATATTTTTTTTATTAAAAACAAAAAAATTGACTTTCAAAATTCTTTATAAAAGATGTAATAAGTATTAATTCTTCATTCTTTTCTAAATAAATTAAAAGTAAAATTCCTCATATCTTTTATTACAGAGTAGTTGATTTTTAGAAAATTTAAGAAAATATTTAGTATTCTTTTTTGCTAGGAAAGATCTAGGAAAAATAACTTTTCATTGAAAAACGAATTAAGATTGGAGTGCATTGTTCTCTCAGTTCCAAAAAATCGAACGGTTCCAGCTCCAGAAGTTTCTAAAATTCTGACAATTACCGATTCTTTCTCGAACAAGTGTATATACCTATTCTCTCTTTAATAATGTTTTCTGCTCCAAGAGAATCTCTGGATATCTACAACCAAAAATAAAATACCCGGAATCTTCAAACTTTAAGAAATACTCTTTATTTGCTCAAACTTCCTTTTTTTACCTTTCATCCTTACACTTTAAATTTGTGATTTAATTTAATTAATAACCTATTAAAAATAATTTTTATTTGACAAATTAGATCTTTTCAAAGTTTTATATTTTTAATCTCAACCTTTCTTTCTCTTTTATTTTGATCTATTCTCCTTTCTTTTTCATTAATTACTTCACACCAAAAAATAATTATTATTTTGCATTTCATCGAAAATTTTTTTTAATTTTTTCTTTTCTCTCGCTGGCAGGTAATACCTGCTTAGAGGTATTCTTTTCTTCCTTCTCTTTGTTCCATTATTTTTAGAAGAACTAAAAAAATTATTATTTCCTCTCTCTCTCCAATCCACTCGCGCATTAATTAATTACCTAATTATTTTTAAAATAAATCAAAGGAGTAGGGACATTTTGGCGTAAAGCTTTAGGGGCGCGAGCCTTTAAAAGATGTTAACTTGTTGCTCTAAATTTGTCAAATTTTGTATAAATATTCCTAAAAATTCAAAATATTTTTTTAAATTTAAATTAAAAATAAATTAATCTCTCGCCAAGAAAAATATTTTTTAAAAATTTCATCCTTTTAGGATTGCGCCCAAACGACCCCCAACCTCCTTTCTCACTAATTAAATAATTTTAGAGGGAAATTAGAGCGAATAACCGCCTCGGGGTCAAAGGTCTTTTTAATATTTGGGTTAGTATATCCGTTATTTTATTTTAATTAATTTTAAAAATAACTCTCATAATTTTAATAAATAAATGTATTTATTTACGTCATTATTTTATTATTTATTTCTTAACTTTTTTTTGTTTAGTTGCCAAGGTTTCTCTTTTGGTATTTTCTTATTACTAAGGCTGTGATTTATAGGCAAATGCCTATTTTTTCTGCAAGCTTGGGATGATGTAATACGTTCAAAAAACGGGTTTTTATCTTGGTCCGAAGAGTCTAGCATGACTTTTAATAAGCCTATTTTTGCCTATTTTGGACTTTTTGAGCCTTTTTGCCTATTTTGAAATTTTTGGTACTATTCTTGCCTATTTTAGCAATTTTTCCTAAAATTTGCCTAAAAATCGGTGCAAAATCTTTAAAAAATCAGCCCCAGATTTAAAAAAATTAGTGCCCACTCCCATTCTTAAATTATAATTCGATGAAATAAGTATTTTTACTCTGTGGACATTTTGAGATGAGACGTTTTGGTGTTGGGACATTTTGGGGTGGGACGTTTTGAGGGCTGGGCAAGATGTCCCTTTTGTCAATTATCGACATTTTTGAACAGATTTTTACAAAAAATGACTCAAAATGGCGAATAAATGGCAAAAGAGTTAAATAATTAGTTTATAATTTAAAAAATAACGAATAAATGGGTATTTTCTTGTTTTTGTTTTAATTTTATAGGCCTGATAACCCTTTTTACATGCCTACTTTTGTGCCTTTTTTGGCTTTTTGGTGCCTATTTTAGGCGCCTATTTCACTGATTTTACGTGCCTAACTATCACAGCTTTACTTATTACTAAGGCTGTGATTTATAGGCAAATGCCTATTTTTTCTGCAAGCTTGGGATGATGTAATACGTTCAAAAAACGTGTTTTTAGCTTGGTCCGAAGAGTCTAGCGTGACTTTTAATTTGCCTATTTCTGCCTATTTTGGACTTTTTGTGCCTTCTTGCCTATTTTGAAATTTTTGGTACTATTTTTGCCTTTTTTAGCGATTTTTCTTAAATTTTGCCTAAAACCGGTGAAAAATCTAAAAAAAATCAGTCCCAGATTTAAAAAAATCAGTGCCGACTCCAATTTTTAATTTATAGTTAGACGAATTGATTATTTTTACTCTGATGGACATTTTGAGATTAGGCGTTTTGGTAGTGGGACATTTTGGGTTTGGACGTTTTGTCGGTTGGGCGAGATTTCCCTTTTGTCATTTATCAATATTTTTTAAAAATTTACTCATTTTTTGAAAAAAATGAGGTAAAATGCCGAATAAATTGCAAAAAGGTTTAATAAAATAGTTTATCATTCAAAAAATGACGAATAAATGGGTATTTTTTAATTTTAAAGGTCTGTTAGCTCATTTTACCTGCCTATTTTTGTGCCTTTTTTGGCTTTTTGGTGCCTATTTTAGGCGCCTATTTCACTGATTTTACATGCCTAACTATCACAGCCTTACTTATTACAGTGGCATATATAAATTTAAATAAAAAAATATAAGAAATATTTATTTAATCATTCTTCTTAACTGCTTTAAATTTCAAGTCTGCTACACACCAAAATATTTTAAATTTTTTTCTCCTAAGTAAAACTTATGTGAAAGCCTTTTTATCATCTTTGTATGGTCAACTCCTGGGGCCTATGCAAATTAGATCATATCTCAGATATGACGTGTCATATTTGTGACTAGAGTCCAACATTTGGTCAATGATGGTCAGTTAGTGGGTTAAATGTCGGACTCCAGTCACGAATATGACACGTCATATCTGAGATATGATCTAATTTGCAGAGGCCCCTGGCAGGGTGAGCCACCTTTAGGGAGCATTTTCCTTTTTTTCTTTGTACCTTTTTGGCTGATTTCGTCCCCTTTTTTGTCCCTTTTTTGTGAAGCCATTTCCCCTTTTGACAGGTTGGAAAGGGTCTTTATTTGGATCACCTTGATCCCCGCTTACAACAAATATTAAATCTTTAATTTAATTAAAAAGCCTTCTTTTAATTTTTGAAGTACTCAAAAAATAATTTTTAAAATTAATTTTAGGAAATCTAAATTAATTAATTTATTAACTCTCCTCCACTTTAAAATTACCTCCTCTCAAGTACTTTTAATCAATTTTTGAGGATTTTTATTTTTTTTTAATTTTTGACTTATTTATTGACTTTAAATAAATTGTGGAAGAGGATTAACCAACAAATGATCTTTTTAAAGATTTTAGCTAAAAATATCTTTGAGTGGATCGATCATTGATTTTATATAAAATAATTTTTTTGGCTTTTTTAGAGGGGGAATTTTAATTTGGAGGAAGGAAAGGTATTAGAAGAGAGAAAAGTTTTGAATTATACCAATAATGGGATCCCCCTATTATGTACCCCATCGGGCCGAATTTTGCCGACGTAAGAGAGGAATTGACGTTTGAGGGAGGGAATAGAGACGTTAAAGAGAGTTTCTCCATATTTTAGCTATACTTTTTTTGGAAATATTTTAAGCTAATCGATGAGCTGCTAACAGGGACACTTTTTTTGCAAAGCCTCTCTCACATAAATATTTTTTTGGAATATCTACTAAATAAATATAAAAATTCATCTAAATAAATAGTATATTAGTACGATTTTATTTTTAAAAAATTTTAATTTTTTTTTTCTCGTTTACTTAATAATTTTTTTATTCAATAAAAATTTCCAATATTTTTTTAAAATTAATTTATTAAAAATTAAAAAAAATTTTTTTTAATTTTTCGCAACTTCTAATAAATAAAAAATATATTTAAAATAATTTATTTAAATTTATTTAAAAACGTCATCATTAAAAAATTTGTATTTTAAATTAATATTTCCTCCCATTATTTTATAATTAATTAACTTTTAATTTTCTTTCAATTTTCTTTCCTCTCAAGTTCAAAATTAAAAATCAGATGTTCCCAAAAAATTTTTAATTTACTTTTGTTTTTTTTAATCGCAAACAATTTACTGTAAAATCTCACTCCTTTCGGTTTTTAGAGGTGGTATATTAGAGAGATTTTAAGAGACCGGGAAGGAGGAAAATTCTTGGAATTTTATGAGCATTTTCTGAGGTGTTACTTACCTCCTACTCATTTTCTTATAATTTTTTGAAGTAAAAAATGATACTTAATATCCTTCATCTCCTAATAAATCTCCAACAAACCAGCTTAAATATAAAAATTCTAAAGAATATTTTTAAAATAAATTTCTTTTTATTATTCCTCTTTATATTTTTTAAAACTCCCTCAACCTTTCAGAGAATTAACAAAAATTATTTTTAAATTATTCAATGGGTCCAAAAATGGCAGATGAAGAAATATTAAAATTTAACTTAAACAAAAATGAAAGAAATATCGAGGAGGAGGAGGAAGTCAGGCCTATTATAGTTAATTTTGAAGGGGGAGGATGTGAAGAAGGAGGGAGTGATGATGAAGAAGAGGATGAGGACGTTAACAGAGATTATAAAAATATAAGTAGTAATAGCAGCATTGAAGCTCCTTCTACTAATGTAGTAGATTGTTATACTTCAGCTTTAAATAATTTAGTGAGGGATAATGAAGAGAATAATGAAGGGAATAATAGTAGACATTATTTTGGGAATTATACTCGTTATTTGGTAAGGGTTTTTTTGAAAGAATTAAAAGAGAATTGGGGAGGAGATCCTCTTCAAAGTCAGGCATCAGTTACTCTAATCACTTATAGAACAAGTCCTATTAAGAGGGAAAGGTAACAATAATCGTAGACCTAAATTGAGTTTTCTAGGTCTACGGCCCCTTTAATCCCTCCATATCCCTCCATATTATAAAGAAAAAGTAAAAATTGAGTGATAAGACTGGGTAGGTGTTTTGGGTCAGTAGGTCTTTAGGGTGTAGATATTTTGGGGTGGACTCGTTCTAGCAATTAAAAACACAACCCTCACAAAGCCTCTCTTTTTCAAGAAATTTTTAAGAAACCCTTATAAAAAAAATTAAAGGTAATGTTTATCACAACAATGTGTTTATCAATGTCAATGGCCAATTCTTTGGCTTTAAACTTTACAGTAATATGCATGCACAAAGACAGTATAATAAACAGTAACCTAACTACAGGCGAAGATTCAACACAAAAAGGTAAAAATTCATTCCCCATAATGACAATTTGTCCAATTTTGCCTTAAGTGGCATTTTGTAAAATTACATAATGTCGGGTTAGGGAGGAAATAGAGAAAGGAAAAGGGAATAAAAAGAGAGAGAAAAAGGAAAGAAAAATGTGCTTGCAAGAGATAAATAGAAAAGAAAATAGTGAAATACTTTGTAGCATTTAAGGGCGATAGTTATAAACTATCTAAAAGTATTTAAAATTAAAATAAAAGTATTGTTGAAAGGAAACATTAAACGTTACCTTTTATATCGCGGGCCTTGAGATGAAGACCTAGCGTTTACATTTTTTGGAGTCTCACGGGAGTGAGATTAATAAATGGATTTGGTGAAAAATACATGGAGTAAAAAACAAGTTAAATTGGGGTGCGAAAAGTTTCGAGATTTTAAGAGAAAATTTGTGAGAGAGTACTGGATGAATTTAGAAATTTAAAAATATTTGGAATAAAAATTTTAAAATGAGGCAAATTACCTAAATTAAAAGTTGGGATTTTCTAAATTACTTTTAAAAACTTTCCCCAGTTTCTCGTCCAATGTTCAACAGCGCTGAACAAGCACTCCTCTTCTCGTCTGTCCCTGTTGGAACTTTATTGGGAACATTGCCTATTACACCTTTAACTTCTCGTTTTGGAATGAGGTTTTTTCAAGGAAGAAAAATTTTTTTGAAACATTTTTTTAATAGAAAAACATTTGTTTTCTACGGGTTAATTTCAAGTTTTGCAACTTTATTTACTCCACTTGCTGTTAAATTAGATTTTGGATTTTTATTAATTATGCGTGTATTACAGGTGGTTAAAAATTTTAATTGGTCTTTAAAAAAATAATTTTTTAGGGTATTGCTGTCTCTATATGTTTTCCAGCTAGTGGTGAATATTTTTTAAATTCCTATTAAATAGTCGCTTATATAGAGAGTTAAAATAACGATAATTCTATTGGCGACTTTTCTCTCTATAATTAATATTGAATCCAGAAGGTCGTTACTGGAGCTTCAGTTATAAACTCTCACTATAAGAGACTTTCTCCTCTTGTCTCTAATAACGAGAGTTGACTATATAGAGGATATATTTAACGTTTAATTAAAGGTTCAATAATCGCTGATTGGAGCCCTCTTCGAACTGCAGGCACTTTTATTGCTTTTCTCTCCTGCCATATTCAATTTGGCCCTATTTTAACTATGCCGTTGGCTGGGAAATTGTGTGAATCGAGTTGGGGATGGCCAGCTGTCTACCATTTGCAGGCAATGCGGCGTAACTTTTTATTTTATTTTTAATTATAAATCAGCAGATATTTTATTTATTAGTAGACCTCTATTTAATGTACACTTATAGTGGACTCTCGATATAATGGATTCCCTATATAGTGGACATTTTTAGAGATTTATTTTTACTTATGCATAAGACTCCCTCTGTTAAATCAACACCCTTCTTTGAAAGGAGTCGTTATTAATGGGTGTATATAAAATGGAGGTCTACCTGTATTAAAAAATTAACAAAAAAACCTTTTCAGTCAATGCTAACAGCCCTTGTTTTTGGAGCATTCTTCACTTTCTACAGAGACTCCCCACGAATACACAGAAATGTTTCGCGCAAAGAACTTTGTAAAATAGAAAAAGGAAAGCCCCCATCAGAGGCCGGGCCAGTTGCTCGTAATGGGGAAATCCCATATGCTGCTATGGTAGTTAAAAAATCTTTTTTAACTTCAACTTTCTAATTTTTTAAAAAGTTTCGTGATCCAGCAGTCTGGGCAATTTTCTTTTGTGCTATGGGATCTACTTTTGGTTTTCACATTTTTATGCAATATGGGCCTGTTTATTTAAATCAAGTAATTTTTTTGAAATTTTTTTTTCAAAAAAAATTTTCTTTAACAGATTATTAAATTTGACGTTCAACGCACAGGATTTGCAATGGCACTTCCTTGTATTTTATCTGTACTTGTTAAACTTGTTGTTGGTTCACTTAGCGATAGGGCTAGGTTGGAAATTATTTTAAGAAAATAATTTTTTATTATAAAATTGAACTATACTATAGTCGAAGATTAGCTCAAAATCAAGTCAGAAATATAGTTAGAAATTATTTTTAAAATGAATATTCAAAGAGTTACAAATGTAACAAAAGTAAAAGATTGACTCAAAAAATTATTATAAATGTTAAATTGATTTGAGGGGAATTACAAGGAAAGGGCGTTAATATACTGACTTGACTGCGAATCAGACCTGTGCATGGACACGGCTTTTGGTATCCGTATCCGGATATTTACGGCGGATACAGGCGGATATCCACAGGCCTCTTGATATTATTTGTATCCGTACGATGCACAACATATTTAATTATAAACTTTAAATTTCAAATTTTCCCAGTTGTCTATCAGAACGTTCCCGCGTTTTACTATTTGCTTCACTTTCACAATTTTTAGTAGCTATTTGTTTTTGTACATTAGCATTATTACCTCAAAACTCCCCGCCTATTCTTTTCCAATGTTTCTTTACTACTGTGCCTGTTGTTTGTGGGCTTAATTGTGCTGGGCTTGGGAAGAGTACACAATTGGTGAGAAGAAAAATTTTTTAGAGATTTTCAAAATATTTAAGCTTTTAAATGGGGGAAATTTCTAAAAGTTTCAGAATTTTGTTTGAAAATCTAAAAAATTTGAAAAAAAATTCTGAACAAAAATCTTCAAAAGTAATTTAAAAATGTTGATTTTTAAATGGATTTTTATCATAATCTTTGAAATATGTATAAAAAAATTCTGAAATTTCTGAAAGGAGATTAGATAAAACTATGAAAAATATTCTTATGTTATATCAGGTTTAAAAAAATTATTTTTGAGAATTTTGGAAGAATATTGCCTTTTTTGAAGTCCACAAGACAGATTTCTTCCTTTTTCAAGAAAAGTTCAAAAAGGGGGCAAATGCTCCCAAATGAGGCAAAAGGGGATTTTAGGGATTTTCGAAGTCCATTTCCTCACCACTTCTCCAACTCTTCTTCACTTTCTTTTTAAAAATCAAAAGAATTGATTTTAAAATTTATTTTCTTTCACAGATTTCTCGTCAATTCGCTCATGTCGTCACTTCATTTAGCGTTTTTGCCTGTTCTTCAATAATTATTTTAATTCCAATTTTGGTTAGCTTTTTAGCTCCAGATAACCGTCCAGAACAAGTAAATTCCCCTCCAAAAAATTTTTTTCTAAAAAGAAAATTTTTTCTCTAGTGGACTAGAATATTCATTATTGTTGCTGTTGTAGTAGTTTGTTGTGTTGTATTTTTTGATTGTACAGCAGAAGCATCTCCTAGACCGTGGACTTTTACAAAAAAGCAGAAAATATCAGAATATAAAAATATTTCAATAAATAATATTGAAAAACAAAAATTAAAAGAAAAAATTGGAGAAGAAAATCAAAATGAAGTGAAAAAAGATTTTAAATAATAACAATGAAATACATAAACAATTGCAAAATATTTTTTTAAAAATTTTAATTTTCTTTTTTCTTTTTCCCAAAAATTTTCTTTTTACTTTGATTTTGTTAAATTAATTAGAATTAAAATTAAAAAAAAACTGGAGAATAATTCTTAATTTTAAAAAGTTCTCATCCACAATAAATACTTTCAACAAGCTATAATAAAATTCTTTTTCCTACTGGAAATATCAAGTCTGGATCACTTATGCAACAAAAAAGTCATAACCCAATAAGGACATATTAGGGGTCTAGCCGACCTTATTCCCGAGGGAATTTAAAAAAAAATAAAAAATGTCGACTAGAACCTGGTACACAAATTACTATTTGGGGTCTTCACATTTAATAGATTTTAACTTTTTAATGGGTGAACAGACCTAACGCATCTAGTAGGCAAAATACAGCTTATCAAGGCTTTCGAATGGTATAAGACCATTTGGATGGGATCAGGCATTGTTACAGTCGTCAAAGTTGGCTGACACTCAACCGGCCACACTCAACCAGCCTTGCTCAATTTTAAAAAGTACAGTATTCGATTTTGGCGTTTTGTATTTTTATTCCCTCTATTTTTCTATTTGAGTATTCCGGTAGGGGACCATTGTGTACCGGCCGGTTGTGTACCTGGCCATATTTTGGGCCATAACTTTTTTGATTCTTAATTGATTTAAATGATTAATATATCAATCGAAAGCCCTTGTTGTGAGGATTATTTTCGCCAACAGGATTGATTTGATTAGATCATGTTACAAAAAGTTACAGCCCGATAAAGATCAAAATCACGATTGCGCGCATTTATCTGGCTGTAACTTTTTGTAGCATGATCTGATCAAATCAGTTCTGTTAACGAAAATAATCCTCACATCTAGGGCTTTCGATTGATATATTAATCATTTAAATCAATTAAGAATCAAAAAAGTTATGGCCCAAAATATGGCCAGGTACACAACCGGCCGGTACTCAATGGTCCTGTTCCGGAGTATTCATTGATTATTAATCTTTATTTTTTGGCTTGTTTTTGGTTCTGTGATTATTTGTTAAATTTTTTAATTAAAGACATTTATTATAAAATTTTATTTATTTAAAATGCCTGCAGCGTTCTTTGAAAATTCTGAGCCTACAACAACCGTCAACGGTGGATTGGTTATTAAACGAATGTCTAGGTAGTGTTTTCTAAAACTAAAAAATCTAAATATCCGATACAAACCAATAAATTTAAAATTGCTAGGCGATAAGATGAAGCCTAAATTTCCGATAAATAACCACAAAGAGCTTCTTTTGGCACCCTTGTTTAATTATAAAAGTAATTTTGGGAAGAGAAGGGTGTATACAATTTCTCATTGAATTTTTTAGATTGAGAATCGACGATGTTCATTATAATTTGTTACAACACAAGTTTGACATGGTTCAATTGCGCAAGAATATTGACCCGTCAATTTTTGAACATGCGGCGGTTTTTTAAATAAAATCCTCCCTTCTATTTTTCAAATTTTAGACGGTTAAGGTTGCGCTTGACACAAAATATCCTGAGGGAATGCATAAATACGCTGACAAATACAGGGCTTATAATCAAATTACGCTCATTTTTGACACGGTTTTTTTTGTTTATTTTAAATTTTCAAATTTAAAATTTTAGCTTAGTCAACTGCGCAACAGTGATGGGCCTCACTCAATCTTTCCTTTGACTTTGCCCAATGGAAATGCTACTCCAATGCCTGTATATCAAGTCCAGCTGAGCCAAGAGTTTTGTGACCGTTTCACTGTGCCGAATTATGGAACTATTAAACTGGAGAAGGCAGTAAAGGCTGTAGGTGTTCCTTCCAATGAATATCGAGTAATTTTTAATAATTTTCATCGGTAATTTTGGAACCGTTTCTCAAACGAAATTCCTCTAACATGGAATTTGCTTAAGATTTTTGCGTCTTCGGTGCCAAAAATGTGGCGCAGAAAAAAGTTTCCTCCCTTGGCCCCACCCCAAAAAATCCTGGTTACGGGCTCATGTCTATGTCTAGCAATTTATTTTTTAGTGCCGAATTCTGCATTATGATGAAACTTCTCGCATTGTTCGTTTCTCTCCATTTACGGTACAAAGATTGGACGATTGCAAGGTTAACTTTACTAATCTTTTAAAATTCCTTTAAAAATATTTTTTATTAAGTATCTTGTTCGTTTTGAACCTTCTCGCTTCGTTTATAATGCTCGCGATTACATTCTTTCAAATATTTATCGTCTTCAAAGGGCAGTTAGTTTTCTGATTTTTCCGCAACCTTTTGACGATGATAGGGTAATTTAAATAAAATTATTTTTCAAATATTTCTTTAATTTTAAAGCTTCCTTTGGATCGTTACATTGAGCAACGCGATGTTATGATTAAAAATATTCGGTTTTCGTCTAATTCCTTCAATCAAGAACAGCGTAATGCAATTTTTGCTATTTTGATGGGCCGACATATTAAGGTTTTTTTGTACATTTTCTTTAAAATTTAAAATTATTTTCTTTAAAGATAAATAATAAGAGTGGGACGCTTCTTCCTTATATTATTCATGGACCACCAGGTTCACTCTCTTTGGGTCTGTAGTTTTAAAAAATAATTTTAGGAACAGGGAAGACTACAGTTTTGGTTGAAGCGGTGCGATTGTTATTGGAACAAAAAGATTACGACACAAGAATTCTTGTTTGCACGCCGTCAAACACAGCTGCTGATTTGTTTGCCACAGAGTTGCTAGAAACTGCAAAAATTGATCCGGAATTGGTATTTCGACTTTATGCATTGATGGTGCCTGTAGAAGATTTGAAGGAGTCATTGAAGCCGATAACTTACACAAAGTAAGTTTACTTGAAGCTTTCAGGGTTTTTAGGGTTCATGTCTTTTGTGAATTCTGTGTTCTATTGCTTGATTCGATTTTACTTTAATTATTAATTTTTTAAATTTAAGGACACCTGATGGATTTTCTGATATTGAAATGTTTGCTATTCACCCCGCTGAGAGATTGCTCAAGTTCAAAGTGATTGTCTGTACAATGATGGCTTCTACTTATTTAATGCTTGGCTATGTTTCATCAAAATTCTCGTTAGAATTTTTTGTTTTTTTTTAATTTTTATTTTTTTCTTTTAGGCATATTATAATTGATGAAGCTGGTCAGGCAAGTGAACTTGAAACTCTTGTTCCGATGGGTTTGTTTTTGTTTATTGTTTTTAGATTTATTTTTTATATTTCTAGTTGGAGTGATTGGAGAAAGGAACGATTGTAAAATCATTTTGGCTGGGGATCATAAACAACTTGGTCCCGTTGAAAATGTGGATTACTTTCGAAGGAATAAATTTAGTAAGAAATAATTTTGTTTGAATCTTATTTTAATTTTTTTAGATAATTCTTTAATTGAACGACTTCAAACTGTTGAATGCTACAAAGATGATGAGTGAGTTTTTTTAATTAAATATTTTGTCAAATTTCCTTTTCAGACGTATTATGACTTTTCTTCGTAAGAATTATCGCTCACATGAGGCAATAATTAAAGTGCCTTCACGTCTTTGCTATAATAATTTATTGGTTGCCGCTGAGGATGCCTTACCACGAGATAAACTTGCTAATTGGGAAGGACTTCCAGCAAAGGTTTTTTAGGGAAAATTGCTGAGTTTAAAAAACTTTTTAAAGGGGTTTCCGTTGCTTTGGCACCATATTGACTCCCCAGAAAAATGTGAAGATAAAGGGACTTCATATATGAATTTTGGTGAATTGGAATTGGTTCTTGTTTATGTGAAGAGAATTATCAATGAATTAAATGTAAAACCTGTTGATATTGGAATAATTAGTCCATACACATATCAGGTTGACTTAAAAAATATTTTTTAAATTTTTATTTCAATAATTTTAAGGCTCGTAGACTTCGTCATTCATTAATGGGTGACTTTGCTGATATTACTGTGGACACTGTTGAACGTTTTCAAGGGTCACAACGCCGTGTTATTATTGGTTTTTATAATTATTCTTTCCTTCAATAAATATTTTATTTTTTTAGTTACTACTGTTCGTAGCAACCCAGCTGAAAAACTTGGGTTTATGTACTCGAAAAAGGTTTATTTTTAAATTGAAGTATATTTTTAAAAAATTTTTTAATTTTAGCGTTTCAATACAACAGTTGCCCGTGCTGAGGAATTGTTGGTGATTGTTGGAAATGCAAAAATTATGACTAAAGTTTCTTGTTGGGGAAGGTAATTTTGAAATAAAATTTTTAAAAATATTTTTATAAAATAATTTTGTAGTATGTACGAACATTGTCATCAAAATAATGCCGTTATTGGAGTTCCAGAAGAATTAAAGAAAGAAATTTTGGTTAATATTGAAATTATGAAGTCAAAAAATATTGAAGATGATGAAGAATTGGAACCGCAAAAGCCTACTAATTGGAGTGAACCAAAGAAATTTACAACAAATGAATTAAAAGAAAGACATGTTGATGTCTCTAGCTCTTCTGGTGATGAAGCAGATGAATATAGTACAACGGACAGTTCTTCATCTGATTCAGAATATGAAGAAGAGGAAGTTGAAGAATCTGAAGTAAATGAAGATGACGAATTTGCTTCTATTGATGATGGTTCTGTTGGTCGTGGGGAAGGAGGGAAAATTCGAAAGAAGGCTTCAGATGATGAAGAAGAGGAAGGAGGAGGGGAAGAAATTGTTGAGACAAATTTTGTTATGAATGGAGAAGGGGAGGAGGATGCAGTTCAGGATGTTTTGAATAATTGCGTCACTACAATTGTGGATGAAAATACATAAATTTAAATTGTTATAAGAGTTTAAGAGATATTTATTTTGTTAAGAGAGTTTTAAGTTATATTTATGATTTTTACAAGTATCCCCTTTAAATATATTTTTGAAAATCCCTAATTTAAATAGAGAATATATTTTTAAATAGTGTTTGGCAAATTTTAGTGTTTTTGTTGATATTTAAGATAATTTTAGAAAAGAATCTCGCAAACTTGTGCCGAATACTATTTTTGAATGTGCAGATTTTTAAATTGAAATCTTCAAAGAATTTTTTTAAATTTTTTTAAAAATTTGCACATACAAAAATACATTCCAAATACAATGACCACACCCCATTGTTTTTATTTATTGAAGAGAAATTGTTTTTGTTTGTTGTGAAATGAATATTTATTTTTCTTAGTTATAAATTTGTTTAGACTTGAAATTTTCAAAATTATTTTAGAAAGTCTGGGGATAAGTATTGATAATTGGGAGAGAATAAAATCAATTATTTATTCAAAGCTCAAAAACTACAAATATAAAATATAATGAAATAATATAAACATTTTGGGGAGTTATGTTTAATATAGAATGTATATTATACATATGTCGATAACTAAGAGAACATTTTTGGTTAAGTTGAAATTACTGGCACGCGGAGGAAATTAGCTACTATGTAGAACTGCTACTAACTTTTTATAAAAAATTAATTAAATTTTTAAATTAAAATTTTAGTGCCGTTTTTTGATTTTATTTGGAAATGGCGTCTCAAGGATATACATAAATGTAAACCCATTTTTTATAAAAAAATTAATTAAATTTTGAAATCAAAAATTTTTTTAATCATAACAGAACTGCAAAACAAGGTGAAGAAACTTCATGAGGAAGTTTTTGAGCTTAAAAAGGGAAAGCAGCCACCTAAGTGCACGACTCCGAAGACTCCTTCTCCAAAGAAGACTCCGTCTCCAAATAAATAAGAAAATTTTTTGATGATGTTACTAACAAAAAAATAAACTGATTCTTCTTTGGAGGAGTCTTCGGAGCCGTGCACTTAGGTGGCGGCTTTCCCTTATTAAGCTCAGCAACCTCCTCCTCAAATTTCTTCACCTTCTTTTGCAACTTTATGATTGTATTGCTGTTCTAAAAGAATGCTTTTTAATCTTTAAAGCGTTAAACAAAAATTAACTAACACTAACTGGCTTGAGTTACGAGGACTGTTGCTGTTGCGTTTCTCCAAAACATTGACTTTCCCCTCAAGTTTTTTTGGGGGGAAAGTCTTTCAGGACGCCAACAACATTAAGGAGAATGCGAACAAAATCAAACAACAGGCGGAGGAAATCAAAGGGCTCAAAACGAAAGTGTCTACTCTTGAGGGCAAAGTCAATGCATTGGAGAAGTGCAGCAGTCCGAGTCCGCGGAAGAAAAGCACTTCACCATCACCAAAGAAGTGAATGGGAAAATATTTTTTTGAAAATGATAAAATTTAGGTTGTTTTTTGAGTGAATTTAAATAAATTTGGGTGTTTTGTCAGTCTGCATAAATGGGTTAGCGGGAAAATTCAACGAAACTTCATCAAGATGAGTATCTAAAGTGTACGATCGGATGGAATGTTTAAGGCAACAATTATTAGCAAAAAGGAAATTACTGGATAGGATGCTGGACTAAATTTTTGCAAGGTTAAAAGAAACATTTAATACTAACAAAACACCCAAATTTATTTAAATTCACTCAAAAAACAACCTAAATTTTATCATTTTCAAAAAAATATTTTCCCATTCACTTCTTTGGTGATGGTGAAGTGCTTTTCTTCCGCGGACTCGGACTGCTGCACTTCTCCAATGCATTGACTTTGCCCTCAAGAGTAGACACTTTCGTTTTGAGCCCTTTGATTTCCTCCGCCTGTTGTTTGATTTTGTTCGCATTCTCCTTAATGTTGTTGGCGTCCTGAAAGACTTTCCCCCCAAAAAAACTTGAGGGGAAAGTCAATGTTTTGGAGAAACGCAACAGCAACAGTCCTCGTAACTCAAGCCAGTTAGTGTTAGTTAATTTTTGTTTAACGCTTTAAAGATTAAAAAGCATTCTTTTAGGACAGCAATACAATCATAAAGTTGCAAAAGAAGGTGAAGAAATTTGAGGAGGAGGTTGCTGAGCTTAAGAAGGGAAAGCCGCCACCTAAGTGCACGGCGCCGAAGACTCCTCCAAAGAAGAATCAAAGTTTTATTTTTTTGTTAGTAACACCATCAAAAAATTTTCTTCTTATTTATTTGGAGACGGAGTCTTCTTTGGAGAAGGAGTCTTCGGAGTCGTGCACTTAGGTGGCTGCTTTCCCTTTTAAGCTCAAAAACTTCCTCATGAAGTTTCTTCACCTTGTTTTGCAGTTCTGTTAGGATTAAAAAAATTTTTGATTTCAAAATTTAATTAATTTTTTTTATAAAAAATGAGTTTACATTTATGTATATCCTTGAGACGCCATTTCCAAATAAAATCAAAAAACGGCACTAAAATTTTAATTTAAAAATTTAATTGTTTTATAGAGTCTACAGTTATATCCTAAAACCAACGAACAAACTATTACAGGCACTATTACCAAGCCAGATTAGCCTAGCATCAGGGCTGTGCGCCAAAATTTTCGCGTGGCGCGCCAAACGCCAATTTTTCAAATTTTAAAAACACGCCAAACGCCAAACGCCAAAAATCGGCCAAAATCAACGCCAAAACGCCAAACGCCAAAATTTTTAGAGTCTATAAAGACTTAAAAACCACTGTTCGTCTCATTTTAGCGCCGCAGGCGAAATTTTTTTAATTTTCAAGATTACCAGAAGCCAGAATTCATCCTTTTTTTACCGCCGGAGTGAAATTTTTGAGAATTTTGGAGGCAAAAAAGCCGAAATTGATCCTTTAAAAAATTTTAAAAAATAAGAAATTCATAGAACTCTTTGAGATTAAGGTGGATATGAAGGGATAAAGGGAGTTATGAGTATAACAGAGGTCATGAAGAGAGTAAACGATTGGCGGGACTAGTTTTTTTTCTACCTTCTATTAGTTTGAGATAAGGGCTTCCTCCTTTAAGCGCCGCAGGCAAAAATTTTGAAAATTTTGTAAGTCCAAGTATTAGATTTCTTCATTTTTATGCGCCACAGGCGAAAATTTGAGAATTTTGGATGACTGTATGCAGAAAAATTTCCTTTTTCGATCATCCCTTTCTCCATTTATTTAAAAAAAATTCCATCATTAGGGGTGTATATTTTTGGCGTTTGGCGCGCCAAAATCGGAAAATCACGCCAAACGCAAAACGCCAAAAATCGGCCAAAATTAACGCCAAAACGCCATGACGCACAGCCCTGCCTAGCATTAATTTTTAAACCGAATCCGACCAGGTCGAATTCGGATCCTCTCATATTTTCGGATTCATGGTAATCGATTACCTACTAGGAAAATATCGAACATTTTTTGCTCATTTTCTCTGCGAGAATAATTTGAACTTCACCTATTTTTGTTACATTTAAATTTTCAGAACTCGGTTTAACTTAATATATTCATTTCATACATCTTCTGGACATCTAACGAGCCAACGCCCCTATCAAAGCAGAACACATTTCAAAGAATTGCATTGTCTGCGACTGGCGAGTCTCTGGTGCCATCTCGTTTGGACTTGGTACTTGCGCAGGAGGCTGACCAACCTATAAAGAATTTAAAGTTATAAAAAATAAATTAAAAATACTTCGATAAGCATAGGCAAAGACTGAGCTCTATTAGTCCTCATTGAAGGTCGAACAGGTGTGGAGACAGAAGCATGTCGAGAAGAGCCAGCACTTCCATCATAACCAAAGATAGCTTCAAAAAATTTTTAAATTAAAATAAAATTAAAAAATCCCTTACATTCATCATCAACCAAATTCTTAAAGTCAAGCAAGTAGCTACGTTGATCTACTTGATAAAGTTGAAGACTCATCTTTGGCAACATCTTTTAGGAAAAATCAATTAGAAATTTTTTAAATTTGTTTTTACCATTTCTTGATTCTCATCTTTTGGTCGTCGTCGAACAACAACGTGATAGGCATTAAGCATTTTCCATTCAAAATCTAAGAATTTCATTGCACGGAAGACTTCATACATTATATCATCTAAAATAGTTAAATGAAGCAAAAAATTCCCCGTAGTATTTTAAAACTGGCTTAATCATCTTCCAAGCGCTGAACCCGACCCAGAAAATAACAAAAAGAAGAAACTTTAACTTTAGATAACTTCCTAGTCTCAATAATTAAAAAATAATTTTTAGAAATAATACCAGGTCGGCTTTGTGAACGAATACCCAAATGCCATTTTGCTCTTTTCATATGAGGCGATTTTTGAACAGGTTGCTGTTGTTGTTGTTGACTTGCAGAAGTATCAGATGTATGACCAAGTGTTGGAGTTATTTTACCAGCATTTTGCATACGTTCAGGATGTCTTTGAGGTAATTGATCAGATTGATGGAGACGAGCAGTTGGTTGAATATTATAAAATTCTTCTACTGATAACTTTGCAGCTAAAAATTTTTAAAGAAAATTGATAGGAATTGAAATTTTTTAGATTAATCGAAAATATAAGGATAAGGGATAAATCCTTAAATATTGGAATTTAAAAGAAATAGAACCAATATGGGTCTTTCAAGAAAAATAAAAAATTCTAAATTCATACTTTCATCAGCAATCCGTTTGTTATCCACAATTAGACTATAAGCAATACTTAAATGATGGTGAGGGTCATCTGACAACAAAGCAGAGGTTACGTCTTTTAAGGAAAAAAATGTTTTTAATTTAAATTTAACCTCTAAACATACCATCTTCGCTAACATTATAACGATAACAAACTTCACTAACAGCATCAATATCTACAATGCTAGCTTCACTTTCATTAATTGGCGGGAATAAATAAGCAGGTAAATCTATACGAAACCATTCATGATTAATTGCATCTTTAATTGTTGCTCTCTAAAATAAATAGAAAAAAGAAATTAAACCGAACGGGATGGAAATTTAATCAGAAAAAATCTTTAAAAAAGAATAAAACAAAAAATACAATCAACTGAAAAAGCCAAATTCTCCAGAAAAAGAAAATTGAAAAACAATTTTTTCTGTCCGATTTCAGTTTATATTAGGGTTTCACCGGAAGTTCCGGTTCCGGTTCCGGAAAGTTCCGGTGTTTTTTTGGTTCCGGTTCCGGTTCCGGGAACCGGAACTCAAATTGGTTCCGGTTCCGGTTCCGGCTCCGGTTTTCAAATCGGTTCCGGGCAAACCGGAACTTTTTTACACCCCTAAAGATTGATTTTTTCAAAAATATGGGTTGGCCTTCCACGGCTGGCCTTGCAATATTCTCAAAATTTTCGCCTGCGGCGCCAGAGAAAGAAGAAATCTAGCTCCGTGTCCTCACAAATTCTCAAAATTTTTGCCTGCGGCGCCAGTAAAGGAAGAAATCTGGCTTCTTGTTCCTTCTAAATTGTCAAAATTTTCGCCTGCGGCGCTGTAAAATGAAGTTGAATGGTATATCGTAGGATGTGGATGGATGAAGGTGATTTTAGTTAAATCATGTATCCCAAAGAGTCATAGGTAATATCTAGGATTTGGGTATGATATTGAGGGATTGTGCTGTGCAAGGTAGATATATTAGGGATGAGATAGCTGGGGATTTGGCTTCCCAAAACTTGGCATTTCTCACTTGGCCTTCCGAAATTCACGAAATTTTCGCCTGCGGCGCTAAAAAGGAAGGAAGAATAGGTTATTTTACGGAATTTGCATGGATTAATGGGATTTGGATGATATTGGGTGATTTCGTGTAAAATTTATATAGATGATTAGATATCTAGAGATCTGGTGGGATGAGGATAACTCAAAGAAATTCGGGGATCAAAGGGGATATCATATAATTGGTGTGGTATCGGGCATATCAGGAGATTTGGGTAGTTCGGTTCGGTTTTACGGTTCGGTTTTGGTTAACCGAAAGTGTTAGTCGTTTCGGTTAACAGAATAATTTGGTGAAACCGACAACCCAATTTTAAAATCAAATTTCTTTTAATTTTTTTTAAATTTTTTAATTTGCTAGCAAATTTTTTTAAAGTTCCGGTTCCGGTTCCGGCCCGGAACTTAGAAAAGTTCCGGTTCCGGTTCCGGGAACCGGAACTCAAATTGGATCCGGTTCCGGTTCCGGTCAAAATTTCGGTTCCGGTGAAACCCTAGTTTATATACACCAAATTTTGTCTTATAATTTTATGTTCAAGAATTTAGATGTTCCCAAGGGAAAATTTCATAAAAATTATTACTTTCATAGGATCCACTTGTAACATATGTAGAAGAAGATTTACAACGGTTTTCTCGAGATAGTCGGGGATTGGGAAAATACCAGCTAAAGAAATAAATTTTTAACAAATTTTAAAAATTGAAAAATACATTTAATTTTCCTAAAAAGTGTCGGAACATGTTCATCGTCAAAAGGCAATGTTCCACAAAGAAGCGCATATAAAATAACTCCACAAGACCAAACATCAACTTCCGGGCCAGCATATAATTTTCCACTGATTACTTCTGGTGCTGCATAGTTAGGTGAGCCACAAGAAGTTCTCAAAAAATCTCCATCAGTCATAATATTAGAAAGTCCAAAATCAGCAATTTTCACATTATTTCGCTCATCCAAAAGTAAATTTTCTAAAAATACATACATATGTATTTAGGTAATTTAATGGAAATAAGCAAAAAACCTGGCTTTAAATCACGATGAACCACCATCTGAATAAAAAAATTTAAATAAAATTTCGAAAAATTTAATTTACGTGGCGGTGACAATAATCTACTCCAGACATCTTAAATTATAAAATTAGGAAAATAAATTAAATTTTAAAATTACAATTTGTTGAAAGAATCGTCTTGCTTCATGCGTTCTAAGCTGAAAAAATAAAGGTTTTAAAATTACTTGGATAAATTGATAAGGAATTCTTAGATTTATGACTAGATTTTTTCGACAGTTTACCTCTAAACTATCTTTACAACTATAAATAGAATAAATCAAAAAGGCAGACAAGTAGTTTGAGAGAAAAGTCAAAAGGTCCAAATATTATTTATAGAATAGAAATAACCAAAGGCGTAGACCAGGGGTCATTTTCAGCCCCCAGGTATGACCATGGAAATAACTAGTGAAAAACCAGAAAAAATTTTACAAAGTATAAAAACGTACTCTCCCATGCTTAACAATATAGTCAAAAAGTTCACCACCAGAAACGTACTCCATAACCATAAAAATATCTTTAAAAATAAAAGAAAAATTAAACATAAATTTATAAAGAATAACCTGTAGGAGTGCTAATTACTTGATAACTAAAATAAAAAAATTTGGATTATAAAAATAAACTCTATTTACAGTTTTATAATGTGAGGATGGCGAAACAGCGAAAGATTTTGTATTTCACGTCGAATTTTGCCAACAACGTCAAGAGTCATAATTTTTTGGCGGTTGAGAATTTTAACAGCAACTTTATATCCAGTCGCTTCATGAATTCCAACTAAAATAATTTTATTCAAGAATAAATGAAAGGGTTTTTGACCGAAGTTGAAAAAAAACAAAAAAATAAAATCGTAAAAGAAACCTTTAACTTTTCCAAAAGTGCCAACACCAAGAGTTTCCTTCAAAATATAGTTTCCAATTTTTATCTGGGCTTTAGCTTCACGATCTGCTTTGCTCAATTCAACAGAAGCCATTCTTCTGTAAATCTATTAAAGTGTTAAATTAAACTCCAAAAAGGTAAACAAACTAAAAATAATAGTTCAAAACAACAACTCAAATAATTTTAACAAATTTATTCAATCGCATATAACATGATTTTTTTAACAATTAAAACTGTGATTGAATGTTTTCTTTCCCTTATATTTTCTCACTTATGATGCTTTCTCATCTCAACAAGGATTCGTTGAATCTCATCACGCTTTCTCTTTGCACGGACATGTTGCCCAATTCGCTTCTTCAAAAACTTCAAAGCCTTCTTGTCCTTACTGATACGAAGCAATTCCATAGTCCGACGCTCATAAGGTGAAAAACCAACAACCTAAAGTTTACTGTTAGATGCTTCAAAAGATTTCGAGGAACAGGTCTTTCAAATCGAAAGAGCAAGGCCCCCAACAAAAAATTATAACTCAAAATACCTCGCGAACAACTTCACGAACAATTCGAGTCTTCTTCGTAATGCGTCCTTTTTTACGAGATTGACGTGGCTTGCGAACATTTTTAGTCACAGGATGACCACGATCTAAACCAACAGCAAGACCCTCAATAGCTGGATGTTGTAACTTTGTCATTACTAAATTTCTAAAATTTTAATAAAGTTTACAATGAAATAATAATTAAATATTTTGTCCAATAACAATAAATCATGCAGCAAGTAAATTGATTCAAAATATTTTTATTTGAAAAATATAAAAAAATAAACAAAAAATGTCATTATTTTTTAAATTAAACGGTTCAATCATCCAAGATTTTGATCATCCCCAGGCATTTGCACAACTTGGAATTGTTGTTGATCTCCACTTCCTGGTAATGTCATTATAATGGGTTGACCAGGACCGCAATTGAGAGGAATTGGTTGACCAATTTGTGTGGCTTGGATTATCTGTCCATTCTCAAGAGTCATTAGACATTCTGAAAGGGCTGGCATGGAACCATCCGTACACTATAATTAAAATTAAAGATATGATTTGAGACAATGTAAACCTGTAAAACATATTGAACATTTTCTTCTCTTTCGACGTCCGTCTGCTGATCGCTTGATTCCTCCTAAATAAAAAATAAAGTCCAAATACTAACCAAAGTTTAAAAAAGCAAAACCTTTTGCATATCGTCTCTCGGCAGAATATCAATTAAAAAATCAAACATTTCACTCTTTTCGGCACCAGCTGCCACATCAGCCTTTTGAATTGTTTTGCGTCGATTTTCTTGTGTATTTAGCCAAGAACGTAAAGTTAATTCTTCTATCTTTAATTTCAAAATTAATGGAATTAAAAGGAAGCAAACCACACAAAAATTTCTGCAGCTTTAGCAAGTAGAACAGGAGCCTCCGAACCTATCATCTAAAGTTTAAATTATTTGTATAAGAGAAGCGAAAAAAAACCTGTGTTTTAAGGCCTTCTTCGATTTTCATGATTTTCTAAAAAAATATTAATAGAATCAAAAACAAATCGTCTAAACCTTTATTCGAGCAATTGGCAATTCAGAATGCCTATTAACTTCTCGAAAATTAGTCTAAAAATCTGCACTTTACTAAATAAATGAGGAATTCCAAACCATAGTCATTCGATCGATTTTGCCCTGTTGTTTAGGCCAAAATTCTTCAAGATTCTTAGGAGGTGAATCAGCTCGCAAATTGTTGTTAAATTCGGCAGAATCCATTAGAAAACTGAAACTACTTGACAAAAAAAATCTTAACAAAATAAATTTTTAGCTTTCCTTCTCTAATTCTCAACAAAGACACACTATTTTCAAAATCACATTACTGTAATCTAAACGCCAAAATAAGTACTAATTTAAACGTCTTATTTCGTAAAGTTTTTCGTTTATTTTTTTTCACAATTTAGACTTTTTTTAGTAAAGTTTGTTAGTTTAAGAACTTTAAAAAATTATAAAATGGCTCTTCGTGTTCAATTTGAAGCTAGTAATGACGTCGGAGTATTTTGCAATCTTACAAATGCTTATTGTCTTGTTGGAATTGGATCTTCTGAAAACTTTTACAGGTTTTCTTAAACTTAATTCTGTGATAAATTTCTTTTATTCTTAGCGTTCTTGAAGCAGAATTGGCAGACCATATTCCAGTTATCCATTGCAGTATTGCCGGGATTAGGATAGTTGGCAGGGTGACAGTTGGTAATCGACATGGATTGCTTGTTCCAAATGCTACGACTGATCAAGAATTGCAGCATCTTCGTAATAGCCTTCCCGATTCTGTTAAGATTCGAAGGATCGACGAGCGTCTTTCTGCATTGGGGAATGTTATTTCTTGGTAGGAAAGCTTTTTAAGGAAAAATTAAATTTCATATACTTCCTTCTTTTGCTCTGACATGAGAAGGAAAAAGAGGGGTATACGAAATTCAATTTTACCTTTTTTAGGTTTCCAAAAAAAACTTTTTTCGATTTAAGTAATGATCACGTTGCAATTGTGCATGCTGAGATTAGCAAGGAAACTGAACAAGCTCTTGTTGATGTACTTGGAGTGGAAGTATTTCGGCTTAGTTTGGGCGAGAATGCTTTGGTAATTTATTTTAACAATATTTTTATTCAGAATTTAGGTAGGGTCGTATGCCTGTCTGACGTCAAACGGCGCGATGGTGGCAGCCAAAACACCACCTGAGGTTACTAGAGAGTTGTCTTCTTTGATTCAAGTGCCAGTTGTAGCAGGAACTGTTAATAGAGGGTTCGGTTTTATTGGTATTCTTTAATGTGTTCTATTTTCTAGATCTGAGTTAATTGGAGCAGGAATGTGTGTTAATGACTGGATTGCTTTTTGTGGCTTAGCAACAACCTCAGCAGAGCTTTCTGTGCTTGAGTCCATCTTCAAGCTTGGCGATAATGCACCTAGTGCAATTTCCAGTAATTTACGTGACACAATTATTGAATCTATGATCTGATTGTTGAATTATGGAATGTTTAAATTTTATATATTTATTTGAAATAGATCAAATAAAATATATCGCTGATTTAGTTTTATGGTCATAACTCTTCGATTTTGATAATTTTCATAGCATTCGAAAGTTCTCGTAATGTGGCATCTTTTTCATGATCGAACCGTTCTGTTCTAATACAAAAAGTTGCAGATGGAAAGCTGTTTAATATCGCTTATGATCAGTCCAATAATGAAAAAGATGTAGCATTTCGAGATCCTCGAATCATATTTACAAATTTGTAATATTAATCCGCAATTGCCTAAGAACCGCCATACTGAATCGGCGATACTTCCCTACTCGTGGAAAAGGGTAGGGGAGTATAAAATTTAAATAATCATTAATTCAACAATCAGATCAGATTCAATAATGTCACGCAAAAAATATCAAGTATTTTCTGGCTGGATATCATTATTTGGATTCATTTGGTTCGTTTACTAATTGCTAAAGTTGTGTAATCATCTTCATTGTCCTGTAAAACCAAGTAAAATCTGACCACCTCTTGTGGTGACGTCTTCGGAGATGGAGACTTGGTCTTCTGTGTCTTTGGCGATGGTGTTTTGTTTGGACGGTCCTGAGCTTTTGAGCTTGAGTTAAGGACAGCAACCTACATTAAAGAACGAGGTGAACACTCTGAAGGAGGAGGTGGCTAAACTCAAAAATGATCAGAAGGGTTCAAGCAAAACGCCGTCGCCAAAGACGCAGAAGACTACATCACCATCTCCAAAGACGCCTAAAACCAAATCGCCGTCCCCTAAGAAGCCATCTCCAAACAAATAATATGTGAAAATTTTTTTGATTTAGGAATAAAAAATTGAATTTTTGAATAAATAATTTGTTAAAATTATTTTTTTATAAAAAATTTGGTTTACATTAGTATTCACCTAACCAAAAACCGCAAATTTTTCAATTTGGTCTGAGAATTAACAACAAATTTTAAAATCAAAAATTCAATTTTTTATTCCTAAATCAAAAAAATTTTCCCATATTATTTGTTTGGAGATGGCTTCTTAGGGGACGGCGATTTGGTTTTAGGCGTCTTTGGAGATGGTGATGTAGTCTTCTGCGTCTTTGGCGACGGCGTTTTGCTTGAACCCTTCTGATCATTTTTGAGTTTAGCCACCTCCTCCTTCAGAGTGTTCACCTCATTCTTTAATGTAGGTTGCTGTCCTTAACTCAAGCTCAAAAGCTCAGGACCGTCCAAACAAAACACCATCGTCAAAGACAGAAGACAAAAAAAAATTACAGGACAATGAAGATGATTACACAACTTTAGCAATTAGTAAAACGAACCAAATGAATCCAAATAATGATATTCAGCCAGAAAATAGTTGATATTTTTTGTGTGGCATTATTGAATCTGATCTGATTGTTGAATTAATGATTATTTAAATTTTATATTCACTCGAGATTGATTTAATAAAATGATTTTGTTTGTTAAATTTGTTCATTTCTTTGTTGCTTTATGCATTTTATATTTCTAATAATTTTACTTTTCCTAAAATTATATTTTTTCAAGCATTTTGCTCCCATGATTTTTGCTAGGGAGCCTTATCTTTTACATCTGCTTGCGGGTAGTGAGACTATAACGGCTTTGGATGCGGCAAAAAGTTTACTTGACTCAGGATACAATGATCCTAATGAACGAGAACCGACTGATAATATTTCTCCTTTGCATGTGGCTGCGGCGTGGGATAATTTGGCTATGTGTCAATTGTTGATTCACTATGGAGCTGATAGTTTGTTATTTGAGAAGTTTAAATATATTTTATAGCTCTTAAAAATTATTAACGTAGATACTAAATATATTTTTAAGTAAACGCTCGCGACATTGATAAGCGCCGACCAGTGGATGTTGCTGATAAACAATGTAAACAATTTTTACTGCGTTTACACAAGAGGAGGAGAACAGATAAAAGCAAATTTCGCAAGGTCTTGTCTTATCTTTTTCGAGGAATTTGTGCAAGTTCATCAGCTGCAAATAAATCTGTACTTATTGACAGTCCTAGAAAGGACGTTGCGACGTCACGAAAATCTTGTATAGCTAATATTCACACAGACGACCAAAAGGACAAAAGAATAAAGGTTTTTCGTTTTTATATTTATGTGTAAAAACGTTTAATTTTCCTTTTAAGTATCCTACTACCATTTTTGTAAGACCGATGCCTTCAGCTCCTAGACGTACATCTAGTCTAATAAACGAGGAATTTCTTACTTCTGACAACACTGACGATGGGAGAGAGATCGAAAATAAAATAAATGAAGATGAAAATAAGCCCCAAGTAAATGAAAATGAGTTAAAAGAAAATGGTGAGAAAAGCCAAGAACAAGAAAACAAAGAAGACGAGGAAGAAATTGAAGAAGGATTTGAAGTTCTTGATCCCGCAGAAGAAGCTGCATTTAAAAAACAAATGGAGCAAGAAGAAGAGCTTTGTAAACAATTTTCTGCTTTAAAATTGGATGATTTGAAGGCGAGGTTGCGCTGTAAAAATTTTAAAACTGGGCCAATGGATGCGCGAAATAGAAAGGTTTATGAGGCAAAATTAGCGAAACTTGAGGTTAGGCCTTTAAAAGAAAATGGAGATCGAGTTTCTATAAGAAGTAAGAGAGCGAAATAATTTTATGTATTGTTTTATTTTCTCTCATAGATTACTGCCCTGTACTTCAAAAATTCATTTTAAATGTTGAACGTGGAAATTCTGGTGATAATCAAAAAATTGGACAAGCGGAGGAACTCATTTTACGAAATCACTTTACCCAATCTACTCCTAAACAAGAGGTAGAAATTTTTTCCATTTTTTAATTTGATTTTAAATTTTAGGTCTCCTTCTTTTGTTATTTACTTATTGATCCATCTAAATTGACGCAGTCTGAAAATTTGTCATTTCGTCAATTTATCTCCTCGATTTTTTACGTTGGAAAAGGAAAACGTTCTCGTCCATTGCAACATTTAATTCATGCAAGTAAATGCAGAAATTTTGCCAAAACAAGGCCTACTCAAGTATAAAAGATTTTTTGTTAAATTTATATTTTGTTTAATTTTTAAGAGAACAGAAAAATTAAAACGAATTTTGCAATTATGGGATCGTGGAGAAGGCGTTATTTCGATGCATTTATTTCATAACATACACTCTGCTGAAGCTTTTATTCGTGAAGGAGCGATGATCGAGGCAATAGGTTTTTTAATACTTAAATATTTTTATATTAAAAATTCATTTAAGGGACAAGTAATTTAACAAATATTGTTCGCGGCACTTTCCCAGAAATTGCTTCAAATTGGACAAGACAACAAATAACTGAATTTGGTTCTCTTCTTTTACATAAGGCTTTTGTTATTTTCTTAAATGAGCGATGCCGACCAATTTTTGAGGCTGATATTAACGAAATGGATGGACGTTGGTGATACTATTGGAAGCTTAAATGAATCGTTTCTATGAACAGGAAAACATTTCTTTTGCCAGTTTATCTCATCAATCTTTTTTCACTATTAATATATACATAGTAGTGTAATCATTAATTAAATTCTATTTTGTGCCTAATTATATATTTCAATCTGCTGCCATGCTTTATTTAAAAAGATTAAAATTTATTTATGATGGAATTTTTTTTTAAATTTTGGAAATGTTTATTAAAGACATTTAAATATTTTTGTTAATTTTTCTTTCTTTTAACCTTCCTTTGTAAGAATGTACACCGACAAATTTGCGTGGGATTCTGCCCGAAATTATAGAAATAAACAATTAGAAGTTGTTTCTGACAAAAATTCATCAAATGGTCAAAAACAACGTCGCGAGCTTGCTGATGCCCTTGCTGAAATAGTTCGAGATTCTGGCGTTTTGGGGGTTAAGAAGGAAGTGAATGAGGAAAGAAGTGCCTCTGCTGGATCGTCAAGCGTTCGTTTTTTGTAGTTGACTGGTAAAGAGTCAACTGGTGTCTTTAGAGCCTTTCTACTGATAGATTCCTTTTTAATATAAAATTGAATCAATTTTAGAGCCAAACTCTTCCTTCCACATCAGCCTCTGTAATCGTTGTTGATGATCCCGCAGAGTCAGATCCGTCAAATGTTTTGTTGCCAACTTTTGAACAGCTTCACGGCAATCTTTCTCCAGAATTTGCTCGTCGGAAGTTCTTTGATGACCTTCGACCATTGGATCGGCTCTTGGCACGAGTTGTACGCACTGGAGTGACGGTCCTGCATCTGGAGGTTGTTTGCACTCTGACGAGGTTCAGGCGTACTCTTCTATCTTTTATGAAAGGAAAACTGGTTAGTTTAATTTTATATTTATTTATGAAATAAATTAATTTTTGAAGGTTCCAGTTGCCTACGATCGTGCCAAGCGCTTCTACCAAGTTAACGACTACGTTAGCAGTAAGTGAATAATAGAATTTACTGGCCTTTGACTGCGACAATAAATCATTAATTTGCGTACCTGTTTGAGCCACCATCATTGCACTGAGTCCGAACAGCATGGAACTGGAGCTCAAACTGGACGAGGATGAGGTATGTTCATGGGAGGAGAGAACTCTTCCAATTCTAAAATTGAGGCAATTTATACTGAACGAGGCATCCCAGCATATTCCAGGTTTTTTTAAATAATTTCATCTTTCTTAAAACCCTTTTAGGGAGTTCGACACCAGCGTCAACTTCGATGATTGCCCTCACATTTCTCGGCTTCGTGACAATCCAAACTTGGCCGTTAAATTTGGGGTTCACATCAACAGCGACATTTCAGCTCTTCCCCAACTGCGTGCTAAACGTTTTACTTCAAAGCCTTCAGCCGAGGATTTGCGTAGAGACCAGACAAGACGTTTTGCAATGACTCATGTTGTTCGTGGAGCAGAATTGACTCGAGAAAATAAATGTTTTGAGGCTATACAGGTTTTTAGACTTGAAAAATTTTTTAGAAAATTCTTTTTCAGTGTTTCAATAAAGCACTTAACATTGATGAGCAATGTGTAGATGCTTATGTTGGTCGTGGTGCTGCATCTGCAGGTCTTCGTAACTTTTCTGCTTCTTTGCAAGATTTGGAAAAGGCAATAGAGTTACAACCTGAGCACCGAAATGCAAATAAATATCAATTAGAAGTGCTTGTTGCATACGCAAAAGAGTTTGTGTTTATCTTTGAAAATATCTAAAAATCTTTTTTTAAACAGTTTGGAAAAATCTGGAAATATTCGAGAAGCTGAGGAGAAATTTACTCGAGTTTTGGAACTTCAACCTGGACATTTTCATGCTGTAGATTTTTTTCAAAGAATGAATATTTCTGATAATTCGAGAAAAAGGCCTTCTGATGTTATAGAACTTGATGAAGACGAAGAGGATTTGAAAAAAGGAAAAACAAATGGATTTAACAATAATAAAAATCCGAGTGACGATAAGAATAAAAAGGCTGATTCTTCAATGAGCGAGGAGGAGGCAAAACAAAATCGTATTAAATTGAAAGAAATGGAAGAATTTATAAGAAAATTGAAAAGCAGAAAATGATTAGAAAAATTTGGGGTCATTTTTGATTATTATTTAACTGTAAGGATAATTTTTATTTTTCAGAGTAAAATTTTCAGGGGTCGTCCAAAAAACCTAACTTTTCAGTGGGGCAAGATTAAAATTTTTAATTTTTTCCTCTGTAATTTACATATATAAAGAATTATTGACTAAATTCAAATATTCATAATTTGACCGTTAAAATATTTGAAAATGTTACTCTCTTTACTACTTTTCCGCTTATTATTTTTGATAATTTTCATTTCTCTGTTAATTTACGCAATTAATTAATATAAAATGTTTTGTTGTTTTCTGCGTTGATTATTAATTAGTTTTGTTATATTCATTTACCTATAATTCATTCAAATTAATTTATTTTACAAAAATTAGATGCTCTACACAAATTCTATCGATATTGATGTCAATAGGTGTTTATGCATTCATTCAATTTCACAGGTTATTTTTTATTTTTGAAACGTTTATTGTGTAAGGTATCTGTTTTTGTTAGCCGTTATGGGGGCCTTTGGATGAAGATTGGGAAAAAGATTTAGAAAGCTTTACCGCTTGGAAAAATATCTAATAAAAATCAAAACAATTCTAAAAATTTTTAAATATCGTTAAGCTTGTTGATATTACATTGCAATCACTTCTCTATCAACGACAAATCATTCCAGAGCCAGTTTTAACTCTTTCAAAAGGTGATTCATATATATCTCAACAATTTAGAAGTGTTTATGAAAAGGTTTTTTTTAAAAATAATTTTAAATAAAATTTGAGAAATTTAAAGGTTGCTCAAATTTTACAAAAAACTTTTCGTTCACCAAATGCCAAACTTATAAGTGAATTTATTATTTTACTGGGAAGTGCGCCTTACTCACCTAAAGAAATATATAGAATTAAATGCAGAAATGATGAGCATGAAATAGAGAAGATTAGTATTCATGAAAATAATGGAGAGAAGAAAGAGGAAGTCAATTGTTGTGAGGAGTTGTCGGCAAAGTTTGAGCTTTTTTTTAATAAGATTAAAAATTGTATTGAAAAGGAGGCCGTCTTTTCTTTAATTTTTTCCAAATTGAGCAAAAAAATTAATCGGGATTGTTCCTTTGTTCTTGGGAATCTCTTTGGGGTTACTAACAATGTCTTTTTTTGTTTTTGGCCTATGTTAGTTCTCTTAATTTTCAGTCAAAAATTTTCCAATGTTTTTAACCACAATTTCTATCATTTTAGAGAGAAAAGGCTAATATTTTCTGCTATAGCTTTGAGTAAAACAGCTGTGGAACATTTTGAAATTTGTCCAATACCCGGAAAAACTGACAAAGTTTTTATGTTTATCAAAACAACAGATAAATTGCAAACTTGGGCAGAAGGATTAAATGAAGATTTGAGGTTTTGTTTAAAAATATTTTTAAAACATTTTTAAATAGTTTTAAATTGCCTGAAAATATTCCAAGGAAACGACAAATTCGACAATTAAGAATAAAAGGTATTTTTGAATTATTTTAAAGCTAGGGGACAGACTTTGGGGACACAGACATGGTTTATAAAATTAAAAAGTTTTTATTTTAAATTAAAAATAAGCTTATTTAAAGTAAAATCACCATATAACAAAGAAATAAAAGAAAATGAGAAAGAGGAAATAGATGAAAATTTAATTAGTTACTGGTACAGAATTGAACCTTTTTTTACTAATTTAAGTTGAAATGGTTTTTAAACAATTTTTTGTCTTTCATTTTTGAATTTTTTAAAATTATTTTTGCAATTTTTTAAACTAAAATGTAACCTAAACGAAGCATTTATTTTAAAAAATTGATTTTCTCAGATTCATTTTCCGATTTTATACATTTTAGTTTTCAATTTTTTATTTCTTAATAAAATTTTTGGAAATTTTTTTAAAAATTATAATTTGATCACAGGGAATCTTATCACCTTTATTTACATCATATTTGGGTTTTCAGCGAATTTCACTTGTATGAGTTTTCATATGCCTATGAAGATTACCGGACTGAAAAGAAACTTTAAAATTCATACATTTCATAATTTAACCTGAGAAAATCTCATAGCGCAAATAGCACAAGAATAAGGTTTCTGGCCTGAAAATTTATTTAAAAAATTAATTTTTAATAAGAATATTGATGTTTAGATATCTGTGGGGGTTTTAAGATTAAAAAAAGTACACTCAAATCTCGCTATAGGATACCTTGGGGTTCGAAAAATTTGTTCCTTAAGGCGAGGATTTCCTTAAATTGACGGTATCGCTTAGGTAAACCTCCTCCCCTCTACCCAATGACCAACCGAATTTTATTCTAAAATAAACAAGTCATCATCAAGTTTAATATTGGGGTTGTTTTATGATATGGCCCAACAACAATTTATTTTCAAAATATTAAAATTCGCGAATATTTTTCCCCACCCATTTAATTTTAAAATAGTTTACCTGTGTGTGTTCTTAAATGTTTTGTTAATGTTGAACTATCAGTAAAAGCTTTTTCACAATGTGGGCAGGGATAAGGTCTTTCTCCAGTATGTGTTCTAAAATTATTTTAAAATAATTTTTAATTTTATTTTTTTTACCTTTTATGCGTAACTAATGAAGAACTAAAAAATTAAAAAAAAAATTAATTTTAATTTAAAAAATAAATTAAAACCTTTGAGAAAACGGTCGATAACAAACTGGACAGCTAAACGGCTTCTCCCCTGTGTGTACTCGTCTGTGAGCTGTTAAATTCGCAGCTTGTGAAAAATGTTTACCGCAAATCTGTAAATATTTTTGAAGGTGTTACATAACCAAAAATTGATTGTTTGAGTCGGAAGGTAAAAAAGAAAGACAAAAATCCCCCAAACTTTAATGGTTATTTTTGGGGGTAAAAACAAAAATTACAAGTTTACAAAGAACCACCCCCCCCCCCACTTACCGGACAAATAAAAGGCCTTTCACCAACATGATTTTTCATATGTGCCTTTAAAGTACTTTTTCTACAGTATTGTCTTCCACAAATATTACAAACATAAAATTTATTTTTGTTTGGGGAAGAAATAAATTTTTTTGTTGTTTGAATTTCTTTTTTAATATTTTTTAATTTTTTTATTGAACGAAAAGGTTTTTCAGGAGAATATTGTTGTTGTTGTGTTTTTATTAAATTATTTGGAAGTTGTTGTGAGGATGTTTGAGAAATCTTGAAAAAATTTAGAAAAAAAATTTAAACATAAAAAAAGGTACTTTTCCGTTATTTGACCGCAAACGAGTGCCAGTCGAACTTGATCGGCTATAATTTTAATGGGTGATCAACATGAACCCTGAAGTTGGAAAAAGATATCGCTTATCGAGGGCTTTCAAATGATATAAAATTCATTTGTATTGGATCAAGTATCGAAAATTTATAGCTTATCAAATTCGGCTGGCACTCAGTTTGCGGTCGAATAACGGAAAAGTACCAAAAATCTTTTTAAACCTGTAAACAATTTGTGGATGTTCCAATTAAAGAATTTGTTGTTTGTTTTTGACAATTAATACCGAAATTATTATTTATTTGGGAATTGTTGCTAGTAAGACAATCAATCATTGAATTGTTGTTATTATGGTGGTGTTGATTAAATTGAGGAATCAAGTTGTGGTTACCTCCACTTCCTCCCATATGCCAATTCTACAAAAAAAAATTTTTAATCCGAAAAAATATTGAATTTTTGTTTTTGGATTTTTAAATTATTTTCCTTAAAAAGTAATAAACCAAGAAGGAATTCAATTAAAAATAACCCAATTTCTCGAAATCTACTATTTAAAAACTAAATATACAAGAGTGCGGGACGCATTTGCGGGATCCCGTAACGAGATTTTTTTCAGAATTTTGTAAGGGACAGGATCCCGCGGGATTAATCCCATAAATCCCGATAATCTCTTTCGTCGTTTAAAAGACGGAATTTCGGGACGGGATCCCGCAAAATCCCGTTCAGGATCCTGTCCCGTCCGCACTCTAAAAAATTTCTAACGTTCAAAACGCCAAAGTTGTTGTTGATTTAATGTGTTATTTTTGGGGGTTTTTTAATAAAAAAAACAACTTTTTAGATTTTCAATTTTAAATAAAAATTAATTTACATAAGCCGCCGATCCTCCAATAGAATTAGCTGTACCAATTTCGAGTGTTGCATCAACTCTTAAATATAAATCTCCCCCAGTTCTTCCACTAGTATTTCCTCCGCTCCAATCAACAACTGGCTGGGTAAAATTAGAATAACAATTTAAATTGTTTGGATAATTTTGTGGATGATGAAAGGTTGTTGTTGCGAGTTGGACAGAACGTTGGTAGGGAATAATTGAAGTGTGTAAACTAAAAGAAATGGAAGATTTTTGAAGAAATATAATGAATTCTAATACAGTTTAACTTGCTATAAGAAAACTCATCCAAATTTAGAAACGTATCTTTAAAAAAAGAAGTATCCGCAGCCTGCCGTATTTTAAAAGCGGAAGACGGGTGAAAGGGAAACAAGATAGGCAGCAGAAACAAAAGGATAAAAAACGGAATTATGCGGAAGGGAAAGAGATCCCATCCTTGGTTTGGGAGTATCTTTTAGTGAGACTCAACTATTTCATTTGTCAATAAATTGCTATATTTCAAAGAGGTAAACAATATCCTCGTAAAATTATTTAAATATTTTAAATCCCCTACCCAATATTCGCATTATGTTCAAGTTGATAAAGTCCATTACAAGCAGAAAGTTGTAATTGTTGTTGAGTAGAAGGGTCTGTTGAATAATTAGTAGCAGTACAGTCATCAAAATGCCCTCGATTTTGTTGAGTAAAATGGTTAAATGGTGCTGATGTGTTGTAATGACATAAATAATCTGTTAAATAAATTTGTTATTTTTATTTGTTTTGTTTAGTAAAGCCTTGAAAAAGTAAAACAATTAATTGCCTCGAGTATGTCAAATTGTCAACACAGACTCTTGTGTCTTTACATTTATTTTCAGACTCAACACAAACCTAAACCTTTAGGCTTGCTTGACACTAGAGTCTCAGAAACTTAGCATCAAAACGCCTTTCTCTATGCCATAGCTTTTTTTATTTCGATCATTTCCACAAATTTCCTTTATCATTTAGAATCTATATTTGTTTTTATTCTTTTTATTAACTTTATGAAAGGATTCGATCATTTCTTAGAAAGTTACACCCGCCTAAGTATGTTAAATCACGATTATTCGCAGTTAACGGCTTGTAACTTTTTTGAAAGACGGTATAAACTAAACAATTTTTGGGAAAAATAACCAGCATATCCAGAGCTTTTAATTAATGGAAAAATTATTTGGATTGATTTAAAAACAAAAAAGTTATGCCCCAAAAACTTTAGTTTTGATGCCATTTTTTGAGACTCTTTTGTTACCTGGTAGATTTTAGCCTAAACCTTTTGAAGCCTAAACCTTTAGGTTTTTGAACATTAGAGTCTCAACACGCCCCCAAATTTTCTTTTTATTTCTAGCTTTTTTTATCGTTTGGTCTTCTTAATTACTGTATAAAGATGATCTTTAACTGATACTCTGGTAATAGAAATCCCATAAATTAAGAAATTTATGGGATTTATAAACGGGATTAGATTTCTGTGAACTACATATTGTTTTTCACAAAAATGTATGTTTTCGAAAATACAAATACCGCCGCTTTGTTGCTCAAAATGGCATGTTTTATTCGAATAAAAATTAGAAGAATGTTGTTGTTGTTGGTCTGTTAAAGAATTGAAAGAGGAGGAATTCCTTGAATTTAAAGGAATCCCAGCTGCAGCAACTGCATAGGCTATAGCTGTTGTTGATGGTGAATTATTATTGTTTGAAGTGGAAGAAGAATTGTTGTTCATGGCTTCTAGGCAGCCTCAAAATATTTTTTTGAGTTTAACAATTAAAACAATTAAAAGGGCTTTAAAAGGAAAAGAGAATCCTTAAAGAAATCGAAAACCTTAAATCAAGATTGAGAACCTAAAAAGCAATTATAGTAGGTATAGTACTTAAATTAAGAATATTTTTAGTTAAATTATAGGCAGCCTCAAAATCTACATTTCTTCTTAACCTCCAACAATTAAAATTATTTTTTAAAAATATTTTAAATATTAATTCCCCTTCTAATTTACATATCGTAACATTCTAAAAGCTTACATAATAAGCCACTCCCATTAACGTTAGTGGAGGCTAAAGACAAAGAGATTAGCCGTAATAAGAATTTAATTTAAAATTTTTTTAAAAATATTTCTCGATTAAAATTAAAATAAATTCTTAGATTTAATTGATTCTGAAAAATAAGAACAAATATTTTTAAACAAAATTCCTTTTCTTAACAAAATTTTATTTTTTTTTAAATTTACTTTTTTTTTTGCTAATTTCAAGAAATTTTGCATTTTTTCAAAAAATTTCTTTCACAAAATTATTTATCTAAAATCTTCAAGTATATTTTTATCAAAAATCCTTCAGTTTCACTCTAATTTTCTATTCAGAATATTTTTATAAAATACAGTATAGAAAGGGGAAACAAAATTTAGAGGATTAACGGATATTTAAACCTTTACTCCCTTTTTTTAAGGCCACAAAATTATTGGGAAGACTCTACAAAATATATAATTATTAAACGTTTTCCACCCCCTCCCCTTTCATTCATTGCAATCGTCAAAAAAGGATTAGAAACAATATAAACTGCCATCTTTGGCTAAATAAAAATTCTTTTTTCCTTTAAACAAATATACACACCTGATGCTTATTGTCAGAATTTTTTTTTAGGGGGGAAAATAATCATGAAAAGGAAAAACTAATTTTCCGTAAAAAAATTTTTCCCAAATTTAAAAGTGTTTAAATAATTTTATTAAAATATACAAAATAATTTAAAATTGAAAAATTAAAAAAATAATTTTTAAATATTACTGTCATCAATTCCAACAACTCGAGATTTGTCTCCATTTCTCAGTAAAAATCCTTCCAAAACCAATTGTTTAATTGCATCTTCATAACATTCTCGATCTAATGCCTTTAGATTTTATAAATATTAGTGTAAAAAAAATTTTAAAAATTTATAAAAATATACCTATTTACTGTCGAGAACTAAGTTTAGATACTACCAAAATTAAATACTTCTCAATGAGTGATTTTTGAAATTGGGTATCAAATGAGGGAAAGAGCTGCCTAAACTAAACACCTTCCCCCCTTTAAAATACATCTCACAAGATAAAAAAATATTTAAGTAACAAATTCAGGGGTACCTACAAGGGAGATAAACTGTAAATAAATTTCAAAAAAAAAATTAAAAAATAATTTTAAGATTCATCTCTCTCTACCTTATCATTAATTCGCATATCCTTAAAAAGTTTTCCAAGAGAAAAGTTTCCTCTTTTGCCTTCCAATTCTTGTCTAATTTGTTCTGCAAGAACTCCAACAAATTGTTTGTGTTTTTCTGAATATCCAGTAGCAATTATATTTACTTCAACACAGCCAGTATCTGGATTGACTGCTGATTGTCGAAGTGCTTCACGTTGAAGTCTAATAAAAATTATTATTCTTTTGCTCATTAACAAAGAAAAAAAACTTACTCATATGCCATTTCCACATCATTTTCACTAACTTCATTACTTAAACGCATTTTTGCAAAAGCTTCAGAAAGTCGAATTAAAGCTTCTAATTGTCTTGGATATGCCGATATTTGCTTTACTTTTTTGCCAAGCGAACGCATAAATTGATATTTTTGAACAAGTAATTGACCAGCTTTTTCGCTTATTACAGGGCAAATATTAGCTTTTGCGTAGGCAATATAATCACGAAGAAAGGCCATATCAACACGTTGTTGCTGTTCTGCTTCGGTATCTGCTACCAAGTAGAAATTGACCTTTTTTGATAGAAAAAATAAAAATATATTTTGGATTAAAAAAGAAACAAAACTATAAATTTAACTAGATAGATAAAAAAACTGTAGAGATAATTAAAAATTATCATAGTTTGAGCGAAAACAAATCGTTAAAATTTAAAGAACTTTAGACATTTCTGGTTCCCTTTCCAAGCCCAACACATAAGGACAAACCCAAAAATATTCAATTAATTTACAAACTATTTATTTTTTCAAAAATCCATACCAAATGTTTAGCCAAACGTCTATCATACTCTTCATCTTGCGGATCCAGTACCAAAAAAATTAAATCAAAACGAGATAAAAGAGTTGGAGGTAAATGTACATTTTCAACAATATTTTTCCTTTTATTCCATTGCGAATCTACTGGATTTGCTGCTGCTAAAATTGATGTTCTAGCATTTAATTGACAAATAATTCCAGCTTTAGCAATTGAAAGTGTTTGTTGTTCCATTACTTCGTGAAGAATACTTCTTGTGCTATCATTCATTTTATCAAATTCATCAATACAACAAACTCCATTATCTGCTAATACTAAAGCACCAGTTTGTAAAACAACTGAACGAGAATCTGGATCTCTAGTGATTGATGCACTTAAACCAACAGCAGAAGAACCCTTTTTAAAAAATATTTCAGTTAAAGAAAAATTTTATAGACAAATTATGTGAAGGCAATGATCTGTCACATTTAATTAGTCAAAAAATTTCGTACCCTCAAAATTACTCAAAAAATCAAAATTTTAATTTTAAACCTTTCCAGAAGTAAATTGTGCCCGTGGAACAAGATGATAAACATATTGGAGAAGTTGTGATTTTGCTGTTCCAGGATCACCACAAAGCAAAATATTTATATCGCTGCGAACTTTAATACGTCTATCCCCAACAGTTTCGTCTTCTTCAATTTCTTCTCCATGTTTTTGTTCATCCCATTTTCGAGAACCACCAAATAAAAGACAAAGAATTCCTTTTTTAATTTCTTCGTGTCCAAAAATATTTGGGGCTGAAAATTAAAAAAATATTTAATCAAAACTTTAAATTATGAAAAACTAACCAACAGCTTTTGTCAAACGGTCAATAATATCATCACATTTTGATAAAGTTAAAACTTGCTGAATACGCTCTTCTGTCATAAACAACTTAAAAAAGGAAAAAATAGAAAAGATTTTGTTACTAAATAGTCTCCCCTTGTCAAATCTCTGAAGATTCAGATTAGTAAAATGTTAATTGTGGTGACTGCATAAACTTTGAAGGAAGAAGGTTGAGAATTAGGGTTGGGGCCCGATCCGGTAAGGTCCGAAAGATCGCATCGGGCATTAAATTTTGGCCCGAAAAAGACTCGATCGGGCCGGTCCGATAAAAATGATTCGAACGTCGGCCTGACTCGAAAACCCCAACCCTATTGAGGATGTTTTCCGGAGATTGAAAGGAATTGCTTTCGATTTATTGATAAGGATAATTTGAATCATTAAACCACGTTTTCCTACAAAGTATTCAAGAAAAATAAAAAAAACTTATCCATCAGTTGGCTCATGTAGTCTGTCTTGACTAAGTTTTCGAAAATGAATAACATCAATACTCGTTCGATAAATTGAATGAACTGTTCGTTGCAATGGATTAACACGAATTGGAGTAGCTCTATATATTCCAGTTACAGAACAGCGATCGCCGGGGTGAACACTTTCGACAAGAGAGCCGTGAACAAAAAGAGTGACAGAATGTTGGGTCTGTCCGGCTGGCATATCTCCTTAAAAATAATTTTTTTAATCTTTTTTAAAATTAAAAAACCTGGAATTTCTTGAAGTTTAACAACTTGTTTGTCAATAAAAAATGATCGATTATGGATTAATTGGAAGCTATAAGCATCATGACAATTACTACATTTGACTGGTTCTTCAATACGTCCACAATCGACTTCGCTTACGACCTAAAGGTTTTAACAATTATAATAAAGTTAAGATCCGGTATGGGGAAGAAGGCTTACTATTAAAGATGCAGGAAGGATGCAGGAAGGCTTACTTAAAGATGCGGGATGAGATAACCTAACAATAAGTTCCAGAAATAAAAGTCGGGGAAGTAAACCAGTTCTTGAGTAAAAGAGCTCCACTCTTATGCTAACGTTTGAACAATTTTCAGAAAATATAATTTTAATTTAATACCGGAGCATTACAAAGAGCACACTGAAAATAACCAGTTTTCATTTCAGGAATAATTGGTGAAATTCGTGTAACCATTCCACAAATTGTAACTAATTGACCAACATCTAAAAAAATAAATTTAAAAATTTATTTTTTAAAACAAAAAACCCTGAGGATTTAAATCACGCATAGTTTTTGTCTGTTCAGCATTGTAAGGACGGATCTCAATAATTGAAGGCAATTTCTTGTTGTAAGTCATTTCAAAAATTTCATCAATTGTGGCATCCAAATAGGTTAAAACTTCCTTTAAAACATAATTTTAGTAGAATTTAAAATAAAATTTACATCAGGATATGAAATAATAATTTTGTATAAATGCTCATTAAACTGCCGAACATGAGCCAAATTAAGATTTAAAATTGGAATTTCACTAGCAAAAATTCCTTTAAGTTTTTCCATATAATAAGGCAATGTTGAATCAACTGGTGCGACATTTCCACTTTCCATCTATAAATTTAATTAAAATTCAAAAAATTATTTTTCTTCAAATAAACCTCCACAGCATTTTCATCATCGTCAAGTTGTTGAGTAGTAAAATTAGTTATAAAATTACGAAATTCTTCTTGCATTTCCATCACACATACACGAGTTCCCCAAATGTATAAACGAGCATTTGGTCTGTCCTCAATATTTTCTTTGTTTGTTTGATCGATGCTTTCACTTTAGAAAAGAATTTTTTGTAAAAAAATTTTGTAAAAATTCCAAAAAAAACAAACTTTAATATATCATCATCAGCAGCAATAGAAATAGTTCTATCTTGTCTATGTTGAGTTGTTGTTACCAAATCTGCTCGTTTCCTAGCCGACTTATTCGGAGTTGCAATTGTTGATGCACTAATTGCAGAAACACCGCTCTCCGAAGCGGGATACCCAACACTTAAACCATTTAAATCATCTAAATATTTTAATTAAACAAATTAATTTTAAAATAAACAAACCGCTTTCCCGACTCGGTGATCGATGGTTTCCTAAAACTTGTTCTTCATATTCACTTAAAGGAACTAATGGAGTATCTCCACGTTCAGAATCTATTGGATCTCCAGGCGGATCATCAGAAGACATTTTTGTAAATTGTTAGAGATTAACTAGAAAAATAAATAAAAAATTAAAAAAAAGAAAATTTAGTTGAAAAAATCAAAAATTAACAAATAAAAGCGCGCAATAAATTATTGACTTAAATTTAAAATATTAAAATAGAGGCAATTGTCAAAACGTTATTTTAATATGACATTTCGTCCAAAATTAAAAAGCGAGAGAGTATGGTTAGAGAAAAAAAGAAAGAAAGATAGAAAGAAATGTGGAGACGGAAAGTTTTTGTAAAATTGTAAAAATGTTTTCGATTGATTGGATATTGGATATCTAGTATATCCTTTCTTCATTTTTCTTTAATCTTTATTGACATGCCAATATTATCTTCTTCTTCAAACACTCGAAAATATTCAGAACAAAGCTTGGCTAATTTCAACAGAGCTCAATTCTTCTTTAATCCTTCACATATTCAACCGCAAACTGATCGTCGTTGTCTTCAACGTCTTCATATAGAAAATTCATTTGCAAAATTAAATAGTTTTGTTATTTTTTGTAAGTTTAAATATTTTTTAAATTTTTAAAATTTTTTTCTTTTTTTTAACAGCTTGTGGAGAAGAAAAATTGCCAGCAGTTTTCAAAGAATTTTATGACGAATTAATTTATTTTGAAATAGATCCAGCACATTCATATCAACTTGTAATTAATTCTCTTACTTATTTTTATTCAAAGTATTTTTTTATTTTTATTTTTTAAAAAATTTTTTCAAAAAGAATAACTTGGGCAACTTCTGTACAAAAATGTGTTTTTGAATTTATTTGTGAATTTCTCGGAGAATTTCATTCCCATCTGGACAAAAAACATCTTATTGAATTAGAATTGGTTTGTTTGTTGGAACTTTTTATGATTCGATATGAATACAAAAATGGAAACGGAAATAACGTAAGATTTTTTTTATTTTTGTGGTTAATTTTTAAATTTTTTAGATTTTTAACATCTTGGTTCAAATTCGCAAAACTTCTAAAGGGGCTGATTGTCATCTTTCTGGTTTTGTAAACAATGTTATAATTAACCAGTGAGTTTTAAAACTTTTTCTAATATTTTAGTCCCTTCTATTTTTAGCCTAGTTTTTTTCGCCTACTATTAGGAACCCTAATAATTTTGATTTGACATTTTTTCTGTTAATTCCCTTTTTCACCTGTCCTTTTATTTTTATCATTTCTCTTAATATTTTTATCATTTCTCTTAATATTTTTTTAAATTTTTAAAATTTTCAGTTTTGGTTATACTCTAGAACCTTTACTACGTAATATTTGTGACCGACTTAACCTTCAAGTTAAATTATATCGTTCTTCTGATTCACTCCAAAATATTTCAACAAAACGAAAAAGTTCAATGACTAGTTCAAATCAAGAATCTCATACTTCTTCAATTGAACCGACGTTTAGTGAAGACGAGGAATTAATTGAAGAAGAGGGAAATTCTGATGATGAAATATCAAAATCGATTGGTTAGTTAGTTTTTGACTTTGAGGTTTTTTACAGAGATTATCAGGTTTTTACTATTTCTACTTGATTTTTAAATTTTTTGTCGAACCTTAAGTGAAAAATATTAGATATTGAGGGCATAGCCAGAGGGCCGATTTCAGGGGGGACTAAAATTGGGCATGCGCCGAAATTTTGGCGTTCACCCCTGGTTACGCCCTTGTTAGATATAAAATTTTCTCTTGCCTCTCTAAAAATTTACCTTTAGTATTTTACTCTTTTCAGAAAAGAAAAGGTCCAAGTCTCATGATAAAATTAATAAATTAGCAAACAAAAAACTGAAGACGACTGACAAGGTTTTTTTCTATTTTTAAATTTAAATAATAAATAATTTATTTTAATTTTAAGTTAAAAATTCGGAAGAAAGCTTCAAGAGTAAATTTTAATTTTTAAATTAATTTTTAAATAATTTTAAGGGTCGTCGACGTTATTGACTCTATAAATTTGGAAATGCTCTCTTTTGACACTTTTTGTAAATTTGGTTTTAATTGACTTTTAAATTAGGGTTGTTCACTGCCGGTTATTAACCGGTACTCCCGGTTTTCGGTTAATCCAAATTTTAAAAACCCGGTTTTCGGTTTTGAGTTTTAGACAAATACCGGTTTGATTTTGGGGAAATTTTTAATAAAATCACAAATTTCCGGTTTTCGGTTTTTAAAATTTTCTAAAAGCGGTTAATTTTAGGCAAAAAATTTCAAAAATTCCGGTTTTAAAACCGGTCGTGAACAACTTTATTTTAAATTTGTAAAAATACTCAATTTAAGTTTAAAGACACTAAAAAGCATAATTTCTCCTTTTAAATATTCCTTTTCTCTTATAATTTTATTTTACCTTAGGTGGTTTCTTTAAAAAAATTTTTTTTAATTCTAATTGTGACTTTTATTAATTGAATTTTTAAATAAAAAATGGAAAAAAAAATTTTTAGAAAAGCCTTTGGAAACCACTTAAAAATATATTTCCGTCCAAATTTATTTTTTTTTAAATTTCCTTTTCCAGTTTTGAATATTTTAAATAAACTAGTCTTTTAATTGTTAGTTTAAAAAACCTCTAAATTTAATTTATTTTACTCATATTTAATTGATAAAAATATATAAATATTTACATATTTAAGAATTTTTTTGTTTAAATTATTTTTGTTTTTTAACAATTTGTTAATATTTTTAGATTTAAATATTTTTCTAAAATGTTTTTAAAAGAATGTTCAGAAAACCCAAAATTAAAGCAAATCTGAGAAAAAAGACGCTGGAGGATGATTTTAATGTGACCAGCATTGAGGATGAACAAAAGGAAATTGAGTTGGTTTTTTTTATTTTATTTTTATTGGTTCCTATATTTTTGTTTTTATAAGAAAGGAAATAAGATGTTTATAGAAAGTTTTTTAAATCAGAGCAAATAAATTTTATAATTTTTTGGTGTTAATTAAGAGAAGTGATTTTAAGAAAGGGATCCTCTGGGTCCGTTTTGTAGAATAATTTAAAAATAGTTTTTAATAAAGATCCAGGATTCGAGATATTCAAGAAGCACAAAGAGTAAGACAACGCCGTAATGGAATGGATGCAGTTGAATGTGCTGTAGGTAGAGAATTGGCTAAAGAATTTGCAAGATTGGATGAGGATCCGTTTAGAATGAGTGGAGGTGCAATGCTTCGATTGACTGGTTTGTTAAATATTTTGAGGCAAATTTTAAGATATTTTTAATATATTGACCGTTCTCCGAGGATTTTTGTTTTTAATAAATGGACATTTTATAAGGGTAAAATGTCGAGGAAGTACCCATATAATTTTTAAATCTCTTCAAAATTTAGATACTCAAAGAGCAGCCTTAAATGCGGCGGATATTGAAGCTGATATAAAAGAACAATTTAAAAAAGAAACACTTTTACGTGATGAACATGAAGAAATGCGTCGATATGTTGAAGCGAGGCTAAAACGTCAACATACTTTGGATGATTCAGCAGAAGATAGTAATAATAAACGAGCAAAACTTTTGTCTCCGGAAGAGGAAATTTTATTTAAGGTTGGGAATTATTTTTAGTTAGGATTATTTTTAGTTTTACTATGCGGGGAATATGTAATATTTACACATCTGTGGGAGTGCGGGTTGAATTTTTAGCTTTTATAAAAGTCTAATGAAAATTTTACTTATCCATAATAATTTCACATGGACGGGGAAGTCGAATTTAAAAAAAGTTTTTTTAACTTTTTCCATATTTAGCTTCCTTCTTCGCTTCCACGTGGACGAAAATTAAACTCTATTTATTTTATAGGCTGCTGAACGTGTAAAAAATTGTTCGAGTACAAAAAAAGAAGAGCTTTTATCTAATCAAATGCTTGTTGGAATACCAGAAGTCGATTTGGGGATAGAGTAAAATTTAAAAATGAATTTTTATTTTTTTCAATGATTTTAATTATTTAGAGTTCGTATGAGCAATATTGTGGCAACAGAACAAAAGAAAGCGGAATTACTCAAAAAGGGAATAATACCCCGTCCAGTGGCGGATAGTTGGAAAACATGAAAATAAACGTATAAAATACTTTTATTACCTATTTTGTAATTTAAAATGTTCATTAAAATTTAAATTTCTTCCCGAAGAGAGGAGGGTGTTGTTAGGGAGATTTGACATGATTTGAGGAAATTAAATTTTGGGGAGCAATCCAAAAAAATTTTTTTAAAGAAAAAATAAATTTTTATTTTAAATATACATAAAAAATTAAATATGAAGTGGATGGATAAAAAAATATTTTCAAACAGCTAATTAATATTTTATGAAAGGAAAACACTAAATAATGAGTGTTTCATTTATTTTTTGTTGCATTCAAAATAAGGCAAGATTTTTGGTTTCAATAGAGGTTGAGGGAGTGAATAACTTCACAGAAAATGGCATTTCTCTATGCAAATGTTTTGGTAGCATTTTTTGGTTGTAATGAAAATTGGCGGTGTGAAACTTTTTGGGTATCAGAAATGTCATGAAAAAAATCCTTTTCTTTAACCAAAAATATTTTAAATTTTCACGACAAACTGACAGTCCAAAAAAGTTTAGGAATATTTTAATTAAAGTAGTTAAATTGGCTAGAGATTTTTATGCCCCAACAATTACCATCAACTGAGCAATTGAGTTTCACATGCTGGGTCCACCATGTTTTCGTGGTCCGATTGGTCTTTTAACATTTGTAGTGTTTCACTGTCCAAATGCAAATCTTGTAGATCCTACAAAAAAAAATTTTTTTTTGAATTGAATGCGAGTTTTTAAAGAAAATGGGGTGCTTTTATTAATACTTCCGCCCTTCCAGCCTTATTTTAAAAAAAATTTCCATTAAAATTAAAAAAACCTGAAAACAATCAACGTCAAGAGAACCATCTGTACCGGTCACACAAATATTTGGAACTTCCATTCCATCAGGGCTAGCTGAAAAATGTCGATGTTGTGACCACTGATTATTATTATTTAATTGTCCTTGCATCATCTTTCCTCCAGGAATTCCAGCTAATGGATGGTAATTTTCCATTGAAGAAGAGGAAGATAAAGTTGTTGGACTTGTTGGGGCAGATCTACTTTGTGATAATAAATTTGTTAAAGGTGTTGTTAATTGTTGTTGAAGTGTATTATTGTTGTTATTATTTGTTATTATATTTTGACTAAAGTATGGAGGTGGTGGAGATATTTTTGTGTTATACTAAAAAGTTTTAAAATAAATTTAATTTGAAAATGAAGAGTTTTTTCAACGAAATTTGGAAAAAAAAAACAAGTAAAAGTTATGAAAAGTTGAATAAGAAAACAAAAAATATAAAGGCAAAAGAGCATACTAATAAGGGTCCCGCCGAAACAAAAATCACATTTCTGATTTTTAGGAAACGGGAATTTATTTAATAAAAATATGGATGAAATTCGTGAATTTGTTCATGTCTCCTTAATTTGCTCAAAAAGATTTTTTGACCCTTTCCCACTGATTTCTCTCTCAAATTTAACCACTCCCAACTTTCAAATCAAATTTTTACTAAATTATTGGGGAAAAATAAAATTCAAAAAATAATTAAAATACCAATTGCTGCTGTTGTTGTTGCTGTTGTTGAAAACCAACTCTATTGTTTTCAAGCATTATTAATTGTTGTTGTTGATCATTATTCCCTATTTTTGGTTTTGTAACAAAATTATTATTATTATTATTATTTAATTGTTGTAAAAAAATAATTTGTTGGGAGGCAGGAGAACCATTATTATTATTATTAATCATAAAATTTTGTTGAGAAGAGCAAGAAGCAATAGGTGATGAGCATGAAGGTGATGAGCCAATTTGCTGTATTGGTAGGCTAACTGAAGGTAATGGAGGAATTGTTGTTGGATTGGCAGGTATATTAAATATTTGATTTTGAGGTAAATTAGGTTGTTGGTGTTGGTGTCGATTTTGGTGTTGATTAATTGAATCTTTAAAAAGGGAAAATTAAAAGTTGGATGAGTAAAAGATAAAAAAATCCCAAGGCGTCAGTTCGATTTTTAATAAAAAATTTTTATAATTGAAAGCTTTTTGATTAAGCTTTTTTGTTTTTCTCTACAAAATTCCCAGTCCCAACAAACCCATGAAAATAGTTTCAATTGAGTGGGGTTGTCGGTTTAGCAAATTTTTCAGTTGACCGAATCGAAAATTTTGTTTCCGGTTCGTTGAAAATGACAATCCCAAGCTCGGAGGTTATAAAGAGTCCCCACAAAAACTAATCTTTGTTTTTTCTATGAAATTCACAGTCCCAACAAAGTACAAATAAAAAAATAATAATTTTGTAGTTTCAAATCAAAAATTATTAATAATCAATATTAACTTCTTGCTAAAAATTTAAATTTTAAGAACCTACTATTTGTTTGATTCAATGGCATATTTGGTTGTCCCAAAGGATAAGAAGGAAAGAATAAAACGGAGGGTTGAATCTGTGCTGTTGGAGGTGCTGTTGCAGGACCATTAAACATTTTTGGTGTTTCATTGTTCCACGAATTTTGAACCTCCGAATAGAATGGATAAGAAAGGAAATTTGGATCAATTAAGTTTGGGTTAGTTGCTGAAGTATTTGTATGAATGGCAGGATCACTTCTTGTTCTAAAATAAATTATACATATCACGATAAAACATAAATTTGTGTTTTCTAGCAAGAAAAGGAATATTTTATTTTCGAGACATTTTTTCTCAAAAAATAAATTTGAAGGACTACGCCATAATAATCGTAAATTTCCAAAATATCGGTCTTATTAATGGGACCTTAAAATCCCAAAAAATCTTTTCATCCCTTAATTAGGTTTGATAAATTCAAAATTTAATACTTTGACCACGTCGGATCTGGTGGTTGCAAATGCACGCCTCCCGGACCGCCAGATTCCACCATTTTTGCCTCATGCCCGCCACTCGGAGATGTTCCATTCCTATAAGGATGAAAATGTGTGGCGCCAGGTGAACGTGTTCTAGCCGCCCTTTGTTGCTGCTGAAATTGGTTGGAAGCTGCTGCGGCCGTTTGAACATTTGTCCAAGAAGGTGACCAACAATAATTGTTGTTCACTGCACAGTTGTAAGGAGAAGGTGGTGTTGAACCCATTGCAGGTTGTTGAACAACCATTTGATGAACGTTAGGTAAAGAACCTCCAGCTCTGTTCCAATTTGTAGTAAGCGGATGAGGGCCCTCGGGGGACAATTTAGAGGAAGAATCGTTGCTCTGGGGGCCATAATTTAAAAGTTGTTGAGGACTTGATTGTGGAGTAGTTTGACGTTGTTGTTGTTGTTGAACGTCATTACCTTTAATAAATGAAGAGTGCGAAATAAATAAACAAAAGAAAACTTGTTATTGTCCGAACATCTCGCATTACATTATTAAACTGTTCTTGTTCTTCGTTTTGCTTTCGCTCCTACAAAATTTTTAAAAATTAAATTTAAAAAACAAAAAAAAAATAAAAACTCACCAAAATTGCAATTTTCTCGCTAAATTTTCTTGGAGTTGCCTGTGACATTTGTATTATTATCCTCTTCTTTTTTAGAAATAATTCTGATTAAAAAATATTTTTTGTAGTTTTTACAGTCCAATAATTTTACATGAACTGAAAAAATTGGATAAAGTTAAAAAAACAGCACGTGAAACGGTTTACTCCACCGATTTGGCAAAAAAAAGATGCGGGAAATTGGGAAAGAATAGAGACTAGCAAGCTAAAATGGATTACAAATATTAAATAAAGCTACTAAAATAAGCGCCAAAAATATCATCAACACGTCCCACAATTTTCACAGCAGTAAAAGCTCCTTTATGGCAAGTGTAGCAATTGTATCCCCCCACAAAAGAAAGAAACATGATGCCACTTTCATAAAAAACCAAGGCCGCAGAACAAACGGATATCGTGGTCTCTCTACTACACACACCGTGTGGCGATTAGAAGCAGATTTTGTGCTGCCACAAGATATCTAATTTTTTACACTTCTTGGCCTAATCTTTCTCTCTCAAAAAATTCTCAACACGCTCTTTCTGCCCCTGTCAAAGAAGAAAAGCCCCCAACAGAGAGGAAACCAATCTCTGCTGTCGGCTGCATTTAAAATATAGAGACGGGTTCTTCTCTTATTTCCACCTCTCTTTTTCAATCCTTACTTCCCAGGCTGCCTTCAATTTCACACGCATCCATACACTCACCAGTCAATAAATGTTGTAAAATATAAAACCCCATCCTAAATGCTGCAAGCTAGAGAAGGGGTTGAAATATGTATAACACAAAGTTAGTAGTAACATGACCAGTATATGAAGAGAAGGAAATTTTGGTGTTAAAGAAGAAAGTTAGTGAATGTGTAGTATAAAAAGAGAAATCATTATTTGTTTTTACTGCCCACTTGTGTGTAGAAAAACAAAAACGGCCATCAACAATAAAATTGTCGATAAAGGAGAACTGGATAAAAAATCATAAAAATACTAAAATTGGCGAAACGCCAAACTTTTTAAAAAAATTTTTGCAAATCAATTTTTGCAAAAAATATTTTTCTTTTTTTGGGGATGGGTTACGTCATTTCTTATTGGATTAGATTATAAAAGAGTTTTCTTTTTTAAGGAATTGAGGTTTAATAACAGCCAAATAGTACTACTTTAATTTATCTAGTCGCAAAATGCCTGCTTCTGCTCTGGAGGAGGATTTGTTAGAAATTTCGAAGAAGCTTACACGGATGAGTAAAGATGTTGATAGACAGGTTAATAAATAGTATTTTTGATATAAATTACATCTGACAGTTATAAATAAAATTTATGTAATTTTGTCTGCAAAAATCCGTCCTCCAAAAATATTTTTTTTAATTTTTTATTGAAATTTCAGCTCGGTGGTGCCATTGATTTGATTGAAGCTCTCGAAAAAATGCCCGTTAATATCGAAGTCTTAACTGTATGTTTGATTTGTTATATTTTTAAATTATAAATTTAAGAAAACTCGTATCGGAATGGTTTTGAATGATTTTCGGAAAAAAGTTGAGGACGAGAAGTTAGCTAAGCGTTGTAAAGCGCTCATTAAGGTATTTTAGAAGGTTTCTCTTTCAATTTTGTTTAAATTTTATTAGCGATGGAAGGCTTTGTTGGAAGAGAAGGCAGCTCAATCTCGTTCAAGTACTCGTTCTAGATCTCCAGATGAATCAAAAACGCCTGTTGTAGAAAACAAGAGGGGCGATATGAATGCTGTTGCTTTAAATTCAAAGTCAAGGCCCCTGATGAATGGAATCTCGTCTGGTGCAACCGATGTAAATTTTAAGTTTAAAAAACTGATATAAATTTAATAAATTAAAGGTTCGATCTAAAAGTGTTGAAATGTTGTTGAATGCTTTACGTTCTGGTGAAATTCCGGATGGTTGGCTATTTTTATTTTTGAGAATAGTTTTAAGTTTTCTTTAAGGTACGTTGGATCCTGAAGATTTGGCTAGACGAATTGAGAAACGTCTTTTTGATTTTCACAATGGGACAGGAGACAAATACAAGTCTGCATTACGCTCGCGCGTCTTCAATCTTCGGGATAAGAAGAACCAGGCTTTACGTGAGAATGTTCTTACTGGAGCTGGTTTGTTAATTTTATATTAAGTAAAGATGTTCCCTCCCTTGTATGGGGATAAGAAAAGATGTTGGGAGATAATTTGTCATAAAAGCGAAAAATATTTATCTTTTTTAGTGGGTGCCGAGAAATTTGCTACAATGACGACTGAAGAAATGGCTTCCGAGGAAATGAAAAAGACTCGTGAAATGTTTACCAAAGAAGGAATTCTCGAACATCAAATGTCTATTCAAGAAGGTTTTTAATTTTTAAAAATTATTTTTTAAAATTATTTTATATTTTCTAGGAACTCCGACAGATATGTTCAGGTCAGAAGTGTTTTCACATTAAAATTATTTTTATATATCTACAAAAAAAAAGCAAAATCCTTTTAAAAACAATTGGGAACTTTTAAATTTGGCAGCGCAACGCTCTGATTTTTTATTCTAAAAATTTTAAATTTTGTTATTTATTGCAGAGATGTTTGAAATTTTATTTCCGTACCAAGAATTTTTTTGTTATAACCCTAGTTAGGAGATGTTCGACTGTATTTTAATTCTATTCAAAAATTGAAATTTCAAACATCTCTGTTTTTATTCCTCTCTATCAATTATAGATGCGGAAAATGTGGACAAAACAACTGCACATACTCTCAAATGCAAACGAGGTCTGCTGACGAACCGATGACTACTTTTGTTTTTTGTCGAAGTTGTGGAAATCGTTGGAAGTTTTGTTAAAATGGAGTGTAGTTTTTTTTGGTTTATAATTGTATAATATTAAGAGAAAAAAATTTTTTGTAAAAAACGGGGAGGGTAAATGAAAAGAAATTAAGGGGTACTTACTTGAAATTGAGTATCACTTTTTAAAGCTTTAAAGCTTCTCAAATTTCTGTATTTTTCGAGAGGTTAGAAAGCAAAAATTACAAAAAAATCTTGGGAAAATTCTATTAGAACAATGTATTATGTCCTAACTGTTTCTTTTTGTTTTTCTTTTACAGAAACGTGCTTATTCTTAACTTTGCCTAACGAAAATAATGACACGTTTTTAGTTTCATTTTTCTGTTTTTCCTGAAAAATAAAAAGTGTATGAAGGTGATATTCATTTCTAGTAAGAACATTCATTTTAGATAGGTCCCTATAATAAGTTAATTGTAAAAAAAACATTTTCTGTTGCGCTGCCATTTCCCTTTTTCTACATATCTTTTTAATAAATTTTAAAATTAATTTTCTTCTTCAATGGACTAGAAAAGATAGAAAGGATTTTGTTTCACTTGTAGCTTCCATCCTTACAGATATTTGTCTTGCTGTATTCCAAAAATAAACCAATTTATTTGGTCTTTTGATTATTTATTTTATTTTTGAATAAAATTTAAAAAAATTTAAATTTTTTAATATCTTAATAATAATTTAGTTTTTTAACTTTTTTATTTCTTTTGATGAGTTATTTTATGTATGTTCTTTTTTTTGTCAAAGGATGTTGATTTTTTAGTTTTTATCTTTTAAAATTTCAACTACTTGGAGAGCATTGAACAAGCATTTCTCTAAAATTTTTAAACGATGAATAATCGAATTGTGATATGTGGTGGAGGATTAATGGGGCTTTCTGTTGCTTATAACTTGGCAAAGAGAGGTTTTTTTTGTTTTTTAAAATTCATTTCAATTTTTGTTTAGGTGTCAAAGAACTTTTTCTCTTCGAAAGGAATTGGTATGATTTTTAACTTATTATAAGTAAAAATATTTTTTAAGTATCGGTGCTCATAATTCTTCACGGGTTAACACCGGATTATTTGGTTAGTTTTATTAAATCCGTCAAATTAATTTTTATTTTGTTAGTAAGTCCAATGTTTTATTCTGAGCCTTCTCTCCGTTCAGTTGCTCGAAAATCATTAAATATTTATAATGAATTGGCTGCTACAGGAGCATTTGGTTTTTTGTTATTTTGAATAAAATAACACTTAAATTATATTTTTAGACTTCAATAAATGTGGTCGAGTTTATTTATCATCCAGCGATGAATCAGAAACGCAGGCACGAAGATTACTTACTCGATTAGTTACTGACCCTTCAAGTTCTTTTCAAGTTGAAGCAATTGACTGTCCTAGTGAAATGTTGGCAAGATGGCCTATGCTTGCAACGGAAGATGTTAAGGTTTTAATTTTTATTTAACAACCTTTAATTTTAATAATTTTTAAAAATTCTAGTTAGCCGTTTTCTCCCCTTTGGATGCAACAATTGACGTTTCTGGACTTTCTCGTATTTTGGCAGACAATTGCAGAGAAATGGGTGTTCAAATTTTTGAGAATTGTTCCATTAAAAAAGTTTTAATAAACGAGGAAAGCAGAGTTTATGCTGTGGATACTGATGAAGGTTTTATCGATGTAATGGCTTTTGTTGACGCTGCGGGAATTGTAAGTATAATTGGGAATTTTAAAAAAGTAACTTAAGAAGATTCGTTGAACCAAATTAATATCATATCTTTAATTTTTAAGAGTGGCGTTTAAGGTTACGTCAAATATTTACGTATCCTGTAATTAGTTGCTAAATATTTGTAATAATTTTGTTAATTAAAGTTTTTTAGGATTCTAGTCTTGTTGATGTTTTGGGCCTTCCTGATGCTGACCATCCAGTCAGAATAGCTGCTCATCCTTGTTCATTTACTTTTCTTTCTACTGATCCCTTACCTCATTGTCAATCATCTAGTCAATCACAACCTGTTTTTGTTTGTATGGACGAAAATACTTTTATTTGCCCTTTAAAGACAAAAACAATTTGTGGAGGTTTTACAATGGAAGGTGGTGATTTACAAGCATTACCTCCATCTTCACAAACTTCTAAAGGATCGGTGACTGAATGGCATATGCCAACACCCGTTTGGGATAATTTTCGTAAATTTTTTTAGATTTTTTAAACAATAATCTAAAGATAGAATTTAGGCATAATTCTTCGCCATTTGATCGACAGATGTCCTGAATTGGCACAATTATCTCGTGGGGAACTGATGACTAGTGCAGAAATGTACACACCAGATATGAAGCCTCTTATTGGAGAATCCGATCAGGTAACCTATTTTTTTAATAAAATTAAAATTCTATTCGTAAGGCTAAAGGTTTTTTCCTCGCTACTGGTCTTAATGGACAAGGTGTCTCATTTGCTGGAGGTTTGGGTTCAGTGCTTGCAGAATGGATTTTGAGTGGATCAAGTAGCATTCCTGTAGATAAATTGGAATTAACTCGATTTCTTCCTTTGCATTCTAATCCGCATTATCTTTATTTACGTGTGCCGGAAATTGCATGTAAATTTTATTTTTAATTATTAATTTGCTTTTTTTGAACGTGGGTCTTGAAAACCCGTTTCTATAATAATTTTAATTACAAAAAAAATTTAAATTTTTATTTAAAAGCAATTTTTTCATACTTTCTTGTTTTTAGTCAACACTCTAAAGGTTTGCTGAGAATATCCTTTCTTTTATTTAAACAATTCATCAGAATCCTCTCTCATCACATCAATGCCATACAGCTAGAAATTTACGTACTTCCCCAATTCACCACAGTTTAAGGGATGCTGGTGCTGTTTTTGCAGAAATAATGGGTTATGAAAGGTTTCTTTTTTTGACTTTTAAAATTATTAAAAAAATATTTAGGCCTCTTTGGTATAATACAGCGTCCCATTTTGATCAAGATAGTGATGGACCAAGTAAATTTATTTTAAAATAATTCCAAATTTTTAATATTTTTTGAAGGATTGCCTCGCCCATCAAATTTCTCTGGAGAAGATCAACTTGTTGGAAAACCTAAATGGTTTCCACTTGTCTCGAAGGAATATTCAACTTGTAGAGAACGAGTTGGACTTATTGATATGACAAGTTTTTCAAAATTCGACATTCAAGGCGCTGATGTTGTTCCTTTATTGCAACGCCTCTGTTCTGGAAATATTGATTGTCCAGTTGGAACGTGAGCAAAATTTTCTTTTCTTTCGAGGTTGAGGTTGAAATTTTTTTGTCGAAAAATTTTTTAGAAAAAATTTTAAGAATTTTTATAAATTTAATTTTTATTTTTTTATTTATTTACAGGACAGTTTATACTGGAATGCAAAATGATCATGGAGGATACTTGACTGATTTAACTTTAAGTCGAATGGGATTGCACTAGTTACTCTTCTTTTTTAAATCTTATTTTCTTAATTAAAAATTTTTATTTTTCAGTTATTTTATAGTAGCTCCAACTGTCCAACAAGTTCGTTTAGCTCTTTGGATTAAAAAATGGGCAAATGAATGGAAAATGAATATTCAACTTCAAGATGTGACAAATGCTTTTACAGCGCTAGATATTGTTGGACCAGCATCTAGAGCTTTAATGAGTGAAGTTACTGGAAAAACTATGTCTCCTAATGAATTTCCTTCATTTTCTTTTAGAGTATTTTTAAATAATTACTTTTATCAGAATTTCTTCCAAGGAAATGCATATTGGATTAGCTGGTCCAATTCGAGTAATAAGTGTTACACATTGTGGTGAACTTGGTTGGATGCTTTATATTCCGAATGAGGTAATTAGGATGAAATTTAAAAGGAAACTAAAGCGGATAGAATTTATGGAAATTAGTACATAATCCCATAACATAAGGAAAAACCTAAAAACAAAGGAGTTTGTCATTTTCTCCTAATGGGCAAATGAAAGTAAATAAAGCGGAACCGGCTCTCGTAATCTATATCAAACATTTTTTAAAATTATCTTTTATTATAAAGGTGGCTCAAAATGTTTATGAACAATTAATTGAAGCTGGTTCTCTACATGGATTAAAGCATTGTGGATATTATGGTTTTATTTTTAAATAATAATCTTTAAATATTTATTTTTTCAGCACTAAGGCATTTACGTATCGAAAAATTTTATGTTTACTGGGGTCAGGATATTGGTAGTGGAACTACACCTGTCGAATGTGGCCGGGCTTTTCGTGTTGATTTTGATGTAATTTTTTAAAGGAAATATTTTTTTAATTTATTTTTCTAAATTTAGAAAGAATTTATTGGAAAAGAAGCTTTACAAAAACAATTAGATAGAGGAGTAAATAAACGTTTTGTCCAACTTTTATTAGAAAATCATAATTTGGAAACTGACCCGTGGCCACAAGGGGAAGAACCAATTTATCGGAATGGAAAATTGGCAGGTTGGACAACAACAGCGGCATATGGATTTACTCTTGGATGTCACGTAAATAATTTTATATTTTTAAATAAAGCTTATTAATGCACTAAAAATAGAAGAAAAAAGAAGAAAAATAATGCTGAATAAATAATTTAGAAAAAATTATAATTAATGCAAAATACACAGAAAAATAAATTGCAAAAAAATATAGGAAAATTTTTTGAAAACAAAGTTGGGGGTGGGGATTAAATCAAAAATAACTTTTTTTATAAATAGTACAACACCTGATACTTTAAATGATCTTTAATCTTTTAAGGGTGGTATGTTTAGGCGTTGTAAAACATTTTTTGAGAGCGGTTAAATTTAAGAGGTTTTTCCCACAAATTTTCGAAATATAAACGATTAGATAAACGAACTAAAACATTTTTTCGTTGAAATCAGAACTACAAAGGTTTTTAGATATCCAAGAGCCAGAATCCCTTCTTTTTAGCACCGCAGGCGAAAATTTTCGTTGGGAATTCAGGAGAGCCAGCTCTCGCAATTCCAACCTACAACAGTTCCGGGAACAGGACCCAAACCTGGAGAACATGGTTTGAAAAATTCTAAAATTTACCAAAGTCCAATTATCAGCGCAATTTTGGGAAGGATATTTGGCTCTACTCCAGTTTATGCGTCCAATAGACTTTTATGCGTCCAATGAAAGTTTATGCGTCCAATAAAAAGAAAATTGGATTTTTCTTGGTATTACAAAGTTGGGATATGGTTCCGATGCATTTCTTCATGTGCGGGACTTACGCCCACTGGGTCTGGGACCGTTCCTTACCCTATCTCTCGAAATTTCGGAAAGTTACGGCGATTTTTTTAAAATTTTAGAAAAACGATTTTAACTTTCAAAAATTTCGAGGAATAAGGTAAGAAATGGTCCTAGACCCAGTGGGCGTAAGTCCCGCACATGAAGAAATGCATTGGAACCATACCCCAACTTTGTAATACCAAGAAAAATCCAATTTTCTTTTTATTGGACGCATAAACTTTCATTGGACGCATAAAAGTCGATTGGACGCATAAACTGGAGTAGAGCCGGATATTTTTAGCAAAAATTGAAAAAAATGCATAAACTTAACATCCTGAATCTTTAGAATATTATTAAGTTTTCTTTTTTAATTTAAGGTTTGTTTGGGCTATATAGAGAACAAAGAATTTGGTTTGACAACAGAATTTTTGAATAAAGGAAGTTATGAAGTTGAATTAGCAGGAAAGCGATTTACATGTAAAGTTAATTTACACTCACCTACATTACCTATGTTTTCATCCGAACATCCACAACATTATAGACCTACACAATAAAAATAGATTGTATTTTTTTTAATTTGACAAGGAAATAAAGATTTTCGATATTGTGTAGATAAATTTGTGCATTTGAAATTAAAAACAATTAAGTGAAAGACCTTACTTAACAAAGAATCTTTGGAGCCTTTGCCGTATTTTCTCGATTAATTCCCTCCCTCGAATAATTCCTCACCCCCAAATACCCTACTGCTCGTTCAAATGCCAAAACTCGAAAAATTTCTCTCCCTCATAATTCCCCATCACACGTATGGGTTGAAATATTAATTCCCCAGGGGAATTAATCGAGAAAATACAGTAACTAGGAAGTATTCAAGTCATAAAAAAGTAGTTGATCCAATTTTTCAGTAAGCCCTAATTTTCAAAGGGTTAATTCGATTAAATATTTCACGTAGAAGCGTGTTGAATTCAATTTTTAATATTTTTAAAATTAATCAACAAAAATGTATTTTTATGAAAAAAATCAGTAAACAAAAAAATAATAAATGCATATTTTAACAGAGAACCCAATTTTTTCGCAAAATAAAATCTATTCGTCTTCAAATAAAATGACAAATAATAATGACTAAATAGATGTACTTTTTCGTTCTTTTTTTTTAAATTGATTTTTGCTTCATCCTCGAGCACTTTCCACCACCACCACATTTTTATTATTTTCTCATATTTATTAAAACGATCAATAATTTTGGGTGGATGCAGAAACATAAATAGTAAATAAAACCAAAACACACAAAAACACAAAGGGCAGACGAGGCAGAAAAGCTCCTTATTTTCCCGCCCAATTCTTTTATTTATTTTTTGCATTTATTTTTCATGTAAATAAACAACTTCCCCTCCAATCCATTATAAAAATAAAATTCTTTTTTTTTGGGAGCAATTTTTAGTATACGACGGACGCCTTTCCTATTTTTTTTACTATTCGTCCTATGATGTCGTTGCAATTTAATGATGGAAGAAAATAGCGTGGGGAAAGAAGAGAGTTTTTTCTTTCCATCCAATTTTCTCCGAGCACAAAACCATAACATTTCTTTTTTCTTTCACAATTCATTCCACAACCAACAGCAGCACAGTAGGAAAAAAGGCCATCTATTTCATCTCAACACACACACATAAACATTACTTGCTAGCCTTCGTCCTTTTTACCAATGGGCAGAAAAAAAAATTTTTTTTTCATCGGCTTTGACTAACAAACATTTGTGGAGAGGTCCTTTGTGGCGTGAGACTTGCCTACTATTTTTTCTCTAAAAATTTTAGATGGAGAGTTGGAGTATGGGGAATGGACAGGATTAAAGAAAAGGGTTGTTTGGGAAATGACGGATGGGGAATAGTTGTTTAGTTGAATGAGCGGGCGATGAGAAATGGTCGTTGAATGAATAGGAGCAAAATTGGAGCAAGCAAGAGAGTGTACAAAAAGAATAGAGAGGAGTAAGGAAAAGGGTCGTTTAAAAAATTTTACGAGGGAAAGTATGGGTAGCATTGTAAAATAAATATGAAGACAACAAGGTCGGCGCCTAAATGGCCTTTTTACTCTCTGTCACTCATCTTACAACACACTCTTTTTTAAATGCAGGCAGATGGATGTTTTGACGCGCACGCAGTCAAATGAAATAAATAACGACTGACGGGTTGTCAGGAGCAGCCGCCACCGACTGTCTTTTCTTATGCATTTCACAATAAAAAGTAGAGAAAATATTAATGTTAGAGAAGAAAACAGAAAAAGGATAGAAATAAGAGGCTTTCAAAGGTTTTAAAAACACGGCAAACACAAAGCTGGTGATTGTTGGCGAAATGGTTCGATGTCTTTTTATCTCTTACTTTTTCTTATTCTCTCATTTTTCCTTACTCTCTCATTTTGACAAAACATCAAATTTTTTCCCTTGAATGCGCCCGCGGCGCAAATCGCCGACTCTTCTGGCTTGGGTAGTGAGAGCCTTTATTTTTTCACTCTCTCTCATCGACATTATGCGTTGTGAATAGATACGTTGGATGGTCGTTGTCACAGCCTTCACCTTCGATTGCCTCTGCCTCTATCTACCCTGTCGTTTCTCCATTTATTTTTGCTACTCCCCAACCAAACAAACAAAATTGCCTGTCGTTTGGACGCCGACCATTTCTTCATCCTTTTCAATCTTATCCTTCTCAACATTTTTCCCCATTCAAAGTCGGCCGTCTTCGTTTTAAAAATATCGCTCCTCTCTACTTTTTAGCCTCGGCAATGTAAAAATATAAAATGAGTGGCGGGAATGAGGAGAGGAATTGGTCGGCTGTTCGGCGGCGGTTAAGTCCTCCACGTCCTTTTTCCCCTCCTCCTTTTTTTTCTTCCATTCAGCTTTCCACCCGCCTCCTCACAGAGCAGTTCGGCCTCTCCCCTTCTCCATTACTAATGGTAACCTTTCCTTTTTTCCCCTTTTTAACATCATCGTTGTCATCGACGTAACACTAAAATACATTTCGCAGAAACACAAAAAGACATAATTGTGTTTTTCTGTATTTTTCTGGGCAAGCTCCGAACACAAGAAACAAAATGGCGACAATAAAAAGGGGGAATAGTAATAGGGGGAAAGGCTCTTTCATGGTGTGGACATTTGGCTAGAATTTCAGACCAACCACCACAACTTTGGGGGGATAGCGAGAATGAAAAATGACTAATTTTTATTTTTAAACTTGCCTTTTATAGTTTTTCTATTTATTTATTTTCTTTTGTTTCCAATTTTGAAAAAAAAACTTTTCACACGTTTTTAATTTTTTGTGAAAAAGCTTAATGAACCGCGTATTTTAAATTTTTATTTCTTTTTATACCGACCCCCCTCTTTTTTCCAATTGCACTTTCAATTACACATATATATTTAATCTTTCCTTCCTTTTCGTGTTTTGTGTGTTGTTTTTGCCACTTTTTTAAATTGTTTATTTTTTTGTGATGGCGCAAAAAAGACCACCATCATCGTTTTCTCGGTCATGTCCTTCTCCTCACTTTCCGCGCCTCTTGTACTCTTGTCGCCAAAGAAAGGTGGGAGGAGGGTGGCAACAAAATTGGAGAAAAATGAAATGGGAGAGAGGCCTCTGGGAATAATTTCCTTTTTTGGGGCAAAAGTCTATTTTCATTTTTTCAAAAAAAAAATAAAAGAAAAATGAAATAAGGTGGTAGGGGTTGTGGGGGTATAGTTGACTGACTTCCTCGTGGGGCATTCGAACGTTTTTTTTGTTTGGCGGGTTTCTGGCTAGTGTTTTTGTAAGTGGCAGAAGGGGCCAATAATGAGGGGAAAAAAGAAAAATTGCAAGGTGGAAAGGGGAAGGAGGAAAAAAAACAAAAAAAAAAGTGAAATGGGCGGATTTCAATTGATGACGAAGTTGAACTTTGAGAGCTGTGCGGAAGCACGTGCAAAAAATGCGTAAACATGCAAAAAGGTTTTTTTCGATTGTCTAGTTTGTATCGTGAGAGAAAATGTATTTATATTTAAGATTTGTTAAATAAACAACAATTGGACAAGGAAGGGGTGGAAGGGGGAGGGAGGGAAAGGGGGAAATTCTTGGGTTTCTCTAAAAAAAATAAGACTTTTTTTTAATACGTTTTAGCACGTGTGTACTTAAATAAACTAAATTTAGAAAGGCTTTTGATATGTAATTGGAAACGAAAAGGGAAAAAATTGTAGGTAGGAAATTAGTACATATTTTGCAAAGATCAATTTTTCACGCCGAAAAAGAAGGGAAAGGATATCTTTAATTTTTAAGTCTTTATAAAATCAGAAAAAGAAAAATCGGAAAAAAAGAAATTTCTAAATTGCCCTTTATTAGGTTTTCCCTTTATTTTGATGTTTTGGATAAACTGTCATTTTTTAATTGTTTTAAACATTTTGCCAATTTATTTTCTATTTTAAAATTGGATCAAAGCTTTTATCAGCTCCTTTATTATTTCTTAATTTCATCTTTATCTTCTTTAACATTTTATACATTTATTTTAGTTTTTTAGATTATTCGATGTCTCTCTTTGAGCTAAATCGAAAAATACAAAAATCTACGTAATTTAATTTTGCTAGGCCAAGTTATGGTCATAAATATTGTCTTCAACTTATTTTATTAGAAAATACTCTTTCTTATATTTTTTAATTAAAAATGTATCCTTTTCAAAATCAACAACAGCAGCAGCAACAACATGTACCTTTGCCACCTTCACAACAAACGGTTTTTAAATTTTTCTGATTTTTTGTCCTTCTTTAAACCTGAAACGACTTTAATTTCTATTTTTTAGCATTATCAACTTCGTTACCCTCCAGCAATGCTGCCGCCCAATCACGCTGCTGCTGCAGCTGCAGCAACAATGGGCCAACCTCCTCCCTTCCAACCACCACCAGCAACAGGCCAAGCACATCAACAACATCCCCTTCAGCAACAAGCGATGTATCAATATCACATGGCAGCACCACATCCTTCCACATTTCCGCGTAAGTTTTTAAATATTTTTTTGGGGTTTCTTATTGGGAAGAGAATTTTCTTATTGACTCATTTCCCTTAACCATACCCTTAACCATATCCTTCATTCCATGTTAAAATAATTTGTCTTTTTTTTTAGCCCATCCAAGTAATATCTATATTGCTTCATCTTCCTTACAACAACATGCTCAAGCACCACAACAACTTCCTTCTGGGGGGCAAAATGGAATAGTTAGTGGTGGACATCCATCACTTCTTGGAGGTGCTAATATTCATCCAGGCATTAAACCTTCTCAAAGAGAATCAGTAGACAAATTAGTAATGCAAATATCCAACCCAAAACAACAAATAACTCCAGAATTGGCATATGAAAGACGTTTCTTCTTTGAAAGGCTTATAATGTTAAATGAACAACATGGGGAAGTTTTGAGTGGTCCACCACAAGTTTCTAAATCGCCAGTGGATTTATACTCGCTTTATTATGCTGTTAAATTACGTGGAGGATTTGAGAAGGTTAGAAAAATTATTTTTGATTTTTAGAAGTTTAAAATAATTTTTGGGGTTATAAGTTTTTGGGGCTTTTTTCTGGCTTTCTGGAATGATTATAAAAAATTTTTAGACATTAGGTGATTTTTGGGAAGTTTCTAGAGTTTTTTGGTTTTTAAGTTTTGGAATTTTTAAACGAAATTTTTTGGAAGGGATTATGTGGTTGTTAAATATTTAAAAATATTTTTACAGACAATTCGCGACAAAATTTGGAAAAATTTATGTGTTGATGCAAATACTGAAATGCAACAATCATCAGCAGCAGGCTTTCAACTACGCAAGCATTATCAAAAATATTTATTAAGATTGGAGTGCCTTGAAACTGGCCAAAATATAAAAGAATTGGTTGATTTTGCTGAAAAACAAAAAAAGAAGAAAAAAGAAAAAGAAGTTATTCCCCCAACAGCAGCAACGCCAATACCTACAGCTGGAGGTCCTGGTACTCCTTCATCAAGTACTTCATCTTCTGTAGCTGGGAAAGAGGAACAACAACAAATTAAAGGAGAACAACAACAACAACCACAAAGACCTTCTCCATTTGGAGGTGTTGTTAATGCTTATCCTCCAACACAAGGTTCTTTAAAATAAATTTTTTTGAGATTGGGTATCCTAACTTTTTACTAGAGGGAAGAGATAAGTACATATTATTAATCAGTTGGACCTCACTATAAGAGGTTCGACTGATTATTAAAAAGAAGAGAGAGGGTTTTCTTTGGGCAAGAAAATTTCATATTTTATAAAAGGATAGGTAAATTTATGTGGAGATTAAACTAGCTCCCCAACACAGGTGCCAACTAAATTAAAAAAAAACGTGTCTTAAAATTGAGTTTGTTTTCTAATTCTATGGGTATCCATAGTTAGGTTTGGTTGTTTAAAAAAATCTGAAAATGTTTTTAAAAAATTACAAATAATTTAAATGTAAAATTATTTATTTGGTAAAGTAAAAGTTGGGAAACTCAATCAATTTTTGTTTTTAAAAAATTAAATTAATTAAAAATGAATTGAGTCATTTATAATAGAAAAAAGAACGAAAAAAAATCGTTGCTTTTTTGTAAAAATAAAATGAATAGATTTATAATTAGGTTTTTAAAAATATAATGAATGGGGGAAAAAAGAATTTTTTTATTATTTATTTTTTTTTCTTTTTTGAGTGCAAATGTACTCAATTTCTCTAAAAAAAGAAGATTCTCATTTTTTTCTTGCTTTTTAAAAAATATATTTATTTATCGAGGCATTTAATTTTTAAAACGGAAGAGGAGGGGGGAAGGAAAAAAGGAGGAAGTTTTTATTTTTAAAAATATATTAATTCTTTTTATTGAGTGAATGAAAGAAGGAAGAAAAAAATTTTTATTTTTGGAAAATAAGTATTTTTATGGAAGGGGAATTAATTTAAAATAATTATGAGACAAGAAAAAAAGAAGAGGAGGAAGGGGGGGGGGGGATTTGAAACATCAAATGGTGACAATATTAAGTTTTGAGAGAAATATTTTTTTTTAAATTATAAAAAAATTTTTTTTATTTATTCGGAAAATTCTGTTTCGAATTGTGAAAGAAAAAATAACCAAAGAAAAAAAAATAGAAAAATATCCTCGTTTTTTGGGGAAAAAGATTTTTTGATATTAAAATAAATTTTGGAAATATTATTTAAAAAAATAGATATTTTGGAGGGGTTTTTTTATTTGTGAAATTATGGTTAAAGTATAGGGTTGTCGGTTCTTGGAAAATCTTCGGATATCCGGATCCGAACCGAAAAATCCTCGGTTCTTCGGTTATACAAAAATTAGGGAAATTTTTCTGGAAAATTTTCTGGTCATAATTTTACTTAAACTACAAAAAATTTTTTTTTAGATTTAGATTTTAGATTTCTTTTTGGAAAATTTTTATTATTTTATTTTTTGAGAGATAAAAATTTTTTATGCAGGTGTTCATTTTATTTTATATCATTTAAGTATTTTAGCTAGTATTTTAAATAAATAAAAATGAGAAATTGTAAATTTTAATAAGCTTTACTAAAAATGAAAATTAATAAAAAAAATTATGAATGGGTAATTATTTAAGATATTAATGTATTTGAATATAAAAATTATTAACTTAAAAACTTCCTCTTTTTTTCGTTTTCTCTTTTAATTTTTTAAATTAAATCTTTTCTTCATAATTTTATTATTATTTCACTCATTGCGTGATATTTTATTTATTTTTAAAAATTTTTGTTTGTGGGAGAATTTGAGTAATTAAGTAAGAAAAAAGTCAGTTATTTTATTATTATTGTTCACACGTTTGCCAAAAAAATTTTTTTCTTTCTTTAAAATGCCATGGAACTGCGCGATATATTAAGTAAAATCATTTTAAACCATCTGGCAATAATTGAGAAAAAGAATTTTTGGTTGCTACGGGTTTTAATAACTTTTACTTTTGTATATAAAGTCAAAAGGAATTAGAGACTTAAAATTATTAGGTGGTAGAATTAAGGAGGGAAAAGGGATATACAGTGGAGGAAGGGGTGAGTATAAAAAAGTGAGAAAAGAATTAATTTTCCAACAAGGGGACAAAAAGCATTCGCGCGAGAAGGAAGGAAAAAAATGAATAGTTTTGAGGCTTTTAAAAATTGGGGGGAGTGTGGTATTGGTGGGGACAAGAAGTTGTTGTGGTGCTAGTTCCGTTTGAAAGAAATAATAATAGGAATGGGGAAGGGAAGTGGGGAGGGGTGTGTGTAAAACAAAAAAGGAAGTGGTGGGGATTTGTATTTTTTTTCATAAAATGGCATCAAAAAAAGAAGGAAAAACCGTCGTTAACACGCTCCTCAAAACCCTTTTAGAAATTTACTTTATTAGAAAGAGGTGCCACACAACAGCTATAAGTGGAGGGGGATTTACAGTGCCTTTAGTGCGCGAAGTTGTCTTTTTAATATATTAAGGAATTAATTTTGAAAAAAAGGAGGAAGGGGGGATCATGTAATTTTCTCTTTTTAACGGCAATTGAAGAAAGGAGGGGGGGGGGGGAAAGGTTTTTGTTGGCATGACACACAAGACTTTTCACTTTTTCCTTTCCTCTATTGGACATTTAAAAATGAAAAATAAAATTGCCTTTTACTCTAATATAAAATGAAAATTGTTTTAAAATTAAAAAATAAATTATTATTATTATTTTATGTCGCGCACCCTCAAAGAAAATTAAATAAATAAATAAAGAAAAAAATTTATTCAAAAACATTAAAGAACAAACGAAAAATATTATTAGCTCAGGAAATAAATTATTTTTTTTATTTTTAATCTGCTTTCCATTTTTTTTTCATATTTTTTTTCCTTTTTTGTCTATTAAAAATTTAATTGCTTTTATTTATTTTTTTCTTGTTGTTTCTTTTTCTAGTATTAATTCCCTTTTTAATTTATTTATTAATCAAAGAAAAAGTTTTATTTGATAGGTTTTAAAAAGTTTTTAAGAAAGAAATATTAAAGTTTTTAAAATTCCGCCTGTTTTTTTAAAATTCCGCCTATTTTATTTTAATGCAACTTTAAATGAAACAAAATAAACTTGAATAAAAACAAGTTTTAAAAACAAGTTTTTCTCTTTATTTAAATAAAAAAAACTTGGCAACAATTAATTCAAGAAAAACGGCTAATAATAATTCTAACAACGACAATTCACCTTCTACCAACATTTGTTTTAAAAATTCAAAAGAAACGGCTTCTACCACTGCCATTCAACAACAACATCAATTTGTGGCTGTTGGAAAGGATCTAGTAAATGGCGGAATTGCCACAACATCTGAGGGATGTCAGGCTGTTCCGAGTACTTCCGCTTCGGCCCCAGCTTATTCTTCGGCCTCTACTACCTCAACTTCGACTCTCCAAAACCAGCAGAGAGCTCAGAATTTTTACCGATATTGGCCTCATCAGCAATGGCCCCAATATTCTCCATATTTTGCTTCAAATGGCTATCCTTCTTCAGAATCGAATTATTATGCCTATTCTTCTTACCCCGCTTTGAGTTATTGGCCAACAAATAATTGGGGGTGGCCTGTAAAAAACTGGGGGGCAAATTATCAACAACAACAACAAAACCAACAGAAACAACAACCTCAACCATCCACCACAAATTCTGTTAATTCTCCTTCAAAAGATACTCCAGTCACAACAACCATTCAATCCACCCTTCAAAATACTCAAAGCTTAGATTCTTCTCCCTCAACATCAAAAACCCCCGATGAGGCTAATAATGCCTCCTCCTCTTATGCTTGGTATCATTACCATCAACAGCAAAATGCTGTCAGATTGAAACTTTATCAAAGACAGCAACTTGCTGCACGATATTTAAGCGGCGCATCTAATAGCGGTTTTTAAACAAAAAATTTTTAAACTAAAAATTTTTAAAAATTTTTTTAAAATATTTTATTAAAAATAATTTTAAAAAATAATTTTACTTTATTTTAGGCTACTCTTTTCAACCTGCACCAGGCGATTTTGGAGCATCTCCAGCTGCTGGCTATCCCCCACCTCCACAACATTTTGGTCCTGGCGGTCAATATTTGCCTTCTTCGCAATGGAATGCTTACCAACAACAAATGTTTCTTCAGCAAAGAATGAGGGGACCTCAACCATCACCTACAAATCCTTCAACTGTTTCTGGAAAGCAACAGCAGGTATTTTACCTATATTTTTAGTTGCTAAAATTTATTAAAAAATATTTCCTCAATCTAAACAAATAAAACAAAAAATTTTTCCAAAAAAATATTTTTCTTCTCAAAATTTTTTGCTAAAAATTAATTAGTCGAGTCAAAAAAAAATCAATTTTGAGCGTAAAATAATTATTTAATGTTTCCTTTTAGTCACGTGTCTCGAAAGGGGATTCTCTAAAATAAAATTTTTTTATTATGGGAACTTGTTTACACGAAAAGAAAAAATTGTAAATAAATAAATAATTCACATGAATAAAGGATGACTAAAAAATAAAAAGGAAAAAAATAAATATTTAATTATATTATTTATTGAGAATGTTTTTTAGGGGAGGGACTATTAGAAATTATTTGTTTATTTTAGTTTTTTGAATGATGTAATTTTTTTTATAATTTTTTTTCTTTTTATTTAATAGAAAACCTTTATTCAATAGAAGTAGTGTTTCCTTATTGTATTTTTTGCATCGTCCGAGAGTAAAATTATCCAGCTAGGTATTGGCCTGAAATTGTCCTTCATTGTCATATTTTCGTGAATTATCTATATTTATGTTATGTAAGAGGTATCACGACTTTTGCGCCGATAACATTTGCGCCTCGACTTATGCGCCGCGACTTTTGCGCCGGGCGACTTTTGCGCCGCGACTCTTGCGCCGCGAATTTTGCGCCGGGCGACTTATGCGCCGCGACATTTGCGCCGCCATAGTTTAAAAAATCCGGATCCAAAAAATGCCGGATATCCGAAGATTTCCAACTATCCGACAACACTACTAAAGGGAGGTCCGGCTGTAGTTATTGATATATTTTTAATGATAGTGGCGGCGCAAAAGTCGCGGCGCAAAGGTTCCCCGGCGCAAAAGTCACTCGGCGCATAATCGCGGCGCAAGAGTCGCGGCGCAAATGTTCTCGGCGCAAAAGTCACGGAACCATGTAAGAAACCCCTAATGATATCTAGATAAAGAAATTTCAAAGATCCTGGTGTATTTTTAAATTTATTCTCCGCCGGACAGTAACCATGGTCGTCCGGTTCTCTTACCATATTTAATTAACCGTTAATAATTTTTAATGTTTTTTTTCAATTTAAAAAAAGGCGGAAGATGAACATCTACAATTACAACAACAACAAGGACGTATTATCCCCTCTTCAACTTCATCCTCACGCTTGTCATCGACTCCAGCGCCACCCGATGCCCAACAACAAAGCAGAGCACCCTCTACAGTCACAACAGATTATCAACAACAAAATGAATCTTCTAAAAGGGTTGATGGAAGTGAAATAGATGGAGGGGGAGGAGATACTGCTCAAAAAGAGGCTAAAGGAGGGAGTAATAATCTGTCGACTTCAAATGCTTCTACCTATCCTCCAAATGCTATGGGGTTTATTAAACTTTCTAATTGTTTTAAATTTTTTTAGAAATCCATCAAATGCAATTCCACCATCGTCTGCCGGTTATTACCAGCATCAGATACCGCATCCTTCACTTTATGCCCCTCGTTTTTCTCCTGGAAGTTTGCCGTCATCTTCTGATTATGCTCAGGGAATGTATGGAGGCACCCCTAGAATGCCACAACAAGTTTGTTTGATTATTTATTAGAGTTGTTGTTAGATCCACTGGAGCTGTACAAGAAAAGATTTTCCAGGACCGAGATAGAATAGACATAACATACATAAGACTAGGCATAGGTCGAGCTAGCCTACTTTTTATTGTAATACATTATTAGGAGTCTTGCTGAAAAACGCTTCCCAAACTTCCACCTAAAATGTGACAAATTCATGGCGTCCTCATTAGCTTTAAAAAATTCCCTTTTTAAAGCCACCACCAATGTGGTCACCATATGGAGGAATGCAAAATCCTGCAGCTGTAGCTGTACGTTATCACCAACAACCACCGACTGTTGGAACTCCAATTAATCGTTTTTCACATCCTTATTCACAACAATCAACGTCTCAACAACAACCAAATATGCCTATTGGGGCTGTGAATTCCCCGCAACTTTTGGCTGCTTCACAGCCGCAACTACACCCGCAAAGTTCTGGCAAGCACCACACAAAAGGGAGGAATGCAGGTATATATATAGTATATTTTTTGATAGTTAGTCGACCATATATACCCTTTGGAGCAGGGCTGTGCGCCAAAATTTTCGCGTGGCGCGCCAAACGCCAAACGCCAATTTTTTAAATTTTAAAAACACGCCAAACGCCAAAAATCGGCCAAAATCAACGCCAAAACGCCAAACGCCAAAATTTTTAGAGTCTATAAAGACTTAAAAACCACTGTTCATTTCATTTTAGCGCCGCAGGCGAAATTTTTTGAATTTTCAAGATTCCCAGAAGCCAGAATTCATCCTTTTTTTGCCGCCGGAGCGAAATTTTTGAGAATTTTGGAGGCAAAGATGCCGAAATTCATCCTTTAAAAAATTTTAAAAAATAAAAAATTCATAGAACTCCTTGAGATTAAGGTGGATATGAAGGGATAAAGGGAGTAATGAGTATAACAGAGGTCATGAAGAGAGTAAACGATTGACGGGACTAAAGTTTTTTTCAACCATCTATTAGTTTAAAATCCTCCTTTAAGCGCCGCAGGCGAAAATTTTGAAAATTTTGGAAGTCCAAGCAGTAGATTTATTCATTTTTTATGCGCCGCAGGCGAAAATTTTGAGAATTTTGGATGACTGTACGCAGAAAAATTTCCTTTTTTGATAATCCCTTTCTCCATTTATTTAAAAAAATTCCATCATTAGGGGTGTATATTTTTGGCGTTTGGCGCGCCAAAATCGGAAAATCACGCCAAACGCAAAACGCCAAAAATCGGCCAAAATTAACGCCAAAACGCAAAACGCCAAACGCCATGACGCACAGCCCTGCTTTGGAGCCTTTATTATAGCCAAATATAGTAATGAAAAGAATGAAAAGGAAAACCTTATTTTAGTTTCCGTTCTAATAATATACTAAAAATCATGTGCCTTTCCTCTTTTACTATCCTTGATTTACTTAACTATCCCATAAAACTAACATAAGTTGGATAAGCTTTATTTTTACATTTAATATATTTTGGAATAATTTTTTTTGTTATTTTTTATAAAAATTTCTTTCCAAGGTCCTGGAATGTTACCAATAGCTCCATCTGTTCCAGTTGCTGCCTACACGAATCCACAGCCTCCCCAACAATTCCCAGCTTGGTTTGGATCGTCAACATTATCAGCACAACAACCTCCTTTTGGTCCTTATACATTAGAGGCTCAAGCAATTACACACGTTCAACAACAACAATCACAAATACAGCAACAGCGATATAGGAGACCTAAAGTTTATGCACGTGATTTGCAAGGGGTTTGGAAATTTTTTTTTGTATTTTTTTTGGATGTTTGACAAATGATTTTGGGATTTTTAAAAAATTTTCTAAAATTTAGAAAATATTTTTAAAAAATAAAAAAACTTTTTTACTGTTTTAGGTCACCCCTTCACGTATTATTATGGCTTTACGAAGTGCTTTACATGTGGAAACATGTTGGGCATTAAATGCATTAAATATCCAATTATATGATGATACAACTCCAAATTGTTATCCTTCATTTTCACAAACACCTGAATTTCTTAATTTGTTGGTTGAACATTTTGCTGCGGTGCTAAGCCTTTTATTTCCTAAAAATTTTGATGTTTGTTTTTTTTAATTTAAAAACAATTTTAAAAATTTAGGAAAATTTATTAAATTTTTCTTCATCAAAAATTTTGTCAAAACAAAATTCTATAACAACAAAAAATTCAAAAAATTTAACAACAAATCAGCCAAAAATCGAGCCAGTCTCTTTAATGGTTCGCCCACCGCCTTTATATCCTTCGCCTTCAACTTCATTTGCTAATATTGGAACAAATAATGTTTCTACTACAACACCTAATTTTACTTTAGTTTCACGACTTGGACGGCAAGTGAAATTAGACATGACAACAGAAATTCCGCCTGAATTAGTTTTACAGTTAGAGAAGGTAGAAAATGAAGAAACATTTGATGACGAGAGAGAAGAACAAAATCAGAATTTAGGTTGGAATTTGTTTTTTTAATTAAAACTTGAATAAAAACTTTGATTAAAACACGGAAACAAAACAAAATTAATCTTTAGAATGAAACTTTAAATAAAACATTAAAACATGCTGAAATAAAACTTGAGATTAAACTTGAAAATAAACTTTAATTTCAACTTAAAAACAAAATTAAAACTTGAAAACAAACAAAATTAAAAACAACAAAAACATTAAAATGAAACTTGAATAAAAACTTTAATTAAAACACGGAAACAAAGTAAAATTAATGTTTTGGAATGAAACTTGAAATAAAACATTTAAACATGCTGAAATAAAGCTTGAGATTAAAACTTGAAAATAAACTTTAATTCCAACTTGAAAACGAAATTAAAAACAACAAAACATTAAAATAAAACTTGGAATTAAAACTTTAATTAAAACATGTAGAATAATTAAAACTTGAAAAAATTAAGCTTAGATTTCTGTTTAAATTCAAGTTTTAGGAAAACTAATTGTTTTATTCCAGAATATTCAAAAACAACTTGGAGAACTGCTTTTATAGAACGAATAAGGCAATCAATGCTGGATCACATCAATTCTCGTCAATCATTGTCTAAACTTGCCCCTCGCTTCAAAAAGGAAAAAATTGAAGAAAATAATTTAGAAAATGAAGAGAAGGAAAATTTAAAAGAAGATAAATTTAATAAAGAAGATTCTGTTAAGAAGGAAAAAATTGAAGAAGAAAATGGGGAGAATGAAAATAAGAAGAATGAAGATGATTCAACAACAACAAAAACAACAATACCTTTCTTTTACAGAAAACCTCTTCAATGGGAAAATTGGGATCGTTATAGTATGGATGAATGTTCTTTAATAAGTAGACAACCTGTATTGTGTAATCAACGTTCTATTACCTCTTCTGTTTCTTCAGCAGCATTAACTCAAGAATTGATAGATCGTTGTTTGGCTTTGTCAAATATTTTCCGTGGTTTTTCATTTCTTGGTGAACAGAAAGTTTTGTCTCAGCATGAAGGATTGTTAAGGCTTTTGGCTGCTATTTTGATGCTTCATTGTAGCGATCAAAGTAGAAAACGAACACCTGGAGAGGTTGGGGAAATTTATTTTTTATGGGGAAATTGAAAGGCGTCTTGATTAAAATTTTGGGGTTGAAAATAGTTTTTTGGAAGTTTATAAATATTTTAAAAAATCTGACAAGCCTTTTGAGCACTAGACATTGAATTTAATTCTTCTTTATTTTCCAATTAATTTTTCTAATTATTTTTAGGCTCCTCGTCAATTTTCTTTCCCTCGCCCTCCACCTGAGGAATCAATTAAAACTGAACCTGGTGATAACAGCAAATCTGTCGTTAGCAGCACAAGTAACACTTCTACTGTCCCCGCCGTCCCAGCAGAAAAAGATACGCAAGAAAAATGGTTGTTGGAAGTGGCGAACCAATTACGTGATGATGCTTTTACTATTCTTGCTCATATTTCTCCACAGGTCTAAAAATTGGGAGTAAAAATAAAAATAAAAGTTTTATTTTTTAGTTGGACTTGTATGAGGTTGACAGCGAAATTTCTTTCCCAATTTTCGATGCCCTCCTCCATTGGTCTGTCTGTACAGATTTGGCAGCAAGGGATCCATTACCACCTTTTGGAGCTATATCCCCCAAACATTATGTATTGGAAATTTTCTGCAAAATGAGTGTTCTTGAAAGAAATATCGATCTTCTTTTGGCTACAGGGCCGTGGAGCCGTATTGAAGAATTTGTGAGACAACTTTGTTCATTAATTTGTGAAGAACCTCCAGTACGAGAATTTGCCATAGTTATTTTGAATGCTTTATGTGCCGCTAGTGAACCTGTTTGTCATGTTGTAACTGATGAAACTTCATTGTTGGATCATCTTGTTTCGTTTTTGGAAGCGGCAGATGCTAACATGACACAAGTAAATTTTCAAAAAAAAACTTCTTGATTTTTAAATTTATTTTTTTTTAGATTGCTCAACATCAGGGCATCCATGCTTTAAGAGAAAATCCTGAAATTATCGGAACTTCTGTTGGAATGCTCCGTCGATCAACTTTGATTATGACACATATTGTAAGGCATGAACAATGTCGAAAACATTTTCAACGACTTCAGCATCGTTTGCTGCAATTTACTGTTTCACATTTTGTTAGTTTTTTTTTTATTTTGTTAGGAATTTGGGAATAGAAATTTTTATGTTAGGAATTGTCAACCTGAGATTTTGGACCTGTTGTTAGGCTAGAGAATGTACAGAAAATTTTTAGGAGGGGGACAAAATTTTTTTTGCTGGGAAAAATGAAAAACGTCAATTTGGAATTTACTTTCAGTAGGCCAAGAAGCTTCCAAAATCTCTTGGGTATTCTTGGTTATCAACATAAAATGTGTGTAAATAATATTCTAAATTAAAAATTTTTTCTAAAAAAGATGGATTCACGAGTTGCGGCTATGGTGTCTGACATTCTTTATGAAATGCAAAAAGGAGAAAATGGAGGAACAGGAGGGGATCCAAATAATGAAGAACTTGTAACTTTAACTACAAATAAAAGAACAGAAAAAAATATTGGAGATGAACAACAGGAACAACAACAAAAATCATCTCCAAAATTATTAAATGGGGGTGAATCTATAAATGAAGGAGGGGGAAATTCTAATAATTCTAACAATAATAATAATAATAATTGTGGTGTTGGGGGATATGGACATCAAATGGATTTTAGTAAACAAAAAATGGAATTTCAATCATCTACTAGACATTTGTAAAATTTTCTTAATCTTATAAAATAATTTTTAACACTAAATCTAATTTGAATATGTTTGTCAGAGTTTAGATTGTTCGAAAAAATCTGTCGAATTTTAAAAATTTGAGTATCGGTCTTTGGGGGTTAATCCAATCCCCTAACCCGTCCTATCCCATATATTTATCATGCTAGTTACCTCCGAATTTTTAAAATTTAAGTGGATAACACTTATGACATAATTTCTCTAATAAAGAGAATTTAGAAACTATCTAAAAGCTAGCTATAATACATTAATGATTTTTATTTAAAAAAATTAATTTTTCAGTTCTCTCAATTCTTCAGACGATTTAACGTCAGCTTTAACTTTAGCAGCTCCATCATCTATCTATTCAACATCTTACTCTACTCCACATCACCATCAGGCAACTTCTAAAACAGCTCTTTTAGCATTATATAATGGAGGAACAGAAAATTGTTATTCCAATAAAAATCCACAAGAAGCTCCAACAGAAAATAAAGGAATAAAAATTATTCCTTCAACACAACAAAATGGGTGTGATCCATGGATGTATAAAAATGAAAATAATATAATTAATAATTCTACGACAACAACAAATAATGAAACTCCAATACCTAAAAAGAGGGGTAGAAAAAGACCAACAACAACAGAAACAACAACTGTAACTCCTTCCCCTAAAAAAAGTTGGTCTCAGAAAAGACAAACAAATAAAAAAGTTCCGGAAAATCCAACAATGGAAAATTCATCGACAGACAACAATACGTCAGTAAATTCAAGTTTTTAAATAAATTGGTTAAATGTTTGAAGAAAACAAGTTTATTTTTAATTTCAAACTTGTTTTCCGAAAAGTTTATTTAAAACAAGTTTATTTTAGCATTTGTTTTCTTTAAAATAAACTTTCCGGAAAACAAGCTTGAAATTAAATTAAACTTGTTTTCCTCATAATTTTTTAAAGTTTTTCATTCCTCTTGCGTGTTTCCTCTTTTCCTTTTATGTACATAGTAATTTATTATTATTTTTTTGTTTCAAATATTTATTAACTCCTATTTCCTCATAAAAAATTTTCTACAAAAAAATTGTTTGCTCAAACGCTTCGTAAACCCTTTTCCTCTAAAAATCTGTGTGTTTGTTTTTGATTGTTATCTATGTTTAATGTTTAAATTTTTGATTTTTAATTTCCGAAAAAATAAACACACTTTTGACCTTTAAAATATCGCGGGCTTATGCATAGCAGTGTTCTCTTTAATTTCATTTCCTCAAAATTTCGAGTTGCACGTTACCTATTTGATACACAGAAAATTTAAAACAGCTAATTTATTCTACAACTCTAATATAATTATTTTTTATACTATATTTTTAATTTATAGGAGTGTCAAAATAAAACTTGTTTTTACAACTTGTTTTTATTAAAGTTTCTTAAAAACTTTTAAATAAACTTTTTTAAAACTTGAAGCATGAAATAAAACTTGTTTCTGAACAAATTTTAAAAACAAGTTTAAAAGTTTTCTCTCTCTCCAACTCCACCCAATAAAAAAATATTTTTTTATTCCTCAAAAATGTAAATTATAAATATTGCGTACTTTTTATTTCACTCACTTTTTTTAAACGTTAAAATATATATTTTTTTAGAAATTTCGTTTTTGGATTTTGATTTTTTATATTTTTCATTTTCTTTAATGAAATGTTTTGTTTTTTATTTTTAATCTTTTCCAAAATTTGTATAAAAAAGTTGAAACTTTTAAATGTTATTTTTTTAAATTAATGTAAAGAAAAATAAATATATTCAATATTAACTTAAATAAAAATATTAAAATGAAAATATGAAGAAATAATTATAAATGTACCGTAAAATCTCTAATAGAGTGCCCGGGCATTCTATTTTTCAATCACCCTCGTAGGGTCATTCAACTTTAGGGGGAATTCTAAGAGATTTTACCGTAGTTCTGACAAATTTAAAATAATTTTTCCGAAAAATTCTCAAGTTTTATCGTTCATCACAATCTAAAACACCTCTTTGTTTCAACTCCCCTTCTCCAATAATAGCCAATGGAGGTAATTGACGAGCACTTCCAGCAACCAAAGGTTGTCGAACACCTCTGGGTGAAGATAATGAAACGATTTGTTGTTGTTGGCCATTTGATTGGTGATGATTATTATTGTTGTTATTATTTTGTTGTTGTTGTGTTTCTACTGGAGGTATCATTGGACTTTTTGGTTCAATTCTGTTGTTTCCTTCCAATTTGTTATTAAATAAGTGACAAAAATGGCAAATTATTATCCTCCTAAAAATAAGAAGGGAAAATTATAAAATAATATAAAATTCTGAAATTTATAGATAAATCAGAATTATTACTTTTCCGGAACTTTCCGGAAAGAAATATAAAGATGTATAATAATTAAATCAAAAGTTTCCGGAATTATATAAAATATTGATTCTACTACAAAGTCAGAATAAATATTAAATCAGAATAAATTTCAGAAAAGATAATAGATGAATATTCTTTTCCGGAAAAATATAAAAGTTTTAATATCAGAGGAATACAAAATCAGAATAAATTTTTCGGAAAGATATGTAATGTAATTTTCCGGAAGTATTTCAATATTAAAATAAAAAAAGTATTTCAAACCAAAGTAAATATGCAATAGCAAAACACCACAAATTTAAACATATTTCTCTAAATAATTGATAAATATCCATTTGTGGAACTGAAAATAATTCTGTAACAGTAAAGGTTTCAAAAGAAATAGATGCCCGTGAAACATAGTCCTTAAATATTTTAAATAAAAAAAAATTTTTTTAAAGAATTAACTTGAGTATTTCTGTATTCTGCTGGCAAATCTCTTTCTTGGATTTTTGTGGGGAAATATGTTGTATGACAAGGTACAGAAGATTCTCTATTAAATTAAATGAATATTTTCTAAATTATTAATAAAATAATAAATCAGAATTTCATCTTTCCGGAAAAACAATATAATCAGAAATTAACTTTTTCCCGAAGAAAATAACCAATACTCTCATAGTTATTTTTCCGGACAGAAATAACTCTTATTTTAAGAGTTGTTATAACCGGAAAAAATAAAAGAAAATAACTCTGAAATACAACTTTCCGGAAAAAATTTATAAGAGTCTTTAAGTCAAGCTTTTCCTAATATTTTTACAATTAAATATTAATGTTTTACTTTCTGCATTTATTAATAGCTTTATTAATTGTTGATAATGCAGTATCAGTTGGTAGTTGATTATATTCACTTCCATAATAATCAAATTCAATAAATGGACGAACACAACGTTCAAACTCGCCCACTGTACAGATCGTGGATGCATTAAAACGACGAAGGAAATAACTGAAAAGAAAATTTAAAAATTATTTTAGTTACTTGTAAATTTAAAAAAATATAAATCTACCTATTCAAGTCATTCTGAAGTGTCCAAAGAACTAATAACATTGGAACACATGAACACGTTTCTTTAAAAATTGATAAAATTAAAGAATAAAATTGGGCACCTACCCACAGCTGTCTCTAACATACAGAGAAAACCAGCACTAGCTTCCGGAACAAGTTTCTCTGAATTAATTGCATAATTATCTGTAGAACGGCATGAAGATATTGTTGAGTAATGATCGAAAACACGATTCTGTTTTCAGAATTATAATAAAATATTAATAAAAACAGAATTTCCGGAAAAAAATAAAAAATCAGAATTATAATATTCCGGAAAGAAAATAAGTATCAGAAAAAATAACTCTGAAATACAACTTTCCGGAAAAAAGTTATATTAATTATTATTAAATTTTCCGGAAAGCAAATACAAAATTATACCATTCCGGAAAGAAAATAAGTATGAAAAAAATAACTCTGAAATACAACTTTCCGGAAAAAGTTGTATTTATTATTATTAAATTTTCCGGAAAGAAAATAAGTATCAGAAAAATAACTCTGGAATACAACTTTCCGGAAAATGTTGTATTATTATTAAATTTTCCGGAAAGAAAATAACTATGAAATAGAAATATATTTTTTCCGGAACATAAAATCAGAATATAAAATAATTATTCTACCTCTCTTCTAATATCCATCCTCAACGATTTTTTATCATTTAATGGATGTGCCTCTCCATGCATTATTGCTACCAATAACCGATTCTGTAGTTCTGCTGGTACAAGGAATATATCAATTCCAGGATGGACAGATAGAGAAGAGGAAAGGAAGGAATTACGAGAAATCTTTTTAAAAAAATATTTTTATATTTTTTAAATTAAAGTACTTGAAATGTTATTTGCATCCCTCTAGGTGATTCCATTGGGGTTTGCACTGAAGAGAGATTTCCTACAAAAGGCCAGCAAATACCTCCTCTGGGTGTGGCCAGCCATGGCTGTACCATCTTACAACAATCAAATCCCCCCATTTGTCTAGAACCAATAACGCAACTGGAGACCTATAAACTATTTAAGAGTTTTTAAATTCTGATTTTAATTTAGATAAATTTTAGATAGTTCAGAATAAAATTTTCCGGGAAGAATATAATAAAACAGAACCAAGTTTCCGGAGAGAAAATAACTCAGAATTGTTTCCGGAAGGAATATAATAAATTAAAAATTTCCGGAAAGAAAATAATATGTAAATTAGAATTATAATATTCCTGAGGGAATATAATAAATCAGAAAAGTTTCAGAGTTAAAATTCTCCCGAAAATAACATTCAAATTATTCGACTAGCCATTTCTCCACATTGAGGCATTAATTGTTCCAGTCTTTGTTTTAATCTCCCGTTGGGCAATAATTGAGCAATTGTTTGTTCTGCTTGTTGTCTATCCAGTTCGGATAAGGGAACAGCCAAAGAATCTTCAGGAGGATTTGCTCCCAGTGAAGGATCGAGCCATTGACGAAGATATGAAAGAACAGAGTCACGGTTGAATTGTTGTCCAAGAGAGGAAAGTCCGGCTTGAGTAAATGGGAAACGATTGCAGAAAAGTAGATGAGGGAGTGTTAATTCACTGGCAATATGGCTGAAATTATTTTTATTAAAAATATTTTTAAATTGAGTGTTCTTCTTTTAAGTATTCCTTTAACTAGGTATTTACTTAAAATAAACTTGGAAAAAATAAACTCTAAATAATGTTCAGAAACATGCTTTAGAAATGTTCAGAATGTTTAGATGTTTGTTTTAATGTTCAAAAACAAGTTTTAGAAAAAGTTGTTTTAAAGTTTATTTTAAAGTTGGTAATTGTTTCTAATAAAGTTTTGCTAGTTTTAATGTTGTTGAGAACTAAGTTTTTAAACAAGTTTTATTTAAAGTTTATTTATTTTTCAAACTTTAAATAAAACTTGTTCAAACTTTGTTTTGAACAACAACCCTTTCAAGTTTTAAAACTAATAAAAACATTTACATCTTTTTCAGTTCAACATGTTTTCCATCTAAATAAACTTTAAGTAAAGGCAAACTCTGGAAAACCCAACATATTGTACAAATGATGAAAAGTACAATTTTTGCAAGTTTAATTAAAAAAGAAAATAAATTATTTTGTTGAGGGGACATTTCTAAAATAATTTATTTTTAAATTTAAAAATAAAATATATTTTCTCTCCTTTTATTTTATTTTTCTTTTTTTAGAAAATAAATAATTTTAAAAATAAATATTTTATTTTTATTGTCTTGTATTTTCTCAACAAAACTTTAAAAATATTTTTCAAAATAACAACAATGGACATTAAAAATAATTTTCTTTTTTTTTTTATTTTCTTCTGTTGTCCAGGTAACTTCTTTAAAAATTCTTTTCTTTCAACTTGACCATCGGCTGGTTCTAAGAAACCCCAAAATTTGTGTGTGCCAACAATTTTGTTGAGAGAAAAAAAAAGAATTTTTGCTTTAAAAATAATTGGCGCCGTGCTAGGCAGGTGGTTTGGGGACTGACAGAAAAAAAAATAAAAATATATTTATTTTGCACTTCCTTTACTAAGTCTTGACAATACTTTTATGCCTTTCCCCTCTCGGTCAGTCATTAATAATTAAATTGGAAAATGACCAGAAAGGTTTTCCTTTCTTTTTACAATGCGCGGGAAATGCTAATTAAATATTTTCTAATCTTTGGACAAAAAATTTATTTTATAAAAGGGGAAAAATTGAAAAGTTAGAAAGGGAGAAAATTAAAATTTGGAGTAAAAAGGGGAAAGAATATTTTCTAAATTTAAAATACCCCCCCCCCCCCTAATTTTTTTAATTAAATTATGCTATAAAATTCTTTTCTCAATTTATTTAAAAATAAAAAAAATGCAAAAAGACAAATCAGAGGACATTTTATAAGAAAATTATTGGAAAAATTTTTTAAAAATTTTCTGTCCAATTTCCTGTTCCAAAAAAATTTTTTCCAATAAAAATCAATTTATAAATATATTGCCAATTATAGTCAAAGAGTACTAGAATAATAACCACCATGAAATATTTACCAAAAAAATATTTTAAAATAAAAAATCATTCTAAAAATTTTAAAAATTCCAGAAAATTCATTAAAGAAAATAAATAAATTTTTTCCTTTAAAAAAATACCCCCTAATTTTCCCTAAAAATATCCTCTAACTAGAAAAATAAAATTTTCAATTCTTCAAAAAAATTTTTTCTTGGTAAAAATTTCATAATATATTTAAAAATGAGAGAGATTTGTTAAAGAAAAAGCTTGATTTTTAAGCAAAAAAAACTACAAAAATCACCTACATCTAAAAACTTTCCTTCAAAAATTTTTTTTTAATTTAAGGTGATTTTAAATAATTAAAAAAAATGCATTTTTAAGTAGATATGTGGCGTTTAAAATTAAAAAAAAAAGAAAATTAAACAAGAGAAAACGCCGATAAAATACTGAAAGAATCGAAAAAAATATCATTTATTTTTAAGGTTTTTTTTCATTTTTTAGCGCCAAAAAATTTTTTTCTGAGCTTGAAAAGAGGAGATTGAATTGTTGTTGATTGCGTCGGTCAGAAAAGTCATTTTAGTGACAAAAAATACAGCGAAGAAGGTTAACAAAAGCACTAATTATAATCAAAACTACAAAAAGTGCAATTAAGAAAACGGCCCAATCCTGAAAAAAAATAAATAAAATAGATTTTTTTATAAGAGGAAGAAAGTTATAAAAATAATTTTTAATCTTTAATTAAATTCTTTTCAATCTTACTGACAATTTTGTAAAAAAATGTTTGAATTTTAAAACATCTTTTGGATCAAAATAAGGGCTCTATCTGAAAGGAGTGCCTGGTTGCCTTTTTTTCTCACTTGCTTAGAAGTCTTTTTTTCTTAATTTTCCTAACGATCGGGTGAAGGGCAAAACAAGGAGTACCAAAATACGGAACAGACATAGCACGGTCTGGTCGTTTTGGCCCAGAAAAATTAAATTTAATTCCCAAACAATTTTTTGGATATGTTTTAAATAGAGGATATACAGACTAGGCTAAAAAAATCAAAAAAAACTTTTGATCAGGCTTCTTTATATTTTCTTGGTTTATACAAAATGGACAGACTGTTTAAAAAAACACCCAAACCCTACTACTTCCAAAACTTAATTTTTTAATCAAAAAAAAGACCTGCAGTCGGAAACAACAATTTGTATTAAGCTCCCCACAACAACGAAAATAGAACAGCCAATTAGATTCTGGACATCGTTCACCTACAACAGGTAATGGACAAGCATAAGAACCACGACTTTAAAGAATGTTTATTTAAATTCAAAAAATTACAAAAATAAACTTGATATAAAAAAGATCCATATCTTTAATTTCATCCCAAATGTCACGTTGTTCAGCCAAAACTGGAGAACTTGAGAATTGGAAAATAAAAATAAAAGTCAATAAAATTGCTGGAAAGTTGAGAAGCATTTGGTGCAAATTTTTGTAAAAATATTATGCAAAATCTAAAATTAAATTATAAAAAATGTTCACAATTCTTTATTCGATCGAAAAAGCAATGAGTAAATTGAATAAATGGCTTTGATAACTTGTCAATGGAAAAAGGGGGAGAGAACCGGTTAGAGAGATGGAAAAAGACTCTTTTAATGTAGTTTTTTGTAGAATAAAAGTTATAAATAAATGTTTGTTACACATTCTTTGTTTATTGGAGGTTATTTATAAATATATTAAAAATAAATATTAATTTTTTATTGAATAGGGGAAATGACTGTTAAGAATTTTGTTGTTTAAAAAAGAAAAATAAAATGTTTGTTAATTTTAAAAAGAATTTATTTTTTGAAGCTAAAGTTTGCTTATTTTTAAGCACTTGAAAAAAATTTTAAGGATCAAATTTTGTAAAAGAAAGTTGTTCCTATTTAAAAATTTTCTTACTTTTGACCTAATTAAAAGTTGGTCAAATGAAATTTTGAAGAAGTTACCAAATTGAAATTTATTTGCAAATTAAAAATCATTTCGCCAAATTACTATACAAAGGCGAATATTTAGAAAGTTTGAAATTTTCTTTGTCTTAAAAAAATTTTTTTAGTGAAAATTTTGTTTTTCTTTATATTAGGGTTGCTGGCGACCGGTTTAAAACCGGCATTGTTGAAATTTTTTGTCAAAAATTAACCGTTTTTAGAAAATTTTAAAAACCGGAAATTTGTGAAAATGAGCGATTTTATTAAAAATTCCCCAAAATAAAACCGGTATTTGCCTAAAACTCAAAATCGAAAACCGGGCTTCTAAAATTCAGATTAACCGAAAACCGGGGGTACCGGTTAATAACCGGTCGCCTACAACCTTATCTAATACTTTTTTTTAAAATTTTTTTCTTGTTTTTATAGTTAATTGATTAATTCTTCGTTTATTTGAAACAAAAAATGAGTGATTTTGATATGGATGATGAGGATTATGGTTTGGTAACTGAATAAATTTGTTGAAAATATTTTTGAAATTTCCCATATTTTTAGCAATATTCTGACGATTCTGGAAGCGAACCTGATGTTGCTTTGGAAAATCAATATTATGCAGCGAAGGCTTTGAAATCTGAAGGGAATCAGTCTGCTGCTTTAACCTCCTTTCAACGTGTTCTTGAATTGGAAACTGAAAAAGGAGATTGGGGCTTTAAAGCTTTGAAGCAAATGATGAAATTGACTTTTTCTATGGTTTATTTTTTAATTTAGAAATTTTTTTTGAGAGCAGTGTTACGCAAATATATTTTGACATCTATTTTGACTTATTGTTAAACTAGTGAACTCTTGTGACTCCCAAAAGAAAAATTTACATTGGTCTTATAATGGTAAGAGGCTGCCCCTCCCCTCAAACGGCAGGAGTGCCAAATTTAATTAGATAGTGCCAAATTTGATTAGCAATATTCTGCTGCTTCTGGAAGTTAACCTTTCACTACTTTGTTCTCATTTTGAAATTCTCCATTTTCTATTCCATTTTATCACATTTATTAATTTTTCCAGGGAAGATTCGAACAAGTTTTGACACATTACAAACAATTGCTTACTTATATTCGTTCTGCGGTAACTAAAAATTATGCAGAAAAATCTATTAATTCGATTCTTGATCACATTTCTGGTTCTAAAAATAAAGAATTGTTACAAAAATTTTATCAAATAACGCTTGATGCTTTAAAGGTTTTTTTTGTTTTATATTTAAAAAATTTATAAAAAAAATTTTTAGGAAGCTCGAAACGAAAGACTTTGGTTCAAAACAAATACAAAACTCGGGAAACTTTATTTTGATATGAAAGAATTTGACAAGCTTAAACAAGTACTTAAACAATTGAGGAATTCGTGTCAGGTAGTGAATTTGTTTTTGAGTTTTATTTTAAAAATTGCAATCGGGTGGGAATCTTTTGGGCGACTCTAAGAATTTTAGGAGTTCGGAAATATATTTAGGAAAGGTTTAAAAATTTTGTTGAAAATTTCCCCGAAATTTTCCTTCATTTTTACAAAAATTAAAAAAAAAATAATTAAAATTTAGACAGAATCTGGAGAGGATGATCAAAAGAAAGGAACACAACTTTTGGAAATTTATGCTTTAGAAATTCAGATGTATACAGAGCAAAAGAACAATAAAGCTTTACAACAACTTTATGACCAATCAATTCATGTAAAAAGTGCAATTCCTCACCCTTTAATTATGGGGACAATTAGAGGTTTTCTTAGAGATTTTTTGCTAAAAATTTAAAAAATTTTTAGAATGTGGTGGAAAAATGCATTTAAGAAATGGTTCGGAATTAAAAAATTTAAGTTTAAAATTTAAATTTATAGCTGAATTTGATAAGGCTCACACAGACTTTTTTGAGGCGTTTAAAAATTATGATGAAAGTGGATCTTCTCGTCGAATACTTTGTTTGAAATATTTGGTTTTGGCTAATATGGTAATAAAAATTTTATAATTTGAAAAATATTTTTGACTTTCTTTTAATTTGCAAGTAGCTAAAAATACACATTTTTCTGTTATTTTAATTTAAAATTAAAAATTTCTTAATTTTCTCACTTAACTTTTGTATCCTAACAATAAGGAATAGTGCCTCAGGAATAACCCCCGCTTTGACCCTGTGTTCTTTTAATAAATTGGCCATTTTTAGACTATATCTCTCAAAATTTCTCTAAAGCTTTTTTTAATTTTGAAAATCCCTCAACTTCTTAAAAACTTTTTTAATAATTTAATTTATTTTAACTAAATCTTTTATTCATTTTCAGCTGATGAAGTCAGATATTAATCCTTTTGACAGTCAAGAAACTAAAGCTTTTAAAGATGAACCAGAAATTTTGGCAATGACACAAATGGTTGCTGCTTATCAGCAAAATGATATTCAACGTTTTGAACAAATTTTGGAAGCTAATAGAGCTTCTGTAATGGATGATCCTTTTATTAGAGAACATATTGAAGAACTTTTGGCTAATATTAGAACTGAGGTATTTATTTCTTAGTTTATATTGTTTTTTGACTTTTAGGACCTCTCTAGTTATATTTAGGTTTTACATCCCTCTAAACTTAAGATTTTTTGTCGAGAGAATTTGTGACCAGTTACAAGATTTAAATTGTTTTCCGTGAGAATTGGGATTAAAAGGAGCTCAAACCCCCAGTTTTAAATTAATTTTTTGTTCGGTTTTTAAATTCCGGTTTTGGGTTCAGTCTTTAGGTCAAAAACACTAGTATTATTTTTCTTTGGTTAACTTTGGGTAAGAAGAGCTGTCCAAAATTTAAAAAAATTTAGAAGAAATAAAATATACATTTTTTTAGGTTCTTCTACGTCTTATAAAACCTTATGTTTGTATTCGCCTTTCATATTTAGCTGAAGAATTGCGTATTGAGGGAAAAGAAGTTGTTAGACTTTTAGTTGAAATAATACATGACAGAAGGAGGGATTTAAAAATTGATCAAGTCAATCAAACACTTGTTAAAATTGGACATAATAAAGAATTATTAAGTACTGGAAGAGCACAAGCAATGAATAAAGTTTGTGAACAATTGGAAATTTTGACTAAAATAATTGCAGAGAAAAGTATTTGAAATATTTTTGGTAGAAGATTTTTTCTGTTTTTTTTTAAATTAAGGACGTATTTAGTAAGGAATTAAAAGTTTAAAGTAGAGTTCGACATTTTCAATTTGCTGGGCCCGGCATTCGGTTTTTTTATTCCAATCCGACCCGGGCTGGGTTTTCCGGGCTAAAACCCCGAAAACTCGGAAGTCCCGTAAACCCGGTTTTTACTCCCCAGCTCGGGTCCGAACTCTAGTTTAAAATAATTTTTTCTTTTTCTCTCAACCTGAAATTCACCATTTTATATATAGTAATTTTTCCTTATTCTTTGGGAGAATGATGTAACTGCATATGACTGATAAATTTATATAAGCACGCATTGCTTTTCCTATTATTTTTTGTTTTCTTTCGATTTATTATAAATATTTAAATTAAAATATTTAATAAAAATTAAAATATTTAATTGTTGATTGATATTTATTTTTTTAATAAAAGAATATTTTTATTTTTACAAAATTTTTAACTTTTAAATATTTTAGAGTTTTTAATAAAATTTAGAATTTACTTAAGTTAGATGCCAATATTAAAAGTAGAACAACAAAATAATTTATTAGATTTATACGCGGAAGAAATATGTTCAAGAATTTCACAAAATTTAAGTTTAGAAGGACTTGGACCTCTTAAAGAATTTTTACATGAAGAAAATCTTTTGGAAATACTTGCTTCTGATGAGGGAATTTTAGGTTATTTTTAATTATTGAAAAATAGTTTTAATTTTTTATAGAACAAAATGATTCGGATAAAGGAAGTAATGGTAGTGAGGCGGGCAGTGTACAAAATTCGGAGGATAGCGAAGATCAGGTTAAAAATTAATTTTTATGTATTATTTTTGTTAAGGGGTATGTAAGAAACTAACATTGTTTTTTTGTTAAATTATTAATAATTAGAGATCGGGAACATACCTGGCCTAAACGTTTCGTGTTTCCCTCTTCTTTTTTAGTCAAAAGGAAATTATGAATGGCTCTCGTCTTCTTTTTTCTCCTTCTTAACCTGCAGGCGTCTATTTTGCCCACGAAACGAAACGTTTTGCCCAGGTATGATCGGGAATTACTTGATTTTAGTTGATAACCTTGACCAGATTTTTGACCCCGAGTTAAAGAAAATCTATTGAACATTGAAAAATACCTTGATTCTGGATCCAAAAATTTTTTTATTGTTTTTACATTTAATTTTCAGGAGGAAGAAGAAAGAAAGAAAATATTAAATGCAAAACGTTTAGTAATCGCTACAAAAATATGGCAAGAAATAACAAATTCGGCTTTACGTTCAAGGCTTTATAAAGGAGTTTTGGAATTTATTAGACAAAGTATTTTTTTAAAAATAATTTTTAGAAAATATGATTTTTTAATTAAAAATTAGTTGATGATGAATTACACAAATCAATTTGTGTGGAGGGTTATACTACAGAATTTATTGCTGGATTTTCTAAATTACTTAATCATTCGACTGAACTTGTTGAATTTATTTGTGGAGGTTTTTTTTATTTTTTTTGAAAATTTTCAAAAAAATTTTTAGAAAAATTAAATCTCGATGAAAATGAAAGAAAAAATCGTTGGCATCAATTCGCTGAAAGTTTAAAATCAAATGTAGATTTTGATGTTTTGGTCGATCCTTTATTGAAGCGTATTCAGTCTGATACTGTTGATACTAAAAGGTTTGTTTTTAGAGTTATTGTAAATCAATTATAGGGTTTTTGGGTAATCCTTTTCAGTTTAGTTCTTAAAAATAACTTTTTTTGGTTAGGGTGAAACTGCTATTTGTAAAGTAGGGTAGCACCCCAAGCCTTCGGGGGCGGGATCGTCGGGGTTTGCCAGGGTAGAATCTTCGGGGGTTGGGTCGGAGTTTTGCCCGCATTGGGGTGGGGATCGCGATTTGTCGGGGTTCATGTCGGAGAGTTCGGAGTCGGGGTGCTACCCTACTCTAAATTTCATAATAAATGCTGTATTTGAATCCTTTAGTCTTAAATCTTTTTTTAAATGTTTTTAAATTTTATTCAAAGATTCTTAAATTTTCATTTTTTCTTTAGAAAAATTTTTCAAATTTATTTTTTAGAGCAACAAAAATTCTTTTACGTTCAATCCCAGTTTTAAATATGAATGGTTATGAACATATTCTTTTTTCTGTAACAAAATGTGACTTCCAAAATGCCGTAAATTTTGTACAACGAATTTATCCAAATTTTTTCAGAGAATATGGTTTTTTCTTTAAATTAATTTTTAATTTTATACTCATTTATTTTCAAAGAATATATAAAATCATCAGCTTCAAATCGACACAATTATTTTTATGTTGTTAGACAAAATGATGATATTTCTGCAGTTATTGAAATGGCTATGAAAAATGATGTTCCTCCTCCTAATGCAAATATTTTTAATGCTCGACTTGGAAATATTCCTCAAATACATGTTAGGGCTTGTACTATAGATACTTGTCAAGGTTTGAAAATTTAAAAATTAAAAATGTGTTGTTGAAAAGAAAATAAGGTTTTTGAGAGTGTTTTGAAAATTGTTGTTTGAAAATCTCTGAGTTATTTTATGTTGAGTGAGAAAAAATAAAAAAATAGAAGTGATAATGTGAAATTTATGTTTAGGGTAATTTTCCGTTATGACGCAAAAAATCTGTGTTTTTAATTCACAAATTATAATCGCAATAAATATTCTGTATTCAAGACAATGTGTTTGAATTTTGTGTAATTGTGTCAATCATTTGGGAATTTCACCGAGTAAATTTTTTTATTATTTTTAAAAATTTTGTAGGAGTTTTTTATGGCTGTTATGTCCTAGGATGTGGTCTAACCTAGTGACAAACAGCAAATGGCAGGAATAACTCAGGACAGACGGCATCCCGAAGTCCCGCGGACACTCCAGTCACTCTACTTTGTTAGGGCCTAAAAATTGGTGTAGTAGTGGCTAAACATTTTTTTTTATAAATATAGTTATCGATTTGCGGATTTCACGGATTTTTGCGTCATAACGGAAATGTATATAATTCTTTTTATTAAAAAATAATCCATTTCTGTTTTCAGAATTTCCACTCAATCTTCGTCCTTATCAAAAGGAATTAGTGAATGAAGCCGTAGCTGGTAAAAATGTAATAATTTGTGCACCGACAGGTTCTGGAAAAACAATTGTTGGAGCTTATATAATTCGAGAACATTTATTTAAAGCTTTACAAAAACAACAGAGAGCAAAGGTTTTTAAAAAAAAAATTTTTGAAAAATTTTTTTAAATTTATTTTAAAGGCTTGTTTTGTTGTTCCAACAGCTTCTTTAGTTACTCAACAAAAACGTCTTTTTTCTAAATATATTGGACACTTTGCAAAGGTTTTTTAAGAAAAATATTTTTTTAATAAAGAGTTTATTTTTACAGGTTAGAGGTCTTTCTGGGTTGGGGAAAGCAATGTCATTAAATAATCCAATTAAAATGGTTATTGAATATGCTGATGTTATTGTTATTACACCGCAACTTTTAATGTATTTAATTTTTTAATTAAAAAAATTCTGAAAAATATTTTCTTGTATTCCTATCGATTGAAAAACATTTTGGAAATTTCAAGAAATTCTCAAAAAAAATTTTACAAACGAAAAAAATCTTTTTTAAATATCAATAATTTTTTAGTAACGAATTAGAACGTGTAAGTACAGAAATTGACGAATCTTCTTTTGTTCCTTTTACTTTGGATGTTTTTACTCTGATAATTTTTGATGAAACACACCATTCAAAAGATGACCATCCATATAATGTTTTAATGAAAACTTATCATGAAATGAAATTAACTGGGTCATATAAAGATAGATTACCACAGGTTTTTTTTTAATTTTAAAGACATATCTACATACCCAAGAGTATGAGGAAGCCCGAATTTTAAATTTTTATTCCACCGAAGGCACCAGGCCTGTAACCAGGGGGAGAAGGGATTCCCCACCACTGAAACGGGGAAAAGGAAAAAAATTCGGGAAAGGATTGAACAAAAAAGTGACTGTTTTGGCCTACGCTTTCCAAAATTCTAAAAATTTTTGTCCGCGGTGCTAAGAATTAAAATTTTTTGGAAGGCACGGTGAACTTTTATAGATGCAAACAAAAAATATTTTTTATAAAAAAGTAGGCATAAAATTTTTATTTTTTGCGTTACCAATTTTTTTCTTTTCGCTATTTCAAAGAAATGAGGGGGAGGGGCCTTTAAAAAATTCATTTTCTTAATTTAATTTTAAAGATAATTGGAATGACAGCTTCTCTAGGTATTGGAGGCTCTGTTTCAAAAAATTTAGACGAGGCTGTTCGTTACACTTTAGAAATTTGTGCAAATATGGATGCTCAATGGATTTCTTGTATTCGAAAATATCAGGATAGTTTACGTTCATTTATGCCTATTGTGTCTGAAGAAGTTAAATTTGTACAGCAAGCAAGTGATTGTGGATTTTTGTGGGCATTGACTACACAAATTGAAAAAATTAAGAATTTTATGAATGAAATTCCTGAAGGTTTTTTTTTTGTTTTTATAAATATTTATAAAAAGAGAAATCCTTTTCCTTAATCATGAAAGAAAAAATATTTGAAAGATTAGAAAATTTTTTTTGTGATTTGCAAAATTAAAGAGCGTTTATATTGAATTAAAAAGGAAACCTAATGTGGGAAAAATAAGAAAGTATGGAAGTTTGCGACCGGTCAATTTTCGCCTGTGACGGCTCAAATGGAGAATATTAAGGAATTGCAGTTGCTACGGGCGAAAATTAACCGGTCGCTAGAAAAATAAATGTAACTTTTTATTCTTGTATTTAATTTCTTATTTTGAGTATTAAAAATTGAAATCTGAGAAAAAATAAAAGAAATCTAAAAGCTTTAATTTAAATTTATTTTTTAGCAAATCAAAAAGAAGTTTCACTTCCTCTAAATGACTCAAATTCACGTGATCCTTTAGTACAAGGATTTGAAGCTTGGTTGGGGACATTAAAACAAAAGTATTTTTTTCCAAATAACAATATTAAAATTTTTAAAGTTTTATAAAAACAACTTCAACACTTTCTGATCACTCACGTGCTCGTTTAATGTTTTGTGTTGAACAATTGTTAATTTTTTATAATGCAATAATTTGGTTAAAATTGTTTGGAATTAAAGTTTCTTTTAATTATATACAAAAAAATGAAGTGGATAAATTAATTTGTAAATTTGCAATAGAATCTAAAATAAATGTGGAATTAAATAATTGGATTAATTCTTTACAAGAAATTGTTAATAAAAAAGGAATGGATAAACAAAATAGTGCTTTATTGGATAAATTAATTTTGTAAGGATTTTTTAAAATTAAATTATTTTAAATTGGGAAAGAAATTTTTTTTAAATCGAAAAATGGTATTTAGGGTTCGTAGTTGAAATAAAAATGAAATTAGCCCCCAAGGGGTTCGAACCCGGGAGCTTCAAAAAGGGACAAATAAGGGGAGGCCTGAGACAATCCCACTTCACCACAAGGGTCATCTACAAAAAATTTAAAGCCTTTTCATATGCCTTGAAATTATTTTGAGTTTCGTTTGATATAAAATTCTAGAATAAAAATTCGACAGAAAGAATAGATTTTAGAAATATTTTTTATCTAAAAATATTATTTTTAGATTCAAATAATTTAGGAAAAATTTTTTTAATTTTAACACTAAATTTCAATATTTTTTTAGAATTTTAAATGAACAATTCCAAACAGATAGTAACAGTCGTGTACTTATTTTTTGCCAACAAAGAGACCATTGCGAAAAACTTTCAACGCTTTTAAATGAACAAACAATGTATAGAACTGATTTTTTTACAGGTTTTTTTTCTTTGAATATAAAGATAATTGTATTTGATGATTTTTTGTTGTTAAGCGAACTTGGGACTTTTAAAGAGGAGAAACCTCTCCTTATTTAATCTTAAAATTAATTCTGTTAAATACCCAATCCTCTCCTTTGATTAACAAAAAATTTAAGATTAATTTTGATGAACAGGGGGAGTCTTACTCTTTAAAATTTTTATAAAAGGTCAAGCAAGTCGTGAAGAAGGAGGTCAAAATGCCCGAATGCAAAAGGCTAAATTGGATGACTTTTCTAAAGGTGAAATAAAAATTCTTTGTGCAACAACGGTTGCTGAAGAAGGAATTGACATTTCTGCTTGTAATTTAATTGTTCAATATAATTATGTAACTAATGAAATTGCTAGAGTTCAAAGAAGGGTTTTTTTCTTTTAATTTTTTTTTATTAAAATTATTTTTTAAAGGGTCGTTGTAGAGCTAAAGGTGCTCGAGCATTATTATTAACTTGTGAAATAAATATAAAAGAAAAAGAAGAACAAAATGCTCTACGTGAACGTTTAATGCATTCTGCATTGGAAGAATTGTCAAAATGGTCGCCAACAACTTTTAAATTGAGGGTTTGTTTTTTAGTGAAAACATCCATTATTGGGCATACCTCAATTTAAGTCCTATTTTTTAAAATTTGGTTGGGCATTGAGTAGGGAGAGGGTGTCTAAGCGAATAAATACCCTCAATCATGTACAACCCTAAAGAGAATGCGTACCATTGGGGTTCAATCATTCATTTTTTAAACCCTGACCTCAACTTCGAACGATTTGTCTAACACGACCATCCAACCACGACCTTGAACTTTTCGACCTTGAGAGGTCGTTTCCTGAAAATAATTTTTGTAAGTTAAGAGATCCTAGACACCTCTTTTATCCAATTTATTTTTCAAGAAATATTTAAATTTAAAAATAAATTTAAAAAATTTAAAGGTTGAAGATTTAGTTCAAGAATTAAATAAAAAAAGAAAGGAAAGTGAAGCACTCGAAATGGAAAAAAGAATTGAAAGGCGTAAACAAGACAATTTATTTAAAATTGTTTGTAGGTAAATAAATAATTTAAATTAAAAAAATTTTCTAAAATTTTTTCAGTTCTTGTAGTAAATTTCTTGGATTGTCAACAAAAATAGTTTTGGTTGGTTCAATGTATGTAATTGTTGATAAAGAATTTTGGAGGCGAACAAAAGGATGTGCTTCTGAATTACCTCCAGAAAAGGCACAGGGAAGGGAATGTAAAGGAAGTATGCCACACATTGGAGAAGTTTTTTTTTAATTTTTAAATTAATTTTTGAAAAAATTTGGAGTTAAGGGCTTTACACTTTAGAATAAATAATTTAAAAAATGTTTTTCACCGTCTGGGTTCGAACCTTTCCAATTCAAGTTGAACAACAAAAAGCTTCCCACTACGCCACAAGCGCATTTAAACTTTTTTGCTTCTCTAAATAAATAAACTCAAAAATTAATTTTTTCCTTATTTAAAAAACAATTTTTATTTTCCAGCATAGATGTTCTTGCAACCAAAAATTGGGACGAATAATTCAATATAGAGGTGGAATAATTCTTCCAAATTTGAATGTTGACAGTTTAGTTTTTAATTTTAAATTGTTTTTTTAATTAAAAAATTCTAGGAATAGTATTTATTCGGTGTACTTCTGATGGAAATGAAATAATTAAAGATGAAAGAGTGAAGGAAAGAAAATGGGGAAAAGTTTCACAAAATTTGTTTTTAATTGATAAAGGTTTGGGAAATTTTTTTAATTAAAAAAAATATTTTTAATTTTTTAGCAACAACTTTACAATTAGTAGAGATGAAGGATGCACCTGATAAACCGGAATCTTTGCTGAGAACAGATTTGTTAGAATAGGATGTTTAAATTATGATTATTTTTGATTATTAATAACTTGTTTTAAAAAATCTAATTTTGTTTTTAATTTATTTAATGCTTTTTAAATAATGTACGACTTAAATAAAATGTTAGACTTAAACAAGCTTGCAAAAATTTGTGGTTAGGGGTCAGGAAAAGTATTTTTACATTTTTTGTTAATAAAGTGGTATCTGTTTTGAGTTTAGTTGATTGCTGCTTAATGGTAGGGACACCTGTTTAATTTCAAAAATGGATAATCATAAACGATAGGGAATAAGGATTCTGCTAAGCTGTAGATTGGTGTAACCCAACAAGTTTGATGAAGACAATTTGCGAACGTAAAGTGTTAAAGAGCTAATTGTAAGAGATTGGATGGATATAAGACAATAATTCGGAAACGGAATTTACTATAGGTTAGTCATTGGGATGAGTAGAAAAAAAGCGATAAGGTGAATAATATTCGAAGCCAAACTAATCCTAGCAAAAGCACAAAAAATTGTTTAGCATTTTTATTTATATCCAATAAGATTAAAAAACAATACGCGTAATTTTAGGAAACAATTGCGCATTAAAGTCATATAAGGCATATTTTTGGACAGACACATAAGGAATATTAAGATTAGAGATCGGATCGAGACGAGATCTTGAAGAAAAATATAGGTTATCAAGATCGATATTTTTCGAGATATATCGATCTTGATTCTTTACGACACTCCCAGTCCGGTCTCCAATTAATTTTGTCCACGATATAATTTTAAACCCGAAGTTTTTAACAAAAGCGTATCCAACTAAATATAAGAACCAGGTGGCCAGTTAAATAAAAATAATCGTGGACAAAAAAACTAATCAAACAAATACTACAATAAATTTATATTTATGGGGAACCTTGAAGAAATGTAGTGTCATGTACCTGATTTAATTTATTTTCTTCCTTCTCATCATTTGGGTCAATATTTAACAATGCCTGCAATTCCTTAAAGAACGATATTTTTAAATTGCAAATAAATTTTTAAACAAGAACCTTCTTCTCATATTCAAGTTTGGTATTGTCCACTCCCTTTTGAATTGTCAAATCAATCAAATTGCGAAGAATATAGAGCATTTCTTGAGGGATAGCATATTGACGAGAGAATTGGAACATTAAAGAATCTAGATCCTTTACACCATCATTAGCACACGGAAATGCCAAAACAGACATGCGACGCGAAGTAGAAGGCTCAAGACAAATCTGAAAAAACGAAAGATTTTTTTATCATAAAGCTATAAAGAATTATTCAAAGAAAAATTCTTTAAAAAATTCAAAAAAAAACCTGCTCATCAGTCAAATCCACAATTGTATTTTGTATATTTACAATTTCTTGCTGCACATAATCAAGTTTTTGCTGAGTACTTTCTAGTTGTTCTAATACTAAAGTACGAGTGGAAGGATCTGTTATCGAAGAGAAATTGGTTTGAAGACGTGACAGTTCATCCTGAAGTTTTCGACGTTCATCACACTGTCGATCCATAGCCTTCTCTTCACGTTCAATTGCATTCTTTTTGACAGTAAAGCCCTCAATCTTAGAAAATTTTTTAAAAATAATTTTTGGAAAATTTATTAACCGCTCGTTCAATAGCATTCCATTGGCGTTTTGTACGAACTGGAGTCTGCTTATATTTTGGAGTTTTGGCAAAATTTGTAGGAGTATGAAAAGCCTTCTCCTTCTTCACATCCTCCTCCTAATACAAATTTTTAAATAAGAATTTAAAATAAATTTACCTGAATAATATATGTTGTATCCAAATCAGGAATTGGTGGTAGACGAACCTCAGGAAGAGTCTCTAACTTAACTCCACGCCTAACTTCATAAATGGTCTGACGACGAGTTTTGACAGCCTAATAAAGAAAATGGTTAAAACATTTTCCAAAATAAAAATGTAAAAACCTTTTGAGAATCCTTCAGTTTCTGAACTTCCTCCACCTTTCGTCTTAAAGTTTCAGATTTAAGTGCAGATTCCCTTTCAAGCTTTTGTATTTTATTTTGTTGTTGTCTTTGAGTTTTTTCATATGTGGCCACTTTTTGATTATTTTCAGCTTGAATTACACGAATTCTTTTATTTTCTTCCTTTAATTTTTTCATTACTTCAACTTTTTGTCGCTTTATATTTTCCAAGTCGTTTCTCATTCGAACAAGTTCCATATGACGTTTATTTTCTTGTGCTTGCATCTTTTTATTATCACGCTCGGCCAATTCAATTCTTTTATGTTCGAGTCGCATATCAGAAAGACGCCTCTCATATTCGCTTTTAACTTTATCAATCTCCTCTTTCAGTTGTTTGGTCTGTTTCTTCGCTGTCATCTGTTCAAGAACTTTGTCCCGTTCCGCCTCTGTAGACTGAATCTTCTTGCAAAGTTCTTCCATCTTTTGTTCATAATCCCTCCGCTGTTCCTCCAAACGACGTTGACTCGCTTCTAGCTCGGCTACAAGGCGTTCCTTGACGCCAATGTCTTCGTAAATTTTAGCCAAATCAGAGTGAATTTGATCAATACGCTCTTTTAAAGAAAGGTTAGAACATTTCAAGTTCGGAAAAATATACCTAAACTTTGTTTTTCTGCCGGATCAGCCTCCTCATCCTCTTCATCATCATCGTCACTATTCTCTTCTTCGCAAATCTCATCCAAAACGTTTTCTTTTTCATCGAATTGGTTAAGACCTAGAAAATTGGTTAAATCCTATATTAAAATTTTTTTCGCTTACATTTAGCTTCAACCTCATTCAACGCCTTTTTTTCCATTTCAATTTCTTCCTTCGCCTGATTTATTAAACTTTCGGTAGGATTAGATGATTCTTGTTGATGAACATAAGGAGAGCCATACAAAAGTTTATCTGCATATTGGTCATTAATCAACGCCTCCTCGCCTCCATTTAATAAGCGCTTGCCCTGTTGATATTCCAATAGTTGAGATTCAAGAGAGGCGACACGATCACGGAGCTCCGTTATTACTTTATAAGACTTGTTTGATTGATATTCCAATAGTTGAGATTCAAGAATAGCAATACGAGTACGGAGCTCAGTTATTAATTTGGAAGACTTGTCTTGATTAACCACAATCTAAAGAAACAAATTTTCAACAAAAAATTAAGCAAAAAACAGCAAACCTTGTTTTTGATGTTTTTGGCCCGATTCGCATAATTTAATGTATTAAGCGTTTCAATAAAATCAACGTCACAAGGACTGGCACATGCAATCATTAACGTTCGACTGTTTCCACCAAGCGAGTCTTGCAACAAACGAGTGAGTTTAGAATCACGGTAAGGAACATGGGTGACCTTTCCACTACCCAAAGCAGAGATTACGTTCCCGAGAGCAAGCTAGAAAAGATTAATTTTTAACTTAAGATTTCGCAAAAAATACCAGTCCAGAATTGATGCTGATTCCTTCCTTAGCACGGTCACCAGTTGCACCAGTTCTCTTTAATCGCTCAGAGCCAGCCAGGTCGACAAAATGGAATTTCGCATGTAAAACTTCAAGTTCTGTTGTTTGTTGTTTAGGAGAATCATCCTTAATATAAAATAAACTTTTATTTACTCCGAAATATTGGAAAGAAATTTCCAAGTTAAACAATTGAAAAAAATCCTTGCCTCATTTTCTTCTATTGGCACAACTCGACTCTGTTTAATTTTAATAGTGAAGATTGCATGTGAGCGACTTGACTGTTGATTCATATTTGTCGCAGCAGTAGTTCTATTCAAAGACCCAGCTTTTAAAGCAGTCATTACATCCAATGCGCTCTTTACACATTTCCAAGTAGCACCTTTAAGACCAATTTCATTTCGAATATGATCTTCTTGAATTCTGATTGTGTTGCGAGAACGACCGTCAGACAGTAAATCAATTATTTCTTCATTATAAAGCTTAAAATTTAAATTTTTTATTAAATATTTTAAAAGCTTAAAAACCTCAATAAATTGGACATTTAATTCGAAAGTTGGCTCAACAGCACCATTTGTCTTGGCAGCAAGTTTTCTCTCCTCCATTCCTTCAAAAAGATGCCTAGCTGCTCGCGGGATGATTCCGGCAGTAATGTTTGTGTCCAAATTGAATTGATTCACATCAAAAGAAGTCCCCATCGTGTAAGTTTTACCACTTCCAGTCTAAAATTTAAAAATTTATTTTTCTTCAATACTCCTAAAGTCTGCAAATTTTATCAGCAAGCGACGCTATTTGCTTGTCATCATAATTAAAACAAAAACTACACTATAAAACATCAAAATAACCTGTCCATAAGCCAAAACAGTCGCATTATAACCATCAAAAGCGCCAGCTAGTAAATTATGAATACATTTATTGTAGACACCTTCTTGGGTTGACTGGTCAGAGAAGACGAAATCTTAAAAATTATTTAGCAAATAAAAAGATTCAAAATTATAATACCATAAGTGAAGGATTTATCCCGTCCAATTGTGATTTGTGGTTCGTCTTGAGAAATAAATACACAAATCTTCTCTTTTGCAGCCATTTCCCTTGCATTTTGTGGTCGAATTCTAAATTACAATTTAGAAAATAAAAATTTGTTTTCAATACCTCACTGCAACAGCAACATTGTTTTTCATATCGCGGCATTTATGCCGTTGCTCATCCTCACTTGAAGCCATAAATTTTAATATAATAAAAAATTTTGTCTTTTCTAAATTTATAAAAGCATTAAAATGCACAAATAAAAAATATTAATTTAAACAACACTAAAAAAACTCACAACCTAAGAAATACCTATTCTCTGCAAAAAGAAAGGCGAAAAAATGGGCTTTTATAGTAAATTTGAACGTTTAAATAGTAAAAATTTTAATAAAAATGGAAAATTTGGCATTATGTTATTTTGGAAAAATTCAAACTTTTTCACTTGATCTAATTTCATTTTTAATAAACTTCTTTAAGGGGAATGGTCTGATTTTACGTAAAGTGTATGGGGTTTTTTATTTTATTTTGACTATCATTTTATTTTTTCTAGTTAAAGAAATGTATATTATTCCTATTCTATCCAAAAGATTTACAACAACAACTTCTTTATTTAGTCAAAAATGTAGATCGCTAAGTTTGAGTTCTCAATTAAATGCCGCTTTGACCGTTCGAGACGCTTTAAATCAAGCAATGGATGAAGAATTGCAAAGAGATGACAGAGTGTTTTTGTTAGGGGAAGAAGTTGCTGAATATGATGGGGCTTACAAAGTAATTTTTTATTTTATTTATTTAAAAAAGAGATCACTCATTGTCAGAGGTATCATAATCGCAATAAGAAAAAAAATTTATATTGAACGTAGATTTAGAAAAACGAAAACAGAACGGCGTTATTTAAAGAAATATTCTAAAATTCATTCTTCGAAAAAAGAAAAATTTAGTTTAATAGTTGGAACTCGATTTTACTTACGCCCTTAGGGACTGCAAAAGTTGCGTAAAAATAAGATTTATGGGTGTATCTCTTAAGTAGCTTTCCTTGCCCAACCTGACAAATTAACTAATAATATACTTTAGTTCAGGGTGTACACATTTTGGATGTACGTAAAGTTAAAGTCCTGTATTTGAGAAGGAATGAAATTCTAGGAGATTTTTTAAAAATGTTTTTATAATTCAATTTGAAAATTTTTTTCTTAAATATTTAAGGTAAGTAAAGGCCTTTGGAAAAAATATGGGGATAAACGGGTTGTTGATACTCCGATTACTGAACAAGGATTTGCTGGTATAGCTGTCGGTGCTGCTTTTGCCGGTCTGAGACCAATTTGTGAATTTATGACTTTTAATTTTGCAATGCAAGCAATTGATCAATTAATTAATAGTGCTGGAAAAACTTTTTATATGTCTGCTGGACGGGTATTTTTTTATTTAAAAAACATGAGAGATTCTTCAAAAATAATTTTAAAAAATTTTTTTCTAAAATTATTTTTTAGGTTCCCGTTCCTATTGTCTTTCGAGGGCCAAATGGGGCCGCTGCCGGTGTTGCTGCTCAACGTTTTTTTTATTTTTTCTTTTAAACAAAAAAAATTTTCCTTTTAGATAGTCAAGACTATGCTGCTTGGTATGCCCACTGTCCTGGTCTCAAAGTAATTTCGCCATATTCTTCTGAAGATTATAAGGGTATTTTTTTAATTATTTGGTTATTTAAAATTTTTTTAAATTTAAAGGTTTGCTGAAGGCGGCGATTCGAGATGATAATCCTGGTATTTTTTACCTACAAAATTCACAATTTATTTAAAAAATATCTATTTTTAAAGTTATTTTCCTGGAAAATGAATTACTTTATGGAACATCTTTCCCTGTAAAAGAGGAAGTACTTGACCCAGATTTTGTTTTGCCAATTGGAAAAGCTAAAATTGAAATTGTTGGAGAACATTGTACTTTAGTGTCGCATTCTAAAGGTGTTCAAAATTGTTTGGAAGCAGCGGAGAAATTAAAACCTTTGGGGGTTAATGTTGAGGTTATTTTTTCCAAATCATTATCTAAAGGGAAAATCGAAGGGTTTCATTTCTCCCAAAAAATTTTAAAAATCCAAAAATTTAAGTAAGGATATTTGTTAAAGTTGAATGCGTATTTTCTTTAAATAATTTTTTGGGTAACTAACAATGAGCTACCCATCACAGGACCTCTTTTTTTGAGTTAATCGACAATTATTAAAATGCTCTAGACAATAATGAGAAGTAGTTGTGGGTTAAAAAAAATTAAAAAAAAGCGCTTTAAAACTAAAAAATTTTTAAAGGTAATCAATTTGCGAACTCTCCGACCTCTTGACTTTGACACAATTCGTGATTCTGTTAAAAAAACAAATCATCTGGTAACATTTGAGACTGGTTGGCCTTTCTGTGGCATTGGAGCTGAAATTTCTGCACAAATTTCTGAATCTGATGCTTTTGATTATTTAGATTCTCCTGTTTTGAGAGTTACAGGTTTTTTTGAAATTTTTAAACTTTAAAAAATTCAAAAAAAGGTGTGGATGTTCCAATGCCCTATGAAGCTAAATTAGAAGAAGCTGCACTTCCATCGACTGATGATTTGGTTAGAACAGTGAAGAAGAGTTTAAATATAGCCTGAGAGACTTATTTTTACACAAAAGGTTTATATAATTGTTTTTTTTTTGTTTGTTATTTTTAAAATACATAAAAGGGAGAACAAGGAAGGCATGAGCTTATCCAAGGATGTGATTTATGTAAAAAAATGTTTAGTGGCTTCCTCTTCTTTTTCTCTCTTTTAATTTCATTTAAAAGTTGGCTAAATATAGATTAAAGCCCGGTTATTCTTAAATAGGACAAATTCTGTAGACTTGGCCGGAATCCAAAAACTTTTTAGGGTTAGTTGTCATTCTTTAACGGATAAATTGTGAACATGGATAGGATCCCTCCAAACATGACCACCATTCTTAGTCGCAAAAATCTCCCAAAGATATATAAAAATATATGTTATACACTTAAATTTGTCTGTTTTTGTCGTTCAATTCTAATTAGGAAAAAAAATAAAAGATTTTTAGATGTGTGGAATTTTTCTTTGAAAATTGAATCCAATTTTAATTTTAATAAAAAAATTACATAAAAAGGGAAGAGTATATTTTAAAAAATAAGAGAAAATGCCAAAAAAAAAAAGAGTAGCAACCTTAAAAACAGGCAAAGAAGAAAAATACAAGAGGCATAATTTTTGTGTAAAAACAAACAAAAATAATGAATTTATGGTACTATTGCCGCCCTTACAAAACCCTCCTTTAACAGATATCATTTTTTTCAATATTTCAACCAATTACTTAAAAATTATTTTGGTCTTTTGAAGTAATGGTTTGACTCATACAAAAAATCAAAGCAAAGGGTAAAAAAGACGACAATAATACCAAAATTAATTTCATATGAATGCAAAAACTATCCAATAACCGGATTCTATACAAAAAGATATTTTCTTAAGTAGATATGTTTTTATTCACTTTGGACTTAACCATTGTGGACCTTTACCAAAAACCCCTCACCCACCAACACAAAATTAAATCCCTAATCCAAAAAAAAATAAATAGCAATACATATTTGATGAGCATTTTTTGAGAGTAATTAAATCCTTCAAGTATTTCTTTTTTTGTTATATACCTTCTTATTGTGATAAAGTAGACGATGAATTTAAGTTAGGACATGAATTTTCTGAAATTGACAAAATTATTAATAAAAATTGGATGGTAAACAACAAAATCCCCCTTTTTCCTTAATTCTAAAATTCTTTTGCAAAGAAACTTCGAAAATTTAAAAATATTTGAAAATTAAAAGAAGAAAATTCCCTCGAAAATCAAAATTTCAAAACAAATTCTATCCCCTTCCCAATTAAATTCCAAAATCAATTTTTAGCTTATTAAATTAAAAAAACAAAAATCAGACCCCAAAACTCCAAAAAAAATAGAATAAAAAATTAACCTTCATTTTCCTCCTCATTGTTTTTACAACAAGATTCTTCCTCACCAAAAAGTAATGGACATGTAGCCATTTCTAAATTTGAAGGCCTTAATTCACTCATTAATATTTCTTCTTTAATTCTTTTTTCTTTTAATTTTTTGTGTGGAGATTCTCCATTTTCTGCTAATATATCTTCTCTAGTTGATGAAATTGAGGGAATTATTGTTGTAGATTCTTGTTGCTGTCCTTCTTTTGTTGGTGTTCGTTTTCTACGTATTCTTTGAAGTAAAGAACGGAAAATGCTGCCAGGAAGTATTTGGTGTTCACAAATTAAATTGTTTACCTAAAAAAATTTTTTCCCTTTGAGAATCAGATTTTATAAAGGTCTGGTTTTCCTCCATAAATTGGGCAAAGTCGAAGACATATATATTTTCTAGACAGGAATTATAAGACTATCAAAGTTTTTTGAAGAATTCGGACTAAAAAAGACAGAAAAGATACTTATTCTATCTGCATTAATGAAAGGAGAGCTTGAAAGGAAATTAAAATTGAAAGGACACAACATCCCAACTAGAATGAAAGTCTCCTACAATAGGGTTGTCAGTTATTTGAAAAAAATCTTCGGATATGTGAAACCGAACCGTAAAACCCTTTTTAGGCTGGGAATCGAAATAACCCTGTCCTAAAAGCCTCAACAACCCTTTCCTAAAGATTCCCTAAAAAAGTCTCCTTATAAAAAAAAATTTTTTTCTAAAATATATTTACCGCTGTTTCAACTTGATTTTTCACTTCTTCAGGTGTACTATTCAAAGAAAACTTTAAAGGTCTCCCCAAATGTGTAACCATTTTGACTGGAAAACCTCCATAAATTGGGCAAAGAGGAAGACGTGTTTTTTCATAAAGAGGCCTAAATAAACGTCGGCCCCATCTGGGAGTTCTGAAAGCATCACGACCTAAAAATAAAATTAATTTTTCAAAATAAATTTTAAATAAAACAAACAATTTTCTGTAAACATGGGAATAACAGGCTGCAAAAAAATGAAATAAAAAATTATTTTAAAAAACAAGAAAAACTAACAACATCAGCTCCAATCACAACTTTAGCAAAACCCAATCGATTCCCCCAAATTGTTTCATAATTTACAGGATTAGAAAAAAGTGCTTCTCGAACACCTCCTGGCGCTATAATTAATAAATGCCCGTCTTTGAGTGTTTTAATACAATCATCAACTGTTCCGGGCGTCATTCCAAAAACTTTGCACATTTTGCCCCAACCTACAAAAAAATAATTTTAAAATATAAGAGGAGATAAAGAAATTGGAGGGAAAAGCCTCGGATTTTTTTAATTTTGTAAAAAAATTATTTAAAAAAATCCAAAAAATAAAAATTTTAAAAATCTCAGTTTGACCTCAAAGCTTTAAAAAATTTTTTTCAACTTATTTTTAAAAATAATTACATAAGTAAAAAATAATTAAAAAAAAACCTGGTATTTTAAAAACAAATTTATCAGCCACACAATGAATTGTTCTCTTTTTAAAAAGAATTCCTTTAGATATAACGTAGTATAAATCAAGTGGAAGAGTTCCATGATATGTTACAATAAGTGCTGGGCCTTCTTCTGGTAAATTTTCTAATCCAGTAATTTCATAACCTAAAAAAGAGAAAATTTAAGTTTAAAAATTGTGTGAGGAATTGTTGAAAATTAATTTAAAAAATTCTTTCCTTACCATGCCAGAAGAGACCAACGCCGTCCCAAAAACTAGCAATACTCGTTCTCGCCCCGTCCCAATAGCTGGATGCATACTAAAAATAAATGCTTATTTAATAAAATATTTTTAAACGTAAAAGATAAAAAGAGGTTAGTTTTCAATGTTTCTACTTTCAAAATAAGCAAAATAAAAAATAATATCCCCAGTGAGAATCGAACCCCAACCCTTTCAGTCAAAATCCAAAAACCCTATCCACTACGCTAAAGAGGCAACTGACTAAAATTTTTAGAAATCAATTAAAAGAAAAGGATTTAATTTCAAAAAAAAATATTTTTAAAGAAAAAATGCAGAAAAATGACACTAATTTAAATGCATTAAAGATGAAAAACTTAAGCTTAAATAAACAAAAAATCTTTTACCGCTTCACGTATTCTATTTCTGAGTCCATAGCAGTGAAGGAAAATTACACTTGCGTAAATTAATAATAAAAGAAATATTGGCAAAATAAAGGCAACGAAAATTGGCAGAAAAAGCCAAATTAGATACTAAAAAATAAAATTAATTTATTTAAAAAAAATTAAAAAATTACTTCAAGATAATCCAGATCCCAATATTTTAGTACACCGTCTAGCCACTGTGAAAATGAATCTGAAAAAGATAATAAATTTATTTGAGGAATTTTGATTTAAAAAAGAAAAATTAATTCAAAAATTTAATTAGATATATTGCCTTTTTTACTTTTAAAAATATTTTTGATAAGAATAAAATTTAAAAAAATTTGAATTAGAATTTGTGATATTTGGATGCGGAAAGTTTAAACGCGCTCGCTTTTTAAAAATTAAAATATGAAGACTTCTAATATTTAAATTAAGTAAATATATCCTCTATAGTGTTATCCACCTCGCTTAGAAATTTTAAAATTTCTTGTCCGTTAATTTGAAAAATATAAATAAACAAGGACTAATTTTAAAGCAATCTTAAGTCAATTTTCACTACTTTATTTCCAGAATTTCAGAATTTTAAATCAGAATTTTCTAAAATTTTCAAAAATATTAATTAATATTATCGAGGAAACATTGGCAAAAATGTTTCAGTGTTTATTTTTAAATTATAAAGCCTTTGCCTTAAAGATTATGCGAGCTGTCTTTAAGTGGGAGGAGATTAACTAAAACAAAATAAAATTTTCTGTCTGAAATTTTATTTTTTTTTTTAAATAAAATGTGTACTTTTCAAAAAAACACAAATCCAGACAAATCCATAAAAAAAGAAAATATCGATTAAATAATAATTGCGTAAAAAAGAGGGAAAGGCAACCACCCCTTCCCCTCCCCCCATCTCTTCCCCCTCATTTCCTTCCCTAAAACCTTCTTATCTCCTCCTCCCCCAACCCCCTCCCTCCCAAAAAAGACTCACTCACCCACCAATGTACAGTTGCAGCCATTCTGGCCAACCCATGTTTTGAAGCAATTCTTTAACAAATGTGGCAGCCACCAAAATGGTTGAAGAGAAAGACATTTAGTTAGAGCCACTCCTTTCCTTCTTTTTCCCTCCTCCCCTTTTTTTGTTTGTTTGATTTTAAGGCCCTCCTTCCCTTTCCTTTATTCTTTTTATTTTTTGTAGATTTTTGGCCCTTTTTAACTAGTATTTTAATAGATTTTTGCTCTTTTTCTGTGTTCACAAAGTAATTTGTCTTTTTTAATTTCTTCGTCTTCTCTTTTGATCTCCTCTCCTTTATGCACGTGTCCAATTTTTTTTCAAATGATCGTCCACCTGTTTTAAAAATTTTTGATTGAATCATCAGTTAGGTAAATATATAAATAAATTGATTACTTTCCAAATTCATTTTTTAATTTTTTAAACGAAGTCCACGAGGTTTCTTTAATTTTCCTTTTATTCTCGCTCCTCAACATGAACGAGAATATTCGGCAAATTCTCGACTTCAAAGAATTCCCCAAAGAAGGAGGAACCTTCCCGCCCCCCCCCCTAACCTCTCCTTCTAACCCCAAAAATCCCCTCCCCCGGTCTCTCTATTACCAAAACACATTTAATTTGGAAAGTAATTATTTAAATTTAGAAAATAAAATTGATAAAAAAAATTGTTAAAAACAAAATATTAAAAACTCTAAAATGGCCATTATTTTAATTTATTACTGCGCATAAATAAAAATAAAATGTATGAGTCAACAAGGAAATATTTAAAAATATTTAGTAAAACTTTAATTTTAATTTATTTGTCACAAAAAAACACAAAATTTAAAAAAGGTATAACCATAAATATTCTAATTGGGGACTAGACTAGGAGGGTCATACGAGAATTGTGCAAGATATGGTCTCGATAATCGGGATTTCTCTCTTCGCGATTTTGTCTCGATCCATTCACTAATTTAATATAGAAGTGCATTCTAAAAATTGTTTTCCATTCCCCATCCCTATTTGAGGTTCTTAGCGGCCGGTTAATTTTCGCTTGTGACGGCACAGATGGGAAATGAAGAATAAATTTGTGTTTATTTATTACAGTTAAACTGCCTTATTCAAAACAAAAAATTAATTATCAAAAGTGGGGGGATAGCCTTATCTCGAGAGGAGAATTCTTTAAGGTTAACATCCTTTCCTTTTTTTCAGCTGGCAGTTTTCCTATAGAGGAGGGATTAACATCTTAAATACAACATTTATTAAATTAAAATTAATTTTAGTAGACTGACATTTGCGGACAGTCACTGATTTTTATATTATACCAAATGTAGATTTTCTGACGTTTATAAGAGAATAAACATGATATGACATAAAAAATAGTTAAAATTAGAATAAGACTAAAAAACCTCTTCCACTTACTCCAATTTAAACAATTCAGTGTTGTCCGCAAATATCAGTCCGCAAAACCAGAAAATTAATTTTTCATAGGACAAGACCAAGGGCGTAGCCAGGAAGGCTTCTGGGGCTAAAGCAAATTCAAAAAAATTTTCGTTAGGAACGCCAAAGTAAACGCCAAAATTTTGGCACACACCCAATTTTAGCCCCCTGAAATCGACCCCCTGGCTACGTCCTTGGTCAAGACTAACACAAAAGAATCAAAAATGGCTGTCTACAAAATAGAGGTGAATTCTAGGAAAGGGATAAAATTAAAAAAACCTTCATTTTCTCTAAAATTTTCTACAATTATTCTATTATGCTCTACAAAGTCTTGGCCTTTTTTGTTTTGACAATTTTGGGGATTCTTCAATCTCTTCTGATCTTGTAAAAATTAAATATCTGTCTCCTCCGGATGTTTCCAATTCTAATTTTTCTAATAAAAATTCTGACAAATTATTTTCACGTTTAGCAAAAACAGTTAAATAACCATCACAATTTGCACCAAATAGTGGAATTAAAAACTTGAAAAAAAATTTAAAAAAAAATTTTTTAATTTAAAGGAAATTTTAACATCTCTCTTCCTTCTACAAATAAATTGACTCAATAAAATTTAAATATTCGAAAATGGAAATAGAACTATTAAAAATCTGAGTTCGGTGGGAATTGAAAAGCTGTTTTGTTTCGTATCAGAGGGGTCGGAATTCCGATTTCCGATGTTTTTTTTCCTTCCGATTCCCGAAAAAATTTTAATTTCCGATTTCCGACTTTTGCGCCAGTTTCGATTTCCGGCTCTTCCTATTTCCGACACCTCAGACTGTTCCGACCCACCTCTGCTTCGTATAACGGGGACTGAAATTGGAAAAATAAAAAGAAAGTTTTCAGAATGTCTTGGTGGGCTATAATGACACGTTAAAATTTAAAATATCACGAAACCGTTTTTTTATCGTCCCAACAAAATACCAAAAAAATTTCAAGAATGAATTCCCTCAAAATTTTACCCATTATTTCCTCAAAAACTCAAAAAAAAATTTAAAAAAAAAACCTTGGATTCAATTTTTCCAACATAATTATTTTCACGATCATAAACATCAGCATTTCCAACCATAAAAGGTTTTCCCAACAAATTTCCAACTTCTTCATGTTCCAATAAAATTTCCACAGCTTCTTTATAATGCTCAATTTTCTTCATTCTCCATTGATTGATTTTCTCAATTAAATAAATTCCACTAACTCCAAATACAAAAACATTAAATGAGGCAACCGCTAAAGAACTAATTCTTACTTGACGATGAAAAGTTATTAGCCTTTTAAACATTTAAAATAAATCTAAAAAAAATTTTTAAAATGGAGGGAAAGAAGCAACTTTCCCAGTTTTGGAACAACTTTTCCTCGTTGTTTGATAAAATTAAAAAAAATTTAATGTCGATCATATGCTTTCGATTTATTTACATAATTTTATGATTAAATTGATACTTTAATTTTTGTAAGTACAAAACCACCCAAACTTTCTATGTCCAAACATCGCCTATTATGAAAATTTTTTTCAGTAAATTCTCTTCTTAAAAATATTTTTTAAATCAGAATTCTCAAAATTTATTTAATTTTTTTTCAGATTCATTTTGTCAGTGGAAGTAAAATTTTTAAAAAATTTTAAATTAAATTAAAAATCAAACGAAAGTTTTTACATATAAATAAGCAGACAACTACATATAACTAGACTTGAAAGGAGTGCGGAAGGAAGAAAAATATCGCTAGAATAATTAGAAGTCCAGTGTTTATCTCTTTTTTCCTCAATCGAAAAGGTGTAGCTTTAAGCTACACCTTTTTCTTTTAGCAACTCGCTTAATCATCGTAACCATCCAATCATAGTCGATTTTGTCAACATAATGAAGCTTAGCCAAATACGACACAATGTAACGGAGTTCAGATATTTCTTTTTCTGGAAATAATTAGGTTGGGTCGCCTAGTGCAGTTTGTTTCATTTCGAGAACTACATCGACTTGTGTTTCGGAATGCCAAGGTAACTTTGAACGAAGAATCATATCAACAATCATATAAATCCAACATTCGCAGTCATCCTTTCTGTCGAACTCAAAACCTTTATGCAGGGCGAGGGAAATCTAACCTGAAAATCTACGAAATGACCTAAAAATCTAAAACTACGAGATCAGAGGTCGCCCTGCATAGAGGTTTTGAGTTCGACAGAAAGGATGACTGCGAATGTTGGATTTATATGATTGTTGATATGATTCTTCGTTCAAAATTACCTTGGCATTCCGAAACACAAGTCGATGTAGTTCTCGAAATGAAACAAACTGCACTAAACGACCCAACCAAATTATTTCCAGAAAAAGAAATATCTGAACTCCGTTACATTGTGTCGTATTTGGCTAAGCTTCATTATGTTGACAAAATCGACTATGATTGGATGGTTACGATGATTAAGCGAGTTGCTAAAAGAAAAAGGTGTAGCTTAAAGCTACACCTTTTCGATTGAGGAAAAAAGAGATAAACACTGGACTTCTAATTATTCTAGCGATATTTTTCTTCCTTCTGCATTCCTTTCAATAATTGTCTTGTTATATGTAGTTGTCTATTTATATGTAAAAACTTTTGTTTGATTTTTAATGTAATTTAAAATTTTTTAAAAATTTTACTTCAACACTGCCTGATCACTGCAAAAATGAATCTGAAAAAAATTAAATATATTTTGAGAATTCTGATTAAAAAATATTTTTAAAAAATTTACCGAAAAAAATTTCCATCATAATATTGGATTGGCGATGTTTGACGTAGAAAGTTTGGTTGGGTTTGTGCAAGATTTATATTTAAAAATAACCAAAAGATTAAAAAGAAATAATTTAAGAGCTTTTCTTTTACTTTTCATTTAAATGCTTCTTTACTTATTCATCGTCAATATTTGAATTATGCGAGGAAGTAATTTCTTCGATTGATGATTGTCTTGAAGAAGAAACTGGAGTTTCTGGTGATTCAACCAAAGCAATTGTAACAGCCGAGAGAAATGCCGGAATTGATTGATAACGAATCTAAAAGTTTAAAAAATATTAAGAAGATAAGACAGTGGACAAAAATCTCTAAAATAGAGGGGGGGGGGTAAGGCTTAATGTTAGCACTGGGCAGGATCCTGCGACACCTTGGCCAGTGAACTGCTTTCACCTTCCCTTTTAATAAAACCCCAGCCTAATAATCATTTTTATACAGCCATTATCCCTTGTTCCTTACAATTTAGGATTGTCAGTTTCACCAGATTCCTCAGTTAATCGAAACCGGACCAAAAATTCTGGGTTTTCGGTTAGGTTTGAAAACAACAATCCTACGTACAAAGTATTTTATAGTGGTGCAAGGAGCCCCTTGGTTACGCCTATTATAATTCTAAAAATTGTGGACAGTTTATCCCATTTTTAAATATTAAAAAAAATAAAAATTCCAAACCAAATAATTCTCCAAAACATCCTTCCATTGTCGAGCACTTTCACTATCCAAAAGATCAATACCTGCACCAGTTGTTATTTGTGTACTACTAGTACATTCAACATCTAATGGAATTTGTTGTTTTTGAAAAAGAAAAGTGCAATCTTTTGAAAGAATATTTTCAGCTTCACAAAAACCATCTTCTCCAAAACGAATATCATAACCACACAAAAGTTTAACAAATTCTTTGTATTGAGCCAAATATTCAGAATTACTTTGTTCATTTTGTTCAACCAAAGTTTTGACATTTGCTAATTGAAGACGAAGTTCACGAATTGTAGAAGGATCTTCTTCGTTTTCTTCTTCTTCAACCAAAAATGTTAAATCCGAATTATTTGCAGGTTGTGAAGAATCAATATCGTCTTCCTTTAATAAAAATGATAAGAAAAGGTTTTGAATTTCTTACAAGATTCAAAACGATTTCTTTTCTTACAATTACATATGAAAAATCGACTTGAATGACAAAAATCGACTCCCTTATTGTTTTTGCCTCTAGAAAAACATGTAACTGGAGATCAAACGGAGTTATCGTACGAGATACCCCGAAAAATCCCGATCTTGATAATAAGATTTTTGTGGGAGATCTTATAGGTCCGAACTCCAGTCTCCACTCGTAACTACTACAGTCATCGACATAAAGATAGGGGCAAGTGTAAATGAAATGAAAATTGACTATTTTTCAGTCAAAAAATACGTTCTATATAGCAATCGAAAGCTCTATTCGTATCTCAGGTGACATGTTTCTGCATTTTTCATAAAAATTAAAATTGGCCGAGATAATCCGGATCTACCGGATATACCAAATCCCATTTTCTCGTAAAAATTTTTCGGAACAAATTTAATAAACCCAATTGATAAAGCATATTTTTCTGAGTATTTTCCACAAAACCGCTTAGAAATATCTTTTTCCGGTCCAGAGATATGATTTTTTGAAAATGGCATTTTTCGCTTAAAAATTGAATTTTTTGCAAAAATAGACGAAAAATGCCATTTTCAAAAAATCATATCTCTGGACCGGAAAAAGATATTTTTAAGCGGTTTTGTGGGAAATACTCAGAAAAATATGCTTTATCAAATGTGTTTGTTAAATTTTTTCCGAAAAATTTTTCCGAGATTATGGGATTTGGTATATCCGGTAGATCCGGATTATCTCGGCCAATTTTAATTTTTATGAAAAATGCAGAAACATGTCAACTGAGATACGAATAGAGCTTTCGATTGCTATATAGAACGTATTTTTTGACTGAAAAATAGTCAATTTTCATTTCATTTACACTTGCCCCTATCTTTATGTCGATGACTGTATTTATGTCCAAAAAGAAAAAGATTATTAGAGTATTTGAGTTTTGTCACCAAAAATTGAACAAAAAATTCAGTCCTAACCAGTCAAATCTCGGAAATAAAAAAAAATAAACTAACCATTTTGCGTCTCTTCAAAGAATTAACACCAAACTTCGCAGCAGCAGTAGCTTCAGCAGCTACTTGTTTAACTACATGGTCGTCATGTGCTTCATCCAAAGGATTGCGTTGAACAAAACGACAAATTCTTGTTGTATCAGAACCTTTCTCCTAAAAATTAAAAAAAATCAAAAATTCTAAAAAAATAAAAACAAACATATTCTTCAAGTTTGCTTCGAAGTTGTGCCATTTCCTTTTCATATTTCTGCTTAAAAATTTTGGCAATACGTCGAGATTCTGCCAAACTTAAACCTTCCCTTTGATCTTCTAAAATCTTTAATCTTTTTGTTAAATTCTCATTTCTAAAATTTTTAAAGGAAATTATTTTTTAAATAAATTTTCAAAAATACTTTAATCTAAGTTGTTCTTCTCCACCAGAAAATGCTGATTTAAATTGCTCTTGTTCGTCAAGTAATTTTTGATTTTGTCGAACAAGTATTGAAAGTTGCAATTTTAAGTCATCTTTTTGTTCTTCCAACAATTCTACATTTTTAGCACGATCACTGGAAAAATTTTTAATGGAAATAGAAACAGACATGCTGTAATTAATCCACAGAATATTTGGGGAAAAATCTTCTAAAATTAAAATTACCCAAAAATAATCAATTGTTCACGCATTTGTGCATTCTGAATTTCAAGTTGCTCAATTTGCCGTTCACAGTCAAGAAGTCGCAGTTCATTAGCAGACATTCCCTCACTAGAATTTTGCGGAGGCAACGGCTTTGCAAATTTGTTTTCCTCCAAAGGAGTTCCTTCAGTTTGTGTGGATATACCTAGAAAAATAATTTAAAAATATTTTTAAAATTTTTTACAGTGAAATCTTGGTCGATATTCTGAAGCTGTTATTCCCTCAATATTTTCAATATTTCCTGGATAGTTGATAATTGATCCATTTGAGAGTGAAGCGACCATATCTAAATTTAAAAATCTCAAAATAAAAATCAAAAAAAATCTCAAACCATCAGTAACCATTTCTGGAGCAATTCCTCTATAAGCAAAATAAATCTTCAAAAGAAAATATATTAATTAAAAAAAATAAAAACAAACTCTATAACGATTTGCTTCTGTCCATCCACCAATTTCTTTCAAAATAACCTTCATTTCATTCAATTGCTTATCAGCAAATTCCGTCCAAGTTTTGTATTTTGACAAAGCATTTCGATAATCGCTTAGAAGTAACTTCTCTTTTGACTGAAATTTTTAATTTTTTAGTTTAACATTTACAACAAAAAATATCAGATGAAATTTAGGCTACGGAGTAAGAGAGCCTAAGTTTAGGCAGCGGTTAGGAATCGAACTATGTCTAGCCGGCATCAATTTCTAGATGTTTTGCGCTTATAGTGTTTTCCTAGCTAATTTTAATTTGCTTCTACAAATTTTAAACCCTTCGACTAAAAATAAATTTTAAGAAATAGACAGAAAGATTTCCCTTCCTTATACTTGAAAATTAAATTTGCTCATTGTTGTGTATGGGCGTTAGCCCTATCCTCATTAAAGCTAAGACTTTTTTTTGTTTCCTTATTTTCAATCAGTTCAATTGATTATACAAAGTCCCTTCATCGTCTAAAACTAGATTGCCGCTCTCATATCTCAAAAACTTTAATCAAATTCCACTAACCTTGTCTTCACTAAAATCAAAACTTTTTCGTTTTCCTTTATCAATTTCCATTTTTAATTCGTTCAATTGAATATTTAATTCATCAATTTTTGCCTTAGAAGTATTCTCAACAGCTTTTAATCGCTCAATTTCTTCATTTTTAGAATTCAACTTTCGGTGAAGAGAATCAATTTCCTCTTTAGCTTCAATTAATTTAACATTTAAAGAATTGTCTGTACCTAAAAATTAATTAAAATTAAATTATTTAATTCAAAAAACAAACTTTGTGTAATCCGTTTAAGTTCGTTTGGAGTTGATGTATATCTACTAGAATGATGACTTCCACCAATAAATCGTCCAAAATCCCGTTGAAATCGACGTTCAACTTTTTGAGAAAAAATCCTTGAAATATCCTGATCTTCTGAAGACATTGATCCAAATTTTGTTTAAAAATTGTTCTAAAAATTTGCCAAAAAATAATTTTATAAGGAGAATGCAAGCTTTACTTGACGCCAAAATAGCCAACAAAATTTCAAAAATAATTAAAAGCCAATAAACAGCATAAAAGATAAAAACATTATTGGTCAAAAAAATTTTATCAAAACAAATTTCCAGTCACAAAAAAAAAATCGGGTAAAAATCCAGTCGCAAAAAAAATTTCCTAATACATTTTACGTCAATCATATAAACAAATAATTTAATGCAATAATATTTTCATCGGAGACCATTTAATTCTATTTTTTGTTTAAATTCATATCTAACGCTTCTTGAAATTGACTTTAGAAGTTGATGGGGTAGCGAATTGACATTGATAGAGACCAACACCGGGAGTCGCTTTAAAGAAAAAATTTAAATATTTATTAGAATGAATCATTTAATGTTTCGATAGTCCTACTGGTTCACGTAACACTTTTTATACTACTCACACAAGGATACGTGTCGAGTGTCCAGTGTTTTGTTCCGTGCATTTTTAATTGAGTGTAGGAAGGGCACTCAACACTTTAAAAAATACCCAACAAAAACACTCGACACGGATGTCTATGAGGGAGCGCACCCTTAGAAGTTTTCAATAATTTCCAGATTGTTATACCGTTCTATAAAAAACACCCCGTTTCTCCCCGGAAAATTGTCCTCATGAAGACCCTGGTGTTTTAAATTAAAACTTACGATCAGACATTGGCGAACTCCATTGGGATGAGGAAGCACGACGTGGTGGATAATTCTTTTTATATCCCTTAAACAATTCCTGAGCTGTAGGCTGTTGGATTCTTCCAAAATGACGCTCAATTTGATCTTTAGTTAGCAAACGATGAATGTTTTGTGTACGCGCCAAAATATTTTCTTCTAAAAATTTTTTCAATTAAAAATAAAAAATATTTGTATACTCAATGCCCATTTTGGAACAATCTTTCTTGGCTGCTCATCATTATCAGTTTCATCACCAGATGACAAATCATCCACATTGTAGTCGTTTTCAGTACTTGGCAAGAATACTTTCTCTTTTGTCATATCATACATACTAAACGGCAAAAATAATTTTTTAAAAAATTGTTAAAAATTCAACCTAATTTGCTCCAAATCAATGCCAGTCATATCATCACGTTCATCCTCCAAATGTTCTTCTGACATAAACTCGTTCTCAATAATTTTTGTATTTTCTTTTTCGTCCAGATAAAATTCCTTAACAGCAACAGTCTTTGTGGCAACAACAGTAGATGAGGTTGGAGTATTTTTAGTTTGAACTGAACATTCTTCTTCCAATGTAAATTGAGGAATTGGTGTTTTAGTGAACTTCCTAAAGTTAAAATGGATTAATTTCAAAAAATATTTTAAAGAGATTATGGTTTTCTGTAATGTCTAGATTTCACTAACAATAAATAGTAAAGGTTTAGAGACATGCATTAAGCTAACAAGAAAAGGTTGCGAGGTGTCCGACCTAAGAACGGTCGAGACCGGGCTCATTCGATAGTGAATTTGCCCTTTCTAGCAAGGATTTTATGCCGTTTTTGCCCTTTTTTGACTGGCCAAGATATGGCCCTCCAAAGTCCCAAAAGTTGACATAATTTTTCCTCTCTAATATTTTCCCCGTTTTAAGAAAATTGATACTTGTCCTCAGTCCGAAACAACCCCGACTATTCCCTCATTAGTTCATCCACTTTTTCAAAAACTAACCAAAATATCTAATAAAAATTTTATTTACTTGATAGCAGAACTATGTGCTTGATGAGCTTCTTTTGATTTAACCTCAGTTGCAGGAATACTCTTCACATTAGGCGTTTTATATATCTTCTTACTTTGCGCACTCAAAGGTTGAAACATTCGACTTTGAATGACCGGACTGGCATAATTTTGAAATCCAGCCTGTTTTTCCTTGTTTTGGAATTCCTTAACAGCCTCCAAATGTTTTCGCAAAATATTCTCGCGTTCAAGCCTAGCCTCTTCCTTCTTTCTATTATTTTGTTCGACTCGTCTCTCACGCTCCTCCCGCTCTCTGCAAAATAAAAAAAAATAAAAAAAAAGGAAAAACCCAAAGAAAACCTTTTTGCCCGATCAGCCTTTTCTCTCAATAAGTCCTCACGCGCCCTTTTTGCCTGATCAGCCTTTTCGTCGATTTGCTTCAATTTTTGAACCTTCTGAAATGTTGTGTTGAGAGCCGCCGGCGTTTTCGCTGGGGTCTTCGTTGGAATCAATGGTTGAGTCTTCTTAGGAGTAGCGAAAGTATTCTAAAAAATTTTATTAATTTAATAAATTTTAATAAAATTCTTTACTTGAGTGAGACGAATTATTGGTGGCATTTGAATTGGTTGTGTAGGCTTGACTATCTCCTTTGTAATGGCCAATTTACTTATTGAACCAACAGCAGGTTTAGAGTTGCTAACGCTTCCATGTGGAGTGCCCAGCATCTTCAACTTTTTTGGCTACAATTTTATAAAAATATGGATTGAAAGTTGATACCTTTGGACTGTATGGAGTAATTGGAGTTAACAAAACTCCGGCAGATGAAGTATTGACAGGAACGCGAGACGCAAAAGGAGTTTCTGGCACGTATAAAATTTCCTTTTCTTGCTTCACAAAAGATTCCGGGTCATTTGGAGGAGCCTCCTCCAAAACTCCAGCAGAAGTATTGATAGGAGGCGCTTCCTCCATCTGTTCTTGTGAAGGCTCTTCTTCCATTTCTTCTTCATTAACAGGATGTTGTTCTTCAAGAATATGTCCTTCTACAGTTAGATCAGTTGGAGGCTCTTTCTCCGCCTGTTCTTCTTCATTCTCTTTCAAATGCTCAGGCTGATCCAAAAGTGTCGTTTCGTCCATATCGTCATCATCCGAATCAAAATTCAATTGCTTGAATTTACTAATTTGTTCAAGCAGAGCAGTAGCAGGCTTGGCCCTTCGTGGCGTTTGCAAAGCCTTAAAAATACAAACAAATTATATAAAAAATATAAGGAAAAACCTTTTGATTGTCATAGTTTTCCCGCACAAAAGTTTTCAGCTCAGTCTTAACCTTCTGAAAATCATCCACTTTTTTCTCAAGAATCTTGCCAACTTTATCATAAAAGATCTTCCCCATCAATTTGTCATAACTCGACCAGTTGACAAGACTGGCAGCAAGTTTCAGGTCCTCAATCTTTTTGGCGTCCTCATCATTCTCTATTTTTTCATTTGTTTTTGAAGGCTTCTTGCATGCAGATCTAGTTCTATATTGTCTGCTGCTTGTTGGCTTTACCTTCTTAGCTTTTATTGTTGCTGGCATTTTTTAATAAATACTTGAAATAACTATTTTAAAGTAAAAAAATTAGTTCAACGAATAATTAAAAGAAGAAACAAAAAAGGAAATAAACAAAATTTGGTATTCCCAAAAATTATTTAAAATTAAAAAATGTCAATCGATTAAAGTGCTTTTGTTAAAATTCATTGCTTAAAAATTAGTTACATTGATTGAAGCTGAAAAAACGAAACTAAACAAAAAACAAAAAATTTAAAAATCAAAATTTGGCGCGCAGTTAAAGTCTAACTGTCTGTCAACCTTTAATAACGTTCTCTCTAATTATTTCTGTTTTTCTTTTCCATACTCTCCTTATTTTAACGGTCTTTTCGTAAAATTTTCTTTCTTTTAAAGAATTTTTAAAAAATTTTATCTGATTCTTCGAAAACTTACAATTAGTTTTATAATCTAGGTCCTTTTGCTTCAAAGCTTTAATTAAATGCTACTCAAATTTAAACAAATTTGTGACATTGATGTTCTTCGTTTAAAGCCTATTTATTGCCGCCGATTTGCAAGTGGAGGAGGACACGGACATGGGGACGATGATGATGTAAAAATGGAAAAACAACCTGATCATTACCGGTTTTTTTAAACTTTTTTAAATTTAAATTTATTATTTTAAGACCTGGAACTGATACTTTTGCTTATGAAAATCCATGGCCAAAATTAAACAAAGGCAGGCTTGACTGGTAAATTAATTTGGAACTTTATGCAAAAAGTTTTTATAGAAAATTTATTTTAAAATTTATTGCTTTAATTCCCGTAATTTTTTGATGAAATTAAATGGGTAATTCTTCGGTTGACGAACCCCCCCTTTTTTTTGTTCACCTGACCATTTTGAGCTTTTTTGCTTGACATATAATAATTTATATATTCGAAAGAGCTGTCCGAGCTGGGTAGATTGGTACTATGATCGGTTAGATTTGACTCAGCTCGAAGTTCTCTTTCGAATGTATATAAAAAATACATTGAAATTTCATAGAAAATGAAAAAAATAGAACGTAAAAAAAGGGTGGGCGTCAGCCGGAGAATTACCATTAAATGTTTTAGAAGCATTTAAATGTTGCCTAAACTTTCTAATTTTCTTTATATTTTCCCCTATATTTAATTCTTTCAATATTTACCTCAACATTTTTAGGCTTTTCAATGATGGATGGCGAAGGCCTTTACCTGCTGATCAAGGCGGTTATATGGTTATTCTTCCTTTAAAATTTAAATTTTCATTCATTCAATTTAAGCGTCGTTCCTGGATCTGGCGTGGACATGTTGCTTCAGACGAATACAAGGATTGGTTGCGATTCCATAAATATATGTTCATTCTTGGTACGTGTATCACTGTTTGGCTTGGCGTTTTTATTGGTTTATGGATGAAGCCTGACTGGTAAAATAATTTTTTTTAATTTTTCAGAATTTCTTTAAATTTAGGCCGGTGGGTAGAGACTGGGCTAGACGCGAAGCTCATTTAGAACTTACTCGTCGTGAACGTGCTGGCCTTCCTTTAGTCAGTCCTGACTTGATAGAACGTTCTCGTGTAGAAGCAAGCCTGCCTTCTGAGGAAGAACTTCGAGATTTTGATATTCTTATTTAGATGTGAAAGTTTTGGTTATCTAGATTTTGTTTTGAATTTTGTTTTTTGTAAAATTTTAAATGGAATTTTTTTAATCATTAGAAATTTTTTTTTATTTCAAAAGATTTCTTTACCTAAATATTTAAACAATTATTTTTTAAAAATTATTTTTTTTGAAAATTAAAGTTTATATCAATGTTGGGTGATGATCAACGTCCGTCCACATCTTTGGCTACGGATGGACGAGGGATGGTCAAAGAATGGGTGATTTCTAACAAATATTTAGATAATATGAAAAATAGATTTGAGGTTTTTTAAATTTTTTAAAATTATTTTTGTGGTTTTTAATCATGTTTATTTGAAGAGAAATCTTTCGGTATTTAAAAAGATTGTTAGGTGTGTAGTGTATAAGATTTGTAATCTTAGAGCACTTAATGTGGTGAACGCAGTTTGGTGATCCGTCAAATAACTATAAAAATACAATACTTGTGGTTTCCGGATTAATTGGGATAGTAATTAGTTTTCAAATTCAATTTTTGGAATTCGTTCCTTTAAATATTCTTTTAACTATCAACTCCAGTATATCAAAAAAATTCCAACAAAATTTCTATCATTTAATTGATTGTTAACTTGTCTGACTCATGCCCGTAGCCAGGAGGAATCGAATTTTCCCCCCTTGACCCCTCGAAAAAAATCCTGGCTACAGGCCCGGTCTGACTTTGCTTTTATCCAATAATGTCCTCCCATTTTCTATAATTAAAGAATATTTATAGTTAATTACCCAACGTTTTCAAAAAACATTGCAACCACTTAATGCAGTTAGTGATTATATTTTACGGTGGGAGCCGATTAACAGACGATTAGAAAATGTAAGAGAAGGGTGGAAACGAGTAAAGGTTTTTTTGTTTTCTTTTTAATTTTTAAATAATTTTTTGAAAATTTTTTAGAATATTTATTATCAAGAAAATCCCCATTCTTTTGAGTGGGAGGTGCTTTCAAAAACTTTTTATACCTGCTTTGTAACGGGTGTAATTATTGGTGGTACTGACACAGTTAAGAAATCTATAGACCGTTTTGAACTTTACAGGGCTGGAAAAGAGTTTGGCACTGTTGGACATTTAATGGTTTATTTTAAATATTTCTTTTTGGGAAAAGGAAGTGGGATTGAGAGGCAAAAAATAGAACTTTTTTAGTTTTTGGGAGCAGATTGTGAGGGGGAACTTGGCAATTTTGATCCTGGCAAACATTACTTCCAAATAAGGCTATTTTAAAATAGGTTCAAAAATGTCGAAAATTTCTAGTTAAGCAAGTCCCAACTTCTTGGCGATAAATTAAATTGGTAATATTGAACCTGACAGACCCCATTTTTTCCTCTCCAAGTTTCTTCCTATATATTTGCAGAATGATCAGACTTCTTCCTTCTTCCATCCGAATTTTCCTTTCTTCCATCAAGGGGAAATAAAAGTTAATTCCTTTTGATTTTTTTAGAAAAATATAGAAAGGAAATTGGGATGGAAGAAAGGAAAAAGTCTGACCATTCTCTACATAAATATAGGAAAGAACTTGGGAAGGAAAAAGGGGGTCTGTCAGGTTCAGTATTACCATTAAATTGCTTGATCGGAACTTGGTTTCATGGCACGAACGTACAAGTTGATTTAGATTTTTAGACCGTTCTCTTCCAAAAATATTTTTGGTCATTTCCTCCAACCCTTCCCCTTCCTCCCAATGATTTTCCCCTAAAATCTTTTAATTTATATTTCAGCAACGCAAAATGGACTTTGTAATGACTCAATTTTATATGAAAGGAGCGATAAAAGGATTTAAATTGGCTGCTTATATGTGTTCTATTGTGTTAGTTTTTTTTATTTTTTTTTTCAATTTTTGAATTTAATTATAGTTTTATAACTGTTGGAATTACTTGTTATCGTGATCGTTATTCAATTTTATATGTTCCAATAACTACAAGTTTTTTTAAATTATTTTATTTAAAAAATTTATTTTTTAATTTTTTAGCTTCCGTTTTTTCATTTTTTGCCTTTATTCGAGGTGTTGGAATTAGCGGACTTGCTGTGGCATTTTTTCTTTCTCTTATGCCCTCGTATGAATTTTTTCTTCTAAAATGATTTTTAATTTCTTACATAATATGGATAGAGGAATCCTCTCAATTAATTTAATTTTGATATTTTGTTAAATTAGAAAGAAAAGTTTTAAAAATTGGTAGTTGTAAAAAACAAAGAAATTTAATATGTTAATTTTAAACTTTTTTTAAAAAGAGAAATGGAGACATCTATCGAAATGAACTACAAAAACCCTCTACAAAAAATAAGAATTAATCTGTCTGTTTTTCACTAGAGATCGGTCTGTTTTTCACTAGAGATCGGTCTGTTTTTCACTAGAGATCGGCCTGGGTCTGGACCAAGGCATAGGGTTTTCCTGTGCCCAGAGTTCAGGCCCAGACATTTTTTGATCTTCCAGGGGTTCTCTTGGACTACAGGTCCAGGATCCGGCCCAGGTCAATAAATCAAACCCAAAAACAGGCTCAGGCTTCAAAAATACCGATCTCTATTATCCACAATCTTAATTTTTTACAAAAATATAAGGATAAAATTTTAAGATTTTTTAATTCTTCGTTTTAGTACCAGGGATGATAAGGTTTTTCTAAAGAAGGAGGAGAGAGAGAGAGACTTCCTCTTAAATTAAGGTTGTGAAGAAAACATACAGATTAATTCTTATTTTTTATAGAGGCTTTTTGTAGTTCCTTTCGATAGATTTCTCCATTCCTCTTTTTTATAGGAACCAAAAAATAATAAGATATACCCAAAAAGAGTTTCCTTTCCTTGAAAAAAAATTAAATTAGCCTCTAAATGGCCACTAAAAATTAATTTTTCTTAAAAAATATTTTTGTTTTCTAAACAGTTTTTTGTTAACAACAGCAACAATTGGAGCTAGTTTTTATTATAAATGTTCTACAGATGAAGTATATAAAAATTTGAGACAAAAATATTTAATAGAAGCAAAAAAAGAAATTGATGATGATAATGAATTGCTTCGATATACTCAATCTAAAGGAAGAAAACCGGGCTTTAAACCTTGGGACCGCTACAAAATGAATTTAGATAAAGATATGAATGAATTTAAAAGAAAAATAACTTTGAATGATGAAGAAGAATTGTTGAAATTTGGAGGAAAAGATGAAGAATAGAACAAATTAAATTTTTTGTTGGGTGATTTTTGTTGTTTATTTCGAGGTAACTAGTGGGAAATGGACTAGCTGGATGATTAATTTTAGTGCCAAGTAGAAATTGATTCATTAAACGTTAGTTTAAACACAAGCAAATTTAACTTACAATTTTGAATGGAAATGTAGCTTGGACCCCTACACGTTTTCTCATACTTGGGACTAGAGATCGGACCGAGACGAGATCTCGAAAGAAAATCTCGGCTATATCGAGATCAATATTTTTCGAGATCTCGATTCTCTTACGGCAAATTTTCTGGGTGAGATTTTTCGAGATCTCTCGACCTCAACCTCCTAGTCTACTTGGGACTTCCACCACCTTTTAGAAATAAATTTCAGAAAACTCGATAAAAACTGTCACTGAATACAAAACCCCACACAATTTAGGAATAAAAAGAAATATTTTTTCAGTTTATTTTGTTATATTTAGAGTCAATTGTTTTTTTACCTTTAAAATAAAATTTAAAAAAACAAAATATTTATTCACTTCAAAAAGAAATATATAGAAAATACAAAAGACCAAAATTAAAAATGATAATAAAAAGTTTTGGTCATTAAAAAATGGAGAGAAGGGAAGGGAAAATATTGTTGAGGTCTTCAAAAAATTGTTGTAATAATAATTAAAGAGCAAACAATTTTAAAAATAATTCATATGTTTTCTTAGCTTTATTGGCCGAATCTAAGAGTTTTCTATCTTCAAAATTTAATTTTAAAGTTATGAGGCGATATATAAATAATGAGATGATAAACGCGAAAAAATGAGACAATCGAGTGAAAAAAGCAAAAAAGATAAACCGAGAAAATTTTTTTAGGAAAATACAAAACGTTGACAAACTTTCTTTAATGAAACCTTAAAAACTCTTAGGTAATTTTAGGTTTATTATAGAAAGTGAACTTGGTAAAAATACAGTCAAAATTCTGTGGTACACAGTTCTCAGGGGAAGAGGATTTATCTCAAAATCCTTGCTGAAAGGGCACATTCTCTATCGAATGAGCCCGATCTCGACCGTTTTTAGGTCGGACACCTTGTTAGCCTAATGCATGTCTTAAACCCCTACCAAGCCACGTAGCACTGAACAAAACAGAAGTCTGACTGTATATAATTGACCAAAAGTTTTTTAGCTCAAAAATCTTTAAATAATTTTTTGGCAAATAGAATCAGATTTGAGAACAAAAAAATTGTTTGGCATTTAAAGAAATGTTTAAAAAATTATTGGCTCATTTTTCGTCTTTGTTCATGTTCAGCTGCCGCTGCCGAACTTAACAACCTTAGAGGGTCATAACCATTTGAATGATTATCATTAATTAAATTGACTTCTTTTTTTAATTCTTCTCTTAATTCTTCTTTTATTTCAACATTTTTCCCTTCCTTTTCTTCTAATAAATAATGCTGCTCTTCTTCCCCCATAACATCAACTTCACTTTCAGGAGCAGAAAGTGGGCGAGGAGGCCTTTCATCTTCATCTATAATTAATTCCCCATTTTCTTCATAATCTTCCTCCCCCTCCTCTTCCTCCTCGTGCATTGGAAAGTCTATAGCAGAAAGTGGACTTGTAGTGCCTAAAATAAAGCATGATGAAAGTAGTTTCGGGAAGTTACTGTTCCGGAACTACCTCCAAGAATTTTAGAAGTACAGTCGGATACACCCAATATTAGATAACCTCGAACTAAGGATATTTTCAAGAATTTGGTTGGCTATTGGGGAGGAGTGAAGAGAGCTATTCTAAGTGGCACCCCTATTTATGAAACGTTTCATTATTAGCCACAAGGGTGTATATGGGGTTCGACTTTTCAGAATTTTCCTCAAATTTCAGAATTTCCATAAATTCTACCTGTAGAAGAGAAAGGAGCACCACCAAATGAAAGAATCAAATTTCTATGTCCTCCCCCTCCTTCACCCTCACTCTCCTCTTTTAAAGTAGTTGACGTGCTGTGGATTAACCTAGCAGGAGTACTCGCACAACTTTCCATCATTTCATGCTTTATTTGTTGTGACAACATTGTTGTGTTGTCAATTTGATCATCATCCCCTCCTTCCTTTCCTTGACAGAACAAATAATTTCCAGAATGATGACCACCCAAGGATGTGTTGAAATGACTTGTACTTGCAACACTTCGAAGACCGGCAGTTGTAGCACGTACATTGGAGGAAGAATGCTTTGGGGCACTTCGGGAAGAAGAGCTTCGTTGTGGCCGTCGTTTGTAGAACTCGCTGTCATCAACAGTCCAAACAGCTCCTTTAACATTCTGTTCGACACGAGTAAAACCTTTAAAAGAAAAAAGATTAAGCAAAAAACTTCATCTTTCTCACATTTATGAAGCGACAAATTATGCCTAACAGCATTTTTCCAAGTAGCAGCATTCCTTCGGAAATAAACAAAAGCTTCTTGAAACCATTGATAAATTTCATTAAGTGTCAGCTGACAATCTTTTGATTCCATTATTGCTTGCCTAAATAATAATTTTATAAAAATATTTTGGACACGGATTAATCCAAAATTGGCAATTTAGCATCTTTTCTTCTTCTGACCCTTTTAAAGTATTTCCAGTTCTGACCATTTTACAACTAATTTCTTACCCTCAGGCAATCTTTTCTTTTACTTATACTTTCCAGGACTCAGATCAAAGAGATAAACCACACAAAACCCACCTAATCAACGACGCATAAGTATAAGGCGGCCTAACATCATGAGTTCTATAAAATTCCCTATTTTTGGCCATATCGCTAGCTAAAGGCAAAGAACGTTCTGTTGTTATTCTCCTTCTACTAGCACCACTACTCGAACTATTTATTGAAGGAATATTTGTTGTTGTTGTTGAAGTTGTAGTTATGGACGTTGTATTTTTATCAAAAGAAGCACTTTGAGTTGGGGAAGAATAATCTGTTGAGGAAAGTATTGATGAACAACGAGCAGCCATTGAAGCAATAACATTTTCATTTTTGTTAAGAGATTCTGAGGTTGATGGTAAACAAGTTGTTGTTTGGTTTTGTTGTTGTAAATTGATTTGTGATGTGGAAATAGTTGGTGTTAATGGTGGTAACTAAAAAGGGAAAATTAAAATATTTTTTGATTGTTCCAGAAAATGTCTTGCAATAGAAAATACAGCAAAAAGTTAAAAAACTTCCCACCTTTCAAATTATCGTTTCTATCGCATGTTGCGCGCGATTTCTATGAAAGCATAGCTGTGGTGGGCGCTCCGGAGGTTCCGGATTCGAAAAAGATATCCGGTGTCTCGGTTCAGATATGTTCCGATTTCTCAGATTCCGCCGAGAGATTCAGATTCCTATGCTAAACTTAGCATTAAACAATAAATGTTCCCTCGTCCGGAATCTCTCTTAAATAAACGTGCAATATCGTAAACACTCCCCTATTCGGAAATAACATAAAGGAACATTTTATCCTTGTCCACAAAAGGTTAAAGTTCCGTATCAGAATTGTATTTCCTGAAAAGTTTTTTAACTTACATTATAAGTAGCAGAATTTCCTTCAGATTTTTGTTGAGAAATTGGAGGTGAAAATGCTTGTTCCAAAAAGGGAATATTGGCAACTGATGCAATTAGAGGTGCTACTTCTGAAGGTTTGGTACAAGATGTTAATGATGGGAGAGAACCAGAATTGGTGAATTTAAAGTCTAAAAAATTGTTAGATTAATTAATATTTTTTAAAAGTTATTTTTTGATATTAGGTGTATCTTAATATCCTCAAAAATTCATCCAGATCTTACAGATAAAACACTATTAAAATTGAATTTATCGGGTAAGATTACTATCATTGATATCTAAAGTCTAATTTAAAGACAGGATAGAATTTAGAAATCGGAAACATTAGTTTAATCAATTTTTGAAAAGATTTTTAAACTGAAAATTAAATCGGCCACCGGATTGACACTAGAGATCGTTATTTTCAAAAATCCTAGATCTGGACTCTGGATCCAGGAAAAATCCAAATCCAGACCGATCTCTAATCGACACAGATTCAAAGAATTTTTGAATGTAAAAGTGGAAGTTAAAATACCAAAAAACTTTTTTTTCTAAGTTCCTTATCCCATTCAAAAAAATAATATTATTAATCAACAAAAAATTTTTTAACCGACCCACAGTTTGTTGAATTTGTTGTGTATTATTAACAGAATTATTATTTGCTGCTGCAGCATTTAAAAGTGCTGAAAAAGGTGTTGTTGAAGTATTTGTTGATGTAAAAAAGTTATTATTAGATTGGGATGTTTGTGAAGGTAAAGGAGGTTGTTGTTGCTGTTCTTCTTTAATTGAGGATGCTAAAAGTACTGCTAAGGCTGTAGCTGCCGATTGTTGAGGAATTGATGTAGATGATGATGAAGAGGAGGAGGAAGGTAATTTATGAGAAGTAAATTGATGAGGTGATGAAGAAAGTTTTTGAGAATCTTCTAATGAATTAAGTAGATTCTGAAAGAAAAAATTAATAAATTATGAGTCGAGCTGAAGATGTTTTTAGACCGAATAAAAGGTTTTTTGGACTGAGTTCAAAGTCCGGTTCAGGATTCACAAAGAATACACAGAACTGACAAGCCTAGTTGTGAGGTATTTCGATTAATTACCCCTCCTAAATAGAGTTATGTTAACAAATAATTACTTAAATTAATTATTCGAGAAAATAGGGTAACTAGAATTAATATTAGAAAAAGGTGTTGTCCTTTTAAAAAACAGCTATTAAATAGAATTTGGAATAGATAGGCGCGAAGCTACTTATGGGTGAAATAGATGCAACAATACAATTCCAAACTAAAACTAGAACACCAATCTTGATTTAAAAATTAACTTAAAAAAGGTTTTTTTTAGAAAATATTCCATTTAAAAAATAAACTTTTCCTTCTCACCTCCTTTAATTGTAATCCTTCTGTTGATGGCAAATGCTGAAGTAATTGTTGTTGATTAAGATGTTCTTCATAAATTTTTTGTTGAGTAATTGAATTTAGAATGTTTTGTTGTTGTTGTTGATATTCTTGTTCTAAATTATTTTCTCTTTTACTATTTGTTTGTTGTGTTGAAATACTTGTTGTTGTTGTTGCAGTAGTAGAAGAAGAAAGAGAAGAATGGGAAGAACAAGTTTGTTGTTGTTGTTGTGTTTCCTGTACTTGTTGAAAATGTGTAATCATTGCTTGAAGTCGAGAACGTTCGTTTGTTAATTTCCTTTCTAAATTGTCTACAAGCTCGATTTGGGCTCGACATTGACGAACAGAATTTTCGTCTTGAACGTGAGATTGAGTTAAGTGGATGAGGAAAGCTTCGAGTGAATCGAATTTCTGAAAAGAAAATTTTTTTAATAAAGGTTTTGCTTAGTAAATGTGCGAGGATAGAACTGGATTTTGAAATGTTAATCTACTGATTTTGGTTAACTATATGATCGTTGAGTTTTGAATAATAAAACTCGGGTTTATTGTGATCAGGATAAAGTGGAAATATCAATGATCTTGCCATTAATCAAAAAATATTGAGATTGAAAAAATGAATGTGAGTTTCTTGTACTTGTTGAAAATGACATAAGGAGCAGGCTAATGTACCGCAGAGCTTCGTTCAAAGTAGTCAAATCCGAAAACGCCTTGATATGGTTGAATGAATCGAAACATGCCAAGCGCACCGGATTCGCCCATTTGAACAGAGTTATAGCTCTGCTTACATTGGCCTCACGGTAAATTGGGATATACCCTTCGACATGTTTTGTCTCCTAAATAACTTAATCGAAAAGAAAAAAAATTAATTTCCAAGTTCATAGAAGATTTGAGATTATAAAAATACCCAAAAAATTCTCAAAAAATCAAAGCACCTGATTGCATTGAGACCACAAACAAATTCCTTGTTGATATAATGGATGGCTAGGAGAAAGAGGAAGAGCAGCAGCACTTGCAGCAGCTTGCAACAAAATACTTTCTAAAGGAAGTGAAGAGATTGGATTTGTTGTTGTTTGTTGTTGTTGTTGTGCAATTAAAGCAGCAGTTAAAGTATCCAAAGAATTTGGACTAATATTTGCTACAGCATTTAAAATTGAATGGGCATCGTTGGGTAATTGACATAAAGCTGTTGTTAATTGTTGCCAAATAGAAAGGGAAGAAGAAGGGCTTAAAGAGGGAGGAGGTAATTGTTGGTGGTGTTGGTTTGGGGTGGTTGTTGTTGTTGATGGTTGTTGGAATATTGTTGAAGATGAAAATGACTGGGCTAGACGCTCCTGTACTGCAAGTAGAAGTAATTGCTGCTCCAGCTAGAAAATAAAAAAAATTTAGAAACGAAATTAGAGATCAATTGATCTAAATAAATTGATCAAAAAATAAATGATCGGACAGTAAATATTTTCAAGTCGTTAAGTGATTGAAGCTAAACAAAACTCAAAAAATTAAAGCATCAAAGAATAAATGGTTAGAAACATTTTTGAATCTAATTTGAAAAAAAATAATTTCTTAAACAACAACACAGCTAATATTTGAGATAACTTTAGCCTAAATAATAGCTTTCAGCAAGCAGAACATCCCGGAAAAAGCTCTTCGAAGCAAATCAGAAATTTGCAGTTCTTAATTTCGCTTTAACATAAGATAAAAGGAGACTTCAGCAGTATTATTAGCAGTATTGGGTCATAAAGCGGAGTAATTTACTCAAAAATATGAAATGCTCGGATTCTGATTTCCATTAGAAAAAATTATTAAAATTTGGAATACAAACTTGAAATTTCAAATGATCAGAAAAAGTAAAGAGCAGGTGATTTGGGATAAGTGAGAGACCATAATACACCAATAAAGACCTTTTAGAGAGACCTAGAGAGAATTTTTAAAGAGTGACCATTTAGAAACCATTCAAACCCTTCTAAAACCCCTTCCCCCTTACACTAGAATTTGTTGTTGCTGTTGAAAAAGGTGGAGATGTTGTGGAAGGAGAAGTAAATTGTTGTGGTTGTTGTTGATCATTAGTATTTTGGCACTGTTGTTGAGAAGACATTTTTCTAATTTCTAAATTTTTCTGCAGATACAAGACCATTTACTAATTTTATAATAAAATACTAGCCAAAAACTAACAAACAAAATGCATACAAAAAATTAATTATTTTGTATAGCACTGAAAAATTAAATAAATAAAAAAATTGTTGAGAGCGCCAAAAAAATTTTTATGTTATGCAAAAACGCAAATTGTAAGGTTTTGGCGTTTGAGTGTGAGGAAAAATTAGTTTGGCGCACATTAAAAATTTACATTTGGCTAATAATTGGCCGTTTTAACTTCACTAAAATGTGTAAGTATGAAAATTCTCAGCAAATAAATCCTTTTTTGGATTATCTAAAACTTTGTTAAGTTTCAAAATCTCTATTCAAGGATTCCGAAAATTCTGATCAAAAAACCTAAGTTTAACAAGTTAAAATGTCATTATTGTTTGAGATATTTTTAAACAACCTTTGGAATTTCAAAAAAAAATTTTAAATTTGTAAGAGAGAGAGGATTCTTTACAGAATTTTACAGCTTTGGATAAATTATAAATAAATGCGCTCGTATGTATCTGTCGTCATTAAACCCTACAAAATGAGTCAAAAAACATCAAAAATGGAAAAGAAATTCAAAAAATTTGTTTTGAAATTAATAGAAAGTGATTTGGAAATAAAAAAGAAAAACAGAAAATAAAGGATTTATTTTTTTGGATCAAAAGAAAAAAAAATATTTTTAGCGTCATTTAAGGAAAAATACTTGTCACATGCTTTTTAATCAAAATACCCCTCAAAATACCCTCAAAAATAATATTTTTTTATTTTTAAAAAACAATTCCCCCTCATTTTCCCTCTCCTTTATTTTCTAATTATTTAAAAAAATATTTTTTTTTTATTTACACATTTTTTATGAAACATGCCAGACTTTTAAAAGGGGACAGTCTTTTAAATTTAATCCACAGTATGGCATAATTTGTGTTAAAAGCGGTGATGCACGTTCAAAAATAAAAATAATAACAAATAAAAAAAAGTGGTTGATAATCTTCAGACATTTACAGTAATAAATGAATTAAAAAATTAAAAAAAAAAGATTTTTTTAAAGGATTTGGGCGGTAAAGGATTTGGAGAAGGAAAAATACATTAGATTTGGAGGTTTAAATTTTGAACGTTTTTGAGGATAAAAAAAGATTATTTGCAAAAAAATTAATTAATTATTAGGGAGAGGAGAAAAAAAGTTTTAGGCTCAGGGCAAAATGAAGAAAGAGACCCTTAAGGAAACTTAAGTAGGACCAATGCCGAAGAACTAATTAAAAAAGTTCAGTATTTAGGTTGGGTTTCGAACGGGTTTTTTTCAAAAAAAGAATTATGGCACAAGACTTCAAACAAAGCCTAAGGACAGGATAAATAGACAAGAATCACAATGAGAAATTTTAGGAAACTTGAGTAAGATTAGAGACGAACTATTTAAAAAATTTCAGTACTTCGGTTCGATTCCGTATTAAGAATTATGACACAAGATTTCAAACAATGCCTAAGGACTTGATAAATATATATGTAGGAATCCTCCGATATCAAAAACTGAAGAACTAAATCAAAAAAATTTTCGCTACTTCGGTTCCGAACAAACAATCCTAATTAGGGTTGCAGTTTTCGGTTCGAGTTGACGTTCGGTGAATTTTTTCGAGTTTGGTTTTTTCGATTCGGTTCGTTTTCGAGCTGAAAAGCCTCGGCTCGCTTGATCTTTCGCGGTTCGGTTCGAGCGAGCTGGCAACCTTAATCTTAATCCTCGGACCGGTGTTTGAAAATTTAAAATTTACTTGTACTCGCATAGGCTTTTTCCCCTTGTACTCGCATAAAGGTAAGGGTAGGGGAATTTTGGTACCAGCTTCCAAACATTAGCTAGAACTGGACAAAAGAAAACACCCGGAAGGAAAAATTTTTTTAGAATTTATTTCCACCTTCCACCCCTTAAAAAATGTTCTCAATCAACCTAGAGGTATTTAAAAATACTTTTAAATCAACAACACACCAGACACAAATAAATACAGTAATTAAACTTAAATTGATTGATATGTTTTTGTTATTTATTTAAAAAAACAAAAATAATTGGGGGAGAAAAATCAAGAAAAACAAAAAAATAACATTTTTAAAGTGAAAAATAAAAAAAAATATGAGAGAAAGGTGAAGAAAAGGGGTTAAAAAAGGAAACACAAAACCGAGACTATTTATATTTTTATTTTACTCGCCAATTGCCAGCCTTCCCCCAAGCCTTCCCCCCCCTTTCCTTCGGACAGAAGCAAAAAAGAATGTAAACAATACAGTAAACAAGGGCGGTCATGACGGGATTGGTCCCATAAAGAATTTAAAAAATCAATTGATTTCAACACATTCCCCCCTTATTTTGTCCTTGTTTGTTAAATTGTTGATACAAAAAAAAATTGGAGAAAAAAGAAAGTTTTTTGCCTTAAAGGATAAACAAACTAGAGAAAACTTTTTTAAATAAACAAAAGAAAAAAAATGTTTTTAAATAAAGTTTTAAAAATTTTAAATAAAACTTGGAAAGAGAAACAAATAAACTTGGAGAGAGAAAGAAGGGAAGAGAGAGAAAAAGAAAAAAAGAGAAAATAAGCATTTTTAAGACAATAAAAATTAAAGTTTAAATAAACATTTTTTCTGAACATATTAAATAACCGTGATTATCAAACGATATAAGAAAGAAAATTAGAAAAATTTATTTATGAATGAAATTTAGCCTCAAAACCTTGAGGGTGGAAATCAGTAAGGGAATCGAAAAAATCGAAAAGAATGACGGGAATCTGTGCTTGGAAATCCCCTTTAAGAACTAAGAAATAAAAGAATAGAACAATACAACTACTGAATCCCAACCTTTAAAATTAATTTAAAAATCTTAAAATTCGGACAATCTAGTAATTTTGTTAATAATCGAACCTTTCCTTACCTTCCTATTCAAACCTAATGGATGCGTAGTAGAGATCGGCCTGGGTTTTTCCTGTACCCAGAGTCCAGGCCCAGGCATTTTTTTACCTTCCTAGGTTTTTCCTGGGCCTGGGTTTTACCAGGACTACGGGCCCATGATCTGGTCCAGGTCAATAAATCAAATCCAAAGTCCAGGAACAGGCCCAGACTTTTCAAAAATACCAATCTCTAATGTGTAGTCAAAATATTAACTTTTAAATTTCCCCAAAAAAATATGAAAAATAAAAAGAAATAAAATTAAAAAATAAAGAGAACATTTAAATATTTATTTATTTTTCATTAACAGAAGAAAAGGCGTTCCTTTCTTTTAAAAATTAATTTTTTTTTACTTTAAAAAACATATTTTTTTATTTCCTCCCCTTACTATTAAACAATAAACAACAAAATAAATAAATAAAAATAATAATTCGTAAGCACGCTACTATTAATTATTTAAAAAATTACAAACATCTGTTGATGTACTTACGCGCGTTGTCAATGAGCAAAGATTACGTTTTTAGAATTTTACATAAACTTTTATAAAATAAAATGTGTTATTAAGTAGATGTTTCGGCGCGGAGTTTTTACGGCGCGCGCTTGAAAATTAACACTTGCCAAAATCCTAAATTTTCAAAATTTTTATCAGATAACCCTTAGAGTGGTATCTAGCCCCTCTATAAATTTCAGAATTTCTGGTTTATGTGAACGAAAGTTATGGCCAAAAGTACATCAAAAATCAACAAAATATTCATAAATTAAATAATTCATTGACCATAACTTGCATGATATAAGACAAAAAAATCCAAAAATTTTAAACAGACTAGCTAGTACTTTAAAAAACACCCACAAAAAATTTCAACCCTCCTAGTCCCCTTTCAAAAATTTTTACAAAAGTTTGCGCCGTATCGTCCCCGCGCCGTAACATCCCTCCCAATTTTATGACGAACAAAACAGACACACAAATATTTTATATTTGTTTACATGCCATTTAGAAAGATTTGTGTATAAATAAGGATTTATATTTATTATTGCGCACTTTGAAAGCAAATCCTTTATACATTTCTTGGGAATATTAAAAAATAAAAAAAATGTTTGTGACTCAGAGAGGAGAAAATATTTGAAAATAAAAAATTAAAAAAAACAGCAGCCGCTTCAAGTACATATGGACTTTATACTTGGTGGAAAAATAAAAAGCCCTCAAGTTAAAAAAAACAAAATTTAAGAAAAACAAATTTTTAATATTTTGCAATTTTTGTTTTTTTCCAAAAAAACAAGGAAGGAAGAGGGGGAGGGGAAGGAGCTTTTGAATTTTTAGGGGGGTGGGGAAGGGGGGTCTTTGAATTTTTAAATAATTTTTCAAAGGGGGGGGGGGGTCAAAAAATAGGAAAAACTCAAAACAAAACAACTCAAACTTAACAACTTTGGATTTAATAAATAAACGACATAAGATAGCCAAAACTGGCCAAAAAATCTTTAAAAAACAAACAAAAAACAAAATCAAGTTTGAAAACAAAATCATATAATGGAGCTTCTACAAGGCTTTTATTTAAAAAATAGGGGCTGCTTATTAAACTTTTATTGGAGAGGGGGTTGTTTATTAGAGAGGGGTTGTTTATTAGAAAGGGGTTATTTATTAGAGAGGTCTATTAAAGTGAATGTTTAATTGGATAGGGTGTCTTATTATTTGAAAAAAAAATAAATTAATTTAAAAAACACCTGAGGACCAAGCCCAAGCAATTGGGCAGCCAAAGCGGGCTCAATACTTCCACCACCCAACATTGCTGCTAAAGCGTCAATTGTTGTTGTTGTATTAATTGATGTTGCTGCTGTAGACGAGGAATTAATTTGTTGTTGTTGTTGTTCTGATGTTGTTAAAGAATTTGTTTGTTGTTCATTATTTCTCTGTTGTTGTTGAGCCATTTTTAAAGGAAAAGCAATAATAGGAACATTCCTTTTCGATTTGAGCATTGACAAAGTGGAAAAAGCCTGCTAGAAATTAATTGTTTTTTTAAAGAATTTACGGAAAGGACAATTCACCAAAAAAGTTTTTGGAATTAACCAGAAAATTTAGAGGAAAAGGGGAAGTTGGGGGAGTTTCAAATAGTGTCTTGAACTGAAGAAGGAAATGAACTCTGCGACAAAAATTCTAGTTGCCAAAGGGGATCGGTACTTATTTAGTTTCCCACCCCCAGTCAGTTTTTCCGAAAATTATGTAAAAATGGTCAGTCTGAATAACAATTGTAGAAACCATCGAGCTGTGTCGAATGACACCAAAATCAACAAAATCCGACTTGATTTGACCGAAATACAGACCCCTGAAAATTGAACAACCATGGGGGTGATTTTTTGAAATAAAAAAAGTTTACACAAATGATAGCTCATTCGAAAGAGCTCGTCGAACTGAGTCGAATGACACCAAAATCAACGAAATCGGACAAGATTTGACAAAGTTATGACATTATTTAGACCTACCGGAGTCGACGATTTATGTCATATCTTTGTCAAATCAAGTCGGATTTCGTTGATTTTGGTCTCATTCGACACAGCTCGATTGGTTCTACAATTGTTGTTCAGACTGACCATTTTTACATAATTTTCGGAAAAACTGACTGGGGGTGGGAAACTAAATAAGTACCAGGGGATCTTGTTCAGAGATTTAGACGGGATCCCGTTATTAGATCATTCCTGGGGTCTATTCCACCAAACGACATTGACATTAAATGTCGATGTCACAAAATAATTTTAAAGTCGCTTTGTGGAGCAGAATCGCGATCGGAATGTCAGGCGATTGACAAAGGTCGCGACAGTTGATGTCAATGTCGCTTCATGGGTTAGGCCCCTGGAAATCCTGTAATTTTGTAAATACCGAAAACTAAAAAATCCAAAATTTTGGGAAGAAATTCCGTAAATACAATCATCCCCTACGATTATCTCTACAAAACTCTCCATCATTTTAAACATTTACTTCAATTCCGCAGAGGAAAATATTTTTCGGTGAATTTACTGTAGGGTGAATTGACCCCTATATTAAAAAGCCTTCAAAACTTGCCTAAAATGGACAAATAATTGTAGCCTAATTTGACTATTAATGTTTGTTGAGATCGTCTTTTCGTTGTTTTTATTTTTAAATTTAATTTTTAAGAATCTACTAAATTCCAAACATTTTTTAAATTAAAAAGGAGAGGGGTAAAAATTAATTTTTGTTTAAAAAAATGAAAAGCTTTTTAATTTAAAAATTAGAAAGGGAATCCTGAACGGTTAATATGCTTTTTAATATTAAATTTTAAAAGATTATTTTTAATTTTCATAAAAAATATGTAGGAGGAGAAAAGATTATTAAAAATAAAAAAAAACAAATTAAAATTTAATTGTAAAATTTCGTTCCAAAAGACATTAAATGTAACGGAAAGCGGTAAACTCTCGTATAATCAAAAAAAGATTTTAAAGGACATTAAAAGCCAATTAAACAACATATTGTAAAGCATATAGATATTTAATTCCTAGGGCTGTGCAGTAAGCGGCGTGGTGTAATGGATAAAAGAGCTGTCCATAACCGAAAATTTTCCAAGACTCAATACTCGAGACCAAGATCAAGACTACAACCCAAGATCAAGACCGAGAAAAACGCAAGAAAAGTCTTGACGCAAGACCGAGAGTCTTGGATAGCTCCGCTGGATAACAACATCGGTTCAGTCTATTGAAGATGCTGATTCGCTCTCAGCCCCGAATAAACATTTTGCACTAGCTGAAGCTCTGCTTTACTATTTAATAAAAGTTTAGTTCTTATCATGGTTCTTCAATGCCTGAACCCGTTGTTGAGATGAATGCAAGTTCCTGCGTCCCGTAGGAGGATAGAAGAAAAAACGAGAAAGAGAGACAAGTAAGAAATTTAAAAAATAAATAAAAATTCCTCAAAATATGTAAAAATCCAAAAATAATTTTATTTAGAAAGAGACTTTTAAATACGAGCAAAAAATCGAATAAATAGAAAATCTAAAAAGAAAATTTTTTTGGGTACAAAATATTCAATACTAGAGCTATTGAATTATATTTTTAAATAAAAAAAATTTTGTTATTATTAAAAATATTTTTGTGTGTTTACTAGTTATATGTACTTTAGATGACAAATAAATAAAAATAAAAATTTTTAGAAAAAGAACGCATGTATTGAGAGCGAGATATAAAATAAATAAATAAATATATATGATGTATTTATTTTGTTGTTGAGCGAGCGCTTTTTGAGAGAAAAATTGAGGGGGGAATGATTGTGTATATTTTTATTTGTTTTGTTTATTTTTGTTGAGTAGGGAAAGGCTTCTCTCTTTTTTTCTTTTTTTGCTTTCTTATTTGTAGACCACCCTATGACTAAAAAACCTAGAAGGGAGATGTGGGGGGAGATGTGGGACGTTGGACAAATGACAAACAAAAAACATTTTTATTTTTTACCTTGTCTTTTGATTGTTTTGTTTAGGTAAAATGTCAAACAACAAAAAAATCAAAAGGAGAAAGAAGGGTCCCCCTCACCCTCCCCCTCCCTCAACCGACCACAAAAAGTATTTTTTCCCCTTTATTCCTTCCGACAGAAAGGACTACTATAAAAGAACTTGTGAACGCCGGTGGTTGTTTACTAGCTAGAAAAGTGAGAAAGAATTAATTTGACTAAAGAAAAGTATAGAATTCGAACAGCGTAAAACAAAAAATGTGACAATAAATAAAAATATTTGTGTTTATTTATTTGAAGAGAAAATTGGTTAAACAACAAAAATATTTAAAGCTGAAGCAGGGCAAAGGGCGAAAGAATTTTGAGAAGAGAAAAAAAGAAAAGAGGAAAGGCTGTCAATTAATGACGAAAAGTGTGTGGGGAGAAAATAAATAAAATAAAAATGTAAACATTCCCCCGGCCCCTTACAATTCTTTTTCTCGATTAACTCGCTCATATATAAACAAACAACACAAATACACACACATTTCCGTCTCTCATTTTGTGTGTAGAGAAAAAGAGAAAAGAGAGAAATAGTGTGTATGTTTACCCAATTACCTCTTCTCGGGTACAGCCCAAGTAGGCGCACGGCCAAGTAGGCGCAAAGTCATAACTTGCTTCAAAATTTCCGAATCTTACCAAATTTGGTATTAAACGTTTCCTCTCATCAAGCTAAAGAGAATGGTACCAAAATTGTTAAGGTCCATAAATTTTTCAGGTAGTTATGGCTTTGCGCCTACTTGGCCGCGCGCCTACTTGGGCGAGCCCCCCCCCCCCTATTCTCTCTCTCCTCTTTTTATTTACTTTTATTTTACCCCTCCAAACAAAACACTGGACAAACAACAACAACCATAAAGAATAGAGGTCTCGTAAGCGAAATTAGAAAAGAGGGCATCCTTCTATCGAATAAAAATACACACGCCATAGCAGCCCTTTTGAAAAAAAAAATTTTTCTTTTTTTTTCTCAACTTATTCATCACCGCACACAAAAAGGGAGAGAAGTGTTTATGTTTATTTGAAAAATGATGTTTGTTTGTGTGGAGAGAGAGAAGGGACAAACAAATAAACAAACAAAAACGCTCGCTCCAAAAATTTTTTCTTGGGGGTCTCTTTTTCTTTTCTATCTTTTTCCAATGCCAATAAAAATTCGAGAAAGACAACAAAACAAAATTCTGTCGTGGAAAATAAATAAATAAAAAATTCCCTTCTCTTCTCTCTCAATCATCAATATTTTTTAAACCAAAAATTCTTTCAATAAACAAACCAAAAAGGTCTAAAAAATGGAAAAAAATTGGCCAAAAATTAATACCCAAAAGACCAACTTTTAAAAGATCAATTTTTTTATTTTTAAATTATTGCCAAATTATTTTTAAATGTTTTTCAAGAGATTAACCTTTTTTTAAACTCATTTGAACTGTTTATTATTTTTATTTTTTTTATTATCGAAAACAAAAAATTTGCATAAAAAAATAAAATTAAAAACAAAAACAATTAACTCTAAAAATAAATGCAATAAAATTTTTTTATCAGTTTTTGGAGCCTTTTTTTAAGTTGGAATTATAAAATAGTCATTTCCGGCACAGTATAGAGGGGACATGACTTGGAGGTTTGTAAGAGAAATGAGACCGATATCTCAAAAAATATTGGTTATCGAAAACCAAAATTTTTGTTCCTCGCCTCAGACCAGTCTGGTAAGGAGAACAGAACTTAAGGGTCCTTTAGAAAACTTAAGGGCTCGAATATTTTTTAATTGAAGACCCTGGAGGGAATAGATCAGCCTTTGTACTGGTTATAATTTAAAAGATTAAATGAAAGGCAAGTGTTCATGTACAAAATATTAAAACATTAAATAATAAATTATTTAAAGATTATTCCATTACTTTTTAATTTTTCCCGTTTATTAATTTAATAAATAAAGAGTTAATTATCCTCCACTCAATTTCCGTTGGAAAAATTCACTAGCAATATCAGCAACATTGTGTAAATGCTTTATAGTTAATTTAAAACCAGTAAAATAATCGTCTACCTTAAATTAAAATTATTAAATAAAAAAATTTATTTTGAAGAATTACCATATAAGGCAAATTGTTTTTAGCACAAAATTCTTTGACTAATGGCATTACCTAAAAATTAAAAAAAATTAACGTTGAACATTTGGATATTTAAAATTTATCCAGGGCTTGTCCAAGACTCCCCGAGGCTGAAGGTTTTGACTAAAGACAGGATTGGGAGGAGAAGAAGACGAGAGAGAAGACCGGAAGACCGAAAACTAGAAAAGACAGGAAAAGACCGGACTGGAAGGGTCGTACGAGAATTGATATCTCGAAAAATATCGATTATCGATAACTGAGATTTCTGTTCGAGATCTCGTCTTGATCCAATCTCAACGAATTTTTTGCTCTCCGCCTGTGTCAAAAAAATCACAAAAAAGAAACAAAGAAATGTCCACAAAAATGGCTGGTAGTCTACAAATACCAGCAAATTCTCAACATTAAAAATTTAAAATTTCCTTCTACCTTTTTAAGATTATGTCTAGGCATTGTAGGAAATAAATGATGCTCGATTTGATAATTCAATCCACCCCAAAGCCAATCAATTATCAAACCCGGCCTCATATTTCGAGTTGTGTAAAGTTGAAGACAAGCATAATTACTTAGAATTGGGTCGTTATCTTTAAAGTTTTTTTTAATTATAAAAGATTTTTAGAGATTTTTTACGTGGAAATTTGTCAGTAGAATAATGGTTGTAAGTGACTACATGTGATAGTAAAAATCCAGCAAAAAGTTGTGAAATTAAAAAATATTCAAGACGGACCTTTAAATTGAGAACTTAGATGATTATTGGAATTTTTAGGGGTTAAAAGAATTTTTTAGGATCTCTGAATTTTTAATTTTATCTTTCCTTAAAAAACTGAAAAACGGTTGACATCGAAAAGCTCAAAAAGCATCAAACCTAGCAGAGGCGAGTCGGAACAGTCAGAGGTGTCGGAAATCGGAATTCCGACCCACCTCTGAAACCTATTGTCGGTTCCTGAAAATTCTTCGGAATGAAATCCTCAGTTCTTCTGTTCGGAACCGACAGCCTAGTCAAGCTGATAAAAGCCGCAGAAAAATAATTAGACGTTTTAGATATTAGAGCATTATACAGAAATTAAAGTATAACGGATTTTTTATTTTTTACATTTAGTCAAGAGATCTTCATCAAATTAAAAAAAAGTTCCTAGAATATTTTCTGTCAATTTTTTGTGCAAATTTTACTATTATTAAATTCACAATTTAATCTTGACCTTCTATGTATTAAATTACTTATTTTTTGTTCAAAAATTACCTGATAATTAGGTAAAAAATAATATTGATCCAATACCAACGTCCAATGAGCAATAACTGTTAATTGTTCTATTAAAGCTCTTTCTCTGTAAATCTTTAAAAAAATTTTCTTAATTTTATAAAAATTCCAAACATTATAAAAACTTGATTGCATACTAAAAACAAATTGTAAAGTTTGTAAAAGCCAAGAAAGACGAAGCAAAGGAAGGGCAAAAGCCCAATATAAATGTTGAAAAGGAATTAATCGAGCATATAAAGAATTGCCTTCTAATCTCTTAAAATGAGAGAAAATGAGTAAAAATTAAATTTATTTTTTTGTAAAAACGAGGTAAAAGTCAACTAATTTTCTAAAAAAATTTCTGCTTATACTGCTATAAAATGCCTAGTTGTCGAGCAGAGGTGGATCGGAACAGTCAGAGGTGTCGGAAATCGGAAAAGCCGGAAATCGGAACTGGCTCAAGAGTCGGAAACCTCTGTAGTCGAGTAAGGATTTGAAAAAGTTTAGCTACTGGGAAGGCACAACGCTAACAGTGCAACTTGATCCCGCTTATACCTATGCGGGTGCTCTACAGACTGACATGAGTAACTTTTTTTCTCCTTATACAACGTCTAATGCTGTTAGGTACCGTGTTTTTGATAAATTTTAAAATTTAAAAAATATTAAAAAACCATCAAATGTGTTCCAACAGTAGCCCATAAAGGAAGTAAATCCAAATCTCCATCTCTACCGTCTATATTTGTAGCAGCATGATGTACATTATGTTGATTCTTCCATCCTGCTAGAGAAAAGCCTTGAAGGAAATTTCCACAAACATAACCACAACAATCATTCCACCAATGATTCTTTAAAAAAATTAAATTTGAAAAAATAGAAGGCAGAAATAAACCTTAAAATGTTGTTGATGACCATACTAGAAATTAAAAAAAATTATTTTGTAAAAGATTTTAAGGCAATTTTTAACTTTGTGTCGTTTTTTATTTTCTCTCCAATTCATCACAAATTCTTTTTGTCTGCTACAGTTAAAAGGAGAATTGGGGGAAAATAAAGATGAGATACACAAAGTTCAGAATTCCCTATTGTTCATGAATAAATATCTACTTAAGATATAGTATAAGTAAGTACAATACTTATGACGACCAAAGGTCAAAATGATAGTTTGAAAATAAACCAACAATAATCTACTTGTTGAGAGATTTTTTAAGCCAGCAAAATTACTCAAAAATTAGCCTATTCATGTCCTTTTATTATCTAAGATCCCAAAATAAAAATCCAAAAAAACCTCATGTATCATCCACCCCAATTGTTGCCATGCCAAACCCATAAAAAGTGCAGATGATACAAAATATTCTTTAGATTGTAGAAAAAGTGAAAAAGAAATGAGACCAATTGCTTCAATAAATTTTCTTGCAAAATAGCTATTATCTGCTTTAAATAACCCCTTTTCTCTAACTTGAATTTTTAATCTTGAAAATGACTGGCAAACCTTTTTTAAAAAATTATTAGAATTTAAAAATTTAATTGAAAAAAACCTTTTCGCTTTCTTCTGAATTTAATTCAAATTTTCCCATATTAACATTCAAAAGACGCTTTTTAATTTCTTTTTCGTGGAGATCAGTCTAAGAAGAAAATTTCTTGATAAAAAAATTTATTTTTCAGTTCAAATTTCGATAAAGTTTGGAAGTCGCCCCTCCTTTTTTGAACAAATTTAAATCAACGAAAACTGACTTAAGTGAACAAAGTTGTGACCGTTTATTTATCCCCTTGCAATGGCACAAAAAAATTTTCTCCCAGCGAGGATTTGGCTTCATAATTTTGGTAACAATCATCAAATCTAGCCAATCTTGGTATCATTCGACTAAGCTCGAAGAAAAAGGCTTAAAATGGCCAGGGAAACGGGGAAAAAAAGGAGGGGGGGGGCGACTTCCAAACTATTAAATATCCTAATTTTATCAACAAGTATCCACCTTTTCCTCGTTTTCATCCTTTTGTTCTCCGTCTGCTAAATCGTGTACAATACCATTCTCCTCTAAAGAATCTACAGTTGTTTGTTTAGCCCGTAATTCTCTCAACCAGCTATATGCAAGTTTTGAATCGGCGTGAAAAGCATGAAAACTGAAAAATATTTGAAAAATTTTTGAAAAAATTTATTTAAAAAAATTTTCTGTACACAGCAGTTGCATCCAAATTTCGATAGGCAAGCATTGCCCCTCCTCCAGGATGTGCCCTTAAAAGTTGTTCATCAACAAGAATCCATTTTCCATCAATACAAAGTCGAAAAGGAACAGAACTGGCCGGATTTTCATGGAAATAGTCTGTGAGGACCATCAAAAGCAAGTTTCCAAGTTAAAAAGGTTGTTAGTTTAATGGTTAGATTAACGTAAATTTGAACAATTTTAATTAAATTTCACCTAAAAATTAAAAAAAAATTAAAAAGTTAACATAAAATTATCGTTTAATAAAAATTGATAAGAAACGCGCGATTTACAAAATTCTTCTTCAATCTTAAAAAAAGTCGGACCATTTAAATAAATATATTTTAAGAGATAACACTAGCATAAAAAGAAATGATCGATTAAAAGTTTGGGAACATTTTTTGATAGCAAAGGTTATCTTAAGAAAATGAAAAAAATGTGCAAAAAACTGTTCTAACATAAATAAATGTTTTACTAAAGAAGGCAAATTTATTTATAAAAATTTAATGAAGAAAAATGTAAATTGATAAAATAATTTTGCAGAAATAAGAAATTCAAATATAAAATTTACGCGATACTTTGGCTTTTCTTCTTTTGGCGTTCTGTTATTTAATTTCCATAGTATATAAAGGGAATTTCTGAGATTATCGAGAAAATCTCCTAGGGTTTGCAAGAAAAATTTTTTTAATTTTGTCCTAAAACTTTATTATAATTCTTCATCTTTATTCTGTGTAGTACTCCACATATTTCCATTTATTATTTTATTTTTTCCCTTCCATATTCTACTGACTTAAAGGTTCCTTGTTTAAAAACCATTTGTATTTTTTGGGACTGCTAAATATTTTTTGAGACCAAAGAACGTTGTGGTAAGTAGTCCCTCACTTTTGAAATCGATGTTTATACACGTAACATATTGTGACTTGCCTTGAGAGAAGGCGAAAATATTGACAGAGACTTTGTTTATTCGGGTGAATGTGTCCTATAGGAAATAGGTAAACATTAAACTAACAAGTGAAGACTTGGTTAAGGCCAAAATATTAAAGGTTTACTCAATACTTCTTTCGTTTCAACTCGCATTTTTCTGATTTAAATCGTTTATTTTTTAGATAAAAAATATTAAAATTGTTTAATATAATTTCTAAAATGAAGCCAAAGGTTGGAATTAATGGATTTGGACGTATTGGACGTCTTGCCCTGCGTGCAGCGGTTGAGAAGGATACTGTCCAAGTTGTTGCTGTCAATGACCCGTTCATTGATCTTGACTATATGGTTTGGGGGAGACTTTTTATTAATAACTTCAATAACTTTTAGGTCTATATGTTCAACTATGATTCTACCCACGGACGTTTTAAGGGAAAGATTCAGGCCAGCAATGGAAATTTGGTAGTTGAGAAGGAGGGAAAGTCTACTCATACTATCAAAGTTTTCAACTTGTGAGTTTTAATTGGACTTGTTTAAATTCAATCTCGTAAATTTAGCAAAGAACCTGAAAAGATTGACTGGGCAGGTTCTGGAGCTGAGTTTGTCATTGAGTCGACTGGAGTTTTTACGACTACCGAGAAAGCTTCTGCTCACTTGAAAGGCGGAGCCAAGAAGGTGGTTATCTCCGCTCCGTCTGCTGATGCTCCAATGTTTGTGGTTGGTGTTAATGAGGACAAATATGATCCTTCCAAGCATCATATCATTAGGTTGTTTGTTTCATCCATCTTTTTAACTTTTTTTAAAGTAATGCTTCCTGCACTACTAATTGTCTTGCTCCTCTTGCAAAGGTCATCAATGACGAGTTTGGCATTATTGAAGGTTTAATGACTACTGTACACGCTGTTACTGCTACGCAAAAGACTGTTGATGGTTCATTCTTTTTATTAATTCAGTCTTGAATTCCAAATTATTTTTTAGGCCCTAGCGGCAAGCAGTGGCGTGATGGTCGTGGCGCAGGCCAGAATATTATTCCGGCAAGTACTGGTGCTGCAAAGGCTGTTGGAAAGGTATTCACTTTTTAATTTGAAACGAATAATGTTCCCTTGTCTAAAGGTAATTCCTGAATTGGATGGGAAACTTACCGGAATGGCTTTTCGTGTGCCGACGCCAAACGTTTCTGTTGTTGATTTGACTGCTCGTTTGGAGAAGCCAGCAACTAAGGAGGCTATTAAGAATGCAATTAAGACTGCTTCGGAAGGAAAACTTAAAGGGATTCTTGGATATACTGAGGACCAGGTTTTTCATTTCAATACAATTGTATTTGAATTTTGGTAATTTAGGTTGTTTCTACCGACTTTCTTGGGGACACTCATTCGTCTATTTTCGACGCTGAGGCGTAAGTTTTATTAATTTCGGAGCTTGCATCTAACCTTGTAACTTTTCAGTCTTATGGTTCTCAACCCGCACTTCGTTAAATTGGTTAGCTGGTATGACAACGAGTTTGGGTATTCCTGCCGTATTGTTGACTTGATTAGCCACATTGCTTCCAAGTCTGGTTAGATGGATGAATAAAGATGAAAAGAATATTTTAGAAGAAGTTCTCTAAAAAGTATATTTTAAATGTAGTTTTAATAATGAAATTTTATTCATAAATTTGTTTGGCAAATATAAATTTTTTTATTTGATAAAGTTTGCCTATAAGTTTGTGTATTTTCGTTTCAAACGTCTGGAATTCTTTCCAATTGTTTTTTCAATTTGGTCTTGATACTTTTAATGTTTTGTCTGCTTTTCAAAAAAATTTTTTTTATTAATTTTTTCTTTGGACAATTTCTAGTCTTGTGATTGCAATTCAATAGAATGACTTCAGCTGATGAGAGTTCGGATATTTTAACTTTTATGCCACTGTGCGTATGTGTTAGTTAATAATTTACCTAATTTTTATTTTTAGAGGTTCTGGCCAAGAAGTTGGGCGTTCTTGCCATTACATGCAATTCAAAGGCAAAAGGATTATGGTTAGTGATATTTTAATTTGAGGGTTTTCTATATGTAACTGGTCCACTAGTAGTCTGTGTGTTGTCAAGTGTTTCCGACCGCCATACCTTATCCTGGGAACTACCTCAATTCAATACTTTTGCTTTATATTTTTAAATTTTTAGTTCGACTGTGGCATCCATCCGGTAATTTTCATTAACTTCAAAATATTTTTAACAAAAATATTAGGGAATGCATGGTGTTGATGCTCTTCCATTTGTTGATTTCATTGATGTAGAGGAACTCGATTTACTTTTAATTACCCATTTCCATTTGGATCATTGTGGAGCTTTGCCTTGGCTTTTAGAAAAGACTGCTTTTCGTGGTCGTTGTTTTATGACTCATGCTACAAAAGCAATTTATAGAATGATGATTGGTGATTTTGTTAAGGTTTATATTTTTTCTAAATTATTAAAATAAAATCTTTTTAAGGTTACAAAATATGGAGGTGGAGGAACTGGAGAAACAAGGATGCTTTATACAGAAGAGGATTTGGAGAGGAGTATGGACAAAATTGAGGTTTTAAATTTTTGTCGAATGACTAAAAATGTTTTCTTAAGATGATTGATTTTCATGAACAAAAAGAAGTCAATGGAATTAAATTTTGGTGTTATGTTGCTGGACATGTTTTAGGTGCTTGTATGTTTATGTTAGAAATTGCGGGAGTACGTGTTCTTTACACGGGTGATTTTTCGAGATTAGAGGATAGACATTTGTGTTCAGCAGAAGTGCCAAATGTATCACCTGATGTGTTAATTTCTGTATGATTTTTATAATTTTAATAAATAAAAGTTCTCTAAATTTTACAAACAAAAATTCTAATAATGGGCAAAAATGAAATGAAAATTTATTTTTTTGATGGAAATTTCCGACTTTTCACTCCCTTTAGTCTCTGCCCTATTTAAAAAATAATTCATGAAAATTAAAAGGAATCCACTTACGGAACTCAAATTCACGAAAGTCGCGATGAACGAGAAAGGCGATTTACCTCAACTGTCCATGAAATTGTGGCAAGAGGTGGACGTTGTTTAATTCCAGCTTTTGCTTTGGGAAGAGCGCAAGAATTGCTTTTAATTTTGGATGAATATTGGGAACAACATCCAGAGCTGCATGATATTCCTGTTTATTGTAAATATATTTTTAAATTTTTGAAAACTTAAAAAATTTTTTAGATGCCAGTTCCTTAGCAAAAAAATGTATGGCAGTTTATCAAACATTTGTCAGTGGAATGAATCAACGGATACAGAGACAAATTTCTATCAATAACCCCTTTGTGTTTAAACATGTCTCTAATTTGAAGGTTTAAATTTTTTATTTTTTATTTTTAAAAATAAATATATTTAGGGTATTGATCATTTTGATGATGTTGGTCCTTGTGTTGTTTTGGCTAGCCCAGGATTTTTACAAAATGGTTTAAGTAGAGAACTCTTTGAAAGTTGGTGTACAGATTCTAAAGTAACGAGGAATTTTTGGATATTTAATTTTTATTTTTAGAATGGTTGTATAATTGCTGGTTATTGTGTGGAGGGAACACTTGCTAAGGTAATATTTTATAAAAAATCTTTTTTTTTCTAAATTATTTTTAAAGCATATTCTCTCAGAGCCAGAAGAAATTGTCGCTTTAAATGGTCAACGATTACCTATGAGATTACAAGTTGCTTATATCAGCTTTTCTGCTCATACAGATTATATCCAAACATCAGAATTTATAAGAGCTTTGCGTCCACCTAATCTAATTTTGGTGCATGGAGAAATGAATGAAATGAATAGATTAAAGGCAGCAATACAAAGGCAATATGAAGATGATACTGATTTTCAGATTGAGGTTGAAAGTTTTTTTTAATAAAAATTTTATTTGTTGCTGCCATTTTACCATAAACAAAATTTTTCGAGAATTTATTTTTAGGTTTACAATCCACGAAATACAGAATCAGTAAATCTTTTCTTCCGAGGCCAAAAAACTGCAAAAGTTGTTGGCTCTTTAGCAATGAATATACCAAATGATGGAAGTATAATGAGTGGAATTCTTGTTCGTCGTAATTTTAATTATCATCTTTTACATCCAAATGATTTAAATGGTTTGTTAGAAATTTTATTTTATTTTTGTTTAGAGGGTTAAAATATTTAGTTGACTTTCTTTTATTTGAAATTATTTTTTGAGGCCATACTTTAACTGATTTTTAGTAGTTTTCCTTTTCTAATAAAATTTTGGTTCTTTAGCATATACCGAATTATCCAATTCTCGACTTAGTCAACGTGAAAGTGTTTTTTATGATGGAAGTTTTTCTGTTTTAATTTATAATCTTCGACAACTATCTTCTGATACTATTGTTGAAGAAATAATTAAAAAAGAAAATGATGATGAAAGTTGTGAAAAGAAAAGTTTAAAACAAGAAAAGAAAGGAGGAAGCAATTCACAGCAACAACAACCTTCACATTTAGTGAAAATGTTTAAGGTTTTTTAATTTTGATTTTTTAAATTTTTTTCTGATTTTTAGGGAGAAATTCTAATTTCCTTTTATTCGCCCCAACATCTGGTTATTATTGAATGGATGTCAAATCCAGTAAATGATATGTTTGCAGATGCTGTTCTTTCTGCCGTTTTACATGCACAGACTAATCCTATACTCGAAAAACGTAAAAATAAATTTTTCTAAAATTTTTTAATTTCCAAATTTTTTTTTCAGATTTACCAAAATGTGAAGAACAAGATCAACAAGCACAACAAAAAAATGTTGAAAAAGTTCTTTTGGGTGCATTACACGAACTTTGTGGGCCTAAAAGTAAAGTGGAATTAACAACAATATTATCGGAAGGAACTTCAAATGAAACACAACAAAATAATTTAAATTCAATAATAGAATTACAAGTAGACGGAAAATCAGCACAAATAGACCCAAAAACATTACAAATAGCTAATTGTTCAGATCAATTGCTTCATCACCTTTTAACTTCTATAACGCAAAAAATGGCACATACTGTTTTACCTATTTAAATAGAAAAAGTTTTTGTTGACTTTTCAATTAAGTTGTAAAAATTTGTTTTTGTTATTAAAATAAATTATTTATTTTTTAATTTGATTTAAATTAAAGTTTTATTTACTTTTTATTTAATGAAGTAAATTTATTTTTAAATTTTTTACTGTTTTAGTTATTATAAAATCTCCATACTAGGAATTTTCAAATTTTGGACTGACTCAAGGTTCTGATCTCACAATTTTTTACAATATTGATACAATTCGATAGAGAATTAAATTTGCTACTTTGTAGAAGGTCAGGTTTTGTTTATTTTATTTTTGAGGCAAAGATTTATGTCCCTAGTAGAACAATTAGCATAATTCTTTTGTTGGGGTTAAGAGCAGGGCCCTTTTTGAACGGAGCGGGTATTGCCGATAAAGTTGTAGGGTATATTTTTTACCCGCTGTATAAATAAATTAAATTGTCTTTCAACATTAATTTTGTTAAATTTAAGGTATGGCCTTACAAAACGATTTTCGGAATAATTACATCCCTCACCTTGACCGCCACTCTTCTTCATGTACATGGGATCAATTCTGCGAGCGCCTTTATCAGGCGTTGTGGCGAAAGGGTGGAGGCTACTATGCAAGTTCGGATGTGCTCCACGAATTATAGTTTGGATTTTTTTGATAAAATTAAAATAAATTAAATATTTTTTAGTGCATCTTCAAAAATATGTGGTATTGTCGTTGCATCTCAACAAGGATTTGCTTCTTTTGAGGATCTTCTACATTCGCCCGTGCTGGACCATGGTAAAGATTACTAAAAATTTGGAAATTTTACTTTTTCAAGTGGTTACAATTGAGAAGGTGCCGCCTACAGAAACTCACAATTTTACTACGTAAAATTTTAATTTTTATATTTGAAAAATATTTTTTATAGGTATCGTTACTTGCCGGCACTCAATAATAATTTTCAAAATGTCAGACGTCATACTCGACAAAAGAAATCAGAGTTAATATTTTTTATTTTTATTTGGAAATGTGTTAGAAATTAAAGTAAATTTTTTTCTTTTCGAAATTCGAAAATTTTCGCTTTTTGGGTTTTATGTTTCTAGGGGGTTAATCCACCTACCGTTCATTCGGGAGTATTTTTTTTCAATTTCAGTATTTGTATTACTGATTCCTCAATGGAGGAGCAAGAAGGAACAATCAATTGTAAGACAGAAGATTTGGAAGAATTCTTTAAAGAAGAGAATAGTTCGTCCAACAGCAGTCAAAACGGGACCAACAAACTATTCGAAAACGAAGATTCTGAATTAAAGGGAGAGGAAAAGAATGTCAATAAGATGCGAAAGAATTCTGAAAAGTTGAAAGGGAAGAATTACTGAACTCTAAAGAGAGAATTACTGAACTCTTTTGTTATCAATCCCTCATTTATTCTTTCAAAAAATTAAATTATGATTTTCTGATCATAAGGGAATTTTTTTGGTGTTTCCCTTTTCTTTGCTCCTTAATTTTTGTATCCCTTCAAATAAATCAAAAAAATAAAAAGTCGGGGAGCATGGAATTGGAAACATCAAGTTTATAAATTCTCTGAAAAATGTTTATTCAACTTTTATTTTTGAATTGTTGTCAATCCTTTGTTATAAAGTCACAAAATTTAAATTTATCCTTTTATTGTGCCTTAACATACAATGCATTTTCAATACATTTGTCGAAAGAAAACAAAAATAGAAATATAGGAGAAAGAGAAATTTGAGAAAAAAGATTGCTTCAATAAAATGAGGCATGAAAAAATTTTAAAGACTGGCATTGAAAAATACTTCAAGCATTCTTCGAGCATGATTAAGAAAGGAAAAAGAAAATTGGGTAAAAAAACAACAAACAAGAAGGGTAGAAAATTATAGGTTTTTTTCTGTTGGTCAAGTAGGCACCCGTCGTCTTACCATGCCGCCAAGGATTGTTTGCTTTAACCGATTGCCCAAACCACCACTTGCATGGGATTTATCTAAAGAAATTTTGAAAAATCTTTAAAAATTAAATCAAGTGTTCCCACCTTCATCTAAATCATAACTGCTGTCTGCAACATTTTGTTGTTGATTCATTGCCTGGGATCGCCACCTTTCACTACTTAAACTGTTGCTTTTTGTTAATATTTCTTCTTTTACTCCAAGACCATTACGAACAGTAGGAAGTTGTTCATGGGCAGACTTAAATTTAAAAATTTTTTTTTCCACCAATTAATATTAAAAAAAATATACTCGATTTAATGAAAGAGTAGAAACAGCAGAAATACCATTTTGTTGTTTATTATCACCTCCAACACTATTCCCCAATTTCTTAATAAGTTGGCCAATCCTTTTTCCAGCAGTTTTGGGTACATTACTAATTCCATTATTATTTGGAGGTTGTGGGGGTAATTCAATTTCACGACTAGACATTGAAGAACAATCAATTATATCTTCATTCCGAAAATGATGATAATTAGAAGGATGAGGAGGTGGTGGTGAGCCCTAAAATAAAAGAATAAATTTAATTAAATTCTGATTCTTAAATTAAAATTCTGTTTTTAAAAAATAAAAGTTGTGATTAAATTCTGATTTTAATAATAAAATGTTCATTTCTTATTCTGATTTTAATTACTTGATGGTGTTGATGCACATTATCATAAAATCCATTGCTAGTATTAAATTGTTGTTGTTGTTCTGATTCATCATTATTGTTAATGTTTTGTTGTTGTGTTTGTCTATTCCCAACAACATACCTTCTATCACCACAAACACCAACTCCAGCTTTTGTTCCTTTTACAAATTGGGGTGATTGCCTTTGTTTATATATTGTTGTCTGTTGTTGTTGTTTTAAATGTTTGGAAGAATGTGGGGGAGGTGTTGGGGGTGTTTCTTTTATTTGAAACTTTGTTGATGTTGTTTTGAGTGATGGACCTCTTTCCACATGTTTTTGTTGCTGTTGTTGTTGAATTGTTTGGCTAGTATTACGACGAGAAGACCAATTTGTTGTAGAATCTCCATTTGTTGTAAAACTCAGAGGATTGGCTGAAATTAAGAAAAGTTTTTGTTTAAATTCTGACTTTATAAAACGATGTTTAGATTAAATTCTGATTTTCTAAGCCGAGGTTTGGTTTAATTCTGATTTGCTAAGCCGATGTTTGGATTTAATTCTGATTTTGTTAAATGAAGTTTAGAGTTAATTCTGACTTTCTAAGCTGATGTTTGAATTTAATTCTGAGTTTGTAAAAGAAGTTTAGACTAAATTCTGATTCTGATTTTTAATTTAATTAAACTTACATGTTTTAGTTTTATTTGTCTGTTTATCAAACATTTTAGCCATAGCATCCACTTTTGATGGGTTTATTCTTTCCTGATTAATTGTTTCAAATGCTGGACGATTTGTTAAATTACGATTATTAGAAGAAGCATTTTGATTATTAACTTCTGTTTGAATTGTTGGGAAAGAACGACGTTTATCATTTGAAGTCTAAAAAATTAAGAAACAGAATTAAAAGCAAATCTGAACATGTGTTTTAATTAGAAACATTGTTAAAATTAAATTCTGGTTTTGTTAAAAAAGATGTTTTGATTAAATTTTGATTAAACTGTTTGGATAAAATTCTGGTTTAGTGGAATGTTTTGACTAATTCTGGTTTCGTTTAGAAACAATGTTCAGATTAAATTCTGGTTTAATTAAAAATAATGTTCAGATTAAATTCTGATTTAACTAAAAACAATGTTCATTACATTTAAATTGGTATCCAATTCCAATTCAGCAACAAGTGCATCAATTGCCAAAGAATGATCAGTTGGAATTTGTTGTTTTTCTTTGGTAGAAATAAATTTCCTTGGTTGTTTTTGTTGATTATAATCAGAATTAATTGGTGTTTTGTTTAAATGTTGAGAATGTTGGTAATTATTGTTGTTGTTATTTAAATAAACATTATTATTATTAGATACTTCCCCAGGCAAATAAATTAAATTATTATTATTTGGTGCAGTAGAAAGAGCAGAATCTGGCAATGATTGAATAGAACCTTTTAAATATTGTTGTGAATTTATATAATTTAATTGTTGTTGTTTCTGTTGTTGTTTACTAATTTGTTTTTGTTGCATTTGGGCAATGTTTGGGGTATATGAATGAAAGGCACCACCTCCAAAACCTATTCTTTGTAATGAATGTGTGGAAAGACAACTGGCAGCACCAGGTTGGAAATTAAAGAAGCCTTCGTGTGAATGAATTGAGCTAGCCATACTAGTTGGGGGACAGTCCTTTAAAAATAAACAATGTTTTAATTAAATTCTGATTTTATTAGAAATAATGTTGGGATTAAATTCTGATTTTGATAAACAAAGTTTTAATTTAATTCTGATTGTATTAAAATAAACAATGTTTAGATTAAATTCTGATTTAATTACTTGTGAAGCAGCTCGAAGAAATCGAATTTGTTCGATAGAAGGCGCTTTGTGCATTTGACCACTAAAAATAAATATTTCTTATCAATTAAAATTAATTTCTATTACCTGACACCCAAAGAAGCAGGTAATATTCCAAGTTGTGGTCTAAAAGGTTGGGGACGCACAGCAGCAGGTACAACAGCAACAGATATCTGAGGGGGCGGAACATTATTTGTTGTTGCTGTTGAGGTTGCTGACGAACATTGTTGTTGTGTTGGGGGTTGTTTTTGTCTAATGGGAAGTATTTGTTGTTGTTTGTTTAGTTGCTGTTTTTGTTGTTGTTGATTTTTAATTAAAATTAATTGTTGCTGTTTTTCTTTTTGTTTTAATCTCCTTTCATTGGGGGCATTAATTGCGGCAACCTCTGCTGAACAACTTCCCAGCGAGTGTTCGTCCCAATCTTTTACGTCTTGGATGGTACCTCCTTTTGCGCTGTATGGCTAACAAAAATGAGAAAAAAGGAAGTTTTTAAGCGAGAATTATTTTTCCCCAACCTTTGGAACATAATTTTCTCCTCCACCACCACTTTCTGCCCATCCACTCATATCAGAACCTCCACTAGTTAACCAATTTCTTGTAAAATCTAATCGATCCGAAGTATTTTTACTTGGCAATACAATTGTTTCGGCAACTGAGATTTCCTCTTCCTCCAAATTATTTTTGTTACTTCCATTCTCTGCAACAATTGATTGTGGGGGAATAACAGGAATTCTGAAAAATGAGATATTTTAATATTAATGTTTTGATGTTTAAATAAAATTCTGAATTTAATAAATAAAATTAATGCTTATATGTTTGGATGAAATTCTGATTTTAATAAAATTAATGAATGTTCGAATTTAATTCTGATTTTAATAGTCATAAAAATGTTTTTATCATGTTTAAATCAAATTCTGATTTTAACCAAAACAAAAACTAGATTTATTCCTAAAATTCTCCTCACTTTGCATTCATTTCAGAAGGAAATTGTTGTTGTTGTGTTGAACGTTGAACAACCATTAATGGATATGATTGTTGTCTTTTTAAAACAACAGTAGGTTGTTGTTGAGTTTGTTGTTGTTTTTGTTGTTGTTGTTGTTGAGATGTTTGGTGTTTCCTATTAGAATAAATATTAAATGTTTGTTTTAAAATTATATATATATAGCTTTACGGGGAAGGGAAGCAAATGAATTTTAAAAATAAAATGAAGAAAAATTTTTTTCAAAAAATTGAGGAGTTTTTGGATTAAATTTATTTTAAATTTAAAAATAAAATCTAAATTAAATTTAGAAAAAAAAGGAAATCCAATTAAGGATAAAAAATTTCAAATTAAAAAAAAGAGGTTTCTTCGTTTTATCCTCTCATATTTTCTTTAATAAAACAGCCAAAATAATTCCAAAAATATTGAAATTTTGCATAGATATTCTCAAAAGTAGTACTTAATTTCTCTAAAAAATTTAAAATTTTTGGTCCATTAAATATAAAATTATGGTCAAAAAAGCTTTAAAACCCATAGATTTATCGTGTTTTTTGACCAAAACTTTGGGAATTTTGAACTAAAAATTCTGAAATTTTTTTAAAAAAATTTTGAAACGTTAAGCGCTAAGCAATCTACAATTTTCGCAATTCCATTAAAAGCCCCTCAAATTTTTCTTTTCTTTTTTTTTTAAATTTTTGACAAAAAATTTATTTTTAAATGATCTTTTACTCTTCTTAAATATTTTTTTGTTTATCTAAAAATTAGCCAAAAAAAGAGGAAGGCCATTTTCTTCTCTAAATTACCCCTTTCTCCCCTCAAACAATTGTGTACTTTCTTTAAAAAAAACTTTTTTTTCTGTTCCCTTTCCTCTAAATTTTTTTTGTCTAAATATAGATGTAATTTAGTCACTCTTTTGTCAAAAGATTAAATTTTTTCTCATATGAAACAATCGTGTAAATCTCGAGAAAAATTAAATATTTATGTGTCTAAAATAAAAATAAGGGGAAAAATATTTTTTTTAATTAAAAAATTAAAAAAATTAAAAAAATTTTTAATTAGAAAATTTAAAAAAATAAAGGAAAACATTAAAAATATTTAAAAAAATAATAAAATTACTTCCGAAAAATTAAAAAAAATCTGATTGAAATTCTACAACTTATTTTCTTTAAGGCTTTTCAAATTATTATTTTTATTATAAAAAATTTTAAATTTTAATAAAGAAATTATATGGCACAAAAATTATTTTAAAAATAATTATTTTCATATTTGTACCATTAAATTCATAAAATCACTTAAATTTCCAACAACGGATTCCCCCAACATTTTATTTTACCATAATGTGATTTAATCCATCAATAGGATTGGAGTTTTCGAGTCGGGCCGCCGGCCCGACCTTTTTTTTTCTTTTCGGGCCAAAATTCAATGCCTGACTCAATCTTTCATACCGGGTTGGATCGGGCCCTCAACCCTACCCATTCAACTACCCAATAGCTTAAAAATTTCTGAGACTTGTCTTTAATTGGAAGGATTTTATTTTCAAAATTTAATTCTTAAAAAAAATTTCAATTTCTCACTTTAATTTCGAATTACTCCTTTCATTAGCCAAAGCAGCAGCCACCTTTTCAAACGCTTCCTTTGCTGACTTAACATTTCCGGGTCTAACAGAGGAAGCAACTTCTAAACGTTTTTGGGGCTGGGGCATATTTATCTGTTGTTTCTCTAATTTAATTTCTTCTTTTTGTTGTTGATTTAAATCAGATTCCCTTTGAAAATCTTCAAAAATATGGTCTAAATAGTCTATAGCTTCTTTAAATTTGTTTCTTTGTTGGCTGTGTTTATAACGGGCTTGGTCTATCATTTGACGATTTTCTGTGTCCAAAGAGCCGCTAAAAATTAAGGATAATTTTTTAATTGTTAAAAACGTAAGAGGATTGTAAATTTAAAAAATTATTGAAATATTTCTGGAAATTTTTTTAAATTCAATTTTTCAATCTTGGGGGTTGGTTTCTGTAATATATTCTGTATAATAAACTCAGTAGTGATGCTCGGAAGAAAAAAAGTAGGGAATTGGGAAATGACCTCATTTCCAGTCGGGTCGGGAAATGATCTCGGGAGTCGGAAAATTTTCCCGAGTCGGGAGTTGGGGTCGAAATACCCGAACACCACTAAGACCCAGGAACACATTATTTGGAATCATCCTTCAGCTTATTAATGAAAAATTCAGAATTTCAGCCCATTTAAAATTTACACAAAAACAAGTTTATAACTATCCAAAATTCACATCAATAAGGTAAAAATACTCCCGAACCAATTAGTAAACTAGTGCTTGGCTAGTTTACTCGAAAATCGTTTTTTGATTGTTTAACATTGAAAGCTTTAATTAAATGTTAGACTTATTAAAAATATTTTTAAAAGTAATTTTTGCAAAATTTAGAAAAAAAAATAAATATTTTTGTTTAAATAATTTGCTAATAAATAACAAAAAAAGAGAAATAAAAGTTTTGTTGATTAAAGCAAAAAGGGACACATTTAAAAAAAAGAAGAGTTGTTGGTTGTGTGTGTGTGAAGGTCAGCTGGCTTTTTTTAATGAAAATATCAAATTTCTATTTTAGGATTTTTGTCTCAATTAAGTGTCACAAATAAATTGGAAAAATAAATTTTAGAAAAAAAAGAAAATAAAATAGTTTTTTAAAGAAAAATAAAGAAAGAAGACTTTGGATGTAGTGTAAAGTTTTGAGGGTTGGTATCGTCTGAAAAATAATTGTAAAAAAATCAAAAGAGAACGAATAAACATAAAATTTTGCAGAGATATCCTCAATACTGTTATCTAACAATTCTGAAAATTTCAGAATTTTTGATTTAATATTTCAGAAATTCTGGCCAAAAATATCAGAATTTACTCAAATTTCTGACATTTCTGTCCGCATTTTTGACCAGAATTTCTGAAATATCAAACCAAAAATTCTGAAATTTTCAGAATTGTTAGATAACAGTATAAGGTATATCTGTACAAAATTATATGAATTTAGCCACTCGCTTGACAATTTTATGGGGGCTAACAAAAGAATGATCGAGTTAAAAATCTTCACTATTTGCAAAAATTAAAAGATTAAAAATTATTAAAAAATTAAAGAAAATATTTTAGAGGGGAAAATGAACAAAAAATATTTAGACAAGGCTAAAGAGTAATGTGAAAAAGACAAAAAAAAAATTTATCGGCTGGTGGATAAATTAAGCAAAACAACAAAAACAGTTTAGAATGGGGGGAAATGGACACAACACAAAGAGAAGGAAAATGAAAGGACAGCCTCGTAGTCAACATATTTTTATAAAATAAATATACTTTCATAAATGCTAGTCTGATTAGTAATGGAATTTATTTTTATAAAAAATATAAAAAATTAAAAAAAAATTTTTTAGAAAATTTGTAATAGAAAATATTTAATAATAAAACTTGCTTGGTAAGGGGTAATCAAGCGCTTATAAAAAATTCAAATGGTAACCTAAAATTATAAAATTTTGTACAGATATACCTAATACTGTTATCTAACACCTCTAAAAATTTCAGAATTTTTGGTTTAATATTTCAGAAATTCTGGTCAGAAAAGTGGACAGAAATGTCAAAAATTTGAGAAAATTCTGATATTTCTGCTTATAACTTCTGAAATATTAAATCAAAAATTCTGAAATTTTCAGAATTGTTAGATAACAGTAATGAGGATATCCTTGTAAAATTTCACAGCTCTAACACTTAATTTAACTTTTTTTAGAAAGGCTTATTTTATTATTATTGTCTTCCTATTAAAGAGTGCCTTATTATTAGAATTAATTGTTTAAAAATAATTAAATTGTTTCATTAAAAAATTTGAAACAAAAAGGAAAATTTTTTTTCTAAAATATAAAATTTTAGTTGTATAGTGCAACTGGCGGATAGGAAGAAAATTCATCTGTCAATTTTCTCTGTTAAAAAAATATTTTTTTTCTTCTCAAAAATCATTTCTTTCTCTCTTTCTTTCTTTCTCTAAAAACAGCCGGTTATTCCCGAGAATATTAAATAATAAAATAAATAAACTAGCTAGTAAGTACTTACTATTTATCTACAACAAAATAACTAGTAAAGAGAATCAGTCAATATTCTACAATCAATTTGGATTTTTTTTTGATTTTTAAAAAAGAATAATGAAGAATAGAGGGAGGGAGGAAGGGGGATATTGTGATAAAAGGAAGATAAAAAAAGGAAAAAAGAGATTTGATTAAGTATTGAAAGATTTTGTAGGAATAGAGGGAGGGGGGGGGGGGGGAATAAAGAATAGAGGGATGGAGGGGGCTTTGTAGACAAAAAATAATGAGGAATAAGGTTGTCGGTTCCTGAAAATTCTTCAGATATCCGAAGCCGAAATGAAGAACCAAATCGAAAAATCCTCGGTTCTTCGATTCAGTTCGATCTAGAACCGACAACCCTAAAGAAGAATATTTAAAAATTAAAGATGGAATGAAAAAATAAAATTCAAAAACCGACAAAATTAGAAAAATCAGAGATTTTTCATAGAATTTAAAGTTTTTGTGACACATGAGAGCTCATAAAATCTATCCCCTTTTTTGTATTTTTATTAATTTCCCTCTTTACCTATTTCCAGATTCACAACTAGCTGTTGATTGTCTCCCACTTAAAGAAATATGTGCAGCATAACGTTGTTCTTGTTGGTAAGGTTTTTGTGTTTGGTTTACAAATGTTTGGGCTAAATCTGCATCTATTTTAGTTAAATTAAAATTTTAATTTAAAATTCCAGCCAAAAATTATTCAATCCAAAACCCCATTCCTAAATACTCCCAAAATTTGAAACTCTCAATTTAAAATAAGTATCTACATTTTTACTTTGATTGGAGCAAGAGGCATTTTAAAGGATATTCTTAAATTTAAGATTATTTTCTTCCCCGTCCCCCATTATAACGTGATATTTTAACCCCAAAAATGTCTTATTTTTCTAAACTCAAAGAAAATCTCTATTCAAAAATTAATTCCCTACTTTCATTTGTAGCAGATTTTCTTCTCAAATTAGTTTTATTTAAATTATTAATTTCATTATTAAATTCATTTTGTCTATTAACAGCTTTTTCGTGTAATTGAAATGCCTGTTTTTGCATTTTTTCTTCAAATAAACTTTTTGGTTTTTCGAATTGGTGGGTAGTTAATAATGTTGTTTTTCCAAATAAATCTATTGGCTTTCTTTAAAAATTTAAATTAATTAGAGGGAAAGAATCATTGTACGATTAGAAACATCAAGAAAAGGAGTGAATTACGATACATTCCTAGGTTTGGAGGATCTATGAAATCCCCGGATATTTAGATTCGGAACCGGTATCGGAACAAGGGATGCTACGTGGTTGAGAAAAAATCGGGTTGCGTTATCACGAGCCATCCTATAATACCGGGTGCTGTGATTCAGAGAAGGCTCCTTGGATCGAGTCGATTCTAGAGTAACCTCGGGGTTCTTAAATTCAACTTTCCTAACATTCCCGACCCAACCCGAAAATTTCCAGATATATGAATCGGGCAACCCTGTAAATTCATAAAAAACTAAAATTCCCAGTCTCCAAATTTTTAATCTCTCATTGAAATCACAAGTTAACTAAATTGCTATTTTGGAGGTTCAGAGATCTATTTGAAGAAAATTTAGAGAGGTTCGGAGGTCTAAAAATAATTAATATTTGCCTTTGTCTATTTTGCTGTTGTATATTTATTTGATTATTTCCAAATAAATCATCTTGTATAGAATGGTAAGAACTATTTAATGATTGGGCTTCTTGTGGGGGCATAATTGAGGCAATAAGCATTTGGCTATTCCTTTTTGATTCTGGTAATGATGAAATTGTTGTTGTTGTTTCTTTTAGAGGGTTTAATAATTTATTTGTTGTGCCACAAGTTGACAAATCTTTTTTAATTTAAATTAATTGTGAGGGGACGTTTCGGCGTGAAAGCGATAAGACGCGGACGTTTATAAAATACCCAAAAAATAACCTAGAGCTTTGAAATTTTGTTCAGATATCCTCAATACAGTTATCTAACAATTCTGAAAATTTCAGAATTTTTGGATAAATATTTCAGAAGTTATAAGCAGAAATATCAGAATTTTCTCAAATTTTTGACATTTTTGTCGACTTTTTTGACCAGAATTTCTGAAATAATAAACCAAAAATTCTGGAATTTTTAGAGATGTTAGATAACAGTATTAGGTATATCTCCGCTAAATTTCACTACTATAAGTATTTATTCGGTAATCTTATAGTCGCTCAACTTAATTCAACTTAAGTCTTCCCCACAATCTAGGAGAATCTTTTCTTGTAATCCTCCCAAAAATTTTTTTTAATTTTTACACACCTCTAGCTGAGCTAAGAATCTCTTCAGCTTCCTCGTGTAATTGATCAAGAATGTCTCTCTTGTTTTGAACAAATTGTTCAAGTACAGATTTATCTGGAAGTATTAGAGGTACTGATGTTTTGCTAGATTTGCTTAATTGTTCTTTTTGTTGTTGATTTTGTGAACGGTGTGGAGGGACTGGAGGGACAATTGGTTGCTGAGGTTGTTGCTGAAATACCAAAATGATCAAATTTTAAAAATGATAGGGGTTCAAAATGGTCAGTTTTAAGATCTAAGCAAGAAAAATTTACATTTAATGGATTTTTCACTGTTGAAACAGGAGCGGTAATGGAAGAAATTCCAGTAGATTTCCCTAAATTTCCAACAGTCTCAGCAACAATAGGCTGGTGATTATTATTTACTGACGGAAGAACCTGAATTGAGGGAAATAAAAAAATTTATTGAAAAAAATAATAAAAAGAATTAGTTAAAAATAATGAGTATATTTAATGGAATGAATGAAGATAAAATATAAAAAAGTTGCAAAAATAGGGGGTTGCTGGTTTGGGATCGAACAAAAGAGGGGAAGAACCCAGGATTCTTGGGTTTTGTATATCCAAAGATTTTTAGGAAGCGATAATTTTTGATTAATTTTTGATTATTTTTATTCAAGTAATCAGCTCTTTTTGGGAGATATTAAATTTTTATTTTATCGGACTAAATCATTACAGACTTATCTAAGAAGTACTTTCTCTCTTTTCTTATGTACTTTCAATAAAAACTACCCACAAACAAAACAATTATTTATTAACTATTTTTTCTTGCAATTTTTGCGCAGGCGATTTTGCGTGACCTATTGTTGTGTTTATATTTGTTTATTGGTTAGTTGATTGTGTGTATGTATGCTTTGTTAAAAGTAAACTTGCTTTTTTATTGGAATATATTTTTAGATAAATAAAGGAGGATTTTTTTGAAGAAATTTTTGAATTTAAATGAGAGAGAAAAAAAATTTTTTTTAAATAAAAATAGTAAGAATCTTAAAAATATATTTGGGAATACTATGAATAAATTAGGATTATAAAGAATGAAGAAAATGAAGATAAAAATAAATTGGGGGGAAATTGGAGGGATAGCATATGACCTTGAGGCTTTGTTATGTAAATTTTTTTATTAACATAAATTCTAAGATAAAAGGAGGCTTTTGAGGAGGTTTTTGGCATTTAAATTAAAATAAAAAAATGTGAAGAAAAAAATAAATGGGAAATTTTTAAGGGATTAGTTTGCACTAGAGATCGGTATTTTCAAAAATTCTGGATCTAGATTCGGGATCTGGATTTAGGTTAGTAACCTTGACAGTATTCTTGATCTGGATCCAGGAAAAATCCAGATCCAAAAAAATCCAGGACGATCAAAAAATGCCTGGATCTGGACTTTGGATCACGGAAAAATCCAGACTGGATCCAGATCCAGACCGATCTCTATTTGGCACCAATCTCCCCTAACATCAAATTTCAGATTTTCTATTTTCTAATCCCATACGTGAGGGAATTTTCCAAGTATAGGCAAAATGGATGAAATTAACTAATAATTTAGAAATTTTAAGAATTTTTTAAAGAAATTTTTTATAATTTCCAATAGAGGTGTGAAAAATAATAAAATTAAGAATAAGTAAAAATAAAAGAGCCAACTTAAGCTAAGCAAAAATAAAAAAAAATATTTTTCCTTCCCCCCTAAAGTATCTACTTATAATAAATAAATATATTTTTTCCCTCCTCAACATTCCTTCTCAATTTTTTTATTTTCTCGCGAACCCATTTGTTGTTTTTAAAAGTATTTTTTTGTTGCATTTAAAAAGCTTTGTAATTTTTGCTGTTTTTCTCTTTTACTTTCTCAAAAATTTCCCGTCTTTATTTTTTTTGTTTGCAAAAAACACACCCCCATAAATCTCTTTAAAGTTCCTTTTAATATTCCTCTTCCTCTCATCTGTTTTATTGGCTTTTCTTTCCTTTAATTTTGCAGCAGAAGGAGAAGCAAAAAAAAAAGATGAAAAGAAAAAAAAGTAACAAAAAATAAGAAAAAAAAATAAAATAATTTAATAAATAACCACAATTAAATAAAGTTTTTCTTTAAAATTTGCCGAAAATGGAAAGAAATTTAATCATTTTAAACAAATAAAAATTGGAGAAAATTAATTTAATTATTGGATCGCTAGGACCATCAGTGCTGTTGGAGAACCATTGGTCCGTGGAGAAAATTTAATAGTTGGATCGCTAGGATTATCAGTGCCGAGGCTCTTGATATGGAGAACCATTAAAGGTCCGCTCATAATAAGAGATTCATTAACAACAAATGTCTCTTATAATTTGGGTCCCTCGCCTAATCTAACACCCACTTGTATGTTACCCTCACTTTAACGTCAGATTTTTTCTGTTCGAGAGGTGGCACTAATATTGAGTTTGAAAGTACTAAATAATCTGTTATGTAGGTCGCTAGAATTATCAGTGCCGGTTCTTGAGATGGAGAACCATTAGATCCTGCTCACCCTCATACATATTAACGACAAAATTTTCTTTTATGGGTTACTCTCACCCACTAGTAAGTCATTCTCACATTAACTTCAGATTTTTTCTGTTCAAGAGGTGGCACTAATAATGATTCTGAAAGTACTAAAACCCAATAACCTTTTTCAATTCCGGTCCATCAAATTGTAAATTCCCAAAATATTAAAATTTCAAGTATTCAACAAAATAAATGGACCTTTTTTTCTTTATTTTCTAAAGCTAGCTAAATATATTTATGGCCAAATAACTGACTCATCTTCTTCCTCCTTTCCTTTCTTCCCTCTCAATTTTCCCATTTATTCATTCTCAATTCCCTATTGACTGGTAAATCTTCTTCCCCCTTCCCCTTCCATTCAACTTGGAGGGCTGTCCCTCTTAAGTATTATTCTCATCTTATTGCCGATTCTATAACACAAAGCATAATTAGAAGAAAAAAAGAAGAAAAAAAAGAAAATAATGGAAGAATTGAAGAAGAATAAAAGTAAAAGAAGAAGAGTACATCTGCCACCTCCTTTATCCAATTTCCCTCCAAAATATTACAACAAACAAACAAATAAAAAAATTGAGGGACAAAATAAAAATAATTTTTTTTGACAAATAGAAAACCAAAAAGAAAAGTGTGAAAAAATCCAAGTACAAAATTAAAAATGAGAAGCGAACTGCAAAGCACTGCTTTTGATTAACTAGAATCCTTATAAGAAGGGAAAAAAGCAGGAAGGAATTTTCGGGAAATTTTGTTGACTTTCTTTAATGTTTAAAGAAAAATTTTGGAATTATTAAAAGGACATACTTAACACTCTAAAAATACAAAAGATTTCAAGATTATACCATAAAAGTTAATAATGGATAAGCTATATGAAGGGTCTAGTATACAAGGATTTAGCATGTATGAAGGATCACGCACTATGACCGTTCAACCCCTCAGCCAAAATTCAATCTTTCCAAATTTAATGTCATTCTAATTAGCTTATTGACCTACTCCTTCGAATGATCTGTTAATTAAGAGCTAGCTATTCAGAAATTCTTTTAGAATTTTGTATAAAAAAGTCTCGATTAAAATATAAAAGAGAGAGAGAAAAGTATGTATAAAAAAGTAAAAAAAAGAAAAATTTTTTCTTATTTTTACGTTTACTCCAAACTTAAAATAATCAGAAAAATTAGTATTCCAAAAAAAATTCTAAAAGTACTAAACCTATTTTAGTATCCCCCTTTATCTCCTTGCAAATGCATTCCCCCTTTCCTTCCCACTATATCTCCTCCATCAGCAGCTTTCTCTTCTTTTTCCATTAAAAAAATAAAAATAGCCATCTGTAAGGGGGGTATATGATGGATTAGTTTGGGAAATAATTGAAAGTATTGAAAGAAAAAAATAAATTACTAGGTAGCTAGGAGATGCCCACACACGAAGAATTTAATTATATATTGGTGGTTAGTATAAATAGATTAAATAAATTAATGATAGTAAAAAGAAAATGTTTTTCTGATTTGTAAAAATGTTTTAATTAAAATAAATAGAAACCAGAAGAAATAATTAAAATCAGAATTTTAAATAAACATGTTGTCCCCACCTGTTTTACTGATGTTTTTAGAATAGTGGGAACTTCTGATTGTTTAATAATATTTTCAGAAAACAGAATATCAGGAATGTTGTTGTTATTGTTCTGATTTTCTTGTGTTTGTTTTAATTGATTTATCCCAACATTTTTTATTTTGTTTTTAGATGGGGGTTGTCGAAAATGTTTTTGGCTTACTTTGCGAAGATCAGAAGATAAAATAGTTACCTTAAAATGTTTTATAATTCCCAGACATTTTAAAAATTTAAACATTTGGCCAAAAACCAGAATATTGTTTTGTTTGACGTTGAAAATTATTTAATAATATTCTGATTTAAATTAAATGTTTTGTTTTATTTCTGATTAGATAAGATGTTTAATAATAATTCTGATTTATTTGTTAGATGTTTATTTAAAATTCTGATTTTATAAGATGTTTAATTAAAATTCTGGTTTTGTTAGATGTTCAGTTAAAATTCTGATTTATGTTAAATGTTTAATAATAATTCTGATTTATTTGTTAGATGTTTGATATTATTTCTGGTTTTACTTAGATGTTTATTTTTTGTCATGTGATGTTGAATATTGATTCTGATTTAAATTTTGCTTGGACGTATAAATCAGAATAAAATAAAAACTTACATTTGCTCTTTTTTGTTGCTCTTTCCAAATAACATTAAATCTAATAGTTGCTGCTACAATTTGTGCACTTCGACAACAAAGTTGCGCAAAAACTTTTTGAGGAGTGCTTAAAAGAAAAAATAAAATTTAAAATTTTGGGCAAATTCACTTTTTTAATATAAGAGTTTTACGAACTCCCAACCGAAAACTTCTTTTATTAGCGAATTGTTTGTCTAAAGAAGCAAACGAACAAATATGTTGTTGTTTAGGTATTGCTGTTGATTTTATCATTTTAACCATTGTTGTTGTTGCTGGTGTACTTTAAAAATAAAAAAATAATATTTAAAAAAATAAAAAATTTTATTGAACAATTTATTGAAAAATAATCCATTGAAAATAATTATTCAAATCTTTTTGATTTCAGAACAAACAATTAGTTTTTGTTTTGTTTAGATGTTTAATAATAATTCTGATTTATTTAATTTGGGTGTTTATTAAAAAAATTCTGGTTTGTTTGGATGTTTATTAAAAGTTCTGATTTGTTTTTAGATGTTTATTAAATATTCTGGTTTGTCTAGATGTTTATAAAAATTCTGATTAGTTTAGATGTTTATTAAATGTTCTGATTTGTTTAGATGTTTGTTAATAATTCTGGTTATTTTAATTTACCTATTTGTTTTGTTAATGTTTGTATCATTTGTTGTTTTATTCAATGTATTATTGATGTTTTTATTAATTGCTGTTGTTGTTGTCCTTTTTCCAGTTGTTGGTGGAGCTGACATTGAATAAAACCGTAGAGAAGAAACACGGGCCAAGGGTCGAATTCTTCGAGTATGGGAAATGGATTCGCTTGCTGCTTTGCTTAAAAATTTATTTTGTTTTTAATTTCCTTTAAACTTCTACCGAATTAAATGTTTGTTTTGTGAAATAAATTGTTCTCTAGGAGTTCTTTCCCAAGACCCAGGGACTGGCTTTGGTTCTGTTAAAGAATTCTCGCTTATTTTTCTTCGAATAAATGATTGAGGTTTAAATTGAACTACAGCATTGAATTGGCTTTCATCTAAATTTTTTGTTGTTGAGGGTTTCTGAACAGATTTTTGTTCCTAAAAATAAATTTAAATAAAAAAAGGAAAAAATTAAAATATTCACAATTTTATCTTTCCCTTTAACCATTAATTTCTCCTCTTTTTTCTCTTTTGTTGCAACCTCCTTTGAAGTATTAAAAACATTCTTTTGTTGATTTTTGTTGGAAATTTCTTCTTTTGAATTTTTTCGTTTTATAATGTTTGTTGTTGTTGTTCTGATTTCTTTATTTTCTTTTTCTTCTCCTTTTGTTGTTGTTTTCTTTGTTGTTGTTGTTGTTTTTGTTGAAATGTTTGGAGAAGAATTTATTGATGTTTGGATGTTTTGCTTTGTTTGTTGTTGTGGACTCGAACATTTCTTTTTAATACCAACAACGTCTTTTTTGTTTGTTTCAGAATCTTTATTTGTTGTTGTTGAGGAAGTTGCTGCTTTTGTTGTTGATGTTTTTGTTGTTATTGGTGTTTTTGTTGTTGTTGGTGTTTTTGTTGTCGATGTTGGTGTTTTTGTTGATGTTTTTGTTTTCCCTTCACTACCAGAATTTGCTTCTTTTACAATAGAAAGGCGACGATGTGCTATAGGGCCTGTTGTTTCTATTAAGCTTTGAGGGCGATCCTTACTAAAAAATTTTTTTTTAATTTTTAATAAAATAAATTTCCTTTTACCCTTCTCTTCCATTTAAAGATTCTTTTGTAACTTCAGTTGTCGATCTTCTACTTAAGGAGGGCATTCGCAAAAGTAGAGAAGAGGCTGAAACTGTGGATTGAGTAGGCGATATTTGTTGTTTTTGTTGTTTTGTAGTAGAAGAAGGTTCAATTAAAGCCTGGCTTTCGGCCATTGTTTGCCGAAATTTTGCAACAGTTGCATTCTTTAAAAAAATGATTTTTTGGGGTTAATTAACGTTTAGTTAAAAAAGTTTTTGGCCAACGCGCCCAAAAGCTTTCTGCGCCTAAACATCCCTTCAACAAAATTTTCTCCTCAATTATACCTTATCTAAGGCTCCAGGTTTGCTAACAAAGCACTTAAGTGCAGCAATTTCTTTTTCCAATTCCCTTTCATTATTTGAATGTTGTTGCTGTTGTTGTTGATGTAATTCATTACTAATTACTCGACGTGCACTTCTTGCCGCCATTAATCTCATTGTAGCATCAGAAGGTTCTACAATCATTGGATTATGGTGATGACCAGCGGCAAATGCACGTTCAGTTTCTCGAGCTTCTCTTTAAAATTAATTTTATTTAGGACAGAATTTTTAATAAAACAGAAAAGTCTTCCAGGGGGAGGTGGAGGAGGGAGGGAAGGAGATAAAATTAACCAAAAATTTTATTTTTTAAATCCATCGCTTATAAAAAATTTTCCCCAATAAATTCCTGTTGTTAGTTTAAGTAAATCTCTATCTTTTACCTGAACCTTTGAGCATCCGCCAATTTTTGTCTCCATGGCCTTTCTGATTTTGGAATAGGCCTAGGAGGAGCTGTTGTGGTTAAAATACCAGAATTTGGAGAAACAATTGGGGGAGAAGCAACAGTTGATGGAGAGCGGGATATTGACATTGATGAAGGAGAAACACATTTACTAAATAAAATGAAATAAAATAAAAAATTAAAAAAAAATAAGTAAGTAACTGAAACGGCTATTGGGGGAATATATAGAGTATAGGGGGAACAACAACACATTGTAGATTTATAAAAATATAAAACGAAGACTGAGATTAATGAAATTTTGTATAAAAATATCTGACAATGTTAGCTAACTCATCTAAAAATTTCAGAATTTTTGGTTCAGTAATTCTGAAATTATGGAAGAAAATGTTCAGCTTTTTGGAAGAAAAATTCGATTTAGCGTCAATTTTCACCATAATTTTTTAAATAATCAATCAAAAAATCTGAAATTTATAGAGGAGGTAAATAATACTTTAAAAAATATTTGTGCAAAATTTCACAGCTCTAGGTTAAGAAAATATAAAAATATGTAACCGCGCGCCCAAAAAAGTCTGCGCCCAAACGAACCAAAAATCTAACTACAACTAAAAATACTCCGAAAATAAAAAAGATTATAACAAAAACAACATAAAAATTGTGTCTTATTTTCTTCTGTTTATTTACAAAAAAAAACTTTGCAAATAAAAGAGAAAAGTTGGGGAAATGTTTTGTGTTTACAGACAAGAATTTTATGTAAAATGGATTTTTAAAGTTATTTTAAAAAAAATTCTTTCCCCTCTTAATTTAAAAGTAACAGAAAAAAATAGTTTTTGGAATATTTGAAGAAAATACAAAGAACAAATTTTTAAAAATAATTTTTTTTGAAGTTTTTTAAAAAATATTATATACCGTTAATACTCTAATTGAAGCCTTAAGCTTATATTTTTCAATGGGTCTCTTAAGATGGGCTTATATTTGAGGTGGGCTTCTATTCATTGCTGGGTATGGCTCTGGGAGCTAGCCTCAGCTGAGCGGGAGCCTGAGCCAACAAATGCCCAATACCCAGCAGTGCTTCTATTAGTGTATTTACGGTAGATTTAATAATATGTACACATAAGACTGTCTCAAAGAACAGGAATAATTAAAATTTATAACCAAAGCTGTCTGATCACGAAAAAGGAGAAAATCACTTTTAAAGGAAGCGATTTTGATAATTTAGATAACCAAAGAGAAGAGAATAAAAATATTTTTCCCCTTTATAACTAAAATTTTTAAACATACGAAATAGGGGATAAATTTGTTGTTTCCGCAACAGAATTTCTTAATTGAGAAGAATTAACAAAAGGAGAAGATATTGAAGGGGTTGTAGTTGAAGAATAATTATTTCTTTCTTTAAAATTAACAAAATTTTAAAGAATTTCTTTCCAATTAACCTGTTTGTTGTCTTTTATTAACTGGACGTAAATTATAACGTATATCAACTAGCGCTGCCCTCGTTTGGCTTAAACCCGTTGTTCTGTAGGGAAAAGTTTTGCGTTGTGGTTCGTGTCGGGGAGACAATGCAACACTCCCCCCACTGCCGCCAGCTGAAAGGGAAGACCGTGCAGTTGTTTCATTTGAAGTATTTGAAGCTAGGGAAGAGCCAAAACGGGATGAACTATCAAAAGAATTTAATTAATTTTAAAAATAACATTTTGGCGCAAGCAACACTTAGGCGCGAGAGACTATAAGACCCTCAAAATAAAACCTATTTTCTTAAAATTTTGTAGTGATATCCCCTATAGTGGTGTCTAATTCTTCTTAAAATTTTAAAATTCTTGGTTAAGTATTTCAAAGTTATGGACAAAAAAGTGACAGAATATGTCGACATTTTTCAGAAAATTAAGAATATTTTTGAGCACAACTTTGGAAAAATTAACAAAAAATTCTGAAATTATAAGAATAGTTAGTTAACATTGTTGGGGATATCCAGGTAAAATTTCGTGGCTATGGGCACATATTTGGGAGTTTTATAAACTAGAGAAGGAACGAAACACCCGAAACTTGCGCCTCTCTTATACAGAAAATTTAAAAAAAACTTTTTAGTTCATTTACCGTTCCGGTGCCCTCAACAGCTTGGAAGGAAGAGTTCCATATCCACTTTGTGGAGAACAAACTCGACTGCTTCCAGCCCCCTTACTAGAAGTACTTGACGCTGAAGTAGGGCGTATTACGGAGGAAGTTGGGGGACTGACAGTTTCGAAAGCGCTAGCTAATCGGCTTGTTCTGTACCCGCCAACTCCACTAGGTCTAGCCCAACGGACAGAGTTCCAACTGGAAATATTACAAAATTTATTTTATAGAAAACCTCTATTATGTAGACACCCCTCCCTAATACAAACAAAAATTCGTCCATAAAATGGAGAGGTTTATGTGTCTACAAAATAGAGGCTAGGAACTATATTGAAAGTCCACAAAATAGAGGGCAATTATCTCCCTTTTTAAATATTCTAACCTAGTTCCAGTAGGTTCAACCGATGTACTTAAACGTGCTCTCGCTACGGAACTAGCCATCAAGGATTAAAAAAATAATTATTTTTAAAATTCAAACAGTTGTTTTGTTATTTTTAATAGTTGTCAATTTTTTTCTTTTTTAGGTTTTCCACCCAATTGGATCTAAATAAATTTTTAAAATTGATGATTCATAATTTTATAAACAAAATTATTAAATTAAAAAAAATGAACGGAGAGACAAAAATTTAATAGCGCCTTCATAGGAAAGTGAGATTAAACACGTTGCCTTTAGAGTTGAATTCTGATTTCCTCCTTCCCATGTTTGGACAAGTTCTAATTTCTAATTTATTTCTAATTTATTATCGTTAAAATCAGTGTATTTTTTATACTGTGAAGACGCCTAAATAAAAACGCCGTAAAACTTTTATTAACTACCCTGGGTAATTATTGTTTCGACCTTCCGCTGGGTGGAGTTATTAATCAAGGGAGGGTAGTTATACGAGGTTTAAAATTTGAACGTGTTTTAGGACATTTGATGTGGGGTAATTATTGTTTCAATTATTGTTTTAATCTTTCGCTGGAGAGGGTAATTAATAGAAGTGGGGTAATTATTTAAGGGAGGGTAATTAATACAGGTTTTACGATAAATCTAAAACTCGGGTTGAGTACAGGGATAAGGCTGTAACGAAGACTAATAGTAAAAATTTTGTTGGATAGCGAATTGTGAATGAGCGAAAGATTTACGAGATTGTGGTTAATCCTTAATAAAATAACAACAAATTAAAAATCTACTAAATATTTTTTAATGATCAATTTGGAGGAAGAAAAAAAACATAAAAATAAAACAACTACTAAAAATAAATATACAAGCATTTTTAGCTAGCAAATGTCGATTGGAGCATGAACGAACGGCTGCTGGTTTTAACGGGAAAAATGGAAGTGGGGGAAATGAGGAAAAAGAATAAATAAAGGGAAGGATTAGATAATAATATTTTTAGAGGATTTTGAAAGGATTTGGAGGAGGGAGATTTTGTGTTAGAAAAAATACAGAGAAATTCCGGTAGAACTTGAAGGGGCTGAAGACAAAGTTCCTTTATAGCAAGAGTAGGTTTGCCGTTTTCGAGTTGGGCCGCATTTTTCCTAGCCAAATTTTTCGGACTTAACTTTATCGAGTCGAGCCGTATGAGTCTTTTTCGAGCCAAATATCTTAGGCCCGACTCGATATTTCGGTCCGTGTCGGTCCATTTTAACAACCCTAATAAGGAGATTCGTTAAATCGTGGGTTTCAGATCATAATTAGATGGCATATAAATTAACAGGAAAAATCAAGGTATAATTCAGAATGTCTGGACTTGGGTTCTCGATATAGGAAAATCCGGCCCTTTAACCAAAATCCAGATTAACCGAGATTAACCAAGATCTACTCCATTCAATATTAAAAAATACACACAAAAAAGAGAAAGAATCGGTCAAGAAATTCTCGCGTTTAGAAAAATTTATTCTATTTTAAAGCTTTTGTGTAATCCAAACAGATGTACTTAGAGTTGTGAATAATTGATCCGCTCAAAAAGATTTGTCTCTTTTTCATTTAAAAATATTTTTCTCTCGTTTTTATTTACTTTTTCCTCTACAAAAAATTTTATAGCAATTTATTTTTGTCTAAAATCCCCTTTAAATTATTTTAGGTTTCTGTCAAGCCTCTCCTCAAAAATAAAAGAAAAAATCAGCGTAAATAGAAAAAAAATCAGAAAAAATAAATAAATTACTTTCTCCTCTATTTAAAGTGTAAACTACACTAGAATCTCTCTCCTTTCTTTAAAATAATTTTTTTCTATTTTATAACAGAAAATTAATGTTGGTCAGTTTTTCTCTATTTAAAAAAACTAATTTATTTAATTGACTAATTAATTAGTCAAACAAGAAAAAAAAATTTTTTTTTCTAAGCAAAAATCAATTTAAAAAAATTGAGAGAAAATTAAAAATAAAAATTAAGAAATTGGATAAAAATAGGCCAATTTTTGGACAAACAAAGTAAAGGAAAAAACTTGAATAAATTAACCAGAATTTATTTTAATAAACTTTTAGCTCTATTAATATTTCAGAATTTTAGGGTAAATTAATTAAGAAAAATTCTGATTTTATTCTTCTGCATTTTTTTGGTAATTTTTTTACTTTTTTTAATACAGAAGTTTAGAATCAGAATTTTTTATCAGAATTTTTCTCAATTAATTTACCCTGAAATTATGAAATATTAATAGGAATTAAACAAAAATTCTGAATTCAGAAAAAAGAAAATAATCAGAAAATCAGAAAATTAATTAGCATTAAAAATAAGAGAATTTTAATAAATTATTGAATATTTTTTTGTAAGGAGTTTATCGAAAAATAAAAATAAAAATTCATTCACCCGTTCGTTCAATAAAAATAAATTGAATCAACACTTTCTTTCTTTCAATTTCCACACCTTTTAAAGCAAATTTAGCGGGTTTGTAGTGTTAATTTGTATATATTTTTAATGTGCTTTGTTAATGCATTAAATATATTTTTACAGTTAAGAATTTAATTATTTTAAAATTAATTCAGAAAATTGTTTGGAATTTTTTGGGGGAGAATAAGTAAGGAAAAGAAATATATGTAGAAAATTAAATTAAAAAATCAGAAATAAAAATCAGAATAAAATTCAGAATAAAAGCAAAAATAAAAATCAGAAATAAAAACAGAAAAAGAAAAATCAGAATAAGTGTGGTGACGCCCAGACTCTTTTGACTTTAATTTTAATTTAAATAAATAAATGACATTGTATCCCTTTTTATGTTCCTATAAAAGAAAATTCTCTCTCCCCAAATTCGTTCATTTTGTTATTTTCTCTTTTAGTGACTGTTCACCCTCTTTATTTATTCCCATAATTTATTTGTTGAATTGTATTGCCTCTTTGAAATAAATATTTATTTGAATTGGCTTGGACTTTAATTTAAAGAAGAGTGATTAAAAAGAAGTAATAAAGGGGAAGCATTTAGATTTCTCACGTAAGAATCAGAAATAAAAATCAGAATTAAAAATTAAACAGAAAAATATATATGTAGCAAAAAACGTAAAATTATTTTTTAAAAATATAAAATTATAGGAAAGCAGACTTGAGTCATTAAGAATTTAAAAATTAATTAAATAACCCTTAATTTAAGCTAAAATAAAAATCCTATGATAAATCTCGTTTAAAAGTCACCCGTCCTCTTTTTAAAAATCATCACAAGTTTAACTTAAATATTGCCAATTTGTTAAAAGTAAAAAATAAAATAAAAATTTTCCCCTCATTTCCATGAAAAAAAATTTATTTTTACCCAATTTTTCTCCTCCAAACAAAATTTAAAAAAGAACAGTTGTATATTTAAACAACTGTTTTTAATTCTTCTTTTTTATTCCAAATTTTTTTTAAAAATGTTTAAAATATTTTTAAAATAACAAGAATCGATTAGAGGAAGAAACGCCCCCACTCTTATAATTATTTTTTTTTTTTGAAAAAAATTTCAAAAGTACAAAATAGGGGATTATTAAAAATTATTAACAGATTTTAGAGAATAAATTGAGATAATTTTTCTGATGAATATGAGAAATCTTCAAATTTACAAAAAAAATTTTGGTTGTAAAAAAAATCTATAAAAATAATATTCACATACAAAATATTATTTTTGTAGATCTTTTTTTACTAAAAATTTTTTTTGTAGATATGAGGATTCCCATATCCATCAGGATTAAGAGCTTTTCTACAAATTAAATTAACAAAAAAAATTATTTGTAGAACAAGAAAATTCAAATAAAAAATCATAAAAATAAATCATAAGAATGTTTGTTAGGTCATAGACATGAAAAATCAAGGCTACAGCAACAGATCAACCATTTCTTAATTCTAGCAATTTTCAGTAGATTAGCGAGATTAAAGGGAAATTGAGGAGATTGAGCGTAATTGGAATTAGTCTTAGAAAACAGGAACCGCGTAATTATTTAATTTTCTGGGGATATAGAAAGCCCCTCCGATACAAAAAAATTAAATCCAAAAAACCAAAAAATTTTTCCAATTTCTCTAAAATCCTGTAGAATATTCGTGACAAGAATTTTACAAAAAAGTATGCATAAAATAATAATTGTATATATTTTATAAGCTCTATATTCCTCTCAATGTCCTTGGCCTAATCCGTTGTTGACTTAGATTTTTAGTGTAAAAATAAAAAGAAATTGGGGAGAAAATTGTTTAGAGAAAAAAGAAAAATGCGCAAAAATGTGTAGGTATATATTTGTTTTAGTTTTTTTTAGTTTTTACTACAAACTTTAAAATAAGAGGAACTAAAAATAATAAATGTTGAGAGAGCTCAAATGTCAGAGTAATAAAAGTAGACCTTATATTTCGATGAACTAGAAAAATGTTTTTTTCGAAGATAGGTATTTGAATTTTGAATAAGTAAAAATTCGAAAAAGGATTAGAGTTGCCAAAATGGGTATATGTAGACTCGATCCTTCGGTTCGGGTTGGGACTAAGATATTTGACCCGATAAAATGCACCGACTGTTGGCCTGACTCGAGAACGACAACTCTAAAAAGAACAACTCAGACACGTAAATAAATATATTTTTCGATTTTTTTAAGTTTGAAGTTTTATTTAAAAAATACATATAAATTATATAAAATAATACTACACTTAAGGTTGCGATTAAATCGAAAAAAGGACGAAAAAATTTTGAGAGAAAAAGAGAGAATATTAAAAGTAAACTTTTACACATTTTTATATTTAATTTAAAAAAGGTGAAAGTAAGAAAAAGATTTATTGCTGAATTGGGAAAAAATTATTTTTTTAATGCAAATAAAATTTTTTTTAAATAACTTTAAATAAATTTGGTAACAGTTATTTAGTCTTCTCTTATGAATTACCAATTAGAGTTTATCGGGATCCGGCGTATTTATAAAAATATATCCACAGTCATTTTCAAAGTTAAAGCGAATTTCGGCTGCTAAAAATTTTTTTCGATTTCGGACAACTCAAAATTTCTGTGAACAAAAATAGAAAAAAAAGTTTTTATCTAACAAGTTTTAAAAAATTAATAAATTAAATTGATAAAATGTTGTAAAAGATTAAAACAAAATAAATCAAAAAAAAATTTTATATTTCATTTGTTTTGACTCCAAATAATTTCCAAAATTAGCTTCAATGGATTGTCTTTTAATAATGTATATTTTTACCTTAAAAATATTTTTTTGAAATAATTTTTTAATTATTTACAATTTTTCAATTTCACTCCATTCAGTTTCACTTTCATCAAGATTTAAAAGACTAATCGCATATTTATTACTAGCCAAATTATTTAATTCCTCCGTCTTTTTCTCAATTAAATCATTTGCCTTTTTATATAAATTAATTTTATTAAAAAATTTTTTTTTTTATTTAACAATCCCCGGTTATCTTTCCACATGTCCGAAATGTTTCCCCACATATAATTCTTTAAATTTCTCCTTCCTTCTTTTTACTCTCATTAGTAGGGTTGTAGGTTTCAAACTGGACCGGACCAAACCGGAAACCCCAAGATTTTGTTCATTTTAACGGTTCGGTTAACCGAAGGTCCTTCCAAAATTTTCAAAATTTTTTGCCTGCGGCACCGAATAAGGAACAAATCTGACGCTTAGTCTACCAAAAAATTTTTTCGATTCGATATGCTATTATTAAATTATACTATAATACATATAATTAATTTCTTAGTGCTTTTGGATTTTCTCTGCAGCGCTGAGATTAGATAACCGGAGAGTATTTTTTAACTGAGATTTACCGAAAATTTAGAAACTATGTAAATAAGAAAAACTGTCAAAAACACATGAAAATTGGGTGGTTTTTCTGCCTTGTCGGTTAAATTAATTAATTACTACCTTTTTAATTTCTGATTCCAAAAAATTAATTTTCTCATCCTTTTGCTTCAAACACAAATCATTTTCAATTTTTAATTGTTCAAATTTATTTTCAAATAATTTTTGGAATTTTTGTTCCATTTGCTCAACAATTTCATTTTTATAATCAGAATTAAAATTTAAAATTTTCTAAAAATAATATTTTTAGAAAATAATCAAATTTCCAAAACTTTTTCCATTTCATCCACTTTAATTTCAAGAGAAAAATTTTCTTTTTCAAGATTTAATGTCTTCTTTTCAACAAATTTTATTTGAAAATTAATTTTCTCATCTTTCCGATCATTTTCTTCTTTTAATTGTTGAAATTTTTGTTCTATTGCCTCAATTTCTTTTTTATGTTCAGAATTTAAATTTTAACTTTCTAAAATTTAAAATTATCAAAAAAAATTTATACACTGCGGTGCAAAAGTTTATCTACACTGACTGAAAATTTATTTAAAACAGTATATCTCGTGAAGAATTCGTTTAGATGACATGGATTATTTTTATTATTATTAAGTAAAGAGTGCTCTTTCTAATAAGCCATAGTTTTAAAAATAACCCCCAGTACTTATTAAAATATAACCCAGTTTCCGAAACTGCTTCAATTTTTTTTCGGTGCAAAAGTTTATCTACACTTTGCAAAAATTAAATTTTTAGATGAATAGATGGCAATAAAAACACAAAAAAAATTTCTGTGGGCATTTCGATTGATGTTGAATATAAAATCAGAAAGAACAATATTTCTAGCTAATTTTTTCATCAAGATCTCAAATCTCGAAAATCAAAGGGAAATGGGGTTACAGTACTTCAAAAAATATTTTAGCTCCCTAGAACTTAAAAAAAACGAAATTTCCCAGAGATATATCGTTCTAAAAAATTTTCGGTAGGTGTAGATAAACTTTTGCACAGCAGTGTATATCTCCACAAACTTTTCCAATTTCTTTCAATTTAATTTCATTTGAAAAATTATCCACTTCAAGATTTACAGTCTTCTTTTCGAAATCTAATGTCTTTTGTTCAAAATTTAATAACTTCTTTCTAAAATTTAACGTTTCTTCTTCAAAAGATTTTATTTGGAAAAAATGTTCGTTTATTTTCAATTCCAAATCAGAATTTGATAATCCTTCTTTAGCCATTTTTTCTCAAATTTAATAATTAAAATTAATTTAAAAAAAAAATAATAAATCGCCTAAAAAATCACCTAAACTTTAAAAAATAAATTTTAAAAATAATTCCCGTTAAAAGTTTGGATTGTGATCCTCTTTTCTTAATTTTTTTTAATCTCCCTAGATAAAAAGTAAAAATTGCTTTTTCCATATTTTAGAGGTTTGCCATGAAGTACTCTACGTAGTGAGTTGGAATATTTTGAATTCCTGACCAAAATCAGATCAGGACTAATTCGGTTTAGAAATTAGAACTTAAAATTTTGTTTAAACTGGCATTTCTCTCCGAACTCGAATTCCTGTCAATAATTCGAAATAAAAATTAGAATTCATATTCGGGCTCAGCATAATTAATTATCTAATTGAAAACCTCAAAAATATCGAAAAAGCGCTCTTGGTCCTCTATGTTTTTCTGAGGAGGTAAAAAATGAAGAAAAATGTGACGGAAATTTAAAAAAGAAATGAAAAAAAAACAGAATTTTATTTTATTTAGAGGGGAATTAAAATAATGATTTAAAGCTATAAATTCATTTTTCTCAATCAAAATTTAAATTTATGGAGATATGTAGTTTAAATTTGTTTGTGAATTTTAATAAAAATTAAATGGACTAAAAAATATAAAAATTCATAGTTTTATATATTTCAGGATTTTTGCCCGACGACTTTTTTAATCTATGTTGAGAAAAAATAAGTGAAAAAAATGAATTTATTTGTTGAGGGAATATTTTAAATTTAAGATTCTCCCCAAGTCTAAAATGCCAACCTTGGTGGGTGATTGTGTGCTGAGGCAATTTACTGTTTGGTGTTAACAATTCTGCCTTCGCACGCTCAGCAGCAATAAATTGCGCACGAGACACATAATCACGCTTATCCTCATTTGAGAGACGTTTCCACTCAATTCCAATAATTTCTGAAACCTCTCCAAATCTAGCCTCAGGGTTTTCATTCATAACACGTTTACGCACTTCAGCAGAAAATAGAATGTAACCCCTCTTCGATTTTGCATTTAATAATTTTGGTAGCCACGAATTAGTGTCTAAGCTAAAGAAAAAAGTATTTCAAACGAACAGTCCCCTCCCCCGAAGCTTTTTATGTCTACCTGTGTGAAACAGGTATTGTTGGCTCACTATTGGAATTCATACTGGTGAAATTATCTATTTTATAGATTAAGATTTAACAAAAAATAACTTCCATCACAAGTTGTTTGAAGTTAAAAAATTTTCATTTTAATTTAAAAAGAATAATTTTATTAAATTTCTGAAGTAAAACTGGAATTTAATTTTAATGGGTACACTCTGTAACAAAATGATAGGACCCCCTAGTTTTTACCGATATCCTACCAAATATTAAATGGATTTGTTTGATATTTTGGTATAATATAGGTAAGGATATCAAGGGCTTTTAAATAAGCCAAAAATTAAATTTATATTTTACCTGTAAGGGGTCGAAAATATTTTTTAAAGACCTCTACCCCTGGTTTTCCGTTGATTTTCGGGTTTTCTGATCTCAATGAAGGAATTATATTGGAACTTCGTTTCTTTTGTATTTACTATAGATATCAATAGATAAGTTTACAGGGAATTTTGTAAATTTTTCGGATCACCCCTAAGGTCGAAAATACAAGGGGTCCTATCATTTTGTTACACTCTAAAATCATATTTATTGTTATAAATTTTTTTTAAAAACTGCATTCAACTTTTTCTTTTCATTATTGATACATAATATCACTACCTATATTCTACAAAAATTTGAAACAAATTCATTCAATATTTGGTAGGATATCGATAAAAAACTAGGGGGTCCTATCATTTTGTTACAGAGTGTATTTATAAATAAGAGGATATCCTTGATAGTTATTTGCAAAAATTTGATTGGTAGTGTTGGAAAAAGATTTGTCAAAAAATTTCGTTTTTTTTGAATTTATTTATTTATTTATAAGACAATCACAGGTACATATTTGTACACTAATGTGATAAAAAAAATAAAAATGTCAATAATAAAAATAACTAGGTAAATTAAAACATAAAAAAATGGAAAATTAAAAAATATATATAAAAAAAATTTTATATATATTTTTCCAGACAGTCTTAGTAAATCTATTTCTTTTGTATATTCCCTGAATTTTTTTAAATTATTAATTTCAACTATTTCTTTTGTTTTTACAAAATAAAAAAGTTTTCATTATTTTTTTTTACTTAAGGAAAGAAAAGGCCATGATACATAACAATACTGTTTAAAAAATGACTGATTTTAGATGCTGACAAAGAAATCAGCTATATGTATGTTTGGCATCCCCTGTAAGTATTAACTATGAAAAACAGATTTACATACTATGTCGTTAATCTTCGCTTGAATAAGAAAGGAGAAATATGTATTTAAGCGGCGGACTGCGACTGCTGCGTTTATCGACAACCTCATCGACCTATCAAAAAACCACAAAATGAGGAAAAATCCGCAGAAATCGACGCCCTGGTCTAACCTATTACTAATAGAATAACAAAAGAATAGAATACAAGAATGACGAAGGTGTCATTAGGCAAGAATATGTAAGAACACGCGGAGAAGGTCGCCCCATATACCAAAAATTTTTTTTAAAATTTTTATAAAATTTTTTTCAAAAATTTCCGAAATTTTGACCAATTTTTATTAAATTCTTACAAAAAATGAAAAAATATGACCAAAATATGTAAAAATAACCGAAATATGCACTGATATGCAAATATGCAAGGAAGTGCCGAAATATGCAAAAATATGATCAAATAAAGATTAAATTTTAGAGAACCAAATAAAAAACAAATATAATCAGGAATTTTCAAAGTTTCCACCCCTTTCCTGACTACAAATGAATACAAAATTGAAGACGCGTTGAAAAATTTTATGCAAAAGTCAGCATCTCCTTGGGTGAGATTTTCTCTCATTCCCAAACGATTTACAAATATATTTGATTAAAAATTCAAAATAATTTATCTTCTTTTCCCTTTCATTAGATAACCCTCAATTAGATAAACACATATTCATTTTCTTCAATACAATTAAAAATAATTGGTTTGTTTGTATTTATACATTTATGTGAACAACAACATTTATTATATTTAGTATCAATTTCACTCCATTTATTTTCAATTATAACAAAATCCTTTGAAAAAAAATTATTTTTTAATAATTTAATTAAAATTTAACCTCATATTTCTTACTAATCAAACTATTTAATTTAATTAAGTCATCAATTTTTTTTCCAAATAAATCATTTGCCTTTTTATAAAAATTAATTATTAAAAAAAATATTTTTTAATTAAAATTTAAAAAAACGAAAAGCTCCTTTGATCTACAAAAAAATTTAAATCAGAAAACTTTATCCTTATTTTGATTATCAGAATTTTGGCCCTATCCAAAAAGAATGCCGGCATCCAATTTTTCCTTTCCTCCTCGAATGGGAAAGGAAAAGTTAATTTTTCGGTTCTATCTTTTTCTCTCCCTTTCGAGGAGGGAAGGAAAACTGGATGCCGGCATTCCTTTCGGATAGGGCCAAAATTTTTAAATAAACATAAAATGGATATTTTTTATTTTGTTTTTAATTAATAGAAAACAGTGCTTATACGCTCTACCAGAATTCGTACTCGTGCTTTGATACGAAGTACGAAGCCAAAAATAGAGGTGGTACAAGGTACAAGGCAAGATTCAATTTTATAAGGGAGAAAATACCTTTTTAATTTCTTCTTCCAAAAAATTAATTCTCTCATCTTTCCGATCATTTTCAATTTTTAATTGGTTAAATTTGTTGTCCAATAATTTTTGGAATTTTTGCTCAATTTCTTCAATTTTATTTTTATGTTCAGAATTTAAATCCAAAATTTTCTAAAATTTAGAATTAACAAAAAAATTTATTTATATCTCCACAAACTTTTTCAATTTCTTTCAATTTAATTTCATTTGAAAAATTTTTCTCTTCAAGATTTACAGTCCTCGTTTCCAAATTTAAAGTCTTTTGTTCAAAATTTAAAGTCTTCTTTTCAACAGATTTTATTTGAAAAAAATTTTCAGTTATTTTTGATTCCAAATCAGAATTTGATGACCCTTCTTCAGCCATTTTTTGTTTAATTAAAATTAATTTTTATAAAGAAAAAATAAAACCTAAAATATTCAAAATTTGTTAAACTTTAAAATAATTTTGTTATTTTTTTAAAAGAAAATGATAAACTCTAAAAAAATAAATTTAAAACAATTTCCGGTAAAAATTAGGTTTTATTTTCTTTTTTAAACTCGCTAGAATAAATAGAAAAAGAATTATTTAGGTTTCTATTTAGGTAATTAAGTTTACGTTTGAATTTTATTTATTTGGAATTCCCAACTCAAATCAGACCTGTACAAATTTAGTTTAGAGATAAAAAAAAAACTTAAAATTTTATTGCTTACTCTCTTGGAGCTTGAATTCGTATCTGAAATAAAATTTGAATTCCTATTCGGACTTAATTACTTAGGGAGACAAGAAACACACAAGAGAAAACGAAAAGGAAAATTTGTTACATAAATGACAATTTTTTACATATTTTTTAAAAAATTTTAAAAATAGACGTATTAAATTTAGGGGGAATGAAAACAATATTTAGAAATTAAATTTGCAGAAATAATTAATTTTTTTAACTAAAATTTAATTTTTTGAAATAATTAAATATGAAACTAAAAACTATCAAAATTCATATCTTTATATATTGCTGGACTTTTGCCAGAAATCCATTTTTTAAAATCAATGTTGAGAAAAAAGGAGGAAAAAATTAATTTATTTGCTTAGGGAATAATTTGAACTTAAAAGATTTAAATAAAATATTCAAACGCAAAAAATACAGGGTGAGAGGCAAAACACACAATTCCATTCAGACAAAACACTGACGGACAAAACAAGGTCCTGCCAAAACACGGAACGACCAAAACACGAACCATAACAAAACACGGTCCGGAGAAAATCCCAGGATATCTAACATCAGATATAATCCTTCGAACTGAAGGATTCTAATAATATGGCAGTCTTTGGACTGTACCTATAATTTCTAGGAATTTATAGGAAATACATATAATCTAGGGCTGGGCTTATTTCGCACTTTCGCGTTTCGCATCTTTCGCATTCTCGCATTTTTCAGCGCTAAAAGTTTCGCATTTTGCTTTTTATTTTTAGACTTTGCCCAGCCCTGATATAATCATATCTTAAATAAACTTCTGGGGGTTTGCGCCAAAGGGGCCAAAAGTTTCAAAAGAATTCGGGGAGGCAGCGCCACGGGGGCAGAGGGAGGGGTGGGGAAATTTACATATCTGTTACATTACATCAAGGATGTCACTGGTTGAGAAAAAAGTCGGGCCGGGTTTCGGGATGCCTGAAAAGTTATACGGATATAAACCGATACAGATATTGACACCAAGGATAGATCGGATAGCAAAATAGTCTGACGGATAGCAAATGATCCAAGTCTGACTTATTTAATTACACAATTCGATATTTAGTCCGTGACAGAATGACAATAACATGTTTACTGAAGCGTAATATAAGAATGACGAAGCTGGCAAAAGGCTAGAATAACTAAGAACGATGGTCAGCCCAGGTGCCAAACAAGATTGATAACTAATGAATGCTTTTATCCAGACCTACTCATACATAACAGATGATAAACTAATTCACAACAAAAAGATTATTGTTATTGAAATTTGTTTAAGTTTAAATTTTTCATTTATTTTTGATTCCCTTGAAATAAATTTAAAACACAAATTTTAAGACAGATAATTTTAAGACAATACCAATATTTAACCTTCTTTCAAATTTACATTAAATTTCAAAATAATAAAAAGAATACTCATAAATATTGATATTTCGAATGAATTTTCTGCATAAATAATGTATTTATCCTATATTTACAAAAAATCAAAATTCAATAATTTAAATACTTCTCCATCTAAACAATTAATACATTTTCATCATTAAAATTTCCATATCCATTTCCTTCAATACTAGTTCCCAGTCACCTCCCTCTCCCGTGGCAAAATCTTACCCTAGCTCCTCCGTAACTTCCCCGAGCTCCCCCTATTTTTTATTTATTTTTCTATTTTAAATATTGAGGTTTTTGGATGAATTTTCTGCAGAACAAGAATAAATAAAAATAATAATCTTTTTGTCAATTTTTCTCATTGTCAGTAAGGAATTAAGAATTGAAAACCAACATCTATCTATATTATCTTTTGCTCAACCGAGCAGTTGGTTAAGTGGTTAAGGCGCTTGTCTTAACACATTTTATTATTAAATTATGATAAAGTTCGATTCCTAATAGAAGCGAAATTTATTTTTTGATAATTTAGTTTTTTTCGTGACAATTATTTGAAACTTCTAATATTATTTTTAACCTCCAAAATTTTCAGAATTTTCGACTGCGACGCAAAAATAAAAGAAATCTGGTGCTTGGATGGTAGTGCGAAACTTGCGGACCGACTTTTGCGGACCATAGGTTTAGGTTTTAGTTTTTCTATCGTAACTTTGTCCAAGCTTGTACAATCACGATGATTTTGATGTCAGTCGACTCGACGAGCTCTTTCGAATGAGCTATGTTTTGAGAAATTCGTCTGGTCCGCAAGTTTCGGTCCGCAAAGATCGGTCCGCAAGTTTCGGCCTGCCGCTTGGATTACCAAAATTTTGCCTCCCCCAACTTTTCAGTAAACTTGTTTATATTTACACAATTATGTATTGTCAAAATGTTTTTTTTTAATCTTAACAAACGCGCATTTATCAATTTTTTGTTGAACTATAAACTGACCACAGAATTAAAACCAACACATCTAATTTAATTATTAGACCACCAACCTTTTTGTCAAATAAATCAATTGCCCTTTAAAAATGTAAATATGTATATTAATAAACATATTTTTAAATTTAATCAATTTTTTTTATATTGTGTCTGTTTTTTTTCTTAATTGTGTGATAGAATATCTCGAAGTAAATATATTTAGTATTTTTTTCTGATCTAGTATAATCTAAAAATTAACATTTAACCATATTTTTGATAACTATTTGATGTTTTATTAAAAATCCGAACATACTCCAATTTGTTTTAAATTTGTTTTTAAAAAATATTTCTAAAATTGTCATTTATGTAACAAATTTTCCTTTTCGTTTTCTCTTGTGTGTTTCTTGTCTCCCTAAGTAATTAAGTCCGAATAGGAATTCAAATTTTATTTCAGATACGAATTCAAGCTCCAAGAGAGTAAGCAATAAAATTTTAAGTTTTTTTTATCTCTAAACTAAATTTGTACAGGTCTGATTTGAGTTGGGAATTCCAAATAAATAAAATTCAAACGTAAACTTAATTACCTAAATAGAAACCTAAATAATTCTTTTTCTATTTATTCTAGCGAGTTTAAAAAAGAAAATAAAACCTAATCTTTACCGGAAATTGTTTTAAATTTATTTTTTTAGAGTTTATCATTTTCTTTTAAAAAAATAACAAAATTATTTTAAAGTTTAACAAATTTTGAATATTTTAGGTTTTATTTTTTCTTTATAAAAATTAATTTTAATTATAAACAAAAAATGGCTGAAGAAGGGTCATCAAATTCTGATTTGGAATCAAAAATAACTGAAAATTTTTTTCAAATAAAATCTGTTGAAAAGAAGACTTTAAATTTTGAACAAAAGACTTTAAATTTGGAAACGAGGACTGTAAATCTTGAAGAGAAAAATTTTTCAAATGAAATTAAATTGAAAGAAATTGAAAAAGTTTGTGGAGATATAAATAAATTTTTTTGTTAATTCTAAATTTTAGAAAATTTTGAATTTAAATTCTGAACATAAAAAAGAAATTGAAGAATTAGAACAAAAATTTCAAAAATTATTTGACAGCAAATTTAACCAATTAAAAGAGGAAAATGATCAGAAAGATGAGAAAATTAATTTTTTGGAAGAAGAAATTAAAAAGGTAGTAATTAATTAATTTAAAATACAAGGCAGAAAAAACATTAAAATTAGAAATTTTTTTCAAGTGGCGAAAATTAACTTAGTGGAAAATGTTTTCCTCATGTTTTTTTAAGTTTTATTCAAAAAAAATTTCCTTTGCCTTTATTTATTTTTATGTATTTCTGATGAGGGAAAAATTTTTTTATCTAGGTCAGTTGGGTTCAAATATTTTTCAAATTTCGATGATTAGGGGTGAGTTAAAAATCTCTTTTTCTTCTGCTTTCCTTCATTATATTGATAGGGAATATTTCAGGAATTTATTCAGAATTTTGCTATTTTGGTTTTCCATAAATTAAACCCTAGTTTTTCCTTAAGTAAATTTCCACCACTTTGCAGAGCAGTTTCTATTTTTTGTAATTTGAACTAAAGTCTATCTACATACATTTTTGATTGAACCAGTTTCTGAACTGGAACCTTTCCATCACTTGTACCAGCCAGCCCACAAGTCCCGAATCCAAAAATACCTATTCACTCCGATGAGGGTTTGAATTGTCCTTTTTTCTACAAAGGAAAAATTAACCATTTCTAGTTAAAGCAAGGAAATAAGGGGAAATATGGATTCTCACCTAGTATTTCATAAACTGTCAAATTTGGAGTGTATATTTTTGGTAAATAAAAAATAACTTAAGTCTGGGAAAATTTTTAAATAATTTTTTTGGTTTTTAATTTACAATAAATTTATTTAAAAGATTCAACAAACAAGTTCAGACAATACAAATAAAATTAAAATAAAATATGAACCCGGTGATGATAGAATTAAAAATTTGGAGGAGAAATTCCAACAATTAAAAGCTGAAAATGATCGGAAAATTAATTCTTTGAAGGAGGTATTTAATTAAAAATTACCAAAATTCTAACTTAAAAAAGGGAATTAGTTTCCAAATTTTAAATCAAAGGAAAATTGTTTTTCGTTTTAAAGAATTCTAATTTTAAATAAAAAAATTATTTTTTATTTAAAATTAAAAATCTTGTAAAAAAATTTTCGAATAAAATTAAATTGAACAGACAAATTCGGATAACGTAAATAAAATAAAAATAAAATAAGAAATTTTTAAATAAATTTTTATTTAAATAAAATAATTCAAAATAATTAATTATTAATTCTTTCATAAAAATTGATATAAATTCTGAGAGAATTAATTTTATATATTTTTGTGTTAATTTTAAATTTTAGAAAATTATAAATTTAAATTCTGAACATAAAAAAGAAATTGATGAATTAGAACAAAAATTCCAAAAATTATTTGAACAATTAAAAACTGAAAATGATCGGAGAGATGTGTCGGAAAAAGAAAAAGTATATTAATATATTCCGAAGTAACTCTAGGGCTCAGTAAAGTCTAACACAAATATTTTAACAATATTTATTAACAATTTATATTAATAAGAGAAAAAGATTGGCTTATTGAATAAGCAGAATTAAAAGCTAAGGAAAAGGTTCAGCCAAGGTTAGGCTGTATGGAACACAAAGAGTAAGAAGCCAGCTAGTGCGATTACTAAGCTGTAAGAAGGAAAATTAAATTACTACAAATGAGCACAGAAAAAGCTGAGAAAAGAGTTTACAGGAATTGTTTATATAAGGAAGTTTTATCTCTTTAATCTTAGGAATTGTTGGGAAAAAATATTTTTTATAAACGACCGGAAAGGAAATAAATATGATTAATTGGGAAAATTCGCAAACTGCGACAGATGAGAGAATTAATTTTTTGGAAAATGAAATTAAAAAGGTAGTAATTAATTAATTTTATTTAAAATAAAATAAAAATTAATATAAATTATATAAAAAATTCTGACTTAAATTAGTTCTCAAACTTGTAAATCAAAAGAAGAGGCTTTTCGTTTTAGGAATTTTAATTTTAAATAAATATTTTTTAATAATTAATTTTTATAAAAAGGTAAATGATTTATTTGAGAAAAAGTTTGAAGAATTAATTAAATTAAATAATTTAGCTAATAATAAATATGCGGTTAGTATTTTAATAATTTTAATCTTAAATTATTAAAAAATAATTTTTTAAAGAAGTTTGTTGGAATTGAAAATAAATGGAGTGAAATTGAAAGTGATTTTATTAAATGCAAAAATAATTTTATAACAATACAAAAATATATTGGTAATAAATTATAAATTAATAAAAAATTTCAATAATATAAAAAATTTGGGAATTGAATAAATACCGTATTTATTATAATCAAATGTCTATTCTAATTGAGCTGCCCTTTGTAAATATAAATCAGTTATCTTTTATTTGCTTTAGTTCAATATTATCCTGATATTTTCGATGAAGTCTGATCCAGAAAGGCGATTAAGGGCAATATCAGAAATTTGGAAGGATTAAGAAGATATCAAAAGATTTGGGGAAGATATCTAGGGATTTAGGGATTTGTATATCAATCTTAGGATCTATAGGAGTTTGGAGAAATTAGAGGTAGTATTTATGGATTTAGGTAATATTATGATTGTTGTTTGGACAGTAAAAAATAAACTAATGAATTTTTGCGTTTAATTTGTTGTAAATAATTTAAGGTGATGATATAGTTTATGTTTATGCAAACAATTCATTTAACAAACCACAAAATTGTCTAAATTATTCTTTATATTATTATGAAATTAAATATAAATTTGAAGACAAGTTTCATAATAGTGAAAAGACGGTGCTTATTGGTCTAGAAAATTCTGATTTAGAAGAACATATTTTCTACAGTCCAATTTCTTGTGGAATTTATTACATAAGAAAAGAAGAAGCAGCAACAAAAGAAAAATTTATGTTTTCAAGAATTCCTTTCAATTACAATGATGTTTTTGGTTGCGGATTAGTTTATCCGCCAACTTATAAATTAAATGAAGAATTTCCTTATGTTTTCTTTACTAAAAATGGAGAAATGTTTGGTAAATATTAAAAAAATAATTTTTTACAAAAATTATTTTTTAAGGTAAAGGTTTTTTATTAAAAGACAATTTCGACTCATTTAAACCATTTGTCAAAATGGCATGTTATTCTATTGAGGCAAATTTTGGAAATAATTCGAAAATCTCATTTAAATATGACATTTCAAAACATAAAATTCTAAAAGAATTTTATTGAAATTTATTTATTTAGGTTAATTTCGTTTAGGTTTTTATTTTTCTTAATCTAAATTATTAATTTTTTTAAGTTTTTATTAAATTTCTAAATGAAAACTCTATTTGTGATACATCAAAAAGGGTGTGCGGCCATAACGGCGCAAACTCATAACTAGCTGAAAAATTTCTGGCCCTTATCAATTTTGAAACCAATTTCTTTAGCTCGATGAGAGGAATTGTTTAATACTAAATTTGGTAAGATTCGGAAATTTTGAAGCAGGTTATGGCTTTGCGCAGTTATGGCAGCGTGCCCTTTTGAGCTGTACCCCCTTATGTGACCATACTTTTTTGTTCGCAAAATAGTCTTTTTTAAATTTTGTTTATTTTTTCAAAAAATTTTATAATTATTACTTAATTTTGTTTAATTTAAAAGAAATTATTATAATAAAATAAGCGATTTAATTTTGTATATTTTGTATTAAAAGTACAATTAAAAAAGAATTAGTGTATTGGGATTCCCGACCTAAAAACCTTCAGGAATTCCCGATTTTTGTAGATCGGGTTACCCAGATCCCAGACTTATAATATCGAAAAGTACTTGTACCAAGCAAGCATTGTTTAAAAAAGAATAGCCGTCGGAATTTATTTCTATTTAATTAGAAAAGGTAAAAGTGAAAAAAGATTTATTAAAAGTGGAATTGGGAAAAAATTATTTTTTTAGTTTATTTAATAAAATGCCAAAATAAATTTTTAAATAAATTTGAAAAACTAGTAAAATCTTAGAGCTGTAATAAATCGAAATAATAAATCTAACAACAATTAAAGTCCCCTCCTTAAGAACAGGTACTATTATAAGCAAACTTGATAAAGTACGAAAATAATTTTATGAAAAAATTCTTAGTCAAAATAATTTCCAGATAAATCGAAAAAGTTATTTGAGGAGGTAAATTATTAAAAAATAAAAAAAATTATTTTTAACCAACCAAAATATTTTACCAGTAATTTGTTTTACACAGAAAGGAATTTTTTGTTTTTGAAAATAATTTTTAAAAATTAAAATAAATCATCTTCCTCAGCAGCAGCAATTCTTTCTTCATCTTCTTGACTTCTTTCAATTATATCCCCAACATCATCTTCTTCCCCTTCAGAAGTATCAGATTCTTCTCCTCCTTTTAATGATTGTTCATGTAACATAACATATTCTCTTGAACTAAATCCAAATTTTAAAACATCTTTTTCTTTTAATTGGTAATAACGTTGAGCTTCTATTCTTTCACCATTCTTTTAAAAAAAATAAAATTATTAAGAAGGAAAAATTGGAGCAAATCAATTAAAATTTGTAACAAAAAAATCACGAGACTTTTTCATAAAACAAAATCACAAAATTTTCCAAAGTGTACAAGGAAACGCGTTGATAAAAAATAAATTCCCTATCTTTTGGGAATTGGGTTGTACCAGTTTCTACCCGAACATGTACTGGTTTTAACCCCAAAAAATCAAATAATCCATTAAAAAATCTAGTTACCGTAAATGTTCCAATAGAAGCCCTAGGCGTCTATTTTTCAATGGGTTCCCCATTGGGTGGGCTTCTAATGGGGCATGGGCGTTTATTCTTCAATACCCCTCATTGAGTGGGCTTATAGGTAATAGGGCATGGGCTTCTTTTGGAGCCGGGCTTCTATTGGAACATTTACGGTATTCAAAAATTAAGACTTTAAATTAAAAAAATTATTACCAAAAATGTTCCATTTCCTGAGCCCAAATCAATTATGTAAGGACGAGTTCTCTTTAAAAAATAAAATTTATTTTTTAAAAAATATTTCCAAAACAAAACTCTTCCTTTAGACCCATCAGCCCTTTCAAAAGGCATTGAACGATATTGAAGAGCTGCATGTTGTTTTGAACAACTTGGATGATCAATAGGGAAATCGGCAACTTTGTGATCACGTCCAATTAAATAAGCTGATTGGCGATGGACATAAATTACTGGCAATGATTCTTCTCCCTGGAAAAATAAACGGATAATTTGAAAATTTAAAGGTTTGTGAGTGGGAAAATTAAAAATGGATTAGAAAATATTTTTAGAACTTAAAAACATAAATTTAGAAAATAGAAATTTATTAAATGTTCCTCCCGAGAAAAGTAATTGACATGTTAGTTAACATTCCAAAAGCACTCCTTACAATTAGACCCATTCAATGTAAGTTTGGATATTGTAGATCAGGTATGGGCCTGGATGAGAAATAGTTGGAGTTCGTGCGAAAAAATCCCGGGTTTCAAGTATTGAGTAATCCAAACCCATTCGTGTTTCCGATAACTATGGGACTCCAAAATATAAAACAAAAAAATAAAAGAAAAACAGAAAAATAAAAAAAATTAACAAACTTTAAACGGATAAATTCTCCAACGCAATTTTGGAATTTTAGCTTCTGGAGGTTCGTTATACTAAAAGGAATAAATTTAATCAAAAATTTTTTTAATAATTTAAAACAAAAAATCTACCTTAACAACAACACCTTTAAATGTATTTGTGTCCTGTGCAAGTTTTCCAGAAGGCTCAAATGAAGGTTTTTCTCTTTCCTCTTCCTTCTTTTTTGAATTATTAAATGAAGGTTGTTCTTCTTCTTCTTCATTTTTTATTTCTTTTTTCAAAGCTCCACTAGGTTCCCATGAAGGTTTATCCCATCCACCAGGCGGCGGGTCCATTCGAACAAATTTTCGATTAGAATGAGAACGATGTTTTGAATGGTGTTCATAATGATCTTCATCTCTTCTTGAATCTCTATCGCTTCGTCTCTAAAAATAATTTTACAAAGAAAGGTTGCGAGGTGTCCGACCTAAAAACGGTCGAGACCGGGCTCATTCGATAGAGAATGTGCCCTTCTACCAAGGATTTTGTACCGTTTTTTGATCTGGCCAAGATATGGCCCTCTAAAAAGCCTGAAAATCTTAAAGAAAATACGGGAAACAAAAATTTCGTTTAATTTTTCGGATTATTTTCCCACCCAAAACCCCCAAACATTCTATGAAACAAAAAAATCCTTTCTAGAATAATTTTACAAAAATTTAACAAACCTTCGATGTTTTAGGACTTCTTTCTCTTGATCGACTTCTTTCTCTGCTATATCTTTCCCTTGAACGGCTCCGTTTTCTTCTGCTATGAGATGAAGAATGTGGACTTCTACCCATTGAATAAAATAAATAAAAGAAGCAAATACTCTAAACTAAAAAGAATGAAATTTTAAAAAATTTAAAAGATATTATAAAAAATTTTAATTTTAAAATAAACAAAAAATACACAATAAAATTTATTTAATCAATTTTCTTTTTAAAATAATAAAAAAAAATTGTGTAGAGAAAATTACAGGTGAAGAATTTAAGGAAAGATTAAAATATATTTGTAGTATTCACACAGTCGGAATTAAAAGTAAATATACAATTCATTCTATTTAAAAAAATATTTTCCGTTAAAAATCAGAAAAATAAATTTTTTTAATAATTCTACAGAAAATCATTTCTAAAAAATTCCAACATTATCAACTAAAATCAGTTCAGAAATAATGAATGAATTATGAAAAGTAAAATTAAAAAAAAATATATTTTAAAGACTAAACGTCTCCTTTATTTTTAAATTTATTTATATTTAACCAAGAATCTTTTCAAAAATGTTGCCAATCATAGGCAATATTTCGATGATTCAACTCATATTGATTTATAACTTCTTCGGCAATTTCTTGATGTAACCATTGCCTTTGAATTTTCCAATAAAGTTCTTTGTTTAAACGCATAGGATTTCCACGTCTAAATAAAAATTGAAAAAAATTTTCATTTTCAAAAAAACCTAAATCCTGGGTCAGTCTCTCCAAACTCATCAACATAAGGCGCATTTTTAAAGCAACCTCTAATAGATTCACCAGCAATATAAAGAAAGAAAATTTGACATTCACGAATTCTATTGATTAAAAAAAGTAAAGGGAATTCGTTAAAATCTAAGGAAACCTCAAAAATATTCCCGTAGAACCATGGCAATGACTTAAATGATAAGCACAGGCTCCCATCTTTTTACCAACAACCTTTATTTTTAAAGATTAAAAAATTAAAAAAATTTCAAGAAAAACCTCAGTTTCACAACAATAACTATGAGAGCCTGAAAAATAAGATTTAATTAAAATTATAAATTTAATTTTTACATAAAATTGTTCCACAACATAAACACAATGTTGGAACCATTGTTGTTAATTCACCGATTATTGGACACCTAAAAAAATAAAATGCAACAAAATCTATGAAACAAAAATAAAAAATTTTAAAAGATAAAAAATACTTCAAAGCACTATTTTTTAAAATTAATATCTAATTCTATTCTCTTTAGGTTCTGTATTCTCACCTAAAAAAATTTCGGAACATTGTAGCATTACATATAAATCTTAATTAATAAGGTCGTCGGATAATTGAAAATCTTCTGATATCCGGATCCTATATTCGAACCGAAAATTACCGGATATCCGGTCTTTTTTTCGGAGCAGGATCCGACAACCTTATTAAGGAACTGTTTAATACCAACGAAAACCAAATCTAATTCAATTTCAATAAAAATAATACCTAAACCGAACACTCATATTCACCAATTCTCCAAAATCTTCAGGTAAATCAATTAATTTATTAACTTTAATAGGCAATGAACGAGGAATTTCATTATTAACAGATTCTGTTGGAAGTGTTTGACATTGTGACCACCTAAAAATTAATAAAAATTAATTTAAAAATTCACAAACATTCGAAAGAGTTGTTCAACTTCAACACCTCCAAGTATTTCCAAAATTGTAGAAGGGAGGCCAAGATAACGACATAAAGGTACAAAACCATCCAATGAAGGATCTAATTTAAAAAAAATAAATTTATAAAAATATTTTTTAAAAACCTTTCAAAGATTCAGGTGGTGGAACAAGTGTGATACAATTATATAAAATGGCTAAAGGACGCAAGAATGTAATTGTTGCCAAATGGAGTCGCTGAAACAAAAAATAAAAATATTTAAAAAAATCCCCAACACCTTTTATTTATAAAAATTATGAGTAAAATTCCTCAATATTTTATAAAATGTTTCATTTATTTTCTGACCCAAAAATATTTCTAAAAATTATTCCTCCATAATTAAACCAGGTTCCTATGGGTACTAAAAACATTTTCAAATTACTGCAACTTACATAATATAACTCAATTCCACTTTTTGGCTTATAGCACCACCGTCGTTGAGGGAAAAGTTCTTTCAAACGTGACAAAAATTCTTCAACAAAAGGAGAAGCTACAGAATCCATCTCCTCTACATCCTCTTTTATTTCAGATTTAATTAAATTTCCAAGCTCAGTATTTTCCAAAGATACAGGAAATTCGGAAGATTCAAATGATTCAATTACTTGGAATAAGTAGGCTACTAATGTTAAACGCATTACATACCTGAAAGTGTGAAAATAAAAATTTTTTTATTTAGAAAAAAAGAAACAAACAATTCATCCACACTTCCATCAGCCACTTTATATATTAATACATTTCCTGAATTTGTTAATTTTCCATCAACCCAACACCAACCAATGCAAATAACTAATTCAACCTTTAAAAATAGAATTATTGTTATTAAACTAATATTTAAAAAAATTTTTGTCTGAAATCAACTTGTCTCTATTATGCACACAAGCATACGCTGTACACTTTCTTACACTCACAATGTCTAACAGGAATCCAAAAAAACGAAATATATATGAAGAAATCAGAATTGCATTTCTCAAGTTTTAATTATTTTTGCAATCTTGTAAGGAAAAGAGTACAATGTAGCATAGCAGAGATAAGATGGTTTGAGAAAAAAGTCGGGTCGGGTTTTCAAAAATTCCTAGGGTCGGATTTGGGGTAAAAAAGTCCGGGTTTGAGGTAACCCGTCCCATCCCTGTAGCATAGGCGTATTAAAGAGACTATAAAACCCAAAGCACCTAGTTTTGATTATTTTTAGTTATTAGAACAAAAAACAAACCGCCAAACTAAACATATCAATATTCATAATTTTCACATCACTATGTAGAAGTTGATCAAGATGAGTAAGTGGTTTAGAAGGTGAAGACAACTTTTGAATTTTACTGCTTGTACTTGGAATATCATCAACAAAAGGTTCAACAACTTCGCCTTCTCCAGTATTGCTGTTTGGAGCCAACAAAGGAGTCAAAAGTTGAGTGACAAGTGCATGAATTCCATAAGGTTGGCAATTAAACGGAATGAGATTAGAAACTCTTACAAAGTTGTTTAGACAATCACGCTTAAAAATAATGAGATTAAACAACTAGGATAAATTCCAAGTTTTTTTGTAAAAACCTGTCGTGTATTAAATGCACCAAAAAGAGGTTTATTTTCTGTTTCCAATTCAGAAGATACCGAACGCAATAGAAACGCACAGGCTTTGAGTATATTTACAACTTCAAATATGCGAATAAATGTTTTGACAACACGATTATTTGGATTGATTTGTGGCAATACACCATATTCTGTTAATTGAATCTTTAAAAAATAAAAATATAATTTACAAAAATTTCTCAAAAATTTTTTTATAAACCTTGAACATTGCTTTAGTTAATGGTTTTAAAGTATTCCAATGTGGAATTGAAGGAGGAACGCTTTAAAAAATAAATTTTAGTTAAAATAATAATTTTTTCTATACTTTTCTTGTGTTATTTCCTTTGGTTGAATCTTTTTAGCACCAAATAAATTTTTTCCACCAAAAACATGTTGCATCATAATATGCATAAGAGCAGCTCCACGTCCATCTAATTGTTCTGCAGTTTGTATTTGACCTGTTATAGCATCAGAAATTGAAACTAAAAATGTAAAAAAAATAGGGATAAGATTTCCTAGTACTTTTCTGTTATCTTTTCAGGCAAAATTTGTGTCCAATCTCTCCTCGTTTTCCATTGAAAAAATCCGGATACAGCTCAAGTAAGCGCGCAGCCATAACGGCCAGAGTCATAACATGCTTCAAGATACCTTTCATCAACGATTCCTCTCATCAAGTTATAGAAATTGGTACCAAAAGTAATATCCAGCAAGTTATGGCTTTGCGCCGTTGTGGCCGCTCGCCTGCGTGTCCCAAAAATCCGTAAATAATGTCCGAAAAACTTTAAACAGATAACAGAAAAGTAAAGATCTTCCTCTATTTTTCTTTTAAAAATTAAAAAATACATAGTGGAGAAGTGCTTCGAGATGCTGAAGAAGCAGTTCGAGATATTTGAGTCTCAATTGTTGGCGTTGAATCAACAAAAGAAGATGGGAGACTGGCAACGCTTGATTGAGAAGCACTAGCATCTCCAATATTAAGACCAACTAAATGACCAATCCCTTCTGCCGCTGTTTGAGTAGAAGAACTGCCACTTTTTGCCAATTCTGCCAAAGAACGTTCAGAATGTGATCTAAAAATCAAAATTTGAATTTTTTTTTATTTTTTCTAAAACCTCTTTCGACTGTGCCCCTTAACTTGCACAGGAGCCGATTGAGTAAATAAAGCAGCTTTCAAATCATTAAGCCAAGTTTCAAACGTTCCACTTTCAAATGGGCGATCAGTTGAAAATCCTGTAACATCCTTCAAAGAATGATAGGATGGATAAACTGGCATAACACCTAAAAATATTTAAAAAATAAAAATTTAAATTAAAAAAAAATAAGAACAATTGGAAAGTCGTTTGCACAAAGGGCAGAGGAATTCACCCATTTCAGTGTCCAACATTTGTGAATTCAAAACATTCATTCTACGGAGATTTTCACGGACATAAGCAGCTTTAATAAATCTAGAAGAATATAGCAATACTAGTTGAATTGGTCCTATTTGAAATTAGAAGTCCCTTAGCTAAAGTTGTTGTTTGACAGGAAAAATAAGAGAAAGTGCCATCTTAGGTCCAAGAAATTAATTGTATTAAATAGGTTCTTATTTTAAATCTTTAAGTGCCAAAATACATTAAAAATCAGAAAAACGACAAAAAAGGATCAGTCGGAAGACAGGAATGTAGGTTTACATAGACTAAATTTAATTATTCAAACTTACGTATTATAGCAAGAAAAATGCATAAGATGGGAACAAGTAGAAATATGTAATTCTTCTGGAAGATTAACAGAAGAAAAGATATCTATTTGATCACTCATTAATCGAGACAACGAACTATTTGAATTTCTTGTACATTTTTGAGAAAAAAGTCGGGAACTAAAATAATAATTTTAAATAAATTTAAAATTAAAAAACATACTTTTGAACAAATGCAGAACAAACAACTGGATTTCCATCAAAAGAGATTGACTCTTTCTCTTGACAAAGAACGCACATAATGGTAGGTTCTGGTCGTAATTGAACATCTGATTTTTTGTCTCCACAACAAACAGGAAATCCAGAATCGGGTAAGAGAGTTCTAAATAAAATTTATGATTAAATAATCTGGAGTCAGATTTAAAAAAAAACTGGAAAGAAAACACCACTATTATATTTTCCTAACCCCTTTTTACAGGAGCTAGTCGGCGTTGGGCCCCAAGAGTGGTAACCCACCCTTGGGGCGCGCCGATCCACCTATTAAAAACGAAGGCCTTCTTTTTAACTTTTATTCAACAAATATATTTAATAAATAAAAGGCGAAAGGACAGGCCAACTTTTGATCGGGCCTAAAACTTATATGAATTAATTTGGCCTGTTTTCTTTCGCCTTTTATGAGGCGCTAAAAATAGGCGTTTCAATATTAACTTAACCATGACAACCACAATAAAAAAGGATCGAAAACACAAATAGAAAACCCCCAAAAAAACATTTTCTAAAACCTACGCTTTTTCACCATCATCCATATCAAAGGTGCTTGATGACTGTGAATCTTGTTCTTGTTCAGAATCAATAAGTTTAATGTTTTGTGTTTTAAATGAATTTTGAAGTTGACGCATCTTCAAATTAAAATGTTTAAACTTAAAAAATTGAAAAAAACCCTCTCCAAAGCAAGCTGACGTGTTTTTGCTGCCATCGCAGCTTTTTGTGAGGGTCCAGAAGAGCTTTCTATTTTCTTCTCGAGTTTCTTATCATCTTGTTTTCGAACACAGAGAGATTTATAATTCTAAAAAAGAAAAACCTTAAAATAAAATAAATTTAATTAAACCGTCATAAGCCACCAAAGAAAATCGGAATGAGTTTCCAATTCAGATTTATTCATTAAACGTTCAAGTTTTTCAAATATTTCTTCTTTTGTAGCCATTTTAATAAAATTAAATTTTGTTCCCTGAGAATTACAACGTTTTTGTTCATTCAAAGCCATTCCCAACAAAAATATGGCACCTTAAAGTTCATTAAAAATTCAAAAAACAATTCAAAACAAACGATAAAAGAGTTGATCGCTAACAAATCTTGATCGCCTTGTAGTTCTTTCAATTATTGTGTCTATTAATTTAATAAAAACATAGGATTCCATAATCTATAAAATTTAAAAAAAAATAAAAATTAAATTAAATAACAAACTCTGAGAATAGGCGCAAAAAAGCGTGAAAAAGGTGGTGGCAGAGGAGGCGGGCAAGCTTTTAATTCACGACTGAGTCCAGCTCTATCTTTGTTTTGTTGTTGTTCTGCCATAGAAGCCAATTGTTTATTGTCTAAAAATAAAATGAATTATTTAAAAAATTTATTAATTTATCACAATGCCAAAAGAACGGATTATACTCTGAACGAAGAGATTCCTTTTATAAATAATAAAAATTTAAAAAAACAAGCTCTAAAAACCTTCAAATAAAACTGCCCACTCGACACATTATTTGCTCTCTTAAAATTTCCAACATTGCGAACAGCATTTTCTAAAGAAAGCCTTTGAATGGCTGGATCATTAGGAATACACTTTAAAAATAAATTTAAATAATAATAAAAAACAAAAAAAAACCTTTTCAATATAACTAAAAGGCTTTGGACCCGTAGCAAGTATATGAATAATTTCTCTCTCAAGTGTTCCCTGTGGAGATGCTCCCTCACTCAAACCAATATAATAACGTTCTCCAAACAACATAATTCTTAAAAATTAATTAAAAGTTAAAAAATCTTTCAAAAAATCTTACAATAAATGTAACATCTCCTCAGCAATATTAGAAAAAATTTTGCTCGACTCATCTCTACTGCTTCCATCAGATGCATAATTTTGATTCATTGACTCCTCAAAGTCAGGTTGTGCCCATTTTGCTAACCCAAAACGATCAAGCATACGAATCATAAATATGTTTGGTTCCATTAAAGCACCAACAGCCTTTCAAATAACATGTATTTTAGCAAATAAATTCCAAAAACCTGTAACAATTGAACATCTCTATCAAACATTTCTGTACGGCAAAGATTTGAAGTATAATTATGCATCTAAAAGAGATACAAAAAAATTTTTTAAAAATTAAGATAACCTGATTAACAAGAGAAAACCCGTTCCTCCTCCAAATTTGTGCTGAACTAACTTGAGCATTTAAAACAAGAGATCTAAAAAGAAAAGATTAATAATTTGTCAAATAAAAGAAAAATGTAAAAATCAAAAAAATGAGTATACCTCAATGGCATTTCCATCAATATGCCTCTTGTTCCCTTCAAATTAATGTATTTAACAGAAATTTCAGGAAAGTCCTCATCAATATCACAAAACGCAAAAGTATTTTTTTTGATGTCGCAATCGTAATATTTTAAAATTTCATCTGGAGCACACAAAAGTCCGCCAATAAAACGCCAAAGTGGTTGATGAATGGATATGGGACAATTTGCAACTTGGTAATTGTAACAATCAGCAGAATGTCCATAAACTTGAAATTATTTTAAAATTTAATAAAAAAAGTATCCAAAATTGAAGTGCAAAAATTGGAGTGATAATCGGAAAAATTAAATATAAAACTAAACAAAAAAAATTTTTTTTCTCAAACCTTTAACTTCAACACGTTCTTTAAAATCAGAAGATTGAAATGTACGACAACTTTGATTCATTGCCAAATGAAAAAGTTGAGTATTTACAGTTGCATCTGTTCTAGCCCATGAAAGTAAAAGTGAAAGAGGCTCTTGAATTCGAAGAAAAATGTTAAATGCTGTTTCCCATTCACTTTCCTAATTATAAAAATTAATTTAAAACATAAAATTAAAATAACAAAACCATTAATTGATGTTCTGATACTTGTCTTTTTATTTCATCCATATTCTTAAAAAAATTATTTTAAATTAAAAAATACCTAAAAAAACCTGCATATAAGCCAAAAACTTTAAAAATGCATGTGAACCGTTAACAATATTTTTTCTTAATTCAAAAGTCCATTCATTTGGTTTTGGAACAACAGTCAACAAATAACTGTAAAATATTTAATTTTTAAGTAAAATTTAAAACGAAAGTTTTTTTAATTCAAAACTCGTCGCCTTTATCTAATTTTCAACTTTATTTAAATTACAAAAAAACACTAACCTAACATCATTGACCATATAAAGTGCCCTTCGTAAAACTGCAGGATAAGAATCTGTCGCAAAATCCATTCGTGGAATAGAATTGTCTGCTGAAACAAAAAATCATTTTCTAAATTTAGTTTTTAAAATTAAACCTTTTAAATATTTACTGCAAAAAATTCTCAATCCATTCATACAAACATAAATAGCATTTGCATCAGCAATTAAACGCTCTTTAAAAATTTTTTTAAATTAAATTGAAACAAAACAAACTGGCAATTGTTGGAACTGTAAAAATCTTTAAAAAAAATAATTTTAAATAATTAACAGAAATTTAGAAATTAACCTGTACAGACATTGAAGTAATAGAAACAGAATGTTCATGATCGTCATTAATGAAATCTTCAAAGACTACGTTATAGTTCTGAAATTTTGTTTTTTTTAATTAAATTTTAGAAAAACTCTTAAAAATAAGACTTGTAAAAAAATAATTTTTTAGAAGTCCGCAAACTTTATCCGCAAAAATCTCAAAAAAATTATTTAACACCCTAGCAGAATTAAATTTCCAGAAAATTTTCAAAATAAAACGAAACCTCCAAAAATAAACGTCCAAAAATATATTTATGTTCAATATTCATCAAAACTGTGGCCATTATTAATTGATGAAAAGCTGTACGTGCTGCCTTCCAAAGACGTCTATCAAAAAGTAAAAATATTGTAGAATATAGAGAATGGCCTTCATGTTCTTCAGACAAACATTCTTGTAATCCAAAACGATTCTTTACTTTTTTGGCCAATTTTGTATTGATGGGAGAAGTCAAAACAAAATTGCATTCAGAAGAGAGACAAAGCAATACTTCGCTAATTATTTGAGCGAGAATGGCTAAATTTAGAAAAATAATTAAAAAAAATGAGAGGAAAGAATAAAAAAATGCTCATAATTGAAATAAAAATACAAAAAATTTTAAACATAAAAAATTCGTTGCGGACATATTTTTGCGGACAAAAAGAAAAATAATAATAAAATAAAAAACTTACAACAATCCTGTGCTTGTTGACTTAACCAATTAATCAAACGAATCGCTAGCAGCTGAAGTCCTGATAGTGAAGAACGAAATACTTTTACTAATAGAGGGCCAGTTTTTTGTGTACGAAGATTTGCCTCTTTTCTTGTACGGTCCTAAATTTAAAAAAATTGCAAAAAATTAAAAGCTTCGAAAAACCTCAATTATCTGTTTAACTTCACTACATCTTTGACGAACACCTGTTTGTACAATAGAACGACCGTCTCTATCAACAATTGAAGCTATCATCATTGCTTTGTCATGGGCAACAAAAATGGCCAGTTTTAATGCACGGATGACCTAAAATTGAAATAAAATCCTCAAAAATTTTTCCAAAATTTCTACCCCCTCATAAGTATGTGTCTCATCATTAAAAAGAATTGTATGGCTAATTTCATCCTCTAAACGAATCCAATCAACATCCACAGTAGAAGGCAATTCTTCTGTCCGATCCCAACACAATACACTGACAGCAAATTTAATTGTAATTTGTGAAAGATGATGGAAACGATTGACCAAATTTGAAGGTAAACCATTATAACTTAAAAAGATTTTCTTTAATTTACAAAATCACTCAAAAAATACTCAATATTTTCAGTCTTTCCTTCTTCCATTTCTTCCTCTTCTTTAATTTTTGGAATATGAAGTTTACAAAAATAGTCATTAGACCAAGCTTCTATATCTCCACAATCACAATATCCACTACCCATAGAAGTGTGCATCTAAATAGAGGAAAGATTAGTAAATCAAGAAAATATTAGTAAACGATCGGAAAATAAAAACGTATAAGCCAAAAAATTGCTTCCCGTAGATCATTCCTAGTGTAAATTCCTAGTATAATTATCAGAGATCGAGCTGGGCCTGGGTTTTTCTTGGACTGTACCCAGTCCAGGCCAACGCATTTTTTGACCTTCATGAGTGTTTCTTAGGCCTGGGCTTTTTCTGGACTACAGGCCCAGAATTCGGTCCAGGTCAATAAATCAAAAACCCAGGAACAGGTCCAGGGTTTTCAAAAATCTCGATCGCTAATAATTATCGTCCAAAACTAATTACCACAAAACGAATTCATAAGAAAAAAAAACCTTGTATTTGTGATTTATATGTGCAGAATTAACAAAACATTCATAGCACAAAACACAAGTTCCATCAGTTGCACATTCCCTTCAAAATTAATTTAAAAAATGCCCTCTCTTTTATAAAAAATTAAAAAAATACTTGCAACTATAATTAGGTTCTCCATTTCTAAACATTCTTCCACAAATTCCACCCTTCGATTTTACATCCTCAACATTCACAATTTCATTTAATTTTCTCAAAGAAATATTTCGATGGCCTTCCTCTTTGACTTCTTCCTGGGCAGGAGTTCCAACACAAAACATTTGTGCCAGTGGATGAATAAGTTCATTATCTAAATTTTTGAGGGTAAATTAACTGACATTCCTTCCTTTAAAAACCAATTTTAACTTCATCCAAAAAATTATTCCAAGGCTCTTTTATTAGAGCAGGATAAACATCTTGTGCTGTACTAACCCAATGACGATAAAGTAGTTTTTCTGCTTCAGGCCAGCGTTCTTCTTGTGTAGCTTTTAATAATTGATCTATCATTTTCTCTAAAAAAATAAAAATTGTTAGTTAGTCATAATCGTTAAAGAAAAGGTTTTAAAAATAAAACAAAACCACTTAAAAAATAAAAAAAACAATGAGAAAAAAATTAAATAACAAAAAGGTGACATTTTCAGAAAATTTACAAAATGACATCATTCCTTTTTTACATTTCAACATATAAAATAAGAGGAAAATATCGTTGTGTCAACTTCCCGGTAACTATGTCAAAATGGTAAAAACATAAAGTATACATTTTAATTCGGTCAATAACGTTAATATTTACAGTAAATACACAAAAATGTTACCGTAACCCTTTGCGAACTTGTATTATTCAAAAAATAAACATTTTATTAAAAATTAAAACAAAATATTGAGAAAATTAATTAAAATCAAAATTAAGTTTTGGAGAAATAAAACTGTGTAAAAATATTTAATTAATTGACTAGCTAAAAAATATATGAGAACAAGGCAGAAAAGTTGAGGAAAACAGGAATTTGGTTTAAAATTTTTTCTTTTTAAAATTATTTCTTCCCATTTTCTTCAACTTTTTTCATTGAATTATTTTTAAAAAATATAAAAATGAGGAAATTGAGCATTTAAATAATTAAAAAATAATATTTTATGCTAGGCTTCAGAAATAAAAAATATTACGTAAAAAGAGGAGAGACAATGTCTAACCGTCTCCTCAATTTAAACACTATTTTTCTATTTTCTGATATTTAATAAGCCAGCATTAAAATATTTTTTTAATTTGGCAGAAAAAAACTGGCAGAAAATTTTTCCTAAAATTCTTTTCAAAATTTATATGTTTTTTTCACAATGTTGTAACCAAAAGTAAATCGCTTTCATCTCCATCAATATTTGCTTCTCTTCTTTGTTGTCCACTATTATTATTAGTTGTTTGTCCAAATTGGGCTGGTGAAGGAGGGGAATGAAGACGGTGTTGGTGATGGTGATGATGTAATAATTCATCTTCTGTTGCCGATTTTTCGTAGTCTTCGAGTAATTCTAAATCTGCTGGTCTTAGTAGATCGTGCTAAAAATTAAAAAAATTATTGGACTAAAACTACCCCTGTTTCTAAATAATTTTTGGATTAATAAACAACCACAACTTTCCACAACTTTTGGATTTGAATATTCTCTGGGATAAGCGTCGGATGCGGGACTGGGATAGTTGGTGAGGTTAAGAGCACCTATTTAAAACTGGCTAAATGCAGGTATATATGGGAGAGTCATTAGGAGAAGACATGTATTGGGACAAAAGAAAGGTAGGATGTTGGGAGTGGGATAGGATCTTGGGAGTGGGGTAGGATACAGATTGGAACATGAAAAATTAGCAAGAGTGGGACAAAAGTGAGTAGGAGGAGTATGGGATATGTGGGAATGTGTAGGGATAAGATAGAGATTTGGATAAAGAAAAGCCGGGACCTTCGGGATAAGGCAGAGAAGGACCCTGATTATGCCAAAGGTCCCTGATTTTCTTTATCTAAATCCCTTCTTTAAGCCCTCCCTTTCCTTCATCCTTACTTGAGAATATTGGTTAATATCACTAATTTGATCAGGCCCAATTCCACCCATATGTTCAAGAAAATAAGCAGCAGTTTGATCAATCTGTCTTTCATCTAATTGATATGCTTCTGCCATCTCCCTTCTAGCTACTTCAACTAATCTAGGGTCTGTATAGGGCCCTAACTGTAAAGCTTCCCCAACAAGTCTGTCAGCTAATTCGTGATGGTCTGGGCCAGAATAATAATTTTGAGAGGAAGAATGATGATTGGGGGTGGGTCTATAGCCACCATAAAATTGTTGTTGTTGTTGGTTGTTGTTATAGTAAGGATGTTGGGGTAAATGTCTGCAAATAAATAAATTTTTAGTTAAAAATTAGAATATTTAATTTTAATATTTTTGGGAGAGGCGCGTCTAGAGAAGATCCATACAGGATTCTTCGAGTTGGGAAATTTCTAAAAATACTTTTAAATAAATTTGAAATACTGCACAGTATCAAGGTCGAAAAAAGGAAGAGAAAGATCCAGATGGCTAGCATTTAAGACTCGTTGGCGGGGATCTATTAAAAGAGAAGGCGAAAGCAGCATCCCGGTACCTCAGTCGGTATAGCACCTGTACGTGGTAAGCAAAAACGCCTAGCAATGACTGCCGGGAGGTCGCAGAATCGAAGCCTGCCCGGAATTAAACTTTTACCTCGCTCTTACTGTCGAAAAAGGTTCGGGTTTCGGGGCTAGTTAGTTAAATAATTTCAATTCACCCTAACCCCATCTCTGGTTTCATTAAAAAAATTTTCTTTTGAAATTTATTTTTAAACTCCACACCTTTGCATATGAACAGCATTTGAAGTAGATTGACGAGGATATAATTCAATTGGACGTACAACTGTTCTAGTTGTTGGAGAATAAGGTAGACGGACAGGGCCGGTTGGATCAGGCCTTTTTTGAGAATTTTTTAAGGATTTATTTTTGAAATTACCTATAAGTCTCTTCATAACCATCATCATCTAACAGCCAATCCTCATTTAATAACCCAGCCATTGCAAATGCCTGATTTCTTGCCAAAGCTAACGGGCGCCTTAATTGTGGTCCATGCTGCAAGGAAAGGTTTGACGGTCCTACTAGTCCTCTTCTATTTCTATTTTCTTGTAAATCTAATCTTGTTCGTCGTTCATATAAATCTTCCTCATCCGAATCTGTTGGCATACTTTAAAAATTAAAAAAACTTTAGCCTTTAAAACGGGTTAGCTCCTTAAAATACCATTTTTCCAACCTAAAGTAGAAACCTAAAATTAAAGTTAGGAACAGTTACTACTGGTTTATTGAAAAAAATCAAAAAGCTTAAAGAAGCAGTTTAAGCCTGGATTTTTGCCATACATATAATAAAACACCCCCACAAGTAGGGTTGGGGACCCGGTTCGGTTCGATAAATCGAATCGGGCATTGAATTTTGGCCCGAAAAAAGCTCGACCGGTCCGGTTCGATAAAAATGAAGTCCAAAAGAATGACTCGAACGTCGGCCAGGTTCGAAAAATCCAACCCTACCCACAGGCCTTCTTTGATAAGCAAAGTTTAGCCCTTTCTCTTAGGCACTCCTTTTTCTTAGGAATTTATTCACACCTTCTATTAACAAAAATAAATCGTTGTGCAGCTGTAGTAGGCCCATATTGTTGTCCTCCATAAGATTGTTGTTGATTTGAAGGGGGAGGAGGGGGAACAGGACCATCCGCACTTCCACGAAATCCATTATTTACTCCACCAAGAGAAGAATCATTAGAATCATTTAGAGGTCTTTGAGAATCTGTCCTTTCTCTACGAGCCCCATAAATTGCTGCTAAATTGGGTAGGCGACGGCGACGATTGTTATTATTGCCGCCAATACGTGAGATACCATTTGGAGCAGATGAGTCTTTATAAAGGGGAAGTTGTTGTTCTGATGAGAGTTCTGGGGGCATTGCAGGGCTAAATTTATAAAAAAAATTTTGAAATTATTTTAAAAAGAGAGAAAATTTAATTAAAGGACAATCATTAGAGGTAGTCCATGGTAAGAAGAAAATTAATAAAAAATTCGAAAAAGAACCTAAAATCGTAGAATTTATCATAAATGTCTCCAATAGTGTTATCTATCTCCTCCAAAAATTTCAGAATTTTTAGTTGAGAATTTCAAAAGTTCTGATCAGAAGAAACAAAAATCGGTAATTTTCAAAAAAAATAGTAGGCGTTTCCGATTATAATTTCAGAAATACAAAATCAGAAATTCTGAAATTTTTAAGGATGTTAGATAACACTATTGGGGATATCTCTGGAAAATTTTATGGTTATAGGATTAAATTTGAATTTTTAAAAATTCGGTGATTAACGTATGTTCTCCACTTTCTCCCTTAAAATCCTCTTCACACACCCCCACCTCCAAAAAATTTTTTCCCGTTAAATTTATTTTATTTATTCCCTCTTTCCCTACCGTCCAATTAAAGCAATAGGTATTTCATCTGGATATTGTTGATTATGTGCTGCTTTATGTGATGGAGGTAAATTAACAGATTTATTTGTAGGCATTCCCCTATGCAATAAATGGGGAGTTGGAACTCCGTGATGGTATTCTACTGACATTAAATCTGCTGCGGCGATTGAATGTGTTGGAGAAAGACCTTCTTCTTTAATAAAAAATATTTTGAAAAAAATTTTTGAAGTTTTAAATAAAATTAAAAGTCAAAAGGGAATTAAATTTCGGGGGCAGGGTCAGTTCGCAAAAAGAAAATTCACCAAATAAAATTTTTAAGAGTGATTTTTTGTTAAAAATAAATCTAGATATGATTAGATAAAAAAATAGGAACGTAAAAAACGTAGAAAAATATTCTGAAGGCAGCCTCTCTAATAGAAAGGACAATTTGGTAGATACCGAAAGTTTTCGGTGAATCGTCTCTTCGGTGAATTGTTCCCAAAAATGGCTTAGATTTACACTTAAAATGCAAAAATCTAAATAAAGTGTCTCTCTTTCCACACTTAAAACCAAAAAAAGTCCTTTTAGCTTTAAAAGTCTGTCCATCAAGCGCCAAAAAATTTAAGACGTCTCTAGTGACAGAAAATTGTAAGAAGAAAAAAGGAACAGAAAAATTTTGGGGACAGAGGAGAGGGAGGGAAAGAAGGAGTTTTTCGACACTTTAAAAAATTAAAGAAGATGGACTAAATAGAAAAAATAAAAAAAGAAAAGTGTTTATGTTGAGGAAAATTTGGTAGAAAATTGGAAAGGGAAATTGAAAAAAAATGTGACAAAATTAAGCTAAAGTGACAAAAACTCTTCCAAAAAAATTTTTTTAAGGGGTGAAATGATGTGTTTATTTGTGATAAATAAATAAATTTTTAATGGAGTTGTTTATGAAGAAAAAAATTCTTCTCCAAGGTATGATAATTAGAATCCCTCTCATAAAGAGGGATTCAACCCAAATTAAAAACCCAAATTAAAAAATTCTCAGTTCTTCGGTTCGATTGCGAATTAAACCATTATTTAGTGGAGCCTTCCATTATTTAGGAAAAGAAGCAAATATAAAATTTACAAAGGAGAGGAATCTAAAAATGATACGAAGGGAATCTGTTTCTTAAGTAATTAGTAGAGATCGGCCTGGGTCTGGACCAAGGCCTGGGTTTTTCCTGTACCCAGAGTCTAGGTCCAGGCATTTTTTGACGTTCCTGGGTTTTTTCTGGGCCTGGGTTTTTCCTAGACTACAAGGCCCAGGATCCAGTCCAGGTCAAGAAATCAAACTCCAGAGTCCAGGAACAGATCCAGGCTTTTCAAAATTTCCGATCTCTAGTAATTAGTAAATCCAAAAAATTTATTTAAAAATTTAAAATTTTTTTCTTCCATTTTCTAATGTCAAAAATAATAAATTAACAAAACAAAAATTATTTTTTGGTCAAAAAATCCAAAAATGGAAAGGCAAAAAGGAAAATTTTTAAAGAGAAAATAATTAAAAAATAAAGAAAATATATTTATGTTTTATGAGAAAAAAAAGAAAAATCCCAAAATTAGCTTTAAAAAAAGAAAAAAAATAAATTAATGTGTTAATTTAGCATAAAATGATTAATGAAAGGAAAAAATTTTTTTTAATTAATTTTTGGAATTTTAGAAAAAAAAATATTTTTTAACCAAAAAATAAAAAGGGAGCAGGCCAACTTACCGCAGAGGCTTCCTATTAGATAAAAAAATTCTTCGTTCAGAATTGTCAAATCTGGGACGCCTTGGTATGGTTCGATGCGCCTCGACGAGCTGAGTCGAACCACACCAGGTCGTCCCAAATTCAACAATTCTGAAAAAAAGTTATAGCTCTGCGGTAAGTTGGGGGTAATAAAAGGTAAAGGTTTAACACAAAAATTGTAATTTAATTCTTTTTTTATTTTTTTGGCATTTTCTCTCATTTAAATGTTAAGTAAATAAATAAAAATATTTACTTGAAATAAATATTTTTTTTGAAAAAATTTTTCTTAGAAGGAAATATAATATTTGTGTGAAAATGTTAAGAAAAAAATATATTTATTTAGTCAGACTTCCTCTTAGATAAAAAATTCTGCCGTTAAAATGAAAGTGATAGGGGTGACACTACTATAGTGAGAGGTCTGACTGTCAAAGGATGGATGGACTCTGACCCTTCGGGGTAGAAAAGTTAGGGATCGGAGTTAGACAGGATTGGGACTGAACGAGTCCGGTTTAATAGAAAAAAGGATTGTAGACCCGAGAGTTCCAAAATAATTATCTTCAAAAATTTTAAATTTACTGTCCCCCCCCTCCCAAAAATTAAATAAAAACCCACTTTTCAAAGGCATCAATTTTCGTTGTTCCCACCCTTCACCACCTATTATAACTGCCCCATCAGCTTCAGATTTATCTCCAATTGTTTTATCTGTTGTTGGGCTACCGACTGCATCTGCTGATGTTGGACCTCCCAAGGCGTGTACAATATTATTGAAGAGAGAATGAGTTCGCTAAAAGAGTATTTTATGAATTTAATGTTTTAAAAAATGGTTGGGCGCGTAGTCAAAAATATAGAGGCTGGTCGAGGTAGGGATTTTTTTAAAAAACGAGGCCGAGGATCACCGAGTCAGGAAAAGCCGATATCAAGGTAGAGGGGCAAATTTGGGCCGAGGTACTCGGCCTCGGCGAGGCCTCGACCAACTCTAGTCATAAACAGGATTATTGGTTCAGAAATGTTGAGGATTCTTCGGTTCGGTCCTACATATATACATATTTGTCAGAAATTTTCATCTCGAATATCGGTTCGCTTCTTCAGTTAGTCAGAAAATTTCAGTTCTTGGCTTCTTAGACTTGTGAAATTCCAAAAATTTTCGCAAGCAGCGCTAGGAATGAAACGAAAACTTTTCCGTGCCCAGACTTCTCAGCGCCCAAACTTTCCCCCTCAAAAGTATACCCTATGTTGAGGTTCTTCCGATTCAAGTACAAAACCAGGATCGAGAGTCCCACTAATCGCTCTTTTCAATTCTGGCCCAATTTCGTGTAAAGTTCTTAGGCCAGCTTGAAGTGCCATTGCGTGAGTATTTGGCGCAGCCATTCCTTTTGCTTCCAATTCTTTTCGTTTTTTAAATCGTCGAAAATAATCTTGAATTAAAAATGTTGCGTAAAACTTTCCAACAGTAACTTCATCGTCTTCTAAAAAATTTTTTTGGAAATTAAAAAAAAATATTTTTTTTTGTTTTCACTTCCAGCTGGAGGAACAACTTCATCAAGCAATTTAATTGGTGTACGCTTCCAAATTCGTCGAATAGCTGATCTTAGCTGTTCATTTGCTTCGTCTATATTTCCATCAGTGTAAATTTTTAAATTTGTGCGGACCAACTGAAATTAAAAAAAATTTTTTTAATTAATTTAAATTGTTCCCTAAATATTTTTTCGATAGTTTTAGAAATTCCCTAATTTTACTTGCGAAAATAATTTTTAAATAAAACTAACAGCAAAGAGCGTAGCATTAAAACAAACAGTTCCATCTAAATTAAAAAAATACTCGTTGAAAATTTAATTATTTAATTAGTCGAGTCTAATTTTTAGATACACCTTACAGACTGAAAAATAATAGTATGAGGGGTATTTTTGATTTGCTTTGAGGTTAATGATGGATGGAGATGTGAGTTGGGGGGAGGTATCGTTCAGGAAACTCACTCGTTTAATGGCGGATCAGAAGATATCGAACAATTTTCAGTACGGATATCGGATCTGAATATGCAGGGATTTCTCTGGATCCGCCAACCCCGCTAGTTCCTATCGAATTTTAAAAACCCTATCCTAAATTGAGAATCACCTAATTATTAAGAGTACCCAAAAACGAGGGCTCAACTATATTAAAAATTTTCTGAAAAAATTACCCACCACTATTTAAAGGCATATTCATAGAAACAAGCCTTTTACAGGCCAATCTGTGTGGACACAATTTACCAAACCCCAAAGGAGGCGAAATCTTTCTTAAAAGGGTAACAACATCCAAATGTTTAATCCTTCCTTTAGCATCAGGGTCATATTCAGACCACAAACGAACAAATTCTTCTAAATGATGAGGTCCAAGAATTGACCAATCACGAGTTAAATAATCAAAATTATCCATAATAACAGCAACAAAAAGGTTAATAATTAGGAAAGAACAAAGCATGAAGAATGAAATAAAGTAAGGGTAGGCGAAATTGACACCTTAAAAAATTTTATTCTTGGAATTTAAAAAAATTTATTTTTAATGCTGGGAATCAGGATAAGTTTATTGAAGGAAAGCATGGGATATGAAGAAGCTGGTGAGATATAGGAGAAGATTGGGATAATAAAGTCGAGAATAGACTATGGTGAATCGAAGAATCAAAACATTCGAGTATCTCCCTGTTAATCTTATCTCATCTAAAATTTTTCATAACTAGAGACGGATGGGCCGATATGAAATCTTGAAAAAAATCATGAATATCGAGCTCAGGATTTTTATTTTGTGTGATACTCCGAGTCCGGTCACTAAACCAAACACACTTTATATTATCTTATAGGAAGTAAAATGCCCCAATCTCAATTTTATCCACACATAATATTCCTCTTAATTATCTCTCAATCAGCATTTAACTCTACCGATGTTTTAGTTCAGCATATAAAAAATAAAAAAAACTTAAAACTGACCACATCCAGCATTTGGATCCTTTTTGTAATCATCACTAGCTGGATCACATTTTACATCCTTAAAAAATTAAAAAATAAATTGGTATACAAAAAGCCTGTTTTACTCACCTCTCTATCAGAACATGCCAACATAATTTCTTGCCAAGCTTCTCCTGTTGCTGATCTAATTTTAATTTATTTTTTGAAAATCTAAAAAATTTCTCTACCTAAAAAGAACAAGTACAGCAGCAGGAAATGTATGGAAATTATTATTTCGATGTATTTGTGTATCATCATCTAGCGCTACTTTACCAAATACTTGCATTCCAATTACTGCATAAATAAAGAATAAAAGGACAATCAAAAGTGCAACATAGGGTAATGCCTGGAAGTTTAATTTAAATTTTAAAAATTTAAAACAGTTTAAAAAATATTTTTCAAATAGGTCTCCTTCATCTTTAAGGATTCACTAATTTATAAAACTCCTAAAAGAGCGCGAGATTATTTTCTTTAGTGAATCAATCTCCTCCCGTATATTTAGACTAGAGCCCGGAATTTTGTGCTGCATGGTATTCCGTCCGGGCTCTATTTTAGATCATAGCAGGAAATGTGCCGTCCCGATTTCTCGAATCCGAGAATTTATTTTTTTGTAAACAAGTTCCCTAACTCAATAGAAATGAGGAGGAATATGTTCCAAGAGGAAAAAATGTTCCCAGTCTATACTTTTACCAGTGCTGGGTATGCCTTCAGGAACTAGCTCCGGAGCCGACTCAATCCGGAGCTAATCTCAATCCTCAATCCGGAGCCGGCTCCGGATTTTAAGATCCAGAAGCACGGAGCCAACAAATGCCCAATACCCAGCACTGACCTTTACCTTTGGCCAAGTAAATTATTAGCTCCCCTTGAGTGTTAATGAAATTATTGTTCCATAAAAACTTTTCAAATTTCAAAAAAATATTTACTATTTACCTGAAAAGACTTCATAAAAGTCCACAAAAGCGTTCTAATCCCCTCTCCTCTACTCAACAACTTAACAAGCCTCATTACTCGAAAGAGACGAAAAAAATTAATTGAAATTATATTTGTCCCCGTTCCACCAATTTTTCCATAAATAATATCAATAAAAGAGCCGAGGACAATAACAAAATCAAAAGAATTCCACCTATCACCAAAATAATTTTTTGGGTTTAAAGCGATAATTTTGAATAAAGCTTCGAAGGCAAAGACACCAGTAAATATTAAATTGAGAATATCGAGAATATGGTCCATTTGAGGGTCTAAAAATTGAGAAAAAAATTAATTTTATAATTTAAGAATTTCAAAAAAAAATTTAAAATTTTTTAGAAAACCAAAAAAATTTTCAAAAAAATTTAATGGAGCTGAAGGGGATCGAACCCTTGCCTTCTCGCATGCAAAGCGAGCACTCTACCACTGAGTTACAGCCCCTGACGTTGGTGATTATTTATTTCTCTTTAAAAGCTTGTTTTCTAACTCAAAAAAGTTGGATGGTTTTATTAATTTTATTTTGGAAGGAAATTAAAAACCTTTTCAATTTTTTATTCTAAATAAATTAACAAAATAAAAAATTTAAGTCGAGAGGGGCTGTAACTCAGTGGTAGAGTGCTCGCTTTGCATGCGAGAAGGCAAGGGTTCGATCCCCTTCAGCTCCATTAAATTTTTTTGAAATTTTTAAAAAATAAAATGAGATTTATTAATTTTTGTTTTTACATTAAAAAAATTTTCTGATTAGAAAATATTTTGGTATTATCACATTATCCCCCCCCCTTTACATTAGGAGGGGAGAATTAATCCCGCAACAAATATTTAAAGAATATGGCTATTTAATTCTTAAAGCTAGCTGGAGGTTGCGTGGTTAATGCATAACTATTGGAATATAAAATCCATCAATCATGTATTTACACAAATAATTACAAATTTTTTATTACTGCGCTAACATTAAAGGAGCATTTGAGCAATTTCTCACTAAACATTTAATGGAAAATAAAATTTAGTCAAATGTGAGGGGCTGTAACTCAGTGGTAGAGTGCTCGCTTTGCATGCGAGAAGGCAAGGGTTCGATCCCCTTCAGCTCCAGGAATTTTTTTTCGAAATTTTTTATTAAAACAAAAATTAAAGCACCTGGCGGGTAATGTTTTAAAGCCAAAGTAGTTGTGTTTAGCACTAAAGAAAATAAAAAAAAAATTTTTTTTATTTAATTAAAAATTTACTAATAATAATAAAAATCGCATATTCAAAAAATTGTGATGTTACAAACCACCAAACTCTATATTGGAAACGATTTCGAGGTATATAACGTCTATGTGGTTTTGCTTTGAGTGCAAATTCTGAGAAGAAAATTTCAAAAAATTAAAAAAAAATTTTTTCTTCTTTTCTACCTATACATTTTCTTTGATTTTTGTCCAATTCACAATTTTCGTATTCCCTTTCTCCTTCATTTTGGAATGTTACAATAACAAAACCGACGAAGATATTCATCATAAAGAAGGCTATGACTACAATGAAGGCCTAGAATTTTTGGAAAAAATTTTTAAAATTAAATTTTAATTCAATTGAATGGAAGGGATTGGCATTTTGGCCTCGTTAACGCTTGGGCGCGGATTAAAAATTTTATGAAAGATGATAGCATAAAATTCTGAAATTTAGCACTAATACATATACTCAAGAGTGTTAACTAACTTCTCTAAAAATTTTAGAATTTTTGGTTAATTATTTTAAAAGTTATGGTCAAAAAAGTAACAAAAATCGACACAAATATTAATAAATAAGGGGCATTTTTAATCAGAATTTTCGAAAATATTTAATCAGAAATTCTGATATCTTTAGAACAATTAAATAACACTATTGAGAATATCCCAACAAAATTTCACCACCAAATTTTAAAATTAAAAAATAATTTACAATAAAGAATATAGCCACGGGCTGTCGAGCATTATAAACAGGACCCCGATCTTCCTCATTAGAATTTATTGCAACATATAAAAGGTCTGGCCATCCTTCGAATGTTGAAACAACAAATAAAGAAATCATTGCATCCATTACATTATCCTAATATTAAATATTGGGAAAGTTTGTTAGAAAAAATGGAACAGTGGAAATTATATGGATGGCAGTTCTTAGTTAAAGCCTTTACAAATTACTAGAGACCGATCAAATGCCAAAATCGAGGCTTTGATCACAAATAAAACTTAATTGATAAATTATAAATTAGTGAATTTCTCCCATCCATGAACCTCCTCTCACCAGGGTTGCGTCGTAATTACGAATTACGATTACGAAAAAAAATTTCCGATTACAATGAAACTCTGCTCCTCACCCTGGAGGGAACTCATTTTAACTCAGACCCAGATATCTGAGATAATACCGTCATGATTCTAGAGATCTGGAATTTATTTTGGTTTTGGGGTTGAGAATAACTAGTCCCGAAATTGGAGAATTTATTTTTTGTCCCTCTTTCAGCCCGGAAGGAAATCTCGATCAAAAACCGTGGTCATCAAAACGGAGATTTTCCATTAATCATTATAGGGATGTCGGTTCTGGATCGACGAATCGAAGAACCGAGAATTTTTCGGATCGGTTCTTCGGTTCGGTTCCGGATATCCGAAGATTTCCAAAAACCGACAACCCTAGATCATCAAATTTCCTTCCAGTCTCTCTCCAAAAAACTCACAAAATGAAAATCAGCTCGTTGCCAAACCCTTTTCATGCTAACAGGCTTTGTTGGATCTCCATCCTCAAAAGTAATAAATTCCCCTCTACATTCCATTTCTGTCATTCTAGAAGGATCATTACAAGAAAAGAAAGTTCCTTTAAATAATTGAACACCGATAATTGCGAACATAAACTTTTGGGAAAATTAAAGAAATTAAAGAAGATTTTTCTCCAAAATTTACTTGAAGCATAAATGTAACCAACATAATATTCCCTATTGTTTTGACAGCAACAATAACACATTGAACAACATGTTTTAAACCTTTAGCTCGATTTATGGCACGTAGAGGACTGAAACGAGAAAATTTTTGGGGGATTAGGATTGATTAAAAAATTATAAAAAAATTTTTATGGAAATTTCAGGATTTCAAAAATTTTCAAAAAAAATTTTTAGAAAATTCCAAAAAAGTTTCATAAGAAAATTTTCAAACTTTTAAAGAAATTTTTTTGAAAATCACAACAAGGGTTGGACCCAACACCTAACTTTTCGACAAGAGGGTCGTAGTTCGTAATTTCACTGCATAAATTTTTTGGAAATTTCAGGATTTGAAAAATTACAAAAAAAATTTTCCCAAAAATTTTTTTGTAAAATTTCAAAATTTTTTTGACTCAAAAATTTCACAAAAAAAAGTTCCAAACTTTCAAAGGAATTTTTTAAAAATTACAACTAGGGTTAGACTCCGACCCCTAACTTTTCGATCACAAAGTGACAGGGTCCAACTCTTTCTCAACTACCTAAGAAATTAAAAAAAAATTTTTTTGGATAAATTTTTCCCTAAAAATATTTTCCTTACCGTAAAACCCTCAAAACACGCAAAATCTTAACAACAGAAATTGCATCAGATTTGAGAACAAAAGAAATTAAAGAAACAGCAACAACCAAAATATCAAGTAAATTAAAAGCATTTCTACAAAAAGAGCCTTTATGCAAAACTAAGCCATAAACAATAACTTTTAAAGTTATTTCCACAGTAAATATTGTTGTGAAGAAATAATCAAAATAATTTAATATTGTATTTCGATAGGATTGAGCCTACAATTTTTAAAATTAAAAAAAAATTTTTTTGGTAAGAGGTGGAGAAAAAAGGAAAGGAACAATCTATCACTTAACGTGGACATAAAATTATTTAATGAAGTTTCTTGTAAATTTTAAAATCTTCTAATTTCAAAATTAAAACAAAAAAGATGAATCGAAAAAGAATGGTCTGGATTATAGTAAAAATATAGAAAATGAGATCTTTCTTTTTCAGAAAACTCTGAAAAATTTTAAAGTAGCTTAGAATTCTGTTTGGATTTTTGCGTTATTTCTGGTTGATTTCTTTTATCCTTTGCATCTTTCCTTCCTCTTTTAAGTCAAAAAATTTTTTTCTAGAATTTTTAAAATTACAATTTTTAGTATGTCAGAAGTCTAAAGAGCCTAGAGGTCTTAGTTAGTCATTCCAAAAAATAAATTTAAAAATGCCTGCCTGTAAAGGATCCTCAGCGGCAAGCATAGCAGAAGACACCAAAATACAAATCAAAACAGAATTTGTAAAATAAGAATGATTAATAATTCTATTGCAAAATAATCGGAAAGGGTTTGTGTGTGAAAGAAGAAATAAGGAAGAAGCTTTTGGTATTGGCTTTTGTTTACTTTGTCCAGTTAAATGGGAGGCCTTTAAAATTTAAATTTAAATTAAAATCCTTGAACTTTAATTGTTAAAAAATAGTCAGAAAGCGTATAAGACTATGAAATAAAATATCCTTAATTATGAGGGAGTAACCAGAAGTCTGGGGGGAAAATGGAAAAATCTTGTTCTAGGATTGATAAAAAAATTATTTTTCGCCTAAGGCCCTTTTAAATTAAAAAAAATATATCTGCAAAAAATAAAAATCGGTAAAAGTAAGGCTAAAAGGTTTGGCGTTATAGCCATATTATAGCCCTCAGAACTCCGACCTCTAGATCCCTTACCCAATTATATTATCTAAATTTTTTGAATTTTTAAATATTTCAGAATTTGAAGTTAATAAATTATTAAACGCCTTCAAACTTTTCAGAAATTATTATCTAAAAAAATCATCTTTCTTACCCTTCTCGGTCTAGCCCCAACAACCACTTCATCATTAACTTCCTCCCCATCCCCACCAACTTCATCATCCCCATCCTCTCCATCCCCTTCCAAATCCAACCCATCCTCATCTGTTTCTCCATGTTCATACTCCCCTTCCTCGTATTCCCCCTCAACTTCCATTTCATCTTCTTCTCCCGGTTTTGCATTCATTACTTGATCCGCTTCTGCCAAATTATCTACAGCAATGGCCAAGAAAACATTTAACAAAATATAGTTTCCGCAAATAAATAGAACAATAAAATATATTGATACAAGCATTCCAAGCTTTAAAAAAATAAAAAAAAATTTATTTTTAAATTAATTCCCCTCTCTAATATTTTTTAAATTGACCCAATGCTTTAAAGCTTCTTATTTATATTTTTGTTCATATTGGCTTGAATTTTTTATATAATTATTTAAAGAGTCTAAGTAGTTTGTCTTTGGACACCCCTAGAGAAACAAGGCAATGTCAGTCGGACCTTCATATAAGATAACCCCAATATTACCCCAGATAACCCCACAATATCCACTGTTCAAGAAACACCCTCATTATAAAAGACTTCAGCCCAACAGTACAACTTAAAGGTCCTGCCTTGTCTTATAAAGACACAATCTCATCAAAATTTTAAATTAAAAATCAAAAAATTCACCGATCCAATCCCTCCATAACTCTCAATTCCATTATACATTACTGTATTCCAATCCTCTCCCGTTAAAATTTGAAAAACTGTAAGTAGTGATTGAGTAAAAGTGTCAAAGTTTGCTCGAGGTTTCTAAAGGGGAAATTTAATTTATTTAAAGTGGCCACTCTCTAATAGAGAGGCAGGAAATTTAAAAATCTTTTACCGGTCTCATAGGGTCATAATTAAAACGTCCACCAAATACTTGCATTCCCAGAAGAGCAAAAATAACAATAAAAAGGAATAAAAGCAAAAGTAGAGAAATTATAGAACGTAGAGAAGAAAGTAAGGAGGTGATTAATTGACTCAATGAAGCCCAATACCTATTAAAAAATTTAAGTTGGGAACTATTTTTGGACTTAATTTTATGACCAAAACACTAGCTAGAACTAAAGCTGTGGTCCTTTATTAAGAAAAAATCTATTTTCTTGAAAAGTTAAATCCTAATAGATCGTCCAAATAAAAAGAGTTTAGTTTCCAGTAGGCATTAATCCTGTGTAAGGTTGTCGGTTCTGGACCGAACCGAAGAACCGATGATTTTTCAGTTCGGTTTCGAATATCCGAAGAATTTCCATAAATCGACAACTCTAATCCTGCGGTCTCCTGCTTTATTTAAACAAAAAATCTTTTACTTTGTAACTTTAAATATTCTTAAAAGACGTGCCGAACGCAAAACAGAAATACCCAAAGGTTTCATAAATTCAAAATAAACCAAAACAAATTCTATAATTGAAGAGATTACAATAAAACAATCAAAACGGTTAAATTGGCTGTTCATATACTGCAAAAAATTGAAGAAAATTAAATGATTTAAAGTATTGCTTAAGATGATCTCCTTTTTACTACCAACCAAATCCTTCCTAATAAAAATAAAGGCTTTTTGAGACACTTCCTCTAAAAACCCCCTATAAAGGCTCATTCTCTCTCTCATAAATAAGACTCTCATTCATTCCCTATAAAGTTGCTGGCTCCAGGTCAGAAAAAGAGTCCATCTGAAAGACATGCCGAATGCACATAGATACCCAAAGGTTTTCGATTCAAATATCGGATCTAGTTATCCGGAAATTCCCAAAATTTGTCAACCCTATTCCCCTAGGTTTTTTGCTTGTAGAAAATTTTCTTTCTTTCAATTTAAAATACCCATAAGAATTAAAAAAATTTAAAACCCCCTCACTTGTAACAATCCAAGAGAATACATTTTTAACAACATTTCCATTGTAAACAAAATAACAAAAAATAAATTTGCACCAGTTTGAAAATGATCTAACCAGGGTTCTTGTCCATAATGTTCGGATGTTAAAACAAGAGTATTTAAAAATACTAAGACAATTACTAGCCAATAAAACTACGGAAAGGATATTTTTAGATAAAAGTTTAATTTGTACATTACCATTTGTGATTTAACCATTCTCCTACATCCTCGCCGACACCTTCTATTTAGCCTTTGAAGGAAACGCCATTGAACTATTAAGGCAGAAGACCGTTGTTGTTCTTAAATATATTTTTAAAAAATTATTAGGAAAAACGATATGTGAGCTTAGCTAGCACCGGAGAGGGACTATTCTGTGACCTCTTGGCAGTGCTAGGCATATTCATTAGGTGAATGTGGCACAGTTCAGCACTAGGTACACTCACCACATACAGGGGCTCTACTGACTAGGATTAACTAATCAGGATATGGATCTAAAAAAGTCTGGGAATATGGGGATTTCCTACAATCCTCCAACCCTACTACCGAATGATCTACCGGGTCGCTGTTTTAACCTCTTCTCTATTAAAGAGCCTAAACCTCCCCAGTAAGCGGTTTAAATGCTGGATCTCTATTTTTCCAAACAATATCATGAATAATTTTAATGACATCCATGGTGAGCGTTTATTAGAATAACAATTCAAAACTTCCTCACCTTCAACTCCCTGCTCTTCACCATCCAAAACCCCATCCCCATCCAAATCACCCCCAATTCCACCACCAACACCCCCAACCAAATGTTCATCACCCCCGTGTTCATCATCATCATTTAATTGTTCAATATCCTCTGCTTGAGTTATCCAATCCAAATAACCTTTCAAATCTTCCTCCAATTGTTGTTTTTCTCTAAATTTTTGGAATAATCCTCTAGCATTCGCTTTTTCCCTTTCTTTTGAAAATTCTCCAGAGAGAACACCCAAAACTAAGTTTAGAACGAAAAAGGAGCCGAGAATGACTAATGTTACAAAGTATATCCATGGCCATTCACGACCAACTGCATCGTTTACCTGCAAGAGAAACATTAAATTAATTCGAATCACATAATTTAATATAGTATGTACATCTCTCAATTTTTGCTACACCTCTATTTAGTCGATATCCTCTATTTACTAAAATACACTTCATTATAAGATACACTCTATTTAAGACACCTCATTACAAGACACCCAATATTGGATACCCTCTATATAAAGGACACATCATTATAAGATACATCCAATACTAGAAACACCTCTATTTAAGCGACACCTCTATATAAGATCGTTTTTACAATACCCTCAATTAAAAATACCCTCCTTATAAGGTCGATTTTTCCGACCCTAAGGGGGTACTTTATAATCAACAACCCTCTACTCACCCAATACATAACATCAGTCCATCCTTCCAAAGACACACATTGAAATACCGTTAACATAGCCAAACCAATATTATCAAAATTAGTTATTCCATTATTTGGACCCTTTAAAAAACAATTTTTTAATTAAAAAATTTATTCTTTCCAAACCAGCCATGTTGTATTAGGTGAACATATCCATTTATTATTTCTGGCGTGTATAGCTGAGGAAAATGAGGACGGTTCGCAATGATATGCACTTGGGGCTAGTCCACAAGTCTTTAGAAAAATTTTAAAAATAATTTTTTGTGTTTTACATTTGTATTTTCTCGTATTTTTGTGTTTTTATAATTTTTGTGTTTTGTATTTTCTTATATTTTCGAGTGTGTTTTTGTGTTGTATTTTGTGTTTTTTTTGTGTTTTTCTGAATTTTGTGTGTTTTGTATTTTCGTGTATCTGTGTTTTCTGTATTTTGTGTTTTTGCGTATTTTTCTGGGTACGGCCCACTTTGTCGCGCGGCCACATTGTCGCAGAGCCATAACTTCCTTCAAGTTTTCCGAATCTTTTCAAATTTAGTATTAAACGATTCCTCTCATCGAGCTAAAGAGATTGGTACTAAAATTGATAAGGGCCAGAAATTTTTTAGCAAGTTATGGCTCTGCGACAATGTGGCCGCGCGACAAAGTGGGCGTGTCCCTATTTTTCTGTGTTTTGTGTTTTTCAAATTTAAACTGACCGAAGGCTCTTTTTGTGCAAATTCTCCATTAGAAGTATCCACACTTTAATAAAAATTAATTTTTTTAAATAAATTTTCAAAATCCCCCCTAACCAAGTCGAATGTAACTTTCCACAAAACAATTCCAACCCAATAATTGCATAAATTAAAATAACAAATAATACAAGCATTGCAATATGTAATAAAGGTATCATTGCACGTAAGATAGCGTTGAGCACAACTTGTAAACTTGGAACGTTAGAAACTAATCTTAATGGTCGGAGAACACGAAAGGCACGAAGAGCTTTGACGTCAAATGCTTGGACGTTGATTCGAGAAAGTACTGTGCTGATTATTCTGTTTAAAAGGAAAATTCTGATGTTTAAGAGATTCTGATTTTTTAAAATTCTGATTTTTAGAATTCTGGACAAAAAATTTCTGATTTAAGTTCTGACTATTAGAAATTCTGAAGAAATTCTGATTTTAAAAAATTATGAATTTTAATAAATTCTGATTTTTTAGAAATTCTGATTTCCAAGAAATTCTGATTTTTAGGAAAATTCTGATTTCTAAAAAATTCTGATTTTTAAAAAAAATTTCTGATTTAATTTCTGACTATAAATTCTGCTTAGGTATTCAAAGAATTCTGATTTTTAAAAATTCTGATTTAATAATTCTGAAAAAAATTCTGGTTTTTAAAAAAAAATTCCCCACCCGATAACAACAATAATAAAGTCAAGAATATTCCAAGCATTTCTCAAATATGCTCCCGGATGAAGTAAAAATCCAAGTGCAATAACTTTAATTATACATTCAGCAGTAAAAACAACAATAAATAAATATTCCAAATTCTCCAATACTGTATTTTTTGTATCTGAATCTTGCATTGGATAAGGCTGGTAAACGGCAAGGGCTATGCAATTGGCACAAATCATCTTTTTTTAAAAAGAGGAAATTAATTTTTTTGGAAGGAAATCTCTTTATCTTATCCCAGTCAATTTGCTCTGATATCGCTCTCTCCTATATTCCACTTCTGTCTTATCCTACACACTCTTAGATACCTCAATCAGAATGTTCCTCATGTCCCTAACCTATCACACCTTTTTATTCGTCCAAATCTCCCATTTACCCCTGTCTAACAATGCTCTTGGGAACTGAGAAAAAACTTTTTAAAATTCCAACCATAAGTATTAGCCATTCAAAAGGTCTCCATTCAGTGATAGATATGCAAGCTCTCCTTAAAGGATTTTGCACTGTAAGACACAATAGAGAACGTTCATTGCGTTCAACAGGAGTTTGCCTTAAAGGCTTTCTAGATTGCATTCTCCGTCGAGATTCTGGTTGTGTGGTGGCTGCAACGGCCGCCTAAAATAGAATTTTTTTGGAGAATTTTTTCAAAGAAAATTTTAAATTTTCAACCCCCCCCCCTCCCAGTAATCACCTGTAATGTTTGTTGCCACAAATCTGCTCTAGCTGCTGATGGTTGTTGCCCCACAATCCCAACAGAAGCAATATTCCCCGCCCCACCAACCGGTTGATTACTTTCCAAATAAGCTTGATTAAAGCCGGGAGGAGGGGGACGTCCATTTGGACTATTATTAACCCCTTCCTCCATTTTTAAATATTGGAAGGAGGTAGGGAATTAATTGCTGCTAAACTGTGGTAAATTTAAAAAATAAATTATGAGGTTAATAATAATATTAAAAAATTATTTTAATAAAAATGAACGAATTTTTATTCACTTCCTTTTATAAAAGTCAGTAAAAAAATTTTTTTGGAAGAAAAAAGTTTAACTTCCTAAAACGCCAGCTTCTGATTTTTATAAATTATTTAGAGCATACCCAGAATAATTTTTTGAATAAAAATTGATAGTGTATGTATCTTTGGGGGAGGAGGGGGCTATTTTTAAATAAATAATTAATTACTTAAAACGGATGATCTCTTATCAATAAATGAAAAATAAAGAAGAATTAAGAAGTGGCATTAACGGGCAAGTTTAAAATCTGCGGAACTCCTCAGTAAATTAAAAATAAAAAATAATTTTGGGAATTTTGGGAATTTTAGGAATCATAAAAAAATATTTTGGAGGTATCACAAACAAAAATAATAAAAATAAAAAATAAAATATTACAATTGTTTTTGGCACTTTTTCTTAAAAAATACCCTTCCCTTTCCCCCCCCCCCCCCCCAGAATTCTCTAACCACTCTCTTATTTAACTCAAGTCTTTTTTAACATGTCCGGGTATTGAGTAAGAGAAAATGAGGGAAAGACTGCCAATATATTTCTCGACTGGCTTTACGAGGCTAAAATATATGTAGAGAAATGGCGGATCAATAGGCAAGATAAAAGAGGTAAAAGAGAGGGAAACGGAGGAGATATTGGCTTATGCTGGGATTTCCTCCTTTGCATTTATTTTTTGAAAAAAATATTATTGGTATATTTGCTTTTGCTTGTTGCATATTTTTTGGAAAGATTTTTAAAAAGAAATTGAAAACCTGAAGAAATCAAAAAGAAAATTTCTATGGATTGAAATAACCCGACAGGGAAACCATCTTTTACTGCAACTGCGAATTTGGTTTTTTTTTGGTACCATTCGATAAAGGACCCCCGACTCCCTATTGAGAAGTGATATCCGTTTTCTTGCAAAATGACTTTTGGCTGAGTATGGCCGTTCAAAGTTTCAGTTTCTGGGAGGTTTGCAAAAGCGGGAAGAGAAATGAGATGTTTCAATTACAATTACCCTCTCTCAAATGATTGCCCTTTCTCAATTAATTATCCTCTATAGAAAGAGGTTGAAACAATAATTACCCAGGGTAATTATTTGAGCATATACGGTAACCGTTTTATTTATTGGTAGGGGTTTTACGTCTCCATAAACAGATTTCTTCAAAATGTCTTTGCAAAATCAACCCTTTTCTCGAAAGAAAAAACAAACAAAAAGAAAAATAAATTTGAGGAACGCCAACTTGATACAAAGCTTTTGAAGCCAATGAGGGCAAAAACAAGAATTGGGGCTTCCTTTTCTTTATTTACTAAGCATGCAAGCACCAAAACTCAATCCATCATAAAGCAAGGGACTTTGTAATTTTCTTGGGGGGAATGAGGGTGGAGATGGATCTCCGTTACTCTTATTTATTGACTTTTGTTAATACTAGTTGCTTTTGTTAATAACAAATTTTTTTGAAAATTAACTTGACCCTACCTAAAATTAATTTTGGGATCATAAAGGTCAAATAGGGGATTTGACTGTAATTTTAAAAAATTCAACTAATGTAAAGCATATGTAGTTATTTAATTCCTAAGGCTGTGCAGTAGGCGGCGTGGTTTAAAGGCTAACACATCAGTCCAGTCTACTGAAGGATGCTGGTTCGCTCCCAGCCGCCGAATAAGCTTCGCACTAGCTAAGGAGAGAAATAGCTGAAGCCCAGCTACTTTACTCTACATATTTTTGTTTGATCGGGAAGAATTATTTTTCACTAATAAATTATTAAAATTTAAATGACAGATGAAAATTCAGACTAAACATAAGCTATACCAACCAATGCCTTCTCATTAAAATTGACAAAAAACACGCAAGAAAAATAATTTTTTTCGCGTCAATGCCATTAGTCTCTTTTTACTTTTAGTGCCAGAAATAATAATCCTTTAAAGAGAATATTAATGAAGGTATTTATTTCCATTTAAAATTTTAAGAATTAAAAGAAGCCCTGTAAAAGATATTTTTTAGAAATGAAAATATTTTTAAATAAGTCGAAAACTATGTCTGTTATGTATAAGTCGAAAACCTATGCCCAAAGGCAAAGGTTTAGAACGGGCACAACAACAAAAAGAAATCTAATTTTGAGGGTTTTGAGGGACTTCAAGTAAAGAGAAGTTCATAATGTGGAAAAATTCAATGGATGGAAGATTTAATAAGCACATCATGGACAGTGTTTATAAATTTCAGATTTGCTCGCACTCGTACCACCTCTAATTTCAGCCTCGTAATCGACTTTGTATCAGCCTATTTTTTGCTTGTACTCGTATTTCGTACCTAAGTACGAGTAGGAATTTTGGTACGAGCTTATAAACAGTGATCATGGAAACCGAAGCATCATCCTATCCTAAGTGGGAAATTTTTATTCACACTTATGTTCTTCTGCAAGTATAGAACAAACCTAAAGTTCCCGAAAAAAGTATTAAAGGTTAAAAATATTAGAAGGGCGCTTTAAATAATTTCTTAACTCAACAAATTTTTTTCTAAAGTTCAATTTTATGACACATTAATATTGCGCAATAATTTTTATTATGTAATATATAAAAGTTGCAAATAATCTCTGTTTAATATATGCTTGTTTTTGTCAAAATTTTAGAGGAACAACCATTAGAAATGAAAAAGGAAGTGTAAATTTGTTTTTAAAAATTTTTAGTCCTTTTTAATGAAAATTTTTGTATTTTTAATAAGAACAAAAGGGAAATGAAATTAAAAAAAATAGTCTATACGAACATATGAAAACCAACAAAACAAATGAAAAAAAAAATAAAGAAAAGGACGGAATCTTGACAAAAAATGGGGGGAGAAGAGAAGATAATAATAAGAAAAATATTAAAAGAATATAAAATATTTTCTGGCGGCACATCACCGCATGATTTTACTCCTTTTTTCACAATAAAAGAAAAAATTTTTTTCTAAAGAAAAGAAGCTACTAATACCCTAATCTTCATTATGAAGTTACTACTAAAAATGTATTTCTTTAAAAAATTTAGAAAATAATTTAAAAATTTGTCGGAACTAGAATACTTGTTAATACTAAAATATTAGTGTAAAATCAAACTGATTTCTCGTTTTAGAATCAACAGCTTGATTTTAAATAGAAATCGAACTGCACTTGGACAAGAATTTTGAGAATTGGGGAATTTTGGATTATCCAAAATCTAGTCTTGCCATTTTAACTAAACTTAAAGTTATACTTAAATTTTATAAGTTTATAGTAAGGTTGTCAGTTTCAAACAGAACTGAAAAACCGAAAATTTAGGTTCAGTTTCGATTAATCAAAGAACTTGAAACCGACAACCATGTCTCGAGTCGAATGTAAACACCTATCCTCTCTTATTAAATTGTGAAAATTAATAGAAACGGTTAGAGAATGTGACCAGTGAATTTATTCAATATAAAAGCAACTTAAAAATGCGAAGATAACGAAATAAAAATTTTTTAAAAGAAAAAAGAGGTAATTATGTGCCAATATCTCATGGCTACAACTTTTTTTTCTGGATGATTGCTATATAGGAATTGAGGGAATATAAAATAAAGATATTAAAATATAAAAATTACTATTTTGCTTATCCTTGTCAATTCTGCACTTTTTGTATGTGATGAATAAAAAAAGGCTTTTAGGGTGGTCAAATAATAAGTGTCAATTTGTTTAGAATGTAAAAATTAAATTTTTTGTCGAGGTTTTTTATGGGCAAAATAAAAGGATTATTTTTTTAATCCATGCTTTTCTAATAATTTTATTTTCTTTTTTTTTGTTTTTATGGCTATACTTTTGCACACTTCAATTCCCATTGATCACTACCAGCTGAAGCTGCAGCTGAGTCAATACTTGATGTTTGAGGTGGAGGAGGCCAAAGACCTGAGGTCGAATTCATTTGTTGTTGTTGTTGCTGTTGGGAGTGAATATCAAAATCGCTGAGCAGTGAAGCTAAACAAAAATAATATTTAGGTGACTTCATAAAAAAATAAAAATTAATCCTAGGACGAGTATAAGGAAGCCCCGCTCAATTTAGAAAAGCCCCTAACTAACCCCTAACAACCAAGATTTAATTTTAAAATTTTAAAATTTACAATTTTCTAATATCTGTTGTTGATGTCCACCAGGCATAGGCCCTCCCGAACTCATTGCAATTGATACTCCACTAGCAGTACTCAAACCAGGAGGTGGTAGCATCATTCCCCCTGCTCCACTTGTTGATGGTGGGAGGTTCATTGCAGAAAAGGCAGTGTTTTCAACACGAGATATTTGTCTTTCGTCTTGTTCTCCGTACTCACAGCCCATCATCAGTGGTTCACCAACTGTGAGAACATCGTGGTGATATTGGCCTGGCGGTGGTACTCCTCCCAAAGGGTGAAACTGGAAAAATTTAGTTTACATTTAATTAAGTTTTAATATATTTACCTGTCCAGGCGGTCCAAGAGGAAATCCACCAGGCCCCATTGGAGGCATTCCTGCTGGGGGTGTCTGTTGGCCAGCAGCAGCCAAATTTGAGTTTGATCCCATGCTCTTTTTTCCTTTAGGTGGGGAACAGTTAGCTGCCATTGAAGAGGAAGGAGTTGTAGCACATCCACTCGTAGCAGCCATTGAAGAATTAGCAACATTAGCTTTTCGTTGTCTCGTCCGTTTCGGTTTAGGTTTTGGTTCTTCTGCAGAAGAGGAAGCATTTGTATTTGCTAAACAAAAAAACATATTTAAAAATTCAGAAATTTAAAAAAAACCTGGAGGTTGCATAGCACCCATAGACGGAGGCGGCATTTGTGGCGGACCCATTCCAGCACCTCCACCCATAATACCCATCATTTGAGGTTGTCCATTAGCTGAGATAAAATTTGCATTATTTTGATTATGTGGAGGTGTTTGCGTATGAGAGCCTGATGCAGCTACAACAGCCATTCTCTCCCTTTCCATTTCTATCCGTTCAGCAACAAGCTGGTGTAACGCATCTTTAGGTGTCTAAACAAAATGAAATTATATAAAAACAGGTAAGACTCTTGGATATTTTGCACGTCAAAAGAGGAAAGTCAGTGTCAAAAATGTCAGTGGTCAGTCAAAAATATGCTCCAGATAAAATTTAATAGCTCGATTGAACCCTAAAAAGACCCCTAAAAATAGTAAAAACCTGATTTGTCTCTTTCACGCGTTCAACAATTGGCTGCATTTGATCCATCATTTGCCACATTTTCATTTCTGACAGTGTTTGCAATGGAAGACCCAAACACGTTGATTTTCTGTCTCCCAATGGTTGAATACCATTTGCATAAAATTCTTGACAAGACCTCAACTCGATGGACCATTCACGGATCCGATAACCACAAGCAGGGTTAAAAGGCGCAAATCTTATGAATAGGCGACATTCAGTTTGCACCTAATTATTAAAAAATTAATTTTGAAAGTAAAAATTGGATTTAAATGAAAAGATGAGAGAAACAAAAAAGTTGAGTTCTAATCAAAATTTTGGCTTTTAAGACAAGCAGGGAAATTTTTATAATTCATGAAAATAATGGGTAAAAAGGGCGTATCCAGGGGTTCGATTACGGGGGGGGGGGGCTAACATTGGAGGCGCGCCAAAATTTCGGCGTTTACTTTTGCGTTCCGAACACAAATTTTTTGCACTTAAATTTTTATTTCTTCAGCCCCCAGACACCTAAATACGTCATTGGTAGGTGAAATGTAAGGACAAGTACATCTAACAAAACTCAAAAAAAAGTTTATCTAAAAAGTAAACCTGTACTTGCAATGGTTTTTCATGACTTGTCCCCATCAAAAGATTTTCACAATTTAACGCACAACAACCAAAAGCTTCTGGAGTTATCCGTATTGGTTCAACAAATTCTTGGGCTGGCGAACGAAGATCAAAACGCAGTTGGTTTATGCCATTTGAAAAAAGTGAGCGGAAGAACCGGGGGATGAAATGTCGAGAAATTGCTAAAAAAATGAAAATTTTAGAAGAAAACTTGAAAATCTTACTAAATCGCTTGAGTAAAAATCCGCTCTGTTCAGCGGAATATTCTTGCATGTAAAAAGCCATAGATCCTAGGTCGTCAAAGAACTCCTGGGAAAAGGCATCCCACCACTGTTCGTGACTTTCAGATGTTGCCTAATAAATTGAAAGAAATATAAAAAAATTTATTTTTAAATCCATCGTCAAATTTCGATTTTACCAAAAAGAAATTTTCTTGGTCAACCCCTCCCATGGGAATATTTTCGAGAACAAAATTAAAAGTATAATTTAAATAAAACACCAAAAATAAGTATACCTGTTGAAATTGACTATGAAATGAATAAAGCCTCCTATTCATCTCTTGCAGCCGAAATTCAAGAAATGGAGGTTGAGGAATGCTAGGCGGTGGGAATAACATTCTAAAAGATAAATTTGATTCAATTTTTTGATTAAAAAATACCTGGGAAAAGGGCCAGGAAACATTGGGTGTGGAGGTAGAGGAAGTTGATGAGGCTGTGGAGGCATTTGCTGTGGAGGTGGACCTTGAGGAGTTGATATAGGGCCAGGTTGATTTGGAGCACCAGAATGATGAGGATGCATTGGCGGGACCATCTTAAATTTTTAAAATTGAAATTTTTGTAAAGGAAAAATTTAAAAAAACCTGAAGGTGAGGTGATTGGACTTGTCCAGGGTGAAATTGTTGTCCGCTACTTCCAGGAGGCAAAGGGCCTCCCATTGAGGAAACAGGGGGGCCTTGAACTGATTGAGGCTGTTGCATCATCATTTGCGGAGGAGGTCCTGAAGGTTGCCCATCGCCAAACATCGGCATTGGAGGAACAAAATGTGGTGGCATGCCAGGAGGACCACCTCCTTGTGGCGGTCCCTGTTGGTAAAAATCAAAAGGTGGCCCCTAAAGTTAACGGAATTAAATTTAAAATAATTAAAAAATACTTGAGGATTGCAGAATCCAGGCCCTCCCATTCCATTTGGTCCCTCATCAAGCTGTTGAGGACCACCAGCAACACCATTCGGAAGTCCTTGATGTTGGAGATGATGCAACATATGAGGCGGAATTCCATGATGTCCATCCATGGGACCTCCTCCGCCTCCTGGACCACAACCTGGAGGAAATCCGCCTCCAATCATTGCCTGATGTAGAGGAGGTTCAAGCTTCATTCCCCCTCCATCTACTGATGGTGTACTACAAATTGATGGAGTTTCTTTTTTCTTGCGCACACGGGGTTGTTTAACATTAGTAGCTGCTGAATCGCCGTCAACATTCTTTCGCCTAGGCATTTTAAAAAAGAAGACTAGGAATGCAAATTAACGATGATCAATATGTAAATATTTCAGCTTATAGTTAGAAGGGGTCTCCACTGACCACCGACTGTCAGATATTTTATTCAGTAATTTTTACAATATCTAAAATTGAAAAAAAAATATTAGAGAAAAACACAAAATTTTAAAGAAAAAAATTTCTTGGCAAAACGTCTATTTTAAAAGTTAATAGAAATTTTGACCTAGAAATCAATGATAATGAACAAAAACCTATGTATAATAAGCGTAGGTAAAAATGAAAAAAAAATCAAACTGGTCAATACATTACTAGTATATAATTGTTCGCATGTATGTGAAGCTGGCAAATTTGAGAAGAGAAGGATACATTTTTCACTATTTTTTTTTCTCACATCCCGACAACCGATCGAATATGACTAATCACCGGCATCGAAAGCCCCTTAATAAAACCAGCAGAGCCAAGCAGCAGCAGTCGACCAACTCGCAACAACCACTACCACCATTACAAACCCGCGCCCGAAGTGCGATATTGTAGGGAAAGCATGCGCAAAAGGATGAAAAGTTAGAGATAATGAAGAGTGAGAGATAATGCATAAAAATGAGTGCGCTATAAAAGGAAAAGAAAACAGAGTAAATTCATCTTTCATTCACTCACCGTTCTCTCTCTAACATTAACGGCTACCCTACAACTCATCGAATCCTTAACTCATCGAATCCTCAACTCATCGAATCGGCCAAAAACACTCAACTCATCGAATCCTTAACTCATCGAATCCTCAACTCATCGAATCGGCCAAAAACGATCAACTCATCGAATTTTTCCAAAAGGGGACGTTTGAGTCCCCGTGTTTATTTTTTAGATTTTTTATTGTTTTGTTTATTTTTTTTTGTTTTCTTCTGGGGTTTCAACTAATTTTGTTAATTAGTTGATCGGGCACTCATCCAAGTTTATCCGGCCAGTGAAAACATTATCAGAACATTATCTCATTCCTAATAAATTATGCTGGAGATTTTACCGGGTAAAACCGGACCAAATTAGTCCAGTAGACCCCGATTATGCCCAAAAGCCCTTTTTCCTAGCCTCCATAGCAGCAAAAAATTTTTTCAACGAAGATTCAGTTAGCCCTTTCGGGAGAAAAATAAAAACAGGGGACTCAAACGTCCCCTTTGGAAAAATTCGATGAGTTGATCGTTTTTGGCCGATTCGATGAGTTGAGGATTCGATGAGTTAAGGATTCGATGAGTTGAGTGTTTTTGGCCGATTCGATGAGTTGAGGAATTTTAGCCGATTCGATGAGTTGAGCGTTTTTGGTCGATTCGATGAGTTAAGGATTCGATGAGTTGAGCGGGCACGACATTAACAGGTTTAGCATTAATAGTGCTATTTTCTTACGCTTTTCCGCTTGTTTTTAGAGCAAAGAGGATCGTAACAAGTTGCTTCTTCAGTTCGCGCGGCATTAAATCCATTGTTAAAGTACGTCAGTGTTTTTGGAAGAGGTGACTTTTCGGAAGTTTTTTTTCTTCGCACTTTGGAAGGAGTCTTGTACTTTTACTTTCTTTAATTTTTTGACGTCAATTTACTGGAGGACAAAAATTTCTGTTTTTAAAAATTAAAAATATAAAGTTCAAAAACATTAAAAATTGAGTCAAAAAGATTGGCATAATTTTTATTTGGAGAGAAAAAATAAAAGTAAAATTTAAAGAATTATGATTTTAAAATGTTGACAGGATTTATAAAATCTCTTCACTAAAGAATCTTCACAAAAAATCTTCACTAAAATTAAATTGTTATACATCATCATATGTTCGATTTGGCATATTTTCTTTTTGACTTTCGGTAATTACACGTAAAGTATTTTGTTTGACAAAATTTTGTAGGGTTTCGATAAATTCAATCTTTGACTTCATTAATCTATAATGTGCCAGACTGAAAAAAGAGAATTAAAATATAAGTTAAAATTTAATTTTATTAGAGAAGTAAATCAAGTGTTTTGAAAAGAACTGTCGTTAACCCTGTCTTTAAGGGCTGCCCCTAACATCACCACCTCCCCCCCCCCCAAAAAAACTAATATTTTACTTACATTTCCGCACCAAGCTTTTGCTGCTCTTCAATAACTTTCACTAATTCAGTAGATTTTGAAGGAGATTGAGGAACGTTTTTTCGATTCATTATTGAAGCAATTTAATTCAAGTCGAAATTTAAACGAATTAAGACAAAATTCTAAAAATTAAATAAATAAAAATTTAAATTAAATTTTCTAACAATAGAAAACTCTTTAATTTAATTGCAAAGTTTACTCAAGTTTTTCAAAAAAAATTAATTAAAATTTAAAGCCATTAATCAAAAAAAACTTTCCCATCAGTAAAAAGTAGGTATTTTAATTTATTAATTATGTAAATTACCACTTTGAAATTTTGTGTAGAAAATAGTGTGGAAAAGTAGGAGAGACAGAGAGAAAAAGACAAAAACGTGGTAAGTTTTTAGAAAAGTTTTTAGGGAAGTTTGGGGAGGTTTTAGGGAATATTTTTCTCGTTTTCTTGCAAACTTCGAGAGTTTTCTTCTTTCCCCCAATTTAATTCCCTAAACAAAACTACACAAACTTTTACATTTTTAAATATTCTATTTTTACTTTAACAACAATTTTTATTTCCTCAATTTACACGTTATTAAATATTTTTTCTTATTTAAAACAATTTTTATTTTCAAAAAGGCATGACTTGCTATGATTTTTGACTGACACAAGGAAGCAAAAAATAAGAGACATAAAAAAGGTTTTTTTTCTAAATATATATTTAACTATCGCTGATTATACATTGCAGAGACACCCTTCCCTTCGTCTATTTATTTTAATAAAAATTTATTAAAAAACTCAGTAAAAATTGACGCTAAAACTCTTATTTACACTGCTAAACGGAAAAGGGGAATAAAATGCGATGTTGAGGTAGAAGACTCCATTCGGCCAATAATTATTAAAACTGATATGAAGCAAAATAGAGGTTTATGTGAAGAAATGGTAAGAAATTTTTGTTTTTTAATTTGACGAATTTTTTAAAGAAATCTTCTTTAAAATTTCTTCCCTTTGTTCCTCTTTGGCATTAAAAAAATAAAAAATATATTTTCTTTTTAGTTTCGCCTTTTGTTAATGGTGGCATTGTATTATCCACTTTCTGTTGGACTTACTTTCTATCAGAAATGGTTTATTAAGGTATTTATTTTAAATTTGAAAAATTTATTTTTTGGGGATTCCCCACGGAGTTTTTTTCATTTCCGAAATAATTACACATATTGTAATTTTTCAAAAAGTAGTTGTAAAATTACACGAATCATATTACACAAAATATAAAGCTTTACAATTGTGTGTTTTGAACGAGTTAAAAATTTTTTTGAGATTCCTCGGCTCCTTTTTGATGTTTAAAAAGGGTTGAAAAATTCCCTGATAATAGCTATTCTCCCCCATTCTTTGCTACTTTGATTTTCCTATTCGTCTTGTTAAACCTTCAAAATATTTTAGACAAATTTTATTTCATAAAATTTAAATTTCTAACCCTTTAGCATTATCGACTTCCTTTATTTATTGTTACCGGGCATTATGTAACAAAATATTTGATGGCCCTAGCAATCCGTTCAATTGTTGAATTTTTACAAAAAAATAGACGGGTACGTGTTCCACTTCGTGAACAATTAAGATGGTTAATGCCAATTGGATTTTGTGCTTCTTTGGATATTGGACTGTCTAATTGGTTTTTTTCTTTTAATTTTTTTAATTTTTAAAATATTTTTAAAGGTCTTTGGAGTATGTAACAGTCTCATTGTATACAATGGCCAAGTCCAGTTCAATTTTGTTTATTGTTGGATTCTCATTATTTCTAAAGTTTGTTTTTCATTTAATTTTGTATCCCTAAAGTTAATCTGGGGAAACTATTAAAATTATTTGGAGGAGTCTGTGGTTTGTAAATATGGACTGAAACTTTCATTTTTACTTTTAAACCTTCATTTAATCTTCCCCCAATTTTTTGCCTCTAAAAATGCAAGTCTTGTCCATTAAGAAAATTGTTATTAGGTCTATGAAGAAGTCATTTCAGCGAGAACAAGACTCGCATTTTTAAAGGCAAAAAGTTGGGGGAAGATTAAATGAAAGTACTAAATGAAAGGACTGATCCGAAACAGGACATGGACAAGAATATCGATATTGGTTCTCGTACAACCTCCGCAATCCATCCTCTAATTTTTAGTCTTTTATTTTTTAAAATATTTTTTCTTCATTTTTCAGACTTGAACGCTGGCATTCCAGTTTGGGCGTGTCTGCATTTTTAATAGCTGTCGGGTTATTTCTTTTTACTTTGCAATCTACACAACTTGATTTTAGAGGTTTTTTTAAATTTATTTTTAAAAGTTTTTAATTTTCTATAGGACTTGTTCTCGTTGAAATGGCTGCACTTTGTACGGGTTTTAGATGGACAATTTCTCAATTAATTATGCAAGGAGAAGAATGTTCAACTCCTGTGAGGCATCCTCTAGATATGGTTAAAAATTAATTTTAAAGATATTTTTTGATTTTCCTATTATTTTATTGAAACAAAATTTTATTAATTAGGTTTCTAAGACCCTGACAAGGAGAGGTTGCGAGGTGTCCGATCTAAGAACGGTCGAGACCGGGCTCATTCGATAGAGAATATGCCCTTTCTAGCAAGGATTTTCTGAAGTTTTTGCCCGTTTTTTTATCTGGCCAACATATGGCCCTCCAAAGTCTCAAAATTTGACATAATTTTTCCCCCTCCAAATATAAACTTTAAATAAAACTTTTACTTGTGAGTAAAAAATCAAAAATTCTACCTTTGTTTACTTAATTTCTCCACATATTTTAAGATGATTGCTGTCCAACCATGGATGTTCATTGCCATAGTCCCAATTGTAATAGTAGCTGAGGGACCTGAAATGACTTGGGAAGTAATTACTTCATTTCATAATGAATATGAACCTGCGCTTGTTTTTTCTTTAATCTTTTCTGGTGGAATTTTGGCGTTTTTAATGGAATTTTCTGAGTTTGTTTTTTAGGTTGAAATAAAATTAATTTTAATTTATTTTTAAAGATATCTTCTTTTGGTTAATACTTCTGGTATTACATTATCAATTGTTGGGATTGTGAAGGTAAACCTTTTTTTAATAAGAATTAATTAAATTTGGTGTTGTTTTACTTCCGTATACGTCCCCATAAATTAGGAACGTAGACGTTTTCTTCTGTGATATCTTGGAAAGTCTTATGAGACTTTGTTTTCGTCTCGGGAAAAAACATTTCCTTGAAATAAAACTGGAGTCCTAATAGTTCTCACTTCAAAATATTTTATTTGAGAAAAGGGGGTGAGGTTCCCTGAGATTTTCCATAAATAATAGGGATCTAGCCGAACCGACCAATCAGCGAAATTGAGAATTTATTCTTTATGTCGGCTAGATCCTTGTCTTTGTCTAGGTCTTCCTATCTAAAAATATCTTTTTCTATTTTTAATAACTTTTAAATTTTCACTTTTAGGAATGCATCAGTCTTCTATTAGCACACCAAATCCACGGTGATCGTCTTTCTGATATAAATATTGTTGGTTTGGTTCTCTGTGTTTTGGGGATGACTTTACACAGCATTACAAAACATACACGTCACAAATCAGCAGTTTTAAGTTCCCCAACCCCTTCAAGATGTAATTCACAATCTTTGTCTTCTCCTTCATCATCACCACAATCTATGGGCATTGGAAGGAGAGGAACTTGTGGAAAAATAAATAATAGTACATCCAAAAAAGTTGTGGAATTGGAAGATAGAAGAAAATTACTTATCCCAGAACAAACAATTATTTAAAAAAAGGCAATTAAAAATACAAGAAAAATATTGTGATTATTTTTTAATTTATTTATTAATATTATTAATTAAACCCTAAGGCTATTAAGAGAAATTAAAAATTTTTTAAAATTAAATTACAAATGTCCGAAACGCTTTTTTCAATTTTTTATTATTCGTGCTGACGTCCAAAAGATCGAAAACCTATTGTTCGCTATCCATCTAACACCTATCCACCTATGTTGGTGAACGGGTACACCCCGATGTACCGCGAGCCCAATGTACCGCCGAGCTATAACTTTGTTCAAAATTGTCGAATCCATGGCGGCCCGGTATGGTTCGATTCAGCTGGTCGAGACGCATCGAATCATACTAGGGCGCCACGGATTCGACAATTTTGAACAAAGTTATAGCTCGGCGGTACATTGGGCTCGCGGTACACTGGCCTGCTCCCGTTGGTGAACACACTTATCCACGTCCAATATTTTATTTGTTGATTTTTTAATTTGATTTTCTCACTGTATTTTCTTAAGGTTTTTAGGTTTCGATCTTGCGGATTGACCTTTTTATTTTTTTTTCTCCCAATTTCTTCCTGTTGTGAAAAAAATTTTTTTTGTAATTATACCAGGTTTATAAAAGAGGGAATGGACTTTTCTAAATTATTTTACAAGAAAAAAGAAAAATCCATTCCTCTTTAATCCCTTTAATTAAATCACTTCGCAAAATTTTTATTCAAGTTTTTCTATTCTTTTACGTCTACTTCCGTTAATTTTTTATTTTTTTTACCTTTTTTTCTCGTCAGCTTTCTGATATATTAAAAAGAATAAAATATCGAAGAATTAAAAAAATATTTTTTGTTCTTTGATCCATTTGTTGACGTCTGTCTTGTCTAAAAAGTACTTTTAAAAGAACACATTTTATTTTTTCTGTTAAATTTTTATTTAATAAATAAGCCAGAAATTTAGTTAAATTCTCTCATTATTTTATTTTTAAACCTTAAATAATTTTTAAAATTGTCTCAAAAATTAAAAAAATAATATATTTTAGACTTCCGCTCCACAAAATTTTTTTCGAAATTTCGACTTTAAATTTTGGTAGACTATAAGGAGTTTAGCAAAAGTTTAGCCACTGGGCAGGATTCGAACCTGCGACCTCCCGACAGTTATTGTAGACATTTTCGCTCACCACATACAGGAGCCCTACCACTGAGCTACCTGGGCATCAACTAACATATAAGCCTTCTATTTTATCCTTTTAGATCGTTCAACCCCCGCCTAAGCGTTTTAAATGCTCTAGGTGAAATCAGCCTTACAGATTTTCGAATTTATTTTCGAACGTTTCTGTAGATTGGCATCTTTCTACATATATTTTCTTAGGCGTTCTTTGGAGGTCTTGATTTTTAATTGGTAGTTGATCAGCGTCTCTATCTTTTGGGTTAACCCCCTCCCAAACACCAAAGTATGTTTAAATTAGGAAAAAAAATTTAAAAATAAAAGTCATGTGCTAAGTGTTTATTTACACATTTTTTTAAATTTATTATGTATGTAAATTCTTTAAAAAAACTTGGAGAGAATTTGTTGACTTCACCCCCCCCCCTCTCCTTTCCATCCCCCTCTCCCCCATTCCAGTCCCCTCCTTACTCCCTCCATTTTCAATCCCCCCACACCCATCCCCTCCATTCCCCCACTTCCCCCTCCTCCATTACTCCAGTCCCCCCCTCCCCCCCTCCCTCCCCTCCACCCCCCTTACTCCAGTTCCCCCCTACCTCTTCTTCCATCAACAAAAAAATTTATTTATGTAATCTCTCCAACCAAAAATAAAAAGTTTTTTTCCTCACCTTTTTCTATTTTTGCTTTGAATTTTCAATTTTATTCACCGCCTTTTACTTGTTAAGCGAGGAAATTTGTGAGGCGATCGGAGACATGTCGCGACACAAATATTCCTCCTTAAAAATGTTCGCGCCTATTTTTAAATATTTTTTTTTATTTTCAAGACTCATTCCTTTCATTAAAAAAATTATTTACCTATATAAATTGAACAAAGAATTTTTAATTTTAAAAAAATATTTTTACTTAATATTAAATTTTATATTAAAAAAATTTTTTTTTTAATTTTATTTTTAAAAATATTTTTTTATCCTTGCAAAGGTATATTTTTTATTTATTTTTTCTATTTCAATTGGAGTTTCTGTTAATTACTTTTTCTCAATTTTCTCTTGTCAGCTGTTCCTAAAATTAATTTTTTTCTCTTTAACATTTAACAAAACTAATATTTTTTAATACCCTTAAAAGCGGTTTATTTAACTTTGGAAAATTGCCGTGTTTAAAAAAGAGATATTGATAAATTTATCTCTTTAAATTATTTGAGGCACAAAATTTAAAGGCCTTCAAAAATTGATTTTTACTTACTTACTCAAAAATACCCTTTTAATTTATTGTCTCTCTCTTCTTTATTATACTCTCTATTTTCATCATACTCTCTAATATAACTAATTTAGAGACACGCCCAAATCGGCGCGCGGCCATAACGGCGCAAAGCCATAACTTGCTTCAAAATTTCCGAATCTTACCAAATTTAGTATTAAACGATTCCTCTCATCAAGCTAAAGAGATTGGCACCAAAATTAACGAGGGTCAAAAATTTTCTAGCAAGTTATGACTTTGCGCCGTTATGGCCGCGCGCCGTTTTGTCCCTTTATATTTTCCCTTTATATTTTCTCTGTTGACTAGAAAGTTTTTTGCCAACAAAAAAAATTTTAATAAAATTTTGGGTTTTTCTTCCTTTTTCAAAGACTTCAAAAGACTTTTAAAACAAAACCTCTCTTTTTTCTTTTAAAACCTTCCCTCCCTCTCATTTACATAAAATTCTATTTTTTACCCAGTCTAACCGGATATACACACAAAACAATTTTTTTTCTCTTTTTTCAGACACACCCAAATACACATTTTACTTGACAGCAAACAGAAAAAAATAAATAAATTTATTTGAGGATATTCCCTTTCCTTTCTTTTGACAACAAGAGTCAAAGCACTTTTACTTGAAATAAGCCAAACGAGAAATATTAGAAGAGAAAAGGTTTAAAGGGGCAGACATTTTACAACAAACACAAAAATGATTTATAATTCTTTATAGCTTATTTTGGGAGGATTTTCTTCTTTTTTTATTGATTTTTCAAGAAAATTAGCTTCAAAGAATTTCTCCAAAAAATCCCCCTTCCCCCTCTAAATGTGCACAAAAGACAACACAAATTCAAAACAAAATGGATCTTCTTCAACTTCAAAGGAAACAGAAGAATATCCTAAACCTTCGTCTTCCAAAGATTATAATAAGGAGGCTGGAAAGGCTGCAAATGGGGATAGAATAAGGGACAAAGACGGGTACAGACAGAGAGCGGTTAGTTTTGATTTTTTTTTGGATTTTTTTGATTAATGAAAATTTGGGAAAAAGTTTTTTTTATTTTATAAAAATTAAAAGAAAATTTTATCCCGAAATTTACCGAAAAATTAATATTTTTAAGTACTTTTAATTTTTGCGGACAAATTATATTTGCGGAAAATATTTGCGGACAAAATATTTTTGCAGACAAATTAAATAAATAAATTTTTTTTATTTTTTCTATTCGGTCTGTCCCATATTTTTTAATTTAACGTTTGTAACGTGTTTGTTTATAATTGTGGGCCAATATTTTTGAGACTAATAAAAAATAATTAGCACCTAAATGCTAATAATCGATTTTGTCCGCAAGTATATTTTCTGCAAAAATTTAAAAAATTTTCAATTTTTTTTCAAAAATTTTTTTCGATAATCCAAAATAAAATTTTCTGTCAAAAACTGTAGAGGAACACTTCTCTTTATTCTAAAGGCTGCTTTCTGTCTACGATTATCTTCAAATGATTGCGATAACCAAAATATTATTATTGATGAATTTGGCAATATTCAAAGTGTTAAAGCCCCTCTAGAAGTTCTTTTGGTTAGCGGAAGGAGGGATGGAAGTGCTGAAAATTATTGGGTATTGCCCGGGGGAGGTGTTGAATTGAAGGTTTTTTTTGAATTTTTTGGATGACATTTTATCCCATTTTTTAAAATTTTTTAGGAAAGTACAGAAGAAGCTGTTGTTCGCGAATTAAGGGAAGAGGCTGGAATACAGGGCCAAGTGTTATTCCAAATTGGAAAATTTATTGTAAGAATGATTTTTTATTTTAAATTTTTTGGAAAGATGTTTAAAAGTGGATGGGCTAATGAACGAAGGTTTTGAGATTTTTCCAAAGGAAATCTTTGGGGCTATCACTAGGGTTGGACAAAATATGCACGCAAAATCGCCAAATATGCGCATATATATGCACCGAAAAAGCCCAAATTTTTTGAAATATGCACCAAATATGCGCAAATAATAGTGAAAATGTTCTTTAAAAATCACTATTTTAAGTAAAAAACACAAATTTAGCCTTTAAAATTGCAATTTAAAAGCACTTTATAGAGATTTATTGATTTTGAAAAAAAATTTTTAAATTTCTTGAAAAATTTTAGGAAAAAATTTTCCAAAAAAACTTTTCGAAAAATTTTTTTCAAAAAATTTTTACAAAAAAATTTTTTGCCGAAAAAAATCCAAAATTTTTAAAAATTTGCCTAATTTTTACTAAAATTTATCAAAAAATGCCGAAATATGGACCAAAATTTGCCAAAATATGCACCAATATGCAAATATGCACGTGAGGGCCGAAATATGCATTAAGAACCGGGTCTTAAAGTGCTCGGACCAATGTAAAAACACCATTTTTGGGCTCCCCACATCAAGGCATATCCGCACACAAAACATGCATTTGCATGTTTTGTCCAACCCTAGTTATCACACTAGTTTGCTCTGTGACACTACATTATTTAAATTTTTTGTAATAAAATGATTAGATGCCGGACTGAAACAGTCGTGTGAGTATCGAGATCGATCTCGATAACCGAGAGTTTTGTTCGAAACTCGTTCTGGGGCCGGTCTCTAAGTGAGCCTAAAAATCTATTCTGGCCTTCTTGGATATTCTCAATTTTCTAAGACCATTATCCCTTACCTTGTAATATTATTTTTCGGATTGTTTAAAAAAAATAGAGACAGATTATTTTTCAGTACTTTTGGGAACCCCATAGGATTTAGTGAAATTTATTCAATTATTTTCAGGACGACCAACGTTTTCACCACACAACACTTTATGCTTTGAGCGTTCTAAAAACTTTTGATGAATGGGAAAATTGTGAAAATGGAAGGGAACGTCGTTGGATGAATTTAGAAGAAGCTAGGCGTTGTGTTAAACCTAATCAATTGGCAATGTTGGAACAAAGCATTACAGCGTTTGTTTTTTTTTTGAGATTTTTTGGGACTATATACTATTTGTATTAACTAAGCTTGAACGACAAGGATCCAAGAAAGCCCAGATATCCGAAAATTTCTGTTCGGATATCGGGATTTCTCAGGATCCGCCAGCGACTCAACCGCTCCAAAAGTCGGAAACTTTTAACCCCTTATGACTTTTCGAAATGGGGGTCAGGGGAAGAAAAGTCAGAAAATTCCAATGGATATCGACCACGCTCTACACGATAGTATACATACTTTTTATTTGAAAATTTTTGGTCACAGTTCGAAACGTTCCCTTGTATTAACGTTTTGGGGTACTTAGGTAATAGTGTCGTTCGGACCTGTTTTTATACGGTTTAATGGTAGGGGTTTAGTGGATCTGATTGGTCTTTTTTGAATAAGAAATCCATATATTCTGAACAATCATTGTAGGAATCTTTATAAAAATGTATAAGAAAATGGGATCAAATGTCCTCTCCCTCTTACCTTTTAAAAAATAAATTTAAAAAAGAATTTTTTTAAGAGTTGAAGAAAAATGGTTGTCTTGTGTTCTCACATTGCATCGAAAAAAATGTTTTAATATTTCTCCAAATTTAATTTTAACAATTTTGGGAGAAACAAAAAATAATTTAAATGAAAATTATTTAATTAATTCAGCGCAAAATATTAATAATAATACTAAATTTTGACTAAAAAATATTTTTTTGTTTTATATTTTTTATTTTGTATTTAGCATTCAAAAAAGGGAATTTTATATAGCTTTTTAAATATTCGAAAAAAAAATAATTTTAGGGGTTTGTCCGCAACTTTTATTCTGTCCGCAACTTTTGTCCGCAAAAAATTTTTTTATCCGCAAAAAAAATTTTTTTTTGTTGAATGCTAAATAGTTAATAATTATTTTTTTTAGAAATTTTATTTTTATTTTTCCTCTTTAATCTGTTTAGTCATTTAAATTGACGAAAAAAAAATTAAAAAAAAATTTTTTAAAAATAAATTTATTTTTAAACACCTCTTTGCATAAAATATCTGGGCATTTTTTTCTTTAAAAATCTTGTCTGCTTTCTTAAAAACGGAAAAAAAAATTTTTAAATAAAAATTAAAAAATTTCCGCAAATTTTTGTCCGCAAAAGAGAATTTCCTATTTTTTTCTTTTTATTTTGACCATTTAATATTTTACTGTTTTTTTTGTTTTTTATTGGATTAAAAATTTAATTTCTTTATTTTTTTGCTTCTTTTCAATCAAATTAAATTAATTTTTAAAATAATTGTGGATAAATTTAAGAAATATTTTTTTTATTTTTAATAGATTAATGAAGTTATTAAATTATAGTAATATTTGGCAATCCTTGAGAAGATACAATTCTGTTAAACTATTGTTGGTTGTTGTCAATAATAATTGTGGTCAGGTTTAAATTAATTTTTTTGGGGAAAGGAAAGGGTTGGAGGTGAAGGGTGAGAAAGATTTCTTAAATATTTTTACCATTAGAGTCGACTTTAAAAACAATTTTCCTTGATAATTTATTTTTTTAAGGCTAGTCCTTTTACAATTTTCTATCATTTTTAAAGTTCGAAAAAATAATTGTTCGGCCTTTCCGCAACTTTTATCAGCAAAAAATTTTGTTGGATGCTAAATAGTAATAATTATTTTTTAGAGTTTTATTTTTTCTTTAATCTCTTTAGTCATTCAAATTGACGAAAAAATTAAAAAAAAAATAAATTTATATAAATCGACTGTGGAACTCCAATCGAAATTCCAATAAAAGTTGCGGACATCCGCAACTTTTCTTAACACTCCTCAATTCTCTCAACCTTTTCTAAATATCAATTTTTATTTTTTTAAAGGATATGCCTCTTCTCTTCCAAAATCACATCCAACCTTCAATTTAATCCAAAATAAAAACTTTTCTTTTTCTCCAATTAAAGCAGCTTTGCCAGAAAGGGACGAAGATGGACTTCCAATTGATTACAAAACTAGTAAATTTACAATTACAAGCAAAAGATTGGATCAACTTTTGTCTAAAGTTTTGGGTGTTAGCAGAACGTTTGTTTATTTTTTTAATGTTTAAATTAGGCATCTTGGTGGGAAAGAGGCTAGGGAAGGGGAGAGGTTCAACTTGTTAGTAGAGGAAAGGGAATATTTTTATGAAGAAGGGGATATTGGAATTGATTGTAATTTTAAATCAAAATTGGGTTGGAATTTCTATTTCCTAAAAATTTCCATGTTCCAGAATTTGAGCTTTTTCTGATTTTCGGTTTCCGATACCTTCGGTTGTTCCGACCACCTCCATTAGATCTCTCTTCTAACAGAGTAAAGGATTGAGGGAGTAAATGTATAAAGTTGTTAAGAAAGGGAGGTGAAGGCAAACTGAGATAAGTGAAAGTTTGCTGGTCCTTAGGGACGGAAAAGTGTTCACGATCTTATTTTGATTTTATTTTTATTTCTTTCCCTCTCTTTAGTTCATTGGAAAAAGTAATTTTACAAGGCTCTGTTCGCGTCAACGAGGAAATAATTATAAGAAGAGCACATGAGGTTTTTCTAAATTTTTTATATCAAATAAAAAATTCAATAGATTGATGAAGATGACGATATTGAAGTATTTATTCAACCTTTAGAAGGAAATGATAAATTGGCGATTGCACAACGTATACTTGTGGTTGGAAGTGAATTTGAAGGTAAATAATTTATTTAAATGTTGAGAGATTTATTCTAGTGTTGGTCGCGGTACCGTATTACCGCGGTATTTTTATCGAAATACCGATACCGCCTCAATCAAAAATACCGCGGTATTGTGCGGTATCGGTATTTTACCGAAAATACCGATACCGAAAAATCGCGTTTGCCTAACACTAATTTATTCCGGAAAATCTTATGTGGCCCTTTAGTCTAGTGGTTAGGGATCTCGGCTATTTAGTGAATAGGTGAGAGGATCGACTCTCGAGGAAGGAAATACTTTTTTTCTTCCTTAAAAAATTGACAATAAAAAAATAAAAATTCTGACTTAAAAATAAAATTTTTATAATCTCCCAATATCCTTCTAGAAATCCCAAAACCTCTTGAGAATTTTTTATTTTTTAAAAATTTACAGAGGAAACTGGATATCATTACAAAATACGTTTTTGGCGAGAATATGTAACAGATAATTGGAAACAAGGTTTGAGGGAAACAAAAGAAGAGGAAGAAGAAAATGTCTAAACTTTAAATATTTTATTTATATTTTCAAAATATTACACAAACATTTGTTTTTTTTGTTACAAAATTAAATTTAAATATTTAATAGACAATTTTGTATACAATTAACAAATTATCTATTTATTATTTTAATTATTTAGGAAGTAGTGCAGTGGACAAAGTTTATTTTATCATACAATCTATTTTTATATTCTTAAACTTTTTTCAACCTATTGACTAGCAAAAATTTTGGTTCTAAAGTCCACTGCACTTTTAATCAAAAATTCAGGTTCGGGAAGTCATTAGAGATCGTGATGGATTTTGGGCAAGGGCTGGACTTTTTACGCCCCTAATCTTATCCATACAAGCCTTTCAAATCAGGCCAAGGATTTTTAAAAGATCACAATCTCTGAAAGAAACAATAAAAAATTTCTGTGACATACAAAAAGTCAAAATCATTTTCTCACTCTTTCCTAAATAAACAAAAAAATTCTTTTAAAATAATTTCTTTCACAAATCATTATTAATTCTATCATTAAGAGATTCCTTATACCGCCAAGAGTCACCTATTTTTTCGAAGAAACGTGTTTTCCATTGAATTCCTTCTTTGTCCCTTTGAATTTTTTCATCCCTTTGACGTTGTTCAATCCAACGTTTTGCTTAAAAAGATAATTATAAAAAAATTCTTTTTCTATGAAATAGAAGATAGAATTCTTTAAAAAAATAAAGAATAAAACTAAAAAAAATTGCCGGTACCCCTTGTAAATTAAAAAAAAATTCCCCAAATTTGAAAAAAATAAAGGATTCTTTTTTAGTTGATGAAATGTGGATGGAGTCAGGGAAGACACAAAAAAATAATTTCGAAAATAAGACAAAACCGAATCTTAACGAAAAAAAACAAAAAAAACCTTCAAAATATTTTTAAAAATATTATAAGTAAATACCAGGGCTGGGCTTATTTCGCACTTTCGCGTTCTCGCATTTTTCAACGCGAAAAGTTTCGCATTTCGCTTTTTATTTTTAGATTTCGCCCAGCCCTGGTAAACACCCCAACCCCTTCCTAATATTTTTATTCCAAAAATCCCCCTAAAAACAACCTTGTGTTGCCACATCAATATTATCACGAAACAAAGCCAAAGTAACATGCCTCCACAATCTACGGCTTTCTCTTTCTTCTTGTTTCATAACTGGAATACATTCCTTTAAAAAATAAAATTTTTTCCTTCCCTAAAAATCTCCAAAAAACCTTATTAACATCTGCTTTAGCCAAAACATTTGTAAATAATTGATAATCTCCTCCCTCTCCTTTTTTAATATAAATTTGTGAATTCCATTCACCTTTTAATTGAATTATTGGTTTTTTAGAAGAATGACCATAAAAGACATTTCCTTGAATTTGATGAGCTTTTCCACGAAATATTGGCTTTGTTATAAATTCAATTTCGGCTCTATATTGAGTTTTTTCACAATGAATTTCGACCTTAAAAAATAATTTTTTAAAATTTACTTAAAGAAAAAACAAACTTTTCCTCCCAATTCAATCCAAGGAGTTGACATAATAGACCGGCCATAAGCACTAGGAAAGGTTACCACATATTGTTCTCCATATTTATGTAAAGTAACGGTTCCAGAACCGATGTGATGAACACCTAAAAGTAGACAAATTTTAATTTTAGAAATTAAAAAGGGAAATTATTCGTGTCTGATGATCCCAAAAAGTTTGGATTTTACAAAAAAGACCGTGACAATTTATCCCAAAAAATTCAATTTACTATTAAAAATAGAAAAGGAATCAGAGATGATCCTAATTTGATTCAAAACTTTTTACAAAACTAATAAGCGACATTTGATCCAAACCAGGGATTATTTCAAGATTTTCTTCGGATCGGGTTTCGGGAAACTCGTGATATCCCCGGTCCCAACAATTTCAAAGTAAAGAACCAAATAAAAATTCAATTAAAAAACAAACCAATAGAAAGCCCAAGAAAAGACGATTTTGTGTAAATATAACCATTAAATGAAACACCCGCTTCTGGATGCTCTGCATAAAAAGCAGAGATTGGTGGGTGATGACTAACTTGTTCAGCAATAAAAGTAACCTTTTTCAAAAAAAGATTAAACAAAAATCTCTTTAAGAAAAAACCTGATTTGTTCCAGTCCCAGGGAATGGCCCCCTTTTCGTTTTTTGTTCACTCGGGACAGTTCCAGGCAACGTCCAACGACAACGAAAAGTTTCTCCAAGAATTGGGTTAAACGGCTTTTTGGCAACTCCACTTTTACGTGCCGGATAAAAAGAATTTAAATAATATTCGACAACAGCTAAAAAGCGTGATTCTGGAGTATTTAAATTTATAGCGCCGATAAAGTCGTCTGGATGAGCTGAAAATTTTATGAAATTAATAAAAAAATTTGAAGAGAAAAAAAACCAAAAAATTCAGAATACATTTCCAAAAGAGAACGACGTTCTAAAATAAATGTTGGCAACGTAACTTTACTTAGGTCCATTCCAATGCTGACCTTTAAAACAAAATTTTTTTTAATTATTAAAGAGTGTGTGTTCTTAAATTTAGAAAATCAAAAGAAAAATTTAAAAAAAAACGAAGAAAAATGCTTAAACATATTACAAATACAAAAAATAAAAATGTCAAAAATCATGTTAGGAAAGAAACAAAATCCTTTTATTTTGTCCTACAAAACGGAAAATGAGAGAAATTAATGAATTCCCAAAGTTGATCTATATGTATTGGAAGAAAATTAAAAAAACCAATTTAACAAGGAAACAAAATTTTCCGGTCATTTGCTTAAAAATGAGGGAAATCTAAAAAATCTGGTTAAATGACAGTTGATCCCAAAAATCCATTAATTCCAAAAAATTCGATTAAAAAACAAAAAAAACAAACCTGAGAAAGCAAATGCATCAAAACACTTCCATGTTGTTTATTTATATCCCCAACATCATGCTCGTCTGTATTATTATATATTGTATCATAATTTTCACATTTTGCATCGCCCCCACTCCAATCGGGGTCTGACGTTGTTAAAGTCTCTGTTCCATCCAAACTAATTCTTTTAAGCGAAGTTTGGGACAATCTATGACTTTTATGATGGAAAGAACCACTAGTATTCAAAACTGTTGAACCAGCAGGTGATGATCCCCCTCTTTCATTTTCTTGTAAAATTTTGGATCTAATTGACCCTTCTTCATTTTTAGCATCGAAGAATTCATCATCGCTACTAGAGAAGCTAACCATTTGATTTACATCGTCCAAAGTTATTTCTTCCTAAAAAAATGTTTTTAAGCGTTTTACGATTTAAGAGGCTCATTTGTCAGGTTGTTTGTAACAATAATCAAGAAGTGAGAATATACCCCCAATTTTGAAGCGTAAAATGAGACGGATAAACATAGATCTAAATAAAAAAAGGGCAAAAACGGCAAAAAATCCTTGCTAGAAAGGGCACATTCTCTATCGAATGAGCCCGGTCTCGACCGTTTTTAGCTCGGACACCTCGCAACCTTCCCATGTAAATGTATTAGTGGTCTTTTTCGGAAAAGTTGAAGACTTAAACCTTCAGGGTTACAAAGAAACCATGAAAGGAAGGGGCGACAAATTATCCCAGTATATTTTTAAATTTTCAAAAATATGACTAATTTTAATGGAAATTCGTCTCCATTCTTTAGAATGGCCCCTCGATTTATTAAAAAAATAAATTTACTTTTGTCTCGTCCTCTCGACCATTCGTCTCTGTATCGTTCATTTCCAAATTTTGTGTTTGATCAAAGCCCAAATCTCTCTGTACTTGTTGAAGTAAAATAAGCGAATGGTCAACTGTGCTTTGTAGACGTTTTGCTGTCATCAAAATTTCAGATAAAATTTTCTTTCGTTTATGATCTGCCTTTTCTGAATCTTTGTTGAGTTGTTGTTCCAAATTTCTGGTCTATTTTTCTTTATTTAAATTTTCTTTTAAATTCAAAAAACCTGTTCTAACAACATTTGTGACTGATTCTCAGCAGTCGTAACTCTTTTATGTAAATCTAGGACTGGATCCTCTTGTGGAGGTTTGTAATAGCCACACTTCTCGTGAATTACTCGTTCCAAAGCACGAACCCAAGAATTGCGTTCAAGTTTACTCTTTCCCTAAATTTAAAAAAATATTGCTAATAGAGTTAAAAAATATTTGACAAGCTCTTAAAAGCATGAAATTACTACGAATTCGAGACTATAATTAAGTCAGCCCTGTATTAGAGATCGAGATTTTTGAAAAGCCTTTTCTTTGGTTACGGGTTTGATTTATTGACCTGGGCCAGATCATGGGCCTGTAGTCCAGGAAAAACCCAGGAAGGACAAAAAATGCCTGGGCCTGGACTCTGGTTACAGGAAAAATCCAGGCCTTTGTCCAGATCCAACTCGATCTCCAAACCTCAAAACAATATTTTTTCAAAGTCCATGTGGACTTGTTTTAAAAATCAACAGGTTTTTACATTGGAAAAATATCTGAAAAAGGTTTTCCCGAGCCCAGACAACAATCAAGATTTTCGAATCAACAAAAAAATAACCTGAAGATGAAAAGTTTTTCCATCAACAGCAACCGTAAATAACGTATCATTCTCCTCATCAATACCTAAAGCAGCACCTCGAAGTCTTATACAACCACGCTGCTGTCCTCGTGCCATTTTCTCTTTAGAACTAGAAAAAAGAATTTTTTGGAAAATTTAAAAAAATTAATCTTAACGTGTAGTAGCAAAGAACGTCATCATTAAGAACAAAATAACGATGTTGCCAACCATGCATAACATTTGTCCATTTGGATAAGGTTCCCTCCATATCTAAAATATAATATTTTTGATTAAAAAATATCAAGAAAAAAAGATGAAATAAGAAAAAAAACAAGAGGGAACGATATTAGTAACTCTATGAGTATCAGACTCTAAAGGCACTTTTTCGTTAAAGTTTCTTAACGGAGGAGGATATCTAAGTCATGCTATTTCAATAGCTAGCCTTATTTTGCACAAAACTTTGTTGATTGTTCTTTTATCATAGCAAAGCTGTAGCCTTGATTTTAATTTTTTCAACAGGCTAACTGAAATTCTCAGGACTAAGATGTCTCTTCTAATTTTTTAAAATTATTTTTGGCAAAATGTAATTTTTAATTTTTTCTGAAAAATACAAGGAAATAGTGTAGAAAATTAAGAAGTGTTAATAGATGGAAAGGAAAAACATGTGTTTTGTTTGTATTTTTGTTGTATTTTATTTGTTTGTGTTTTCATATTTAATTATATTTTTAAAGATTCCTTCCTCAAATTTTGAATGAATTTTATCTCGGAAAAGGAGATAGTTAAAAAGAGAGAGGAAAATGGTGATGAAGAAGGCAATTCTGATCAACAACCTGATTATCGCCCTTTATATGAACGTTTAAAAGAAGTGAGGGATAAAAAACAACTCGAATGGGAAGAAGAACACACTCTAAGTTTGTTGTGTTTCTTTAGTAATTTTTAAATTTAAATTTATTCAGAAAATCAGTTCAGCGTCACTCGTGGAATTGATGAAGGCGATGCTGATTTTCTTGAACAAGTAGATAGAGTTAGAACAGAACAAGAAGTTAAAAAAAGGAAAGAAGAATTGGAACTTGTAAAAATGGCAAAACAACAAAATTGTGTTATCCCGCTTGAACAACAACCTCCACTTCTTGAACGCCCACAAAAACCAATTACAAGTAACAAAAACAACGCAAATAAACAAGCGAGTCTTGTATCTTCTCTTATTAGAAAGAGGTTTTTTAGCTTTTATTTAATTTTGAAATTACTTTTTGACTTTTTAAGGTCCCATTCTAGAACAAGTACAGAAGACGAAGCATGTAATCAAAAAATAAAAAAGAATTCGTTTGCTTCAGACGATTCTTCACAAGGAAGTACTTCAACGGCAACTTCATTTGATGAACCTAAAAAGAATGAAGAAAACCTTTCTAAACCTTCAAAAGGACTAATTTCGTCAGTTTTGGACTACTCTGACACGAGGTTATTTTGTTTTGTTCAATGAATAATTTTTTTATATTTCTTCAGCGATGAGGAAGATGAAGAGAAGATTGGTAGAAAAATTGAAGAGGAAACAACAAATTGCCAATTGCTTAAAAATTCTCCACAAAATACGAAGACTAATTAAATTATTGCTCAAATTTTTTTTGTAGAAAACCTAATTGTCTATATTATTAAAGATTCCATCAGATTTACGTAAATATTGACTAAAAATTTTGAATTAAATTTCTGTGTGCAAGGAGTTCGGTGAACTTGTAAGACTTAATCTTATATTTAAAAACAACAAAAAAATACTTCAATTAAATCGCCTTGTACAAAATGAACATTAACGGGTAAACGTTTTGTCTTTCGATCTCGAGTCCTATTAAAACGATCTCTGTAATCTTGGTTTCTCCAATACGCCATTTTCGAAGACACCTTTACTACATGCTAAATCAAGAACTTTAATTTGTTAGATCAAAAATTTTCTTAAAATTTTAAGTTGGTAGTCTCCTCAAATAATTTTCAAATCTCAAAAATTCTTTCCAAAAATTTCTCATTAACACTCTGACCTATATCAAAATGACTTGAATAATGTTTTGCGAGTTATCCGCAGTCAAGGTTGAACAACTAGTCTGGAGTTTTGGGAATGAGCAACTTCTCCCTTCTTTCTCATCATAGTAGGGTTAAGCAACGGATTCTAAAATTGTGTCTGCTCTAAACGTAAGCAAACAAGCAATCCAATCCAAAAAATCCTCAAAAAAACTAAGACTCTCAGTTGTGATTCGCGGTTAATCACGATTCTTCTCGATTCATTAATCCGTAAACACGTTCGTCTCGTGATTAGGTAATTGAAAAATTCTCCGTTGAGCTATGCTAAAAAGTGCATTGTACAGACTACAAAATACAGTATTTCCTCATATAGTACTGACGGCCATAAAATTTATCTTCTAATTTCCAAATTAAATTCGCCTAATCGGAATTCGGATCCGTGATTGAAATAAATAAAATTTGAAATTATGTATATTCGAACTCAGCACACGTACATATTGGTAAAAATCAAAACATACTTAATATATATAAACAAATTAAAACAACTGAAGATATGTACCAAGGATCTAAAATTTACTGGTTCTGGAACTTCAAACAATTATTTATTTTATATCAGTAGGAGATTAAACGTTAAAATTAGATAAATGCTCTTAGCAAAGGCACATAAATAAATCAAAAATTTTTATCATCAATCAATTGTCTTGAGTTTTGTTAATTCATGATTTTAAGTCTTCGGTCAAAATTTTCTGTGCTGGACATCTCTAATGGTTAATTGTTGAAATATGAGTAAAATAATTGTATGTATCTTTATTTAATATAATTTATTTCATTATAAATTTAATAAATTTTCGTTGCCCTTTCCAAAAATTATTTGAAGACTTATATGACGCTGGTGAAAATAAATGAAATAAATTTACTATTTGATAAGATCCGATAAGAGCAGATATTTTATCTTAACAATGTTTTATCTCTTATCATATGAATTAAAAAAAATTATTGAAAAAATTACTACAATTGGATCATGTCTCTTAGTCCTTTAATCTGCTTTGTTAATTGAGATAATTCGGATTTTTAGGGCCTAACCTTTCTGGATCATTTTTTAAATTTTTAATATATTCAAGTTTTAATTCTCTCTGTTGTAATTACAATATTTGTTTAGGTTCTGCATGGAGTGGTAAGGTTAAATTAGGAGTGATTAATAGGTTTATTAACGAGTAGTATTTTATTATAGCTAACAACTTAATTTTTCAAAATTTATCATGTGCCTCAAAATTTTACAAAAAACATTTCGTTAATTTCTTTTCGAGTTATTAGGGAGTCTAAAACTCCCTATCCAAAAATCATACGATTAAAATCTGTGAGCGACAATACTTCTTGGATTTATAGATTAAATTAAATTATAATTACACTATTAAATATTAAGTAAAATTAAGGTGTCCGGAAGTTTCGTCAACAGATAGTTTGATCAAACAATATTTTTATCAGAATAGTTTCGTCAGAGATCTTTTTTGTCAGTGTTACGTTCGTCGGAATTATTCTTTAATTACCTCTTAATTAAAATGTTTTTTGAAAAGAATGTTGTTGTACACTTTGTTTTAAAAATATAACCCACTTTTGATTTTTTACATTTTTCGATGTACAGTTGATGTATCTTTTTGAAATTTGGTATGTTGATTCCGTGGCGCGACATTTGGGGATCAGACTTTTGGGGACCCGACAGTTGGGGACCCGACTTTTAGGGACCCGACACTTAGGGACCCGACAATTGGGGACGAATTATAATTTTTAAAAAATTCGAAAATCTACCTAAAAGATTTGTCCAAAGTTTTTTTAAAATTCTATTTCGTCCCCAACTGTCGGGTCCCCAAAAGTCTGATCCCCAAATGTCGGATAGCCGTTGATTCAATTAACTAATCTACGGATATTCCCAAAGTTTCATAAAATTTTGCTCGATACAAAATTTTTAATTTTACTTTTGAAACAGAGTGTACATAATTTTATATTATTGAAAATCAAATGTAAAATCAGCACTCAAAGACTGCTGATTTTCTGATAATTAAAAAAGTTTACTTTTTTTAGTAAATTTTTTTTAATTTAGAAATATATTCATTACTAATTTTTTCCCATTACTAAATCCCGGGTTTTTTCAAGATACTTATCGTATATAACATTAAGTAATATTCAGGTTAATTTATAGATTAAATGATATGGAGAATGTAATGGAGGGATTTCGAGGATTTTTGTAGAAATTTTGGTGGTGTACAATATCTTAGGGAAGCTATTTTAAGAACGGGGAACTTGGGAGAACCGTTTTCTAACAAATTTTGACATTAACTTATATTCGTTATAGAATATCAGTTGATTTTTTATTTATTTATTTATTTATTTATTTACACCACTAGGGTGTGACAGTCAAAAATAAAACAATTTAAAGTGAAATTACGAAAAATAAAAATGCTAATAAAAAAATGTCCTTAAAATAAAAATCAAAGCAGCTTAGCAAATAAAATTATCTCATTTGTCATTTAAGATATTGGAAATATCCAACTGTTCAAGAAGTTTAGAAAACATTTTGGGTGTATTTTTTTTAATTTCTATAGGAATTAGTGAATAAATTCTAGCAGTTCGAACAAAAAAGGAGTTGTACCGAATCATGGTTGAACAACGTGTTGGTTGTATTTTATATTTTTCGCCCCTAGTTTTTGTTTGTTTTATGATATAGGAATTATTATGGTTAATTTTAATTTTCCCAAATATATTTTGATGAAATAGCTTTAAATCAGCTTTAAGTCTTCGACTTTCAAGGGATTCTACTTTGAAATGTTGTAAAAGTGTTTTGTATGGTGGAATATCTTCTATTTTTACCTTTGTGATTATTTTGTAAACAAATCTTAAATATCGTTTTTGTATGTTTTCTATTAATTTAATGTTTTTCTTAGTTAAAGAATTCCAAACCGGTGACCCAAATTCTATAATTGACCTTACGTATATATTAAATGCTTCTATAAGAATTTTAGGATCTTGTGATTTTAGAGATTTAATTAATGCATAGCAGTTTCTATTGGCCCTTAGAGATATTGTTTGAATATGTTTATTAAACTTGAATTTAGAAGTGAAGAAAATTCCGAGATCCCTATTCTTGTCTTCATTACTAATTTGGAATATTTTGTGGTTTCCTATTGAGTATTGTAATTTAGGGTTTGATTTACCTATATATAATACTGAGCATTTATTTAATGATATGTTGAGACCATTGGTGTTACAATATTGAATGAATTTATTAATAAATAATTGTAAAGAATTGTTAGATAAATCGGTTTTTTTTAGAATTTGATAGGCTTTGATGTCATCGGCAAATAATTTTATTTTTATTTCAGGAGTGTAACAGAATGTTGGTAAGTCCGATAAGTATATATTAAAAAGGAGCGGGCCTAAGATAGATCCTTGCGGAACTCCACTAGTAATAGAGAATTGTTCAGAATATTCATTTCCTATTTTAACAACAGATTTTCTGTTGTGTAAGTAATTAGAGATCCATTTTAAGAGTGATTTTTCAATTCCTATTACTTTTAGTTTTGTTAAAAGACGTTCATGGGGTATAGAATCAAAGGCTTTAGCTAGATCGAAATAAACTATGTTTATTAAATTTTTATTATCCAATGCAAATGATATATCATCTTGAACCTCAATTAGTTGGGTAGTGACGGATTTGTTTGGTCTGAATCCATGTTGACAATCTGGTAATATACCATTTTGTTCAACATAAATTGATATATGGTTTGCAATAATTTGTTCAATTACTTTTGTGATTGAACATAGTAATGAAATTGGGCGAAATTCTTCTATTTTGGGTATCTTTAATGTTTTTGGTATTGGTATTATTATACTTTGCTTCCATATTTCAGGAAGTGTTGAAGTCATTAATGAATAAGAAAAAATATAATATAAAGGATAATAAAGACTTTTAGCGCATTTTTTAAGGAATATACATGGTATTGAGTCATAAGAAGAGTTAGTTTTTTCAGGTAGCTTAGAAAGAAGATCAAAGATTTGAAGTTCATTTATGATTACGGATTGACATGTATTTTGATTTGTTATAGAGTTTAGATCTGCATTGTCTAATGAATTTTTATTAAATACAGAACTAAATTGGGTACTTAGAATTTGTGCTATTTTATTATCAGCGTATACTAATTGATTATTTTTATCCAAAATTGAAGTTATTTTCCTGTTTTTGGATTTAAGAAATGAAGAGATGTATGAGAATTTTTGACTGATAGTTTGTGTTTTATGCTTTTCTCTATTTTTTAAAAATTTGTTAGTTTCAGAATCTATTCTTTTTGATACATATGAGATTTTACGTGTTAGCTCTGGCGTGGATTTTTGTTTCCACAGATTTTTTAGATATAATGTCATTTTTTCAATGTGTTCGGGTTTTTTGAGATTGTTAGATTTTACTTTAGATTCGGGAACAAAGGAACAAATAACATTATGTATAATCGATTGGAAAGTGAAATATAGTTGATTTATATCAGAGCATTGTGTGAATACTAGATTCCAGTTTATTGTTGAGAAATGTGCATTAATTATTTCATAGTTAGCTTTACGAAAATTTGGATATGTATAATTATTATCTTGGTAATTGTTAGTAGAAGATATTTCAAATTCTATTGTATTATGGTCAGATTTACTTATAGGCGGATTGATTGTTATAGCCTTTATTAATTCATCCTCATTAGTTAATAGTAAGTCTAATATATTTACTCCTCTAGTGGGTTTATCAATTTTTTGTTTTAGTCCTAAACTTTGAATATATTCTAAAAATAATGTTTCTTTGGTATTTTTGGTTTGAGTACTATAATTTTCCCAATCGATATTGGGTAGGTTAAAGTCTCCTAATAAGATAAGTGGGTAGGATACAGCCGATATATCATACAAGATTTGCAAGATAGATTTAAAATCCTTAATGGTTTCTTTAGTGATTGATCTATAAATCAAAATAATACGAATTTTTTCATCTGGGGTTAATAAATCTATACAAGATATCTCTGATAAAGTTTGGGGGATTTCTATTTTAATAAATGGTATTTTATTTGATATAAATAAGCAAGTTCCTCCACCCCTACCATTGGCCCTATCAGTTCTGATAATATTATATGGGGTACCATGTAGTAAAAGATTATCATCAACTATATCAGTCAACCATGATTCAGTAACCCCTATTAACTTATAACGGTTTTCTAATAACAGAAAGTGTAAATTTGACAATTTGTTTTTTAAACTTCTTGAATTAAAATATAAAAAATTAATAGTATTTAATCTATTTAGATTATTTTTTTGAAGTCAGATTTTTTTATTTTTTCTAAAAATGTGAACCTCCGATCTTAGAATTACTGCTTCTCCATAAACTATCCAGTCCAATTGAGGGTTCTCCATTCTCTTCTTTTTGCACTCTTCAATTAGTTCCCTTCGTCGCTGTAATTGTTCTGGTGTCATTGAAGCACGCATATTGACTTGGGGGAAAGATTTCTTGCCATTTGTTTTCCATTTGTTGAGAAGTTCACGCTGAAATTTTCTGGATGGTAAAACAATCTTTAAAAGACGGGCATGACCATTATTGGGTGGGTTAGACTGACGTCCCATACGGTAAAAAAACCTGGGTGCGCACTCAACCCCCACCGAGTCGAGTAAACTTGTTATTGTTTTGGAGTCATCCGCCATTTTCTCTGATGGAAGTTTTTTTGTAGATTCCGTCAAACCAGTCACAACAACACTTCTTTCGCGCTCTAGCTCCTCTGCTGAAATAGTGTTTAATTTTGTTGTTCCTGAAAAATATCCATAAGGTTTTTCTTGTTGTTTTTCTTTAAGTGAATCGATTGATTTACTAAGAAGGTTAAATTGTTCAGTCAGAGTTTTAATAAAGTTTAATAAAATCGGAGTTTGCTCTGTTGTCATAGACGGAATAAAAGTATTGATTGTTGTTAGTGTTGTTTTCACCAAATTGACTTGACAATCAATAAGAAAATTAAGAGAATTTGGATTTTCGTTGTTGTTGCTATTATTGGAGAGAGGCGAAAAATTGGCCTCTGTTGCTGTCCGTTTTGCAGAAATTTTATTTGTAGACATTTTTCCATCAATTTCCATTTTTCCATCAATTTCCATTTTTTGTCAGTGTTACGTTCGTCGGAATTATTCTTTAATTACCTCTTAATTAAAATGTTTTTTGAAAAGAATGTTGTTGTACACTTTGTTTTAAAAATATAACCCACTTTTGATTTTTTACATTTTTCGATGTACAGTTGATGTATCTTTTTGAAATTTGGTATGTTGATTCCGTGGCGCGACATTTGGGGATCAGACTTTTGGGGACCCGACAGTTGGGGACCCGACTTTTAGGGACCCGACACTTAGGGACCCGACAATTGGGGACGAATTATAATTTTTAAAAAATTCGAAAATCTACCTAAAAGATTTGTCCAAAGTTTTTTTAAAATTCTATTTCGTCCCCAACTGTCGGGTCCCCAAAAGTCTGATCCCCAAATGTCGGATAGCCGTTGATTCAATTAACTAATCTACGGATATTCCCAAAGTTTCATAAAATTTTGCTCGATACAAAATTTTTAATTTTACTTTTGAAACAGAGTGTACATAATTTTATATTATTGAAAATCAAATGTAAAATCAGCACTCAAAGACTGCTGATTTTCTGATAATTAAAAAAGTTTACTTTTTTTAGTAAATTTTTTTTAATTTAGAAATATATTCATTACTAATTTTTTCCCATTACTAAATCCCGGGTTTTTTCAAGATACTTATCGTATATAACATTAAGTAATATTCAGGTTAATTTATAGATTAAATGATATGGAGAATGTAATGGAGGGATTTCGAGGATTTTTGTAGAAATTTTGGTGGTGTACAATATCTTAGGGAAGCTATTTTAAGAACGGGGAACTTGGGAGAACCGTTTTCTAACAAATTTTGACATTAACTTATATTCGTTATAGAATATCAGTTGATTTTTAAGAATTAAAAGGGATATCATGGTATTTTGTTGTTATAGGTATTTAAGCGATTTGATAATAATTAATCCCTAAATTTCATGTTATATCAAATCCCCTTAATTTCTGCAAACCCCAAGTTATTTTTTAAAGCCGGAATAAATGTCAAAACAAACCAAAATTATTGAAGTTATAGCTAAGGGTAAAAAATAAAGCAATAGTTGAAACAAGCAATAGTTGATATTCGATATAAAAATATCGGAAAATATTTAAAAAAGAGACTCGATATTTAAATTATGAGAGTGCTCAAACTTGCTTTGTGGACGTAAATGAATTTCAATAAATTTCATTTTGGATCAAAATTAGCTTTTCATAATATGTATTTCAACAAAAGTTTTATAAAGTAAAATTTAAAATATTTATTTGAATAAAGTTAGGTGGGGTTAGGGTTACTAACTTTTTTAGGTTTTTAGTTCATAAATTTATTTATCACATTTACACAGTATTATATTTTTCAATTAAAATTATCTATATTTAAATTAATTGTCTCTTATGTGCCGTTTTACAAGAAACTTACATATGTATATTTATAAAACGCGAATGGTTTTGATAGATTAATTAGATACATTTTAATAAATTGGGTTGGTCCTGTTGATAATAGACTATATTAAAATAAATTAAATATTTGTTCAAAGCTTGAGAATTTAGGTAATTTAAAATTTTTCAAAAGTTAAATACTTTCATAATCCAAAATTTTTTTCACTAAAAGAGAAGGATAAAGATAGGGATTCCGGTAATTAAATTTTTACTTTTCAAAATTATCACTGGAAAATAAAAATTCATTTGAAAAAATATTATTCAATTTTTGAGTTGATGAGAAAATGTGAAAAAAAATTTTGAAAAATAAGCTCTATGTTGAAATGAATATTAAATATGTAATTTTACTTAATATAATTTAATTGAATAAAAATTTAATTTATTTTCTTTGAAACGACCAATATAAATTTGTAGTGGAATAGTTTGTAAAAATGAAAAAAATATTTGAAATTCCTTGGAAAACTAAAAACGGTAATAAAGAGTGGTATGATAGATAGTCTTTTGAAAAATTAAAAAAATTTGTTTGAAATTGTTTATATTGAAATTTTGTTTTCTTACGTATTAATTAATATTAAGTAGATTTATTATAAAATTTTCAAATATTTTTTTAAGAATTTGAAAATTTTTTTCTCATCCTTAGTAAATGTCTAGGTACTTTTCCGTTATGACGTAACCCCATAAATTAATGTTCAAAATGTCATATATAGGGTAGAAAAAGGGGCTGAGTCGAACGGTACCACTCATTTTTCCCGGAGATGCATGTAGACCGAGATATAGGTCTTGAAATGGTTATTTCAGCGTTAAGTTTACTTAATATAATTTTAAGACAGCGTCCTGAAAAAAACTTTTTTTCTGAGGTCTAAAAAAGGAAAAAATCCAGAATAATAAATAAGGCTAAAATTCGATTTAAACAAGATTAAACGTGAACGGTGAGACCTTTTCGAGCCGTTTAAATAAAGACGCAGCTGAATTGTTTCAAATTTCTATAAATTTGTCGGACATTAAGCCGACTTCAAAAATAAATTCTGATACGAGTGACAAAGAATGACATACAAATTTTAAGTAAAATATAAATAATATTCTAATTGAAATAATTAATATTAAATAAAAATATTTCGATTTTAAACTCGTACAAAATTTGAAATATAAAAAATTGGCTTAGAAATCCTTTTGAGAAACAACAAACAATTTTTAATTTTAGAATTAAAAATTTGATTTAAAAAATTAAAATACTCCAATTTAAAATGATTTACCCCTCTCCACTTTTTCGTCCATAATTCGCCATTTTCATCAACTTCTATCACTGTTCTTAAGTGAATATATCGCCAAGAATAAAAATTAACAAAATATCGTCTTTTTCCCAAAATGTGTTAAAATGTTTTTATTAAAAAAAGAATCAAAAAAATTTATTGAAGGCTTTATGAGAAAGAAAAGGACATTTTTAAAATTTTATCATAAAAATTCAAAAAACTAAAGTCTAGATCACTTTCTAAATTTGTTTGGGATTACCGGGACATCACTAATGCCTTCTCTTTTTCCTTTTTAGATCGTTTAACCCCCGCTTAAGCATTTTAAATGCTGTTAGTTGAATCATCCTTACAACATCGGAATTTCTCAGGAATTGCCAGCCTTAGTATATTTAGGTAATAGTTTTTAATTATGTATTTTGACAAAGTATAGATTGAAGTGTTAACTATGATTTCCAAAATAATTAAAAATTTTGTCAGTCTTATCTAAAAGTTACAAATTTTCTAGCAATATACATACTAATTTTTTCTAAAAAATGACTGAAAATGAGGTAATCTTTATTGAAAATTGCTAAAAAATTTTTAAAGAAGAACTTCCAAAAATTATATTATTAAATAAAGCACTCCTCAAATTATTTAAAAAATATAATTTATTCAACTTTCGATTTATAAGGATTTATTAAATTCTCCTTTTTCAGTGCATTTTCTGCTAATTGTAATTATATGTCGTAGAAATTTAAGCATGAGCATCTCCAAGTACCTCCTCCACAAAATTATAGCCCCACATATAGCCCCAGTGTATAAATTTTCTACGGAAATGAATTTACTTGTATCTTGTAACAAATTTTATGGACTATCTGAATCGCATAAAAGAAAATTTTTAAATGGCCTTAAGGGGTCGGAAAATTTTTTGCACTGATCGACCTCAATTTCCCGATGATTTTGTGGTTTCCAAATCTCGTCCTTGGGAAGTGTTGAAAGGATCTTTTAAAGTTTATCTTTATTTATTTGTTAGAGATATCCAACATAATTTTTACAGATCTATACGTTCATTGGAAAGAAGAAAAAATAGAAATTCTAGAAGTGCGTTTATAAATAGTTAACACTAATATTTTAAAAGTTTTGTTGTAAAAAATTAACTCAAATGTTTGTGTACTAACTTTTTATCTCATAATGTCACTATAACACATTTTATAACACATTTTTTCATAGAATCTTTGAAAATTTTGAAAGATAAAGTCTTAAAAATATAAAGAAAATATCAAATTTAGATGAACGTTTATCATTATTAAGCACACTTTGCAACAAAAAAGCTGAGTAGTTAAGAAGGATCCTAAAAATTTCAATTATCTCAAAAAATCATTTTGTTCCATTTATAACATATTTTTTCACACAAAACTTTCCAAATTTTACACCTTTAACTGTATCCACAATCTACATTATCAATTAAAATATTCCAAAAATTGCAACAAGGGCAACGAAATATTATTAAATTTATAATAAAATAAATTATATTAAGTAAAGCTATAATTATTTTTATTTATATACCATGCGATTAACCATTAGTAAAGCCCAGATTTGTATGGACGAAACTTGAAGTATAGCATAAAATATGGACAAAAATATTTAACAAAATTGGCAATAAAATGCAATAAATTAAAATTTTCTCATTGCAGCTTTATATGTATTAGGTCATTTCAATATCTTTGTGGTAAGGCTCCTCCTATTGTCAGATAAAATTGACTTATGTATATGACGAAAAAGAATGTTATTGTCTTTGCTGTTTTCACTTTGTTTTGTTAATTAGATGATTGCGTGCGACGAGCTTCAACAGTTTTAGTCTGCTTCTGCTTGCGAGTTTTTAGAAGGTGGTGACAAACAAACTAAAATACATAAAACTGCTGGGCTATAGCTATTACTCTGCTTTAGCTAGTGCAAAAGCTTGTTCGGCGGCTGGGAGCGAACCAGCATCTTCAGTAGAACGGATTGATCTGTTAGACATTACACCACGCCGCCTACTGCACAGCCTTAGGAATTAAATAGCTATATGCTTTGCACTAATCCCAAACAAATTTAGAAAGTAATCTAGACTTTAGTTTTTTGTTTTTTTTGATAAAATTTTAAAAATGTCCTTTTCTTTCTCATAAAGCCTTCATATTTAATTTTCGATAAATTTTTTTGATTCTTTTTTTAATAAAAACATTTTAACACATTTTGGGTAAAAGACGATATTTTGTTAATTTTTATCCTTGGCGATATATTCACTTAAGAACAGTGATAGAAGTTGATGAAAATGGCGAATTATGGACGAAAAAGTGGAGAGGGGTAAATCATTTTAAATTTGAGTATTTTGATTTTTTTAATCAAATTTTTAATTCTAAAATTAAAAATTGTTTTTTGTTTCCAAAAGGATTTCTAAGCCTATTTTCCAAATTTCAAATTTTGTACGAGTTTAAAATCGAAATATTTTTATTTAATATTAATTATTTCAATTAGAATATTATTTATATTTTACTTAAGTTTATATATAATCTTGTTGTTTTCTGACTCTGTTTACCTATTTTTGAAGTCGGCATAATGTCCGACAAATTTACTGAAAATTGAAACAATTCAGCTGCGTCTTTATTTAAACGGCGGTCTCGGATAGAGCTGGCCGTTTACGTTTAATTTTCTTTAAAATGAATTTCAGCCTAAGTATTATTCTATTATTTTTTCCTTTTTTAGCCATCAGACAAAAACTTTCTTTCAGGACGCTGTCCTATCACTGAAATTTTGTTACTCTCCAGGTCGCAGGCGAAAATTTTGGAATTTAAGAATGCCACAAAGTTAGTAAATACTTCGTTTTCTGATGAACCGAATGGAGGAACCAACCCGAACCGAAAAATCACGGTTCTCTGGTTCGATTCGGTCCAGCCCCGACAATCATTTTGCTAACCAATTCGGCTAAGTTTTAAGAATTTTAGATTTTTGTTTTTCAATTTTTGTTTTTCCAAGGCTCACTACTCAATATCTTCAAAGATTACCTTACCAATAGAAATTATAAAGTAAAGATCAAAGACTCCTACTCAAAAATATTACCAGTAACTAGTGGGGTCCCTCAAGGATCTATACTGGGACCCACTCTTTTCTTGATATATTTATCAGATCTTCCCGAATTTTGCAGGACGCCTAACATAACTTGCAAATTGTTTGCTGACGATCTAAAGATATATAAAATAGGTGAGAGTAATGACATAAATTTTTCACAAGATATTCAGGACTTTATTCACAAACTAACAAATTACTGTGAAATCAATTTTTTAAAAATAAACCCTGAAAAAACTAACTTACTTCATCTAGGAAATAAAAATCCTAAATCAGCTTATTTTATACTTGATACTAGAATTATACCTAATCCACTAAATGAACCTGTTAGAGATTTAGGTGTTTATTTTACGAAAGAATTAAAATGGGATAAACACATAAACATCATAACTAAAAAAGCTTACAACACCTTATTTTCAATAATCAGAAATATTAAAAGTAACAATAGTTTAGTCTTAATTCAACTTTACAAAACATACATTAGATCAATTTTGGATTTTGCTTCATCCGTTTATAATCCACATTTCAGAAAAGATATAGATAAATTAGAAAACATACAAAAAACCTATCTTAAAATAGTTTATAGGAGATCCAAACCCTACACAGATTTACCAACATATTCTGAATTATTACAACTATATCAATTAGATTCCCTAGAATTTAGACGGCTTAAAGCTGACTTAATACTTTTTCACAAATACTTACATGGAACTGCAATAATAAGAAATAATAACTTTATTAAAATTGTTGAAACCAGGACTAGGGGGGATTTATTTAAAATTCAACAAACACAATCATATTACACGCACGCGGTCAATAACTCATTCTTTATAAGGGCATTTAACAAATACAAACAACTCCCCGAATATATTAAAAAAGCTTCTAATTTAAATTTCCCAAAACTTCTGCAACAACAAGACCATTTATTAAAAACGTTATATAATTTATAGACAAACACACATTTAAATTAATTTTATTTTATGTTGTGCCACATTGATTTTATTAGCAGTATTATTTTGACATTATTTTATTTTTAATTGACTTTTGTTGTTGTTTTATTTGCATTGACGCCTTTATGGCAATAAATAAATAAATAAAGACCATTTTAAGCTTCTAGAAAAATTATATTTTTTAACAAAAACTAATTTTCAGTTATGTATAATCAAAAAAGTACAAATTCTATAAAAATATTCAAAATAGCTGCAAAAAAGTCATATAGACATTTACTCAGAAAAAGGAAAAAATTTCCAAATTCTTAAAAAATATTAAAAAATTTTATAATAAATCTATTTAATCTTAATTAATACAAAACCAATTTTAGTTTTCCATGGAATTTTAAATTTTTTTAAATTTTTGACCACCCATAAGTTTCAATATTATTTAGACGTTTCACAGGAAATAAAGTAAATTTTTATTCAATTAAATTATATTAAGTAAAATTAAAAATTTTAGTTTTTCATTTCAACATAAAGTTTATTTCCCAAAGTTTTTTTCCACTCTTACTTAACAAATCAAAAATACACTACATATTTTTTCAAATGAATTTTTATTTTCCAGTAATAATTTAGGAAAGTAAATGAAATAGTAAAACTATTTGCATTAATTTTCAGCATCATCCAACAAATCCTCGGAATATTTACAGTAAGGGCAACGAAAATTTATTAAATTTATAATGAAATAAATTATATTGAGTAATCTAATTTGAAACGTAAAAATTTAGTTTTGTTTCCTATGGAGTTTTTCAATTTTTTTGTATTTTTTTACCAATGTCGAGAAGCAGCTATTTACTGCACAGATGGAGAATCTGGTGTTATTTTTCAATCGTTTTTTCTTGGAAAATTGAAACATTTCGGGAATTTTCTTTTCATATTCTCACAAATTTATTATGATTTTTAATCAATTTGATGGCTATTTGCCTTACAAAATTCTCTGAAATTTCGCTTGCGGCCCTAAAATCGACAAAATGGGTGAATGTTTGTGTAGACGCTTCCTTCGTCGACGCTTCTTGTTGTGTTTAATTGCAGCTCTGACAAAAATAGAAGTTGTCGCCGTCCCTCTCCGAATATTCAAAAAGCTCCGACTAATCAAGTGTTTGCACCTTTTGATGAGGGACTGAATATGTTTTGTTTAGTCGAAGCAGGTTGTGAGAAATATCAACCAACAATGGCCAACTGGACGAGAACGGAAGATTTAAGTAAAAACGTAAATCTTCTTCAAATTCTTAAATTTCGATTATAAACTTTAAAATTTGCTGTCTTAATTTTTTAAGTTTACGATCTTAGAATTCCAGCTTTTTTTCAATTTAAATAAATTTTAATTGAAGAGTGAGTAGCTTAATTGAATTTTGAATGTTTAAAGTGAATATCTGTTAATTTGTTGGGATTAAGGGAGATACAAGTCTCCCTTGTTGGGATTAAGGGAGAATGATGTGAGAAAGCAATTAAGGAATTCAGGCTCTTGTGTTTGTTTGAATTTTATGTAGCTGTTGAATTTTTATTTTTAATTTAGATTCCCCTTTGTTTTTCACAATAAAAGTTTTATCATTTTACATACATATATAGAGAGATTTAAAAAAATTTCCAAGGGATTTAAAAAGTGTGTAAAAATTTTTTTTAATTTTTCATAGATTTTAATAAACAAATGTAAATATTAAAGATTCTACTTAATATTAACTATTTCAAATTTTACATTCATTAAAATTAATATTAGACATCAAAGGCATTAAAAAATTTTTATTGAATTAAATTATATTAAGTAAAAGCAATATTTTATTCATTTCAATACAAATTTTATTTTTTAAAAACTTTTTCATTTTATCCTTCAACTCAAAAATTGAATAATTTTTTCAGAAATTCAAAACATTTGATAAACAAATTTTCATTTTCCGGAATAGATTTGAAACGTAAGAATTTGTTGAGGGTTAAAAGATTTTTAGGATCTTCTTTGGATTAATGGATCTTCTTTTTTTGGTCATATATACATATTTATAAAACGCTAAAAGATTCTGATAATCCTTTGATAAAATTTATTAAATCGACTGAGCCCTGTTCATAAAAAGCAATATTAAAATTAAATCAAATATCTGTTCAAAAGTTTGTAAGGTCTTCGGGCCCTTCGGGCCGAAGAGGTTCCATTTAAAAAGGGCGTGAGGGCTTTGAAATTTTTGAAAGTTGAGTTCCAATTCAACAACGCCTCGTTCCACTCTAGAAACAGTAATCCAATTACTTTTCTTCCATTTTCAACCTCGTAGCTCTCAAAAATTTGATTGACTCAAAATGTGATTGACTCATAAACTTTCCATTGCTTCAAAGTATGAATGGACTCAAACTCTTCGTTTAAACCAAGTTTGATTTCGTTGATTTTTGTCGCCAAACATTGGCGACTTTTGGCCAATTTTTTAACCATTCACTTTTGGTTAATTTTTTGCTCGTTCACCGTTAATTTTTGTGTCGTCCACTCTTTATTTTTGAATTGTTTTCCCGCCTAAATTCCTTTCTTTATTTTTTGTGTCCGTTCGTACCAGCCACCCTCTTTTCTCTTACTTATTCTTCCTTTTGTTTTTTGACTTGGCTTCTCTTGCCGAGTCTTCTCTCAGTTTTATTTTCTCTAGCTACTTCGCGCATTTTTTTCAAACTTACATTTTTAAATTAATTTATTGCCAAACCCCGCCTTTATCTGGGTCTATTTAAGCAGGAGATCAGCCTCCCAAATTATCTCACTTCACATCATTAACTGCTCCTTCAAGTGCTGATCTACTGCTGCCAGTGGTCTGCTCTTTGGCTTTAACTGCCATTGCCCACTGGTTAGCCCTCTTCGCTTCATTTGTTCAATTGTTTATTTTTTTTGGTTGGAAAATAAATATTTTTTGTTGGCCGTGCTTTGTTTGTTGGCGTACTAAAAGTGAACGTGCTCCGTTCACTTCTGCTTCCTTGGTGAACCGCACTAAGGTTCACCACTGCTATTCTTGGCTAAAGTGACTCGTGCTCCGAGTCACTCAACTGCCCTTCTTCTTCCTTCGACTGTGTTGGCACTACCAACACAGTCTGGTGCTAGTGCCACACTTCACTAGCTGGTGCCACGACTCCTCCTCCTTTCTTCCAAACCATTTGTCGGGAAATCCCGACTCCCGACAAAGTGGTGCCACGACCCGGGAAGACGGGGACAACGACAACACTCACCACTACAACCACAACAACAACAACAGCTACTACAACCACTATTTTTGTGTGTGTTTGTGAGCGGAGCTACCGCCACAACAACAACCTCTACTGCTGAAGTGCGCTGAGCAACAGCCACGACAACAACTCCTTTTGGTTGAGCTGAGCAACAGCCACCAACTTCAACTACTACAACTCTAGTGGTGTGTGAGCTGAGCGACAGCCACAACAACAACCACCACCACAACCACTCCAACTCCTTTTGGTTGAGCTGAGCAACAGCCACCAACTTCAACTACTACAACTCTAGTGGTGTGTGAGCTGAGCGACAGCCACAACAACAACCACCACCACAACCACTCCAACTCCTTTTGGTTGAGCTGAGCGAAAGCCAACAACACTACAACTACTCGTGCGTGAGCTGCACTACAGCCACCACCACAACAACTACACCAACAACTTCAACTACTAGTGCGTGAGCGGAACCACCGCCACATCACTACAACAACCACTCTATTTTTTGTGTGTGAGCGGAGCAACCGCCACAACACTACAACAACCACTCTATTTTTTGTGTCTGAGTTGAACAACAGCCACCACTACAACACTACTACAACAACTACTACTACTGCTTCAACAACAACAGCCACTACAACAACCACCACTACAACAACATCAACTAGTGTGTGAGCGGAGCCACCGCCACATCACTCTACAACAACCACTCTATTTTTTGTGTGTGAGCTGCACTACAGCCACCACCACAACACTACTACACCAACTACTTCAACCTTGTGTGTGAGCGGAGCCACCGCCACAACAACTTCAACTATCCGTTCCTTTTTTGGTTGAGCTGAACAACAGCCACCACAACTACAACTACTCTTTGTGAATTGAGCTGAACAACAGCCGTCACAATGTCAGCATTCATCCGGTTACAACTGGCCACCGTTTTGGCAACGCTTAAAGTAAAAGGCCGTGCAGTTCTCACCGCGCTGAATGCCACTGACACCACTGTGGATGAAAACGATCGTTTGGAGGCAGATGCTGTCCAACTTAGAGAAGCCGCTGGTCGGGCCCAAGTACTAGTGGACAAATGGTCTGATATGATTGCTCGACTCATGCCAACTGAACAACAAGACGAAATGGACATCCTTCAAGCCTTTCCGCCGCCTAGAGGCGAAATCAGAGAGGATGATGAACCAACCGCGTTAGCACAAATTGAACATGCCTATGAATTGGTGGATTTGGTCAATGTATGCCTGCAACAACGAAGAAATGGCGGTCGTGGTTCCGTCTCTTCCCAACGAACTGGAAATTCTTTTATGACCACTCAATCATTACAGCAACTTGAGGAACACTATATGCTCGTCCACCACAATCACCAGTTGAGGAATATGGTTGTTCACTTTGCCACACTGGACCAACACACAAGCCAAGCCGATGTCCGATGTTCAACTCCCGCAACAGACGCAAAGCCCGTCTTCTTGAACAAGGACGTTGCCTCAACTGCTTATACGATGGTCACATGCTCAACAAATGTCGTGCTGCCAACAAATGCCGTAGATGTGGAGGCAGACACCACTTCATGCTATGTGTACAACGTCATCCTAAAAAGCGTGTGTATTACAATGCAAGTCACCGCGATAGACCGTCAGTAGCAAACTGGAGACAACCACAACTAAAAAAGCGTGTGTACTACAAATCTGGCCACGACGAAGAAATGTCTGAAGCGAATTGGAGAGTGCCTACACCAGTCCAACCTGAAGTGACCTACTCTGGAATGGTCATCAATAGCTCTAGCCTCATCAACTCACAAGCGGACACCAAGGCGTTAACCAACTCAACTGTGCACTACAAGGCAAACGAACGCCATCGTCGACGCAAAGTCCGGATCAACTCAAAGCTTAAAAGCAACCAGCCCAACTCTAAAAACGGTCTAGTGGCTTCGAGAACCAACAGCTCCAACAGTTCCAAACGTGTGTGTTCGACATTGAAGAATGTTATGGTTAAAAAAGAAACTACAACAAAACTCCAATCTAGTTCAATGATTGGTTCTAACCGTCCTACAGGCAAAGTCAAATGGAAAATACGTTCTGTTCACGAGTGGTGTCGTCATCTGCTTAAACAAGTGCTAAGATTTGATTGTGTGTTGGCCGTCCTCACGTGCTCATGGCTCATCAACGAAATACACGCTGGCTCATCTGCCCCCTTTATATGCTCATCAATGCATTTTTTGTTGATGCTGTCCGTTCTATCTCTTGTTGGTATTGCTTGCTGGCGTAAACCTCCAGGCTGTACTTTAGTATAGGTCCACCGAGATCGGAACTCATAATATATACCATTCGATTCGTCTCGCCGAGCTGAGTTCAAATATGCAAGAATTTTCTGCGGGACGCGAAAACTCGCAAAGATACAGGCACTTGAAAATCGAAAAACCATAGGGGGGACCAAGCTCGATTTTGGGGTGAAAAATTCGAATATGCAAATTATACCTCATTTGAAAGAGCTCGTCGAGTTGAGTCGAATGACACCAAAGTCAACGAAATCCGACTTGATTTGACAAAGTTATGACCGTTTGTTTTAGCTCCTTACCTATGGCATCTGTGGAGATTTTTGCTGCTTCGGAGGCCCCAAATACGTCCAGAGCAAGAGAGATAGGAATAGGTTTATGTTACGAGCCCAGACCCAGCGCCCGTAGACTCCCCGCGAGGCGCGTGCCGCAAAACTCCGCGCGAAGCGCGGAGTTTTGCACAAGCGCCTCGCCGACGCTCCATAGGTTTAGGTATTTTGTTTTTTGTATCATAACTTTGTCTAATCTTGTTCAATCAAGGTGATTTTGGTGTCATTCGACTCAGCGCGACGAGCTCTTTCGAATGAGGTATAATTTGCATATTAGAATTTTTCACCCCAAAATCGAGCTTGGTCCCCCCTATGGTTTTTCGATTTTCAAGTGCCTGTATCTTTGCGAGTTTTCGCGTCCCGCAGAAAATTCTTGCATATTTGAACTCAGCTCGGCGAGACGAATCGAATGGTATTTATTATGAGTTCCGATCTCGGTGGACCTATACTAAAGCGACCCCAACCTCCAGTTCTTCAAAGGCGATCAACAATGACATCAATGGATGGAACCTCCGTAGCTGCTACAGATCAAACGTCTACGAGCTTTTCTAACGCAGGCAAATTTTTGTGTGTTAACCAAGCTATGTTCAATTCGACAACGACCTGGACGACAACGAGGAAGCCAGGTAGTGGAGTGCCGCCTCTCACCAAAAGCTTTCAAAAGGGGAAATCACGAAAGGGCACTCCACCACAATCATCACTGCTCTGGATCACACCATGCAACCATGCAACGTGTTGTGACATGGATGCAGCCCGTGGTTCACCACTTGCTATGACTCGAATCTGGAAGATGAAAGGAAAAGCCGATGATGAACTTCCGAATATGGCAGATGAAAGAAGCCGATGATGATGAAGAATTTTTGTGATTTTTGTTGGGCGGGGGGAGTGTCGCCAAACATTAGCGACTTTTGGCCAATTTTTTAACCATTCACTTTTGGTTAATTTTTTGCTCGTTCACCGTTAATTTTTGTGTCGTCCACTCTTTATTTTTGAATTGTTTTCCCGCCTAAATTCCTTTCTTTATTTTTTGTGTCCGTTCGTACCAGCCACCCTCTTTTCTCTTACTTATTCTTCCTTTTGTTTTTTGACTTGGCTTCTCTTGCCGAGTCTTCTCTCAGTTTTATTTTCTCTAGCTACTTCGCGCATTTTTTTCAAACTTACATTTTTAAATTAATTTATTGCCAAACCCCGCCTTTATCTGGGTCTATTTAAGCAGGAGATCAGCCTCCCAAATTATCTCACTTCACATCATTAACTGCTCCTTCAAGTGCTGATCTACTGCTGCCAGTGGTCTGCTCTTTGGCTTTAACTGCCATTGCCCACTGGTTAGCCCTCTTCGCTTCATTTGTTCAATTGTTTATTTTTTTTGGTTGGAAAATAAATATTTTTTGTTGGCCGTGCTTTGTTTGTTGGCGTACTAAAAGTGAACGTGCTCCGTTCACTTCTGCTTCCTTGGTGAACCGCACTAAGGTTCACCACTGCTATTCTTGGCTAAAGTGACTCGTGCTCCGAGTCACTCAACTGCCCTTCTTCTTCCTTCGACTGTGTTGGCACTACCAACACAGTCTGGTGCTAGTGCCACACTTCACTAGCTGGTGCCACGACTCCTCCTCCTTTCTTCCAAACCATTTGTCGGGAAATCCCGACTCCCGACAATTTTGGCTTGATACGTTTAACTGAAATTTTTACAGATAATTGACGGTTTTTCGATATTCGGGGTCTTATATCTCTGCGAGTTTTCGTCACCCGGAGAAAATTCTCATATTCGAACTAAGCTCGGCGAGACGAATCGAATGGAATATATTTTAAGTTCCGATCTTGATAGACCTACATATACTATAGTAAAGCCAATTTTTTTATTTAAATTTTTTTTCAAATAGTTATAAATTTTTGGAAAAATAATAGAGCGTCCCGGACTTAATCTAATTAATTTTATAGCAAATTACTCGAGACTTTTTAATGTTTTCGGTTTTTGTTTTGGGTTAAAGCTTTAGTCTAGTCTTTTCTGAGCTTTTGAAACATACACACCAAAAGATGGATATTTTCGGAAATTTGAAGTTCCAAACATTTGGCCTACAGAAAAAGATGGAGAATTAGATGATTTGTTAATATGTATTGTTTTGTTTTAATTTATTGTTTTGATTATTTTGTTGTTTTTCTTGTTGTTGGGAAGTTTAATTGTTGTTGTTTTCTTCGTAACGGCACCCTACGCCGCCTTCGGCCCTTCGGGCCGAAAAGCTTTGTTGGCTTTGTTTTGTTGTTGGAGTAAAAGAGCATGATTGAGGGTATCTTGTCCAGTATTATCTCCATGATGTTGATGAATAATTGAAGAATGTTGTTGTTGTGAAAGGACTAAAACACCTGCTGAGGATAAGGATACTGGGCCGAAGAATTCGTTTAACTGCTGAAAAAAAAGGGATTTAGAAAGGACCAAGAAGTAAGTACCACAGGTATGTGAATGAATTGGATTATAAATTTAAGAAAATAAGAAAAGTGTGATGACTCTGGAATCGGACAAGAATGCCTCCCAGCCTACTGATAGGCTGTAAGGAACATAGTAGGGTGGAAGGAACATAGTAAGGTGGAAGGAACATAGTAGTAGGGTGGAAGGAAAATTGTAAGGTTGAAATAACATAGTAGGGTGGAAGGAACATAGTAGGGTGGAAAGAACATAGTAAGGTGGAAGGAACATAGTAGGGTGGAAGGAAAATTGTAAGGTTGAAATAACATAGTAGGGTGGAAGGAACATGGTAGGGTGGAAGGAACATAGTAGTGTGGAAGGAACATAGTAGGGTGGAAGGAACATGGTAGGGTGGAAAGGAACATAGTAGGGTGGAAGGAACATGGTAGGGTGGAAGGAACATAGTAGGGTGGAAGGAACATGGTAGGGTGGAATGAACATAGTAGGGTGGAAGTAACATGGTAGGGGCAAAAGCTTTATCAAATTCTAATGGAAAAATCAGGTGTAGTCTGAAGTGACATTCCAAGTAGGCTGAAGAGAACATAGTAGGCGGAAGGGAACATACTTAGTAGGTGGAAGGGAACATACTTAGTAGGTGGAAGGGAACATACATAGTAGGTGGAAGGGAACATATAGAAGATTAAGACGCCGAAGTGGGATAAAAGCTCTAAAATGAGCTAAAATAATAATGGCCTTGCGGCGGATTAAGACGCCGAAGTGGGATAAAAGCTCTAAAATGAGCTAAAATATAATAAAGGCCTTGCGGCGGATTAAGACGCCGAAGTGGGATAAAAGCTCTAAAATGAGCTAAAATAATAATGGCCTTGCGGCGGATTAAGACGCCGAAGTGGGATAAAAGCTCTAAAATGAGCTAAAATATAATAAAGGCCTTGCGGCGGATTAAGACGCCGAAGTGGGATAAAAGCTCTAAAATGAGCTAAAATAATAATGGCCTTGCGGCGGATTAAGACGCCGAAGTGGGATAAAAGCTCTAAAATGAGCTAAAATATAATAAAGGCCTTGCGGCGGATTAAGACGCCGAAGTGGGATAAAAGCTCTAAAATGAGCTAAAATAATAATGGCCTTGCGGCGGATTAAGACGCCGAAGTGGGATAAAAGCTCTAAAATGAGCTAAAATAATAATGGCCTTGCGGCGGATTAAGACGCCGAAGTGGGATAAAAGCTCTAAAATGAGCTAAAATAATAATGGCGTGGCGGATTAAGACGCCGAAGTGGGATAAAAGCTCTAAAATGAGCTAAAATAATAATGGCCTTGCGGCGGATTAAGACGCCGAAGTGGGATAAAAGCTCTAAAATGAGCTAAAATAATAATGGCCTTGCGGCGGATTAAGACGCCGAAGTGGGATAAAAGCTCTAAAATGAGCTAAAATAATAATGGCCTTGCGGCGGATTAAGACGCCGAAGTGGGATAAAAGCTCTAAAATGAGCTAAAATAATAATGGCCTTGCGGCGGATTAAGACGCCGAAGTGGGATAAAAGCTCTAAAATGAGCTAAAATAATAATGGCCTTGCGGCGGATTAAGACGCCGAAGTGGGATAAAAGCTCTAAAATGAGCTAAAATATAATAAAGGCCTTGCGGCGGATTAAGACGCCGAAGTGGGATAAAAGCTCTAAAATGAGCTAAAATATAATAAAGGCCTTGCGGCGGATTAAGACGCCGAAGTGGGATAAAAGCTCTAAAATGAGCTAAAATAATAATGGCCTTGCGGCGGATTAAGACGCCGAAGAGGGATAAAAGCTCTAAAATGAGCTAAAATAATAATGGCCTTGCGGCGGATTAAGACGCCGAAGTGGGATAAAAGCTCTAAAATGAGCTAAAATAATAATGGCCTTGCGGCGGATTAAGACGCCGAAGTGGGATAAAAGCTCTAAAATGAGCTAAAATAATAATGGCCTTGCGGCGGATTAAGACGCCGAAGTGGGATAAAAGCTCTAAAATGAGTTAAAATAATAATGGCCTTGCGGCGGATTAAGACGCCGAAGTGGGATAAAAGCTCTAAAATGAGCTAAAATATAATAAAGGCCTTGCGGCGGATTAAGACGCCGAAGTGGGATAAAAGCTCTAAAATGAGCTAAAATAATAATGGCCTTGCGGCGGATTAAGACGCCGAAGTGGGATAAAAGCTCTAAAATGAGCTAAAATAATAATGGCCTTGCGGCGGATTAAGACGCCGAAGTGGGACATAGTAGAGGGTGGAAGGAAAATTGTAAGGTTGAAATAACATAGTAGGCTCATTTTAGAGCTTTTATCCCACTTCGGCGTCTTAATCCGCCGCAAGGCCATTATTATTTTAGCTCATTTTAGAGCTTTTATCACACTTCGGCGTCTTAATCCGCCGCAAGGCCATTATTATTTTAGCTCATTTTAGAGCTTTTATCCCACTTCGGCGTCTTAATCCGCCGCAAGGCCATTATTATTTTAGCTCATTTTAGAGCTTTTATCCCACTTCGGCGTCTTAATCCGCCGCAAGGCCTTTATTATATTTTAGCTCATTTTAGAGCTTTTATCCCACTTCGGCGTCTTAATCCGCCGCAAGGCCTTTATTATATTTTAGCTCATTTTAGAGCTTTTATCCCACTTCGGCGTCTTAATCCGCCGCAAGGCCATTATTATTTTAGCTCATTTTAGAGCTTTTATCCCACTTCGGCGTCTTAATCCGCCGCAAGGCCATTATTATTTTAGCTCATTTTAGAGCTTTTATCCCACTTCGGCGTCTTAATCCGCCGCAAGGCCATTATTATTTTAGCTCATTTTAGAGCTTTTATCCCACTTCGGCGTCTTAATCCGCCGCAAGGCCATTATTATTTTAGCTCATTTTAGAGCTTTTATCCCACTTCGGCGTCTTAATCCGCCGCAAGGCCATTATTATTTTAGCTCATTTTAGAGCTTTTATCCCACTTCGGCGTCTTAATCCGCCGCAAGGCCATTATTATTTTAGCTCATTTTAGAGCTTTTATCCCACTTCGGCGTCTTAATCCGCCGCAAGGCCATTATTATTTTAGCTCATTTTAGAGCTTTTATCCCACTTCGGCGTCTTAATCCGCCGCAAGGCCATTATTATTTTAGCTCATTTTAGAGCTTTTATCCCACTTCGGCGTCTTAATCCGCCGCAAGGCCATTATTATTTTAGCTCATTTTAGAGCTTTTATCCCACTTCGGCGTCTTAATCCGCCGCAAGGCCATTATTATTTTAGCTCATTTTAGAGCTTTTATCCCACTTCGGCGTCTTAATCCGCCGCAAGGCCATTATTATTTTAGCTCATTTTAGAGCTTTTATCCCACTTCGGCGCTTAATCCGCCGCAAGGCCATTATTATTTTAGCTCATTTTAGAGCTTTTATCCCACTTCGGCGTCTTAATCCGCCGCAAGGCCATTATTATTTTAGCTCATTTTAGAGCTTTTATCCCACTTCGGCGTCTTAATCCGCCGCAAGGCCATTATTATTTTAGCTCATTTTAGAGCTTTTATCCCACTTCGGCGTCTTAATCCGCCGCAAGGCCATTATTATTTTAGCTCATTTTAGAGCTTTTATCCCACTTCGGCGTCTTAATCCGCCGCAAGGCCTTTATTATATTTTAGCTCATTTTAGAGCTTTTATCCCACTTCGGCGTCTTAATCTGCCGCAAGGCCATTATTATTTTAACTCATTTTAGAGCTTTTATCCCACTTCGGCGTCTTAATCCGCCGCAAGGCCTTTATTATATTTTAGCTCATTTTAGAGCTTTTATCCCACTTCGGCGTCTTAATCCGCCGCAAGGCCATTATTATTTTAGCTCATTTTAGAGCTTTTATCCCACTTCGGCGTCTTAATCCGCCGCAAGGCCATTATTATTTTAGCTCATTTTAGAGCTTTTATCCCACTTCGGCGTCTTAATCCGCCGCAAGGCCTTTATTATATTTTAGCTCATTTTAGAGCTTTTATCCCACTTCGGCGTCTTAATCTGCCGCAAGGCCATTATTATTTTAACTCATTTTAGAGCTTTTATCCCACTTCGGCGTCTTAATCCGCCGCAAGGCCTTTATTATATTTTAGCTCATTTTAGAGCTTTTATCCCACTTCGGCGCTTAATCCGCCGCAAGGCCATTATTATTTTAGCTCATTTTAGAGCTTTTATCCCACTTCGGCGTCTTAATCCGCCGCAAGGCCATTATTATTTTAGCTCATTTTAGAGCTTTTATCCCACTTCGGCGTCTTAATCCGCCGCAAGGCCATTATTATTTTAGCTCATTTTAGAGCTTTTATCCCACTTCGGCGTCTTAATCCGCCGCAAGGCCATTATTATTTTAGCTCATTTTAGAGCTTTTATCCCACTTCGGCGTCTTAATCCGCCGCAAGGCCTTTATTATATTTTAGCTCATTTTAGAGCTTTTATCCCACTTCGGCGTCTTAATCTGCCGCAAGGCCATTATTATTTTAACTCATTTTAGAGCTTTTATCCCACTTCGGCGTCTTAATCCGCCGCAAGGCCTTTATTATATTTTAGCTCATTTTAGAGCTTTTATCCCACTTCGGCGTCTTAATCCGCCGCAAGGCCATTATTATTTTAGCTCATTTTAGAGCTTTTATCCCACTTCGGCGTCTTAATCCGCCGCTAGGCCTTTATTATCCCCCTATGCCAAAAGTAGCCATGGATACAAGGCTGTAAAACACCCTGAAGTATTTCCCGTAGATTTTAGTTTTTATTCATTTTAACCTCAGGTTTCATGAAAATAAGGTAATTTTTACCGATTCGCAAATAACAGCCCATATCATTTCAGAAAAACGGTGTTGGGAATCCGTAACAAACGGATAAGAAAGAGCAGATTTCGTGGTTCAATATCTGTCATTTTGACAATTCGGAAAAATCTCGTTCAGAAAAAATTTTCCTTCTGAATAATGTGTCACTTGACTTGCGAACTTCCTCAGAGGGTACTTGCATCTTTTAGTCCTAACTTTTTCCATTTATTTGGTAGAAAGTTGAATTTTTCTGAGATTATAGGGCATGAGTCCTAGTTCATTTTATGCCATAACAAGAAAAGATTTGCCGGCCAAACAAGCTTCCATCGCGCTTTATCTCATCAAAACCCATGGATTTGAGTATACTCGAAATTTGACCCTGTAAACGTTCTCGGTCGAGCCTACTGATCGGTTCCTGCCACTTTTTTAAAGTTAACAGTCATGGCTACTAGTCTAAATAATTTTAAGAAAAAATTTTCCCAGAAACTTTACTACTGGAATTTTTTCAAATTTTTTAGACAGTGTTTTTTTGAATTTTGCGATGAAATGAAATTTTGCGAACGCTGAGTCTCTTGGAAAAAGTTTACTAATGGAACCGGGCTTGTAGGCCCTGAAGGAGAATTGTTGGAATCAAAGGAGAAGCGTTGGAATCAAACTCAACCCTATGAAAATATCACATTTAGTGAAGCTAGATCCCGTAACTATTCAGCCACACATCATCACAAAGATATCGAAGAAATTAAAAATATTTTTTTCCCTTTTCCTTCACATCGGAAATATGACAATATGACGACCAATCATATCGTATATACGATTTTTAATTGAAACAATGATATGATGATACGACGTCGTCATATGACGGTCATATGCAGCCGTCATATAAGGTTCCTGCATATGTTACGATATGATGATATGATCTTAATTAGAACACGCATATGATCATCACATCGCAGATGTGATGCTAATTGAAACAGGCCTCAGGTGAATTTTGTGATTTGTCTGCGTCGACACGATAAATGAGAAGGAGAAAAACAAGGAAGGAAAAGGGGAAAAATTGGGGTGCGGATAATGCGATAGTACCGTTTTTTGTTTAATAGCATCTAGCAATCCGGGACAAAATTCGTTTGAGTTTGAAAATGCTGCTGAAACAAGCAAATTTACTTGAGGGGTAAATTATTTTAGCTTGGAGTATTTTAATTTTTTAATCAAATTTTTAATTTTAAAATTAAAAATTGTTTTCTCAAAAAGTTTTTAAGCAAATTTTCCAAATTTCAAAAAATCGAAATTTTTTTAAATTGAAATATTTTTACATAATATTAATTATTTCAATTAAAAGCTTATTTATATTTTACTAAAAAGTACAATTATTTCTTTCTCCAAGAGAATTAATATTTTATGTTGTCCCTGACGGGCTGACTAATTTATAAAAAAATATTGAACGTCGGTCTCCGTCAGTCTCAATTCACGTTTAATTGTGATTAAGACGTGGGTTTAAGCCTTATTGACAACGACTCGTTTGAACAAAAGTTAAATTTCGGCCAAAAATCGAGAATTTAAATTTTCAAAATTTCACGAGTATTTTCAAAAATTTTAATATAGGAAATTTTTTGATTGATTCGTAATGTCTATGACCAGTAGAAACATATAAGTATTTTGTCCGTTGGAAAAGTACCCAGAAATGAAGACCAAAGTTTGCCTTAACGTTAAAAGTTTCAGGTTACAACCTTTGAAAATTTGTAAAATTAATTTCAAATTTTTACATATGTACATATAAAAAGATTTAAAAAAAAAGTTAAAGTTAAAAAAATTTTTATGAACAGTTTAGTAGCTTTTTAAACGCTCTTATTTACTGAGCGTGCAAAAAGCTACTTCTATTTGTTACATACTGTGCCGGAAAAGAAGAGGACCAAAAGCACCAATTTTTCCTCTACTAAATTATCTTTCGAATTTTAAACTTATAGGAGAAAAAATTGACAAAAATTATTGAGTAATTTATCCTCTATCAAATGACTACAAATATTACCGTTTACTTTTACAAAACATTTCAAATACATACAACTCAATTTTTGGGATGGAAAAAAGATAGGACAAAGCTAATTAAAATTAAAAATATCGACGTTAGTTTCGGTCAAAAATTCTATAAAAAATTTTCTGAACATTTCCATCGATACTCAGTAGAAAAAATAAAAGAACAAAGTCTGTAACCTATTTCTTCATCAAGATCTCATATCTTGATAATCAACGAAAAATTGGGGTACAGTACTTCAAAAAATATTTTAACCCCCTAGAGTTTAAATTAAAAATTTTATTTTAGGCATATCTGATTTTACATTAAAAATGATCAAAACCTCCCAATATACCCTTCAATTTCTCGGCCGTTATCTCCATGAATATTTTGACAGAGAATTTTAAATTGAGATATTTTTGTAGTTTTTTTATCCGCATGTACTACCATAAACTGTTCAATTGTGAAGAACACTGAGGAATCTAATTAAAAATGAAAATCCAACAGTTAAAATTTTACCAGTTCAATTCCTGCAGAATTTAATTTAAAACAAGTTTATTGCTGTTAAGTGACGGACTCGTTAAATATTATTTTAATAAGTTATGCTTATAAATTTTAGTAGCATGTCACGTTTCTTTGTGACATAATTACTATCACACTGCAAATTGCTCCCCTCCACCCACATACACCCTTTGGTTATTGGGCTTGAAGTGTTTTAGCCTTATCTTCTCTTGTACTTTCTTTTGTTTGTGAAGTTCGTCCGTGTGGGCACAGTGGATATAGTAGATAATCTAGAAGAGGAGAGATTTTTAAAAGAATATTTTAAAGGAGATATTGCTTGGAAGTGTCCATAGAAGAAGCCAATCTTGATAGCAATTCAAATAACAGTAGAAGGATATTAAAAAGCATGTTTGTTTGTACACAAACAGATGACGCCAACTCCTAGAAAACATCAGCACAGAAAAACAATGAAGAATTCAACACGACCACCACGAGTCAACTTCAGCTTTTCTGTGAATTTTAAAATAATATATGGTGTAGTTTTTAAAAAATATTTCAAATTCGCCAAAAAAGTAATCACTAACGTCGCAAACGTCCAAGGCAAAACCCAAAGCCAGCAAAGAAATGTAAAGATACGAACGGATGTACACGCTCCCTTGGATCAGAATGGCATTTATTTATGCCAAATTCAGAAAGAAGTCAAGCGCATTAAAGTACAGCGCCCTACAAGCGCATTGAAGTACCAAGCTGTGGAAGCCAATACTTTGAAAGAGAAAAAAGGCTCCCTGCTTCAATATTCCGCCTGCTTCACAATTCAATATTCCGCCTGCCCGCTACTTCAATATTCCGCCTGCTTCACAATTCAATATTCCGCCTGCCCGCTACTTCAATATTCCGCCTGCTTCACAATTCAATATTCCGCCTGCCCGCTACTTCAATATTCCGCCTGCTTCACAATTCAATATTCCCGCCTGCTTCACAATTCAATATTCCGCCTGCCCGCTATTTCAATATTCCGCCTGCTTCACAATTCAATATTCCCGCCTGCTTCACAATTCAATATTCCGCCTGCCCGCTACTTCAATATTCCGCCTGCTTCACAATTCCCCCTGTTTCAATATTCCGCCTGCTTCACATTCCCGCTGCTTCAATATACTCCTAGCACTTGACACATGAACGTTTACGCCTAGCAAAATGAACGTTGACGTCTAGAACTTGACACATAACGTTGACGCCTAGCACTTAAAATGAACGTTGACGTCTAGAACTTGACACATGAACGTTGACGCCTAGCACTTAAAATGAACGTTGACGTCTAGCACTTGACACATGAACGTTGACGTCTAGCACTTGACACATGAACGTTGACGCCTAGCACTTAAAATGAACGTTGACGTCTAGCACTTGACACATGAACGTTGACGCCTAGCACTTAAAATGAACGTTGACGTCTAGCACTTGACACATGAACGTTGACGCCTAGCACTTAAAATGAACGTTGACGTCTAGCACTTGACACATGAACGTTGACGTCTAGCACTTGACACATGAACGTTGACGCCTAGCTCAACATGACACAGGACTCCAGCAAAAGTAGACCGAGATAAATTATAGTTAAAGACCTGCGTCTGATAATTAAGCCGAAGAGAGCTAAAAGCTCTAGACGGCTAAATTATAGTTAAAGACTTTCGTCTGATAATTAAGCCGAAGAGAGCTAAAAGCTCTAGACCGAGATAAATTATAGTTAAAGACTTGCGTCTGATAATTAAGCCGAAGAGAGCTAAAAGCTCTAGACGGCTAAATTATAGTTAAAGACTTGCGTCTGATAATTAAGCCGAAGAGAGCTAAAAGCTCTAGACGGCTAAATTATAGTTAAAGACTTGCGTCTGATAATTAAGCCGAAGAGAGCTAAAAGCTCTAGACGGCTAAATTATAGTTAAAGACTTGCGTCTGATAATTAAGCCGAAGAGAGCTAAAAGCTCTAGACGGCTAAATTATAGTTAAAGACTTGCGTCTGATAATTAAGCCTAAGAGAGCTAAAAGCTCTAGACGGCTAAATTATAGTTAAAGACTTGCGTCTGATAATTAAGCCTAAGAGAGCTAAAAGCTCTAGACGGCTAAATTATAATTAAAGACTTGCGTCTGATAATTAAGCCTAAGAGAGCTAAAAGCTCTAGACGGCTAAATTATAGTTAAAGACTTGCGTCTGATAATTAAGCCTAAGAGAGCTAAAAGCTCTAGACGGCTAAATTATAGTTAAAGATTTGCGTCTGATAATTAAGCCGAAGAGAGCTAAAAGCTCTAGACGGCTAAATTTTAGTTAAAGACTTGCGTCTGATAATTAAGCCTAAGAGAGCTAAAAGCTCTAGACGGCTAAATTATAATTAAAGACTTGCGTCTGATAATTAAGCCGAAGAGAGCCAAAAGCTCTAGACGGCTAAATTATAATTAAAGACTTGCGTCTGATAATTAAGCCTAAGAGAGCTAAAAGCTCTAGACGGCTAAATTATAGTTAAAGACTTGCGTCTGATAATTAAGCCGAAGAGAGCTAAAAGCTCTAAACGGCTAAATTATAGTTAAAGACTTGCGTCTGATAATTAAGCCTAAGAGAGCTAAAAGCTCTAGACGGCTAAATTATAGTTAAAGACTTGCGTCTGATAATTAAGCCTAAGAGAGCTAAAAGCTCTAGACGGCTAAATTATAGTTAAAGACTTGCGTCTGATAATTAAGCCTAAGAGAGCTAAAAGCTCTAGACGGCTAAATTATAGTTAAAGACTTGCGTCTGATAATTAAGCCTAAGAGAGCTAAAAGCTCTAGACGGCTAAATTATAGTTAAAGACTTGCGTCTGATAATTAAGCCTAAGAGAGCTAAAAGCTCTAGACGGCTAAATTATAGTTAAAGACTTGCGTCTGATAATTAAGCCTAAGAGAGCTAAAAGCTCTAGACGGCTAAATTATAATTAAAGACTTGCGTCTGATAATTAAGCCTAAGAGAGCTAAAAGCTCTAGACGGCTAAATTATAGTTAAAGACTTGCGTCTGATAATTAAGCCTAAGAGAGCTAAAAGCTCTAGACGGCTAAATTATAGTTAAAGACTTGCGTCTGATAATTAAGCAGAAGAGAGCTAAAAGCTCTAGACGGCTAAATTTTAGTTAAAGACTTGCGTCTGATAATTAAGCCTAAGAGAGCTAAAAGCTCTAGACGGCTAAATTATAATTAAAGACTTGCGTCTGATAATTAAGCCGAAGAGAGCCAAAAGCTCTAGACGGCTAAATTATAATTAAAGACTTGCGTCTGATAATTAAGCCTAAGAGAGCTAAAAGCTCTAGACGGCTAAATTATAGTTAAAGACTTGCGTCTGATAATTAAGCCGAAGAGAGCTAAAAGCTCTAGACGGCTAAATTTTAGTTAAAGACTTGCGTCTGATAATTAAGCCTAAGAGAGCTAAAAGCTCTAGACGGCTAAATTATAATTAAAGACTTGCGTCTGATAATTAAGCCGAAGAGAGCCAAAAGCTCTAGACGGCTAAATTATAGTTAAAGACTTGCGTCTGATAATTAAGCCGAAGAGAGCTAAAAGCTCTAGACGGCTAAATTTTAGTTAAAGACTTGCGTCTGATAATTAAGCCTAAGAGAGCTAAAAGCTCTAGACGGCTAAATTATAATTAAAGACTTGCGTCTGATAATTAAGCCGAAGAGAGCCAAAAGCTCTAGACGGCTAAATTATAATTAAAGACTTGCGTCTGATAATTAAGCCTAAGAGAGCTAAAAGCTCTAGACGGCTAAATTATAGTTAAAGACTTGCGTCTGATAATTAAGCCGAAGAGAGCTAAAAGCTCTAAACGGCTAAATTATAGTTAAAGACTTGCGTCTGATAATTAAGCCTAAGAGAGCTAAAAGCTCTAGACGGCTAAATTATAGTTAAAGACTTGCGTCTGATAATTAAGCCTAAGAGAGCTAAAAGCTCTAGACGGCTAAATTATAGTTAAAGACTTGCGTCTGATAATTAAGCCTAAGAGAGCTAAAAGCTCTAGACGGCTAAATTATAGTTAAAGACTTGCGTCTGATAATTAAGCCTAAGAGAGCTAAAAGCTCTAGACGGCTAAATTATAGTTAAAGACTTGCGTCTGATAATTAAGCCGAAGAGAGCTAAAAGCTCTAGACGGCTAAATTATAGTTAAAGACTTGCGTCTGATAATTAAGCCTAAGAGAGCTAAAAGCTCTAGACGGCTAAATTATAGTTAAAGACTTGCGTCTGATAATTAAGCCTAAGAGAGCTAAAAGCTCTAGACGGCTAAATTATAGTTAAAGACTTGCGTCTGATAATTAAGCCTAAGAGAGCTAAAAGCTCTAGACGGCTAAATTATAGTTAAAGACTTGCGTCTGATAATTAAGCCTAAGAGAGCTAAAAGCTCTAGACGGCTAAATTATAGTTAAAGACTTGCGTCTGATAATTAAGCCGAAGAGAGCTAAAAGCTCTAGACGGCTAAATTATAGTTAAAGACTTGCTTCTGATAATTAAGCCTAAGAGAGCTAAAAGCTCTAGACGGCTAAATTATAGTTAAAGACTTGCGTCTGATAATTAAGCCTAAGAGAGCTAAAAGCTCTAGACGGCTAAATTATAGTTAAAGACTTGCGTCTGATAATTAAGCCTAAGAGAGCTAAAAGCTCTAGACGGCTAAATTATGGTTAAAGACTTGCGTCTGATAATTAAGCCTAAGAGAGCTAAAAGCTCTAGACGGCTAAATTATAGTTAAAGACTTGCGTCTGATAATTAAGCCGAAGAGAGCTAAAAGCTCTAGACGGCTAAATTATAGTTAAAGACTTGCGTCTGATAATTAAGCCTAAGAGAGCTAAAAGCTCTAGACGGCTAAATTATAGTTAAAGACTTGCGTCTGATAATTAAGCCTAAGAGAGCTAAAAGCTCTAGACGGCTAAATTATAATTAAAGACTTGCGTCTGATAATTAAGCCGAAGAGAGCTAAAAGCTCTAGACGGCTAAATTATAGTTAAAGACTTGCGTCTGATAATTAAGCCTAAGAGAGCTAAAAGCTCTAGACGGCTAAATTATAGTTAAAGACTTGCGTCTGATAATTAAGCCTAAGAGAGCTAAAAGCTCTAGACGGCTAAATTATAGTTAAAGACTTGCGTCTGATAATTAAGCCTAAGAGAGCTAAAAGCTCTAGACGGCTAAATTATAGTTAAAGACTTGCGTCTGATAATTAAGCCTAAGAGAGCTAAAAGCTCTAGACGGCTAAATTATAGTTAAAGACTTGCGTCTGATAATTAAGCCTAAGAGAGCTAAAAGCTCTAGACGGCTAAATTATAGTTAAAGACTTGCGTCTGATAATTAAGCCTAAGAGAGCTAAAAGCTCTAGACGGCTAAATTATAGTTAAAGACTTGCGTCTGATAATTAAGCCGAAGAGAGCTAAAAGCTCTAGACGGCTAAATTATAGTTAAAGACTTGCGTCTGATAATTAAGCCTAAGAGAGCTAAAAGCTCTAGACGGCTAAATTATAGTTAAAGACTTGCGTCTGATAATTAAGCCGAAGAGAGCTAAAAGCTCTAGACGGCTAAATTATAGTTAAAGACTTGCGTCTGATAATTAAGCCTAAGAGAGCTAAAAGCTCTAGACGGCTAAATTATAGTTAAAGACTTGCGTCTGATAATTAAGCCTAAGAGAGCTAAAAGCTCTAGACGGCTAAATTATAATTAAAGACTTGCGTCTGATAATTAAGCCGAAGAGAGCTAAAAGCTCTAGACGGCTAAATTATAGTTAAAGACTTGCGTCTGATAATTAAGCCTAAGAGAGCTAAAAGCTCTAGACGGCTAAATTATAGTTAAAGACTTGCGTCTGATAATTAAGCCTAAGAGAGCTAAAAGCTCTAGACGGCTAAATTATAGTTAAAGACTTGCGTCTGATAATTAAGCCTAAGAGAGCTAAAAGCTCTAGACGGCTAAATTATAGTTAAAGACTTGCGTCTGATAATTAAGCCGAAGAGAGCTAAAAGCTCTAGACGGCTAAATTATAGTTAAAGACTTGCGTCTGATAATTAAGCCTAAGAGAGCTAAAAGCTCTAGACGGCTAAATTATAGTTAAAGACTTGCGTCTGATAATTAAGCCTAAGAGAGCTAAAAGCTCTAGACGGCTAAATTATAGTTAAAGACTTGCGTCTGATAATTAAGCCTAAGAGAGCTAAAAGCTCTAGACGGCTAAATTATAGTTAAAGACTTGCGTCTGATAATTAAGCCTAAGAGAGCTAAAAGCTCTAGACGGCTAAATTATAGTTAAAGACTTGCGTCTGATAATTAAGCCGAAGAGAGCTAAAAGCTCTAGACCGAGCTAAATTATAGTTAAAGACTTGCGTCTGATAATTAAGCCGAAGAGAGCTAAAAGCTCTAGACCGAGCTAAATTATATTTAAAGTGTGATATATTTTATAAATATAAATTTAATTAAGACTCTAATTTCAAATATTTAAATCCCCGCCCCTTTTTATTTTTGCTGTTTTGACATTTTCCCTCTCCCTATAAATATTGTTCACCCCTTTTAATTTTTGTCATTTGTTTAGTCTTTTAAAAATTGTATTCCCTAGAGTTCGAACCCGGGCCGGGCCCGGACCGGTTTTTTCCGGGCCCGGTGGCCCGGAACCGGGTATTTTTGAGAAAATCCGGTTTTTCCGGGCTAACCGGTTTTTCCGGTTTTATCCGGAAAAACCGGCCCGGGTGCGATTTTGAATAAAAAAACCGGGTCCCGGGCCCGGTAATTTTTTGCCGGGCCCGGAGAGTCGCCTCCGGCAGTGAATAAGGAAAAAATCTGCCTCTTGGCCTTTCGAAATTCTCAAAATTTTCGCCTGCGGCGCTGAAAAAAGAAGAAATTTTGCTCCTTGGCCTTCCAAAATTCTCAAAATTTTCTCCTGCGGCACTAGAAAAAGAAGAAATTTAGCTCCTTGTCCACACAAATTCTCAAAATTTTCGGCTCCGCGGTAAAAAAAGAAATCTGGTTGCCTACCTTACAAAATTCTCAAAATTTTTGCCTCCGGCGGTAAAAAAGAAAGAAATCTGGTTGTTGGCTTTTCAAAATTCTCAAATTTTCGCCTGCGGCGCTTGAAAAGAAGAAAAGACATTTTTATTGATATCGGAGGATTAATTCTGTCGATATCCCTATAATCACCATCAGTGGATTTAAGTGAAAAGTCGGATTTGAAGAGGAAATCGGAGGATTAAGGTGTTATTATTATATTTGGAATTACTATGAATCCCTTCAAATTCATAATCTTCTATATCCCTCCAAATCACTGATATCACATGGAGGCTTCCCGAATACTTCAAATCCACTTATTTTCCCAGACTACAAATTATTTCAAAAATTGCGGATTGTGGACTGCGGATTTTAAAATTAAAATTGCGGCTGCGGAAAATTTTTTTTCACTTGCGGACACCTCTGCTATATATCCTTTAGCGTATCTATCCTTTGATTCATCTATCATTTAATCGATACTTTGTATGTTTTCCGATCCTTTGTATGTGTGATAATTTTTTTATGTTTTTAATAAATTAAAAAAAAACCGGGTCCGGCCCGGGTCTGAAAAAATCCGGTTTTTCCGGGCTAAATCAAAATCGCACCCGGCCCGGGTGCGATTTTGAGAAAAAAAACCGGGTCCCGGGCCCGGCATTTTGAAAAGTTCGAACTCTAGTATTCCCTTCTAAAAGGAAGTTGTTTATTTAATTTTGGAAAATAAATATTCTTATTGATATATTTAAATTTATTGACTACATTTGGTATAAAGTATTCTACATTACTTGGCGCTCCTGAACCGAGTCACTTCAACGACAAAGTAAAATTTAAAATTTTTACGCCCCGGTGGGTAAAAAATTTTTTTGTGGAGAATTTTCTGTGGTCTTCACTCAACAAAATTTTTTTCGTTATCTCTCTGTGGGATAGGAAAAACCCTTCAAATTTTTTTTTCGCTATACCTCTGTGGTATAGGAAAATTTTGTTTTCGACTTCCATTTTCGCTATCCCCCGGTGGGTTAGGAAAATTTTTGTTGCCTTCGTGGTTTTCGTTATCTCTCGGTGGGATAGGAAAACTTGAGTAGAATCGATTCTTCTAATGGCCAAAGTTCACATGACCCGGCAACAAACCAAAGAGATGGGAATTTTATTCGACAAAGATGGGAAACAAATTTTAGACCCAAATTTAGAAGAGGAGGTTGAAGAGAACACAGAAAATTTTGAAAACAATCAACTTGCCCCCACAAAAAAATCGATTAAAAAGAAAAATAAAATTTCCACCACTCTTTTAGACATGTCTCAGCAGTTAAATAACCTGGAAGAAAGTTTAATAAGTGGTAATGGTGAAGAAGATGATGTGGTTAGCTTGGATGAGCAAGCAGTGGATCAACTTTTGGAAGAAGAGAAAGGTAGTCAAAAACAAACTAAAACTAAAATCAATAAAATGGGGAACGAAAAGAAAGCACAAAATACTCAGGCCCGTTTCCAACCAAATATGGCAAGCACGCTTATTGAAAACAATCAATACGCGCAATTTGCTCAGATTCCACCAGTTCAAGCTGGTTTTCCACCTTGCTTTCCTGGATATCCGATTAATCCACAACAGCAGCCAATGATGTATATGCCTTGCTACCAGTACCCACCTAATATGCAACCAAATCCGGCACCCCAGATTAATGCTTTTGAAAGTTTAACGCAGGCACTTGTATTAGGTAAGATACCTGACTTGAAAGGAAATGAGGGAAGTGATGGGATAAGGAAATTCTTCAAGAAGTTTGACGTTGCTTCAGAAAGTTGGTCAGAAAAGAAACGTATTACGTTACTGGAGTCTAAACTTTGTGGTAGAGCAGAGCGAGCTTTTAACGCTGCTGTAAATTCAGAACCCTATCGTTACGACTCGATTCGACGTTTTATTATTAACCAACTTGAAGAAACAGACTCGAAAGGAATGGAATCCTTTGACACACTTATGAGAGGCGTTCATCGTGGTCGGAATGAAACTATAGATGAATTAGGTGAAAAGATTTCTGGATTAGTTCGTCGGGCATATCCTGGTCTTCCAGCACACCTGCATGACGAATATTCTATTAAACATCTAATAAGAAGCATAGATAGTCCAGAATTAGCTCTCAACCTCGAATTGTCGCGAAGAAATGCTATGTCGCTTGATGAATTCATTGCACTTGCAGCGAGAGCTGAAGCAACTCAACGCGTAATTTCTAGGCGATATAACCGTCTTGAGAATAAACAAAATTTCTCTAATCAATATTCACCTCAAAGAACGCAATTCTATGACCAAGGGACAAGTAAACAGAAAGAAATTAAGTGTTATAGTTGTGGAAAAGTAGGGCATTATTCGAGTGATTGTAGAAATAAATGGCAACCGTCTACCCAAAATAATGTTCAAGCGTTAGTACCACATCAAAATTCAGGCGCTAATAGAAATTTTGCGACTAATTCTAATAGTGTTGAACTAAAGGGAAATCGAGAACATTTTAACAATAAACAGCCATTCCGCAACCAACTGAAACAAAATTTGCTTAAAGTTGAGCAATTCGACGAAGTCAATATTCCCCACATCAATGCTGTACACACTGCTGAGATTTCTGAATTTTTCGAAAAAGATAATAAGAACGTTGAAGAAAAGTCAGTCGAAGATAAAAGCGGTTTGGTTGGAAAAATTATTGCACTTCGAGTAAATGTCTTAGGAAAAGAAGCACTCTCTATCGTTGACCCTGGTGCCCAAATTTCTCTCGTAAATGCTGGCTTTCTTGTGAATTTACTTAAGTCAAATGAAATTAAATTAAATGATAGTGCTTTAAAATTTTCTAAATCGGCTGAACAAGTTTTGGACGTTAATGGAAATAAAGTGAACTCCCTCGGTGTTGTCAATTTACCAATTAAAAGAAATGGTATGAATGAAACTTACATCCGAGCGCACATCACTAAAGCACCCTTTGGTTACGAGCTTTTCTTTGGAACTAATTGTTTAAAAGACCTAGGTTTTAAACTTTATGATGAACCAAATGATGAGATGATTAACTTTCAAGAAGCAGAGCGACAAAAATCTGGTGCCGTTAAAATTATTTTCCACACAACCATACCACCTCGCTCTACTAAATTAGTTGAAACGCGGATCGAAAAAGAATTTGAAGGAAAGGAAATTCTTATAGCGCAAGAGGAAGAAAGCGAGATAAGAATAGAACCAACGCTAGGGTGCGGCGAAAAAGGAAAAGTTGTAGTGCCAATTACAAATACATCAGAGCTCCCAATAAGGTTGAAAGAAAATGAAAGTATTGGAAAAGTTGAAACTGTAAATCAATACGGAGAAGCAGAAAATTTTCTTTATTTTGATTGGGATTCTAAAGATGTTAAAGTAAATTTCGTGGGTGGTACAACTCTTGACTTAAGCACCGAACAAAAAGAAAGAAAGGATGAATTTAAGTTGCAATTAGAAAAGAATACAGGAAAATTGAAAGAAAATCAATATTCTGAATTAATTGAGATTGTTAATGAGTTCGAAGAAATTTTTGCTTTAAGAGATGAAGAACTTACGCAAACAAATCTAGTAAAGCATGAAATACGCCTCGAAAACAATCAACCGATTAGATCTCGTCTTCGTCCAGTTCCTTATGCATATAGAGAGAAGATAGCCGCAATGTTGCAAGATTATTTAGGGCGTGGAATTGTGCGACCTTCCCACTCTCCTTATGCAAGTCCAATTGTGATTGTGCCAAAAAAGGATGGAAGTTTGAGATTTTGCGTTGACTATAGAGGGATAAATTCGGTAACCGAAAAAGACGCGTTTCCTTTACCAAACATTGACAATACTCTTCTAATGCTGGGAAATAAAAGAATTTTCTCTACTCTTGATTTTATGTCGGGTTATTGGCAAATTAAAATGGATGAAGATTCGATCAATAAAACTGCGTTTATTACTGAATTTGGGTTACATGAGTTCTTAGTAATGCCTTTTGGTCTAGCTAATGCAGTTGCCACATTTCAGCGATTTATGTCAGTTCTTTTTGAGGATCAAATAAATGATTTTGTTTTTGTTTATATCGATGACATTCTAATAGCATCAAACTCGTTCGACGAACACAAGAAACATTTAAAACTTGTCTTTGAGAGAATTAAAATGGCTGGCTTAAAATTAAAAATTTCTAAATGCAAATTTGCTGCTGAAGAAATTCCCTTCCTCGGTCACACTTTAACCCCTGAAGGAATAAAGAAAGATGCTGAAAAAATTAAACCGGTGCTAGATCTTCCAATTCCTAAAACAAAGAAGGAACTTCGATCTTTACTAGGATTTATGACTTATTACCGAAAATTCATTTACTCTTTTGGCGCAATTGCAAAACCACTTTTTCAATTAGTACGAGAAGATGCAGTTTTTAAAATTGGGGAAAAAGAAAAAGAGGCTATCCAAACATTAAAAGAGAAAATAATTAAGGATGTTTTGCTTTACTTCCCAGATTTTGAAAGTGCTGTGAAAAATCCAAAAAGAGCGTTTATTATAATGACAGATGCAAGTAAGATAGGTCTTTCTGCAGTTCTTTGTCAACCTGATGAAAACGATAGAATTAGGCCAATTTATTTTGCGTCCAGACAATGTAATAAACACGAAGAGCGCTATTGTCCAACTGAATTAGAGGCTCTAGCAGTTCGTTTTGGAGCTAAGAAATTTGCGCAATTTATAACTAGGATACCCACACGTGTTCTAACTGACCACAAAGCACTTGTTCCTATGTTTAAGAGCAAAAATGAAACGGGGAATTCTAGAGTTGATCGTGATGCTAATTGAAACAGGCCTCAGGTGAATTTTGTGATTTGTCTGCGTCGACACGATAAATGAGAAGGAGAAAAACAAGGAAGGAAAAGGGGAAAAATTGGGGTGCGGATAATGCGATAGTACCGTTTTTTGTTTAATAGCATCTAGCAATCCGGGACAAAATTCGTTTGAGTTTGAAAATGCTGCTGAAACAAGCAAATTTACTTGAGGGGTAAATTATTTTAGCTTGGAGTATTTTAATTTTTTTAATCAAATTTTTAATTTTAAAATTAAAAATTGTTTTCTCAAAAAGTTTCTAAGCAAATTTTCCAAATTTCAAAAAATCGAAATTTTTTTAAATTGAAATATTTTTACATAATATTAATTATTTCAATTAAAAGCTTATTTATATTTTACTAAAATGTACAATTATTTCTTTCTCCAAGAGAATTAATATATAATGTTGTCCCTAACGGGCTGACTAATTTATAAAAAAACTACTGAACGTCGGTCTCCGTCAGTCTCAATTCACGTTTAATTGTGATTATAACGTGGGTTTAAGCCTTATTGACAACGACTCGTTTGAACAAAAGTTAAATTTCGGCCAAAAATCGAGAATTTAAATTTTCAAAATTTCGCGAGTATTTTCAAAAATTTTAATATAGGAAATTTTTTGATTGATTCGGAATGTCTATGACCAGTAGAAACATATAAGTATTTTGGGCTCTACTCCAGTTTATGCGTCCAATCGACTTTTATGCGTCCAATGAAAGTTTAGGCGTCCAATCAAACTTTATGAGTCCAATCAAAAAATAATTGGATTTTTCTTGGTATTGCCAGGTTGGGGTATGGGTCCAAAGAATTTTTTCATGTTCGGGACCTACGCCCACTGGGTCTGGGACCGTTCCTTACCCTATCCCTCGAAATTTCGGAAAGTCATAATTGTTTTCTGAAAATTTTAAAAATTGGCTATAACTTTTCGAAATTTCGAGAGATAGGGTAAGGAACGGTCCCAGACCCAGTGGGCGTAGGTCCCGAACATGAAAAAATTCTTTGGACCCATACCCCAACCTGGCAATACCAAGAAAAATCCAATTATTTTTTAATTGGACTCATAAAGTTTGATTGGACGCATAAACTTTCATTGGACGCATAAAAGTCGATTGGACGCATAAACTGGAGTAGAGCCGTATTTTCTCCGTATTCATGGCATTTAAAAGCATTTTTAATGATAACGGAAAAGTACCCAGAAATGAAGACCAAAGTTTGCCTTAACGTTAAAAGTTTCAGGTTACAACCTTTGAAAATTTGTAAAATTAATTTCAAATTTCTACATACATATAAAAAGATTAAAAAAAAGTTAAAGTTAAAAAAATTTTTATGAACAGTTTAGTAGCTTTTTAAACGCTCTTATTTACTGAGCGCGCAAAAAGCTACTTCTATTTGTTACATACTGTGCCGGAAAAGAAGAGGACCAAAAGCACCAATTTTTCCTCTACTAAATTATCTTTCGAATTTTAAACTTATAGGAGAAAAAATTGACAAAAATTATTGAGTAATTTATCCTCTATCAAATGACTACAAATATTACCGTTTACTTTTACAAAACATTTCAAATACATACAACTCAATTTTTGGGATGGAAAAAAGATAGGACAAAGCTAATTAAAATTAAAAATATCGACGTTAGTTTCGGTCAAAAATTCTATAAAAAATTTTCTGAACATTTCCATCGATACTCAGTAGAAAAAATAAAAGAACAAAGTCTGTAACCTATTTCTTCATCAAGATCTCATATCTTGATAATCAACGAAAAATTGGGGTACAGTACTTCAAAAAATATTTTAACCCCCTAGAGTTTAAATTAAAAATTTTATTTTAGGCATATCTGATTTTACATTAAAAATGATCAAAACCTCCCAATATACCCTTCAATTTCTCGGCCGTTATCTCCATGAATATTTTGACAGAGAATTTTAAATTGAGATATTTTTGTAGTTTTTTTATCCGCATGTACTACCATAAACTGTTCAATTGTGAAGAACACTGAGGAATCTAATTAAAAATGAAAATCCAACAGTTAAAATTTTACCAGTTCAATTCCTGCAGAATTTAATTTAAAACAAGTTTATTGCTGTTAAGTGACAGACTCGTTAAATATTATTTTAATAAGTTATGCTTATAAATTTTAGTAGCATGTCACGTTTCTTTGTGACATAATTACTATCACACTGCAAATTGCTCCCCTCCACCCACATACACCCTTTGGTTATTGGGCTTGAAGTGTTTTAGCCTTATCTTCTCTTGTACTTTCTTTTGTTTGTGAAGTTCGTCCGTGTGGGCACAGTGGATATAGTAGATAATCTAGAAGAGGAGAGATTTTTAAAAGAATATTTTAAAGGAGATATTGCTTGGAAGTGTCCATAGAAGAAGCCAATCTTGATAGCAATTCAAATAACAGTAGAAGGATATTAAAAAGCATGTTTGTTTGTACACAAACAGATGACGCCAACTCCTAGAAAACATCAGCACAGAAAAACAATGAAGAATTCAACACGACCACCACGAGTCAACTTCAGCTTTTCTGTGAATTTTAAAATAATATATGGTGTAGTTTTTAAAAAATATTTCAAATTCGCCAAAAAAGTAATCACTAACGTCGCAAACGTCCAAGGCAAAACCCAAAGCCAGCAAAGAAATGTAAAGATACGAACGGATGTACACGCTCCCTTGGATCAGAATGGCATTTATTTATGCCAAATTCAGAAAGAAGTCAAGCGCATTAAAGTACAGCGCCCTACAAGCGCATTGAAGTACCAAGCTGTGGAAGCCAATACTTTGAAAGAGAAAAAAGGCTCCCTGCTTCAATATTCCGCCTGCTTCACAATTCAATATTCCGCCTGCCCGCTACTTCAATATTCCGCCTGCTTCACAATTCAATATTCCGCCTGCCCGCTACTTCAATATTCCGCCTGCTTCACAATTCAATATTCCGCCTGCCCGCTACTTCAATATTCCGCCTGCTTCACAATTCAATATTCCCGCCTGCTTCACAATTCAATATTCCGCCTGCCCGCTATTTCAATATTCCGCCTGCTTCACAATTCAATATTCCCGCCTGCTTCACAATTCAATATTCCGCCTGCCCGCTACTTCAATATTCCGCCTGCTTCACAATTCCCCCTGTTTCAATATTCCGCCTGCTTCACATTCCCGCTGCTTCAATATACTCCTAGCACTTGACACATGAACGTTTACGCCTAGCAAAATGAACGTTGACGTCTAGAACTTGACACATAACGTTGACGCCTAGCACTTAAAATGAACGTTGACGTCTAGAACTTGACACATGAACGTTGACGCCTAGCACTTAAAATGAACGTTGACGTCTAGCACTTGACACATGAACGTTGACGTCTAGCACTTGACACATGAACGTTGACGCCTAGCACTTAAAATGAACGTTGACGTCTAGCACTTGACACATGAACGTTGACGCCTAGCACTTAAAATGAACGTTGACGTCTAGCACTTGACACATGAACGTTGACGCCTAGCACTTAAAATGAACGTTGACGTCTAGCACTTGACACATGAACGTTGACGTCTAGCACTTGACACATGAACGTTGACGCCTAGCTCAACATGACACAGGACTCCAGCAAAAGTAGACCGAGATAAATTATAGTTAAAGACCTGCGTCTGATAATTAAGCCGAAGAGAGCTAAAAGCTCTAGACGGCTAAATTATAGTTAAAGACTTTCGTCTGATAATTAAGCCGAAGAGAGCTAAAAGCTCTAGACCGAGATAAATTATAGTTAAAGACTTGCGTCTGATAATTAAGCCGAAGAGAGCTAAAAGCTCTAGACGGCTAAATTATAGTTAAAGACTTGCGTCTGATAATTAAGCCGAAGAGAGCTAAAAGCTCTAGACGGCTAAATTATAGTTAAAGACTTGCGTCTGATAATTAAGCCGAAGAGAGCTAAAAGCTCTAGACGGCTAAATTATAGTTAAAGACTTGCGTCTGATAATTAAGCCGAAGAGAGCTAAAAGCTCTAGACGGCTAAATTATAGTTAAAGACTTGCGTCTGATAATTAAGCCTAAGAGAGCTAAAAGCTCTAGACGGCTAAATTATAGTTAAAGACTTGCGTCTGATAATTAAGCCTAAGAGAGCTAAAAGCTCTAGACGGCTAAATTATAATTAAAGACTTGCGTCTGATAATTAAGCCTAAGAGAGCTAAAAGCTCTAGACGGCTAAATTATAGTTAAAGACTTGCGTCTGATAATTAAGCCTAAGAGAGCTAAAAGCTCTAGACGGCTAAATTATAGTTAAAGACTTGCGTCTGATAATTAAGCCGAAGAGAGCTAAAAGCTCTAGACGGCTAAATTTTAGTTAAAGACTTGCGTCTGATAATTAAGCCTAAGAGAGCTAAAAGCTCTAGACGGCTAAATTATAATTAAAGACTTGCGTCTGATAATTAAGCCGAAGAGAGCCAAAAGCTCTAGACGGCTAAATTATAATTAAAGACTTGCGTCTGATAATTAAGCCTAAGAGAGCTAAAAGCTCTAGACGGCTAAATTATAGTTAAAGACTTGCGTCTGATAATTAAGCCGAAGAGAGCTAAAAGCTCTAAACGGCTAAATTATAGTTAAAGACTTGCGTCTGATAATTAAGCCTAAGAGAGCTAAAAGCTCTAGACGGCTAAATTATAGTTAAAGACTTGCGTCTGATAATTAAGCCTAAGAGAGCTAAAAGCTCTAGACGGCTAAATTATAGTTAAAGACTTGCGTCTGATAATTAAGCCTAAGAGAGCTAAAAGCTCTAGACGGCTAAATTATAGTTAAAGACTTGCGTCTGATAATTAAGCCTAAGAGAGCTAAAAGCTCTAGACGGCTAAATTATAGTTAAAGACTTGCGTCTGATAATTAAGCCGAAGAGAGCTAAAAGCTCTAGACGGCTAAATTATAGTTAAAGACTTGCGTCTGATAATTAAGCCTAAGAGAGCTAAAAGCTCTAGACGGCTAAATTATAGTTAAAGACTTGCGTCTGATAATTAAGCCTAAGAGAGCTAAAAGCTCTAGACGGCTAAATTATAGTTAAAGACTTGCGTCTGATAATTAAGCCTAAGAGAGCTAAAAGCTCTAGACGGCTAAATTATAGTTAAAGACTTGCGTCTGATAATTAAGCCTAAGAGAGCTAAAAGCTCTAGACGGCTAAATTATAGTTAAAGACTTGCGTCTGATAATTAAGCCGAAGAGAGCTAAAAGCTCTAGACGGCTAAATTATAGTTAAAGACTTGCTTCTGATAATTAAGCCTAAGAGAGCTAAAAGCTCTAGACGGCTAAATTATAGTTAAAGACTTGCGTCTGATAATTAAGCCTAAGAGAGCTAAAAGCTCTAGACGGCTAAATTATAGTTAAAGACTTGCGTCTGATAATTAAGCCGAAGAGAGCTAAAAGCTCTAGACGGCTAAATTATAGTTAAAGACTTGCGTCTGATAATTAAGCCTAAGAGAGCTAAAAGCTCTAGACGGCTAAATTATAGTTAAAGACTTGCGTCTGATAATTAAGCCTAAGAGAGCTAAAAGCTCTAGACGGCTAAATATAGTTAAAGACTTGCGTCTGATAATTAAGCCTAAGAGAGCTAAAAGCTCTAGACGGCTAAATTATAGTTAAAGACTTGCGTCTGATAATTAAGCCTAAGAGAGCTAAAAGCTCTAGACGGCTAAAATATAGTTAAAGACTTGCGTCTGATAATTAAGCCTAAGAGAGCTAAAAGCTCTAGACGGCTAAATTATAGTTAAAGACTTGCGTCTGATAATTAAGCCGAAGAGAGCTAAAAGCTCTAGACGGCTAAATTATAGTTAAAGACTTGCGTCTGATAATTAAGCCTAAGAGAGCTAAAAGCTCTAGACGGCTAAATTATAATTAAAGACTTGCGTCTGATAATTAAGCCTAAGAGAGCTAAAAGCTCTAGACGGCTAAATTATAGTTAAAGACTTGCGTCTGATAATTAAGCCTAAGAGAGCTAAAAGCTCTAGACGGCTAAATTATAGTTAAAGACTTGCGTCTGATAATTAAGCCGAAGAGAGCTAAAAGCTCTAGACGGCTAAATTATAGTTAAAGACTTGCGTCTGATAATTAAGCCTAAGAGAGCTAAAAGCTCTAGACGGCTAAATTATAGTTAAAGACTTGCGTCTGATAATTAAGCCTAAGAGAGCTAAAAGCTCTAGACGGCTAAATTATAATTAAAGACTTGCGTCTGATAATTAAGCCGAAGAGAGCTAAAAGCTCTAGACGGCTAAATTATAGTTAAAGACTTGCGTCTGATAATTAAGCCTAAGAGAGCTAAAAGCTCTAGACGGCTAAATTATAGTTAAAGACTTGCGTCTGATAATTAAGCCTAAGAGAGCTAAAAGCTCTAGACGGCTAAATTATAATTAAAGACTTGCGTCTGATAATTAAGCCGAAGAGAGCCAAAAGCTCTAGACGGCTAAATTATAGTTAAAGACTTGCGTCTGATAATTAAGCCTAAGAGAGCTAAAAGCTCTAGACGGCTAAATTATAGTTAAAGACTTGCGTCTGATAATTAAGCCGAAGAGAGCTAAAAGCTCTAGACGGCTAAATTTTAGTTAAAGACTTGCGTCTGATAATTAAGCCTAAGAGAGCTAAAAGCTCTAGACGGCTAAATTATAATTAAAGACTTGCGTCTGATAATTAAGCCGAAGAGAGCCAAAAGCTCTAGACGGCTAAATTATAATTAAAGACTTGCGTCTGATAATTAAGCCTAAGAGAGCTAAAAGCTCTAGACGGCTAAATTATAGTTAAAGACTTGCGTCTGATAATTAAGCCGAAGAGAGCTAAAAGCTCTAAACGGCTAAATTATAGTTAAAGACTTGCGTCTGATAATTAAGCCTAAGAGAGCTAAAAGCTCTAGACGGCTAAATTATAGTTAAAGACTTGCGTCTGATAATTAAGCCTAAGAGAGCTAAAAGCTCTAGACGGCTAAATTATAGTTAAAGACTTGCGTCTGATAATTAAGCCTAAGAGAGCTAAAAGCTCTAGACGGCTAAATTATAGTTAAAGACTTGCGTCTGATAATTAAGCCTAAGAGAGCTAAAAGCTCTAGACGGCTAAATTATAGTTAAAGACTTGCGTCTGATAATTAAGCCTAAGAGAGCTAAAAGCTCTAGACGGCTAAATTATAGTTAAAGACTTGCGTCTGATAATTAAGCCTAAGAGAGCTAAAAGCTCTAGACGGCTAAATTATAATTAAAGACTTGCGTCTGATAATTAAGCCTAAGAGAGCTAAAAGCTCTAGACGGCTAAATTATAGTTAAAGACTTGCGTCTGATAATTAAGCCGAAGAGAGCTAAAAGCTCTAGACGGCTAAATTATAGTTAAAGACTTGCGTCTGATAATTAAGCCGAAGAGAGCTAAAAGCTCTAGACCGAGCTAAATTATAGTTAAAGACTTGCGTCTGATAATTAAGCCGAAGAGAGCTAAAAGCTCTAGACCGAGCTAAATTATATTTAAAGTGTGATATATTTTATAAATATAAATTTAATTAAGACTCTAATTTCAAATATTTAAATCCCCGCCCCTTTTTATTTTTGCTGTTTTGACATTTTCCCTCTCCCTATAAATATTGTTCACCCCTTTTAATTTTTGTCATTTGTTTAGTCTTTTAAAAATTGTATTCCCTAGAGTTCGAACCCGGGCCGGGCCCGGACCGGTTTTTTCCGGGCCCGGTGGCCCGGAACCGGGTATTTTTGAGAAAATCCGGTTTTTCCGGGCTAACCGGTTTTTCCGGTTTTATCCGGAAAAACCGGCCCGGGTGCGATTTTGAATAAAAAAACCGGGTCCCGGGCCCGGTAATTTTTTGCCGGGCCCGGAGAGTCGCCTCCGGCAGTGAATAAGGAAAAAATCTGCCTCTTGGCCTTTCGAAATTCTCAAAATTTTCGCCTGCGGCGCTGAAAAAAGAAGAAATTCTGCTCCTTGGCCTTCCAAAATTCTCAAAATTTTCTCCTGCGGCACTAGAAAAAGAAGAAATTTAGCTCCTTGTCCACACAAATTCTCAAAATTTTCGGCTCCGCGGTAAAAAAAGAAATCTGGTTGCCTACCTTACAAAATTCTCAAAATTTTTGCCTCCGGCGGTAAAAAAGAAAGAAATCTGGTTGTTGGCTTTTCAAAATTCTCAAATTTTCGCCTGCGGCGCTTGAAAAGAAGAAAAGACATTTTTATTGATATCGGAGGATTAATTCTGTCGATATCCCTATAATCACCATCAGTGGATTTAAGTGAAAAGTCGGATTTGAAGAGGAAATCGGAGGATTAAGGTGTTATTATTATATTTGGAATTACTATGAATCCCTTCAAATTCATAATCTTCTATATCCCTCCAAATCACTGATATCACATGGAGGCTTCCCGAATACTTCAAATCCACTTATTTTCCCAGACTACAAATTATTTCAAAAATTGCGGATTGTGGACTGCGGATTTTAAAATTAAAATTGCGGCTGCGGAAAATTTTTTTTCACTTGCGGACACCTCTGCTATATATCCTTTAGCGTATCTATCCTTTGATTCATCTATCATTTAATCGATACTTTGTATGTTTTCCGATCCTTTGTATGTGTGATAATTTTTTTATGTTTTTAATAAATTAAAAAAAAACCGGGTCCGGCCCGGGTCTGAAAAAATCCGGTTTTTCCGGGCTAAATCAAAATCGCACCCGGCCCGGGTGCGATTTTGAGAAAAAAAACCGGGTCCCGGGCCCGGCATTTTGAAAAGTTCGAACTCTAGTATTCCCTTCTAAAAGGAAGTTGTTTATTTAATTTTGGAAAATAAATATTCTTATTGATATATTTAAATTTATTGACTACATTTGGTATAAAGTATTCTACATTACTTGGCGCTCCTGAACCGAGTCACTTCAACGACAAAGTAAAATTTAAAATTTTTACGCCCCGGTGGGTAAAAAATTTTTTTGTGGAGAATTTTCTGTGGTCTTCACTCAACAAAATTTTTTTCGTTATCTCTCTGTGGGATAGGAAAAACCCTTCAAATTTTTTTTTCGCTATACCTCTGTGGTATAGGAAAATTTTGTTTTCGACTTCCATTTTCGCTATCCCCCGGTGGGTTAGGAAAATTTTTGTTGCCTTCGTGGTTTTCGTTATCTCTCGGTGGGATAGGAAAACTTGAGTAGAATCGATTCTTCTAATGGCCAAAGTTCACATGACCCGGCAACAAACCAAAGAGATGGGAATTTTATTCGACAAAGATGGGAAACAAATTTTAGACCCAAATTTAGAAGAGGAGGTTGAAGAGAACACAGAAAATTTTGAAAACAATCAACTTGCCCCCACAAAAAAATCGATTAAAAAGAAAAATAAAATTTCCACCACTCTTTTAGACATGTCTCAGCAGTTAAATAACCTGGAAGAAAGTTTAATAAGTGGTAATGGTGAAGAAGATGATGTGGTTAGCTTGGATGAGCAAGCAGTGGATCAACTTTTGGAAGAAGAGAAAGGTAGTCAAAAACAAACTAAAACTAAAATCAATAAAATGGGGAACGAAAAGAAAGCACAAAATACTCAGGCCCGTTTCCAACCAAATATGGCAAGCACGCTTATTGAAAACAATCAATACGCGCAATTTGCTCAGATTCCACCAGTTCAAGCTGGTTTTCCACCTTGCTTTCCTGGATATCCGATTAATCCACAACAGCAGCCAATGATGTATATGCCTTGCTACCAGTACCCACCTAATATGCAACCAAATCCGGCACCCCAGATTAATGCTTTTGAAAGTTTAACGCAGGCACTTGTATTAGGTAAGATACCTGACTTGAAAGGAAATGAGGGAAGTGATGGGATAAGGAAATTCTTCAAGAAGTTTGACGTTGCTTCAGAAAGTTGGTCAGAAAAGAAACGTATTACGTTACTGGAGTCTAAACTTTGTGGTAGAGCAGAGCGAGCTTTTAACGCTGCTGTAAATTCAGAACCCTATCGTTACGACTCGATTCGACGTTTTATTATTAACCAACTTGAAGAAACAGACTCGAAAGGAATGGAATCCTTTGACACACTTATGAGAGGCGTTCATCGTGGTCGGAATGAAACTATAGATGAATTAGGTGAAAAGATTTCTGGATTAGTTCGTCGGGCATATCCTGGTCTTCCAGCACACCTGCATGACGAATATTCTATTAAACATCTAATAAGAAGCATAGATAGTCCAGAATTAGCTCTCAACCTCGAATTGTCGCGAAGAAATGCTATGTCGCTTGATGAATTCATTGCACTTGCAGCGAGAGCTGAAGCAACTCAACGCGTAATTTCTAGGCGATATAACCGTCTTGAGAATAAACAAAATTTCTCTAATCAATATTCACCTCAAAGAACGCAATTCTATGACCAAGGGACAAGTAAACAGAAAGAAATTAAGTGTTATAGTTGTGGAAAAGTAGGGCATTATTCGAGTGATTGTAGAAATAAATGGCAACCGTCTACCCAAAATAATGTTCAAGCGTTAGTACCACATCAAAATTCAGGCGCTAATAGAAATTTTGCGACTAATTCTAATAGTGTTGAACTAAAGGGAAATCGAGAACATTTTAACAATAAACAGCCATTCCGCAACCAACTGAAACAAAATTTGCTTAAAGTTGAGCAATTCGACGAAGTCAATATTCCCCACATCAATGCTGTACACACTGCTGAGATTTCTGAATTTTTCGAAAAAGATAATAAGAACGTTGAAGAAAAGTCAGTCGAAGATAAAAGCGGTTTGGTTGGAAAAATTATTGCACTTCGAGTAAATGTCTTAGGAAAAGAAGCACTCTCTATCGTTGACCCTGGTGCCCAAATTTCTCTCGTAAATGCTGGCTTTCTTGTGAATTTACTTAAGTCAAATGAAATTAAATTAAATGATAGTGCTTTAAAATTTTCTAAATCGGCTGAACAAGTTTTGGACGTTAATGGAAATAAAGTGAACTCCCTCGGTGTTGTCAATTTACCAATTAAAAGAAATGGTATGAATGAAACTTACATCCGAGCGCACATCACTAAAGCACCCTTTGGTTACGAGCTTTTCTTTGGAACTAATTGTTTAAAAGACCTAGGTTTTAAACTTTATGATGAACCAAATGATGAGATGATTAACTTTCAAGAAGCAGAGCGACAAAAATCTGGTGCCGTTAAAATTATTTTCCACACAACCATACCACCTCGCTCTACTAAATTAGTTGAAACGCGGATCGAAAAAGAATTTGAAGGAAAGGAAATTCTTATAGCGCAAGAGGAAGAAAGCGAGATAAGAATAGAACCAACGCTAGGGTGCGGCGAAAAAGGAAAAGTTGTAGTGCCAATTACAAATACATCAGAGCTCCCAATAAGGTTGAAAGAAAATGAAAGTATTGGAAAAGTTGAAACTGTAAATCAATACGGAGAAGCAGAAAATTTTCTTTATTTTGATTGGGATTCTAAAGATGTTAAAGTAAATTTCGTGGGTGGTACAACTCTTGACTTAAGCACCGAACAAAAAGAAAGAAAGGATGAATTTAAGTTGCAATTAGAAAAGAATACAGGAAAATTGAAAGAAAATCAATATTCTGAATTAATTGAGATTGTTAATGAGTTCGAAGAAATTTTTGCTTTAAGAGATGAAGAACTTACGCAAACAAATCTAGTAAAGCATGAAATACGCCTCGAAAACAATCAACCGATTAGATCTCGTCTTCGTCCAGTTCCTTATGCATATAGAGAGAAGATAGCCGCAATGTTGCAAGATTATTTAGGGCGTGGAATTGTGCGACCTTCCCACTCTCCTTATGCAAGTCCAATTGTGATTGTGCCAAAAAAGGATGGAAGTTTGAGATTTTGCGTTGACTATAGAGGGATAAATTCGGTAACCGAAAAAGACGCGTTTCCTTTACCAAACATTGACAATACTCTTCTAATGCTGGGAAATAAAAGAATTTTCTCTACTCTTGATTTTATGTCGGGTTATTGGCAAATTAAAATGGATGAAGATTCGATCAATAAAACTGCGTTTATTACTGAATTTGGGTTACATGAGTTCTTAGTAATGCCTTTTGGTCTAGCTAATGCAGTTGCCACATTTCAGCGATTTATGTCAGTTCTTTTTGAGGATCAAATAAATGATTTTGTTTTTGTTTATATCGATGACATTCTAATAGCATCAAACTCGTTCGACGAACACAAGAAACATTTAAAACTTGTCTTTGAGAGAATTAAAATGGCTGGCTTAAAATTAAAAATTTCTAAATGCAAATTTGCTGCTGAAGAAATTCCCTTCCTCGGTCACACTTTAACCCCTGAAGGAATAAAGAAAGATGCTGAAAAAATTAAACCGGTGCTAGATCTTCCAATTCCTAAAACAAAGAAGGAACTTCGATCTTTACTAGGATTTATGACTTATTACCGAAAATTCATTTACTCTTTTGGCGCAATTGCAAAACCACTTTTTCAATTAGTACGAGAAGATGCAGTTTTTAAAATTGGGGAAAAAGAAAAAGAGGCTATCCAAACATTAAAAGAGAAAATAATTAAGGATGTTTTGCTTTACTTCCCAGATTTTGAAAGTGCTGTGAAAAATCCAAAAAGAGCGTTTATTATAATGACAGATGCAAGTAAGATAGGTCTTTCTGCAGTTCTTTGTCAACCTGATGAAAACGATAGAATTAGGCCAATTTATTTTGCGTCCAGACAATGTAATAAACACGAAGAGCGCTATTGTCCAACTGAATTAGAGGCTCTAGCAGTTCGTTTTGGAGCTAAGAAATTTGCGCAATTTATAACTAGGATACCCACACGTGTTCTAACTGACCACAAAGCACTTGTTCCTATGTTTAAGAGCAAAAATGAAACGGGGAATTCTAGAGTTGATCGTGATGCTAATTGAAACAGGCCTCAGGTGAATTTTGTGATTTGTCTGCGTCGACACGATAAATGAGAAGGAGAAAAACAAGGAAGGAAAAGGGGAAAAATTGGGGTGCGGATAATGCGATAGTACCGTTTTTTGTTTAATAGCATCTAGCAATCCGGGACAAAATTCGTTTGAGTTTGAAAATGCTGCTGAAACAAGCAAATTTACTTGAGGGGTAAATTATTTTAGCTTGGAGTATTTTAATTTTTTAATCAAATTTTTAATTTTAAAATTAAAAATTGTTTTCTCAAAAAGTTTTTAAGCAAATTTTCCAAATTTCAAAAAATCGAAATTTTTTTAAATTGAAATATTTTTACATAATATTAATTATTTCAATTAAAAGCTTATTTATATTTTACTAAAATGTACAATTATTTCTTTCTCCAAGAGAATTAATATATAATGTTGTCCCTAACGGGCTGACTAATTTATAAAAAAACTACTGAACGTCGGTCTCCGTCAGTCTCAATTCACGTTTAATTGTGATTATAACGTGGGTTTAAGCCTTATTGACAACGACTCGTTTGAACAAAAGTTAAATTTCGGCCAAAAATCGAGAATTTAAATTTTCAAAATTTCGCGAGTATTTTCAAAAATTTTAATATAGGAAATTTTTTGATTGATTCGGAATGTCTATGACCAGTAGAAACATATAAGTATTTTGGGCTCTACTCCAGTTTATGCGTCCAATCGACTTTTATGCGTCCAATGAAAGTTTAGGCGTCCAATCAAACTTTATGAGTCCAATCAAAAAATAATTGGATTTTTCTTGGTATTGCCAGGTTGGGGTATGGGTCCAAAGAATTTTTTCATGTTCGGGACCTACGCCCACTGGGTCTGGGACCGTTCCTTACCCTATCCCTCGAAATTTCGGAAAGTCATAATTGTTTTCTGAAAATTTTAAAAATTGGCTATAACTTTTCGAAATTTCGAGAGATAGGGTAAGGAACGGTCCCAGACCCAGTGGGCGTAGGTCCCGAACATGAAAAAATTCTTTGGACCCATACCCCAACCTGGCAATACCAAGAAAAATCCAATTATTTTTTAATTGGACTCATAAAGTTTGATTGGACGCATAAACTTTCATTGGACGCATAAAAGTCGATTGGACGCATAAACTGGAGTAGAGCCGTATTTTCTCCGTATTCATGGCATTTAAAAGCATTTTTAATGATAACGGAAAAGTACCCAGAAATGAAGACCAAAGTTTGCCTTAACGTTAAAAGTTTCAGGTTACAACCTTTGAAAATTTGTAAAATTAATTTCAAATTTCTACATACATATAAAAAGATTAAAAAAAAGTTAAAGTTAAAAAAATTTTTATGAACAGTTTAGTAGCTTTTTAAACGCTCTTATTTACTGAGCGCGCAAAAAGCTACTTCTATTTGTTACATACTGTGCCGGAAAAGAAGAGGACCAAAAGCACCAATTTTTCCTTTACTAAATTATCTTTCGAATTTTAAACTTATAGGAGAAAAAATTGACAAAAATTATTGAGTAATTTATCCTCTATCAAATGACTACAAATATTACCTTTTACTTTTACAAAACATTTAAAATACATACAACTCAATTTTTGGGATGGAAAAAAGATAGGACAAAGCTAATTAAAATTAAAAATATCGACTTTAGTTTCGGTCAAAAATTCTATAAAAAATTTTCTGAAAATTTACATCGATACTGAGTAGAAAAAATAAAAAAACAAAGTCTGTAACCTATTTCTTCATCAAGATCTCATATCTTGATAATCAACGAAAAATTGGGGTACAGTACTTAAAAAATATTTTAACCCCCTAGAGATTAAATTAAAAATTTTATTTTAGGCATATCTGATTTTACATTAAAAATGATCAAAACCTCCAAATATACCCTTCAATTTCTCGGCCGTTAACTCCCTGAATATTTTAACGGAGAATTTTAAATTGAGATATTTTTGTAGTTTTTTTCCGCATGTACCATAAACTGTTCAATTGTGAAGAACACTGAGGAATCCAATTAAAAATGAAAATCCAACAAATTTTACCAGTTCAATTCCTGCAGAATTTAATTTAAAACAAGGTTATTCTTGTTAAGTGTATATTTTAAATTTTTCTATAGGCTAATTTGAAAGCCCTTAAAATTTGCTACAAAACACCTCTTAGTCTCACATTTGTAAAAAAAAATTTGTTAGGAGAAAAGTAAAGAAATTTTTAACAATTTACTTAATATAATATATTATATTATATCATAAATACAGTAGTCGACAAAAAGATAGGGACAAACGCAAGTAAAATGAAAATTACCTATTATCTCAGCTAAAAATCGATTTCAGGAAAAATTTTTTGTTTGATTAAATACGCCATTTAATGCTTTATTTAATGAGTATAAGATCTGGCGTATTATTATTTTTTGATATACTGAAATAATTGAAATAAAAAAGTACTGCAAATTTTAGCCCGACAAAAAGATAGGGACAAGTCTTGTAACTAAGTAGTCACCCAACCAATAAATCTACAAAAATTCGTGCAAACATACTTATCGATACTAAGATAAAATAAAAAAGAACTAGGCCCGTATCTCATTTCAATGTCGAGATCTCGATACCCCAAAAATCAACGTAAAACAGGGGTAAGCATCTTCAAAAAATATTTTCAACCCCTTATGGATTTTTTAAAATTTTTATTTTGAGCCTATTCGATAGCCCATGAAATTTGCTATAAACTAGCCAAATTTCATTTTTCAGAAAAAAATATTTCGTTAGCTGTAGAGGCTAATGTCACAAAAAACAACAAGCGCCCCATAAATTCCTTCATAAACAGCGTTTTGGAGAATCGTCGTCCTTTAACTCTGGAGTGAAATTTTTTTGAAAAAATAAAACAATCAATAAGGGGTTGAAAAAAATTTTTGAAGTTGCTTACCCCTGTTTTACGTTGATTTTTGGGGTATCGGGATCTCGACAACCAAATGAGATATGGACTTAGTTCTTTTTTATTTCAACTTAGTATCAATCATTATGCTTATACAAATTTTTTCAGATTTTTTGCTTTTATGAAAACTTAGTTACAAGACTTGTCCCTATCTTTTTGTCGCGCTTAAAATAGCATACCTTTTGTTTTTCAATATGGGTTGGATTTCATAAAATATTAATCAGGCAAATTTTCTACTTATTAAATAGACGACTGAATGGAGTATCTAATCAAACAAAAAAATTTTCCTGAAATCGATTTTTAGGTGAGAAAATAGGTGATTTCCGTTTCACTTGCGTTTGTCCCTATCTTTTTGTCGACTACTGTATATTAGTTGAGTATAATCATAATTAAAGACGAGTAAAATAAAGTTACTGCACCCGATTTTTTAATCAACGGTACTGACTAGTTACAAAATATATTTAGAAAAACTTTTAAATAAAGTTATACTCAAGAAATTTTGATGTACTTGTAATGTTTTTAAATATGTATTAGAAAAAGAATCCTTTGAAAAAACTTCTCCTTGTATGTAGCTCTAGAATCATTTATATTTTTAGTCAAGTTTACTTAATATAAAATGTTTAATTCAAATTAAATTAAATTGCGCCCTTTATCCAAAGCCAGTCCTCTTATGAAAGGACTTAATAATATTTATAAGTTCTGGTAAACTTGTTAATATAAATTTTTAAAATGTATTTAATAATTTTTAAATCTTGATGTCGATACAGACTCGTTAAATATTATTTTAATAAGTTATGCTTATAAATTTTAGTAGACATGTCACGTTTCTTTGTGACATAATTACTATCACACTGCAAATTGCTCCCCTCCACCCAACATACACCCTTTGGTTATTGGGCTTGAAGTGTTTTAGCCTTATCTTCTCTTGTACTTTCTTTTGTTTGTGAAGTTCGTTCGTGTGAGCACAGTGGATATAGTAGATAATCTAGAAGAGGAGAGATTTTTAAAAGAATATTTTTAAAGGAGATATTGCTTGGAAGTGTCCATAGAAGAAGCCAATCTTGATAGCAATTCAATTTAGATATTAAAAAAGCATGTTTGTTTGTACAACAACAGATGACGCCAACTCCTAGAAAACATCAGCACAGAAAAACAATGAAGAATTCAACACGACCACCAAGTCAACTTCAGCTTTTCTGTGAATTTTAAAATGATATATGGTGTAGTTTTTAAAAAATATTTCAAATTCGCCAAAAAAGTAATCACTAACGTCGCAAACGTCCAAGGCAAAACCCAAAGCCAGCAAAGAAATGTAAAGATACGAACGGATGTACACGCTCTCTTGGAGCAGAATGGCATTTATTTATGCCAAATTCAGAAAGAAGTACAAGCGCATTAAAGTACAGCGCCCTACAAGCGCATTGAAGTACCAAGCTGTGGAAGCCAATACTTTGAAAGAGAAAAAAGGCTCCCTGCTTCAATATTCCGCCTGCTTCACAATTCAATATTCCGCCTGCCCGCTACTTCAATATTCCGCCTGCTTCACAATTCATTATTCCGCCTGCCCGCTACTTCAATATTCCGCCTGCTTCACAATTCAATATTCCGCCTGCCCGCTACTTCAATATTCCGCCTGCTTCACATTCAATATTCCGCCTGCCCGCTACTTCAATATTCCGCCTGCTTCACAATTTCCCCTGTTTCAATATTCCGCCTGCTTCACAATTCCCCCTGTTTCAATATTCCGCCTGCTTCACAATTCCCGCTGCTTCAATATACTCCTAGCACTTGACACATGAACGTTGACGCCTAGCACTTAAAATGAACGTTGACGTCTAGCACTTGACACATGAACGTTGACGCCTAGCCCTTAAAATGAACGTTGACGTCTAGCACTTGACACATGAACGTTGACGCCTAGCACTTAAAATGAACGTTGACGTCTAGCACTTGACACATGGACGTTGACGCCTAGCCCTTAAAATGAACGTTGACGTCTAGCACTTGACACATGAACGTTGACGCCTAGCACTTAAAATGAACGTTGACGTCTAGCACTTGACACATGAACGTTGACGCCTAGCCCTTAAAATGAACGTTGACGTCTAGCACTTGACACATGAACGTTGACGCCTAGCCCTTAAAATGAACGTTGACGTCTAGCACTTGACACATGAACGTTGACGCCTAGCCCTTAAAATGAACGTTGACGTCTAGCACTTGACACATGAACGTTGACGTCTAGCCCTTAAAATGAACGTTGACGTCTAGCACTTGACACATGAACGTTGACGCCTAGCCCTTAAAATGAACGTTGACGTCTAGCACTTGACACATGAACGTTGACGCCTAGCCCTTAAAATGAACGTTGACGTCTAGCACTTGACACATGAACGTTGACGCCTATCCCTTAAAATGAACGTTGACGTCTAGCACTCGACACATGAACGTTGACGCCTAGCCCTTAAAATGAACGTTGACGTCTAGCACTTGACACATGAACGTTGACGTCTAGCACTTGACACATGAACGTTGACGCCTAGCACTTAAAATGAACGTTGACGTCTAGCACTTGACACATGAACGTTGACGTCTAGCACTTGACACATGAACGTTGACGCCTAGCTCAACAGGACACAAGACTCCAGCAAAAGTAGACGTAGAACAGAGCACAGCAGAGTTGAATTGTTGAAAGCAGTTGAGGAATGATCAAAATAGCCTGCTTTTATACATCCACGTGTCTATAAAAGGACAAACAGACAAACAAACAAACACGCAAACCCTTCTCAACCCTTCTCAAACAACCCTTCTCAAATAAGAAATGTCAAATTTACCGACGCACTTTAACCGCGAATCCATCGACTGGACACGCGTGAATCGACAACATCTTCAAGAGCCACCGGAAAATCATCACCTTCAGCAACAACGTCAACCAACAGTGCCTGAAGTTTCTACACCAACACCTACAGGAATACAGGCTGGCGATCTTATAACTTGGTAAAATTTTTACCATAAGCTTATGATTCCTTTATAATCTTAATACCATCCCTATCTTAATAATTTCAATAATTTTAGTTTGAGTGGTAAAACCTATAATGTGCTAAAAAACCTCTCGTTTGGGCCTTTCGCCGCTGTTTACCAAATCAGAGCAACCTGGGGTGATAAGTCATTGTTTGCCCTGAAAGAGGAGAAAAGACGACCAAACAAAAATTTCTTCAAACTTGAAATGGAACTTAAAGTTTTGCAAGCTGCTTCAACTCTATCGAAAGAACAAAAACAGCATTTTCCTGTTCTGTATGACCGAAGTATTGAATCGCCAACATCGATGTTTCTTGTAATTTCGCTTCTAGGCGACTCTCTAGCTGATATCAAGGCTAAACAGCCCACGAAAATCCTTAGGTCTAAAAAGGGGGGGTTTATCCAAATAAAAATTTTTTTTCAGTATCAATTCTGGCCTTTACTGTGGAATCCAAATGCTTGAATCGATAAAACAACTCCATGCTTTAGGCTTTGTTCATCGTGACATTAAGCCATCCAACTTCGTCTTAGGCCGGTCAAAAACAAGCTCTAAAAATATTGTGCATATTATAGACTACGGAAATTCCCGGAAGATTGTTGGAACTGATGGGAAGCTCGAAATTCCTAGAAAAAAGGCTAGTTCGATTTCCTTTTTTGACTAAAAAACAAATTTTTTTGATTTTACAGGTGCAGTTTAAAGGAACCGTCAAGTTCGCTCCCCGTGCAATGCATAGTGGCATGGAATCTGGCTTTAAGGACGACCTTGAGAGTTGGATTTATTCTTTGGCTGATTTAATTCTGCGGGCAAATGTTCCTTGGCGATATGAAACAAATGTTGAAGTGGTTGCAGATATGAAGGAAGAAGTTTTCAAAAATACTGAAAAACTGTTTCCAGGACAGGAGGTTTTTCGAACAAATGTGTTAAATAATTTATTTTTGTTTTTTTCAGTTTTTGGAATTGAGGCAGATTATGAATTATTTGACCAAAAAAGAATATGCTAATAAAATGGATTTTGACTGGCTTTGTCTTATGGTCAAACGAGTGGCAAAACGCAAGAGGTGCACCTTAAAAGAACCGTTCGATTGGTGTTGATGAAAGAAAAGGGGAAAGAAAATAAATTCAAAATTTATTTTGTTATTTGTAGTAAATATGTATAGGTATATTTTATTAGCTTGTGTTGTCTAAATAATTTGTTTGTATCGATGTTTTTTTTTCGTTGTATGTGATAAATAAAAATGTTTGTTTGGTTGATAGGTTTCCTTTTATTTGATTTGTAGCTTTAAACTACAAAATTTTTCTCAATGACTTGCTTTTTACCCTTTAAGTTTGAAATAAAAAAATTTTTGAGTTAGGGCGAAGTCTTTTGGCAAAATGTTGCCTCTTGTTTTTAGCATGTTTTGAAGTGCAAAAATCACCAAAAGAGGTGTTAGGCCGTAGAATAAATACAACGAATAGGAATTGCGCCAAAATAAAAACACAAAAAATCAGAATTAGAAATAAACATGAAAAACACAAACAAAATCCAAAAACATTTAAAACATGTTTTGTTCATTAAAGTTATTATCAACAAAACAAAAGAAAACTCAACAAACAGCAAACAAACATCAGAAAACAACAAAAACAATCAAACATCACAACAACAAAAAAAACCACAACATAGTCAAAATTTAAAACAAAACAACAACTTGCAGTACTACTCAAAATCACATACACACATCTCAAACACATTAATTAAACACAAACATCAACCCAAAAATCGGATCTTACAAAAAAGATCCCCATCAAAACTTAGTTTGCCTCATAAAATAAAATCATCACCAATTTATGTAAACTTAAAAAATCAATACAAAATGTCAGTTATGGATTTGACCGAGAATATATTAAAAACTACATTATCTCTTCTCATTTCTTTTTATCTATATATCATTTTTATATTTTATATTTTCTTTGTTTTTCTCTTTATCTCTCTCTATATTTCCTCTAATTATTTTCTCTATTTAACACTAATTTTTAATGGCAGACACAAATAATTTATTTATTTTGAGTCTTGGACAGTTGAGTCTTGAACATTTTTAATGACCGTTCTATGGCAAGATAAAAAGTTTGTTGAACTATGGGGAAGTTGTTAATTAATTGTTTGACTTTTTTTAATTTTATTTTTTTGGTAGAATTTTTTAAATGGCTGATTTAAGCAAATTAATTAACAACACTTCAGAAAATCTTAAAAATGAAGATATTTCACTCCCTTCATCCTCTTTAGTTGCTTCACATTATAATGCGATCCCTGAGATTGGAATTCAAAAAAGAAATAATAGCAGCATTCTTCACCTTAGAAACTTGAATAATTGGATGAAGAGTATGTTAATAGGTTTGAGTTTTGATTTATTTTAAGAAATTTGTTGGAAAGAGATTTGTGGGATCAAATGTCTTCCCCATTAATTCTTTATCAATCCCCAAATTCCCCAGAAAATTTCTAAATTTTTTCCCCAATTTTTCTAGCTGACACACTTGATAGATTAAAATCACAAAGCGAAAAATTTGGTTCGGAACAAATAAGAGTACTCGATTTGGCTTGTGGTAAAGGTGGGGATCTTCGAAAATGGCGTGTTGGAGGAATCGATGAAATTGTTATGATTGGTTTATTTTAAATATTTTTTTAAATTAAAATTAGTCTTTAAAGACATAGCTGAAGTTTCTCTTCAAGATTGCAGAGATCGTTTTAACAGGATGAGAGATCGGAAGACAAGACGTTTACCTTTCAATGCTCATTTTGTACAGGCTGATTTAATTGAAGTAATTTTTTTGTTTTTTAAATAAAAATATTTTAAATAAGTCCAAACCCTGTCCGTTGAATTCGGGTGTGAGGGGCAGGGCAATCCCGGAGAATTGGGGTTTCTTCGAATAAAAAGTTTAAAAATAAGAAAAAGGATTTTTCTAGGGTAAAAAAATATGCTGATCACGAATCTGAACTCAGATTTTGAAGAAGTCGAATCCCGGACCCGAACCAAATTTCGAACCCTGAACCCGAATTTCGAATATACAAATGATACCTCATTCGAAAGAGCTTGTCGAGCTGCATCGAATGACACCAAAATCACAGTGATCGGTAAAGTTTTGACAAAGTTATGACAAAAAGTATACCTATGGGAGTACTGTAGGAGTCGGCGACTTATGTCATAACTTTGTCAAAACTTGATGAAGCACTGTAATTTTGGTGTCACTCGACTCAGCTCGACGAGCTCTTTCGAATGAGCTATCATTTGTACAAATTTTTTTTACTCCAAAAAATCACCCCTGTGGTTTTTCAATATTCCGGGGTCTGTATCTCGGTCCAATCATGTCGGATTTCATCGATTTTGGTGTCATTCGATGCATCTCGATGAGTTCTACCTGCAGTTCTACCTGCTTTTTCTTATTTTTAAACTTTTTTTTCGAAGAAACCCCAATTCTCCGGGATTGCCAGGGGCAGAACTCCGAATTACCAAAACTTCGTCTAGACAAAACTTGTATGGCCATAACTTCGTCCAAAGAGAAAAATATGCATTCTCAACAGTTTGGGGCCTTTTAGGCGTGGCCGTATAATGAGGAAATGTGTTATATCTAGCCCACCCCTTTTGCGAGGTTGCCCTTTAATTTTTTTGGTTTTTATGCCATTTTTAAAGACTTCTAAATTTTTTCCCCAAAATTTCTCCAAAATTTAATTTAAAATTTTTTATTTAATAGGTCGATCTTCCTGACTGTTTACCAAAAGAAGCACCTAAACAATTTGAAATTGCCAGTTGTCAATTTGCACTTCATTATGCTTTCCGTTCTGAACAATGTGCTCGAAAAATGCTTGAAAATTGTACAAAAATGATTCAAGTTGGGGGATATTTTATTGGGACAATTACAAATGCTTCAGCTATTGTGTAAGGGAAAAATTTAAATTTTTAAAGGCAGGCCCGTAACCAGGAATTTTTTTTCGAGAGGGGAGGGGCCAAGGTGGGAAGAAGTTCAGAAGGACTTAGGCAATTCACTTTTTTCCTCAATCCCCTCCCAAAATTTTTTCCTTTTCCCTCATTTCGGGGGAGGGGGGCAAGAGTGGGATCTCCCTTGGTTACGGCCCTGTCTAAAGGAATTTTTTTAATTAAAAAAATTTTAGTCAATATCTGCGTAAATCTGCTGGCAATTTTTCTAATCGTGTTTGCAGTGTTTCTTTGGGAAATAATTTCTCTCTAGATGAAGAATCCCCAATTCCTCCGTTTGGCGCTGAAATTCGTTTTAGATTGGAGGGGGTTGTTGACTGCCCAGAATATTTGTGCTACTTTCCTCTGCTTCAAAAGTATTTTTTTATATATTTTATAAACTTAAAGTTTTTGGAATTAGAAAATCACTAAAAATTTTTAAGTGAATAATCTGTCCTCATTACTCTATAAGATACTCCTTGGGCTGAAAAATCGTTTGTATCTTGAATCAAGTGTATCCATGGTATCTCTCCTATTTGTTAGGCAGCCTCCTTTCCCCATCTAGTGTCCAACCAGATTTTTTATTTAAAAAAAGTATACATAACACGGAACCCGATTCTCGAAAATTTATTTTTATATAAGCTAGGCACCTGGCTAATTCTGGAGATCCTCTTTTAATGAGGTCCGATTATTAGAATTTATTCTACTTTCAATTTTTTCATCCCCTTTTTCTTTAGATTTAAAATCAACTTTTTTTTTAGAATTTTAGAAGAAATGGGCTTTCAATTAATTTATGAATATGATTTTCCCGATGCCATAAATAATTATTTAAAAGAGAGAGGAAATGAAGCAATTGATTTAATGCAGAAAATGGATGCTTTGGAGATTTTGGACAAAAACAAATTTTCTGAAGCAGATGAGGAAGAATTTGGACCGGCAATTACTAAATTGAAGAGTGGAAACGAGGAAAGAGTGGTTAGTTTATTGGAGGGGAAGGGGTTTTTTTTGGATTTTCAAGGAGATTTTTTAAGGATTCACATGCTAATTTAATTAATTTTTAAATTCTTGAAAGATATTCTAGTGTCGGATTTTAGAACCTTAATTAAGGAAAACCTAAATAAAGCCCAAAAATTTTTTGAAACCTAGACTTTGGAATGATTTTCGAGGGATTAAAAAATTTTCTTTTTTTTTCAGGGCACAATTTCAAAAAGTGAATGGGAAGTAATTACAATGTATAAAGTTTTTGCTTTTCAAAAGTTATCTGTTCCAAATGAAACCATAGATGGATCAAAATCTTGAATTTTAATTTTAGAATAATTTATTTGTTATTTTCAACAAAACAATCACAATAATAACTTTTAAATTACAAGAAAAATCCAAAAATAAATTAAGAAAATTAATTAAATAAAGAGTTAAATATTTAGAATCATTCATGACTGATTTTAAAACCGAAGACGTTTGAGATTTAAAAAAATTCACCCAAAATAAAATCCTTAAGACTCATAATCAGATGCCGGTTAATAATCAGTAGTGAATAACCTTATTAAATAATTATAAAGAAAAAGGCATTTAAGAAAGAAAAGTTAAATTTTAAAGAATTAACAACCGGGTAAAAAGAAAAGAAATCTCCAAAAAACCCCTCATTCTGCCTTTTTGGCAAATCCATCAGGATTTTTAACACACCAATTCCAAGTGTCCCTGCACATTTCGTCTATTCCATATTCCGCTTTCCATCCAAGTTTTTTGAGTGCCAAAGAAGGATCACAATATAAAATAGCCAAATCTCCAGGGCGAGGCTCTACTTCTTTTACTGCTAACTTTAAAAGAAGGGAAAGAAATTAAAATAAATTAAAGAAAATTAGAACCTTTTTCCCTGACGCCTTCTCTAAAGCAGCAACCATTTCTTTGACCTAAAATTTTTAAATAATTTTTTTCATTCAAAGAAAACCAACAGAATATCCCTTTCCAGTTCCCAAATTGTAAATTTCTGCCAATTCTTCTCCATTACTCCCTTTTGGTATATCTTTGCCAATATTATCTAGTGCAGAAACGTGAGCCTTAAAAAATAAATCATTTTTTAAAGAAGCGTAAATTAATAGCAAAACCCAGAATCATTTTTAGCTCTAAAAAATAGTATGTTGGGTAATTTTGCAACGATATGTACGACACGATATGACCTTTTCTTTCCCAGAGACATTAAAAATATTTTAAAAACCAAATACCAGTTAGTAAATCTAAATTCTAAAAGTCAATCGGAAACCTTGGGGATAAATTAATTTAATTCTCAATTTGACATCAAAAAATTTTTTCAAGCAATAAACTTTTGGATGAAAAATTGAAAAAAAAAAACAATTTGTCTGACCATCAGAAAAAGAAATTTAAAAAAAACCTTAGCCAAATCAACAATGTGAATATAATCACGAACTCCAGTACCATCAGGAGTATTATAATTTGTTCCAAAAATATTTAAATGAGGCAATTTACCAACAGCTACTTTTGCGATGTAAGGCATCTTTAAAAATAAATTAAAAAATAAATTTTAAAATAAACCAAATTGTTCGGAATTCCTTGAGGATCTTCACCAATTAAACCACTTGGATGTGCTCCAACAGGGTTGAAGTAACGAAGAATTGAAATTTTCCAGTCCTTTTAAAAAATAATTTTTGAATTTATTAAAACTAACAAGGAAAGGTTGCGAGGTGTCCGACCTAAAAACGGTCGAGACCGGGCTTATTCGATAGAGAATGTGCCCTTTCTAGCAAGGATTTTGTGCCGTTTTTGCCCGTGATTTGATCTGGCCAAGATATGGCCCTCCAAATTCCCAAAATTTTCGGACAATTCACAGACTTTTTAATAAAAATTTTAGCGGGTAACAATGAGAATGAGAAAGAATGTCACAAAAATCTACAAGAAATGAGAGGGTAGTTAAACTGTCCGCAAATGGAAATTTTGTCCGCAAAAAAATTATTTAACTGAAAAAAATCCAAAAATGACTTGCTTTAATCCCAAGATTTAAAGTTCAGAAAAACCTGTTCAGCTCGTTTCAAATCCATAAGAATTCGTTCAACCATAAATTTAGTTTGTCCATAAGGGTTAGTAATTCCCAAACCAACACGGCTTTCCTCAGTTAAAGGTAAAGACTCTGGTTCTCCATAAACAGTTGCACTACTCGAGAAAATAAATTCTTTGACATTGAATTTTTGACAACACTACGAAAATATAAAAAGAAATTTTTTAAAAATATTTTCGAATTTTGCGGACAATATTTGCGGACATTATTTGCGGACATCATTTGCGGATTTTTTTTATGATTTTCAAAAAGCAACCAGCATAAGTTCTAAAAGATTTATGAGTTAATTTTAAAGGCTAATTCAATTTTCAACCTAGAAAATCTGCAAATATTGTCCGCAAGTTTAGTTGCGGACAAATTCATTGACAGAAATAAGTCCGCAAAATATTCAAAATTTAATAGAAACCTTAATTAAATTAAGAGAGCCAACAATATTGTTGTTATAATAGTCCAAAGGTTTAGCCACAGATTCCCCTAAAATTAAAAATAAAAATTGAAGGAAATAAAATTAATTAACTGACCAACAGATTTTAAAGCAGCACAATGAATAATTGACCGAAATTTTTCCTAAAAAATAGAAAAAATAATTATTTAAATTAATTTTGACCTTTTCAAAAAGTTCTTCTAATTTCGGTAAATCAAGAACGTCAGCTTGGAAAAATCTAAAAAAAATTTTAAATTTTAAAAAATACGCAAAATTTTTGCGGACAAAATTTCTGAGGGAAAAAAATTCGCAAAATATTTGCGGACAGAATTCTGCGGGAACTTAAAAAAATGAAGCTTAAAATGCGGACAAATTTGAGTGTATTTAAAATCCGCAAAGTTTTTGCGGACAAATTATAAGGGGAACTGTCCGCAATTATTATCCGCAAAAAGTTATTTTTACTTTATAGCCTTTCCAGTCAATTCAGAAACTCTTTGCAAACTAACAGCATTATTCTTCCCTTCATCTAAAATTTTTAAATATAAAGATTAAATTTTAAAATTCCCAGAAACCTTGAGGAATGGAATTACTAAAATTATCTAGTGCCAAAACTTCATAATCCGCCTCCAATAATTGCAGAACTGTATGTGAGCCGATAAATCCGGCTGCTCCAGTAACCAAAACTGTGCCTTTAGACATTGTTGAAGTGATTTTAGAGGAAACAGCAAAGTTTGTGGAGAAGGGAATAAAAAGGAGAGGCTAGACTCTAAAGAACTTTTAAATTAAAATACACTATGACAATAAAAACTGAGAGGGCTATTTGAGTATGGAGTGTGTCAAGGAAGTTTCTAAGCTACGGTAATTTACAATAGTATTCTTGAAAATTCTCAATTTGATAAAACCTCCATTGTACGGACGTTATTCGAATAAAATAGTTATGATTATTTATCATTTGTATAAGATAGAACCTCCACGGAAAATTTACTTTTAACGAGAGACTTCCCTCACTTTATTTAGAGAGGGGGAAGTATAGGAATTCGCAATAGGAAGTAAATAGAAGGTCCCCTATCAAACGATAACAATAAAAATATAAACAAAGCGGAAGTCAGTCAAAGCGGAAGTCAGTCATTAGTAGAGACCGAACCGAGACGAGATCTCAATAGAAAATCTCGGTTATCGAGATCGAGAATTTTTCGAGATTCTCGATTCTCACATGACACTCCATCCTGTCTCTAGTCTAAAACCAGTGGCCTTTATAAAATGTCTTATAAATTAAAAAAATTTTTTGAATGAATGAAATTCGAGAAGGAAGCAATTGATTTTTAAATTAAATATCGAGAATAATCATAATTTCCTTTCCCCGTTCAGTTTATGCTATTGACTGGCTTACCACTCTTATAAAATATATTTTATTTTATTTACTCTCAACGTATAAATGAAACGTTGCAATTTTTGTTTTCCTTCTCCCCCAATAAATAAATTCCACAAAAAAAAAGAAAAAAGGCAGTTTATTTTAAAAAATTAAACAAAAGAAAATTTAAATAAAAATTGGAAAATATTTTTGAGGAAAAATAAAATATAATTAATTTTGTGTTAAATAAATTTATTCATTGCAATATATCACAGTTGAGGGAAATAAAAATATACACAAGTGAAATAGAGGAATTTTTAAGAATAATTTATATTTAAATTCTTTATAGACCTCTATTTTATGGATAAATTTTTTAAAAATATTTTTAACTCCCTTTATAAGAGACTTATGTTGATAGATGATCGATGTCTCCAAAAAGTCTCTACTATCGAGAGTCAGTTAATTAGGGAGTCCATACTATTGAGAGTCTCTAATATTGAGAGTCTGTTAATTAGGGAGTCTCCACTATCGAAAGTCTCTATTATTGAGAGTCTCCCCTATCAAGAGTTCATACCATCGAGGGGTCCATTCAAAGTCTTTTTCAAAGTCCATTATATTATGCGAAAATGTACGCTAAATAGAGGTCTTTAATTTAATTTTCATATTTTTACAAATATTTTTTTTGAAAAGAATATTTGGGCAATTTAAATATATAATTTAATAATTATGAAGAAAAATCTAAGATTATTACTATTTTTTGAAGTATTAAGTAAAGAATAAAATATAAATGCTTTAGCACTCGGAATTGGATAAAATTAAAAATTTTTAAAAATTTTGGAAATAAAAATATATTTTCTTCTATTTTATAGGCAGTGAAATAGAGGAATTTCTAATTTACAAAGGCTGACCTGGCTACAATAATTTTTATAGGAAGGATGTGTATTTATCTAAACTTTGTTCACTATAAGGACGGTGAATTATAGAAACCTTAATTAAATGTGTATAAAAAAGAGGTTTTAAAATGTCCTTCTATAGATAGTTTTTCCACACTACAAGTAGGGCGAAAGGAACATACCTAGTAGGGCGAACGGAACATACCTAGTAGAGCGAAAGGAACATACCTAGTAGGGCGAAAGGAACATATCTAGTAGGGCGAAAGGAACATACCTAGTAGGGCGAAATGAACCTAGGTAAAGTTATCGTCTTTTATAATGTAAGGCCCTTATAATCTATCTGTATATAAAATAGAAGGTTCTTATAAAAGTATCATCCTCAATTTAGAGGTAAAAAATAATTATTGTCTATAAAATAGAGGTTTAACATTTTTCTCCCCTCATAAATCACCAAACAGTAGCAGATGTCCTTTGTTGTTGTTGGTGATTTGAAGAAATATTTTCTGAATTAGTAGAGGAAGAGGAAGTAGCTGAAGCTGTATCTTGATGATGATGATGGTGAATATTAAAAGAATTTAAAATTTTATTATTTTTATTTAAAGGAATGTCGTTGTTGGCAGTTAAAAGTTCAATTAAAGTAACGGCATAAAAAGTATGTCTGTCTAATTCTGATTGTTTTAATTCAATTAAAAAGGTGTCTTGATTGCTATAATGCCTTAACATGTCATCTAGAATGAAGAAAATGTTGAAGGAATTTTTTTAATTATTGAAATTTTATGGGACATTTGGTCCCAAAAATGGGATAATCCAATAAAATCTTTTTTCTTTTCTGTGTTTCTGCCAGTTTTTCTTCTACCAGCCCGTCCCTAACAGTCTTAAATGGTAGAAAATTTAAAAAATATCTCGTTATAAGGTATAGGTAATCCTCATTCCTTATCTAGTCGCTACTAGCGAAGGTTGGCTTGCAGGTTCTGTTATTGTTTAAATTTATTTTTAAAATGATTGATGGAAGTTAGAGGGGAAGTCAACAATTTTCTATGACATTTTAAATTCAAAAAAATTTTTTGGTGCCCTTAGTCAACTCGAATTTTCACTCCTCTTGGGTAACCCACAGTCCCATAAATTAATTTTTTCTAATTACAAAAAAATTCCAACCATCAATTTTAACTGTAATTCCACCCTTTTGGCATTGTTTATAAAAAGCTTCAATTTTAGTTTCATCTAAATTATATTTTTCGCTTATTGCACGAGCTAAACCACTAAAAAATTAAATAATTTTTTCTGGACTTTTATTTTTGGTTATTTACCCAAGTGATGGTGGGACTAAATGCAACGGTGTGAAAACGTCTTCGTCTGCTTTCCGGACGTATATCATTACTAGAAATTAGAAAAATTTTAATTTTAGTCATACGTTCATGAAAATGGATAATTAAGGGAGATAACTGAGGGATAAACTGAGGGATAAAACAGAGATAAAGCTCCTTGTCCCTTTTTGACTTATTTTTGATCCCTAAAGTTTTCCTCACTCACAATCAGTCCTCTTCGTGTTCTAATCTCTACAACCTCGTCCTAACTTAAATCTTTCTAAATTCAGATAGGAATAACGGGAAGAATCCGGTATATACCTAAATTAATGAAGAGGACAGGGATAACGAGGAAGAACCGGGGAAGGTTTGGAATAATAAGACGGAGAGGTATTTTTGTTGTGGGAAGGAAGGAGAACTATTCTGTAGGATCGGACAAGTCTGTATGGTCAAGAAGGCATTTTTGTTAACCTAGAAAACTCAAAAATTATTTTTCAAAAAATTTACTCCTTTCAGAAGATTTGGGCCTTTTCGGCTGTGGTTCCATTTCAGATAAAGCATCATAAGAACAAATCGAAGCTGTATCAAAAAAGAAATCGTCACTAGGCACAAAAAGTGCTGCTGGCCTTTCCAAGTCTGCACTGTGATAAAATTGACTTCTTTCACAACTTTCGTGGAATTCTCCACTGTCAATTTTCTTTCGACCTCCTCCTCCCCCTCCTGCTCCCCCACTTGCTCCACCACTAACAGTTGGGGCTGCACTGCCTTAAAAATACATAATTTTATTTTTTTAAATCCTGTTGGAAAGCCCAACGTTTTACTCTCAAAATAACACAGGAGATAAAGGGTATATGGATGGGAAAGAAGGAGAACTATAGTAATTTGAAGGACCTCCTTTAATTTTTAATTATATGTATATTCAGATTCTCGAGAATGATCTGAAAAAGAGTAGGAAAATTTAAAAAAAATTAGGGAATGGTAGGGGAACAGTGATGCGGGGGTTCCGGTTCCGGTTCCGGAACCGGTGCGGTTCCGGTTCCGGAAGTGGAACCCTGGAACCGGTAAAAGTCCGGAACCGGTTTGGAACCGGAACCGTGGAACCGGCAAAGGTCTGGAACCGGTTTGGAACCGGAACCGTGGAACCGGTAAAGATCCGGAACCGGTCTAGAACCGGTTCCAGAACCGGTTCCAAAGATACACCCCTAATGATGGGTAAATTCAGAGAAATGAGCAAAAGATGGAAGGTGTGAGAGGAAAAGGAAGAGAAAATTGAGTCGAGTAAAAAAGATTTTCTTTTTTTTTCTGTTTTTTCTTCTTATCTGAGTTTTAACAAAAAAGTTAAACATATTTTTAAATAGACGGCGCAAAAAATGCGCTGCGGCGCAAAAAATGAAGATTTTTGGCTCAAGGATCTTCCAAAATTCTCAAAATTTTCGCCTGCGGCGCAAAAAATAAAGATTTTTGGCTTAAGGATCTTCCAAAATTCACAAAATTTTCGCCTGCGTCTTAAAAAGGATTCTGGCCTTATGTATCTTCTGGCCTTATGTAGTGGATAAAAGCAAACGGTTATAACTTTGTCAGATCAAGTCAGATTATTTTGATTTTAGTGTCTTGTGACTCAACTCGACGAGCTCTTGCGAATGAGCTATCATTTGCATATTCGAATTTTTCACCCCAAAAAATGTTTGGTCCCTTTTTCGATTTTCGGAGGCCTATATCTCTGCGAGTTTTCGTCTCCCGCAAGAAATTCTTGCATATTTGAACTCGGCTCGAAGAGACGAATTGAATGATATATACTTCGAGTTTGGATCTCAGTGGCCCTATACTAAAGTACAGCCAAAATTTTTTGGAACCGGAACCGGTTTGGAACCGGTTCCAGAACCGGAACCGGGCAAAATTGAAAAAGCGGTTCCAGAACCGGAACCGGAACCGGGCAAAATTGAAAAAGCGGTTCCAGAACCGGAACCGGAACCGGAAAAATCAAAAAAGCGGTTCCAGAACCGGAACCGGAACCGGCGACATTTTGGAATTTCCGCATCACTGTAGGGGAAGCTTTTAAGAGTTGTCAGTGTGAAATCAGATATCAGAAAATTTAAAAAAATCGGAAGGAAATGTCCCCATCCCATTCTAATTGTAAGATGTCTCCAAATACTGTATAAATCAAAACTTAACAAAAAAAAATTTTTTTTTATATTTCTCATCCTTTCTTAATTTCTCAAAAATAAAAGCAAAGCAAAAGCTAAATAATAAAGCCATATTTGCGGACACTAATAAATTTTTTAATTTATAAAAATAGGAGGTTTATTGCTAAATTAAAATCATATTATTTAAAATAATCTAATTATCGTTTGTTCCAATTCCAACGGGTTTCAGTTTGTCCGCAAATATTTTGCGGACAAAAATTGTCAAACAAAAATTGTCCGCAATTTTTGTCCGCAAATATTTTAAGCAGAAATATTTTTTAAAATTAATTTAATATTTAAAAGTCTCCACCAGTTCGTCGTCGTTCATCCCTTCTATTTTCATGTAGCATTTTTCGATTTGCACCCTTTAAAATTTTTAAATAGAAACAAAAAATAAAAAGCATAAATAATTAAAATTAAAAAAAGCAAAAAGGCAAAAATAAGCAGAAAAAATAGAAAAAAGGCAAAAAAAGAGGATAGAAAGGAATGAGAAATATTTTTTTAAAGAAATTTAAATTTTTTCTTCATTTATTTTACCTGCACTTCCATTACTTCCATTATTTTTTCTTCTGTGGGCACGTTTATCTTCATCTCGTAATTTTCTTTCTGCTCCCTAATAATTTTATTTAAAAAGATCAGATTTATTAAGAAAATAAATGTCAGAATTTATTAATTTTCAGAATTTAATAAATCAGAATTTATCAAGAAAAAATTAATTTTGTAAAGAAAATAGAGAAAATATAATTTAATTATGAGAGAGACAAGGAGAGTGAACTAAAAGAATTTTTTCAAAAATTTTTTACCTTATCACAAAACACTTTAATTTGACAATAGCCTCTATGAAAAGGAATTTTTGAATCAGATTGATCATCATAAGTATCTATTTGGACATGAAGTGGAAGTCCTTTAACGCCTTTTTGGGTAGAAAAATCAGTTGAAAGACATTGCACAGCTATACTAACCTTAAAAAGATTTTTAAAATTTTTTAAAAATTCTAAAAAAATTTTAAACAATTTTTAAATTATGTAAAAATAATTAGGAAAGCTTAAACAATCAAACTAAAGAAGAGAAAAAAGGATTCCAGCTAGCCGGATTCGAACCAGCGACATCAGGATCACTTTGTATACTCTACAGTCCCACGCTCTACCAACTGAGCTATAGCTGGACATGAGAGGGAACTTTTTAAAAATGACTATATATTTTTCTCTTCTTCTCTTTTAAATTATTTTGAGGAAAATTACGGGAAATTATTTCTTTAAATTGATAAAAAAATTATAAAAATTAATTTAAAAAATTATTTTTTTAACAAAAATAAAATTTTTTTATTAAAAAAATTTTTTAAAAATTTTTTTCAAAACAAACTTTAGGCCCAGGTTGTTCCCCAGGCGTCCAACAAAATTGGACAGCATTATGGGCAATTTCATCAAAATTTCCCCCAATAGCCCCCATAGAGTTTTTTGCATCAATTTCAATTATGCGTTGTTTAGGGGAATGTTGCCGTTTATACCAAACTAGCCAAGTTCTTAATTCTTCTTCAAATGATTTATCCTCTCGAAATACTATTATTATTTGGCTCTTTAAAAATAAAAATTTTTTTTAAAAACTCAGAATGCCTGATCCAAGAGACTTTATTTTAACCCTTAACTTGTTTTTTAAAATCATCCCGTACATACATTATTGTACCCTTTTTAAAGCTTTAAAGTAGCAGATTATTTGTCTCAATTGAACTCTTTAACTCCTAATTGCCCCGAAAATGTTGTCATGATAAATTATGAAAATCTTGATTTTTTCAACTAATTCGTCTCTATTTTTCTATTTTTAAGTCTCTATCTTTCAAAAATTTAATTAAAAATAATTTTTATTAAATTAAAAATTAATTTACCCTAACAGTCATTCCTTTAAGAGGACACCGTAAATCAAGAATATAATCAAAAGAAACAGTATAAAATTGGCCTTTGTTGACATATGTCCTTTAGAATTAAATAAATTTTTAAGTGAATTTCTGAATGCTTTTCTTGGACAATACTGAAATTACAACAAACTGGGAATGGAAATTCTTCAGAATTTTTTATAATTTAATTAAAGATACGGGCAAAAGCCTTATTAGATTCTAATGGAGAAATCAGGTGTAGGCTGAAGAGAACACACATAGTAGGCTGAAGGGGACATACTTAGTAGTCTGAAGGGAACATACCTGGTAATCTGAAAGGAACAGTAAGCTGAGTTACTTTAGGTTACCAAGCTTAAGGGATAATATTGTCAAAAATTAAAATTATCTTAAACTAGGTATTTTTTGTTGCCTAAAATCCAAACCTAAAGAAACCTTAAAATCCGAAAATCAAATCGAGAATCCTCCCATTATTTAAATTTTAAAAGTTCTTCCCTTACATTCTATCATCTTCTTTTCTAATAGATGTAGAGATCGGTGCTTCAAGTGTATATTGAAAGCCCAATTGATTGTCTAATTTTGGGATACATACAGGAATTGACTGTTCTCTAGATTCATGTACTCGTTGCAACTGTGCTGATTGATTCTTTAAATTAAAAAATTTTTTTGAGAAAATTTTAATGTAAGGGTGGGTTTTTTAAATAGTCATAAGTCAAAATTGGCCGTTTAGAATTTCCAAAAAAAATCCAGGATCAATGTGGATACATATCTCTATATCTCCATATAATTGAGTAACAAGGGGGGGGGGCTGGAAGGAACACAGTCTTGGGATAAATTTTAGCCGGATAAAAAGGTAGGAGTGGATATCTGAACCATGTTATTGTTATCATCTAAGATTCAAGATCTCTAGAATATCAGTGGTTATTGATATAGCAAAAGAGATAAGCTGGAGATTCTTGCTATTTCTATTAAAAATCAAAAAAACCCTACAGATTCAGCACTACTCCTTTGTTCTCTTTGCCTATTTTGTTGTTGTTGGCTTTGTTGTTGTTGTTGGAGTAAAAGGGCATGATTGAGGGTATCTTGTCCAGTATTATCTCCGTGATGTTGGTGAATAACTGAAGAATGTTGTTGTTGTGAAGGGACTAAAACACCTGCTGAGGATAAAGATACTGGGCCGAAGAATTCGTGTAACTGCTGAAAAAGGAAGGGATTTAGAAAGGGACAAGAAGTACCACAGGGATGTGAATGAATTGGAGTATAAATTTAAGAAAATAAGTAAAGTGTGATGACTCTGGAGTCAAACAAGTATGCCTCCCAACCTACTGATAGGCTGTAAGGAACATAGTAGGTTGGAAGGAACATAGTAGTGTGGAAGGAACATATTAGGGTGAAAGGAACATAAGAGGGACTAGGTTGAAAGAAGCATGGTCGGTAAGGTAAATATGGAATAAACTGGAAGGAGTAAGATTGGGGTAGCTAAAAGAGATCATGATAATGAAAAGCCCTGGCACCATACAGATCGGTTTAAATTTAAAAATAAACATATGAACCTGTTTTGCCTGTTCCAACAAGAGTTCTTGTCCAATACCAGAATCTACAGGAGAAAGAAGTGCAACACCTCCTCCAACTTCATCTCCATTATTATTGCCATTATTTTTGTAAAGTAATATTCTTTGTTGTTGTTGATCAATGAGGGAATTGCCACAATTATCTAGTTGATTTAAATAACCTAATTGTTGTTGTTGTTGATGTAGATGAAGTTGTTGCTGTTGTTGATGGTGTTGATTGTGATGGTGAAGAGTATTATAGGACATATAAGGCCAATCCTAGTAATGAAACATTTAATTTTTCAATAAAATTATTTGAAGGGAAAACTAGGTAGTTCAAAGGGAACCTCGGGTAGTCCGAAAATAACTTGGATGGTCCGAAGGGAACATTGGGTAGTTCGAAAAAACATTAGATAGTAGGTTGAGAGGAACATTGGGTGGTCTGAAAGGAGCATTTAAGTGGTCTGAAGGGAGCTTTGGATAGTGCATGGGAGCATTTAGATGATCTGAGGGAGCCTAGGGTAGTCTGTACGAGCCTTGAGTAGTCGACATTAGCTAATCCGAAGGGGGCATTTTGAACGGTACATTAAAGGAGAATACTAAGGAAGGGAACATCTGAGATTATTACTGTGCTATCAAAATATTTTTCCTAAATTTAATTTTAGTTACTTGATGTTGTTGCCCTCCTCCTCCACCACCTAGAGCAACAACTGCTGATGTAGCTGTTGGCTGAAGCAGCGAATTTGTAGATTGTTGTTGTTGTATAGATTGGGGATATGAGGAAGTAGCAGAAGCTGCTGAACCAACATTTAAATATTCATAATAAGGGGAATATGAATTTTTTGAAGAATTATTGACTGAATTCATTGAAGAATAATAATGTTCTAATTGTGTCGATCCTACAGACATTTTGCCGAGGTTCTAGGAAAAAGAATTTTTAATGAGATATTTAATTTCATATTATGAGGTCAGTATTACTTTTTTTCCGGACCTAAAAAATGTAGGAAATTCCAAATAAGCGAGAATAGGGATGGCAGTAAATCTAATCAGTACACCAGACTTGGGTGATCGCTAGAGAACATCAAATATATTCTAGGGTCCGATATTACGGGGCGGGGGCTGGGCTTGCGGGGAACGGGGGTTTCCCAGGGGAGAGGTACGGGGAACGGGGACTCTGGGGGGAGACCTCCCCCGTCCCCGGGGTATTCCCTTCCCCGGATCGAACTCTGATATATTCGATAGTTACCTATTCTGATCTCGATTCAATCTTTGATCAATATTTTGGGTTCTTTATTAGAGTTTTCCTCCAAATAAAAAATTTTTGTATAGGGATAATTTTTGTTTTCAATTAAAAACGAATAAATAAAGTTGGGTATATTCTACTATAAATTTAATTTTCTTTTAAAATTTATTTTAATCAATCAAATAATTAATTAATTTCCAATAAAAAATTTTTTTTAATTTAAATTTTAGAAATTTAAATTTATTATTTTCTCAATTTCTTTTAATTTTTTTTATTATTTTTTTCTCAACTTCCAAAAAAAATTTTTTTTTATTAAATTTATTTTGGCCCATTAAAAATTAAAATTAAAAATTTTTTTTGAGTAGAGAAAAGGAATTTTTAAAACATTAAAATCACATCCGCCGGAGGCACTTATTTGAAGAAAAATTTAAAAAAAAGAAAAAAAAAGAAAAATAATTCGCTCCCCTAGGAAACTTAAAGTATAAAATTGTGAACACATTCATAGAACACAACAAACGTTGTCTCTCTCATTTTGTGTACTATTTTCTTTTCTTTGCGCAAACAATTTCTTTGCGCAACAAAACAACAAAATAATAAATAGAAAAAAATATTTTTACGTGACAGAAAATATTTTTTTTGGTTATTTTTAATAATAAATAGAAAGAAAAGCAATGAAAAATGTGTGAAAAAATATTTTTTTGGAAATAAATAAATTAGTACATACTTGTAAACATGGATGTGTGTTGGATAAGGGTGCAAGTTCAATAGGTTCTTGTTTAGGAGAAAAATCCATTAACATTTGGCTACGGCCTGGAGGTGCTGTTTTTATTACCTGAATTTAGTAAATTAAAACTGTTTGTTTGGTGGTTTAGAGGGAATGTTGGAAAGTAACACTAGAAAGTCTAAAGGGAACATTAGAAGGGGACATAGGTAATCGAAAGGGGACATAGGTAATCGAAAGGGGACATAGGTAATCGAACGGGAACATTGGATAGCCTGAAAGGACCATAGGTAGTCGAAAAGGAACATTGGATAGTCCGAAGGGAACATTGGATAGTCCGAAGGGAACATTGGATAGTCCGAAGGGAACATTGGATAGTCCGAAGGGAACATTGGATATTCTGAAGGGAACATTTGGATAATTAGAAAGGAATACAGGAATTGGAGGGAGCACTGGAGATAAAATCAAGTGATCGGAAGGGAAGAGAGCATAGCTATTTAAATATCTATGGTAAATACCGCAAAAGTTAACAAGTTTAATTATAAACCAAATCTACTTACTGAACTTTGTTGTACTCCAGAATTGGTTGCTTCAACAGGTAAAAACATCATTGTTTGACCTCCATTTCCAGCATTAATAACACTATTAGAATTATTATGTTCATAGCCATTGTTATTGCTTGTATTTCCATTGCTAGTTCCGGCCGTTGTTGTTGATGAACCGTATTTCATACGGCTATATGAATTTTTTGTAAGAGATCGACAACTATTCTAAAAATTATGATAAAAGATAAATTACAAAATTCCAACGCTAATAAGGAAATAAACATAAAATTAATAGAATGGGAGGCAAATCTGAAGAAAATATGGGGTAGTTGTTGGGTAGTATGAAGAGAACATTGAAATAGGTAGTCTAAAGCAGTTCTTAAGATTACTATCTTAGCTCGACTTTACTACCTACCAAGTATTGGAGCATTGGTCTGAAAGAGACCCTGGATAAGAAATAGGTAGTCCGAAGGGGACATAGGTAGTCCGAAGGGGACAGTGGTAGAGTTGGATAGGCTGAAGGGAAGGATTAATTTTTAATATTACCTATTTAACTCAAAAATTAAAAAAATAGACTGTATAAATCAATTTTCCAATTAAATTTTATTTAAAAATTCAAAAAAAATTCTCAACTCTTAATCATTAATTGAAGACATTATTATTAATTATTTCCCCTAAAATATTTAAGAGTTCGCTAAACTTTAATTAGTATTTTTATATTTATTATCGTTTCCTTGTTTTTTTCTTTAAATGTTTTTCTGATTATTCAAACATTGTTTTGGCAAATTGTTTTGTTGTTGTTTTTGTTCAGGTTTGTTTTTCTTCTTTTTCATTTATATGTTGGTAAACATTGTTTCTATTAAAAACTTTGTTTTATTTTTGATTGTTTTTGCTTCTATTGTTTCTGTTAAACAAAACATCGAAAACAACAACTTAAACAAAATGTTGTTAATGATGTTTTTGTTGTTTTTGTTGTGTTGTTTTGTTGTTCGAGTTTGTTTGTTTAAGTTTTTCCCCTTATTTTTCTCATTTATTCAACAAAACATGTTGAGAAACATTTTAAAAACATCCGATTTAAAACCTCAAAACTTTTTATCAAAACATTGTTTTATGTTGTTTCATTTTCAAGTTTTCTTTCTTCCCTCTTCATTTCTTCTTCATCTTTATAAACCTCCCAAAAACTCGTTATATTTTTAAATAAATTTTAAAATTATTTTCTTCCTGTTCTTTCCTTCCCCTTTTAATCTTGTTTATAAATATTGGGTCATTCGAAGGTCGTTCTGCTACATATTTATTTGGGAGAAACACGAGGACACACACAAAAACAAGTTGTTTATGTTGTTGTTGGAGAGTGAATGTTTTTATATAAAAGTTGTTTTGTGTTTTTATTATTGAGGGGGGGGGGAGCCTGTTTATTTTAAATTGTTTGTATTGAGGTTTTATTTAAAAGAAGTGGTTTTAGTTGTTTTGTTGTTGCCTGTTTAGTAGACAAAAACAGGGTTTATGTGTTGTTGCGCAGGTGAAGGACCGGATAGCCAAATTATAAACAAGTAGGAAGATGAAGAAAAAATGACGAGAAAATTTTTTTTAATTTAAAGGAAAAATATACCAAAATATATTAATTTTATCCCTATTTTAAGCCAAAAATTCAGGAATAATTTCTTGGCATTTTCTCTTTGTTCTCTTATAGAATCCCCAGTTTCTGATTTAATGTTTATCCAGAACTGAAACCCTCAAAATATATATCTATAGATATTAAATTTTAAATCACGTGGAAGATACTGATTTTAGTAGTCTAAACAACCCTCTAATGACTTGGTTACTTTTATTTTTTGTTTTGGCATTTTTAGGATTTGAAGAAGAGGAAGGACAACCATAGCTTCAAGTAAGCTTAAAGGCAAGCTTCACACTTGGACAATCTTTTTTTTAATTCATTAAACTCTGTATTAATTTTTCTATAAATCTTCACCTATATTTCGCATATTTATTAAAATTAAAAAACAACTTTTCACTAATTTCCCTTTCACTAACCCCTTACTAATAACTTGTAAACTAAATTGCAAAACCTGAACAAGTTGGCAGTTACTAAAGGAAAAGTCAAGTCCAGTTTTGCCTCCCCTTAATTTTGCGCGCCATTTTAGAGTCAACTACTACTATATACTTGCTTTTATCAAAAGAGGGAAAAAAGGAAGAAAAAAGGAGGGGGGAAGGGGGGAAGAGACCTGTCCGGCCGGAGAAGGACAACCACAACAACCAGTACAACGGGTAAAACAGAACACTATTTTATACAAGGAAAGGACTTGCTTGGGCATATAAAAATAAATAAATAAAAATAAAAATACGGGTTACAAACAGGCTGTCTCAAGGAAAAGTACGAAGAAAGGAAGAAAAATAAAGGGAAGAAAAAGGGCGGAGGAATATGGAAGAAAAAGACAAGTGGAAGGGTGGGTGGGGAGAGAGAGTTAGTTGAAGAAGGGAGGGAGGAGGAGGGGGGGAGGTGGTAGTTGCATGAATTTTTACAAAGGAAGAGCTGTTCTCCTCCCATTACACACACACATTCCCTCATATATAAAACAAGACCGCGCAAAGGACCGGCCCTTTTAGTCTTTCCGCGGTGACGAAGAACAGGAGAGGAATAAAAAAAGAATTTTTCTAGAAAAAAGGTTCTGTGCTTAGATCTGTTGGTTGTGTGACAGCCGGTTATTTTTTTAAAAGCTAATGGGCATTCTGTGTGTGATTAGAAGAATGGAAGAATGAATGGAGAGATTTGGATGTGCCGATTATTATATTTTTTGTTTGATATTTGGCGCCAAAGATAAAAGAAAGAGATAGAAAATATGGAGGGATTAATATTCGAAAAAAGCAAAAAGAAAATTGGAGACGGATTTGAGAGAGAAGCAGAAAGAAATTTGTGAAAATTGGGGACGGTAATGATGCGGATCGGTGATCTACACACAATGGGGAGCCGTAAATTTATTTAAAGGAAGCGAAAAAATTTTGGGAGGAAGGATTGGGGGATTTGGGGCAAGGGATTGGCGAACATGCAAAGAACGATAGCCAGAGGGGATTGATGGGTAGAGGGTCTATCAAAGGGATAAAAAGGGTCCATTAATCGCGCCCAACAGCACAAAATCGCCAAAAACCAGTCAGCCGATAAGCGACCAAAATCCGTCCACCATTCCCACTCTCTCTCCTTTTCATTCCTGCCCCCAAAACAGAAGCAAAGCTAGTATACGAAGAAACAACCCCCTTTAGCCCTTACTTCTAGCCAGTCGTACCACCAACTGATCATTAAAAAGGGTTGGGCTCTCTCTTCGTCCAACCGGCGATTTTTGGGGAAAATTGTTGAGATGGAGAGGTGCGCGCCCGCGCAAGTTAAAAAGAGAAGGGATAAATTGAGAATGCATGGAAGGGATTGAAGTAAAAATAGTTAGTCAGAGAGGAATAGTAAAAAGTAGAAGAAAAAAAAGTATAAAATATATATATGGGCAACAACTTTTGCGCAGCAACAGAAAAAAAATTTTTTTCATTCAGTCAAGTGGAAATTTTTATAAGAAAGGAGAAGGGATTGAAGGAGTGTAAAGAAGAGTGATTTCGTCTTGACTCTCTCTTCAAAATACCCAAAAAAAACTTTTTTTTTAACTGGCTGGTTGTGTTTGCTATTTTTATTTCTTTACTTGGTTGTTGCCTCCAGCAGTGCCGCGCAAATTATTTTGTGATAGATTTTGAAAGGTATGCGCAAAAGAAAAAAGATTTTTTATTTGGGTATCTACGCCTTTTGGATTTTCTTTAAAATTTGAAAAGAAAAGATTATTGGAGAATGATTGGGGATATATTGGGGAGAATTATATATAAATATTTTTAAAGGAAAAAAATCAATAGGGGGACTTTAATAAAAAAATTTTTTTAATTTTTCAAGGAGGATTTTAAAATAAGCCTGTAGGGACTAGGATTGACAGAAAACACAATCTTCCAAATTTTGGGAATCGTAACTCGGTTTGGTAAGATTTCTTTGGTAGATACATACGATGGTTAGTTAGCTTCTACATATTTTCCCCCTTCTTCACAGGTGTTTTGTTTTCCCCTCCCTCCCATTTTAACAAAAATTTTCTGGAAAAATAATTATTTTAGCCCTTTAGTGATCGAAGCTGAAGGCGAAGATTTAATAGTAGGAGAAGCAAAACCCTCCTTTGAAATTTTTTCATTTCCCAGAAAAATCCAAAATTTTTTTTGTTTTAGAAATCCATCAAAATCCTTTCCCCAAAAATTTCCAAAAAATTTTTTTATTTGCCTCAAGTTGTGTACTTTTCCCAATTTTTCTTCTAATATATTTTTTCGTCCCTCTAACTATCCGCAACTAATTTTCTTTTATTCTTTTCTCAATTTTTTATCTTAAGAATAATGAAGAGAAGAATAAAAAAAACTAAGAAAAAATCTTGTTAAGTACATAAAGGATTAACTGGCAGAATTGGACACAAAAAAAGGACGGGGTATAGATAGGTTGCGCGAAAGCATTTCTCTCACTTCAATTTTTTTCAGTTGATGGATGGGCGGGGGAATAAAAGAGAAAAATAATAAAAGTGGACAAAAAGGGACAGAAGAAAAGAAAATTTTTTTTAATTTTAAAAAATTTTTTTGGCAAAAATTTTTGGTAAAAAAATTTTCCAGAAATTTTTTTTAATTTCAAAATTTTTTCAATAAAAATCTTCATTTGTTTCTTAATTTCAAAGAGAATTTGCGGATAGTAGAGGGTTCCTCATTTAATTTTAAGTAAAATTATTTTCAATAAATTTTTTTTAATTATTTAATTTTTTAATGTGATTTATAATCAAATAAAATTTTTTTAAATTTTTATTTAAAAAAGATTTTCTTTAAGATTATTTAAATTAGTTTTAATTTTTTCTTCAACAGCAACTTATTTAAAATTAAATTAACTTTAAATTAAATTAACTTTAATTTTCTCTTTAAAACAGTATTGGGTAACTAAATGTTGTTTCCTCAAGGGGTGTGCGATTTTCGCCTTTTTTGGACTTTCGCCTTTTCGCTTTTTTAAAAATCACTTTCGGAACACTCTTGATGTACAAAACACCTCTTAGGACCAAATCTGACACAAAAAAAGAAAACAATATTTAATAGGAGATAAATCAGTAGAGATTGGTCAAATCAGAGCTTTGATAAAAAATTTCAAAGCTTTTTGTTTTAAATTAACATCAACAATTTCTGTTTTATTACCCATTATTTTCAGGCTATGAAAAAATATTTTAAGTTCATATTTTAATTTAAAAAAATTTTTTTTTAATTTTTTTTGAAAATCAAAAATTTTTCTAAACAAATTTTATGTCAAATTTCTCTCACTCCCAATACTTCCCTTCCTTTCCTCTTTCAAAAATTCCAACCAACCAATCCACACATTTTCTTTTCTAAAATTGTTTTTTTTTCTCCACAACAGCGCAACTCAAGTATAAAATTAAAGGAAAAAATAAAACAACGTAAAAGACGTAAAAATAAATTTTTATTTTTGTTATTGTGAAAAGAAGGTTTTGATGATTGCGCGCAATTAATGATCGATATAAAATATATCAATAAATTAAATTTAAAGAAATAAAAAAATTTTTTATTAAGGATTTAAATAAAGAAATTATTTTTAGGGGGTTTTTAATTTTAAAATTAAAAAACCTCTTTTTAATGGATTATCGTCTATTATATAGAGGTATTTTTACTAAATTGAGTTTATTCTTTTGTTTTTTACTCTAGAATTGAAAAACTTATGTCTATAAAATTAGGAGTCAGCCAATCCACACATTTTCGTTTCTGAAATTGTTTTTTTTCTACAACAGCACAGAGGTCCGTAGAGAGATTTGGAGGGATAGAAAAACATTTGCGTACAAACATCTGCGAAGCTTTTATGTATTTTATAGCTTCTATACAAAATTTTGAAGAGTTTGTATAGAACCTAATAATGGTATGTATTCGTAGGCCATAGTTTTCTGGGCAAGACCCAGTGATTACTGTTCCAATTTCATATTGTTTGGGTTTGTCTGCAAAGGTCGTTTCTCAGGAGTGTTCGAAAATGTCGGACAAACACTTTATTTTTCAAATTTAATCTTAAAAAAATTTAAAAATATTTATTTATTTAATTTTAAATTAATTTTATTTAAATTTTCCAATAAATAATTCAAAAAATATTTTTAAAAATAACTAAAAATAATTATGTATCTAGTACCAATTCCAAAAAAATATTTTTTTATTTTTTCAAAAATTTCCCTTCATTTTTAATGTCCCCAAATCCAATTATATTTTGTTGCTCCAATTTTTTATTTGTTGTTTACAGCTCAAATAAAAAAGGATTCTTTCAATTCTTTTATTTGTGCGCGAAAAAAAGTCCATTGTGGGACAATTAAATAAAAAAAAGGTTAGAGAAAGAAGAAATAGTGTGGAGTGTAGTGTTAATTTTGAGAGAAAAAGAAAAATAAATATTGCTAGTTAGTTTATTTAGTTCTTTTTTCTCTTATTTTTTCTTTTACCGATTGACCATTATATCTATCGAGAGGACCGGATTTGACTTAAAAATAAATTTGTGTTAGTTTCTGCGAGAGAAGTGTCCGCGAATTGGAGATTTTTTTGAGTTCTTTTGTGAAAAAAAATTTTTTTTCTTTGTCCTAAAAATTCTTTTTTTTTAAATTTATTCACAAAAAATTCTATTTAAAGCTAAAAATAAATTTGTAACACAAAAATTAATTTTTAAAAAATATGAGAAAAAAATAGTGGAGAATAAACGAAATAAAAGATATAATTTTTGAAGGAATTTTAAAGGATTTTGAAAGTTTTTGGAGGATCTTTGGATGGATACAACGACCAAAAAATTAAATAAATACAGCAAAATCTCCTTTTAGGTGATCCCCTTTCCTCGTCCTTCCTTATTATGTTCGTTTAATTAGGGGGATGGGGCCCGGTTCGGTTCAGTTCGAAAGATCGAATCAGTCCTCCAATTTTGTCCCGAAAAAGACTCGAAAGGCCCGGTTCGTTAAAAATGAGGCCCGAAAAATGACACGAACGTCGACCCGATTCGAAAAATCCAACTCTATAAGTACTCGAGGGGTGTATTTTGGCCTTATTTGACTCCCCCTCCGACTTCTTTCCCTCTTATGCCTTAAAGGAGTGTCCTTCGCCTTAAAGGAGTGTCCTTATAGAGAGATTCAACTGTGATTTAATCGAGAGTTTAATTAGTTTTGGTCGCCTATAGTGAATAAAAGACAAAAATAAATTTAAAATATATATAGACATTTGATTATAGACAAGTATCTTCTCGATTCTGAAAATCTTACGATTTTTGGAACTGGGAGAATGTTATTAATTATTAAGAGGAAAATTAAATAATTACATATTTGTAAAATGAATATTTTTTTTAAAAAAATAATTAAGATAAAATTAAAAAAAATCTTTTCTTTTTCAGATCATCAATAAATTGAATAATAAAAATAATATTTAAAAAAGCTTGTTTATAAATCCTCCATATGTCCATAAGAACTAGAAAAAAAAATTTTTTTAAATAATTTTTATTTTGAAGTTAAATTTAAATTTAGACTTGAACTGGAGTACGTCCAAGTAGTCTGACCCAGTTTTAACAGACGCTCGGGTTTTTTCGTCTTTACTGAGGCTAGAACTTGGGATCCCAATACTTTGGGGGAGGGACCTATAATCCTAATACTTACTCGACAGACTCGGTGTAAACCAAGTCGAGGTTTTCCAATTACTCGGGTACTCAATACTCGCTCGGTTTTTCCCTCAATTACTCGGTTACTCGACGTACTCTGCTTTAAATGTCTCTCAATTAATTTAATTTTAAATTTTCGGGAAAAATTTTTTTGAATAATTTTGAAATTTTTTCAATAAAACTATATTAAAAACAAATGAAATAAACATTAGTCATCGAAAAATTCTTTTAAAATTGTTTATTAGTAAATATATTTCTTTGACGTATTTCTTAATTTATTAATAAACAAATTAATTAACTTAATTTATTTATTCAAAAAAATTACCTTAAAAGTCTTTTGTAAAGAGCAGATGCTATAAACCGTGGATAACTGTCTCGTTGCATTAATGTGTATATCTGATATATAAAAAATATTATCTTAATTATAGCAAAGATTAACATTTCAAGGTTTATTGTCATGAATCCTATGTAATTTTCGATAAAACCAAAAGTTTTTAAGGACTTTATCCCCTCAAAGTCCATCCCGATAATAGAACCAAGTCTAAGAATAATTAGACTAATTTAAAATTTGTTTGACCACATGGAAAAGATGCCTCCTACTTTAAGAAATTTTTACCTAAAAGAGTATTTAACATTAAGTTCGACTATATTAAAATAAAAATAACTTTTTAAAGCCGAATTTAATAAATTTTAATTAATTTAAGCAAAAAAATAACTTTTTTAAAAAATATTCTTTCTAACCTGATTCTGAGCTTCATCAAAAGTATGTGAAGAAGGGTGAACCATATTTTGATTAATAATTTCGCGAACACGAGAATCTAGAGAAACTTCTTTTGGGGAGAGAATTGAAATAAAATCCTCATAAATTATACGAGCCTTTAAAATTTAAAAATATGGAGAATAAACAAAAAAATAAATTTCCAAGAATTCCCAAAAATTAAATATATGTCAGGGATAATCGAAAGAAATCGAATGAACCCATTTAGAAAATTCAGTAGAGGATTCGGTTTGTTATTTGATTGTCCATCTGATTAAGTGAGAAGCCTACTTATCCCATAAACAAATAGAATAAGTAGGTGTGTCCCCAAAATATTAAAAAATTTTTTTAATTTAAGAAAACATTTAAAAATCTCCTAGAAAATTTTTAGAAAAATTATTTTAAAATTATTTCTTACCTTTTCTTCAATTTTCTCTGTATTTTTCTCTCTTTTTAACTCTTCACAAGCTTGCCTTAAAAATTAATTTTCAAAAAAATATTTCAATAAATTCCCTACCAAAATAATATATTTTCGTCACTATATTCACTTTTTAAAAATTCAGCAAAATATTTCTGTCCATGTTTATTTTTCATTAAACGATCGAAATTAACTCCCCAGGATGCAACTTCTTCAAATGTTGTTCTAAATTAAATTGAAATAAAAACATGTTTTTGTAATGTTTTGAACAAACTTGTCATCAAATTCTAGATTAGAAACACCCCCAATTCCATCAGAGCCAATTCTGAAGTCGTGAAGTCTGTTAATTTAAGTAGAATTTTTATTTTTTAAAAATTTTTGATTAATTATTAATTAATTTTTAAAAATTTTATAAAATTTTTTTACTTAATATTTATTATTTTTTACAATTAAAAAAGATTATTCTAATTAAAGGGGTGAACAACATGAAACACAAAACATAGAGTTTTATTGATGTTTTACTCACACCTATCACAAAAACTTGATGTTTTTGAACAACATGTTCAAAACATCATGTTTTTGTAATGTTTTTGTAAAAATGTTTTTGCGCTCAACAGAATGTTTTGTTGCAAACATTAAAGAAACATTTCAAAAAAACATTTAGATTTTAATTGTTTGTTTTGTTCGTTTCGATTTATATTTATTTTATCAAAACAAACAACAAAAACATTTTTAATTAATTAATTAAATTTCCAATTTATTCATTTAATTAACCAAAGCTCAAAATTAAAAAAATATTTTTTTTCCAACCAAAAAGGAAACAAAAAATAATAAGCTTTGTTTTTAATTTATGGGAAAACAATTATAAATATATTTTTTAATATAAAGTAAAATAATACTTTATAAATTTTCTGTGACGATAAAGCCAAAAAGATTAAAGAATATATAATCCCTTGTTTGTTTAAACTTTTAGGGGAAAAATTTTTTTCAATAATTTTTGTAGGTATTTTTAAATTAAATTTAAAAATTAATTAAAATTACCCATGATCTCCCCCCATAAAAGAACAATTACAAGGCAACAATTTCAACAACATTTGGCCTACAGAAAAAGATGGAGAATTAGATGATTTGTTAATATTGTTTTGTTTTAATTCACTGTTTTGATTATTTTGTTGTTTTTCTTGTTGTTGTGAAGTTTGATTGTTGTTGTTGTTTTCTGATGTTTGTTTGTTGTTAGTTGAGTTTTCTTTTGTTTTGTTGATAATAACTTTAATGGACAAAACATGTTTTAGATTTTGTTTTGTATTTTAATGTTTTTGTGTTTTTCGTGTTTATTTTTAATTCTGATTTTTTTTTATTGTATTTTCTGTTCTGTATTTTCTATTTCTGATTTTGTATTTTTTATTTTGTATTTTTTGTATTTTCTGTTTTTGATTTTTGTGTTTTATTATTCTGATTTTATTTAGTTTTGCTTCATGTTTGTTGTATTTTTGCTTTAATTCTAATTTTTGTATTTTCTTGTATTTTTAGTTTTTGTTTTCCGTATTTTTTCAGAATTTCTTTGTATTTTTAAAAACATTATTTACCCAATTCTATAGTAGTCTTTCCTTCAGAACAATTTTCAGTTAATCCTTCAGCAGTTAAACCTCTTTTTGGTAATTCTACAGGTGGAACAGAGACTACTGGAGGAAGTGATGGAGAAGGTTTATAAACTCCAATTGCTGTTTGTGTAACTGTTGTCTCAATGTTTTTAAGCAGTTTTTAATTACTGCTTTAATTTTGAAAAAATATTTTTGTTGTCTTTTTATTCAAAATTTAGTAGTAAAATTAAAAATAATAAATTAATTAATTTTAATTAATTTAAAGAAATTTTTAAAATTGTTGTTAATAATTAGCAGCAGTAAACAATTTTTTTAAATTTGCAATAAATTTTTAAATCTATTAAATTTAATCAATTTAAACATAGAAACATGTTTTAGCTATCAGAAACATGTTTTAATGTATTTTGTTTGTGACATTTGTTTTTAATGTTTTTATTGTTTCTTCTACATATGTATGTTTATTTTTAATTCTGATTTTTTTGTATTTTTTGTTTTTCTGATTTTGTATTTTTGTTTCAGATTGTATTTTTGTTGTGTTTTATTTTTGTATGTTTCCGTTTCCGATATTTGTGTTTTTGTTTTTCTGCTTCTGACTCAGTATTTTTAATTTCTGATGTTTTGCTTCAAACTTCAAAGATTGTCTTAAAAATGTCAGAAACATGCCAAATAAATATTAAAATTAATCATAAAATATATAATTAAATTTAAATAAAAAAATTAAAAATCTAAGGTAATTATTAGTTTAATTTAAAATTAACAAAAAATAATTATGAATAAATAAAATAAAATTCCGCGCGCTTCAACAAGTTTTTGCCAAGTAAAAGAATGAAGAACGTTTGGCTGGTGGGGGCTCTTTTTGTCATATGCTTCTCTTATAGAGAGAGAAAAAAACTTTATTGTCGTCTATTTTACGTTTCCATGCATTTACATTTTTTGCCATATTATATTTCCATGCCAGCTGTATTGACAGAAGGCCTCATTTAAAAAATATTTTTTTGGTTGTGAGGGAAATTTTTTTTGTTGTTTGTGGAAAAGCATGGAAGGAAATGAAGGTTATCACTACCCGGCTGGTATGTTTAAATGGAGCAGAGAATTTTGGGAATATATTAGAGAAATGAAAGGTAAATAAAATAATTGGAGGACAAAAAATATTTTTTCTCTGTTTTCCCTAGCGTGGTTTCTCATACTAGCGTTTAAGCGAGTGCCTGTAAATTAGTTAAAAGAGAAGCTAGAGGCATAAAATTTTGTATAGAAATGAATAAAAGAGTTGACTATTTTCTCTAAAAATTTCAGAATTTTTGGGTATGTTTGGGAAAAGTTATGGTTAAAATTTTCTTCATTTTGTCTAAAAAGTACCAGGTTGATTAAGCTTTTGGCTCATAACTTTTCCTTTACTGAACCTAAAATTCTGAAATTTTTAGAGGAGTTAAGTAACACTATCAGCTACATCCACGCAAAATTTGACGGTTCTAGGACCTCAATAAGTAATTTTAAAAAATTCAAATTTTGACGTGGTTCGCGTCCATCTTTCTTAGATTTATTGTTATATTAATTATTTTATTTAAATTTATGGTAACATTAAAAATAAAAATATATAAAGGAAAAACGTCGTCTACTAACAATTAACAAACACATTTTTTAGTGCCAGTTTGGCCATAAGTCGAGAGATAATAAGGAGTGCAAAAAATGAAATAAGTGAAGGAACATCTCTCATTAGAGGAATGAGGGGAAAAAATAAATTATAATAAAATATAAAATTATGCCCTATAGAAAAAGAAACCTTATTGTTAGATGGGGATAAGCCTGAAATAAGCTTCTTTATAAAAAAATTTTTTCTATAGGTATAGGATACTTTAATTAATTAATTAAATTCTCTTATATGTATGTAGGTATTTAATAAATTCTTTTAAAAATTTTTTTAATCTTTTAAATCTCTATTTTAACTCAGTCTACTTAAAAATTAATTTAAAAATAATTTAAAAATTAAAATTAAATAAAGTAAAGCAGCTGGGCTATAGCTATTTCTCTCCTTTAGCTAATACAAAAAGGTAATCGGCGGCTGGGAGCGAACCAGCATCTTCAGTAGACGGACTGATGTGTTAGCCATTACATCATTCCGCTTACTGCATAGCCTTAGGAATTAAATATCTATATGCTTTACAATAATTATTAAAATTATTTGAAAACTTAAAGGTCTACGGGATTAGACGGAATAAAAATTTTTGGAAATAAATTCCTTCAGGATATTATAATCCTAAAATTTCTACATTTAATTTAAAAAATTAATTTTTTAAATTAAATTAATTAAAAAATAAATTTAAAATTAAATAGAGCCGAAAAATATAAATTTATTTAGATTATAGACATTTTATCCCAATTAATTTTAAAATAAAATTTATTAAATAAAAATTAGACAAATCAGGTGTTAATAAATAATTGGATAAAACAAGACTATTTTTTGTGTTAATTTATTTAAATAAATTATTTAGTATGTGTGTAAATTAAGGGTAATTGTCGTCAGCTTAATAAATATTAAATAAATAAAATATAATTTTTAATAAGAATAAAATAAAATGTGTGTGAGTGAATGTTGCCTGGCAATGAAAAATAATAAAATAATTGTTTGGTAATTTTATTAATTTCTAGGTATACAATTAAATAAAAAAATTTTATTAAAAATTTTTTAGTAGAGAGAAATTGACTTTTGTGAGTTAATTTAAATATAGGTAGTTTGTGAGGCAATCACAGATACAAATCTGTACAATTATGTGATTAAATAAAACAAAAAAAAATTAAATTTAATTAAAAAAGGAACTAAAATAAATATTGAAAACTGAAAAAAAATTTAGTAGATTCTCGTATGTTTTAAATTAAAGACCATACTGGGGAGGTAATGAAATAATCAAAATCAATATTTCAAAAAAATTTGTCTCGATCCAGATCTCTAGTTTTAAGCTCCACTCCAGACAGCCTTAGTACATCTATGTATTTCCTCGACCCTGAAAACCTGCACCCTGAAGCCCTACAATTTTTGAAAGGGAATATCGAGGGATTAATCTAACATTTCAAAAAAAAATTCGAAAAAATAATTAGTCTACTATTTTAAAAGTTGAAAAGGAAAAAGACGAAATTTACGAAAAACGACTATTTTTGGTTAGTTTTTAGCCCATAACTTTAGAAATAGATTCCCAAAAATTCTAAAATTTTTACAGGCGTTAGTTAACCTTAAAAGAATTGTCTGTGCCAAATTTGGATTTTCTAAGTTTAATTTTGGCATTTTTATAGACTCCCGAGCAACGTCAGTTTGCGTGCCTTGACATTCTTTCTGAATTTAATTTTTCTTAAAAATCAGAAAAAAATAATTTAATTAGAAAAATTAGAAAAAGAAAAGAGAAAGGTATTTAAAAGAAAAGGTGAAAATTTGTACGAGATATGGTAAAAATAAATTTAATTAAAAAATAAACTCTCATAATAAAATACGTAAATATTTACGTAAATTATTTACATAAATATTTTTAATTAAAAATCAAGAAAAAAGAAAATTTATTTTTGTTGGGAAATTTAAATACAAAAATAATTCACGCAAATATCAACAATTTTATTTTAAAGGTTCTCTAGGGTTTGGTGAATATAAAAAAAATTTTTTTATATATCTTGAATGCCAAAACAGAAGCTCTTTATCAGGTTTTAATTAAAAAAACAATTGGAAAATTTAATCAAACAAACATCTAGGCTAACGACCTAGATCGAATAATGAGGCCAACATTTCATTATTTTGTATAAGTAAGATTGCCATAATTTTTAGTTATACACTGCGTTCCAAAAGTATATGCACCCCTAGTTTTTGATTTTTTATACATTTTTCTTAGTTATTTTGATTAGACTTTTTGTCTATATATTCTTCCAGATAAATGTGTATGTTTAAACAAAAAAATAAAAATTTCCCCCATCTCGTTCCATTTTTATAAACATTTATACAAATATTCACTGTTCCAAAAGTATATGCACCCCCCTCAAAGTATAAAAAATCAAAAAACTAGGGGTGCATATACTTTTGGAACGCAGTGTATGAATATCCTCAATTTGAGGGGGAGGGGGGGCTAACGCTCCATTGTTTTGTTATTGGTAAGAATGTCTTAATTTTTAATTACTTTACGAGTATCCTCAATTTGGGCAGAGTTTCGGAATTTTGATTTCCAACTTCTGAAGAGTATTTTGTTTCGAAACAGCTCAGGTCTGGTTCTCATTAATTCTTTTCTAAAAATTTCCTAATAAATCCTTTATTCTTCTTAAACATGTAAAAATTAAAAAAAATATTTTTACAAATAATAAAAAAAAATTTAAAATATTTTTCAGAATTTTAAGGAAGAAATAAAAGCTAAGAAAAATGTTTTTTTTTTAATTTTTTTACAAAAAAAAATATTTTTTAGCAGAAAACACTACTCTCTTTTTTAATTTAATATTTAATCTGATTTTTTGTTTTTTTTTTAATTCCTTCCATTTCTTGTGGGAATTTAAATTCTAAATATGGAAATAAAAAAGGCTAAATTTAGCTTTTTTTAATGCAATTTTGTTTGTTTCTTCTCTTTAGCCTATCCCTAAATTTTTTATTTTTTTCTAATAAATATTTATTTTTTGTGTTTTGTAGTATGGATTATTTTAATAAATCTATTTAAAGATTTTTTTTAAAAATTAAATAAAAAAAGTCAAACCTCGATTTAAATACCCTTTGTTTTTAAATTTAATTTGTAAACACCTTAAACTAGAGAAATCTCGGACATCGAGATTCGAGATTCTTTGAGATATTAGTCTCAATTCCGGTTTCTATCTCTCGATTCCAAATCAGGTTTCTAATTTATAAATATCCACATATGTAGGTATATATTCACTACATGGACTCTGAGGTTTGATTTATTGACCTGGGCAGATCCTGGGCCTGTAGTCCAGAAAAAACCCAGGCCAGAAAACCCAGAAAGGTCAAAGAATGCCTGGGACTTGACTCTGAGTAGAGGAAAAACCCAGCCCAACTCGATCTCTAATACTCACCAAAAATCAAAAAAAATTTTTTAAACAAATTTTGTTAATTTTTAGGCAAATTTTTAGGCAAATTTTTAGGCAAATACAAATTAAAATTTAGTAAAAAAAGAATTAATTAAAATTGCAGAAAATGATAATTATTAATAGAAAAATGAGAAGTAAAAAATTAAAAATTATCTAAAATAAATTAATTGAATATTTTATTTTTTTAACTAAATTAATTAAAATAATTATATTTATTTAAAAAAAATATTTTTTATTAAACATTTCTGCAATTAAAATATTTTTTTAAAAATTTAAATTTATTTAGAAGCTTTAATTAGGAGGATTTAATTAATTATTTAAAAAAGAAATTAAAAAAAATTTTTTTTTGTTTTTCTTCATTTAAAAAATAAAAACAATTAAATTTATAATTTAAAATATATTTAAATATGATTAAAAATAATTATTTTAATTAAAAAAAATTTTCGACCCAGACAGGATTCGAACCTGCAACCTTCGGTTCCGAAGACCGACGCGCTATCCGTTGCGCCACTAGGCCCTTACCGTTAAGCCTCTTTTTATTTCAACAAATAAGGTTGGAAAGGATAGAAGACATTTTTTCATGAATAAAAAACAAATAAATATAGTCTGGCCTCCTTATAGGATAACCAAAATACTGGATAATCCTCTATTTAAAAGTCTTAAAATTTAGTTACCCACCGAGTAGGGGATGTTGTATAATCGATGCCTTCTATTTAATGTACACCTCCTTGCAATAAACGACTTTTTCTCAAGAAGAAAATACAGGGGAAAATAGAGGGGGTTATCTGATAATGAGGGGTTGACTTTTATTTTTTAAGAAAAAATTAACAAAAAAATTAATTTTAAAAAAATTAATTAATTTCCAATAAATTTTCTCCATTTTCTATATTTTTTAAAGCTTTTTCAATTTTCCTTCTTTTAAATTTTTCCCATTGAGAAAGAATCATTTCGTCTAATCCTCCATATATTGAGTAAATAAATAAATAATTGAGCAAAAGAAAAATAAAACCTATCTAAATAAAAATTTAAAGGGAAATAAATTTAAATTAGAAGAGCTTAATGAACCGTTAATTATTTTTGGGATGCCTATACTTTCATGGGACGCTTAAAATCTCATGGGACGCATGTCCTAAAGTAGAGCCAAAAATATTTCCTCGCTTTCATTGAGAAAGTTTTTCTTCGGTTCTCCCTCTACATATAACTCTAAATCAAAGCTAACTCAAAAAATAAAAAAAATCCCTTGCCTGCACAAAAGGTAAAAATCCCAGATGGAAAAGCCAAACAGGCACAACACTACACCAAAAACAAAACCCAAAAATTTTAACCCCCAACTGCTTCCAGTTATCCTTTATCCATATTCTATTTAATGTGGATCCATTCCCCGGTTGCAATAAATGCCGACGAGTAGATGAGGATTCGTTATAGAAGTCATTTAAACGGCCTTCTTTGTCTGCCCAAATTCTGTTTTTTAATTAATATTTAATTTTAATTTTTGGCATTTTTCTGCTTTGCCACAATTTAAGGGGATAAATTAATCCTGGAATTGTCTTGTAAAAGGTGCTCATCAGGGGCATGAAATATTTATTTCAAGTATTTTCTGACTGGGACAAAAGTCTTTTTTTAGTTCTAATCAGAGTTAAGTCGGAATTCCGATTTCCGACTTTTGAGTCAGTTCCGATTTCCGACACTTCTGACTGCTCCGACCCAACTTTGTTTCTAATGAAACAACCCTTCCTTGGTTCTAATGAACAACCCTTCCATAAATTTCCCTCCTTGTAGAGAACACCTTTCCTAAAACGTTAAGGATTAAGAGGTCCGTTAATGAAACGGACCTCTTAATCATCTAAAAAATCTTAAAATCATGCACTTAATGTTTGAAGGATTGCAATTAAAATTATTGAATCTACGGTGCTTTTGCATAGTTCAATTAAGCTCATTAAGAAACACTTAACAATACAAATAGGAAAGTGATACAGTCGAAGGAAGTTTAAGCTTGAAGTTTAAACCCTTTCCAAGTACAAGACACCATTTTATTAAAATATTATTTACTTAAGTAGCCATTCATGCAATTCTTCATCCATTTTGGGCAATTCATTTTGATCAAATCTCCTAATTGCATAATGTACTTGACTTGAAAGTTTTCCTCTAAATAACATTTCCGCCTCGTTTTGAACTATTTCTTTACAAGGGTATGCAACAGTTACGTCATATACGCTGGTTAGGTAATTTCCTTTAAAAAAGTTTTTCTTGTGATTATTTATTTTAATAAGAGGCTTGTTTTTAACAAAATCCCTCTCACTCATCCCACTGCTTCATATATCTCAGTTCAATCCCTTAGTATCACTCCCAGTATCACATACTCTAAGCCCTTTTTGTCTTACTCCCTTGCTAATACTTTTCTACCATATCCCCAACATCCCTGCATATATCCCTAGATCCTTCACACTTATTTCAAGTTCACAATTGTCCTTCTTCAGCACAGTCCCACAAATTGGCTTAATTTAAAATCAGAAAATTCACTTTGCCGCATTTTCTGCACCAAATGAACAAATCCTGCTGTACGTGGATAGAGTAAATGTTTCAATCTAGGCAGTCCTTCCCTATCCGCATACCGATCACTTTGAGCACTTGTATGTGCTGTTTTGTCTGTCCCTTCCGGGAACATCAAAATCTGATAAGGCTGCCCCATATCTGCATAATAATCAACTGCTCTAGCCATTCTAGCACTGTCAATTTCAAAATCCCTTTTTAAAAATACATAAACCAATCCTTGCATTCCAAAACCTTTTTTAAGTTAATTAAAAAAGAAGAATAAAAATTAATTTAAGACCTGCCCCAGGGGCATGCCTCAATAGTTCTTTCAATGCAATTCTGTTTCGAGTCATTAACCACCTTTGGAAAAAAATATTTTTGGGCAATTTTTAAAGGCAATTTTAATTTAACTTTTTATCAACATAACTTTGAGGGGAAAAATTTTTTTAACTCTGTTTTCAAGAGAAAATAGATTTTTTAATAGGATACCAATAGGGACAAGCTCAAGACTGTCGTCTTAAAAATTCCTCTAACTTTTCGTAGACTGAACTTTAGTTTTTAAAATTTTGTATAAATATCCGTCATAGTTTTATTTATTTTCTCTAAAAATTTCAGAATTTTTGGTTGATAATTTCTAAAGTTATGGTCAGAGACATCTACTCTTGTTAAAATGTCTACCTTATTATATGTACTATTTTTCCTATAACTTCTGAAATCCTGAACCAAAAATTTTTAAATTTTTAGAAGAGTTAGAAGACATTGTTATGGATATGCTTACAAAATTTTATAATTTTAAGTTGTCGTTTAAATATTTTATGAGCACGCAGGTTAGCAGTGTCTACCCTATTCCACTCACTTAGAAACACGAACTCATAACTCGTAAAATACTTAACCTAATATTCTGAAATTTTTAGAGAAGGTAGACAACACTGTTCGGAATGTCCGATAAAAATTTTGAGGGTATAGGTAGAATTTCGGCTTTATGGCAAAATTTTTTTCCAATTTTATTTTTCAGATTTTTTCATATTTTCCTCTTCCTTTTCCTCTATTCCTTTTAATTTCTTTATTAAAAAATAAAAAAATTACGGATTCATTCTCCACAGAACTAACCAAAAATAAAACCAATCCAACCTCGTTCTATGACTTAAAAATTATTTTTTAATTAGAAATCATTTTATTTTTTTCAACTTTAAAATTAATATAGAAGGTTCATCTAAACGTATTTCATCCCCAATAGCTTTAACTTTAACTCGAAAAATAAAATGTAGAAAAAATAGAGGAATTAACATCCAAAAAGTAATTGCTCTATCCATTAAAGAACGCCATTCTCGATGCATTCCAAAAATTGTGATCATTGGAAGGAATAAAGTAACGATATAATTGCCTTTTTAAAATTGTTATAAATTAATTTTTAAATTGGTCGTTCCGATTTCAAAATTGGGAATTTATTTTTTTATCTCGACAGTTCCATCGTAAATAGTTATGTAGATTAATATTTTAAATTTAATTCAAATAAAGGTTAAATTAATTAGAATATTAAATATTTTAATTTCTATGTAAATACCGTTAAGTTTAAACTTTCCTGTATTTAGGATTAAACAACAAGCTTATTAGATTTCAACATAAATACTTAAATTTGTGCAAAAATAACTAACTCCCATGGAGTAATTAATTAACAAGGATGGGCTTTCCCTTCCTTCTGCCACTTTTTTAAAACGGCAGGACCCATCCTGTCAATTACCCTTTTAGTTTTACTTTCAAAGATAAAAAAATAAAAAAAACTACCAAAAATAGAAGTCCCAAAAACAATAATTGCAAAAGCTAATCCTCTTATAGGGCGAATAATTTCTCTAATTCCAATTAAAATTTTATTTATAATTTTTAATAAAATAATTCTTAGCCACATTTAATTTTTAAAAATAATTTTATTAAAAATATTTTGTGAACGCGCACAATTTTGCTTAAAAAGGAAGGAAATGGATAAATAATTTTAAATCCAGGGCATCCAAAAAATAAATAAATAAAAATCAATTTGCGAGAAAAAAGATGGGGGATTTGCTCAAGAAAACATTTATTTAACATAAAAAATATATTTTTTTATTTTATTTATTTAAATTTATAAAGGAAAAAATTTAATTTTATTTATTAGTGCGAAAAAAAAAATTTTTTAAGTGAGGGAAAATAAGGACTATCACAAGGCAAACACATCTTTAGAAAAAATTCCATAACTCCTCATAAACTAAACTAAAATTTCTAAAATTTTGTCAAAATATTCTTTATAGTGTTGATTATAAACTCTAAAAATTTCAGAATTTTTGGTTTACTATTTCCCAATTTATGGTCAAAAAAGTAACAAAATTGGGCATTTTTCAGAATTTTCAACACCTTTTCGGTCACAACTCGGGAAATATTAAACCAAAAATTCTCAAATTTTTGGAGGAGTTAACTAGCTGTTTTAGACATACTCGAACAAATTTTCATGTTTGTAGTTACTCTATAAACAATTTTATAAGCGTTCAAGTAAACGAGGTTAAGCTACACAAGGAGTACTATTTTTAATAAACTTTATTTAATTAAAAAAAATTTATTCAAAATAAAAATATTTTTTTAAAAATAATTATGGCATTAAAAAATAGATTTAATATATGTATAAATTAGGATTTTTAATTTAAAAAAATTAAAAATTTTCTTTAAAATTTTGAAAAATTTTTTTTTAATTTCTTCAATATTTAACCCCCAATTTACATATATTTTTATAGAAAGAACCGTATATTATTTATAAAATTTTAATTAATTTATTTATGATATAAAATATTCTTTAAAAAATTAAGTCTGTGTTGATGCCTTCGAATAAGTCGAAAAAGTGCACGTTTAAATTCACGGTTATAATAAGTATAAATTATTGGGTTGATGGCACTATTACCTTTAAATTAAAAATAGTTTTAGAAAAATTTTTTGAAGATTATGTGAATTTTAAATTATTCAAATAACCAAATTAACTTAAATAACTGCAATAATTTCTAGCATAAAAGGAACCCGAAATAAATGTCCATCCATCCATACAATTCAATTGTATTGTACTTGCTATATTTTAAAAAGTTTGGGGGAGATTGTTTAAGCTAAACCTCCATATCAGATCTGCTCACGGATACTTTTTTGGAAATTTTGATTTTGGTATCCGTATCCGGATATTTACGGCGGATACAGAGGATATTCACAAGCATCTTGATATTATCTGTATCCATATCCGTGTCCATGAGTAGGTCTGCTCCATACTTTTTACAACGAGAACGACAAAAATGGAACATCTCCGAAAACCATCGGCTCTGGAGCCGGAACCGTCTTCAAAAAACACTCAATACCCAACAACATTAATTACCCTTCGCTTAATATTTAAAAATATTTTCTAAAAAAAGGCTACTAACAATATCCAAGCCAAAAGAAAAATTTAAATATAGGCATAGGAATATCCAAAGTGAGAGCATTTAATACATAGATCACCTTCAAAAAAAATTTTTTTTCAATTTTTAAAAAATTTTTTTCTTACAAAAAATGGCATCCAACTAATAATAAAAGCAAAAAGTATAAGGCCAAGTAAAAGGGTTGCTTGTCTTTCTTTTGCCTTTAAAATTAAAATTTTTCAAAATTTAATTAATTAAAAAAGCACTTTTAATCTTCTTTTTCGTTTTTCTATGCTCCGTTTTCGTTGTATTCCAGACAGAATTTCTGTGTCAGTCCATGCCTGTCCTCTTTTAAATAAAGGTGAAAAGAGTGTTGAACAACGGTTTGTTGGTCGTTTATTCTATAAATTGTTGAAAGTAAATTAAAAAAATTTTTTACGAGGATAGGGAGTTTTTGAATAAATATTTGATAAGAATTTTAAAATTTTTATTGAAAATTTCTATGTATTTTAAAAGTCAATCGTTGTAACAATATGTAAGTGAACATACACAGGGAGGGATTTTGCCGACATAAGAAAAATAAATTCACAATTTAGAGAATAGGGAATAAAGTCGACTAGATCCCTGCTAGATCCTATATCTAGATCCTATACTAGATATATCCTATATCTAGATCCTATACTAGATCACTATCCCTTCAAGGGGGTGCTTTCATCTTTCGCCATATTTTCGCCTTTTTTGGACTTTCACTTTTCATGTTGCGCTTCTTAAAACCTGTTTCGGCACACTGCTACATATACTTAATGAACACCCTTCTACCAAGTCAATTAAATTTTCAAGGAGTTATAATATAATATAATATAAGTTATAAATCTACTCTTGGTTTTTCGTATTTATCTTCTACAAGCTCCTATTATTCCTCTGAAAATTTGGAAGAAATAAACCATGGACGGGTTAGATGGATGATTATAATTGGGTAAAGGTCTCCCTTAATCTTCGGATTTTTTCAATTTTTAAAATTTTCAAGAAAAAAATTTTTCCACAAATTTCCAACACCTACCCCTTCATCCTTTTCTTCTTCTTTAATTGTTTTAGCACAAACAGAATTAACATCAGATTCCATAGATAAATTATTTAAATTTTCCAAATTATTTTTTTCTTTAAATTCTTCCAATTTTCCATTTATTTTTGTCGATCCCCCAGTCATTGAGTAAAGCGTTTCATCCATTCTTTGGGTATCTTTCAATCTTTGCTGACTATGTCTTTTAGTTATTGCATAAATCCTCCAATAGACCATTACCAAAACTGCTATAGGAATATAAAAAGAGCCTAGGGAGGAGTATAGGACGTAGTCCAATTCTGATGATACTGAACATTCTCCTGGGCTCTTAAAAATTTAAAGATTTTTGGATGTTTTTTGAAAGAGTTTTTTGAAATTTTTATTAAATCGGCCTCATTATAATAATAATCCCTGTTGTATTTTTTCAAGTTTTTGGTTACAAAATAATGCGGATTATACCGAATACATAGAGGTTATCTTATAATGATAACTAGGGCTGTCGTTTTTTGAAAAATTTTTAAAAAAAAGTTCCTCAGTTCATCGGTTCTTTGACCGACCCCTCTAGTAGTGATGTTCGGGTATCCCGACTCCCGACACCCGACTCGGGAAATTTCCCGAGTTTTTGGCCTCCCGATCCCGACCCCGACTCCCGATGTCAATTCCCGACTAAGTCGGGAAATTTTTACACCCCTAAGAATGACTTTTTCTGATAAAATTTTATTTTTAAACTGAAAAAAAATAAAAAAAGGGAAAGGAAAATAAAAAAAGAAAAAGGAAAAGGTGAAAAATATTTAAATTTTTATTCCAAACGTCTTTCGTTGAGCGATGGTTGAGTGGTTAGGTTGATGACTTTACGCTCAATGTGATATTTTATGGGGATGGGTTCGAATCCGTGGTTGGGAAATGTGAGTTAAATAATTTTTCTTTTCCAAAAATAAATATTTTTAACATTGATTTTAATTTTTAAATTGTGAATTTATTTTTTTAATACTAGTAAACTTGAGAAAACTGGAAAAATTAATATAGTCATGAATTTTCGAAAATTTTCGCCTGCGGCGCAGACAAATGATGTGAGATTGAGAGGTCTTTAAAATTTAATTAGCCAATCTCAGCAATACCCTCCTCTTAAAAAACCCTTCCCTTCCATTATATTCAATGCTCCTTAATCACTTCTAATCGCTCTATATCCTTCCATGGATGCAATATTTTAATACCAGAGACGAGGTAATTTTGGGAATTTAGAATAATTTTGGAATAATTTTGGATAATTTTTTTGCGATAATTTTGGGAATTTAGAATGCTTTTTTTGCCAAGCGGCCAAAATGGATGAAATGTGGCTTCTTGACCTCCATGATTATCAAGATTTCTGCCTGCGGCGTTGAAAATTAATTAAGAAATGTTGAAAATTAATTAAGGGAATAGAGAGAGAGAGAGCGGCGCAAAAAATGGAACAATTCTGGCTTTCTAACCTTCAAAAATTCTTAAAATTCACGCCTGCAACGAAAAAATCAGAATTTTTGGCGCCGAAGGCGCCAAAAATTTTTTAAATTTTTTTAATTGAAAATTCCCGACTCCCGATCCCGACTCCCGAGGTCATTTCCCGACCCGACTCCCGTTTCCCGATTCCCGAGTTTTTTCTTCTCCCGAACATCACTACCCTCTAGTGATAACTGCAAGAATAGCTTCTAGGGTCCCTCCATCCAACCCTTCCTAGTGGCCATCTAAAATATAAAAAATGCACCGGGCCCGGTTCCCATACCCGGTAGCTCGGAAACCGGGTATTTTGTTGAAATCCGGTTTTTCGGGGTTCCGGGTTTTTCCGAGTATTTCCAGAATTTTTATTATTTTTTCACAAAGAAACACTTTTATTTTAATTAAAAAATATTCTCTACAAACCCTTTGGGGACGCCATCCAAGAAGTGGAGGAAAACTTATTAAAAAAGAAACCAACCAGGCCACACCTGATAAAGTTTAGAAAAAAAATATTAAATTTCTTAAATTGTATTTTTTAAAGTTTTTTAAGTATGTACAAAGTACAACGGGCCTCTAGAGAGAAAAGTAAAGTGGATATTAAAAATATAAAAGAACGGCCCCAAAAGATATAAAAAATGATGTCTTCGTAAAATTAAAAAAAATAAATTAAAGAGAAGATAAAATTTCTAATTTCAAAAAAAAATTCTTTTTTAATTCCTAAAAATTCGAAATTCGGACAAAATTTAAAATAAAGTATATATTTACTAGAGATCAGTATTTTTGAAAAGCCTGGGCCTGTTCCTGAGTTCCGGGTTTGATTTATTGACCTGGGCCGGATCCTGGGCCTGTAGTACAGGAAAACCCCAAAAAGGTCAAAAAATGCCTGGGCCTGGACTCTGAGTACAGGAAAACCCCGGGCCTTGGTTCAGACCCAGGCCAAACTCTAATATTTATAAAATATACCCTTTTGGATTGAAAAAAGGCATGTCTTTATAATAAGGTGAATTCTTATAATAAAATTAGATTATAAGGGAATTATAAGACGATTTTAGTAATGATTTTCATAAAGATTTAGTAATTATTTCAGTCACCTCTATATTTTTTGGGATAAAAAAGACTTGGAATTTTGTCATTTTTAAAGAATTAACAGAAAAATTTTCTAGAGATTTTTAAAAATATTCTTAAAATAAATTTACCTATCATTACACATATTCTAGTTGGTGTTCTTTTAATTGGGTAAGTTAAGGGTTGTGTTACTGACCAGTACCGATCAAGTGAAATAATGCAGATATGGAGTATTGAGGCCTTTTTAATTTAAAAAAATTTTTGAAAAAAATTTTTTTCTTTCTTACAGTAACAAAAAGAACATCCAAAGCTAGCCATAATTCACAGAGAAAGCCTCCTTGAATTTCCCAAGAAATTATTTTTTTTAATTTTTTAGGCCCACCTAAAATCCAAACCCCAATAATTTCATAAAGCAAAGTTAATGGCATGACTAATAATCCAACTAAAAAATCGGCGACAGCACTAAAAAATATTTTTTTAATTTAATTAATAATTTTCTAGAGGATTTTACAGTGAAACAATAAGCCAATTTTGTCGTTGAGCTCGCAGTTTGGAGTCAAACTTGACTGTTAGTACTACCATTAAATTACCAAGTACAATTACCTTGGAGAAGAAAAAATGTTTTCTTATTTAAAAAAATTTTTTTAATTTTTGGAAAAAAATTTTAAATTTCAGAAAAAATTTTTTGAAAATTTTCAGAAAAAAAAATTTTTTTTACTCAAAAAGTTTCTGTTTAATTTTATTTAATATATAATTTTTAATTTAATTTCCTTCCCTTTTCCTTCCCCCTTTCCTGTTTTTATTAATAAATTTAATTAGAAAAACAAACAAAAACATACCAACATAACAACGGAAATAAACGCAACATTAATAAATGCCTCGCTTAAAAGAAGGCAGGAAGGCCATATAGAAACATGAACTCCTAGAGAACAAACAAATTGTTGTTGTTGTTGTTCTAATTGTTTTGTTTCAGTAAAAGAATTATTTAATGTTTGTAAAAACATTGGGGTATTTTTAATTAAAACATGTTGTTGTTGTTGAGGTAATAAATGTTTTTGTTGTTGTTGTTCGTTTATTGATGTTTTGAACATATTCATGTTTTTATTGATGTTTTTAGTGTTTGTTTTATTTGTTGTGAAGAATGTTTGGGGAAAAAGAAGAATAAAACATTTGAATAAAAATATTAAATAATTATTGTTTATGGTGGGAGGTTCTTTAATTCTTTAAATAAATTATTAAATTAATTTTAAATAATGGGAAAATAAATAAATAAAATATAAAAATGAAAATATAAACAAAAAATAATAATAAAGTAAAAATAGAAAACCCTAAAATAAACAAGAATACAAAATACACACCGAAACATAAAAATATAGAGACAAAAGAAGCCTTGAATAGCCTTAAAAATGCAATTAAATTTAAAAAAAAATTAATTTTAAATAGGATTAGTTTAAATTAAAAACAACTCTTTATCCTTTAAAACCAAATTTAATTTAAATTAGCTGTCAAAAACTCAGACAGAAAAACAATATTTAATAAAAACACTTTCCGTGTTTTCTTTCCGGAAGTTTCTCATTTTAAATTAAAAATTATGTAAATACACTATTTTCACACAAACATCATTTATAAAATACATCCTTAATTTTTAATGTTTTTTCGTTTTCTTTTCTTAAATGTTTGCTTATGTTTTTGCATAAATAAACGGAAGAAATGAATAAATTAAAACAATAGAATAATTATAACAAACAACATCTCAAACATCACCTGAAACATTGATAAAACAAAAGAAACATTTTAGCATGTTTTTCTTATAAATGTTTATGTTTTTAGAATGTTTGTTTGTTGCGGAAGTTAAACAAACAAACATTTGAAACAAAACAAATTTAAACAAAACAATTTAAACAAAACATCTAAAACAAACAAACAATTCAAACAAAACATTTCAAACAAACAAACAAAAAAACAATCCAAACAAAACAATCCAAACAAAACAAATTTAAAACAAAACAAATTTAAAAAAACAATTCAAACAAAACAAATTGAAACAAAACAATTCAAACAAACATTTCAAACAAAACATTTAAAACAAACAACACAAACAAAACAATTTTAAACATTATCCCAAACATCATAAATATTTAAACAAAAACATTTTTAACATTAAATTTCAATAAATAAAAATTATTATTTTTAAAGTAAATTCAGGAAGTAGAAAAAAAAATATTTTTTATTAATGTCAAAAAAGTAATTTAATATTTAGAATTAACTTTTGGGTTGCCTTTTTATCAAAATAAAAAATAAGGCACAAAATGAATTCAAGAAATTGAGTTTGTTGACCGTAAATATATTGCTTTGAATGAGTAAACGAGGGGTTGAATTTCATAGACTAGAAGAAGAAGAAGCATTGCCAGCTTCTTCTCTTTTTTATCTCAATAAAAAATATAGGAAATATATGGTTCAGAGCCTTGCGGGGGAGATAAAAAAAGGTTGGAAGGGGAGGTAAAGCAGGCTTCTTTCAAAATATGTTCCCCCTCCCTTTTTTTATTTATTCCTGAACCAAACACACGCACAAATGTCCCATCCTTTATTAACCCCCCATATTTCTCACACATTTTCTCATTTCTCTTCCAGACTTGTGATAAAAAGGAATCGATTCAAAATGCGGCTTGAAACGAGTGACAGCTTATATGTGCAGCCACAAAAAACCCCTTTTCCTTCTCTCTCATCTGCCCCTAAAAAACCTCAAATTCAAGCAGCTGTCTTTCTCCCTCGTTGTGTTTTAGCGGTTTTTCTTTTTAGTCAGGCGACTTTTCTTTTTGGAACCCTTTTTATTATTTTTTGTTTTTCTTCTCCAGATGCTAAATTAATGGAAAAAGCATGGCAATGAGTGGTAATAGATATTTCCTTCTACATATTTTATTAATGAAAAGAATGGCATTTTTTGATAAAAAAAATTAAATTTGTCCCAAAGGGATTGTTCGATCAGTTAAATTGGAAAATAAAATAAGCAAAAAAGAAAGATTAAATTTTAATATATTTTAGCAGATGTTTCATAAACTGCCTGGAAAAAAATCACGTGGAATTTAGGAACAAAAAGGAGATATTTCTATTTTTAAATAATTTCCTTAATTTTTAATTAATTTTTAAATAATTATTTTGTTGTTCAAAAAAATAAAGCTTTGTCAAATTAAATTAAAAAATAAAAATTAAAAATATTTATTTAAACCTCTTTAAAAAATAAAAAAAATTAGGAGGGGAAGTAGATTTAATTTTTAATCTTTTAGTTAAAACAATTATAAAATAAACTTGACAACCAACATTTTTTTAAATTATTGCCATTAACTTAATAATAAAACAATCTTAGCTTAATCAAATTTAAAAAATAATACTTGATACTTGTCGATTAACCTAAATATCGTAAAACTTTCAACGGAGCTTTCCATCTTGTTTTTTCTTTCTTTTGTTTTACTTTTGGCACATGAATAATTAAAAGGAGGAACAATTAGAATTATTATTTAATGGAACAATTAAAATTATTTAACTAGCTAAATTATATTAAGCTCAGTTAACCGAAGAAGAGTTTCATAATCAACTAAGGACCTACCAAGAGCATCGATCCTCGAGTTTTAAGCTTAAAAATCCTTTGAAAACATGATTGATCCTATCTTTATCTGTATTGTTTTCGGGGAAATTAAATTTTGTAAGGATATAGTGGTCTTCTGTCCGTTACGTTTTTAGTTCCACACGCTAAAAATTGAGATTTCAAGTGTCTGAAAAGAATAAAACCGCACCATAAAAGGCGAATACTCAAAACTTCAAAACATCAAGACCTCTCTATTCCCACAATAAAAAATGGCGCATTTGCCAAAATTCTTCAATCAGGAGATGGTAAAGATACGCCCAAGCAAACAACAGGAACGTCAACGTCCTTCTGCTACTCAGCATCAACAAGAAATCGTGATGCACATAAAGAATCACCAGCAGCAACAAATGAAAGAGAAGAACCAAGGGAGGCCCGTGGGAGGGCTTATGGCAAGAAGATCTATTGGTAAATTTACAACATTTTGGAATCAATTTCTTTTGAAGCTTTTTCGGGAGTTTACAAAGTTGAGGAAAGCAAAAGTGGATTTTTATTTAAATTCATTTTTTCCTTTTGAATTTCCAGTGAAAGTATAAGCTACTAAGTGTTGGATTACTTGTCCCGTGGAGCTTTTTCATCAGTGTATAAAGTAGTGGATAGCAAGGACGGCTCAATGTTTGCAGTAAAAGAAGAACAATCAAAGCCAAATTGTCAATTTAATCTGCTCAAGGAGATAGCAATTTTGGAAGCAGTGAAAAGTGCAACAGAAGAGGATCAAAAGCGATTTGCAGTTTTGCATGCAAAATGTAACTTGAATACTTCAATGCTTTTTGTAATGACTGTTTGGCGAGTCACTCTCTTCATTGAAACGTTTGAGACTCGCCATACGTTTCAATGAAGAGAGTGACTCGCCAAACAGTCATTACAAAAAGCATTGAAGTATTCAAGTTACATTTTGCATGCAAAACTGCAAATCGCTTTTGATCCTCTTCTGTTGCACTTTTCACTGCTTCCAAAATTGCTATCTCCTTGAGCAGATTAAATTGACAATTTGGCTTTGATTGTTCTTCTTTTACTGCAAACATTGAGCCGTCCTTGCTATCCACTACTTTATACACTGATGAAAAAGCTCCACGGGACAAGTAATCCAACACTTTGTAGCTTATACTTTCACTGGAAATTCAAAAGGAAAAAATGAATTTAAATAAAAATCCACTTTTGCTTTCCTCAACTTTGTAAACTCCCGAAAAAGCTTCAAAAGAAATTGATTCCAAAATGTTGTAAATTTACCAATAGATCTTCTTGCCATAAGCCCTCCCACGGGCCTCCCTTGGTTCTTCTCTTTCATTTGTTGCTGCTGGTGATTCTTTATGTGCATCACGATTTCTTGTTGATGCTGAGAGCAGAAGGACGTTGACGTTCCTGTTGTTTGCTTGGGCGTATCTTTACCATCTCCTGATTGAAGAATTTTGGCAAATGCGCCATTTTTTATTGTGGGAATAGAGAGGTCTTGATGTTTTGAAGTTTTGAGTATTCGCCTTTTATGGTGCGGTTTTATTCTTTTCAGACACTTGAAATCTCAATTTTTAGCGTGTGGAACTAAAAACGTAACGGACAGAAGACCACTATATCCTTACAAAATTTAATTTCCCCGAAAACAATACAGAGAGAAAGTGACTAAAGACTGGGCCAATCAAGTTTTCAAAGGAATTTTAACTAACAAACTCGAAGATCGATTCTCTTGGTCGGTCTTTAGTTGACTGTGAAACTCTTTTTCGGTTAAATGAGTTTAATATAATTTAGCTAGGGAAATAATCTTAATTGTTCCATTTTATTTTATACGCCTCCTTTAAACATTCATGTGCCAAAAGCAAAACAAAAAAAGAAAAACCAAGATGGAAAGGAAAGATCCTCTGAAATTTTTACGATTTAGGTTAATCGGCAAGTATTAAGCATTATTTTTTAAATTTGATTAAGCTAAAATTGTCTTATTATTATTAAGTTAATCAAAAATAGTTTGATTCAAAAATGACAACCGAGAATTGTCTAAAACTTTTAATAAGGTTGGTTGTCAAGATAAAAGCGCATAAGTGTGCTAATTTTTGGGGTTAAAATTTCTAAATAAAGGGGATGTAACCGAATTATGAAAATTAACGCCTTAAATGTACAATAATGTAAATATGAAAAATTACTAATGGGAATTAATTCAACATCAAAACCTCCAAATATTTTTTAATCAAAAAAATATTTAAAAATTGTCGCAGAATTTTAATGAATATTGACTAAATAACACACGAATATTGACTATAGAATTAAAACAACAATTTACTTATGGGTGGAAAAAAACAGAAAAATCAGAGAGAATCCAGGAGATTCTTTCCTATAAAAATGAGGAAAACGAGTTAAAACTCTCTAGGGATATTTACAGAAAATGTTAAAACTGCGTTAAAATTTAAGGAGAGGTTTTGATGTTGAGGGATTAGTTAATTGTAAGAAAATTACTTATACTTATATGTACACACAATACATATTTCCTAATTCCTTTTTTTTATTTCAAATGATAAATTCTTTTACCTTTCGGCCAAAAGCTAAAATTCCACCATCGGCTTCCATCATTTGTACATTCCTCAATTAAAGCCATATTCTCCAAAAGAGTAAGAACTTCTTGAAAGAAAAATTAAAATTAAACAATATTTTGAAAATAACAAAAAAACCTTCTGCCGACGGTCTTTTCTCTTGTTTTGGCTCGAGCAATACATTAATTAAAAAACATAGTTTTGAATCTTCTGGAATGGCAACGATTCTCTAAAAATGAAATGAATAACTCAAATTATTTAAAAGTTTACATTGCAAATTTTGTGGAAAACTGCCAATTCTTGCACACCAGGAAAAGCTTTTTCTCTTTCAATCATTTCAAAAACAACACAGCCTAACGACCAAATATCTGCTTTGAAGTCGTACTCACAGGCTTAAAGTTTTAAAAATATTTTAAATTTCAAACAATGAAATTGGGCAATTCTTTCTATTTCCCATTCAATCAGACAATCAAAGATTAGTAATTTGACGTAGAAAATATAAAAGAGCGTCACATTTTTAAAAAATGATGCCTTTTTGATCATTGTCTCTCAATTGAGAATGCCATAGGGCAAGAGTAAAGTTAGGAAAGGAAGAAAACAAGTATGTGACGTTTAAGGGAAAAAGGCCAAGATTCAAAACTACCTATTAAATTTAAAGTTTACCTCCAAGTATTTCAGGTGCCAAGTAATTAAGTGTGCCAGGAGCGCCAATTTTGCCTTTTAATCTTTGTCCGGATTCAAGTTTCAAAGCGATTCCAAAATCGCAAAGTTTCAGCGTTTTGTGATCAAGGTGTTTGTGATCAGTAAGTAGAACATTACTGGGCTTTACCTTAAAAATAAAGAATTGGAAAAATAGCTTTAAAAAGGTTGCTTAACCCCAAAAACTCACATCTCTGTGAATAATTCGATGCTCTTGATGGATGTACCTAAGAGCTGAAGCAATTTGTGATGTATAATTGAGAACAATTCTGTCCTCCAAAGGCTTTCCTGGTTGCTTGATGAGTTCGTGAAGAGTTCCACCAGACATATATTCCATAACTATGTAGACGCTTCTGTGGCTTACGTAGCTCTCAAAGGTTTTGACAACATTTTCATGGTTGATTTGGCTAATTAGGAAGGCTTCAACTAAAATATGAGTAATTAATTTAAGGAAATTTAAAAAAAGCTCACACTTGGCATCTTCATTCAACATTATTTTCTTCAGAACGACTTGCTCCCCATCAGAACAGCGTTCACATAAAAAACATTTACCAAATGAACCATTGCCAATTTGTGCGATTGTTGTGAATTTTTCTAGTTGTTCATCGGAAATCATTCCCAAATAGCATTAAGTCGTGTTAGTGAAATTATATTAGTGGATCTATGAAAGGATATTTAAAAAAAAAACAAAAATCTAACTAAAAATTAAAATAAAAGAAATGCGCTAAAACAAAAAATTTTCTCTCAGTCCGTTTGGTAAAACAAAATTTGGTTAAAAGAAAAAAAGCTTTTTAACAAAATGACATTTCATTCGATTTGGTAACTTTCGTAATGGTAACTTATTAATGTCCAAAATTGTTTATTCATTCCTTTTTACGGCTTTTTTTAATTTAATTAATCAAATTTTCTAATTTATTTAGTGAATACTTCTTTATTTTAAATAGTGTTATGGCACCACCGCAATTCACGGATTTTGGAAAGTCAACTAAGGATTTATTCACCAAAGGATATAGTTTGTTTTCATGAAAATTAGTTAAATATATTTTTAATTTTAAGCTCATGGACTTCTTAAATTGGATGTGAAATCGAAATCTGGACCTAATGTCGAGTTCAAAAGTGAAGGCGAACACAATCTTTCGACTCAAAAGATCAAGAACAAATTGGAAGTTAAATACAAGATTCCTGAATATGGTGGGCGTTTTTAGATTTTTTTTTGTCAAGTTCTCCATCTGTTTTAAGGTACAACTATAACCGAGTCATTGAACACTGCCAATCAACTCGGATCTATTTTGGAGTTGAACAACCAACTGGCTAAAGGTCTGAAAGTGACTATTGACACCAAATATACTCCAAATTCTGGAAAGCGTGAATGTCTCGTGAAGACTGACTTCTCGGGTGAGATGGTCAGATTAAACGCAAATCTTTCTTTGGTTGGCGCTCCTGTTTTGGAAGTTTTTGGTGTTAGCAAGGTTTATAAGGACTGGCTGGCTGGTGCCAAAGCAAAGTATGATCTTCAAGCAAATGAACTCAAAGCTACTTCTCTTGCTTTTCTTCACCAAACTTCTGATTATGCTTTGCATACCTATACGAATGATGGGAACGAATTTGGTGGAAGGTTTTTTATTTTACATTTTTATGAGAATTTTTTGATAAAATTGAGGTTCGTATACCCAGGCAGTAGGTAAAGGATGTGGATTTCCTCCCCCGTTCCCCGAAATTGGGAAAAGGAAAAAAGTTGAGCAGGGGAATGGGTACTTATGAAGATGGAGGTGCCCTTTCTGCGGACTTTTTTTGCGGACTTTTCTTCCCTTCTTTTAAATGTTTTACTTGTAGCAACTAACTGTCAACGCCACTCCCCCATTATTCTTCTTACCTAAGATTGTACATAAAGGTCAGATTTTCTTCTTCCTCTCCTTCCTCTATTTGCCCTGTGGCAAATTCAAACAAGAGACATTGATGAAGAGAAGATTAATTTTATAGTCATACACTTATTTTTTGCCTTCGAAAACAATTTAAACAAAAAAAGAATTAAATAAAATTGATTTGGTGTATAACATTATGAATATTTATATATTTATATATTCAAATTAATCGTGAACACATATTTTTCAAATTGGCATAAAAAATAATCCTTTGACAGTTAATTGCTACGAGCAAAACTTGCTGAAAGCAAAACAACCAAAACATTTAGAAAGAAAGGAAGAAAAGTCCGCAAAAAAAGTCCGCAGAAAGGGCACCTCCATCTTCATAAGTACCGGGGAATGAGCAAAAAGTGAATTTTTTGTGCCTTCGGCCTTCCAAAATTTTCGACTGCAGCGCAAAAATTAAATTTTTTGGCGCCTTCGGTGCCGAAAATGATATTCTGACTATTTTTAATACTTTGAGGAAGGAAAAAGTAGGGGGTATAACTTCAATTTTACCTTTTTTTTTAATTTCAGTCTTTACCATAAAGTCCACAAGAATTTTGAGTTTGGAGTGCAATATATGTGGAAATTGAAGGAAGAGAATAATCAATGGAGCCTTGCTTCTAAATATCAAGTAAATCCGGATTTGTGTCTGCGCGCTAAAGTCGATCACCAGTTTGTTTTAGTCAATGAATTTTAATTGTTAATATTTTCCCTTAGATCTCAAGTGACCGTTGCTGCAACTCATAACTTGAGTTCGACTGTTAAGTTGACTTTTACATCTCAATTTGGACTTGCTGGATTGCCTGACACTTCGAACAAGTATTTTCTTAGAATTAAATCTAGAAATCTAAAAATTTTAAATTTAAAAGGTTTGGAGTTGGTCTCGAATATGCACAATGAATTGTTGTTTTCTGTTGACTATAAATAAGTTGAAGATGAGTAAATATGAGGCAATTTATAAAATAAAGATGTGCCGACATTCTTTGTGTTTTTCTAATTATTTAACCGATAGTTGTTTTTAATTCTACTTTTTGTCGTGTTCAGGAATAAATTTAGTTGAATGAGAATTTTATTTTGTATTTTTTAAAAGGGTTAATAATCCCAGTGAATTTCTTTGAAGAAAATAAAGATCAATTTTTAAATGATTTGTGGATAATGAAAACCCCCAAAAACTTTTATTTTTAGAGTTTTCGAAGTTTTTTAGAATTGGATTTTATTGAGTCAGGTCTTTCGTTTTTTGTGACCTCATTCAGACTTTTTGTACTAATTTGCACAATAGATGGAGTGCTTTTTATCTCTTTTTAGTTCTTGAGGTAACTTTTTCCGCTATTGATCATCTTGCTTCTTCATTTTTGCGAGAAGGTTCAAAATGTTGTGGTAACGTTGAAATATCGCTTTTTGGCGTAATTTATAAAAAAGTTTTGGTAAAATGTTTTTTAAATATTCTTCAATGATTAAAAATTCTTCATAAACGAACTTTTATTTATTCCTTTTTCATTTTACTATTTAGTTTATTTTTCAATAAGTTGATGACACTTCTATAATTATTTAATTTTTTGATATTTTTTATTTTATTCTTATTTGTTTTAAGGGTTTCTAACCTTATATTCTAATTTCTTTCTTATTTTTAAACAACAATTTTATTTATAAATAAACGACTGAATATGCCCCCTAGCACTCCTAGCCAACGTCGACCTCAGCAGAAATTTAATAGTCCAAATGCTGATATGATTCGCTTTTCACCTAGGAGTGGTTTAATGAACAAACTTAACATTGACCCAAAGAATGTAAGAATCATTTTTCTATTTTAATTAAGGATGTCTATTTTAGGTTGATTGTCTGCAACTTTGTATGGATGTTCCTTTTCTTGATCATCCTTATCTAATTGGACCTCGTGGAAGGAAAAGCCAGGTTCGTTTGTTATAATTTTTGGAATTCACCCGTGATGGTTTTGGGGTTTTAATGAGGCTCTAGCTTCTTTAATCTAAAATTACTAAAGAGCGTCTTGTGGAAAATCAGGCGTCGCGTCCTGTCCCATGGTAGAATGTTATGTTACCCTTTGAGACCTTTAACTAGTGTCTCGTTTTCTGAAGAGACCTGTCGTATTGTAAAGCATATAGCTATTTAATCCCTAAGGCTATGCAGTAGGCGTGGTGTAAATGTAACACATCAGTCCGGTCTACTGAAGATGCCACCAATTAACCTTTTGTACTAGCTAAAGGGTACAGATAGCTATAGCCTAACTGCTTTACTATATTTTAACGTATCTTACCAGTTAACTAAAATTTAGTACTTCATGACACGTTACAAATCATTGCTACACTTTCCTGATACTAATACTCGACCTGATGGACTCAAATTGAACAACGTTTTGATTAGCGGTTCAATGAAGAATGTTGAGGAAATTCGTTCACAGATTCGTGTAATGTTTCCCTTTTAATTTTTCTTATTTATTCTTTTTATTTTTAGTTGCGCACTCCAATTCGTGTTATTGTCCAGATTGAGGCTTCTAATCCGCGTCAATTTGTTTCACGCATAGAGGATAAAATCAACGAGCAATCGTTGCCTATTCGTTTTAATGTCTCCGATGACCTTACCAATGGGGTGCTGAAAACTGAGTGGCGCAATGAAGAACTTCTCGTAGAATTCTTCAATGAAAATTTCCAACTCAAACAGGGCAAGAAGAATCCTTCAAACGATTTGTTGACTTTTGGTATTGCGTTGCTTCCACTTATTAATCCTTGGAATATTGAGCTTAGTCACCGTCTTATTGGCAATATTGCTGAACAGACTGGTTATTTTTTGATTTATTTTGTTTTGTAATTTATTTTTTAGGTTGTCGCATCTTCTATCCTCCCAAGGAAAAGTATGCTATTCAGCCACCTACTTATTTTATTAAGGGGACGTCAATGAGTGGAATTCTTCAGGCTGGCAAATATCTTACGGTAATTTTTGAAATTTAGTAAAGGCTATATTTTTGTCTGTCCTCTAGAACCCAAAAAGGCTGGCCCACCTTATCAAAATTTTATCCAGACAATCCAATTCCCAAGGGCATAGCTAGGGTGTCGATCTCAGGCGAGGGGGGCTTTAGCCCCAGAAGTCCACTGGTACGCCCTTGCTAATTCGTATTCATTTTAGGGACTTTCTATGCTTCAAATTACTTTCTACATGCCTCCAGGAGTTGTTCCAACAATTAAACAACAACAATTGGATGATTGGCAAAGGGATCTGCTTGTTCACACAACAATATATAATCCTGAATCTTCTTCTCCAACGCAATACAAAGTCACTCTTCGTTCTTTTGAATTTTGTCTTAATGGTCTTTATATGGTTCGCTCTACTCTTTTGGGTTTTAAGAGATCTGTGCAAACAGTTAATTATGACTTTATGAAGTTTACAAAGTTTTTAATTCCGGTTTGATTTTTTTGAATTTCTTAAGCGTCAAATTAAAAAAATTTTTTTTAGTATACTGTCTTCTCCGATTCAAAACTTTTTTATCCGCTCTACTCAGTCGACGACAAAACTTTGAATTGGCCGAGTAAGGATTTCTTTAGCAACTTCTATGGCGGTCCATATTATACTCCACCAGCGGTTGGAGAGAATCATGAAGATGACAAAACTGGCGGTATATTATGTTTTAATTTATTTTTAAAAGAGTGGTGTCAATTAGTGATGCGGGGGTTCCAGTTCCTGAACTGGAAGAACCGATAAATGTATGGAACCGGTTTGTAACTGGAACCAGGTAGAGGTCTGGAACCGATAAATGTCATGAACCGGTTTAAAACCGGTTCCAGAACCGGAACCGCCAAAATTTTGGAACTCCGCATCACTGGTGTTGGGTGGCAAAAAATTTTCTTTAGTCTATCCCCCATGCAATTCCCTTCAAATTTAGTTCAAGTTGTTTCTGACACTTCCAATGTTGCTCCACCTGTCAAGTCTGAGCCTGCACAATTTGTGTTTCTGCATGCTTTGGATCACAGTTTTAACAGCGAGAGTGCCCATACTTGCTCTCTTATAGCCTCACCGATACACTAAGGCCTAGTAATTAATTAATGTATATGTTGGCCTATCCAATTGACAATTTTACATTTTTAATTTTAATTTATTCTTAATATAATAGGTATTATTCTAATTTATAGGGAATCCTCAAGCAAATATTTTTTATATATTTTCTAAATAATTTTATATATTTAATTAATCGGACTTCGCTTATACATAGAGGCTTGAGACAAGGGGATACACTCTTAAATTGAGTGTTTCCTCAGTCTTGGACATAGCTTTCCTCTGCCCAGCGGTCAATCAAGACGGCTTACCCTGCTCAAATGGTCAATCAAACTTTGAAAATACATCTCTAATCGGGGTGTCTTGTATTGGGTTTATCTATAAGTGAGGTCCGATATTCTATAATTAAAATCTTTCGTATATGCAATTAATTTAAATATAATTTAATCATAATTTAATTCATAAATATATCAATATTATTTTTTTATTTATCTTTGAATCGGATTTAATCCGTAGTTTTCTTATTCAATTTGGCATTAATATTTTCCTTACACGATTCAGACGCCAACATTTAATTAATTTTCGAGTAAGGAATTTGAGGTTTTCTCTAGAAATGTTTAGCATAAGTCAATTAAAAATGACTCAAATGTCTAATATATTTAATTTTTGAGTTGTAAATTGTCAGTTTATTTATATTTGGCTTTAGTGGATCTAAAATATTTGGAGTTTTGCTCCTGTTAGTCTCATACATTTTAAGGGAAATCTCCCCGAATTAAAAATTCCACACGAAACTCTACGTACAACAACTCTTACTTTTTCCCTGAATATTAGTTATGTCAAGTTTATTTTTGTATATTTATTCTTTTAATTTTTCAGATTAAATAAACTTTTGACTGATTTTTTATTTTAAACTTGGTAAAATTACAGTTAGCAAGCAACAATTCTTAACAACAAATAACTGCTGAAACATTAAATTGAGGTTTTTTATTTAAAGTTAATTTATTGTTAGGATTAAATTTTGTTAAGCATCTTTTACGAGCAAAAAATATTTCTGAATTTTTTCCCAATTTATAAGGAAGGATTTTAAACATTTAAATTTTGCAGGAAATGTCTAGTTCATCTCGTCGTTCAAATGAAATTCCGAAGAAGCGTGGCAGATCAGACGTGACTAATGGCAGGAGAGATAGTGACAGAAGTGACAGGCATAGGTCAGAAAAGTCAAAAGAAGTATTTACCCCTAAAGCCGAAAAATCAAAAGAAACGTTGGCGGAGGAGCTCAAAACCAAAGAATTTGTTTATGAAGCAAAGATGCAAATTCAAGAGCGAATGAAGGGATTGGGTCTTCCATTACATCAATTATCTGCAAAATCTGATAAATTCAACGAAACGGTATTAAGGCCAGATGAAGCTATTGCATTTGCACAATTACACATGGAAAAAGTACAGCGACTTAATGAGGTTTAGAAAAAAATTTTTTCTGTTAAAATTCGAATAAATTTAAGATGAAAACGAAATTGGCTAAAAGCCTTTCTAACGTGAATGTGAAGACTCCATCACTTGTTCTTGAGTCTATGGCTTCTGATAATAAATGGGGTATACTTTCTGAACAACAATCGAAATTGAAGCCTGTCAAAAAGGAAGAAGCGAATTTTGAGGTTTTTCTTTTAATTCTAAAATTGATTAAAATAACGTCCTTTTTGAATACCCCAAAATTGTTTAGAAAATACCCATGAAACTTTATGAAAAAGTTTGGGGGCTAAAAGATGAAAGTTTGACCCCATGTGATAGAGTATGAAAAGAAATTGGAAAGAGTTACGTTAATTGTATTTGTGGTTAAGTGGCTTGGTTGCATTTCTCTACATTTTCTATTTACTCCCAGTGAAGAGAGCTAATCCATGCACCACTCTGAGAGTTTCATGACGAGTTGGTTCATCCACACTTGTCTGAGGGACTAAATAGAAAATTCTTTTTTATAAAAATTTTTTCTTTTAATTATTTCTTTATTTAGGAGAAAAATGCACAAACAACGCCCATTTTGAAGAAAACTATCGAGGCTGAGCCTGATTCAAGTACTGGACCTGTTGTTGATTTTCAGGATCCTCGTCTTTATCTAAAACCGGCATTGCGTAAACGACGTCATTTTGACTTTAAACAGCCTGGTGAATATGAAAAAATGGCCAAAATGCAGCGATCTAAAGCTAAGCTTGAAAAGCTTCAGGTTTGGTTAAAAATATAAAATAATTTAATTGAAATTGGGTTTCAGTCAGAAATTGAAAAGGCGGCCAAGCAGACTGGCATTTCTTCGGCTGTCAAATTGGCTATTGTTACGCCGAGTGGATTGCCTGAAACGAGTACTGGTGAATATATTCCTGAAGTTGAATGGTGGGATGAGGTTGTTCTAGGAAACGGAAAAAGGTTTGTATTTTTATTAATTTGAAAAAATTTCTATTTCTAGATATGAAAACATTCCCTCAGTTGTGGATATTGCTCCATTGGATCGATATGCTGACACAATCACCGATTTAGTTGAACATCCTATACAATTGAAGCCACCTGACGAACCTGTCCAACCTCAATACCTAAAGGTTTATTTTCGACTGGATAAATGTCGAATTTTTTTTGTTTTTAGGCAAGTTTAACGAAGAAGGAACGAAAAAAATTGCGCCGTCAAAATCGTCGAGAAGCCATAAAAGAAAAAACTGAAAAAATTCGACTAGGACTTGACAAACCTCCAGAACCAAAATTAAAAATAAGCAACCTTATGCGCGTCCTAGGGACTGATGCTATTCAAGATCCAACAAAAATGGAGGCAGTTGTTCGAAAACAAATGGCTGAACGAGAACAAAAGCATATTGATGAAAATCGAAGTAGAAAATTGACTCGTGAAGAAAAGGCTTCAAAGGCTATTAGGAAAGTGGCAGAAGACACATCTTTAGCTGTACATGTTGCTGTCTACAAGTAAATATATTTTTGAATTTAAAAATTTCTTCATTAGAATAGGGCCTAGTCAATTTTCAATTTTTTTCGTTCTCCCATTTTTCTCTTTTTTCACTATTTTAAAAATCACAAAAGTTTCATCCTTAAACGTCCTTGAATTAGGTATAACGGTTGATAGGGTTTTTTTTAAATCTTGTTTCCTAATTAGGGTTGCCAAAATGGCCCGACTCGATAAGAAAGATTTGGTCTGTTATAGGATATTTGACCCTAAAATGACTCAATGGCATGACTTGATTAAGTCGGGGCCTGAAAGTGACTAGTATTGCCCGGTCCGATAGAAACAAATCCGAAAATGCTTCGAACGCCGGTCCGACTCGAAACGTCATCCCTCTCTCTTAATTTCATAAAATATTAAAATCAAATAATTTTCTCTAAATTTTTTTAATTTAAGAGTTAAATCCTTAGCAAACCCAGCAAAGAAATTTAAAGTATTAATGAATGCAAAACAATTACAAATGACTGGTACAATTATACAACTTGAAGATATTAATGTTATTATTGTTGAAGGAGGTTTTCTTTGATTTTTTTTAAATTTTTTAAATTTAATTTTTAAGGTCCAAAACAACAAAAATTTTATAAAAATTTAATGCTCAATCGAATAAAATGGAGTGAAGAAATTGCTGGACAAAGGCATGTACGTAAAGGGGCGCAATTGGACGAGGATTCTCAACAAAATAATCAAGGAAAATTGAATGAGTGTACATTGGTATATTTTTTTATTAAATTATTTTTTCTTAATTTAAGAGGGGAGGGAGGGGGGTTGTTTCTTACCTAAAATTTATTTTTTCAAAAAAAAATTTTTTTGTAGGTTTGGGAAGGAATTGTACAAAAACGAGCATTTAATGGAGAGCCGCGTTTTATACAAGTTAGTAATCACAAACAAGCTAGAGAAGTTCTTGATAAATACGGAGTAGCTCATTATTGGGATCTTTGTTATGCAACTTCAGTTTTACTTTCTGATGATAAATAATGAGAGGGTTTTGACCTTTTAATGTGATTTTTAACTCGATTGAATGTTCTTGTATTTTGATAAATTTTTAATTTGATTAAATAAATGGAATTTAATGGGTTGTTAATTACTAGTTAAATCAAGGAAAATATTTAAAAAAATTATTTTGGTTGCTTAAAAATAATTTTGGAAGAAAATAGTTAAGAAAAAAAAATTTTTGCTCCCAGGCGGCATCGATCCGCCGACCTCCAGTTTACTAGACTGGCGCTCTACCATCTGAGCTATAGGAGCTGACGAAAGAAATTTATTTCTTTTAATATACAAAATAGTAAAATAATAAAATAATCATTTTTGTTTTTCATAAACTAATTCACAAACTGAAAAAGCTAGTCTTCTCCTTCCATTATTATTTTCATTTGAAGTATTAAACATTTCATCGTTGTTTCTGGTCTAAAAAATTTTATTTTCTATTGAATTAATTTTTAAAATAATTTTTTTCTACCAAATTTCCTTCAGAATCTCCCTCATTTTTGACTAAATTATTCGTTCCATTCTCAGAATGTGGAGTATCAAAATTAATTTCAATCGTTTCTGTACCTTCTAATAAGCTCCCTTCATTTATTTTTTCCCCAAAATTATTTTTAAAAATTTCTTGAAGTGTTTTTGTAATTAAACAAACATTAATTTGAGCAATTTCGTTAAGTAAAAGACAGCTTTGTAAATGCCTTAGTGGCTCTTTAATTTAATTAATTAAATAATAAAATTATTAAAAATATAAAAATTAAGGGTAGACTTTATTAAATTAAGTATTTTTATTCGAAATGAAGACATTACAAGAATTTTGGCCCTCTCGATTATTAAAGAATTGCCAGACCCTCATTTTTGCCAGACTCTCATTGCCAGACCCTCATTTCTCGGGAACAGCAACTTGGAAAACAATGAAAAAGGAAAAAAACCAAGGAACATACGGTCCGATTCCCAAGTTCCCGAAATTGGAAATTTATTCTTTATATAGGCACGGTCCCTGATAAAATCAAATCCTCGATTTTGAGCAAATTATCTTTTCAAAAATTAATCCTCACTCAAAATTAGCTGGCCTGTATCGGGATTCAAACATAAAATCGGGATTGTGATTTAAATGATGGTCCCGATAAAGACTGAGGGATTTGTCTTTCGGTCTCGGGATCAGTAAAATAAGAATCGGGATTTAAAAAACCGGGATAATCCCACCCGATTCCGATACTTCCCAACTCTACCCAAAATTAAAAAATTTCTCTCATTTTTCAATTTATCAACTTACTATTTGAATGAATATTTTGTTGATGTTGTGATAAATTTAATAATAATAAATGTGCCATTTGTGGATATTTATCTAAAATTTTATTTTTTCTTCTAAATTTCCCCCTCAAAGAACCTCTCAAAAGTAAATTAGCTCTAAATAAATTCCATTCAATACTATCTAAATTTAATTGTTGTAATTGAAGACAAATACGTCCAATGTGTGAAAATAGAGGGGTTTTTGATTTAATTAAATTTGTTTGGTATTTTTGTAGTAATCCTTCTTCTATTGAACTTAATAAAAGTAAACGTCCTAAGGAGGAAGAGAAGACTGCTACTGACTTTAAAAATTTAAATTTTTTTTTATTTTAATTTTATGTATATGTATGTATATACTAGGGATCATGCCGACCCGATTCTCCAATTCTAGAAAACGGGAATATCCCTGATATATACCGTATTTCCTAAAATAAAGCCCCGTGGGGCTTTATACATATTTCAACTACCCTCCAAAATGGGGCTCTATTTTATGGGGCTCTAATTTAGCATGGGGCTTTATTTTGAAAATACGGTACTCATTTTTACTTACACCATTGGGGTTGAAAAATTGTATAACCCAAAATTCCCCATATTGCTTACTTATATCCCCTTAATATAGGGGATATAAGTAAATTTGATATCCGACTATCAATAAATTTTTTATTTCCTTTAAGCTATAGATAACCGAATCAGGGTGACTCTTTTGCCCTATTTACAGGGCATTTGCCCTTTTTTGACCAATTTCGCCCTATTTTTGCCACATTTTTGAGTGGCTGCTCCCTATTTTAGTAGTTTGGAAAGGGTCACTCTGAACCAAATAATTCATTGTTCCTCTCCCATACATAAAAGTCTTTGAATGATCCCACAATATCAGAAAGGCCCCTATTAACTGGGCAATAAAAAATTTTTTATTTAGAATATTCTTATAAAATTTAAAAAATTGAAAATTAAATTCTCGATGAGTCCAAAATACTGTATATTTTAGCTTTTCAATGTTTCTTAGGATTAGCGGTAAAATTATTTTTTAAAGAAAAGGGTATAATAATAAATTGTTATTTATAAAATAAATTTTTTTTCGTTCTTTTAATTGCCGAACAGAAAAAAAAATAAATTTATTTTTGTTTACCTGAATGAAAGGAAAAAATTAAGGAATTAAGGAGAGGATATTTACATATTACGAGAATATTATTTTATTTTTTTTTATTTAATTGCCGGGAGGACCATAAAAAAGTGGATTTTTTGTTGGTAAAAGGAAATTATTCAAAAAAGATTTTTAATTTTTGAGAAATTATTTTGGACTTCAACATAAATAGCTTTACCTCCAGAATCCACCAACTTAACGCCTTAATTTAAAAAATTTTTGGTTGTCCATTGGTTGGAGGTACTATTTAACTCAGTACTCTTTAAGTAGAGTACCACCTTTGGGGGCGGGAGTGTCGTGTTTCGGGGTTTGCCGGGGTAGAGCCTTTAGGGTTCGGGTCGGGGTTTTTGTTTAAAAATTCGTTGGGGGTCGGGGTTTCATGGACCGAGTGCTACCCCTTTATTTTAAGAGATCGCTTGATAAAACTTTCGTTTTTCCTAAAATAGGGGATCAACGCGAATTAGACCCTGCCCTATAAATAGAAAAGTTGAAGAAAACAACTTTACGGGGTTTATTTTAGAAAATACGATGGAAATTAAAATTTCAGATTAATATAAATAAATTTTTTATAAATCTTTATTAATTTTTTTATTTTTTTTTTCTCACCTGTTCTTGAGGTAAATTAACAGAATTATTATTGTTTGAAGTCCCCGCAAATATAAAAAGATTATTTGCCCAATTAAAAAGTTTTTTAGTTATAATATCCAATTTAGTTAATTCCTCGTCTCCTTTTGATTCTTTCCGATTTGGAATAGTTAAAGATGAATTTGAAGAGGAGGAAGGGGCGGCAGAACAATTTGAAGAAGAAGAAAATATTAAATTGGGTAGATTTTCTGTTGATTTACTATTGTTGTTTCCTTTTAAAATTTAATGTTAGCAGTTGAGAGCAATTATTCCGAGGATATCCTCTTATATTTTATTAACTACCCTGGGTAATTATTGTTTCAACCTTCTGCTGGAGGGAGTAATTAATTAAGGAAAGGTAATGTTACGAGGTTTGAATTTTGAACGTGTTTTAGGGCATTTGTTAGGCACAGCAGATTTTTGGGATAAATCATTCAAATTTTTGGGATAAAATTCCTCCATATTTTCTCTAACGGCCCTTGGATTCTATTAATTAATCAAAGCTCCTAAGGTCTTATATTAAAGCTTTAAAAGAGTTATGGATCTGCTGGATCTGAGGATTGTCCTGATATTTGTATTTTTTGGAAACTTACTTATAATTCTTTCCAAAATCTCTCAAATTAATTTTCTTTAAACTCAATTTTCTATTAGAAAAGGGTTAAAGATCTATGTACTTTAAACTTGTTTTATTCAAGGATTATCTCAAGATATCTCTTAAACATATTTACCTTCTTGGCAGTCGTTTGAAAGTCTCCTCCCTCCATCCTCTTCTTCTTTAACTCTTTTTAACGAATTTTGACGTTTTTGTTTTTCTATCAACTAAATTTTAATTTTATTTATTTTGAGGTTAAAATAATTTTTAGAAAATATACAGTTGACCCCTACTTGCAGAAAAAATATCTGAAGTAATTAATTTTTAATTTAGCAATAAATTCCTAGAACTAATTGGATCCCCCCAGTTAAATTAAGGGGAATTTTCCATAAATTAAAAACCCCCAAAAAATTCCGGAAGTTTACCTTCCTTCGAGAAAATGGAAGAAAAAATTTTCTTGGTTAATCTCCTCAAAGTAATTAATTTTTTAAAAATATTTTTTTACTTTCGAGAATGTCACAGCAAGTATTCTTTAAAAAATAATTTTTGCTTGCCTTCCCAATATTAAAATTTTGTTTCCCGCTATTTTTTTATTAAAAAATTTTTGGGACAAATTGCGCAATATTTTCTTTAAAAAATTAAAAATAATTTTTCTACCGCCAATCCTTGAAGGAAGGCACTTGCAGCAAACAATTGTTGTGGTGGTGGGGGGTGAGGGAATGATTGTGGAGGAAATTGTGTTGGTGTTCCTATATTTATTGGAGGGAATAAAGAGGTGGAGGAGGTAAAGGAGGAGGAAGTTGTTGGAATTGTAGTAGATAATTGTGGGGGGATTGAAAAACGCTGAAAATTAATTTTTTTAAAAATTTTTTGAAATTTTTTGAAAATTTTTGAAAAATTTTTGAAATTTTTAGAAATTTTTGAAAATTTTTAGAAATTTTTCTTTGAAAAAAATTTATCCTTACAGTCAATAATGCTTCCAAAGGTGGTGGTGGAAAGGGAAATGGTGGTCTAGGTGGTAGCAGGGGAGGATTATTTGTTGAACGAGACTGCTGAAAAATTAATATTTAATATGGCTAACAGAAAAGAGGAGAATCAAAAATCTTTGTCTTATCCCTCCTCCAATTACCCCAATCTTTGACTTATCATGAGCAAATTTTATTCCAGAATTGGTCATCTCTGAGTTCTGAATTTGTCATTCCCATATCCTCAAATATTCCAAACTCTACGCTATCTAATTTTTAAAGGATAGTATCCGAAAAAGTGGGATAAGTGAAAAAGAGGTGGGATACTATAAAGATTTAAGCTTAGAAACAAACAGAAGAGGGATTTATAGCCGCTCTAGAATGACTTCTAATTAACGAAAGTCGTCCTCTTTGGCCTGGCATTTTAGTGCCATTATTGTGTTGATTTTCATTTTGGTTATGTATTCTTTGTTGTTGTCTTTGTTGCTGAAGACCATTCATTAAAAGCATTTGTTTACGCATTGTTGATTGGCGAGGACCTCTTTCATGTTGGACTGCTGAAAGTTTAAAAATTAAATAAAAGTGAAAGAAAAATTAATAAAAATAATTTTGAAATTATTTTTAATTATGTATTTAAAAATAATTTTGGAAGAAAATAGTTCAGAAAAAAATTTTTGCTCCCAGGCGGCATCGATCCGCCGACCTCCAGTTTACTAGACTGGCGCTCTACCATCTGAGCTATAGGAGCCGACAAACGAGAATTATTTGTTTTAGTATATAAGATGAATAAATAATTGGACAAATTAATCAAAATGCACAAAATTTGATCATTCTTCAATAAATTTTTTTGAAATTTCACTTTTAATTTTTTTAAACCAGTTTGTGTAGTGAAAAGAAAATTTCTCCTTATTTTCTTTTTCACTCACTTATAAATAAACATTTCAGCACTTTATATAAAAGTTTAATCAACAGCTCCTATAGCTCAGATGGTAGAGCGCCAGTCTAGTAAACTGGAGGTCGGCGGATCGATGCCGCCTGGGAGCAAAAAATTTTTTCCTTGCCCTAAAACTTGATTTTAGATTTTTTAAACATTTTTTTAAATTTTTAAAATCTAAAGACCATCTTTATTCATCCCAATATCCAAACATTTTTGTAATCTACAAGCTCTACATTGATTTCTGTGTGTTTTGTCAACTGGACAGTTATCCTCTAGAAGACCTCCGCCTTTGTTTTTACATACATATTGGCGATGTCGTCGAACAGAACGCTGTTTTTAAATAATTTTTTTTGAAAAAAAAAATAAAATTTACTTTAAAGAACCCGGCACATCCATCACAACTTTAAAAAATAAATTTAAAAATGAAATAAAATCTAAAGATAAATATAAATATTACCTGTATATTCCATAATGCTTTCCAGATGAATGATCTTGGCAAACTCGACAGGGAACGTCAACAAGGATACGACCTGTTAATTAGTTTAGGATATTTTAGAAAAATTTTTTATTCAAATTTTTCTAATTTTTAGTTGATTCGAGTAAGTCCTAACTGTAGCCTATAATTAAAGGAAGCAACTTGAAAATTAATGCAGGATGAGCCCTCTTTATTTTAGAATTAGGTGGAACTTCAAGCCTGAATTTTAACATGGCACTTTCTCAAATTCACTTCCTTTCCTAACATGTTTGTTTTGGTTTGATTTGACTCCCTCTCCCCCATATACAACCTTCATTAGATATAATTTTAAACTCCAAGGGGTAAATTAAATGAGGATTTATAAAATTTTATATATTTTTTTCTTTATTCACAATATTTTTATTCCTCATTATTTCCACATTTCCCCTTTTTAATTTTATCCATTTTTAATAATAACTTTTTCCTCAAAAAATCAAATAAAGATGTGCTTTTTAAAGCTAAGAAAATGCCATAAAAATTAATAAAAGAAAGAGCAATTTGTGCCTTCTTTTTATTAAAAATATTGAGAGAGAAACAAATAAAAAATAAAAATTTTTTGTTTGAAGAGAATGAAGAGGAGTGTTTTAAAAAAAAAGAAAAAGCTTAAACAGTGCTTGAACTAAAAATGACATTTTTAAAGGCAAAAAGGCTTTAACCCTCTTATTTTTAAGGAGGGGGAACTTCTCGACTTGGACATGGATTTTTGGGAAAATATTGAGGAGAGAATTGTTTAGGGAAAATATTTTGGATTTAGTGGGATACTAGAAGGCTTTAATGGGATAAATATTAAGAGAGAGAACAATACTTTAGAAATTAAATGAGAATAAAATTAAGGGCTTAAAGGGTAAATAAATATTGTAGAGAAAAAGCAAGTAAAATTGTGGAGAAAAAAAATTTTTTTAGGAAACACTATACAGATTAAGCTTTCAGATAATATATAGCCGAGCTCACTTATGTGTATCTCATTTCTTTGTACCTTTCGGAAGGTGGCTGGGCCACTTCTTTAGGGGAGAGGGGATAAATATTAAAAGACAAAGAATATACCCTCTCTTTGGGATAGTCCTTATTTTAATATGCATTTTTTCAGACCCTAGTGCAGACCCTGAAAGTAAAATCTTCTTTGTGATTAATTTTATACTACTTAAAAAGGGTGTTTAATTTTCAATAAAAATTCAATAACTTACTTGAAGGGATTGTTGTCATAATATTATAATAATTAAGTAATTTATTAATATCCAAATCTAGTTTAAATTTTATTAAGTAAAAAAATAAAATGAATTTAAAGAATTTTTAGCTAATATAAAGTTGAAAAAATTTTCGGAAATAAACAGATAAAAATATTTGTCAACTAGGGAAAACACAGTCTGCCGATTATAATAATTACCGTATTTCTTCAAATAGAGCCCCACCCTCAATTAGAGCCCCACCCTCTAATACAGCCCCACCTTGGAGGATAGTTGAAAAATACAGCCCCATGGGGCTGTATTTGAAGAAATACGGTAACTAAAAATTCGAATCTGGACACTTTTGGTATGATTTTACGCATCTCGTCGAGCTGCGTCAGAAAGTGCCAAAGTAGATTTGTTATGGCATTTTACCTGTCTCTAGTTAGCAGCGATGGGTCGGGTTATTCGAAACCGGAATTTTTTCGACTCCGAACTTTAGAGATGGGAGGGAAATTATTTAAAGTAATAAAATAAATATTCGTAATTATTAAAATTAAAATAAAATATTAAAAAAAAAGACAAATATTCATTTATTTGTTAATTCATTTCAACAAATCCTTTACAATATAAATCCCTTAAACAATATTTTTTAGCTTTCTGTTCTTTGTCACGCCTCTTTTTTTCACTTAGAAATTCTTTACATTTGTACTTGTGTTAAACATTCTAACAAGTTTTTCCCTCCGTCACACTATTTTGTGGGCGTGCCTTTTTGTGTGTATTATTTCCCCCAACAAATTTAACCCCTCCAATAGCGCCTTAGTGACTCTCTGCCGTTAAACTGAAAAGTTTTACAGTATTTTTTGTTGGATAGAAAAAGGGAACTAACAAAAAATTAAGTAAAATACATATATTTATCTTTTAATCCCTGGTTTTTAACATCTGATTTTGATAAGTTGATAAGCTTCATTTTTAAGAACGAACTTGGCTGGCCAACGATAAAATCAAACATCTGATTCCATAACATGATGGGTCGGGTTACGATGAGTCGGGTTTCGAGTTTTAAAATTTCCTTCAGTTCAGGGTTCATGTGACACGACCCCCTGCTCCATAGTAATTCCTAGCACGCTTAGGTGCACCTAATTTAAGGAATGCATTTTTTAAATCTAGCTAGTCACTTTTTGGGTGAGCTGCCTGAGCTATCAATAATAGATATATTCGATTTAGGATCACATTTTTCATCCCCAAAGGGCTTTGTCGAATCAGGACCATTCTATTCACTGTTTCCACAAATTAAAAATATCAGCACAAAACCCAGAATTAATATTTAATTTTCGGGGTTAATTAAGACTTATTGTTAATTAAGTATTACCAATTCATGTCCAATGCCTCGTATTTATTATTTAACACCATTAAAATATCCCTTCTCTAACTCCAAAATTTAAATATAAATATTTAAATATACACATATCCTTTTTCCAATTTTCGTCCTTGATATATTTAAAATATTGTAAATATATAATACTTGAACGGAGCATTCTTCTCTCTCACTTGTCAGTTTAACAAGTGCCTCCTCCTCTCCCCCTCAAAAAGGGAAGTGAGAAGCGATCCATGTAGCAACAAAACAATCATAAAAATAAATATTCTTTGCATCTTGTTCAAAAAAATTGTGGTTTTTGTGTATTTTTAAATATCCTAGAAGAGACTGTTCTTTAGTTAATAAATATGGCAAGTTTATAATTTTTAAAAACTTCACATTTGTCCTCCAAAAATATTTTTGTTTGCCAATCAATTAAAAAAAGAAGAGATTTTTGGATAAATAAACAGTTAATTGAAGGGGGAGTAAAAAAAGAAATTTTAAAATTCGAGAAAGTCAAAATTCCAGAGTTTGGAAATCGGAAAGGATTCTTAGCTCGAAGGATTCTTAATTCAATTATTGAAAAAACTCGAAAAGAACGTTACAAAAAAATTTGCGTTTTCATCATTAATCTCCAGTAAAATAGTAGACAAAATAAAAATCAAATGTGCATCACAACTTTTTCATAACGTGTAAAAACGCCAAAAATGACAACGCCAAACCAAACGCAAATTGGCGTTTTTACACGTAATAAAAATAGATTGGCGCACAGTTAAATTCTATAAGTTGCAATTTTTTGGCGTTTTATGAAATCTTTGGCGTTTCGTTTTTCGATTGTAAAACGCAAAAATGATAAATTTAAAATTTGTTTTTGATTATTAATTTATTTTTAGGGACATTTGGGGCAAAAAACAGACAATATTCTTGATGAAACCCTCTCCTCTACAATTTTTTCAAAAGCAACTACCGCCTATCTAGTACAAAATAAGTTTTGTTTTGCGCCAAGAGTTTGTGCAAATATTTAATCTTTCCCCAAGTGAATTAAACAAAAGAGAGATCTCTAAATAATTTTGTGAATAAATATACGAGTATATCACTTCTATAAAAAGAATTTTTGAAGAGATTTTACGCAGTGAAGATTTTTAGAAAAAAAGGTTTTGACCTAAAAAATGATTTTTTGTCGGTCTTCCAAAAAAAATATTTTTTTTCAAAATTACAATATTCCCCCCTCTAATCTACACACTAACTTTTTGTTCTCCCTCTCCTCATTTCACGCCCAAAAATTAACAAAAATATTTTTTAATTGTACTTTAAATTGAGCGACAAAAAATACTAGAATAAATAGCGGATTTAGAGGTACTTAAAAACTTGAAGAGAAAAAATTGAATAAAAAAGTTGTCGGCACATGAACTTTAGAATAATAAATTTAATACATTTTTGGTAGCAATTGAAGAATCTCTCTTTTTCAAACAAAATTATACACAAGTGCACCTTGATTGAATCAAATAAAAGTTACCGTTTTTTTAATAAACAGTGAAAAAATAATCGGATAAGCTATGCCCTTTATAGAATTGGACTCCATTTCAGATACAACCTTGGAGAGGAGAAACCTCAACCTTGTAATGGGGGTATATTAAATAGAAAGTATCGCTTAGGGAGCTCCCAACACATATCGGAAGTAGAGAGAAGTAAAAGTTTAGCCACCGAGCAGGCATCGATCCTGCGACCTTCTGGCAGTTATTGCTAGTCGCTTACCTCAACACGTATAGGTGCTCTACCGAGTAAGCTATCGGGGCGTTTTTTCACCTTTAGATATTGAACTGCCTTATTAAGCGTTTTAAGTGTTAGGCAGTTGGATCTACCTTCCTCTTTTTCCCTTCCTTACAAGGGCAACCAACAATAGATTTAATTGTTTTTAATATTTAATTATGAGGCTATCGTGAGATCCAATTGTATATTAAAGACGAAAATATAACAGATAATCAAGAATTTATGAAATGTGATAAAACTCCTAGACAGTAAAATAAATAAAAAATAAATTAAAAAACGGTTCAAATCCACCAATTTTATTCAAATTTCTATTAAACTATCCTATTGGACAAAAGCAAAAAAAATATTTTCAAAATTACCGCAATTGGTTCCAAACAATCTCTCTTCCTTTTTACTTTTCTTTGTTAAAAAGCCTCCGTTTAGCGCAAAATTCACGCCTAATTTGCTTTGCCATTTTACAAAAAGTAAAGGATATTTAGAAGGTTTTGAAGGTGACCTGTTGGTGTTGGCACAAACAAAAATCTCTTTTTACCGTCGAGAAGGCGGAAATAATTTTCATAAATAAAGACATGGATATTTCTAAAAAGGGGGAAATGGCAGAAAAATATTGAGAGAGAAAACTAAGGGAAGTCGCCGACAAGCACTAAAAACGCTCTCAATTACCTCTCTTTTATTCAAAATAAACAGCCACCAAGAAGTGTTTTTAAAAATCAAGTCAAGATATTTTTTGGAGAATTTTTAGAAAACAGTAGGACCTCTATATAATATACACTCAATATTAGGCACACCTCTATTTAAGGTACGTCTTTTAAAATTCATTAAGCACTTGAATGGGTAGCCGTCTAAGCGATCTAGAAGGAAGCTTCATTATTGGCAATTTCAATCAAAATTATGAATTTGTAAGATTATGTATGATTATGGAAGATATCAGATGGTTTGGAGGGGGGTTAATCGGGATATCTAGAGAATAAACGAGAATAAACGGCCTAACTCTAAAGAAATTATGGCGGGCAATTTTACATCTAATTCTTATACATACATCTTTTTGGTGTAATTAACTCAACAACGAAGTTTGGACACATGATGTTGAATGCTAGGGGGACATTAAAGGGGGGACTATTAAATTTTTCGGAACCAGAGGGGGAGTAGTTTATTTGGTACCTATTTTGGTACTAATATATATTTACCTCTATTTAATAGACCCTCATTATAAGATACAAATTTTATTATCCCCAAGATGTATCTCTCTTATAGTGAGGCCCTACTGTACTAATCAAGTTACAATTTAACCAAGAGGATTAACGACAAAAAACATCTTGCGATCCAATTTATAGCTAAATTTCCTTCCTTAATTTCATAATTTTGAAGAGGCATAACAACATCTTTCTCTCTCCCTAACATTTTTACACACACCCAAACATTCTCGACTCAATCTAATTTTTAATAAATAGGACAGATAAATTTTAAATAAAAATCGTTGTTTAGGCCTGTAAATGGGCGGCGCGGATAATCCCCTTAAATATTCCCTCCCTTCCAATTTTTGTGCACTCAATTACAAATAAGGCAAGAGAATATGCGCGGCCTGAATCGAAAATGAATGGGAAAATGAATGAATATGTGTGCCTCTAAAATATTTTTAAGGGAAAGATTACCGCTTTTCTGTTAAAAATTCTTTTCTGAAAAGATGCGCATTTTACGTAATAACATAAATTGGTCAATAACGGAGGGAAGAATATTTTTGTGAATGTGAACAAGGCAAAAATATGAAAATTAGAAGGATAAATGGAAGGGATTTAGTAGAAATATAAAGGGAAAAAAGCATTGACATTCTGCCATTCTCCCCTCATTTTCAATTTTATATTTCTCGTTAATTTAAAGGATTACGGTCTTTTTTAGTTGGGTAAAAGTAAAAAATAAAATTTTTAAAAAATATATTTTTTATTTAAAATTAACAATAAATTAATTATAACATTAATTGATCTTTTGTAGAGGCAAGAAAATTAAAAAAGAATTAGAGAAAGGATTTTTAAATTCCAAAGAGTTTCAATAAAGGAATCTGCTCGAAATGCGTCAACCCAAACAACTGATATTTTTCAATTAGACTAACACAAAGAAAAAGCTTTAAAGTAGGGGCTATCAGTAATTGCAAAATTACGAGCTTTTTGACACCAATGAAATGTGAATTTTAAAAATAAAATTTACAAGTTGCGGAATTTTTCCCAATCGAAGTTGCTCAAAGCCCTTTTTCCTTCTCTAATTACCCAAAGAAAAATATAATAAATTTTAAAAGAAAAAATAGAAATCTAGAAGAAAATATAACAGAAAACAGATAAATAGAATCTCGAGAAGTGACTAATTTTTGTAACAAATAAAAAGGCACAAACAAGTCAGGAAAAGGTCGGCATAGAAAAGGTAAAAAATGTGTTAAAAGAAAATAATACTTCATTAGGCGCTAATTATTTGTGTAAATAAATTCAAAATAAAGAATTTTAAGTGAGAAAATAAAAAAAATTGACTGAGCAAAAAAAGAAATTTTGCAAAAATTATGAGTAGAAAAGAAAAAAAGTAGTTCACCGGGAGGTTTTTAAAATTAAAAAAAAAATTATTTTTTAATTAAAATTAATTAAATCTTCTTCTTCTCCAAAATATTTAAACAAACCTCTTTTATCCATTTTCCATTAATTCCGTTAAAATCAGCCAAACACGTTTTTAGGCAATCCTTTCCAGCAGAATCAGCGTTCTTTAATGGACTGAATTCTTCAGAGGCTAATACTTGCCATACCAAAAAGTTTCTAAAAATTTTTTTTATTTTCAGTTGAATTTTTAACATTAAAAATTTAATTTTAGAGACTCATGTCAGATATTTCAGTGCTTTTTCGATTTCGAGCTGGAGCTTCTGCTTCTGCCAGTCCCAGAATTTCTGTTGGCTTTAAGGTTCTGGTTTAGGGCATCAGTTTCCAGAACAGAAAAACACAGATTTATTGTAATTAGAACAAAATTCAAAAGTAAAGAAAATTAATTCAAAAATAAAGGCGCCTGATGATGAGAGTGGTACCTGTTATAAAATTTCGGTACTTCTTCCCTCTACCCAGTCTGCGTTTTAGTTGAAGTACGAAATGATCAGTCTGCATAATTTAAAAAAATTTCCCTTTATCACCTAAAATCCCTTCCCTTCCTTACTTATTTACTAAAATTTGCTTTTTTGCCATTAATAAATTTCTAAAAAAATACTTTGAATGATGAAACGCATCAAACACAAAACGTTCCAATTTGATAGCTGTTGCCTCCTTCCTTTTCAAGTAATCACCACTTTCCTTCCCAATCTCCAAATAATTAATTTGTTTACGTGCAGCATGTAAAGGCATTAATTTAATATTTTCAGGAAGACAGGCAATTCGAAGGAAATTTAATGACAATAAATGAATTGAAATACTTCCAGCACACAAAAGTAATTTCCCATCAGAATCTCTAGCTTCAGCCAATTCAAAAGAAATTTCAGAATATTCAAGTACTCGAACTTTCCCCTTTTCGAGACAAACATGTCCCACAGCTTCTGAAGGATTGATTTTTTCGATTACCTTAAAGAATAAAGATTTTTTAAGAAAAAGTTAATTGCCTTGACCAAGGCGTATCCGGAAAAAAATTTCAAAGGGAGGTAGATAATAATGTAAATTGGTTTATAGGGAAGATGAAAAATGACATTTATTACTTATTTTCCGATGGCCAACAGGTGAGAATTTTCCGTTATTAATACCCTATAATTTTTAATTTAGAACAAGAATCCCTGAAACTGATGGACATAATTTTTAAATAAAAGACCCCGGACACCAGGCCCGTAGCCAGGATTTTTTTTCGGGGGGGGGGGGGGGGGGGGGAATTTTTTTGCGCCAAATTTTTGGCACCGAAGGCGCCAAAAATTTTTATTTTCAGCGCCGCAGGCGAAAATTTTGAGAATTTTAGAAGGCCGTAGGCCAAAAAATTCACTTTTTCGGCGCCGCAGGCGCCAAAAATTTGATTTTCAGCGCCGCAGGCGAAAATGTTTTGAATTTCAGAGGCCATAGGCCAAAAAAATTCACTTTTTTTGCCCCAGCCCTTCCCCAAATTTTTTCCATTTTCCCATTTCGGGGGGGGGGGGGGGGGGGGGGAATTCCCCCCCCCACCCCCCCCCCCCTGGCTACGGGCCTGCCGGACACCCACTTGGCCCTTAGTAATTGGAGACATGGAAATCAAAAAACAAAATTAAAAAAAGAATTGCAGATTAAACAAAATCTTTTTAAAAACTAAAGAAAAACCTTTGCCACACAATCAGCTTTTTGTTCAATTGCAGATCCAACCATACACAAATCAGGAACTTTACAAAGTATATTATCCACATTGTAAACTTGAATAAATTCCAATCCTTTCTCTTCTAACAAAGGAAGTAATGGAGAAATTGCATTATAAAGGCCTCCATGACCATCTTAAATTTATTTTTTGGAAAGAAAAAATTTTAAAAGAAAACCTGGAGAGGTTACAAGACGATAAGGCTCAGCTAGAAGTGCTTCTCCATCCAAAGAAAAGGCAGGAAGTTCATCTTGGGTAAATATGATTACCTTAAATTATTATTTTTGAGAGAAAATTTAAAAATTATTTTCGGAAATATCTAGGAGGTAAAACCTCCGTAACAATCTTAAAATAAATTTTTAAAAATCTTAAAATCGTCTCCTCAAATTATGAGTTAAGGTCTGTGTCGTCCAAGGCCTTAAATCAGGCCCGTAGCCAGGGGGGGTAGGGGGGGGGGAATTCCCCCCCCCCCCCCGAAATGGGAAAAAGGGAAAATTTTGGGGAAGGGCTGGGGCAAAAAAGTGAATTTTTTTGGCCTACGGCCTTCGAAATTTTCAAAATTTTCGCCTGCGGCGCTAAAAAAGGAAGAAATCTGGCTTCTTTTTCCCCCTTTGGGGGAAAAAGAAGTTTTTTTGGCGAAGAAAAATTTTAAAAGAAGTTTTTTTGGCGAAGAAAAATTTTAAAAGAAGTTTTTTTGGCGAAGAAAAATTTTAAAAGAAGTTTTTTTGGCGAAGAAAAATTTTAAAAGAAGTTTTTTTGGCGAAGAAAAATTTTAAAAGAAGTTTTTTTGGCGAAGAAAAATTTTAAAAGAAGTTTTTTTGGCGAAGAAAAATTTGGCGCTAAAAATTTTTCCCCCTTTGCCCCCCCCCCCCCCGAAAAAAAATCCTGGCTACGGGCCTGCCTTAAATATAGGTCCAGGTATTTTTGGAACTTTCTAAATTTTTCCTGTATTCGGGGCACAGGGTCAACACAAGCAATGGATTGGACTATAAATCAAAGCCCATACTCTAAAAATCTCAATCTCTCCTTAGCTCACCCCTTTATATTTCCTTAAAAATTTACTTGATCCGAACAAAGTCCAGTTTCTGCAATAACATCTTTTAAATGAGCACGAGTATCTGCATCAGTTGATCTACTAGTCATTATTAACCATGTAATTGTTGAATTATTAGAGTTTGGGAATTTCTCTTTGGCCATATCTTGAAGGTAACGGATTTGTGCTGCTTGGATGAATAGAAGAGAATCTGTTTTGCTTTGAAGACCAGTGCCAAGATGTAGAACTCCTTTAGGGTGGTCAGAGCCAAGTCTGCTTGCCTGCCCACCAGCTAGGACAAGCGCAGCGACTTTGCCCTCGGAAACGGCCTTTAAGCCTTTAAAAAAATTTGTTAAATTTGGCACTGAAGTAAGACCCCCCCTCCACCCTCCCGTTTTGGTGATTTACTCTAAAATAACAAAAACAAAGAGACTAGAGATCGAGCAGGGCCTGGACAAGGCCTGGGTTTTATCTGTAGCCAGAGTCTAGGCCCAGGCATTTTTTGACCTTCGTGTTTTTCCTTACTACAGGCCCAGGATCCGGCCCAGGCAATAAGTCAAACCCCAGAGTCCAGGAACAAGTCCAGGCTTTCCAAAAATCTCAATCTCTAATGAAGACTCACATAATTCTAAAAAATAAAATTTGTACCCAAATTAAAAAGTCTATCCAATTCAACATCAGTCAATTCACTTCTATCAAGAAAGTTTTCCGGACCAATTGGAGAAATATCTTCAAGTGCTGGAAGTGTTGAATTTTGTGAGGATTTAAAAGCTTCTGCCAAATAATCAAAATCAAACTAAAAATAAAATTATAATCCAAAAAAATTTTAAAAAAACCTTAAGCAAATATTCAGCAAATTCATCTTTCTTTTGTTCTTCCAAACTATTCAAATAATTAAGCAATTTTGGTTGTGTTAGTAAATGATCACGAATGCCCATAACTTTAAATTAGAGAATTTCTAAGAAAAATTTATTTTTGTAAACAGTCGTTGATTCACTAGAACCTAACAAAAAAATTTTTTTGAACATTAAACAATTGATTTTTTTTTCGTTTTAAGGCTTTTTTATTTTTCATGACGTGGTCCTAGTGACCACAACATCAACAATTGGCACAAACAATCACAATTATTCACAAAAAAATTTTTTTAATAAAAAATGTAAAACGTTTTTTAGGGTTGGGAGTTTTCGAGTCGAGCCGACGTTCGAGTCATCTTTTCTGGCTTCATTTTTATCGGGCCGGTCCGACCGAGTTTTTTTCGGGTCAAAATTCAATGGCCGACTCGATCTTCCGGATCGAGCCCCCAACCCTAACTTTTTTTTAAATTTTTTAAATTTCTACAACCAACTTTAATATTTTTTATTAATTTTTTCAAAATTTCTTAAAATTTTTTTTAAATTTTTAGAATGTCAACACAGGGCGAACGCTTAATTATGTATTTAATTCTTAGGGCAGATCTCATTTCTGATTTAAAATGGCCTTTAGGAGCTGTTTTTACCCAAATAGCACATGCAGCCACAGCTTGTATATGGACATTTAAAGACGACCCAGAAGTTAAAGAATATATGGGAAATATGGAAAATATGCATAAAGTGACTTTAAAGGTTTTTTTGAATTTTATTTTGCTTTTTAATTCTTTCAAAAAAAGGTTAAAGACGAACCAGAATTATTAGAACAAGCAAAGAAATTGGCAGATGCCGGTATTCAACACAAAATTTGGAATGAAGATGGAATGGCTGTTTGTATAGCTATTAAACCTCAACAAAGACAGAAGCTGAAACAATTTTTTGGAAATTTGGCTCTTTATAAATGAACATTGGGAATTGTTTTTGGGTATTTTCTGTTATATATTTTGTTTTATATTTTTTAAAACTAGTGAAAGAAATAAATTTAAATTTACTGAAAATTTATTTTTAAAAAAAAATAAAAAAAAAATATTTTAAAAAATTTTACAAATGAAAAAAAAATAAAATGGAGGGGAAGGCACAAAAATATTTTTTATACAGGGTGTTTCAGATAAAAAGCACTATTTGAAAATTCAATAACTTTTTAGTACGTGAACAGATTTTAATGAAATTTGGTATTTAATATCTATATTTTTTGGCATTTTTTTTTGACATAAAAATTATGTCTAAATTCGAACCCTAACCCGAGATAATTTCGTACTCTACCGTTCTGTTTTTCCCTTTTTCCGCACATGCATTCTTACTCCCTTTTGTTTATTTTGAGCGGCGATAGACACTAGAGTAAACAATAGGCGATAGACACTACATTTTCAATACAGTATCCACTCTTCGCCATACGCAGGAAAATAAATGAAGTAAGATAGCCCACAATGAAAAGAGGGAAAAAAGAGAACGGTAGAGTACGAATTTGAAACGAAATTGAAATACAGGGTTAGGGTTCGAATTTAGACATAATTTTTATGTCAAAAAAAATGCCATAAAATATAGATATTAAATACCAAATTTCATTAAAATCTGTTCACGTACTAAAAAGTTATTGAATTTTCAAATAGTGCTTTTTATCTGAAACACCCTGTAGATTTTTTTTGTAAAATCATTAAAATTTCTAATTTATTTTTAAAAATATTATAATGTTAAGTGAATTAATATACAGTTGGACCTCGCTTATAAGAGTCTCATATCAACTGCGCGAAAGACGACACAAGCGAAATCCGACGCCAATTCTCATTTAAACGTCGGATTTTTGATTTTTTTCACAAGGTTTTGTATAAGTGAAGTCCAACTATTTTAACATTTCCGAACAAAAAATTTATTTTCTCCTAGTTTTTTTTATCTTTTCAATTTCAAATGGGATCACGGGATTTCTTTTCTAGTGTTAAAATAAAAACCTTATACTAACAATAAAGATATATATCAAAAATTAACAAAGATGACAATAATAATTAATAGCAACAACAACAACCGCTGCAGCTCCAACAGAGAGGGGGACAATGACTAACAGAAGAGTGAGCAAGTTAGAATTTTTGATTGGCATTGGCTCAGTATCTGTATAAAATTAAAGAATTGAATCTCACTTTATATCTGAACAACCTTTAATGAGGTTGGATATCTTAAATAGGGGGTATCGCTTAGTTAGACAGCTCCCCTTAACCCAATGGGCCAACAAAATTAAAAATGTCAGAGGTATTGGGTGTATCTTTTAATGAGTTAAGAAGAAAAAAATTTAAAAAAAAACCTAATTGATGGTCAAACGTTGCAAATTCTCCACTAGATGGTTGATCTACTCTTTCAAATATTCTTTGATCTGACGAGTCAGAATGTTTATTTGAAGGGTTTTCTAATGAAAGACGATTTCTTGGTCCATCAATATTTGTATTTGCTCTTTAAAAAATCAAAAGAATTTTAAAAAAATTTTAAAAGAAAAACTTGAGAAATAAAAAAGTATTGCAGAAATTTTCGTCACAAGAACATAAATGGCTCCATCTATCTACATTTCTTTGACACCCTAATGATTGACTTCCACACGTTCTGATTACTGGAAAAAATTTTTTTAGAAAATTTTTTTTGGAAAATAGGTCCAAGCTTTCGGAGCAGACTAGGAAAGGGTATTTAAATAAAAAAATTTAAAAATAATTAAAACCCCTTAAATTAAAACCTCTTAAACCTCTACTAAATTTAATAAATAAGTAGGTTTAAACCTGCATTATTCGCCCTAAGTAATCCAACCAAACAAACATTTGATTCACAAACACCATAAGGGACGCAATGTTCATCTACAAGAAAATTAGAATCTTGGGAAATATTTGGATTATTTATTATTTTTTTTAAATTTGGGGAAAAGATAAACAAAACAAGATCATCTCACAAGTTTTTGACTTCTGCTGGATGATGTAAGCTTTTAAGACCGGGGACCAGGGCTGTCCGCAATTGGGACTGCGAATTTCGTAAAATGCGTGTTTTTTGGACTTGCGGACAGCCCTGCCGGGAACCCAAAACGAAAACTAGATAAACGATCTTTTCGAATCCACATCCTAATTTCCCTTAAAAGATCCCAAATAAATTTATGAAGTTATCTGGAAGGTTAACCCAAATTTAAAAAAAAAAATAATTTTAAAATTAAAATAAATACCTGTACAATAACAACGAATAGCCTCAACATTATTTAAAATAAATTCATTTAATAAAAGTGTTGAAAATAAAATTAAAAATATTTTTGTTGAAAATATTCTTTTAAATATTAATTTTTTATTAAATTCTTTCCCTTCTTTTCTTCTTTTTTTTCTCAATCTTTTAAAAATTATTTTACTTCTCCTTTCTCTTGTACGTTGCAAATTTGGGGAATTCATTTTAAAAGGGTTCTAAAGGGAAGAATTTTAACAGCTCCAAATAATATATAATTCTGATAGAAATTTCTTTATAATTTTTTCTTTGCCTGAAAAAATAATAAAGTCAAAAATTATCACAATCCTTTAGAATTCATAATAAAACTCAGTAGTGGTTAGGGAGCCGTTATAAAGTAGGGTAATAGGTTGGCTGACTATCCTCCATCAAATCTAGGCCGATCTTGGTATCATCGATCCTGTTCGAAATATTCTTTCGAATGACATATGTACATATAATAAAATTATGCAAAAAGCTCAAAATGGTCAGGGAAACAAAAAAGGGGGTGGTCAGCCAAATTATTACCTAAAGTAGTTCCGTTAAGAAATCGGAACTACCAACTATCGAATATCGAAAATTTTGGAACTCGAAATTTTGCCCAGCCTCTCATCAAAACCATAAAATTTACTGGTTCAATCTTGTGGCTTAACCAAAATAAAAAGTTAATAATTGCAAGATTTCACTGAAATTTTTTTAATAAAATTGTTACGGAAATAATTGTCATTTAAGAGACGAGAAGACGTTTTAAAAAAAATAAAAGTACGTATACGTATAATTATGTCAAAGGAGGAAAATAAAAATAAAACAACAAATGCTTTTAATTGAGAAAAATAAATTTTTAAAAATTTCCGCGAAGGAAAAATAAAAATTGGAAATTTAAAAAAAATCTTTTATCGAAAAATAGGCAAAGAAACCAAATACTTACTATATTTTTAATATTATTTTTTAAAAAATATTTGGAAGAGAAATGACGTTTGTTTTCTAAAAATATGAAAAAAAAGTGGCAAAAAGGCGTCACTTTTCAACCAAAAAAGGCCACCAAAAAGCTTTCGGAAAAATAAAAGTTATGCGAAAAGGGGGAAGGTTTTTAAGATGTTGGCCCTTAAAAAAAGAATAATTTGAATATTGGAAGGAAAAAAGTAGACATATAAATTTAAGTAAAGGCTGGAAATAAGCAAGAAAAAAGAGACAGCCGTTTGACCTAAAAGAAAGTAAAAATAAATAAGAAGCAGAAAGAAAGGCAGAGAAGAGAGGGACACGCCCAAGTAGGCGCGAGGGCATAACGGCGCAAAGCCATAACTTACTTCAAAATTTCCGAATCTTTCAAAATTTAGTATTAAAAAATTCCACGCATCGAGCTAAAGAGATTGGTACCAAAATTGTTAAGGTCCAGAAATTTTTCAGTAAATTATGGCTTCGCGCCGTTATGGCTTGCGCCTATTTGGGCGTGTCCCAGAAAGAGAAGAAGAGAAGACAAAATGCCAATAACAAAGTTACGGTAAATAAGCATGTGTTGATTAGAGAAAAAGAAAAATAAAAAGAAATAGGGGAAAGATGAAAAAGTGTAATACAAACATAAGGGCGCGTGTTTAAAAGAGAAAAATGAGGGAAACAGAAAAGCGGATAAAACTGAGAGGGATATTTAATGTAAAAACATAGAAATATTCGTTAGAAAAATTCTTTTACATCTAGCAAAAGAAAAAAAATAAATAAAATAAGCTTACAAAACATATGTACTTAAAAACATATTGAAAAAACAAGCTAAAAAGGGGAAGGTAAGCAAATGCTTTGGCAGGCAAAAACACATCGACTTGGGCCTTTTTAAAAAGCAAAAGAAGCTAAGAAAAAATGTAAAAGTAAAAATAAGTCATTGAGAAAAGGAAAAAATTTTAAAAAAGGGAAAGGGATATAATATCTCCAATAAAGGCTAACTTTGTGCTACCCTCATCAGGCTAGTTTGTTTTTAGGGGGAAAATAAGGGGAGGAAAGGAGGATAAAGGGGAAGAAAGGGGGATAGAGGAGAATAGGGGGATAGAGGGGAGTGAGGAGGGGATAGAGGGGAGGGGGGGAATAAAGGGGAGGGAGGATAAAGCAGAAAGAAGGAAGAGGGGAAAGGAGTATTTAAAATAACAGAAAAAATAATAATTTACTATTTTTTTTTAAATTATTCTTTGGAAAAATGGATTGGATAAAAATTGACAAGAAATGGAATTTTAAAAGAAAATAATTTTTTATTAAAAGTCTCCCGTTTGGATGTCACTCAAATTTCAAAAAACAACTTTTTAATGTTCTCCCCTATACATATTTTTAATTAAAAATTAAATTCCTCTTTTTTCTTTAAAATTCCTCTTTTTTAACACGAAACCTGGACATCTTTTTATTTTTGCATTTTTTATTAAATTTTCTTTTCGTTTATGGAAATTTACTGGAAAAAGAGCATGTTAATTTTATGCAAATTTAAGCTTGTACTTTTTAAACTAAAATTAAATTTAAAATTCTTCTGGTACAAATTTAAATTTTTCGGCTGGTTTTTATTTATTTAAAAGGTCACAGACATCCCAATTTTGTAAAAATACAAGTAGACTCACAAGGATGGACCGGATGGAGAGGAAAAGGGCTCTAGTAGTCCCATGAGAATATATGCGTTCCATTATTGGACACTTAAATGCTCAAAGGACGTATAAAAGTTCATGGGACGCATGTCCTATACTAGAGCCGAGGAAATTTGGGTCGGGTCTCGCGCCAGATTTTTAATTACTCTTCTGATTGGGGTTTCAGACAACACCCGATCCATCCCTAATAGATTCCTTTTAATATTTTTATTTTTGAATAAAATTCAAAAAAATTTTTTATTAGATCCCAAAATTATCAAAAATCTTCTTTAATTTAATTCAAATTTATCCGATTAAAACCTTAAAATAAAAACAAAAAAGTAGGTAGGTATATATATAATTAAATGAGTATAAGTCATCCAAATAATTTTTTACAACAAGAAAATTAAAATTGTTAATCCCAAAAAAATTAAATTTATTTTTATAAAAAATACCGTCCCTCTCTTTTTATTCATTTTCCTCTTTATTTGTTAATTCATCTTCATTTTGCAATAATTGTTCATTCTCCACGTTTTGCTGCTCATTATTTGAAGTCCAAGGCCAAGCAGAAAAGTAAAAGAATGGTGCAAGAAACAACAACAAAACAAGCAAAAATGGGAAGATTGACAACAAAAAGACCTAAGAAAAAATTTTTTTTAAACAATTTTTAAAAGTCGGAACTCCAAATAAGGTACGCCCAATATAGGGTACACCTCTATTTAAGATACGGTTTTTTTAACTTGATTAGACTTCACGAGGTCAGATTTCAGGAAAGGCTAATAAATAGGGGGTCAAAACGCCAAAATTTCGGCGTTTTGAACGTAATTTTCTTGTTCGTGTATTTTTTGTACCAGCCCCCTACTCTCCGTTAAATTGTTACTTAGATCTGCTTAAGGATATTCTCAAACTAAAACACCCCCCCCCCCCCCCCCCCACCATTATAAGACAAATTTTCAATCCCATGGGATATCTAAAACAATATCCGCTTCGTAATTTTAAATACAAAAATAACCTGAAAATCGGCAGAAGATTGAGGTGTCGTTGTTGTAGTCAAAGCCCTTTCCTCTTCATTATTATTCCCATTAATTTTGCGTTCTTTAAGTTGTAACTCCAATTCAGCCACTTTCTTAAGTAATTCTTGTTCTTTACAATTATGGAAGTAGTTTGCCATTTTTTGTTCTTCTTCATGATAAAATGTCGACTTTGTCAAACTAACAATTTCCCCTTCTTCCAAAGACGGACTAACAATCTCTCCCTCTTCCACATTTGATTCATGCTGTTTATTATTGTCTTTGTCGCTTATATCCATCTGAAAATTTTACGAAATTAAAAAATTTTAATAAAAAACCTTTTCAGCATTTTTGTCTTTTTTCGGACTTCCCTTCTCTTCTTTGGTATCAGTTGATGAACAAGTAGAAACATCAACACCATTTTCCACAAGAAAGCCTTTCTCCAAAGGAGGAGGTGATGGTGGTGGTTGAAGAGGTTTTTCAGCACTAGCAGCAGCCTTTTCTGCTGTAACTAGTTGAGCACAGACCTAGGGAAAAAAGAGAAGATTTGCTTATTGTTAGAATAAAAATTCTACGTTTATCCAAACAAGAGAAAGTTCAAATTTCGTAAACCTTCACAGAATTAAAAAAATGATTTTCAAGTCAATTTCCCCTTGAACACACCCATCTTGAGTTGGCGGATTCAGATCCGAAAAAAAGTCCCAACATCCGAAATTTTCGGTTTGGAAATTGGGTCCAGATATACGAGAGTTCCCAGTATCCACCAACCCCACGCTTAATCAAAACTGAACTATCAACTAACCTCATTATACTTTCCCATAAGCATATCGTAATTGTCTCTTTGCTTAATAAGTTGTAAGTCATAATCTGAACAACGCTGTCGAAGAAAAGCGCACTCCTCCTCCACATTTACCAAACCCATTTCCACATCATTCAAACGCATAGTTGCTTCTTGAATTTGTTCGCATTTCTTCCTAAAATATTTTTAAATATTTTACTAAAAAAATTAAAAAAACCTAATCGACTCTTTAGCCAATTGTTCAGACTTTGCTCTGTCTTCAATTAATTCTCGAATTTCTCGTTTTAATTGATTCACTTCCTCTTCTTTTTCCAGACAGTTAGTAGAGGCAGTTTGGGCATTTTTGGGCAATACAGCATTTTTAGCGTTTAAATACAGTGTGTTAAGAAATTATAACCCCCCTTATATTTTTTGAGTTTCTTACCTTCCCGATGTCGGATTGTTCTGAAATTTCTGTAGTAGTGTTGTAATGTATATTAAATAATAATTACAAAATATCTTTAAAAATTTCTGATCTCAGACTTTTTTTTTTGACGTTTTTCCAAAAAATCAGTGTTAATAAATTATAACCCCCCTTTAAAAAAATTTTTTAACGCATGGAATATCTCTACAAAAATTTTTCTTAACATAACTACCAATATAGATACGAAATACAAAAGAAATGAAGTTTTTATGTATTCCCATCATCGAGATCTCGAAATCCGAAAATCAACGTAAAACGGGGGTAGACGTCTTTAAAAAATATTTTCGACCCCTTACAGGTGAAATAAAAATTTTATTTTAGGCTTATCTGAAAGCCCTTTAAATTTGCTACAAGATAGTTTTTATCTCATTATATAGAAAAAATTCACCGCCGAGAGCCAAAGTGATAAATTTTCAAGTCATAGAAATCACTCAAACGCCCCCAAAAATTGATAGAAATTTAACCTATAAATTAAACTCATAGTTTTTTATAGGCGAATTTTTTTCTGAAAATAAAATTAATGCTATCTTGTAGCAAATTTAAAGGGCTTTCAGATAAGCCTAAAATAAAATTTTTATTTCACCTGTAAGGGGTCGAAAATATTTTTTAAAGACGTCTACCTCGGTTTTCCGTTGATTTTCGGATTTCGAGATCTCAATGATGGGAATACATAGGAACTTCATTTCTTTTGTATTTCTTATCTTTATTGGTAGATATGTTCAGAAAAATTTTTGTAGAGATATTCCATGCGTTAAAAAAATTTTTTTAAAGGGGGGTTATAATTTATTAACACTGATTTTTTGGAAAAACGTCAAAAAAAAAGTCTGAGATCAGAAATTTTTAAAGATATTTTGTAATTATTATTTAATATACGTTACAACACTACTACAGAAATTTCAGAACAATCCGACATCGGGAAGGTAAGAAACTCAAAAAATTCAAGGGGGTTATAATTTCTTAACACACTGTAAGTTAATAATTGAGATTCAAGAAGTTCAATACGAGAAAGAAGAAGTTCCTTAAAAATATTTTTTGATTTTTTACGAACTACGGAATCGATTATTATTGGAAATAATAGGGTAAAATAATGTCATTTAGAATATTCTTAGATTGATTTCAAAATATTTTAGGTTTATTGTTAGCAATAAATTTGGACAAGGACCTGCAGAGTTCCTAAGCTTACTAGAATTCGTTCAAGCTTTGTAAGATTATCTATTGGGCTACCCAGAGCAACAACAAACAACAACACTTCATTTCCAGTTAAAAAAGGAAACAAAATCGCGTTTCCTCATTCTCAACGCTATTTTCTTCCGCAAGAGAAGAATTTTTTTTCTTATTTTTCTCATTAACCCTTCCCAAAATAAATTATTCTTAAAATTAATTATTAAAATTTAAAACCTGGTTGATATGTTCATCCCATTTTGCCTGAAGTTCTTCTTGTGCAGTTAAAAGTTGACCTTCGATTGTTTGAAGCTTTTGACCGAGAAGCTAAAAAGAATAAAATTATTTTAAAACAAAAATTTTCTACATTTTCTCTGTGTTTTGCCTCTTTCAAATATTGTTCAAAAATAAATAATTTGTCGTTTCTAACCAAAGTGTAATTTAATGGAATTTGATTTTCATTTCGAATGGGAAAAGCAAAAGAGTCCAATTGAGGTCTATCAACATATTCTTCTCCCTTCTCGTTTGTCAATCGCACAATACAAGTAACACATCCACTAGCGACTTTAACAAAAAATTATAAAAATTAAGGAACACTCAAAAAAAAACCTTTCTTTGCATTATCCACAATTTCAACCCCAAGTTGAAGAATGTCACCAGAAAAGAGCTCTCTAGGTTCACCTAAAATAATTTTTTTGAAAATTAAATAAAAAAAGATTAAAAATTATTAATACTTTCTTCTCCACTAGGACTCAACCGATCATTATTTATAAAAGTGCCATTTGAACTTCGTGTGTCTTTAATGAAGAAATGAACGTCATCATTCATCCTTAAATTTTTAAAGATTTTATTGATAATGAAATGATTTTATTATGGTGTTATTCATAAGAATTGGGAGAGCCCAAAAAATCCAAAAAGCTTTGAAGATTATTTAAGGTAAAAATTAGTGTACGGCGCGGATCAGGCCGGACTTTTCCGGAGTACGGGCCGCAAATCCGGGTTTTTTTCGTGATCTCCGATTAATCCGGAAAAACCCGGCCGGATCCGATTCGGCTCAAGTCACAAATCCAGGATCCGGAAAAATAGATTTTGCCGGTCACTAGTGAAAATAAAAGACCATGGGAACGAAACTCCAAAAATAATTTTTCCTGTTCAAACCACAAAATCAAAGTTCAAAGAATCACATAACCCATCAGAAAGAAATAACCTTCCCCTACCCCAATCAACTTAAAATCCAACAAAAACTAACCAAAGAATTGCATGATTCCTTGAAAGCACTTTACAATCAAAAATAGCATTACTATGTGCTGGTTGAAGTCTAACAATAGAACGTCCAATTTTAACAGCATTTTCTTCCGATCGTCCAACAAGAATTCTTTTAAAAAAATAAAATCTAATTTTAAAAAATTCAAAAAAACCTTCTCTCTTCAAAAGGATGTGAATTGCTACAAGGAGTCAAAATACAATAACTTTTTGATGGTGGCTGCTTTCCAGTACCAGAATTTTCTTTTGGAGTTCCCACAGATGTTGGTGAACTTCTAGTCTGGCTTAAATTGTTTTGTTGTTGTTGTTGATTGTCTTGTTTGTAAGGAGAAGAGGTCTCATTAATATTTTCACAAGTTGTTATAATTGGAGATGTTAATGTTGATGAGGACGGAATAATTGATGGAATTGAATTAGCAAAGCTCATATTTTTTAAGAATTTAATCTGAAAAAGAATTTAAAAAAAAAGTATAATTAAAATTAACCAAAAAATCCTCAAATCTAGAAGCCAAAAATTAATTTTTTACCCAAGCTTAATGAAAACAAAAAAAAATAATTCATACTCAAATACCAATAATTCTAAATGCCAAAAAATTTGTTAAACGAAGCGTTTGAAGAAGAGAAGCGTTTCACGGGGGAAAAAATAATTAAATGAGGGAAAATCAATTTCAGAAAGGGAAGCATTGCTGGGTATGGCTCCGGGAGCCGGCTCCGGCGGAGCTGGGATTTTGAAAACCCCGGAGCGGGGCCAAGAATTTGAAAACCCCTGAGCCGGAGCCAACAAATGCCGAATACCCAGCCTGATGGAAAAATAATTCGAAGGGATCAGGCTCTGGACTATTTAAATTTCATAAAATCATCAAAAATTAATAAAGGCTCAAAACCTTCAAATTAAAGAAAATAAAAATCGAATGATTATTTTAAACTTATCAATTCTTTATCAATTCTCATCTAAAACAAAAACAGAATTATCGACCCTTCCTAAAGTTGGGAAATATACTTGAAATTCAAAATTTTCTGCCAAAAAAGGTCCCGGATTTATTGTTAACCGTCTCTGATTATTTTCCTCTTCTATAAATCCTTTGAATTTATCAGCTAATAAAAGAACATCCGGTTCAGGCCATAAATGAAATAATTTGTCAGTTTCGGGTTGTATTGAATTGTAGAAGAGGGGAAGTGGGGAAAGGTGTCGTTGACTCCACATTGTGTCGCAAAACTTGACAAAAAAATTTTTTTAGAATTTTTAAAAATTTTTTTGAAATTTTTTGAAAATTTTTCGAAAATTTTTTTGAAATTTTTTAGAAATTTTTTAGAAAATTTTTTTTTAAATTTTTAGAAAATTTTTTTTAAATTTTTAGAAATTTTTTTGAAAATTTTTTGAAAAATTTTTTAGAAAATTTTTTTGAAAATTTCCTACCAATTTTGGAATCATTTCAGCTTGTACATCTTTTGGCATATGAATGGCTGACCTGCATATTTTTTCTATCACATCGTCACGGAATATAAGAAAATGTCTATCCTTGAAAATAAGCCTGCATGGGTTAGAAGCAAAATGTATATTTGGCAAATCTTTGAAACATTTTTGTACACTTGGAGGAAGAGGAGGGCTGTGAAAGACAAAGGAAATAAAAATAATTTTTTAAATAAAAACCATGGAAATGTGATTAAAGGCGGTGGATCTTCCTGATGTGGCACCAAAATAAAATGCTACAAAAATTAAATTGATGGAAGATTCCTCAAAAAATTAATTCAAAAAAATTATACCGAATTTAAATAAATTGTAGAAAAATGTGAAAGAATGTTGGCCAAATGACGAAAAGCTGTAATACTTTGATCAGTATATCCATAAGCCCTTTGGACGCTCAAAAAACGGCCACACAGAACAAAAATGTTTGGTGGATTGGATGAAAAACCATCAAGAATTCGATAGAAAGCTTTCAAAACCTGAAAGAATAAGTTAATATAATTTATTAAGCAAGGGCGTAGCCAGAAGGTCGATTTCAGGGGGGGGCTAAAATTTTTTGAAATTTGGATGGTCATAGGCGAAAAAATTTCATTTTATTGCACAATCCCTTCCTCAAATTCTTTCTTTTTCCCATTTTGGGGAGGGGGGGGGGCTTAGCCCCAAAGGCCCCCTGGCTACATTCTTGTTATGAAGCCTTCCAAACAAAAACCTTATCATTATCCAACAAAAGATCAGAAAAAATGCAAATTCTATCGTTTGGATCTCTTCTTCTAGAATAGCGAACATCTTGCCGTTGTGAAGTATTTTCCTCTAAATTAATTCCATTCAGTTTTGGAAGTGACACTTTTTCAACTTTTAATGTTGTCAACGAACAAATTCCTTCAAAAACAAAAATTCCCCCCTCAAAATAAATTCCAGGTTCATATGCGGCTTCTGTCAAATCTAATTTGATTCGTGCTGTTTGATCTTCAGCTACAAACCAAGCACCGTCTCCTCTACAGAGTTGAGCTAATATACATATTTTGGAACCGCATAAATTAAAAATTGAATCGATTGAAACAAAAACATCTTCTTCTGATGATTGATTTTTAATTAATAACTGAAAATTGGGATTTTAAAAAAATTATAAAAACTGTCTCAATCCAGTATAACCCAACAAACAATAAATTTGTCAAGAGTGTGCAGCTGAAATTAATTTACGAGTCAATTTAGCACTGAAAACACGAATGAACAAATGCTCCAGTGACTCTAGACTCGAACCTTCAACTGTGGTAAAATGTAACTAAGAAATATCCAACTTAACCATGATGATATATTAGAGCTCGATGTAAAAATGTGATTACAAACTCGTTCAAAATTTGCCATAAATTTGTATAAAAAATTAATAAAAATTTCTAAACTAAAAAACCCAAAGAAAAACCATTCCAAAATTCTTATATTAAAAAATATTTTTAAATTTATAATTTAATCCTATGCAATTTTCATAAGTCCTTCAGAGAGAATGTCCCCTAATTGTCAACGATTTTAGTGAACCTACCTTTCGTTGTATATTTTTAATTTTGAATAAATAAAAATAAAATTCCCCTATAAAATCACCAACCTTTTTAACAAGATCAAATCGTTTCCAATAAACATCAGTACCCAAATGGACATCTCTTGACGTTTCCTTATTTGTTGCCAACAATTCAAACGCATTTTCTAGCTTGAAATTAATTTCACTGCAGAAAAAAACAGAAAAATAAATTTTATAGTCCAACTGTTTTAAAAATTAACCTTTCATTTTTCTGTTGTCTTGAGAGCACTTTCAAGACATTTTTGAGTAAATTCAGGTCCAACAGACCAGAATCGACTTAAAAAAATATTTTAGAAAATTTTTAAAATTTAAACGAACCATTCTCCTTCTCAACCAATTCCATAACTTTGGCCATCGTTTTCTGATATTGTTCACGGCCCATATCTTTTAATTGATCAACCAGGGGCCTATTTCAATTGTCCACAGATTCTGCATTCTGTGCACAGAACACAGATTCTGTGGAAATTCTGTTTCAATTAAATTCTGTGTGCACAGAATCTGTGGTGCCCGCAGATTCTGCGGAAACATCCAATGATTCTGTGGAAACATTCCGCAGATTCTGTGGATGAAAATTTCTGTGGAAAATATAAAAATCTGTGGATTTTTTCCACTGATCCACAGAATTTGTATTTCAATTATTTTTCTGTGGTTCTGTGTATTTTTTCTTCTAAATTCAAATTTTTTATTTCCGCGTTTTTGAAAATAACAGTTTTATTGAAACGAAAAATGGTTTGGACAGTTCGGTACTACCGCAGTATTAATGGTACCTGATTTTTTGAAGTAAAACTTTAAAAATTCTTAAATTAAACTGAAAAATATTGTAAAGATTTAAAAATTTTCCCTCCAAATCACATAACATCCCTTTAAATCTCTTTGATATCACTTTAAAACCGCTGATATACCGCTTAATTTTCTTGTTCATCCAATATCCTTAAATCTCCAATTAAATTAATGTCCTAAAGCAGGGTTCGGATCGGAAAAATCAGGAGATGTCGATCCGACATGTGGCTTTTTCAAACTACGATAGAAGTTGTTGCAAGGGAGGGAAATGTTACAAAACTGGGGATTGTTTAGTCAGAAATTGAGGTTACTGGAAATCGAAAATGCCTGGAATCCAAAATTATAGTCAAATCGGAACTTTAAAATCGTAGAGGAGTGATTAAGTGGGATATCCATTGATTTTGAGGTTTAATATATTGGAGTGATTAAGGAGGAAATCTATCATTAAATAGGAGGAGAGATTATGACGGATATCAATGAGAGATCATGGGAGATATCCCAGTATACGCTATACAGATATATTCTATAGATCCTGGTAAACATCCCCTCATTAGAGATATCCATGATGATTAGAACATCATAGCTCTAAATTTCAGAATCTCTCACGTTTTTTATTTTTTTATTGCTTGAATATAACAAAAACTGCGTAAAAAAGATGTACCTTTTTCAAAATTAATTTTAAGCAATAATTTTAGGTAATAAAATTATAATTTTTATATCAAAAAATAGAGAATGATTCAAACTTTAATAATCTTTAAAAATTTTGAAATTTGGTTAAGCCTAGGCCTAGAAAAAAATTGTTAAAGTTTTTCCACAGAAAGTTCGCAGAAAAAATTTTAGGGTGGATTTTTTAAAGAATTCTGTGTATTTTCCGCAGACCACAGAAATAATTGAAACAGAAATGCACAGAATCGACTAAAAAAGCCACAGATCTGTGGATTTTTTTCTGTGCACAGAAAAATAATTGAAATAGAATTCTGTGGTTTTTGCATGTTTTTGGATGTTTTGCAGAATCTGTGGATGTTTCCACAGATTCTGTGCATGTTTCCACAGAATCTGCGGACTTCTTTTTCCGCAGAATCTGTGGAATAATTGAAACAGAATTTCTGTGGTTCTGTGGTCTGTGCACAGAACGCAGACCGCAGAATCTGTGGACAATTGAAATAGGGCCCAGGTAGGATAAAGTGTCCTTGCTTAGAGAATGTCCTCGAATTGAAAATTGTCTATTAATATGACGACGAATTTCATTTTGTTCCATCTAAAAAATTAAACGAATAAATTAAATGAGGAAATTAATTGAAAAGATATTTAAATTGAAAGAAAATTCATTTTTAGAAGAAATTAAATTTAAACAAAACACTTTATCCGAAAATTGAAAGAAACAAAATAAAAGAATAATAAGTAAAATTGGGTTGATTTTTACGGAAAATTTGACTTGGAAAAAATCGACAAAAAATTTGACAACCCTTTCAAATCAAATTTAAAATTAAAAGCAAAAAAACTGAAAAAACTCAAAAAATTTCAACATTGTTTAAACTCTTCTTTTTATTCAATCTACTATTCAGGCGGCTGCATTTTTATTTGAGTTCGAAGTTGTGGTTGCCCTCCACTTTCGCCTCCCGATCCAGTAGTTGTTGGCGGCATTGGCATGTGTGGAATCGGAATACGAGGCATTCCTGCCGGCATTCCTGGATTCGCTATAGAGAAACCTGTAGTTGGAACTGGAGGCATGAAAAAGCCAGATGAATTGGGTGGCATAATTGGTGGACGCAACATTCCCATCGGCGGCATTAAGAAAGGACGAGGCTGAAAAGGGTTTGAGGGCTTAAGGTAGGGTAGCACCCCGAGCGTTCGGAGGCGGGATCGTCGGGGATCGGGGCTTGCCGTGGTAGAGTCTTCGAGGTTCGGGTCGGGGTTTTTGCCAAAAAAATAGTCGGGGTTTCAGGGGTCGAGGTGCTACCCTAGTTTAAAGAGAATTAATTTGTAAGTGAACAAAAAATTTTACCATCATCCCAGCTGGAGCAATCGGTGGAATCATATTCGGAGCCATCATTCGTTGTGTAGTGAAAGCCTTTGTAGTAGCATCAATCAATTTTTGAGCCTGTTCTTCCATCCAAGCTTGGTAAAAATGACGAACATTCTCCTAAAATCACAAAATAGAAAAAAACTAATCTAGTAAAAAACCTTATGTTTTCTTCCCGAATTATGCGTTTTACGAACAGATGGCGAATCGTGAGTAAGAAAAGCGTCACAATAATCACAGTAATATTTTGGCATTTTTTCTAAACAAATAACATTAATTAAGCAAAAAAAAAATAAATTTGACATTTTAAGGTAAAAATTGATCACAACAGAATTAATTTAAAAATTAAAAAATATATAAAAAATTTTTTTATTTAAGTGAGATCGTTTAAAAATAATTGAAAAAATTTCTCTTAATTAATCAAAAAAGAAGGCAAAGGTATTTTATATTTATTTAAAAATTCTTTTAAAGATGCATTCGGCTCAAAGTAAAATCCTTCCAAATGATTTTTCAGCCGTTCAGACATTGGCTCGTAACGACGTCCTTTGCTTTTTCCAAGACAATGCAATGAAGCTTTATTATCCAAAACGATGCAATAAAATCCTTTCTTTTTAGAAAATTTTAAACGATTGGATAAATTGTCCACAATTGGAAGTTCTAATTTATTAAATAAATCGCGAAGGACGAGATATGGTTCATTACGAAGCTTATCCCCGTCAACAAACAAAAAATTTGAAGGAGGAAAGAAGTCAAACCAATTTTCAAGATGTTGAGCATAAAGGCCGGGTAAAAGAGATCTTCTTAAAATTTTAGAGAATTATTTTCTAAAATTTGTTTTTTAAATCAAACCTTTTTAAATGATCAGTTTCAGTAAAATTTCCAATAAGAACTTCCTCGGCAGAATATTTAAGGGCAACAGAATCATTTTTTGCTTGCATATGCTAAAATTTAAAATTAAATAGCTGTATTATAGTATACCTGAGGCAAAATTTCGATACGAAACACATACCATTCGATTCATCTCAGCGAGATGAGACGAAATGAGCTCGTGGAGCTCTTTCGAATGAGCTATCATTCAAGAAATCGAATTTTTCACCTCGAAAATGTGCTTACTCCCCCCTATGGTTTTTTGATTTTGAGGGACCTATATCTCGGTTCACAGGCATTTCCGTGAATAGAGAGTGGCATCCGGTCCAATTAAATTTTAAAATACAAAAAATATTCACACAAACCTTATACCAAGAATAAGCTCTTTTAATAGGATCACTAAAGACTACAATCAATTTTGCATTGGGTAATAATGCTGAAATGGCTGCTGGAGCTTTTGGATTGTCAAAATAATTTGCAGACTTCTCAAAACGAATTAATGAGGGCAAAGACGATTCATTCAAAATAAAATTCTCTACATACCAATCAATTCCCTTATTATAATTTGGACCTGCAAAGAATTGGAGTTCTTCAAAATAATCAGGAATTGGTAAATTTGTTGAAATATTTGGGTGAATTTGTAAAAACATTGACAAAGCTGTTGTACCTAAAATATCTTTTTTTAATTAAAAAAAAATAAAAATTAAATATAACCCGTCTTTTGTGGGCCCAAAATTATTAAATTGGGAAGGTGTTGAAATTTATCACAAGATGTAGTCACTGGGAGCATTCGAATGTGGCGTTTGTCGGTACAGAAATTCTAAAAAATTTTTAAACTAAATTGATAAATCGTTCATATTTAAAAATTTTGGGTAACATGCCCCCCTTCTTCCTAGTTTTTCTACTTAATGCACAGAATAGACAGGTCTTCCGTTTTTTCTACTATATAAAACAGAATAATGAATCCTTTTTGATTGCCTGTTAACAAAATAACAAACAAGAAGTTAATTGTAAGAAGGAAGAAGGCAAAGGAAGTCTGACCATTCCGTAAATTCATGAAAAATGGGGAGTAAAAAAGGAAGCCCGTAAACGACAATTTTAACAAAAACTTGTCTAATTTTTTTAATTTTCAAAGAAAATGACTAACCGTGTATAACAAAGCCTCTTCGCTTTTAAATTTCTCAAAATAACGTTTAGCCATTTCAACAGGTTCAATCCATTTCAATTTCAAATTTGTCCAACATTGTACAAATTTTATTAAATTTAAAAAAGTAAAAGATCCAAGTCTGTCATTAGCAAAATTTTGTTGATGAGTCATAAAAATTGAAAATTTATTTAGCAGTAAAGTTTTGAAAACAACGCCCCCATAAATGCCATTTAAAAAATTGTTTATTCCTCCAGGATAAGCATGAAAATAATGTGTATGAGTAAAAAGACCGCAGGTTTGTCTGAACGAATATTTTTAAACTTTTAAAGTCCCCCTTGCAGTTACCGTGGTAAAACGCTAATATTTTCATAGATAAAACCGCGACGTTGAGAAGAGGGCGAATAATGTGGGTATTCTAAATTAAAAGAAATTGATATAAAAAGGAAAAAACATTCAAGAACCTTCAGTAGAAGTAACACTAATATTCCAAATTTTTTTCCAACCATCAAAAAGTGGCTGATAAACAGGATAAACCTTAAAAAGAGAAAATAAAAATATTTAATTTACAAAAATATTTGAAAAAAAATTTTAAAAAGAAAAAACAAACCCCTGAATGTATCGGTGCTATAGCATAAGATAATTTTGTAGGAATTCCATAGTTCTAAAATTATTTTAAAAAATTTATAAATTAAAAATCAAACTTCCGCAAAAAAATTATTTTGTGCCATTAATGCAATCAAATAATCAAAAGAATGTTCATGAGCATGATTGTGCCTCCACATATGAGGGAACCAGTTAAAATATTTTGCGTTTGCTTAAATTCAAATAAAAAAACCTTTAAATATCCTCAAAATTACCAACAAGAAAGTCATTTCCCTCAACTTCAGCATCAGATCCATGACGGAAAAAATAACCAGAAAATCCAAGCGAAAAGGTAAAGTTGTCAATCGAATCTCTTAACTCTTCTTGGAGATTAATAAGCGCTCTAATATCATTAGCAGTAAACAAAGACCCGCTTGCACCAACAAAAACGTCGTCAATATCGATCTGAATAAACCTAGAAATAACAAAAAAATATAAGGTATCATCAGATTATCACCCCGTATTTTCATGATCGCATTCATTGAAAATGATTTAATGAGCACAATGGTCAGGGACTAAATTGAAAAATTTAAACTGGAAAAATATGCTTAAAAATGTTTATCCTTGTTTTTTATATCTGTATGACCATTATGCATCTTTAACCATTTTCAAACGGGAAGAGAAAGTAATCGTCGAAATCGAAAAAAAATTTAAGAAATAACGAAACCTTTCCAAATCTTCTGAATAAATATTAGAAGCAAAATAATTAATTGTATCCAATAAGGCAATATAGACAATCCAATGGTCAAGTTTTGCTCCAAATATAGCATGCATACCCTCATTAAAAACAAAAGAGGGATAAAAAATTTCTCCCTCTGACGTTGTTGCTTCCAATAAAGGTATTAAATTAGGCAATACTTCCTTAAAAAGTGTCCATTCAGTTTGTTCCGTTTCAGAAAAAAAATATTCACATCCATCTTTGCCTATTTTTCTGACGGGAGAATTAGAAGAAAATGAAACTGTTTTGACTTGTAATCCACCAAAAGCCTCAAATTCACCAAAATTTTTGCGGGTTCTTTTTCCAATGTCAAATTCAAAAAATGAAATGATGCCAACAGAATATTTTTTACAAAAATTGTTCAACGCTTCTTTTTGTTCGCTTGAAAGACTATAAAATGTCAAGAAATTCTCAAACACTATAAGAGAAAATCTTGGATTTCCATTCAATTCCAAAAGCAAAATATCGCCTGGTAAGTGTTGCTCTAGTCTAACGGGCACTTTAAATTGAGCAAAAAAGTTGAAAATTTCCGATTTTTTGATTGAATCAGATAGAAATAATATTCGTTGAGTTGTATTATTTGGAGAAAATGAAGAAAAATTTAAAAACCTTGGTAAGATATTAAATGCTGATTTTTTAATAATATTTTTGTTGCAAGTACAGTTGTAATCCGGAACAATTTTTCTATGATGATAAGATTGTTGTTTTGGCCAAGTATTTAGTCTGATGAAGGCAAAATAAATAAATAACGTTGTTGAATAAATTAGAGTCCATAGAAGGCACTGAATATAGAAAGATTTGAAAAATTTCTTTCTAATTCTGTTCATAAGTCAGAACCATTCTGTTAAAGAAATTAGTAAAAATTTAGAAAATAAACAAAATATCTCGACATTAATATCCGTTAAAACAAGTTTAAAAAAAATTAATAATTAAAAATTTAATCATCTATTATCAATCAAAACAATAGTATGTGGTCGCTGGTCTTCACATTCAACAATTAAAAACCTATAATCCCATTTGCCGTCTATATTAGCTACTTCCGCGTGAACTTTTCCGTTTGCCTTGTCTCCCTTAAAGCGGAGAATCAAATTAAAAAAGAATTTAAAAGAAACCTTTAAATGGAACATTATTCGCAGTCTTTGTTGCCCATCCTTTTCAAATCGTTGGTTGGCAATGTGTCGCCTTCGTCCTCTACCTGATGTTTCGCCATGCGCCCGCAGTCCCTCTCCAAACAATTCAAAACATCTATCATCCTTTTTTACCCGTTTAAATGCATCCCTATAAACACCGTTTGGTGAGCTGAACGAGACTAACTCCTTCACGAGCAAATATACTAAACCACCAAGCACCGCACAAGAAGCAAGTCCAGCACTAACATAAAAAGAAGTCTCTGCTGCTCTTTTAACTATAGGAAATATTTAATTTAAAATAAATCGTGTCAGGCTAACTCAAGGAACAGACAAATCAAGGAAACGACAAGTCAAGAAACGACCAACTCACGGACCATGCCAACTCAATTTCATTCCCTTTTTTGATTCTTTGTACCCTTATTTCTTAGGACTTAATCGGTTTTTTATTCAATAGCGCTTCCTCACTTTGTCTGTTCCTTTTGTTGGTATGGCACGTGAGTTGGTCGTTCCTTGATTTGTCGTTCCTTGGTTTGTGTTTTCCTTGAGTTCCCCTCACCCAAATAATCAAAACAACCTTTTTGTCCAGTCGATTTAGGCTTTTCCTCACTTTCGTCCAAAATGTCTTCAAGATAACTACGCTCCGGCTCAGCAATTTCTTTTGTTATGTTCTTGGTTGTTTTAACTTCATTTTTATTAGAATATAATCGAAATATTGTTGTCGGTTTTAAATTTGAATTGAGCAATAATTTAGAATTTACATAGCGACGCCCACAAATTGACAAAGAATTCGCGCCGATTCTACAGAAAACTTGCAAATCTGTCCTAACCAAAGAAATCATAAAAACTAGAAAAAAATTAAGGTTAAATTAAACAAAATCTACTAAAAAATTCAAAAGATATTCTTGAGAATTAAACTCAGAAAAATATATGAAAATCAGAACTTCAACCATCTGCAAACATATTTATGTGAAAAAAACATATCAAAAAACAAAAAATATGCATTAAATCAAAGCATATGATAAAATTATTTAATATCGATCAACAAAACATAAAATGTTGAACGTTCTTCAAGTTGAGGTCCTATCGTTGGATACTCGTTTGTAAATTTTCTGATTAGGGAAATTTTGCCAAACTAGGCAGAAGAGATGCAAAAGTGAAGAAAATTGCCGACCATACTCGTCATCTTTCTGATGTCCACCACTCGAAAGTTTATCCAATTCAATGCTTAACTCGTTGATAAGCAAACCAATAAATTCATCATCCACCCAAGAACGCGCTAAATGATCCTCAGCAAAAATAGTTATCAACTCTGCTAAACCAAGAACAACAGAACGATTTTTGTTGAGAAGACGAAGGCAATGCGTGACTATATCTTTGCAAATAAACTCTACTCTCTCCTATAAAAATTAAAATTATAACTGCACTCAATTTCTAAAAAAAAACCTGAAGATCATCCCTGTTCAGAGGCTTTAGCGCGCTCAAAGGAGTATCTTGTTCCATAAGTGTACTCTCCCGTTTTTGAGTATCATCAAGAGCTTTTGGGCCAGAAATTCGTGGAGCCAGAGCAGCTTCTACAATTGCATTTGATGCCAATTCTTCTGCTAGTGCTGCTGATGCTGCAACAACTGGTGGAACTAATAAAATATTTTGAGCATTGCTACTAACTTAGATGACTAACCTAGACCTGTAGGATTCCTTTCTAGCATGCTAACCAAATGTTCAGCTGCTTCTGGCACTGATGATGTCACCAAAAGAGCGTCAACAGCATCACTTTGCGAGAAGCCCATTTCTACAAGTTGTTGAATCTGAGGGGTTATTATTTTATTTATTAATTTAGAAATATGAAAAACCTTAGCCGGGTCAATTTCGCCAACAGGGATTTCAGCTGGCGCCTCAGCTTTGCCTTCAGTTAATTCCAACAATTTCATCATATCTTTAAGCAATCCTTTCATAAATTCCAGCAACTTTTCCAATAATTTAAAAGCCGCTTGTTCATTACTACCCTTGTCCTTGTCACTACTTGTAGAAGTTGAAGGCATTGATGGGTCATCAGAAAACGTTTCGCAATGCTTCATTAGCTCCTTCAACATTGAACAAATGGCAGAAAAAGTGTCCTAAAGAAGTGGTTTCTTTACTAATTTAGATAATCCCTCCCTCACCTTCTGTGCAATCGCTAAGAAATTTTTCAACTCAAAACCATCAACAGTTATCCGTTGCTGCGGCGGTAGTTGTTGCGCACCATTTCGCTGAGTTGCCAAATTTGGTGACGAGAATTTTTGGGCAATGTTGAGCCATGAATGAATAATTGTGGTAAATTCTTCTGAAAAAATAAAGATCAAAAAAATTTTTTTTAATTGAATAACCTTTAGTAATGTTTGATTTAAAACAATCTGTCACGAGAGCGAAGAAATTTTTGTAACAGCCAGACAAATAGAAATCCGGCAGCAATTGCTGAATATTGTTAATATCATCTATAAGGAATTTTTTGAGAAAATTGAGTGGTGTAGTGAAGTATAAAGCACTGAAAAACATTTTTTTTAAATTTTAGAAACAAAAAAAACTTCAAAAAACTAGGGTTGTTCCCCGTTCCCGAAAGTCGGGGAATTTGAGAGATTTTTTGAAGATTCCCCATCCCCGTGAAAAAGAAAATTTTTCGCGGCAGAGCCACGGGGGTTCGCCACCCCCGTGGCGCTGCCTTCCCGAAAAGTGATCCCCATGCCCCCCCCCCCGTCGGGGAACAACCCTACTCAAAACATTTTACCTAATGCTACTATCAATTTCGTTTGTCTGCAGTAATCGTTGAACACCACCAAGAATTAATGTGCTCACATTTCGAAAATCTTTCTTTATTGTCTCATGACTTAATTGCAAACTGATTGCTAAACGTTGTCTCACCTTCAATACACTTGCATTGCAGAAAATTTTTCCAATACAAGTTATAAGCTCGCTAATTTGACGATGACAGCGGTAAACAACATGGTTTAGAGGACGTTCAGTTGTTGTCGAAAGTGAAGCTGGTGTAGTTTCTGATGTCGTTCCAACAGTGTTTGAATTGCTCTCAATACTATTAGAGTTTGTAGGTCCAGATCTATAATTTGTAAACAAGTCAGAACCACTTGAATAAGCAGTAGTTGCAGCACGGCCAATATTAATTGTGAATGAAATTGGTTGGTTAACAGAATACATTGATGGAGGTGGATGAATATTACCAGTACGAAAAATTGAGGATGAAGGAACAGTTGTCGCTTGTGAGTCTACTTCCATTCTCTGTTCATAGAGCGATTGGTCATCATCAATTCGAAGAAGGTCACGAACTTTGGTTGTGTCCTCAAGAATTTGTGAAGTAGTCTGCCTTGCCGCATTGAATATTTTATCATTTGCCAACAATTTAGAAGACATCAATTTGTATGTGTCAAAAAGTGTGTCAATAAAAACCCGAGAAGGGTCATCAGTTGCAAAATGGTGTAAGAGGAGCGGACGAATACTGCTAATTTTAAAAAATAAAAATTCAATTTTAGAGGGAACAAACTCGTAAGATCCTTGAGCGTGTATCACAGACTTCATTAAAATATTCATTGTATTTATCAAAGAACTGAGTCGAATTAATTGAAAAAGTTTTTCTTGTTGGCATTCAGTTTCTGTTGAATATGCAGATAATTCAAAAGAACAACGTTCAAGCAAATAAGAAAAAGCGTCGTCAACTTTAGAAGTTTGTCGCTAGATTAAAAATTTTTTTTGAAAAAATTTTTTAAAGTTTCCTACCAAAATACAACACAAAATATTCGCCAAATTAGGAAGATAACTTGAATTGAGTAAAACCGTTTGTGGTTTCTTTGCTTCACTCAATAATTTAACTAAACGAACTGGAATATTTAATTCATTTATAGTTTGAATGTTGTCTTGAACATTTCGATTTGACAAAATTGTTTCAATCATTACTGAAAGAGTTTTTTAATCTTTTCAAAAAGATAACAAAAATAACCTCCCATAATTGCCATATAGTCACCTAGCAAAACATTCTCAACAGAATCATCTTCAATTACAGCCTTTCCCATACTCCAATTAACAGATTTATCTTCGCTAGTAGCTGATTGAAGCAACTCCTCAAGAATCTAAAAAGAACATAAAATAAAAAACAACAAAAAATTAAAAACAAACCTCAGAAAGTATGCCCATAACATCTTTTCTTAAAGCAGGGTGGTGACGAATTAATTCATCAAAAGATGTTCCAAGCATATGAGCAGTTTCAACTAAAAACAAAAAATTAAAAAAATATTTTTTCTCAAAACTCACGAATTTCAGTTTTTCGTTTACGCATTGAAAGCAAAAATTTGTTTGAAAAAATAATTCTAAATATTTTTTCTAAAGGTTTTTGATTATTATAAAGTTTGAATTCATTATGGCCGCGTTCATTAAGGCACAAAGCAGAACAAACATTTGGTAATGCACAAACGAGATCTCTTGAAATTGGCAACTAAAAATTTAGAAATCATTAGTCTTATTGTTAGACAAAACATGCAAAGTTGGCAGTTAGAGTCCCTTTACTTTTTCATGTTGTAAAGAATAATAAAAGGAGGAAAATACACGAGGAAAATAAATTCTTGAGGAAATAACATAAAAAAGGAAAGAGACACTAACTACCATCTTGTAGGCTTTGGCTAGCGTTTTTTTCTTAATCATCAGAACAAGAAAAATTAAAAAAACCGACCTTCTCATCAAAAATTAAATTCATCAAAGCATCAGTTAATTTCATATTTTGAAGCATTGTTAACTGGGCAGGCTTAAAAAATTTTTCAAAATAAAAAAATTATTTAAATCAAAAAAACCTCTTGATAAATAAAATTTGTAATCAACGACACTGTGCAATGCAAAAGAGAAGACCCAAAATATTGTGAATGTTGAATAATGAAAATTAGAGATTGTGGAAATTCTGTCTCCATTATTCGTCGCATTTGGACTGCAAGGTTTGCATCAATCACTGCTCGTTTTATAAAATTTAACAAAGATTTCATTAGAGCAGCGCGTTGTTGACTGCAAAGAAGTGTAGTGCCTGGGGTTGTTTGTTCAGATATTTGTGTTTTGCATTGGTCAACCTCGTGCTAACAATAAATTTTCAATTTAAAAAAAGGGTAAACCCAACTTACCGCGAGCCCAACTTACCACAGAGCTATAACTTCGTTCAGAATCGTCGAATCCGGGACGCCCTGGTATGGTTCGTTCAGCTCGTCGTGGCGCATCGAACAACCAAGGCGTCCCGGATTTTTTTGAACAAAGTGCGGTAAGTTAGACTGCTCACAAAAACAAAACAAACCGAAAATCTCTTTATAATCGCATCAGTTCCACCATTAGAATTGAATTGGGCAACGTCTATCCCCGTTAAAATGTCAATTATACGAACAGACCGAGTGACATAGCTAATATATTGTTCAGGAAGTGAATAGGTTTTGACAACGCCTAAAAGAACGGGCACCAAAGAAGAACGATTGAGAGCATCTCCACCTTACAAAACAAATAAAAATTTGATTTTAAAAAATAAAAGAAAACCATATTCAAATCCAGCAACGTGATAAACAAGAGAAAAAAGCGAAGTAACAAAAGCGGCAGAAAGATCACCATTCGCCTCAAGTTTGCCTGCCTTAAGGCGTTCAATACAATTTCGAAGAAGTGACGGGCAAAATCCGTGATAGGTTTTCAGACCAAGAGTGTCAACAATAAATTGAATTCTAAAAAATTTATTCGAAAAATTTTGAAAAAATAAGCAAACTTTTTGGTCTTCTCAAGAAAAACAATGCTAGCCAAAGTTTTTAACGCCTCAGTTTTGAGTGTATCCGCCAACGCTTGATATTTTGTAGTTGGTTCAAAATGTAAAACAGAGCAACACTGTTCGATAAATTGTTCATTGGAAAGTCCATTTAAACGAGAATCATCGGCAATTAAACAACGAGAATAAACTGAAAATTTTGAAAAAATCGATACTTTTTGGATAGCCTGTCCTTCCTCATAGTTTAAGATCATTTATTCTTTCCCTTTTCATTTTTGGTTATAGTTGACCAAGCAATAACATTTATTTTTAACTTATAGTTCACTTATAATGATAAACATAGGCATAAAGAATAGGGTTGAGGCCCGATCCGGCCTGGTCCTAAAGATCGAATCGGGCATTGAATTCTGGCCCGGAAAAGACTCGGTCGGGCCGGCCGGAAAAAGATGAGGCCCGAAAAAATGACTTAAACGTCGGCCCGACTCGAAGACCCCAACCCTGATAAAGAATAAATGATACTAAAACTGGGGAAAGGAGGGGGGATGAAACAAAGAGTAACAAAAAATTAGAAAGAAATTAAATTTTAAACTTTACATATTATGGAAGAAGAAATAAGACGAGCAATTATTTGGTAAAAACGCTCATTTTGATTTTTGATGCTATAAAGAAAACGCAGCTTTGTAAAAGCAAATTGTTTTTCAGAATCTTTAAGTTCTGCCGTTGACTCAGAAATATATTTTTTCAATTCATTTAAAGAAACATTAAAAGACTAAAAAATTTTAAATAAAAAACCAATTTAAAAAACCTTATTTGTATCAACAATAAATTCATCCATCTCAGGAATTGGTTGAATACTAAAACCATGAGAGTAAGAAAAGTCAGCAGAGCAAAATTCAGCAAAAGGTGTAAGTCGCAATTTGCCTGCCCAAATCTTGAAAATAAGTTAAAAATATAAAAATAAAGATAAAATTGTATTTAAAGGCCGAGAGGGGTTTGAGGGCCCAAATGCATATGGCTAGGATTGTCGGTACTGGACCGAACCAAACAGAAGAACCAATGATTTTTCGGTTCGATTTCGGATATCCGAAGAATTTCCAAGAAACCGACAACCCTACATATGGCTCCATAGTTTCTAAATTTTCAGGGGCATGTAACTCTGCCCATATGTGAGACACTGGCTAATTTTAAAGTCATTCACATAGCTCGTTCGAATGCCACATATATCGACCGTATCGAAGTATTGGCCCTCAAACACGATTTTTCAAAAACTAAACCTCTAAAATAGCCATAAGTTTACTGTAAAGCTCAAGTCGCACATCGCTATTCAAATGTTGAGTAATAAAACGAGAACACTTGCTAACAACCATTAAAAGACGCAGAGTTGCCACAACAATCCAAATTTTGCGCGAATCAAGGAGTTTAATTAATCGATCCATTGAACAATAAATGGAACGTCCAAAAGTGTTTTCAAACAAAAGTGAAGTAAAACGTAAAACTGAAATAATCTGTGCTTCTTGCGACTCATTTTTGTCAACTGACATAATTTCATCTTCGTCCTAAATTTAAACTAAAAATTCTTTTAAGAAAGTTTAAAACTCGCCAAAGCCACAGCAGCCTCCAAAACTGCATCACAATCGTTTAAAACATCAACCCAACGACCAAGTTCAGTCTAAGGAAAATTAAAAAATAGAAATAATAATCTAGTAATAGTGTCGTTTCCAGTCCTCCTTCTTTCCTCCCCAAGTTTTTTCCTATAATTTGTACAAAATGGACAGACGTTTCCTTTCCTACATCACAATTGCCTTCCTTTCTTTCTAAAAAACTGGATAAAAAACTTAATTTTGTTTGATATAGTAAGGCAATTGTGATCGAGGAAGGAAAAGTCTTCCAATTTTTACCAAGTTATAGGGAAACTTGTGTACGAAAAAAAGGGACTGGAAACGACACTATTACCCATAATCTTTAAAAAAAACCTTTCCAAAAACACTGCACCATTCAGTAATATTGTCAAGGCCTTTAACGAATATTGTAAAATCGCCGGCATTTTTTAAACTGGAGATCAATTTGGAACATTCTGGTGCCTAAAATTTTTTTGTGAAAAAAATTTAAAATTAAAATCTTACAATTTCTGTGGTGAAAGGTTTTAGTTTCTCCGAAGGAATTTTCATTAAAATATTATTTTTTAATTAACTTTTTATCTAAAATTAAATTTATATACGTCATAAAATTTCTTTGAAACAAAAATTCTTTCATAAAACTCACAACCAACAAAAAAAAGTTTGATGACGGAAAAATTTTTTATTATCGTTCCATTTATTTTAAATTTGTGCAAAAATTTGAACATTTTGCCACATTGGAAAAAATTTGCCATTTTGCCACATATCCACTTTGCCACACAGAGAAAAATTTTTCATTTTGTCACACAATTTTTAAAATTTCTAAAAGTTTTTAAAATTTTTTATTTGTCTTTTTTTTTGTTTTTTGAAGCTTCGCTTATAATTTTAACTAAGTTTTCAATATTTATCAGTTGAATGGGTTTATCAGTAGATGAATGGACTCTGGTTATTCGACATGGAAGCAAAGGACGTCGATTTAAGACTTTCTCTTCTACTTTAAAATGCAAGGCAATACTTAACACAACCCACAAGTCCAATAATGACAACAAAACTTCTCTTGACTATTTGTCTACAATTGTTACAAAATTTAAAAATAATTTTCCAGAGTCTTTCAAGTTTGTTTTTTAATTTTGGGACACGCCCAGAACGGCGCATGGTCTTAACGGCGCAATGCCATAACTTGCTTAAAGATTTCCGAATCTTACCAAATTTAGTATTAAACGATTCCTCTTAACGAGATAAGGAGATTGGTACCAAAATTGATTAGGGCCAGACTTTTTTCACCAAGTTATGGCTTTGCGCCGTTATGGCCACGCGCCGTTTTGGGCTGTACCCTTTAATTTCATTTAACTTTTATTTTTAAATTTTAGGCATTTTGTCTTTTCCAAACTAGAAGAAGCACTTAATGGTCACAATTTAGCAATTATCCGTGTTTTTGGAATTGGACCTATTAGCACTAGTCAAGACAGTTTATGGCAATTGGCACTTCTTTTACATATCAAGGAATATTTTGGAGTAGAAATGGTCACTTCGCAAGATCCCTTAACTTCGGAAATTGAAGAGGAGTTTCTTCAAAGTTGTGGGATACAAGTTCTCCCGGTTTTTTTTTAATTTTAAATTTTTATTTTCTTCAAATTTAGCCAGATGATTTACTTTCAACACCTCCTTCTACATTCCCAAATGACTTCACTCTTCTTTATATGATACATTGCACTCAGGATATGTATGAAAACATTCTTTCAAGTTATTCCAGCAAAGAAAATGTAGACCTTCAACGGATAATTTTAATTGGAAATGTAATTTTTTGTAAAAATATTTTTTAGTTTAATTGCTAAGTCCTACAAAACATACATAAGTGGTAGTTTGAGTCCTTTCTCATGTTATCCCCTCACTGTGCCGCTTCAAAATACTGAAACTGATCATCTATAACTTGTCGATTTGGCGGTCAGGGCCAAAAAAGCCAAAAATTGGCAATAGGTTATCCATCCTCCTCTACACGATGGTGGCAAAAAAGGGCCGAAATTTTTGAGGGCAGTTCGGAATGTTCCCTTGTAAGCATTCATTTCCATCCTGATTTATCGTTCTCCTGTCGTTATTCCTCCAACATGCAAGGGCGTATCCAGGGGGTCGGTTTCGGGGGGGGGGCTAACACTGGGTGGGCGCAAAAATTTTTGGCGTTTACCTTGGCGTTCCTACGGCAAATTTTTTTGTACATAACTTTTTACATTTTCAGCGCCGCAGGCGAAAATTTTTTTAATTTTAGATGGCCGTAGGCCAAAAAAATTCAGTTTTTTGCGCCGCAGGCGAAAATTTTTTTAAATTCGAAGGCCGTAGGCCAAAAAATTTCACTTTTTCAGCGCCGCAGGCGAAAATTTTTTGAAATTTGAAGCCCAAGAAGCTAGATTTCTTCCTTTTTAGCGCCGCAGGCGAAAATTTTTTGAATTTGGAGGGCCGTAGGCCAAAAAAGTTCACTTTTTAGCGCCGCAGGCGAAAATTTTGAGGATTTTGGAGCTCAAGCAGCCAGATTTCTTCCATTTTTTGCGCCGCAGGCGAAAATTTTTTAAAATTTGAGGGTTGTAGGCGAAAAAATTTCACTTTTTCGACCATCCTTCTCCTAATTTTTTCCCCCTTTCCCCCATTTCGGGGGGGGGCTCTAGCCCCCCCCAGCCCCCCCCCCTGGATACGCCCTTGCCAACATGAAAAAGGAAAGGGACTCAATCTACCAATTTTTCATGTTTTGTGAAGCCCTATTAATTAACTTTAGGACCCTATACAGCTCTCTTCGACAACAAACAATTTAAATCTTCAATGTCCAAATTTAATGAGCTTTACCGTTTTGTCTACAATCATTCCTTTGCCTTATTTTGACCCAAAAGAAAATTCTTTTCATGGAACGTCTATTTGTTTTATTGAAGAAAACGATGAAAATTAAATTATTTGTATATATTTATTAAATTATTCAATTGTGTGCATGTATATTTGTTGCTCGAGTTGACACGAACGTAATTTTTATTATGTTGATTTTAATATTAATTTTTGAGATTAATTTTAACTAAAAACACGGCGGATTCGTCAGACTTACAATTAGATCATTATCTTTAAAACAAGCAGTGAGAATTTGAAGGATAGCCCCTAAGGATAGCCCCAACCCTATTAAAAATAAACTATAATACTTAATTAAAACATTTAAGGAGATTTTTACGTTGTTTATTTAAATTAACTTTTAACAGAATGTTGTTTTTGAAGTTTTAACTTCGAATTCTTTAATATTTTAACATCCAATTATTTCTTCGCTTTTTCTTTTTCTTCACGATGCCAATCATAATGTTGACTAGCTTTATTGTCCAAAGCAGTAAGTTTGGCATTGAGAACGTCAAAGTCATCAATTATCTAAAAAAATAAACTTACTGATCAACATATCCTCCAATAGCTTGCAGAGTAACCTTGAAAAATAAGTAATAATTTTATAAAAAAGTTTAAAAAATACGTTTGAAATCGCCAAAGGTGATTTACACCGTTCCCGTTCAAATTTTCCCCTTGGTGAAGAATTGTGAGCTTTCCAAATGTTCTTTACTTTTGCCTTCAGATCTTCGACTTTGCTTTGAAATTTCCCGCTTTTCCCAACCAGCTAAAATAAAAATAACTATTACTAGTACAAAACATAAAGGCACGTTGCAGAGGTGTGCCCAAGGATCTTAAAAAGCGAAACGCGAAGTAGGAAGTGAATTTAAAAAGCCCCCAAAAAATTAACTATTACATACTTTTGCCACCTTTTGCATAAAATAGAGATCAGCCTAGTAAAAAGAAATGAAAAATCAACTATTTACAAAAAAAAATTTTACACTGAACTGTTGTTACAGGAAAACAGAAAAACTTCGCGTTTCGCTTTTTAAGATCCTTGGGCACACCTATGCAACGTGCCTTTATGTTTTGTACTAGTAATAGTTATTTTTATTTTAGCTGGCTGTGAGAAGCGGGAAATTTCAAAGCAAAGTCAAAGATTTGAAGGCAAAAGTAAAGAACATTTGGAAAGCTCACAATTCTTCACCAAGGGGAAAATTTGAACGGGAACGGTGTAAATCACCTTTGGCGATTTCAAACGTATTTTTTAAACTTTTTTATAAAATTATTACTTATTTTTCAAGGTTACTCTGCAAGCTATTGGAGGATATGTTTATCAGTAAGTTTATTTTTTTAGATAATTGATGACTTTGACGTTCTCAATGCCAAACTTACTGCTTTGGACAATAGAGCTAGTCAACATTATGATTGGCATCGTGAAGAAAAAGAAAAAGCGAAGAAATAATTGGATGTTAAAATATTAAAGAATTCGAAGTTAAAACTTCAAAAACAACATTCTGTTAAAAGTTAATTTAAATAAACAACGTAAAAATCTCCTTAAATGTTTTAATTAAGTATTATAGTTTATTTTTAATAGGGTTGGGGCTATCCTTAGGGGCTATCCTTCAAGTTCTCACTGCTTGTTTTAAAGATAATGATCTAATTGTAAGTCTGACGAATCCGCCGTGTTTTTAGTTAAAATTAATCTGAAAAATTAAAATCAAAATAATAAAAATTACGTATGTGTCAACTTTAGCAACAAAATCGTAGAGTCACAAAATCACCTTTCTTTTCGGGTTATTTTAAGTTAATATATTTAAAAATGAATAAATTAATATTTTTATTTTTTTATATTTATAATCGTTTATTTTCGATTTGTTTTTATTTATTTTCCTTTATAATTCCTTTTTTTTCAATTTTAAGCTTCTATTCCTTTTAATAAGTATGTTAAAAGTACGTGGATTTTCTCCTTATCTTAATCTAGCTGCTACTAAATTTTTTAATGCTTACCAACCTTCACAGCCTTTTCTGCTTCCAACGACCATTATAGCTTCAAGTCAACGAGGTTTTCCTGCTCGTGGGACAAAACCAAAGAAGCGATTGAATTTTGACTTTGAACACTTGAAAGAAGTAACAAATGACGAATACACAATAAAACCACTTAAAATTCGAAGGATGGGAGGTCGAGACCCTGAAACTGGACGAAAGGTTATTTTTTTGGTTTATATTTAAATTAATAAAAAATATTTTAGTCGAATATTCGCATTGGAGGAGGTGTGAGGTTTGATTATTTTATGTTGGATCTCCATAGAAGAGGGCCAGCAAATCCTGAAGAAACTTATGATGAGAGGGTTTCTTTTTTTATTTTATTAAATATTTTTAAAATTGTGAAGGTTATCGAGGTGCGTCAGGATCCAAACAGAACACCGCATTTGGCATTAGTTGCTGGCGCCAAGGGAAAACGTTGGATTTATGCTACTCAAGGAATGAAAGCTGGCCAAATTATCAGCACATCAAGTCATATTCCAAAATATCCAACGCCTGGCATTGAGGGAAATGCATATCCTTTAGGTATGAGAATGCTGAATTTTTTCTTTATAAATTTATTTTTTAGGAGCTCTTTCGGAAGGGACTCTTGTTAATACTGTCGAACTTTTTCCAACTGAAAAATCGCACGTTTGTATAACCGAAGCTGGATCATGTGGTGAAATTGTTAGACAACAGGATGATTTTACTGTTGTAAGAATGCCTAATCAACATGAGTATGCGCTAAAAAAGGTTTGGCTTAATTTATTTTAATGAGTTGAAATTTGAAAATTTTTTTCAGAAAAATTTTTTAAGAGGGCTAGCAAGTCCCCAGGAAAATTTTTCACAAGAAAATTCTTTAACCGCTGAACGGCTAAATTTTTTTGTTTTTTCCTTCAATTCTATTTTTATTTTTTTTAGACTTGCATGGCAACTGTTGGAAAATTGTCTCATGAGGATTACAGGTTATACGAACACTTCTTTTTTTCCCTCAGCATTTTTTGTTATTCAGATCAAAAATTTATGGTTCTGTCCAAATGTACAGACGTTTTGGTCATCGAATGGCTGGTAGTGATCATAAACCAAAAGACTGTTATCAAGGTTGCTTTTTTATAAAAAAATTATTTTTTTATATTTTTAGGACGTAGAATTCGTCCTTTGCCGCCTGTTAGAGTTTTTGCTGAAGAAAAACCTCCTCCTCCGCCTAAACAAAAATTTACTTTTACCCGAAAGCAACTTAGCGGTTTATATGGAAATGCAGCTGTAGATCCATTAGTTGCTGAATTTAATAATGTTGTTAGATTTTAGAGTTGATAAATTTGTTTTTATTTTATTTGGCATAAATTGACAGATATTCTTTCTTTTTTTTTAAATTCTGATATTTTTTATATTAAAAATAATTATTTTTAAAATTATTTTACTTTTTGATATTTAATTTTTGTTTTTGCTCTAATGGCAGCGGAAATTGTGGCCAAAAATTTATCGAATGTTTTGAAGAGTGTTCATGAATTGGCTGCGATATATTCTATTGATGTTCGATTGGTTGCTGTTTCTAAGGTTGAGTTAAAGATTTAAAAGGCTAATTAGTCTCATGTCTTTCCTAGATGTTTCTTTTTCCGATTTTTAGGTCATTTTCAATTCCCAACGTTCGTTATTTTTTCGATCAGCTTCTGCTACAAGTCCAGAAAAATTTTTCTCATTTTCCAAATAAAAATTTTTTCTAGACATTCCCTATTGACTCAATATTTGCGTGTTATGAAAAAGGTCAAAGACATTTTGGAGAAAATTATATAGATGAATTGGAATCAAAAGCTAAAGAATTGGTTTCTCGTGGAGTTCACGATATTAATTGGCATTTTATTGGAAGGCTACAATCTAATAAAGTTTTTTTGATATTTTATAGAATTATTAAAATTCAATTAAGCTCAAAAAAATTTGTGAGATTCCTGGCTTATGGTGTATTGAAACATTGGACAATAAAAAGCATGCCGATTTGCTTCAATCTATTTTGGGTAAAGATGAAAAGCCTTTGAAAGTTTTTATTCAAGGTTTTTTGTTTTAATTATTTTTTAAATTTTATTCAAATTTAAAGTGAACACAAGTGGTGAGAAAAATAAAGGAGGTGTGGAGCCTGAAGGACTTGATGAGTTAGTTGACCATGTGGAATGGAAATGTTCAAATCTTTCACTTATTGGTAATTTATTTTTTTTCTTTTGAGAAAAATTGGGGTGGATTGGTGTTTTTCTATCTGGGCCCTTTCTTTTCAAGCTTGCTGTTTGAGATGATAAGCCAGCCAATCAAATTAACGCCACTGTCCTGTTTTCGAAATTATTTCTACTGTTTGCCATTCCGACGTCCTCTAATGATGACTTACTCCATTTCATAACAGTCAGTTTCCTTTTTTGCTGACTCCTTAGTTTGCGAACCATTCAAAAAAAATTTTTTATATTTTAATTCATTTTCAGGTTTAATGACAATTGGTTCAATATCCGAAAGCAAAAATCAAGAAACTAATTCTGATTTTGAATTATTAGTTAAATTGAGGGATGGATTGAAAGCTAGACTAAAACGAACTTTTGAATTAAGTATGGGAATGTCTTCTGATTATAAACTTGGTATAACTATTTTTTTTATTATTTTAAAATTTTTTATTTAAAGCAATTAAATATGGGAGTACCAATGTTCGTGTAGGTTCTGAAATTTTTGGTCAAAGGACTTATCCAACAAAATCTTAAATTTTGTATTTTTATTTTTCTCTTTTTTTAAATTTAATTTAAATTTTTACTTTTATAAAATTTTAAAAATTTATTTTTTTTTTGTTTTCTAATTATATTAGTATCTATTAGTGATCGAGCTTGGTCTGGACAAGGCCTGGGTTTTTCCTGTACCCAGTGTCCAGGCCCAGGCATTTTTTGACCTTCCTGAGTTTTTCCTGGGCCTGGGTTTTTCCTGGCTACAGGCCCGGGATCCGACCCAGGTCAATAAATCAAACTCCAGAGTCCAAGCTTTTTAAAAATCTCGATCTCTATCTATTCTAATAATATTTTTATATTTATTTTTGAACTTTTATTTTCTACTATATTTACTAATAAACACTTTTTCAAGAATAATGTCTTTAAATGAGCAACGCAGGGAGGAATTAATAGAAATGATTGAGGGTGCTTTTGTCCATTTTACAATGAATCTTTGTTCTGCAGATGCTCACGAAACTACAAGATATTCAATGAGAAGAGTTTTAAAACGTCCACATCAAAGGTTATTTTTTTCTTTGAAAATATTTTTTATTAATTTTTTTTAAAGTTCGGGAGAAGATGCCGATCCATTCGAAGAAGGTGAAAATGGAGATTGGGATTTTGAAGACAATGAACAGCAACAATCTAGTACCAGTGGAGATTCTGACACCTCCAATCCTGTTGATAATGAATTTTCAAGAAATTCTGTTGAATTGTTGGGAACGACTTCAAAACGTTTGTTAACTTTTAGACTTCGTGTTTTGGCTCAAATATATGAACTTCTCGTTGAGAATCGACATGCAACTAAACGGTAATTTTGAATTTGGATGAATAGATCTTTGACCAGATTTAAGAATTTTTAAAGGAAAGGGTTAAAGTACCTTAAAATACAAAATTGTCAAAAGGCCACTCCGTTCTACCTTATTGTTAGCCCAGCTACTGCAGAGCTAATAACTGACAATTGTGAGCCTATAATTATGAAAGGTTGATTTAGACAACAGCATGATTCACGTATCTCGTCGAGCTGCTTAAGATGTTTTAATAATAAGAAGATGCTACTGCCTTTTTATTCTTTGGTAGACTTATTGTTAGTTTAAGTAGACATAAAATATTTTTGAATTTCTCCTTTTCAAAAAACTTTTATTTCAGTAAAATAATTTTTTTAATTAAGCGATTTATTCTACGAATCAAAAAAGATTTATGAACAACAATCAAACTTTGACAGAGCTTTAACTGCTGTTTGTAACTTTTTAATGGCTAGTAGAAGTGAATTACATGTTGTATGTTTTAAAAATTTTTTAAATTTAAATTTTTAAAGATAAGTTGTAGTAAAGGTTTTGCAATTGGATCTCTTAGACTTTTAAATGCTTTGGATGATAATGAAATTAATTTTCGTTTTGGAATGATCGCCTTAAATGAGTCACTTGTTAATTTTGATTTTGCCGAGTCTGATGCTACAGCAATTTTGATTTTGGAGAAGGATAGTGTTTTTCAACACCTTTTGGATGAAAAATTTATGGAAATGTTTCCAAAAACTATTCTTGTAACGGTTTGTAATTTTTGAATTTTAATTTTAATAAGAGAATGGTGCTTAGCCTGGGGCGGGCATCGATCCTGCAACCTCTTGGTAATTTTTGCTAGGCATTTTCGATAACCGGGTAAAGGTGCTCTACAGATAACTTACTTTTTAACCTTGTATAGATCTTAAGCCCCCATCTAGTAAACATTTTAATGTTAGTTAGCTGGATCTCTCTTCTTCCCTTCATTATCATTTTAGTAGTGTTTTTAACATGTTTACATCAGAGGTGTGCCATTTCGCCAAAATTCCACCTTTTACGGACTTTGGCCTCCCGTCTTTCGCTTTTTAAAATTATTTTCGTAATTTCGTCCTTCGCTTTTTTGAAATGACTTTCGCCTTCCGCTTTTTAAAATCCATTTCAGCACATCCCTGGTTTATACGTTCAGTCCTCACTTCTACTATTTAAGATACTCTCAATTTAAGATCGTTTTTAAAGATGTTGTCCGCATAATTAGTTATAAATCATTACTTTCTAATAATTTATTTTAAGGGCCGCGGTTATCCTGACATTTGTACTCGACAATTTCTCAATTGGCTAGCTTCTCAATTACCAAATATTCCCATGTTTATTTTAACTGATGCCGATCCTTATGGTTTTTTCTAAAAACAATTTTAAAAAATATTTATTTTCTAAAAAGGCATTGAAATCTTTTTAACCTACAAATACGGCTCTGATCGTTCTTGGATTGAATCTGGAGGGATTACTTTACCTCAACTTAAATGGATTGGTTTTTTGCCTTCTGAAGCAAATAATTTGTCTGTGCCGGAAAATCAGTTACTTAAATTAACAAATTCCGATAAACGAAGGATTGAAAAGTTGAGTAAACGAGTTTTATTGTTGGAAGAAAATGCTGTTTTTGATGAGGTTGATTTTTTAATTTTAAAGGGTAGGGTCCAATTGAGAGAAATTTTTTGGCGTAATTAAATCAACTATAAAGGCAATTTATGCACTTGCATGACGAAGAGGGTATTTAGGATTTATATATTGTTAGTGGCTAAGTCAATACCTTTCTGCTTTTGGATTTACAAGCAAAGCCAGATCCTATTGCCTTCCCCCTCGGGGCGTACCGCTTAAGTGTTACAAAGGGAATACAACCAAAAAAGCCACCAAGGCCACCAACTGCCGTCAGGCATCGAACCTGATTCTCCCTTTAAGTGCAAGTTGAGTGTATTTATCCCATTTTTCCTTAATTTCCATTGAAATTTTTTTCTTAATTAGACTGATCCTAATTGTTTTTGCATCCCTATAATTTATTTTCTATTTATAGCTAGCCGTTATGTTATCAAGTAATTGCAAGTTGGAAATCGAGGCATTATATACACTTGGGAATAAATTTCTTTCTACAGTTTACCTCAAATATAAATTGGAGCAACAAGAAGATAATTTTTAATTTTATTATTTTTTTAAAAATATTTTTACAAACATTTTAAGCTTTTCCCCTTTTTTCCCAATTCAGATTTTTAATTTAATTTTTTCTTTCTTTAAATATTGTGATGATCATTTTATTTGTTCAATATCTTTCTGTGTTCATTTTATATTTTTGCGAGTTCTAATTTCTGTTATATTTTTGGTCGAAAAAATATATATCAAGAAATTTCTGTTTCTTGATATATATTAAAGCATTAATAGAATAGCTAAAATTCTCCTTTGACCTCCCATTTATGACCTTTTATTTTTTTACTTAAACTTTATTTAAATTTATTCGACAACGATGTTATTGGACTCCATTTCGTTGTATATTTTTAATTTCGAATAAATAAAAGAAAACAAATAATTTAACGAAAAAATGCGCAATAATTTTTTTATAAGATTTGTTACAAGGACAAGTTCCGACCAGACCTGGGCGAAACTCAAAATTTTTTTCTGACGAAACGAAACGAAACAAAATTTTTTAAAAATCGTTTCGTTAACGAAACGAAACGAAACAACCAAAATCTTACGAAACGAAACGAAACATTTTAATATTCAAAAAATTTTCAAAACTGCATTTATTTCGAAATTATTCGACCTCAAATACGTTATTAGTCGACTATGACTTATAAATGATTTAGTTATTGGTTTATTTACAACAATTGTGTCCCATAAGCCAGGCCCGTAGCAAGGAAAATTTTCGGGGAAGGGGGGGGGGTCAATCATTTTCGAAGCCAAATTTTTGGCGACGCTTTTTTTGACCCTATCCCGAAAGAAGGGTCGAATCGTTTTTTTCATTACTTTTTATTAGTTTATAAAAATGGTCATTTTTCCTTAGAATTGATGTATGTTGATGTTTGCCTTAAGGAAAAATGGTGACAGAGGTTAACTTTTTATATTTTTCCTTGTTTTTGTTTGCTGGGCGGACTCGGAGACACAAAACACGGACGGATCAAGACGGACAAAACACAGACGAACACGAACAGACAAAATACAGACGGACCCGGACAGACAAAACATAGACGGACACGGACGGACCCAGACAGACAAAACACGGACGAACTCGGACAGACACGGACAGACAAAACACGGACGAACTCGGACAGACCCGGACAGACAAAACACGGACGAACTCGGACAGACAAAACACGGACGAACTCGGACAGACCCGGACAGACAAAACACGGACGAACTCGGACAGACAAAACACGGACGAACTCGGACAGACAAAACACGGACGAACTCGGACAGACAAAACAAGGACCGACACGAACGGTCGGACATGTGTCCGTTTGTGTTTGGTCCATCCTTGTTTTGTCTGTCTGTGTTCTTCTGTCATTGTCTGTCCTTCTCCATTTTTCCTTAAGGCAAACATCAACATACATCAATTCTAAGGAAAATTGACCATTTTTATAAACTAATAAAAAGTAATGAAAAAAAACGATTCGACCCTTCTTTCGGGATAGGGCCCTTTTTTTTAAATAAAATTGAATATTTTTCAAGTAAAATTTTATTTTAAGCGCCGCAGACGAAAAATTTTAAAATTTTGAAAGGCCGTAGGCCAAAAAATTCACCATCTTGCTCCATTGCCTACCCAAATTGTCTCCATATCTCCATTTCGAGAGGAAGGCGATATAAGCTAGTGCTTCGCCGGAAGTTCCGGTTCCAGTATTTCCGCAACTCGCAATCCGCAATTTTTAAATTATGATGCGAGTCCGGTAATAGAATTTGTCGTCGATTAAGTAATATGTATATGTGGATTAGGGAGTGGAGTATAAACGGATTTGTAGTATATAAGTAATTGCTATCTTCCTTTTTCAGCGCCGCAGGCGAAAATTTTGACAATTTGGGAAAGCCAAGAAGCCGAAATTCTTTTTTTTTCAGCGCCGCAGGCGAAAATTTTTTAAATTTTCAATAAAAGATGGTAAATTTTATAGATTTTGGCCTTAGTTTAGGCTTAAAAAATTGTTTCGTTTCGTTGAAAAATCACAGGTGTTTCGTAACGAAACGAAACGAAACAAATTTAAAAGTGTTTCGTAACGAAACGAGACGAAACAGTAAAAATCATACGAAACATACGAAACAACGAAACGAAACGAAACGTTTCGCCCACGTCTGGTTCCGACTTGATCGAAAAGTCCTTATTGGGTAATCCTGCAGAATCTGGGAGACACCTTAAAAACACCTTAAAAATTATTATTTTTTTCTGAAAATAATTTTATATAGGTAATCGACCATGCTGATCACGAATATGAGCTTAGAATTTGTTTATTTCGAACCCCGGACTCGATTTCGACAAAGTCGAAATTCGGGGTAAAAATTCGATATTAAGAATTTAGGGCTAATCTGATTCGCGTTTTCGAACTGAGTCGAATGCCACCGAAATTACCACGATCCGACTCCATAGGGTCGAGTTACAGACCCCTGAAATTTGAAAATTTTCGAGGTCAAAAAATCGAAAATCCAAATAATAGCTCATTCGAGAGAACTCGACGAGCTGAGTTGAATGACACCAGAATCAACTCGATTGAATGATTCTGACCTATATAAAATTATTTTCAGAAGAAAATAATAATTTTTAAGGTGTTTTTAAGGTGTCTCCCAGATTCTGCAGGATTACCCCTTATTGCTGCTCTTGCAGGCTAATTTAACATTACTAGCTCAAGCTCTATAATCTCTTTTGAACAACAGGAATCGACCAAGTCGGCGCCTGACTTGTCAAATAAAAAACGACGGATTTAAACAATTTTTCAAAATTTTTTCCCTCTTACATTCTTCCTATGGTTATTGAACGACAAAAACGGTTAACTTCAAATCTCATTTTTGGATTGTAAATATTGGCAATTTGATACGTGATAAAATCATCATATTTTTCAACATTTTTTGCTAATTTTTTTAATTTAGAATTTGGGTAATCATTGTCATCTAAAAAAATGACAGGCACCATTTTTGAACAATCTTTGGATGTTGTTATATACTAAAATTTTAAAATTTATTTTTAATTTTAAATCAGAGGTGGGTCGGAACAGTCAGAGGTGTCGGAAATCGAAAGAGCCGGAAATAGGAACTGGCTCAAAAGCGGAACTCGGAAATCAATTTTTTCGGAAATCGGAAGGAGAAGACGCCGGAAATCGGAATTCCGACCCACCTCTGTTTTAAACAAACAATTTACTTCAATAATAAGATCACAAAGCCTTGTCGATCCATAAAGGTAAAAATAAACCCAATGAAATTTATTGCCTTCATTTGTTAAAATATTGAATAAAATATCTGTATATTGCTCTAAATTTGGGATGTAAGACATATCTAGAATAAGATCTGTTGAATTGGCCAGATGATTTAAAGTGAATTTCAAAAAATTATTGAAAGTATTGTTTTTTAAAATAATACTCGTATGTTGTATTTTAAATTGAGGAGAAATTGTTTTGTCGTTATCAAACAATAAATTGATCATTTGTGGATTGAATACAATTTCTCCAAATTTTCCTTCTTTAAAAGCACATTTAAAAAGTTGTTTTAACCCAGATCGAATAATGAGCATTTCTTCAATATTTTTTGGAATGTTTGGCAATTTTAAAAGATAATTTGGCTTCAAATAAATACTGAATTCCGCACCTTCTCTGTAAAATTCAAAATTGTTTAAATACAAAGGAATTGATTCAGCTATCGCTGTCTTCCACTGAAAAATAAATTAAATTTAATTAAAGATTAGTTAAACACCTTCTTCAAAAGTTGTCTATTCAAAATAAATTCAGAAGTTACAGGTTGTTTCACCGGAACCGATATTTTGTCCGGAACCGGATCCAATTTGAGTTTCCGGAACTCAGGCACAATAATTGTGAATCCAATTTTTCGGGAGGCGATCAAGTCGTAATCACCCTAAAATAAAAATTAAAGTGAATTATACTCATCAGAAATAGATTTTGACAAATCTCGGCGGGGAAATTCAAAGAGCGCTTTGGATTCTAAAGTCATCCCAATACAACTTGAATGGACATAGCTATGGCCAGAAGAAACGGAGGCCATAGCAAACAGGTCATTGTATACTAGTGTTTCGCCGGAACCGACATTTTGACTGGAACCGGATCCAAGTTGAGTTCCGAATCCCGGAACCGAACCCAAAAAACGTCGGAACTTTCCAGAATTCCCAGTGAAGTTTCATTTGGTCATAACGTCTAAGAATTTCTAGATCGACCTGTTGCCATTCGAGCTCGGAAAGCCCCTTTGTCTGACTATTATTTGTCAAAATCTATTCACGGCGGATAGTATTGGAAACTATCAAGTTAATAAATATTTACAATTTCAAGACGACTAAATTTCATTCGAGCCAATCCATTTTCATATTTATTAATTAAATTGTGCAGGTAAAAGTTGGTTTGTTTGAAAGAAAATAATTGGTTGAATTTAAGACATTTTAAGACGTCAAGTTGAACTTCAATTGGTAGAGAATAAAACATTTTTTTAAATTTATCTAAAAATAAAAAATTGAATTATTTAAAATCAGAATACGCGATTTTATTGTAAAAAAAGATTAATGACAGAATAATTAATGACAGAATGCCAAATGTTAAATTTATCTGAAAAATTCGAATACGCGATTTTACCATAAAAAAATTACACTGTGGAGAGTAATGCATGGTAACAAAGAAAAACAGACAAGACTGTCAACTGTTGACGAGACGACTGACGATAACAACGACTGTTTTTATACTTGCTTTTATACTAGACCTCTTTACCTACAATTTCGGCAACAATCGGCAAAAAAGCAAAAAACATCTTTCAGTCTCAAGATTTTTAGGAATTGAACTATTAATAAAATAGATAGTTAAAAATCTAATAAAATATATTTTATAAAACAAAAAAAATAATTTAACAAAAAAATAATACACAATTAATTACAAAATTTTGGGTAATGTTTGGGATGGGACATGTTCGCAAAACCCGGACTTCTTTCGAACCAAAATCAGAAACCCGATCAGAAGAAAATTTTGAAAATCCGATCTGAAACTTGACCCGACTTTTTTCTCAACCCGTCCCATCCCTGTAAATAATATAAGTTCTATGAAAATTTATCACATCATCTCTCTACATTCTTTCTATAAAAACTGAACAACTCAACTTATTGAACAAAAATCTCACTTTTGGGTTGTAAATATTGGCAATTTGGTATCTAATAAGGCTCGATTCCCAACGATTTTGAACATTTTCTGCTCTCTTGTCTAATTTAAAATCTTGAAAAGGAACATCCAAACCAATTTCAGACACCATTTTTGAACAATCTTTGGAAGTTATTATATACTAAAATATTTAAAAATTATTTTTAATTTTAAATAAACAATTTACTTCAACAATAAGATCATAAAGCCTTGGAAATACAGGAGATCGTACAACAATTTTTGAAAATTTATTGCCTTCGTTTATTAAAATATTGAATAAAATATCAGTATATTGCTCAAAATTTGTGATGTTAAAAATATTTAAAGTAAGATATGTTGAATTGACCAGATGATTTAAAGTGAATTTCAAAAAATTGTCGAATGTATCGCTTTTAAAAATAACATAAGGTTCTTGTATGTTGAATTGAGGGGAAATTGTTTTGTCGTCATCAAATAAACTGAGCATTTCTGGATTAAATATGGTAAAAAGAAATCTTACTACTTTAACAGAGCAATTAGAAAGTTGTTTTAACCCAGATCGAATAATAATCATTTCTTCAATATTTTTTGGAACGTTTGGCATCATTAAAAGATAATTGGGTCTGTCCAGGCGAATACTGAATTCTGTGCATTTATTATAATATTCAATGTTATGTAAAAACAACGGAATTTCTTTAGCTATCCCTGCTTCCCACTGAAAAATAAATTGAAATTTAATTAATTGAAATCAATTAAACACCTTCTCCAAAAGTTGATCATTCAAAATAAATTCAGAAATTACAGATTCAGGTGCAATAATTTTATAACCCTCTTCTTGGAAACTTATCAAGTCGTAATTATCCTAAAATAAAAATTAAAGCGAGTCTTATAATTAGGAATAGATTTTGACAAATTTCGTTGGGAAGTTCGAAAGACTCCTTGGATCCCAAAGTCATCTCAATACGATTTAAATGGACTCGGTTATGACCAGTTGAAACGAACCCAATGAAGCTCGGAAAGCTCTTTCGAATGATTGTCAAAATCTATTCCTGTTTGATAGTGGATGGAAACTAGCAAGTTAATAAATATTTACAATTTCGAGCCGACCAAATTCCATTCGAGCCAATCCATTTTCATATTTATTAATTAAATTGCGCAGGTAAAAGTTGGTTTGTTTAACAGAAAATAATTGATTGAAATTAAGACATTTTAAGACGTCAAATTGAACTTCAACTGGTAGAGAATAAAACATTTTTAAATTTATCTAAAAATAGAAAAAATTGAAAGTAAAATCAGAATAGCGTGGGTTTATTGTAAAAAAGATAAATGAGGAGAGTAAACACGGAAATAACGAAAGACAGACGTTAACTGTCAGAAGATAATCAAGACTGACTGATGATAACGACTGTTTTTATACTTGCTTTTATAGTAGACGTCTTTCCTAGACTAAGCAATATTTTTAATCAGCGTTGTTCACTACGGGTTAATAGCCGATTCCCCCGGTTTTTGGTAATTTTTGGCTAAATTATTCATCCATAATATCCAATTCATATTTTGTCATGTCAAAATGATTTGATGAAAAAATATTACAAACTAAGATTACCTTGCTCCTCAAATAGGACTGCTGGCGGTACATTTGTCAATCTTCCTCTAAAGGGAAGTACTAAGTGTGGGGCAACTTTTTTCAACACTTTTTTCGAAATTATCTGAATACTTTTTTTGGTTGTGCCGCCTGGAACTACGGCTGTGTGCCAAATATTTTTTAAAGTTTTTCAGTATCCAAATAGTATGGACTCGGAAACTATCCTAAATCATAAACCTTCAAAAAGGCCGCGTTTACAATGACATCCGTGTCAAGCAGATTTGAGATATTAAGGAGGATTTGGTGAGATTGAGTGGAAATCTTTTTTGATTTTAAGGTATTAGGAGAGTAGAGCTATTAAGGGAGATATCGATTAACAAAGGAGGATAACGATTATGGTAGATAGCAAGAATCTACGGAGATATCGGGGAATTAAAAGAGATATAGATGATAGATACATCACATAATCCCGGGTTTTAAGCGACGAACGGGTTACCGGGATTAATCCGGCGAGATCACTCCCATTCGATCTTTTAAAAATGAATCGCGTTACGGGATCCCAGTAATACGATTTTGCAGCACTCTAAAAAATATTCTCTATTTGGTATAAAGTGGAAAAATATCTTTAATTTATTTTTCGTATGGGACGTGTGGTTAAATGTTAAGGTGTTAGACTTCGTTCAAGTTATTGTTCAATTAAGTTTGGTCCTCCTATTATTAAGGACCTTTTTATTTTTATATTTTAGTTAGTTTTAAGAATTTTGAGGATATTTTTTTCCTTATTTTTATTAAAGGGTATTTTTTGACTAAAAACTCCGTTATAAAAATTCTAAATTTTGCATCGAGATTTTTAGGAATTGAACTTTAATAAAATAGGTAGTTAAAAATCTAATAAAATACTACATTTTATAAAGCAAAAAATAATTTAACAAAAAATTATACACAATTAAATTACAAAAATTTGGGTATTGTTTGGGATAGGACAGGTGCGTGAAAACCGGACATTTTTCGACCCAAAATCAGAAACCTGACCCGAAGAAAATTTTGAAACCCCAATCTGAAACTCTACCCGACTTTTTTCTCAACCCGTACCATCCCTGTAAATAATATAAGTTCTATGAAAATTTATCACATCATCTCTCTACATTCTTGTTATAAAAACTGAACCACTCAACTTATTGAATGAAAATCTCACTTTTGGATTGTAAATATTGGCAATTTCATATCTAATAAGGCTCGATTCCCAACGATTTTGAACATTTTCTGCTCTCTTGTTTAATTTAAAATCTTGAAAAGGAATATCCAAACCAATTTCAGACACCATTTTTGAACAATCTTTGGAAGTTATTATATACTAAAATATTTAAAAATTATTTTTAATTTTAAATAAACAATTTACTTCAACAATAAGATCATAAAGCTTTGGAAATACAGGAGATCGTAAAACAATTTTTGAAAATTTATTGCCTTCGTTTATTAAAATATTGAATAAAATATCTGTATATTGCACAAAATTTGTGATGTTAAAAATATTTAAAGTAAGATATGTTGAATTGACCAGATGATTTAAAGTGAAGTCCAAAAAATTGTCGAATGTATCGCTTTTAAAAATAACATAAGGTTCTTGTATGTTGAATTGAGGAGAAATTGTTTTGTCGTCATCAAATAAACTGAGCATTTCTGGGTTAAATATAGTATAAGTAAATCTTCCTTCTTTAACAGAACAGTTAAAAAGTTGTTTTAACCCAGATCGAATAATAATCATTTCTTCAATATTTTTTGGAACGTTTGGCATCATTAAAAGATAATTGGGTCTGTCCAGGCGAATACTGAATTCTGTGCATTTATTATAATATTCGGCTGTAGTGTAGTGTACCGGTGGTAAAAGTTCGGGATGTGACATATGTCATTCGATTCGTCTCGACGAGCTGAGTCGAATGACACCAAAATCAACAAAATCTGACTTGATTTGACAAAGTTATGACCGTTTGTTTTAGCTCCTTACCTATCGCCTCTGTAGAGGTTTTTGCTGCTACCGGGCCCCAAGTACATCCAGAGCAAGGGAGATAGGAATAGGGTTATGTTACGAGCCCAGACCCAGCGCCCGTAGACTCCCCGCGAGGCGCGTGCCGCAAAACTCCGCGCGAAGCGCGGAGTTTTGCACAAGCGCCTCGCCGACGCCCCATAGGTTTATGTTGTTTGTTTTTCTATTGTAACTTTGTCCAAACTTTTACAATCAAGCTGATTTTGGTGTCATTCGACTCAGCTCGGCGAGCTCTTTCGAATGAGCTATTATTTGCATATTCGAATTTTTCACCCCAAAATCGAGCTTACTCCCCCCTTTGGTTTTTCGATTTTCAGGGACCTATAACTCGGCCCAGAATTATTTCCTAAAGTTGAGAGTGGTACCGTTCGACTCAGCTCGTCGAGACGAATCGAATGACATATGTCACGTCCCGAACTTTTACCACCGGTACACTACACTATATCCTAATATTCAATGTTATGTAAAAACAACGGAATTTCTTTAGCTATCCCTGCTTCCCACTGAAAAATAAATTGAAATTTAATTAATTGAAATCAATTAAACACCTTCTCCAAAAGTTGATCATTCAAAATAAATTCAGAAATTACAGATTCAGGTGCAATAATTTTATAACCCTCTTCTTGGAAACTTATCAAGTCGTAATTATCCTAAAATAAAAATTAAAGCGAGTCTTATAATTAGGAATAGATTTTGACAAATTTCGTTGGGAAGTTCGAAAGACTCCTTGGATCCCAAAGTCATCTCAATACGATTTAAATGGACTCGGTTATGACCAGTTGAAACGAACCCAATGAAGCTCGGAAAGCTCTTTCGAATGATTGTCAAAATCTATTCCTGTTTGATAGTGGATGGAAACTAGCAAGTTAATAAATATTTACAATTTCGAGCCGACCAAATTCCATTCGAGCCAATCCATTTTCATATTTATTAATTAAATTGCGCAGGTAAAAGTTGGTTTGTTTAACAGAAAATAATTGATTGAAATTAAGACATTTTAAGACGTCAAATTGAACTTCAACTGGTAGAGAATAAAACATTTTTAAATTTATCTAAAAATAGAAAAAATTGAAAGTAAAATCAGAATAGCGTGGGTTTATTGTAAAAAAGAGATATAGATATAGATGATAGATACATCACATAATCCCGGGTTTTAAGCGACGAACGGGTTACCGGGATTAATCCGGCGAGATCACTCCCATTCGATCTTTTAAAAATGAATCGCGTTACGGGATCCCAGTAATACGATTTTTCAGCACTCTAAAAAATATTCTCTATTTGGTATAAAGTGGAAAAATATCTTTAATTTATTTTTCGTATGGGACGTGTGGTTAAATGTTAAGGTGTTAGACTTCGTTCAAGTTATTGTTCAATTAAGTTTGGTCCTCCTATGTATTATTAAGATGCTTTTTATTTTTATATTTTAGTTAGTTTTAAGAATTTTGAGGATATTTTTTTCCTTATTTTTATTAAAGGGTATTTTTTGACTAAAAACTCCGTTATAAAAATTCTAATTTTTGCATCGAGATTTTTAGGAATTGAACTATTAATAAAATAGGTAGTTAAAAATCTAATAAAATACTACATTTTATAAAGCAAAAAATAATTTAACAAAAAATTATACACAATTAAATTACAAAAATTTGGGTATTGTTTGGGATAGGACAGGTGCGTGAAAACCGGACATTTTTCGACCCAAAATTTTCGACCCAAATCTCAACCCGTCCCATCCCTGTAAATAATATAAGTTCTATGAAAATTTATCACATCATCTCTCTACATTCTTGTTATAAAAACTGAACCACTCAACTTATTGAATGAAAATCTCACTTTTGGATTGTAAATATTGGCAATTTCATATCTAATAAGGCTCGATTCCCAACGATTTTGAACATTTTCTGCTCTCTTGTTTAATTTAAAATCTTGAAAAGGAATATCCAAACCAATTTCAGACACCATTTTTGAACAATCTTTGGAAGTTATTATATACTAAAATATTTAAAAATTATTTTTAATTTTAAATAAACAATTTACTTCAACAATAAGATCATAAAGCTTTGGAAATACAGGAGATCGTAAAACAATTTTTGAAAATTTATTGCCTTCGTTTATTAAAATATTGAATAAAATATCTGTATATTGCACAAAATTTGTGATGTTAAAAATATTTAAAGTAAGATATGTTGAATTGACCAGATGATTTAAAGTGAAGTCCAAAAAATTGTCGAATGTATCGCTTTTAAAAATAACATAAGGCTGTTGTATGTTGAATTGAGGAGAAATTGTTTTGTCGTTATCAAATAATAAATTGAGCATTTCTGGATTGAATATAGTTGCGTTAAATCCTCCTTCTTTAAAAGCACACTTAAAAAGTTGCTCTAACCAAAACCGAATAATATGCATTTCCTGAATATTTTTTGGAATGTTTGGCAATTTTAAAAGATAGGTTGGATTCAAATAAATGCTAAATTCCGCATCTTCACTATATCCAATACGATGTAAACACAGCGGAATTTTTTTAGCTATAGCTGCTTTCCACTAAAAAATAAATTAAATTTAATTAATTTAAAATCAATTAAACACCTTCTCCATAAGCTGATCATTCAAAATAAATTCAGAAGTTACAGATTCAGCTGCAATAATTTTGTAATCATAGGAATCGAACAAATCGTTAGTATCCTAAAATTAAATCGCGTTTTACTTACAAGGAATAAACTTCGACAAATGTCATTCGAAAGAGCTCGCTGAGGTGACCAGTTTAACCGGTGGCCATGGCAAAACATGACCTTTGACTTCCGTAGTAGCAGTTCGTTCGGTTATCAAAAATCATTGAATTCCCGATGTCATTCGACTAGAAGAGCTTTTCCGTTTGACTTTTGTCCAAATTTATTCACGGTTAGTAAAATGTGAAGGAATAATTAACAATTTAATAAGCATTTACTATTTTGAGTTCATCAAATTTCATTAGAGCCAATCCATTTTCATATTTATTAATTAAATTGAGCGAATAAAAGTTGGTTTGTTTAAAAGAAAATAATTGGAACTTATATGGTTTAGGTGCGCTTTTTTTAGCCACGCCCTTTTTTCCTTTTCCTTCATCAATCAACATTGATATGGACAGAATGGTCAACCTTTCTTTCTTCCTCAATTTCACTCAACTTTTCCTGTGGCATTTTCAGTGAGAGACATTAACAAGGAAAAGATTAATTTTCTTTTCCAATTTCACCAAAATAGAATTAACATTTGAATCAATATTCTTAATTTTATCTATTTCTATTATTTAAATGGCATAAGTATCCCGGGTCTACGTTTTGGAACTAATGGTCCGGTATTTCATTGTGTTTTTCAGTTTTTGCGTGTTTGAAATCATATTTTTTTACAAAATGCTGACCGTTTTTACCCCTTTTAGAAATTTTTGGACCCGTGTAATTCAGCTCAGTGATCTCACGGACCTATTTTAGTGCCATTCGTCTCAGCCCAGCTCGATGATGTCATCCGAGTCAGCTCTATGTCATCCGAGTCAGCTCTATATTTTAAGCAAAAATTGACCTGGTTGAGAGGGAAAATAAGTAAAAGAATAATGACGGAAAAAGAAAAAAAGGGCGTCAGGAAAAGTTGAGTGAAATTGAGGGAGAAAGAAAGGTTGACCATTCTGTCAATATCAATGTTGATTGATGCAGGAAAAGGAAAAAAGGGCGTGGCTAAAAAAAGCGCACCTAAACCATATAAGTTCCAAATAATTGGTTGAAATTAAGACATTTTAAGACATCAAGTTGAACTTCAATTGGTAGAGAATAAAACATTTTTAAATTTATCTAAAAATGAAACAAATTGAATTTATTTAAAATCATAAAAAATAAAAAAATTAAAACATGCAGAGCAGTAAACGAAAATAATGACGGAAAAGCGTCAACTGTCGGATGTTGACTAAGACTGACTATAACGACTGATTTTATACTTGCTTTTATACTAGACTCCTTTACCTACAATTTCAGCAATATTTTAAACATTTACATACTTTTATGATTTATCATATCAGTTTAGTTTTTCTGGTACTTGTGAGTTATCCCAAACCAGTTTTTGCGGACATATTTTGCGGACTATTTTGTATACACAGAATGGTCAGTCTTCCTCCTTTCCTCAATTTCACTATATTTCACTATGGCATTATTTAATGAGAGGCAATAAAGAAAGGATTATTTTTAAATATAAATGACCGATTTTCAAATCATGTTTACCTCTCATTGAATAATGCCATAGTGACCTCTTTCCTCCATTTCACTGTGTTAATAGAGGCAATAAAGAGAGGCAACAAAAAAAGGATTATTTTTCTGGAATGCCATCAAATATGAAAATAACAGATCAATCTTTTCATTTTTATTTACACATTTCAGTCATTTAGAAATATTTTTCTAGGATGATAAGCACCAAACTCCGCATTTTAAACTAATGGTCCTCGCGTGCATACCTTAACAGAGTCTTACCAAATTAACCAAACACGGCCAAGAACAGCTTCATATTTTTGACAAATCTAACCAATTATGGTATCAATCCACTCAAAATGATCAAGGATTCCGTAAAAAAGGGGTGGGGATAAACTACTATTGCCGAAAAGCCTCATTGAAAGCACGGATCGGTCCACATTTTGTTTAGTCCGTATTTTGGTCGTTCCATGATTTGGTAAGACTGTGATTTGTCACGGTTTTTGTGGACGTATTTTGCGGACTCTTTTGTATATACAGAATGGTCAGTCTTCCTCCTTTCCTCAATTGCACTCTATTTCACTATGGCATTATTCAATGAGAGGTAAACATGATTTGAAAATCGGTCATTTATATTTAAAAATAATCCTTTCTTTATTGCCTCTCATTAAATAATGCCATAGTGAAATATAGTGAAATTGAGGAAAGGAGGAAGACTGACCATTCTGTGTATACAAAATAGTCCGCAAAATATGTCCGCAAAAACTGGTTTGGGATAACTCACAAGTACCGTTTTTCTTTATATTTTAAATTTTTGCATTTGTAAAGTTCAAAAATTTATTTTGTTGTCTAATAATTTAAAAAATCTTTGGTAATTCCGAACCTGGCCCCCTTCCTTTTTCCCCTTCCTTCCTCTATTTTTCCCTCCGACATATTAAACTTGAGACATTGATTTTCTCCTTAAATTGGACGGAATGGTAGACTTCTTCCTTCATCAATTCCGCTATACATATTTGTCTGTGTCATATTCAAATGAGAGACAACAAAGAAAAGATTAATTTCTCCCATTAATTCTTTTCAATGGCACTAAATTAGAAATTAATATATGTATCAATATTATTATTTCTTCTATTCCACTTATTTAAATGGCAATAAGTACCCAGCTCTTTTTAAAACTAATGGTCGGTGTGTGCGTGTGTATTATATGTACCTCTGAATGAGTCCAAATCCTATCAAGTATATCCCAAGATATCTCCTCTAATTTTTCCATGTGCCCCTTAATTTCCAAATAAGTTAACAAATAGAACGCGAGTGCATTACTTTTGGAACTTTATTTTTAAAAATTTTTTCCTTAAATTCCGAACCCCAACCATATGTTGCTCCTCCGATCCGAACTCTATCCCGAAACAGTTAACATTTTATTTTTTTCAATTCATTTTATCGGTTCATTTCCTAGAAAATCTTTCACCTTTTTTCCTCCTTTCTAAATCCCCTTAAACATATCTCCTCTAGCTCCTTTTTTCAATTTATTCCCTTTATCTCCTTTTTAATTTCTAACAGATAAATTTATTTTTTAGATTAAAAAATTTTATTTGAAAAAATTATATAAACTTAAAATATGTCCAACAGAACAACAACTTCTAGCAACAAAATTCGTGTTGCAACTGCGCTTGAGTTTCAGGCTGAGGAGCATCTTAAGAATTTGCATGTAATATCTTTTTATTATTTTACCTATTAGGTTATTTATTTAGAGGGAGAAAATGGGCTTTAACCACTTAGCTAAACTCTGATTAAGTTGTTCTATAGGCCTGGAAACTAAAATTACAATAATATTAATTTAAAAATAAATAAGAAAGTTAAACAATATCCGAATAATTATTGAACATAGAAAATAACTTTATTTAAACAATGATTTGTATTCAATTTCAGATTGAAGTAGGTGAACCTACAATGGCTTGCCGAATTGGACCAGTTAAAGAAGATGTTGAATTGACTGCACTATTGGTTCTTTACTTATAATTAGGGGTTTTTAAAAATAATTTTTAGGAGCAGCCAATTAAATTTTAATTTGTTGCAATTCCTCTTCAATTTAACGCAACAGACCCCCATGTAGTTTTTACCAACAATAAATTCGATGTTATTTTGAAATTCGCTTTAAATCATTTGGCCAATTCGTTTCTGTTCACTTTCAATTTATACAAAGTCAATGTAGAGGAACCTACAATGGCTCGCCGAATTGGACTAGTTAAAGAAGGAGCAATAAATTACCTCGAGTTGTTTTAAGATCTTTTGGATTGCCAATGCTTTATGATCTTATTATTGAAGTAAATTGCCGATTAAAATTAAAAATAAATTTTTAAATTTTAGTATAACAACATCTAAAGATTGTTCAAAAATGATTTTTTGCTTACATTTTTGCTTACCCCAAATTTTGAAATTACCTAAATACCCCAAATTACAATTTCGAGCCAACCGAAATACATTCGAGACAATCCATTTTCATATTTATTAATTAAATTGAGCGAATAAAAGTTGGTTTGTTTAAAAGAAAATAATTGATTGAAATTAAGACATTTTAAGACATCAAATTGAACTTCGATTGGTAGATTGATTGACATAATTTGTCCCAATCAGTCTGTTTATTATTCCGAAATTATGCCTTTATTTAGTTTTTCTCGTTCTTTTTTATAAATTCAGTATAATTTTTCTATAAAATTTTTACAAAAAATTTTTGGGGTGGTAAAAAAGAGCCAAATAATAAAATTAAATTCTACAAAAATTTCTGCCAACATTTTCATCAATACTGACAATGAGTAGAAAAATAAAATGAACGAATCTACAATCTTTGATTTGAAACTTTCTCTAAAAATTGTCGAAAAGAGAAAAATACATAATAAGTAGGGCTCTAAATTATATGTACAAAAAACCAAAAAAAATTAAGCCTTATTTGTTAGAGTATGGGTGGGATTTTTAAAAATTTTTAATTTTTACTCACAATTAAACGACGAATAATGTAATTTTATTCTGTTGTAATAAAATTAATAGGGATGGGGCCAAATCAGAGTAGTTCAGGGTTCGCATCGACAAAATGCCACTCAAAAGTATCAAAATCTCGATAAAAAAGTATATAGGGAGAAAATTTGCAAATAAAAAGTAGTCTCAAAATTAAATTAGAAAATATTTATTCGTCCTCAAATCTTTTATATTTCTCTCCTAAATGAATCTTTTCTAATAATTTCTTGTTTCAACTGAGCATTTTTGTCAATTTCAATGCACCTTTTGTGGCGCCGAAGGTGCCAAAAAATCTATTTTTTTGCGCCGCAGGCGAAAATTTTGAGAATTTTGTAGGTCCTTAAGCCAGAAAATTCACTTTTTTGCCCAATCCATTCCCCAATTTCATTTTCAATCAAAAAAAAAAGTATATACTTTCAAAAAAGTATAAATTCAATTTCGTAAGCATGGAGGTCGATTTAAAAGTAGAATACTTTTAAAAAAGTAGGAATGCGAACCCTGGAGTAGTTGTTTAGTGGGACAAATTGGAATGCTTTAAACAACTAAACTTGCTCAGCGGGATGGAAATGATTAAGTAAAAAAATTAAAACTTTTTGAAATTTTTTAAATTTATTTGAAAAATAACCAAACAAAAAAAAATATTTTAAAAAATTAAACAAACACAAAAAAACATTCTCGATTATTCAATCATTAAATTTTCAACAATTAAATTATCGTCCACCTCTTCTAAACTATCCACCAAAGTTTGACGAACATTCGAATAAAGTTGCATACAACAATCAAAAGCTACTGGAATTATTTGCTGGCAAATAGATAAAGGTAGAGGACAACCACTAAATTCGGTCAAAACAATCTAAAATGAGAAAAGAAATTTTTTTTTATAATTTTCAAAAAATCTTTAAAATTTCAAAAAATTCCAAAATTTTTCTTTAAAAATTTTTAAGCTTAAAAAATTTCAAAAAAAATTTTTTTTTAAAAATACTTGTCCAATAGACGGAATTATTGCCAAAGTTAAAAGTGCTGCCCTAGAAGAATACTTTGCAATTGTAGTTGAGTCTGGATCAAGAATGAAGGCTGGAGGGAAGCCTGGGGGAGATGGGGGTTGTGTTGGTATTAAAATATTACAAGGCAGAAGAATATCAAACCTTAAATAAAGGGGAATTGAGAAAAGTAAAAGGAATTGGATTTGGAATAATTTAAAGTGAGAAAGAAATTAAAAAAAAGGTGAAATGACTGAAAAAGTATAAAATTGAATTATGAAAATTAAATTAAAAAATAATTTTACATAACATTATCATAAATTCATTTTTCGACTCCACCCCAGAATATCGACACCCAAAATATCGACACCCTAAATATCGATACCCAAAATATCGAATGACCCAAAATATCGACACCCAAAATGACGAATTACCCAAAATATCGAAAAGTATTAAAAATCGATAAGCATCAATACTAACTATTAAAAATCGACAAAAAGCATATCGGAACCAGAGTTGGAATTGCTCTACAACATAAAATAAAAATAGCTTTAGATCTAAAAAACTTAAGTCGACAAGGGTAGAGCAGCAAACATTCTTAATTGTTACGAAATCCCTCTTCTTCATCTTGGTATTTTGCTTGCCATTAAAGTTCTTGGATTTTCCTCCAAATGGCTTGCTAATTTTTAAAATAGTTAAAAATTAAATCTTTAATTAAAAAAACCTTAAAAAGGAAAAAACATTCATGAATTTTTGCAGTAGGAACGGCGGTTCGTAAAGCTTGTTCTTCAGACTTCAAAATGACTTGTTTTTGGCCTAGCACCAACATTCATTTAATCAATCTTGTTTAAAATTAAAACCAAAGCTCGTTTGTAACACTCTCTACTCTTTTTAGGAAGCATAGCATAAACAAATGTGAGTCACGTAGCGTCTTAATCCAAAAGTTGTTTCAAGATTCTTCAATTTTAGAAGACTTGCCTTAAATTAAATATTTGTCCGTTTTCAAATTATTAATAAATAAACCTTAACTTCATCAATGATTCCAGCTAATTGCAAATTTACAACTGCCCTTGACTTAGAATAAATAATAAAATCTGAAGAAATTTAGTTGGTCAGTTCGATCGAAAACACAATTCCCCGATGTTGGAACATCATTCCCGATCATTGGAATACATAATTATGAAATTAAAAAATTTTCGATATTTTGGGTAATTCGTCATTTTGGGTGTCGATATTTTGGGTCATTCGATATTTTGGGTATCGATATTTAGGGTGTCGATATTTAGGGTGTCGATATTCTGGGGTGATCCCCATTTTTCATTTCGCTTAAAAGGCATCTTGAAGACTACTGATTTTAAGTACTTCTTCGACAATAACCTTATGAAAACCGCAATTTTTTATTACCCGACGAATAATTTAAATTAATTTTTAAAAATTTAAACATTGAAAGAACCCTTTCCTTTCATTAAATATTTAATAATTAAAATTAAACAAACATTTCAATATTAGCAGATGCAATAGCTAATCCAGAGGCTAATAAACAAGCAGCCAAAACCCCTCCATCGTCTGACAAAACGTTTAATTCCACATCAATTTCCGTCTAAAATGGACAATTTTAAAAAATTAAAAAAAAATAAAAAAGCAAACCCTAGCCAATTTTTTAAGACAAACAACGGCTTGGAGAGCGTGTTCAATACTATAACGAAGTGCTGGATCAATTCCGTGAAGAGAAATCTTTAAAAATTAAAAAATTAAGTGACCTGTTAATTAATCTGAAATTTATACATTTAAAAGGCCTTCCAAAGCAGTTTCTCCAGATTGTTGTTCTTTAGGTCCTGTTCTATAAAAAATAAATAAAAACATGGAAAAAATAAGATTAATTAAATTTCCAAGAGCAATTTTTTAAAAACTTCGAAAAAATTTATCGAGAGAAAACCTAAAATTAATTCCTAAACGATCCAAAAATTATCAAACAGGTCTGCCCTGACTACAGAATTCTTTTGCAGCTATCCGGAAATATGCTGCGGATTTGTAAAATCAATTGAGGTAACGAAAAATTATTGACAAATGCGGAAAATTTACTTTCAAGGATTTTTCTCCAACTATCTCAAGTTGGAGAAAAAGCCTGGTCTAGGGTTCTCAAAAAATTTTTCGAATCGTGAAAACGACCCAGTTCCCCGACGTAAATTTAAATTAGTAAAAAATAGAAAAAAATTTTTTTAAACTAACACAGCACAGCTAACTATTGTATTCCCCATTTTTACAATTGCAGAGCCAACACAACCTTTCAAAGGTTTTAATTTGATTGCTAAAAAAATAATTTTAAATAAATTTCAAAAAATCAAATAATTAATCCATACCCAATTCTCGAAATTTTCGTTTACTCAAATTTGCAGTCTCAATCAACTTTCCACTTTCCAAATTTGTTTGACAATTTTCTGCAGCAGCAAGTGAAAATATATCTGTCAAAGAACATTGTTCAGTTGAAAATGTTTTTGAAGTTGTCATTTAAAAAATAAATTTATTTAAAATAATTTAATTTAAAAATCTGAAATTTCAATTTAAATAATCAATATTAATTAAGAGAAAAAAAATAAAATTAAAAATTTTGACTTGGGAAAAAAACTTAAATTGTCTTTAAAATGCTTAAAATATACCTATAAACATTTTTAAAAATAAAATTAAAAGTGTATAATAATTTATTTATTGAAAGAAAAACATGGAAAGTCCTTCTCCACAGACTAGGGATCGAACCCAATCCTAAATCAAAAAGGAGATTGGTAAAGCCTAACACCTTAACCACTTGACTACACAATTCAATAAAGGGAGACTTAAAATTTTAGGGATAATTCTTTAAATTTTCTATTAATCTCATCATTTGCTGCACCAAATTGGCCGCGCGCATAATCGGTCGCGCCTAATCGGGCTGTACCAAAAAAAAGTTTTATGTCATTAAATTCTCTGTTGAACATATTTTCTTATTTTCCTTTCCTGCTAATTTTTTTTTATTTTCAGGGTTTGGGTTAGAAAATTGTGACTGTTGGAACAACATCAGAAACTACACCAGCTTCACTTTCGACAACAACTGAACGTCCTCTAAACCATGTTGTTTACCGCTGTCATCGTCAAATTAGCGAGCTTATAACTTGTATTGGAAAAATTTTCTGCAATGCAAGTGTATTGAAGGTGAGACAACGTTTAGCGATCAGTTTGCAATTAAGTCATGAGACAATAAAGAAAGATTTTCGAAATGTGAGCACATTAATTCTTGGAGGTGTTCAACGATTACTACAGACAAACGGAATTGATAGTAGCATTAGGTAAAAAGTTTTGAGTAGGGTTGTTCCCTGACGGGGAAGGGAGGGCCACGGGAAACAATTTTCGGGGAGGCAGAGCCACAGAGGGTGGCGGGACGGGCACGGCGAAAATTTTTTCTTTATTCACGCAGGGGTGGGGGTGGGGAATTTTCAAAAAATCTCAAATTCCCCGACTTTCGGAGACGGGGAACAACCTTAGTTTTGAAGTTTATTTTTCTAACATTCTTTTAAAAAACGTTTTTCAGTGCTTTATACTTCACTACACCACTCAATTTTCTCAAAAAATTCCTTATAGATGATATTAATAATATTCAGCAATTGCTGCCAGATTTCTATTTGTCTGGCTGTTACAAAAATTTCTTCGCTCTTGTGACAGATTGTTTTAAATCAAACATTACTAAAGGTTATATAATTTAAAAAAAATTTTTTGATATTTATTTTTCAGAGGAATTTACCACAATTATTCATGCATGGCTCAACATTGCCCAAAAATTCTCGTCACCAAATTTGGCAACTCAGCGAAATGGTGTTCAACAACTACCGCCGCAGCAACGGATAACTGTTGATGGTTTTGAGTTGAAAAATTTTTTGGCAATTGCACAGAAGGTTAATAGATGCTAATTAATAGAAGTGACTGCTTCTTTAGGACACCTTTTCTGCTATTTGTTCAATGTTAAAAGAGCTAATGAAGCATTGCGAGACATTCTCTGATGACCCATCAATGCCATCAACTTCTACTAGTAGTGACAAGGACAAGGGTGGTAACGAACAAGCAGCTTTCAAATTATTGGAAAAGTTATTGGAATTTATGAAAGGATTACTTAAAGATATGATGAAATTATTGGAATTAACTGAAGGCAAATCTGAAGCGCCAGCTGAAATCCCTGTTGGCGAAATTGACCCGGCTAAGGTTTTGTTTATTTCTAAATTAATAAATAAAATAATAACCCCCTCAGATTCAACAACTTGTAGAAATGGGCTTCTCGCAAAGCGATGCTGTTGACGCTCTTTTGGTGACATCATCAGTGCCAGAAGCAGCTGAACATTTGGTTAGCATGCTAGAAAGGAATCCTACAGGTCTAGGTTAGTCATCTACAGTTATAGTTGAAATGCTTAAAATATTTTATTAGTTCCACCAGTTGTCGCAGCATCAGCAGCATTAGCAGAAGAAATCGCAGCAAATGCAACAATAGAAGCAGCTCTGGCTCCAAAACTTTCTGCCCCAAAAGCTTTTGATGATACTCAAAAACGGGAGAGTACACTTATGGAACAAGATACTCCTTTGAGCGCGCTAAAGCCTCTGAACAGGGATGATCTTCAGGTTTTTTTTAGAAATTGAGTGCAGTTATAATTTTAATTTTTATAGGAGAGAGTAGAGTTTATTTGCAAAGATATTGTCACGCATTGCCTTCGTCTTCTCAACAAAAATCGTTCTGTTGTTCTGGGTTTAGCAGAGTTGATAACTATTTTTGCTGAGGATCATTTAGCGCGTTCCTATGCTCTCGTCGGAACCGTTGATACCAATGTACTTTTACTATTTTCTATTTTAATTTAATCTTTTTTCAGACTAATCAAGCGGAGTTGGTTGAACGTGTTCGTCAAGTGAGTTTATTTTATGTAATTGAAAAAGGCTATATGGGGGATTTTTAGAGGGGGAAAAATTTGGGCATATAAATTGTTATTTTCATTGGGTACTTTTTAAAAAAGGAAAAGGGCTTGGGTTATAGGTGTAAACTTTTTTGTACCTTTTTATTGTACGTACGCCGTACAATACACTTGATTATAAGTAAACGAATTTTATAAAACTTTTTTAGATGGGGATTGATGTCGGTTGGAATCGAGACGCAATCATTCAACTCCAGACCAATGTGGACACGCTTATGCGTCGCGAGAAAGAACGTGAACTGGAGAAGAAGAAGGAACGAAGCAAGACTCCTAGTCCCAACAGTTCTCCAGGAAAGGCGGGTCAGAAGGTTTCTCCAGCGAAGATGAGTCCGAAGACTTCCCCGGCTAAGAAGTGAATATTTTTTTTGGAAGAACGAAAAATGGCTGTTAATTATTTGTGGATTTGAATATGGTTTTTTTTACTTTCTAAAATTAATTTTTATTTGTTTTGTAAGGTGGTGATGCTCTCAATCGTTCTTCTTTGGTGCCCGTTCTTTTAGGCGTTGTCAAAACCTATTCACTTCCTGAACAATATGTTAGATATGTCACTCGGTCTGTTCGTATAATTGACATTTTAACGGGAATAGACGTTGCCCAATTTAATTCCAATGGTGGAACTGATGCGATTATAAAGAGATTTTCGGTTTGTTTTGTTTTTGGGAGCAAGCCAACTTACCGCAGAGCGATAACTTTGTTCAGAAAAATTCGGGACGCTTTGATATGTTCGATGCGCCACGACGAGCTGAATCGAACCATACCAGGGCGTCCTGGATTCGACCATTCTGAACGAAGTTATAGCTCTGCGGTAAGTTGGGGTGTACCCTTCTTTGTTTTTTAAATTTGAAAATTTATTATTCTAGCACGAGGTTGATCAATGCAAAACTCAAATATCGGAGCAAACAACTTCAAATACGACACTTCTTTGCAGTCAACAACGCGCTGCTCTAATGAAATCTTTGTTAAATTTTATAAAACGTGATTGACGCAAACCTTGCAGTCCAAATGCGACGAATAATGGAGACAGAATTTCCACAATCTCTAATTTTCATCATTCAACATTCACAATATTTTGGGTCTTCTCTTTTGCATTGCACAGTGTCGTTGATTACAAATTTTATTTATCAAGAGGTATGATTTTCTTAAAATAGTTTTATATTTTAAAATTTTTTCAGCCTGCCCAGTTAACAATGCTTCAAAATATGAAATTAACTGATGCTTTGATGAATTTAATTTTTGATGAAAAGGTCGGGTTTTTTATTTTTCCTGTTCTTTGATGATTAAAAAAACGCTAGCCAACATCTGCAAGATGGTAGTTAGTGTCTCTTTCCTTTTTTATGTTGTTTCCTCACAAATTTATTTTCCTCATGTATTTTTCCTCATTTTATTATTCTTCACATCATGAAAAAGTAAAGGGGACAACCACTAACTTTACATGTTTTGGCTAAGACTACTTATAATTTTTTCTTATTTTAGCTACCAATTTCAAGAGATCTCGTCTGTGCATTACCAAATGTCTGTTCTGCTTTGTGCCTTAATGAACGTGGCCATAATGAATTCAAACTTTATAATAATCAAAAACCTTTGGAAAAAATATTTAGAATTATTTTTTCAAACAAATTTTTGCTTTCAATGCGTAAACGAAAAACTGAAATACGTGAGTTTTAGGAAAAAAATATTTTTTTAAATTTTTGTTTTTAGTTGAGACTGCTCATATGCTTGGAACATCTTTTGATAAATTAATCCGTCATCATCCTGCTTTGAGAAAAGATGTTATGGGCATTCTTTCTGAGGTTTGTTTTCTGTTTTTTGGTGTTTTTTATATTTTATTTTCTTATTAGATTCTTGAAGAATTGCTTTAATCTGCTACTAGCGAAGATAAAAGTGTTTCTTGGAGTATGGGAAAGGCTGTTATTGAAGATGATTCTGTTGAACATGTTTTGCTAGGTGATTATATGGCAATTATGGGAGGTTATTTTTTTGTTATTTTTATGAAGGAAAATTAAAAGATTCTTTCAGTAATGATTGAAACAATTTTGTCAAATCGAAATGTGCAAGACAACATTCAAACTTTAAACGAATTAAACATTCCAGTTCGTTTAGTTAAATTGTTGAGTGAAGCAAAGAAACCACAAACGGTTTTACTCAATTCAAGTTATCTTCCTAATTTGGCAAATATTTTGTGTTGTATTTTGGTATGAGATTTGCGTTTAAAAATGTTTCTAAAATTTTTTTTAATCTAGCGACAAACTTCTAAAGTTGACGACGCTTTTTCTTATCTGCTTGAACGTTGTTCTTTTGAATTGTCTGCATATTCAACAGAAATTGAATGTCAACAAGAAAAACTTTTTCAATTGATTCGACTCAGTTCTTTGATAAATACAATGAATATTTTAATGAAGTCTGTGATACACGCTCAAGGATCTTACGAGTTTGGTTCCTATAAAACTAAATTTTATTTTTTAATTTACTTAAGAACGCTTTATAAAACTTTATTTTAGGTGGAAAAGAACTGATGTCGGTTGGAATCGAGACGCAATCATTCAACTCCAGACTAATTGGACATGCTTATGCGTCGCGAGAAAGAACGTGAACAGGAGAAGAAAAAGGAACGAAGTAAGACTCCTAGTCCCAACACATCTCGAGGAAAGACGGGTCCGAATTCTTTTTGGAAGATAACGAGAAATTGCATTTTTAATTATTTTTGAATAAAAAATTGTATTTAATTTGTGTTTAATGCTTTTGGACGTTCCACATTTATTGTGCAACAGATCGATTAAGTAGATCCGATTACGCAAAATTTGGGTTGTTTGGACTCTGGTTCCACAACTTGCTGGCTCAAAAGCTCTTGATGATACTCAAAAGCGGGAGAGTACATTTATGGAACAAGATACTCCTTTGAGCGCGCTTAAGGCTCTGAACAGGAATGATCTTCATATGTGCCAGAATCAGTTGAGCATTTTGGAATATATTAGGTAAAGCTGTGACCTTACGGGGTTTCCTTTTGTTTTTCATATGTGATACTCAAGCGTCCATACTCAATACAAAACTTCATTTATAATTGTTTTCTTTGGCGTTTTGTTTTAGCTTTTTGGATAAAATGTCTTAATTTAAAAATTGTACTATATAAGGCAATTGTAGAACTCTGCTTCATTTTGGAGAGACATTTGTGGCTGTTGGTTGTAGTGATCGTTTGTAATTATTTCCTTACAGTTTTCTTAGTCATTGGCCACAAATGTCTCGTGATTCTACTATATTTTAATTTTTTTTAGAAATTCTAGTAAAAATGGCCGAGAAAAAAAACGATAAAACCTATGCTCTCGTCGGAACCATTGATAACAACGTACTTTTACTATTTTCTATTTTAATTTAATCTTTTTTCAGACTAATCAAGCGGAGTTGGTTGAACGTGTTCGTCAAGTGAGTTTATTTTATGTAATTGAAAAAGGCTATATGGGGGATTTTTAGAGGGGGAAAAATTTGGGCATATAAATTGTTATTTTCATTGGGTACTTTTTAAAAAAGGAAAAGGGCTTGGGTTATAGGTGTAAACTTTTTTGTACCTTTTTATTGTACGTACGCCGTACAATACACTTGATTATAAGTAAACGAATTTTATAAAACTTTTTTAGATGGGGATTGATGTCGGTTGGAATCGAGACGCAATCATTCAACTCCAGACCAATGTGGACACGCTTATGCGTCGCGAGAAAGAACGTGAACTGGAGAAGAAGAAGGAACGAAGCAAGACTCCTAGTCCCAACAGTTCTCCAGGAAAGGCGGGTCAGAAGGTTTCTCCAGCGAAGATGAGTCCGAAGACTTCCCCGGCTAAGAAGTGAATATTTTTTGGAAGATATTTTTGGAAGAACGAAAAATGGCTGTTAATTTTGGATAATTATTTTTGGATAAAAATTGTTTTAATTTGTGTTTTAAATTATTTATTGGTTTAAGCCAATTGTTTCTTTCATATCTCTGAAAAGAAAGAAAATATTTCCCCATTAAAAATAACCCTCTAGAGTTGAAAAATTGACTTTCTGTTTAAAGCTGTCAGTTGACAAAAATGAGTCGCAAGAAGCTCAGATTATATCAGTTTTACGTTTTACTTCACTTTTGTTTGAAAACGCTTTTGGACGTTCCATTTATTGCTCAATGGCCGATTAATTAAACTCCTCGATTCGCGCAAAATTTGGATTGTTGTGGCAACTTTACGTCTGTTAATGGTTGTTAGCAAGTGTTCTCGTTTTATTAATCAACATTTGAACAGCATTTGCGACTTGAGCTTTACAGCAAACTTATGGCTATCTTAGAGGTTTATTTACTTGTATTTTTGGTAAAGAGTAGGTGTGTATGACGCATTTTTTAGCACATTTAATTACCTACTGGCAAACCTATACTAGGTCGTTTCATAAAAAAGTTCGTTTTTTTCCACAAAGAAATTTTTTAAGAAAAATCGATAAATCACTAACAAAATCAAACAAATAAAAAATCTAACTGAACTAAATAATTGCCCCGAGTCTTAACAACATTTTTAAAACAAAAAAGAAGTTTATGGTTACCCCTTTTAAAAAAATCTGACCCCATTTCTGAAGCACTGTCTTCCCCACCGCAGTCTCGACCTTAGCGTCTTCTTTCAAGTACCCTTCCCGTAAAAAAATTTTTAGAGAAGTGAAATGATGTTAATCTGATAGAGCAGACTCAGGGCTACAAGGGGGTGGGGTAACACTTTCCAACAAAGTTTATTTGGGGTATGGCAGGTCGTCAAAAATTAGCGGTGTAAAGGAGCGTTATTTTAATGGAAAACCAGAGGTCTAGTAAACAGTCCCTGGCGACGTTGAAGGTAACAAACGAAATCTTCCTGGGTGAGTTAGTTAATATGCATGTTGGAGTTTGTAGTGGTACCAATTTGAAGTAGCTCCGACATCAACGGACCGAGCACCGTCCAAAAGAACACACAACATACGTTTTTTGGGTAGTTGGTTGGGCGGGGGACCAAAAGAGGGTCTTAATATTTTTTCCTCCAGACAATTTTTGCATATTATTATCGTAATTGGCATATGTTTAAACTTAGGTAACAATCCGGTTCCATGAACAACCCTTTCGATAGTTATCCAGGCTTGAAAGGCAAAGAAAAAGTCCTTGTTATTTTTGTCTCTTAGTCGGTTGGTGCATTACTCTTTTTGTCCTCCTCGGCCCGCGATCCGTTTTTTCGAACAAATGCCATGATGTACTTATAGAGGAATGTCCCCGCTACAATTCTAATAAAAAAATATCCGGATATCATACTAACCGGCGAGCAAGGACGCGTTTGTTTACAGTTGGTCGTCTTCACGACCCATGTTTACGTTTGGTCCTGCCGCTCCCTGAACAAAATTTTTTGAAATATTTTTGAGCTGCACTAGGTTAGACCACATCCTTGCCTAGTGTTTCATTAATTTTTCTTGCTTCCAGCTTTACATTATTACTTTGTTTTAATGGGATGTGTAAATGCTCCTAAATAAAACCCTTACCCACGCTCATTTCTGAAGGCATAGAAATTTTTTGGTCTTGTCTATTTTTAAAATTTTAGTATCATTATGAAGCTAAGACTTTGGGCTACAAAATAAGATAAAAACAAAATCGGATGAAAATAGTTATCTCACAAAAAACACGCGATAACAAAAAACGAACTTTTTTATGAAACGACCTAGTAAAATATCGAAAATCTCTTTCTTCTGTCTTTTTAATTGCCGATGATTTTCGTTTGAATCGACGTAATAGTTAGGAAGTCGCCTCCCTTTTTTTTATTTTTCCCTATTTTCTTTTTAACATTTTGTGGCAACTTATATGTCATTCGAAAGTGCCCTTCGTGCTGAGTGAATGACATTAAAGTCAACGAAATCTGATTATTAATTTACTCTTTCAATTTATTAGAGCAGAATGAAATTCGACGTCATATTAATAGACAATTTTCAATTAGAGGACATTCTCTTAGCAAGGACACTTTATCCTACCTGGTTGATCAATTAAAAGATATGTATGGGACGTGAACAATATCAGAAAACGATGGCCAAAGTTATGGAATTGGTAGAAAAGGAGAATGGTTCGTTTAAATTTTATAGAATTTTCTAAAATAATTTTTAAAGTCGATTCTAGTTTGTTGGACTTGAATTTACTCAAAAACGTCTTGAAAGTACTCTCAAGACAACAGAAGAATGAAAGGTTAATTTCTTTGTAAGATGAACTTTAAAACTTATTTTTCTGCAGTGGAATTAATTTCAAATTAGAAAATGCCTTTAAATTGTTCTCTAGGTTTTGAAAGCTTTTTATCGAATTCTTGATAGTTTTTCATCCAATCCACCAAACGTTTTTGTCCTTTGTGACCTTTTTTGAGCGTCCAAAGGGCTTATGGATATACTGATCAGAGTATTACAGCTTTCCGTCATTTGGCCAACATTCTTTCACATTTTTCTACAATTTATTTAAATTCGGTATAAATTTTTAAATTTTTTAGGATAAATTTTTGAAAATTTCATTTATAAGGAACCTTTTCCTGACGTGGTGCGAACTTTGCGGACCCGAAATTTGCGGAACGAAAGTTGCGGACCCGAAGGTTGCGGACACGAAGTTTGCGGACCTGATCTTTGCGGAACCAAGATTTTAGGACCGACACTTGAGTAAAAAGGAAAAATTAAAAATTTTATTTTTCGAGGATTCCGGCAGAGTTTATCATGATCCGTACTAGATCAAGATTTTTTCTTGATTTTTCAAAATTTTTATCAGTTTTCCATCTTAAAATTATTTGATAATTTAAATAATCGAGAAAATTCCTTAAAAAATCATTCATATGGCCATTTCATAAGGTCATGATGCTTGAATTTATCCTAATTAACGCCGCAGGCTAAAATTTTTGAAATTTCCTAGGTTCAGTAGACTCTATTGTCGGTCCGCAAATTTTTGGTCCGCAAATCTCAGATCCGCAAAATTCGGGTCCGCATAGTTCGGGTCCGCAAATTTCGGGTCCGCAAACTAAAATCCGCAAATTTCGGCGCGCCTTTCCTGAACCTTTTCCGATAATCTTCCCGTTTTTAAAAATGATTTGCCGCTTTTATTTAATTATTCTCCCGCGTGAACAAATTTTTTGGCATTTAGAATTAATGGTATTTGAGTATGAATTTTTTATGGGTAAAAATTAATGGGTAAAAGGATTTTACCCGTTAATTTTTACCCATAAAAAATTTAGTAAAAGCCTAGTTAAAAAATTAATTTTTGGCTTTTATGTTTTAGATTTTTTGGTTAATTTTAAATTAATTTTTAAAATTCATTTTCAGATTAAATTCTTAAAAATATGAGCTTTGCTAATTCTATTCCATCAATTATTCCGTCCTCATCAACATTAACATCTCCAATTATAACAACTTGTGAAAATATTAATGAGACCTCTTCACCTTACAAACAAGACAATCAACAACAACAACAAAACAATTTAAATCAGACTAGAAGTTCCCCAACATCTGTGGGAACACCAAAAGAAAATTCTTCTGGTACTGGAAAGCAGCCACCATCAAAAAGTTATTGTATTTTGACTCCTTGTAGCAATTCTCATCCTTTTGAAGAGCGAAGGTTTTTTTGTGGATTTTTAGTACATTTTATTTTTTTTAAAGAATTCTTGTTGGACGATCAGAAGAAAATGCTGTCAGAATTGGGCGTTCTATCGTTAGACTTCAACCAGCACATAGCAATGCTATTTTTGATTGTAAAGTGCTTTCAAGGAATCATGCAATTCTCTGGTTAGTTTTTTTGTTGGATTGGAAGTTGATAGGGGTAGGAGAAGATTATTTCGTTCTGATCGGTTATGGGATTTTTTTAACCTTGATTTTGTGGTTTTAACAGAAAAATTATTTTGGAGCTTCGTTACCATAGTTCTTTCATTTTTATCTTAAATAATTTTCAAAGCTTCTGGGGCTCTCCCAATCTTTATGAATAATACCATGATAGAATCATTTTACTGTAATAAAATCTTTAAAAATTCAAGGATGAATGATGACGTCCATTTCTTTATTAAAGACACACGAAGTTCAAATGGCACTTTTATAAATAATGATCGATTGAGTCCAAGTGGAGAAGAAAGTATAATAATTTTTTTAAATATTTTCTTATTCAAAAAATTATTTTAGGTGAACCAAGAGAGCTCTTTTCTGGTGACATTCTTCAACTTGGAGTTGAAATTGTGGATAATGCAAAGAAAGGTTTTTTAAAGTGTTTTTAATTTTTATATTTTTTTGTTAAAGTCGCTAGTGGATGTGTTACTTGTATTGTACGTTTGACAAATGAGAGGGGTGAAGAATATGTTGATAGACCTCAATTGGACTCTTTTGCTTTTCCCATTCGAAATGAAAATCAAATTCCATTAAATTACACTTTGGTTAGAAATGACAAATTATTTATTTTTGAACAATATTTGAAAGAAGCAAAACACAGAGAAAATGTAAAGAAAATGTTTGTTTTAAAATAATTTTATTGTTTTTTAGCTTCTCGGTCAAAAGCTTCAAACAATCGAAGGTCAACTCTTAACTGCACAAGAAGAACTTCAGGCAAAATGGGATGAACATATCAACCAGGTTTTAAATTTTAATAATCAATTTTGAGAATAATTTATTTAGGTAAGGGTTTTTATCTAGGTAACGCTGTCGGTTCCTGTCCAAATTTTTTGCTAGCAAGGAAACATTCCGAACTTTATGTGAAATTTTCGTAACTTTTTTGCACCATCATGTAGAGCAAGTATACTCAAGCGGTCTAACTTTGAAGCTATAACTTTTCGGCTTGGGGATCAGGGCCAAGAGAGCAAAAACTGGCAATAGGTTATTGACCTGCTCTACATGATGGTGCAAAAAAGTTACGAAAATTTCACATAAAGTTCGGAATGTTCCCTTATAAGCCTTAAATATTTTGAAATCAATCCATGAATATTTGAGATGGCATTATCTAAATCTCTTATTTCCCATAATAATCGATTCCGTATTTCATAAAAAATAAAAAATTTTTTAAAGGAACTTCTTCTTTCTCGTATTGAACTTCTTGAATCTCAATTATTAACTTATCTTAACGCTAAAAACGCTGTATCGCCCAAAAATGCCCAAACTGCCTCTACTAACTGTGTAGAAAAAGAAGAGGAAGTGAATCAATTAAAACGAGAAATTCGAGAATTAATTGAAGACAGAGCAAAGTCTGAACAATTGGCTAAAGAGTCGATTAGGTTTTTTAAATTTTTTTCAATGAATTAATTTAAAAAAATTTTTTAGGAAGAAATGCGAACAAATTCAGGAAGCGACAATGCGTTTGAATGATGTGGAGATGGGTTTGGTAAATGTGGAGGAGGAGTGCGCCTTTCTTCGACAGCGTTGTTCAGATTATGACTTGCAATTAATCAAGCAAAGAGACAATTATGATATGCTTATGGGGAAGTATAATGAGGTTAGTTGATAGTTTAGTTTTTGGTTAGTTGTAGGTTTGGTTGATTCTAGAAACTCCTGGATTCGATATCCAAAACGAAGATTTCGGATGTTAGGACTTTTTCAGATCCGAATCCGCCAACCCTAGATTGGTGTGTTTAAGGGAAAATTGGCATGAAAATCATTTTTAATTTTGTGAGTGTTTACGAATTTTTAACTTTATTTTTTTTTTTGGATTTTTTACAAAACCAGCCTTATTTTTTTAGGTCTGTGCTCAACTAGTTACGGCAGAAAAGGCTGCTGCTAGTGCCGAAAAACCTCTTCAACAACCCTATTTTCTTGGTACTCTTGTGTTATATGCCCCCATTTTTTATGTCCCCCTTTTCTTCTTCTTACATTCTAATGCCTTCATTTCTAATTGCTATTTGGATTAGAAAATGGAAAGGCAATTGATGGGCAGGGATTAAATCCAATCACAGCGTCATTCTTTCAGTTTTTGTTTTTAAAATTGATTAAAATTTAAAAATTCAGCTCGACGAGCTTTTTCGAATGAGCTATCATTTGTTTAAACTATTTATTTCAAAAATTTCCTATGGTCTCTTAATTTTCAGGGTCTGTATCTCGGCCAAATCAAGTAGGATTTTTCGATTTTGGTGTTATTCGGCTCAGCTCGACGAGTTCCTCATGAAAAATAAGGAGAAAGTGAAGGAAAAATGGAAAAATCTGAAATCAAATTTAAAAAACAAAAACTGAAAAATGACGCTGTGTCTTGAATTAATCCTTGCCCATCGATTGTCTTTGGCCATTTTTTAATCCAAATACGTAGTAATTAGAAATGAAGGCATAAGAATGAAAGGAGAAGAAAAGGGGGAACATAAAAAATGGGGGCATATAACACCAGAGTACCGTTTTCTTTTATATAGCCATTGATTGGGTTCTAATAGAATAAAATACTTCTGTTCTTCACGATAAGTTTATTGCTAATCGAATGGGAATGATTCCTTTAACTTCTGATGGACTTGTGGATAGAATGCATTCATTATACAAGAGTTTGTTTGGTAATTGTTCGGTTCGTACCCCCTACTCTTTTTTCCTTACTGAAAATATTAAAAAATGGTCAGTCAGTCTTAGATTATAGAACTCGTCGAGCTGTGTCGAATGACACCAAAATGAGCTTGGTCCATTCTTTTATTTTTCAATTTTCGGGGGTCTGTATCTCGGCCCAAAGTTAAGACCTGGGGTTGATTTTGGTTTCATTCGACACAGCTCGAAGAGTTCAATAACTTAAGACTGACTGACCATTTTTTAAAACTTTCAGTAAGGAAAAAAGAGTGTGGGGTACGAACCGAACAATTACTGTTTGTTTATTTTGGATTTTTTAATGTAGAAATCTTATAGGATTGTACTTGTTCTGAGTTTTGTTCCAATTGCTCTATCCAATTTGAATTGAATGTTCGATGTGACGAGGATACGACTAGAGCTGTTACTTCGGATGACCTAGAGTCAAATAACATTGAGGTTTGTTGATATTTGTTTTCTTTTGGGTGGGATGAAATAGTATATTTTGGTGGCATTACAATTAGTTATCCCAACTTTTTGCGGACTTTTTTTTTTAATTTGGAAGTTTTTCTCTATTTTCCTCCTTGTATCACTAGTTGAAGAGGACGTTTTTGAGGAAATGCTTACTTGGTGGCATATTGGTCGGCGGATTATTTCTTTTATGTATAATTTTGAAAATTGAATTTGTCCGCAAAAAAAGTTCGTAGTGATAACGAATTTGTACCGTTGGGTAATGTTAATATTTATAAGGAAGCAATGAAAATTTAGTGAAATTTATATAAATATTTATTTTAACAAGTTTAAATTCATTTGAAGGTTGTTCCGGCTTGTGGTTCTCATGCAAATCGCGATACTCTTGAAATGGATGGAATTTCTGATGAAATTTTGATTGTTAAACTTCGAAAAGGTTTATTTAATAATCAACCGAATTTTAACCTTAGCAAAAATTTTAGGACAAGCCATTTCAATGCGCTGTTTTGCCAAGAAAGGATTTGGAAAAGAACATGCCAAATGGAATCTTTGTTCATCCGTTGCATTTGAATATGATCCAGTCAATGCTCTTCGTCACACAGTTTTAGCAAAACCGGAAGAATGGCCAAAAAGCGAATTTAGTGAATTATTAAATGAAGATGATCAACGAGAGGCTCCTTATCGCCCAATGGACAAACCAAGGAAATTTTGGATTAGTGTGGAAAGTGCTGGGGCTTTAAAGGCAGAAAATATTATTTTGAGTGGAATTCAAGCTTTAAAGAAGAAATTGGTGGATTTGCAACAACAATTGAAAGCAATGCTCCTGAATTCTATTGAAGAAAAGAGATTGGTTTATTTATTTTTGTGGTAATAATATTTGTAATATTTTATTGGTAATATTCGAGTTATACTTTCAAGGGAATAAGTTCTATTTCAAAATTAGGTAAAGTAAACTCACTGTCATCCTTAGGGTTGTTCCACAAAGAGGGTGGGGGGCGGACGAGGAATTTTCAGAGAATAAATTCCTCATCTTTCAGGGGCGGGATATAACCTTAATTTCATTTCCTTTCTCTTTAAATCGAAATTTCGACCATTCTTGGCCCTGAGCAAGCAGTATATTTAAAATTACTTACAAGCAAACATACCAAACTGTGAGTCAAAATTTTGTATTATTTTTGGTACCAATCGATAGAGCATCATCGATTTACTCTAGAAAATTTTCGGCTTTTTTGGCTAGGAATATGAAACTAAAAAGCTACAGGGCTTCAAAGTTTGCCAAAAATAGGGGAGAAAAGGAACACAAGAGGACGGTGCTACTGTAGATCTGGGAAGATAGGCAACGCTGAGGAAAAAAAGAAGAGAAAGGAAAAGGGTCAGCAACGTGAAAAATTCAAAACGGTCAGTCGCTGTAAAAGAAAAGAGAAAAATAGAAATGGTCAGTGGGGGAAATTTCTCTCATTTATAAGGGAGTCTCAAGCGTTCCTAATTTTCGCAAACTTTGAAGCACCATAACTTTTTAGTTTCATATTCCTAGCCAAAAAAGCCGAAAATTTTCTAGAGTAAATCGATGATGCTCTATCGATTGGTACCAAAAATAATACAAAATTTTGACTCACAGTTTGGTATGTTTGCTTGTTAGCTTAAAACTTTACAGTTAAAAACATTTTATTACAAAATGTTGTTTATTAAACAAAAAATTTTAACAGAATTTTGATGTTCCGATTAATTTATTATCTGTTGATGTAGTTTCACTTCCTTCACTTCTTCTAGTGGAAGGACTTCTGTTACGACCCCGCTTACGTAGAGGACGATAAAAAATACTTTATCACACGCACGAAATACAATGAAGGTTGTGGTAGGAAGAATGGACAGGTGAAGAGATTCCGAATTAACTAATGGCTGGCTTTTATAGTAAACACTCTAAGGGCTGACGCCCATACACAACACCTCCCCCCTTGAAAAAAAGGTTCGAGTTTTACTTAAAGCCGAAACTTTACAATATACTTACACTTTTTGCCAGCCAGCAACAAAATAAATACATAAACCTATTTTAGGGAAATGGGGTATTTTAGGGAATTTTAGGGAAATGGACTATTTATTTTTAATATTTTCGCTGTTATTTTTATTCAACTTTTCTCTAACTTTTCATTTTTCCAAAAAATTGTTTTCCAAATTTTTCTCGTTTATTTGAATTTTTAGAATTCTTCCATTTTAACATTGATTTTAATTTTTATTTTTAGCTGAATTTTTTATCTTCTCATTTTTTACTTTTAAAGAAATTTGTCGAGTATGTTTGTTCCATGTTTTCATTATTTTTTCATCTATTTGATTTTTATGAATTATTCCAATTTAACTTTGCTAAAAGATTTTGATTGCAGATTTTAATTTTTATTTTTAGCTGAATTTTTTATCTTCGTATTTTTCACTTTTAAAGAAATTTGTCGAGTATGTTTATTCCATGTTTTCATTATTTTTTCATCTATTTGATTTTTGTGAATTATTCCAATTTAACTTTGCTAAAAGATTTTGATTGCAGATTTTAATTTTTATTTTTAGCTGAATTTTTTATCTTCGTATTTTTCACTTTTAAAGAAATTTGTCGAGTATGTTTATTCCATGTTTTCATTATTTTTTCATCTATTTGATTTTTTTGAATTATTCCAATTTAACTTTGCTAAAAGATTTTGATTGCAGATTTTAATTTTTATTTTTAGCTGAATTTTTTATCTTCGTATTTTTCACTTTTAAAGAAATTTGTCGAGTATGTTTATTCCATGTTTTCATTATTTTTTCATCTATTTGATTTTTTTGAATTATTCCAATTTAACTTTGATAAAAGATTTTGATTGCAGATTTTAATTTTTATTTTTAGCTGAATTTTTTATCTTCGTATTTTTCACTTTTAAATAAATTTGTCGAGTATGTTTATTCCATGTTTTCATTATTTTTTCATCTATTTGATTTTTTTGAATTTTTCCAATTTAACTTTGATAAAAGATTTTGATTGCAGATTTTAATTGGCTCCATGACTTTTCGACAACAGACGTTTCGACAATGGACTTTTCGACAAGACTTTTCGACAATGAACCTTTCGACAATAGATGTTTCGACAATGGACTTTTCGACAATAAATTAACATTTTTTAAAATGATTTAAAAATGAAAAATATTTTCATTTTATTGAGCAAGATGATATGAAATCGAACGTAAGTATCGTAATGGATCGTTTGCTCGCTGTGCAAAGTCGGCAAAAATTTGTTGAAGGTTTCTATCTTGGTTAAGATACACGGTTTTTCTTTTAATACCTTTGCCGCGAATGCCATTGCCAGGCGAATTGTTATAATCAGCAACAATGTGCTCCCATCTTGCGAACTCCTTCAGCATACGCTTAACAAATTTGCTGAACAAAGGTTTCCTTTCGAGAAGAGAGCCCCATATGTTATGCCACGATTCAACTGAATTATTACTCCGCGATAATCCATCTTGGAGACGATGGCAGAGGTTCCATAGCTATTTAGAAAAAAGACTACGAGTGATTTATTATAAATATACTTCAATTGGATAAAGAGAGTTACGATGCTGCATTCCCTCATGCTCAATCCAAGCACGAACCCAATCATCGCAACCACCTCCTTCCTGATCAGGTTGAATTTGTGGATGTGCAAGGACATAGGCTGGTCCAATATATGTTAAGATGAAATATTTTACTAGTTCTTTAAAAATAATTGATTTGGAAATTTATACAAATTTACCCAAAATTTCTATCTCAGGAGGACCCATAAGTGCATCTATGACAATGCAGAAAAATCTATATACTTCATTTACGGGGACGAAGGCAAGTGCTTGAAGTGATCGGAACAGATGTTTATCATTCACATTTTCTCTGTAGCGAGTATTTAGTCCAGGCAAAGATTGTATCCGTCTATAAATAGAGTTCCCAAGGTGATAAGAGCATCCTTAATTTATTTCTTAAAACAAGTTATCCAAAATATAAACCAGTAATAACAGCCTGAGGAAAGGATTCACGCACCGCAGAGATTTCTGCAGTTTCGAAGTCACATAGAACTCGATTAGGTGCCCATTGATTTATACGATTCATTATTTCCCCAAATACTCTGGCATAGCCTTGAATGTGCTTTGTTGGGAGACACGCAAATATACACGGAATAGCACAGAAATCAACAACAACATGTACGGTAAAAAGTTGTTCAAATCCACGAGGGGCTGTCTAAAAATGACAGAATTTGTGTTTTTGTGTGTTTTAAAAAGAATTAAACAATACGTACTTTGAACGTACCATCTATCGCTATTTCATTACGATAGACATTAAGCATGTTCAACGCACCAGGAGTGGCAAATACAATTAGTTTTCGTAATTGTCCTGCAATTTGAATATTTTCATTCAAAATCACATTAGGTTCTAGATGCTGAGGAATGATAATTTCAAGCGGATTTAAAGCGTCTAATCCAAGATCGCCAACTCTTCTGCAGCCTTGCGTTTTTCACGTTGAAACTTCTTTACCATTGATGAGCTAGACGGGGCATAAATTCTTGCCTCCTCTGTAAGAGCAGCTCTTGCCATATCGATGGCATCTCTTGTTTTCACAGGGTTTGGATCACCAGCCAAATTTTTTAAACGCTCAAAAGCATTACGAATCTAAAATAAATTAAAATGCAAAAGCATTATTCGAGTAATACTTCCTGTTTATATGGTTCTGCATTGTGATTGTGATTTTCATTTTTAATCCAGCCAATTTTAAATCGAACCCCATCATTCTCGTGCCATGGAGAATGTACATATATTCGCCCTGCACAATAAGGTGGCCGCTAAAATAATAAACTACTAGTAATAATCCCATTATATAATTGATAAGTCTACGGAAGATACTGTACAGTTTGTTAAGCTTACTTTTATGAATCTCCAATACTCAACATTTTCGTTTATGGCTGAATTCTTTTCGAAAGAATACTCGAATCCATCTCGAGTTAGAAGTGGGTATCCCCTCTTCGACTTAACCTCTACAAAATTAAGCATTTCAATCTGATCATTTACAGAGTTATTCGAATTGTCGGAGCTACTATATTGACCATCTTCTGACGACGAATTTTCCATATTCGGGGCAATAGTAAAAGAAATTGGAATGAAAAATAATTTGTAACAAAAATATTACATTTAAAATAAATATAGGACCAGATGCTACAAACTTAATAAATACCCCAAATTTTGGATAGTTTTTTCTTTACAACACCCATTCAAATTCCACCTAGAACATATTTCTTTTTTTTTCTTTTTAAAAACATTTTTTAACTTTTTATATTTATATTGTTTATACAAAAGACAGACAGTAAACAACTAAAGCTTTTGTCTTCACTTATTTTCATATCAACACATTTATCATTTTAAAAAATGTTAATTTATTGTCGAAAAGTCCATTGTCGAAACATCTATTGTCGAAAGGCTCATTGTCGAAAAGTCTTGTCGAAAAGTCCATTGTCGAAACGTCTATTGTCGAAAAGTCTTTTGTCGAAACGTCGGGCCACCATTTTAATTTTCATTTTTAGCTGAATTTTTTATCTTTTCATTTTTCATTTTTAAAGAAATTTGTCGAGTATTTTTATTTCATGTTTTCATTATTTTTTCATCTATTTGATTTTTTTGAATTATTCCAATTTAACTTTGCTAAAAGATTTTGATTGCAGATTTTAATTTTTATTTTTAGCTGAATTTTTTATCTTCGTATTTTTCACTTTTAAAGAAATTTGTCGAGTATGTTTATTCCATGTTTTCATTATTTTTTCATCTATTTGATTTTTTTGAATTATTCCAATTTAACTTTGATAAAAGATTTTGATTGCAGATTTTAATTTTTATTTTTAGCTGAATTTTTTATCTTCGTATTTTTCACTTTTAAATAAATTTGTCGAGTATGTTTATTCCATGTTTTCATTATTTTTTCATCTATTTGATTTTTTTGAATTTTTCCAATTTAACTTTGATAAAAGATTTTGATTGCAGATTTTAATTTTTATTTTTAGCTGAATTTTTTATCTTCGTATTTTTCACTTTTAAAGAAATTTGTCGAGTATGTTTATTCCATGTTTTCATTATTTTTTCATCTATTTGATTTTTTTGAATTATTCCAATTTAACTTTGATAAAAGATTTTGATTGCAGATTTTAATTTTTATTTTTAGCTGAATTTTTTATCTTCGTATTTTTCACTTTTAAATAAATTTGTCGAGTATGTTTATTCCATGTTTTCATTATTTTTTCATCTATTTGATTTTTGTGAATTATTCCAATTTAACTTTGCTAAAAGATTTTGATTGCAGATTTTAATTTTTATTTTTAGCTGAATTTTTTATCTTCGTATTTTTCACTTTTAAAGAAATTTGTCGAGTATGTTTATTCCATGTTTTCATTATTTTTTCATCTATTTGATTTTTTTGAATTATTCCAATTTAACTTTGCTAAAAGATTTTGATTGCAGATTTTAATTTTTATTTTTAGCTGAATTTTTTATCTTCGTATTTTTCACTTTTAAAGAAATTTGTCGAGTATGTTTATTCCATGTTTTCATTATTTTTTCATCTATTTGATTTTTTTGAATTTTTCCAATTTAACTTTGATAAAAGATTTTGATTGCAGATTTTAATTTTCATTTTTAGCTGAATTTTTTATCTTTTCATTTTTCATTTTTAAAGAGATTTGTCGAGTATGTTTATTTCATGTTTTCATTATTTTTTCATCTATTTGATTTTTGTGAATTATTCCAATTTAACTTTGCTAAAAGATTTTGATTGCAGATTTTAATTTTTATTTTTAGCTGAATTTTTTATCTTCGTATTTTTCACTTTTAAAGAAATTTGTCGAGTATGTTTATTCCATGTTTTCATTATTTTTTCATCTATTTGATTTTTGTGAATTATTCCAATTTAACTTTGCTAAAAGATTTTGATTGCAGATTTTAATTTTTATTTTTAGCTGAATTTTTTATCTTCGTATTTTTCACTTTTAAAGAAATTTGTCGAGTATGTTTATTCCATGTTTTCATTATTTTTTCATCTATTTGATTTTTTTGAATTATTCCAATTTAACTTTGATAAAAGATTTTGATTGCAGATTTTAATTTTTATTTTTAGCTGAATTTTTTATCTTCGTATTTTTCACTTTTAAAGAAATTTGTCGAGTATGTTTATTCCATGTTTTCATTATTTTTTCATCTATTTGATTTTTTTGAATTTTTCCAATTTAACTTTGATAAAAGATTTTGATTGCAGATTTTAATTTTCATTTTTAGCTGAATTTTTTATCTTTTCATTTTTCATTTTTAAAGAAATTTGTCGAGTATGTTTATTTCATGTTTTCATTATTTTTTCATCTATTTGATTTTTTTGAATTATTCCAATTTAACTTTGATAAAAGATTTTGATTGCAGATTTTAATTTTTATTTTTAGCTGAATTTTTTATCTTCGTATTTTTCACTTTTAAATAAATTTGTCGAGTATGTTTATTCCATGTTTTCATTATTTTTTCATCTATTTGATTTTTTTGAATTTTTCCAATTTAACTTTGATAAAAGATTTTGATTGCAGATTTTAATTTTTATTTTTAGCTGAATTTTTTATCTTCGTATTTTTCACTTTTAAAGAAATTTGTCGAGTATGTTTATTCCATGTTTTCATTATTTTTTCATCTATTTGATTTTTTTGAATTATTCCAATTTAACTTTGATAAAAGATTTTGATTGCAGATTTTAATTTTTATTTTTAGCTGAATTTTTTATCTTCGTATTTTTCACTTTTAAATAAATTTGTCGAGTATGTTTATTCCATGTTTTCATTATTTTTTCATCTATTTGATTTTTGTGAATTATTCCAATTTAACTTTGCTAAAAGATTTTGATTGCAGATTTTAATTTTTATTTTTAGCTGAATTTTTTATCTTTTCATTTTTCATTTTTAAAGAAATTTGTCGAGTATTTTTATTTCATGTTTTCATTATTTTTTCATCTATTTGATTTTTTTGAATTATTCCAATTTAACTTTGCTAAAAGATTTTGATTGCAGATTTTAATTTTTATTTTTAGCTGAATTTTTTATCTTCGTATTTTTCACTTTTAAAGAAATTTGTCGAGTATGTTTATTCCATGTTTTCATTATTTTTTCATCTATTTGATTTTTTTGAATTATTCCAATTTAACTTTGATAAAAGATTTTGATTGCAGATTTTAATTTTTATTTTTAGCTGAATTTTTTATCTTCGTATTTTTCACTTTTAAATAAATTTGTCGAGTATGTTTATTCCATGTTTTCATTATTTTTTCATCTATTTGATTTTTTTGAATTTTTCCAATTTAACTTTGATAAAAGATTTTGATTGCAGATTTTAATTTTCATTTTTAGCTGAATTTTTTATCTTTTCATTTTTCATTTTTAAAGAGATTTGTCGAGTATGTTTATTCCATGTTTTCATTATTTTTTCATCTATTTGATTTTTTTGAATTATTCCAATTTAACTTTGATAAAAGATTTTGATTGCAGATTTTAATTTTTATTTTTAGCTGAATTTTTTATCTTCGTATTTTTCACTTTTAAAGAAATTTGTCGAGTATGTTTATTCCATGTTTTCATTATTTTTTCATCTATTTGATTTTTTTGAATTTTTCCAATTTAACTTTGATAAAAGATTTTGATTGCAGATTTTAATTTTCATTTTTAGCTGAATTTTTTATCTTTTCATTTTTCATTTTTAAAGAAATTTGTCGAGTATGTTTATTTCATGTTTTCATTATTTTTTCATCTATTTGATTTTTTTGAATTATTCCAATTTAACTTTGATAAAAGATTTTGATTGCAGATTTTAATTTTTATTTTTAGCTGAATTTTTTATCTTCGTATTTTTCACTTTTAAATAAATTTGTCGAGTATGTTTATTCCATGTTTTCATTATTTTTTCATCTATTTGATTTTTTTGAATTTTTCCAATTTAACTTTGATAAAAGATTTTGATTGCAGATTTTAATTTTTATTTTTAGCTGAATTTTTTATCTTCGTATTTTTCACTTTTAAAGAAATTTGTCGAGTATGTTTATTCCATGTTTTCATTATTTTTTCATCTATTTGATTTTTTTGAATTATTCCAATTTAACTTTGATAAAAGATTTTGATTGCAGATTTTAATTTTTATTTTTAGCTGAATTTTTTATCTTCGTATTTTTCACTTTTAAATAAATTTGTCGAGTATGTTTATTCCATGTTTTCATTATTTTTTCATCTATTTGATTTTTGTGAATTATTCCAATTTAACTTTGCTAAAAGATTTTGATTGCAGATTTTAATTTTTATTTTTAGCTGAATTTTTTATCTTTTCATTTTTCATTTTTAAAGAAATTTGTCGAGTATTTTTATTTCATGTTTTCATTATTTTTTCATCTATTTGATTTTTTTGAATTATTCCAATTTAACTTTGCTAAAAGATTTTGATTGCAGATTTTAATTTTTATTTTTAGCTGAATTTTTTATCTTCGTATTTTTCACTTTTAAAGAAATTTGTCGAGTATGTTTATTCCATGTTTTCATTATTTTTTCATCTATTTGATTTTTTTGAATTATTCCAATTTAACTTTGATAAAAGATTTTGATTGCAGATTTTAATTTTTATTTTTAGCTGAATTTTTTATCTTCGTATTTTTCACTTTTAAATAAATTTGTCGAGTATGTTTATTCCATGTTTTCATTATTTTTTCATCTATTTGATTTTTTTGAATTTTTCCAATTTAACTTTGATAAAAGATTTTGATTGCAGATTTTAATTTTCATTTTTAGCTGAATTTTTTATCTTTTCATTTTTCATTTTTAAAGAGATTTGTCGAGTATGTTTATTTCATGTTTTCATTATTTTTTCATCTATTTGATTTTTGTGAATTATTCCAATTTAACTTTGCTAAAAGATTTTGATTGCAGATTTTAATTTTTATTTTTAGCTGAATTTTTTATCTTCGTATTTTTCACTTTTAAAGAAATTTGTCGAGTATGTTTATTCCATGTTTTCATTATTTTTTCATCTATTTGATTTTTGTGAATTATTCCAATTTAACTTTGCTAAAAGATTTTGATTGCAGATTTTAATTTTTATTTTTAGCTGAATTTTTTATCTTCGTATTTTTCACTTTTAAAGAAATTTGTCGAGTATGTTTATTCCATGTTTTCATTATTTTTTCATCTATTTGATTTTTTTGAATTATTCCAATTTAACTTTGATAAAAGATTTTGATTGCAGATTTTAATTTTTATTTTTAGCTGAATTTTTTATCTTCGTATTTTTCACTTTTAAAGAAATTTGTCGAGTATGTTTATTCCATGTTTTCATTATTTTTTCATCTATTTGATTTTTTTGAATTTTTCCAATTTAACTTTGATAAAAGATTTTGATTGCAGATTTTAATTTTCATTTTTAGCTGAATTTTTTATCTTTTCATTTTTCATTTTTAAAGAAATTTGTCGAGTATGTTTATTTCATGTTTTCATTATTTTTTCATCTATTTGATTTTTTTGAATTATTCCAATTTAACTTTGATAAAAGATTTTGATTGCAGATTTTAATTTTTATTTTTAGCTGAATTTTTTATCTTCGTATTTTTCACTTTTAAATAAATTTGTCGAGTATGTTTATTCCATGTTTTCATTATTTTTTCATCTATTTGATTTTTTTGAATTTTTCCAATTTAACTTTGATAAAAGATTTTGATTGCAGATTTTAATTTTTATTTTTAGCTGAATTTTTTATCTTCGTATTTTTCACTTTTAAAGAAATTTGTCGAGTATGTTTATTCCATGTTTTCATTATTTTTTCATCTATTTGATTTTTTTGAATTATTCCAATTTAACTTTGATAAAAGATTTTGATTGCAGATTTTAATTTTTATTTTTAGCTGAATTTTTTATCTTCGTATTTTTCACTTTTAAATAAATTTGTCGAGTATGTTTATTCCATGTTTTCATTATTTTTTCATCTATTTGATTTTTGTGAATTATTCCAATTTAACTTTGCTAAAAGATTTTGATTGCAGATTTTAATTTTTATTTTTAGCTGAATTTTTTATCTTTTCATTTTTCATTTTTAAAGAAATTTGTCGAGTATTTTTATTTCATGTTTTCATTATTTTTTCATCTATTTGATTTTTTTGAATTATTCCAATTTAACTTTGCTAAAAGATTTTGATTGCAGATTTTAATTTTTATTTTTAGCTGAATTTTTTATCTTCGTATTTTTCACTTTTAAAGAAATTTGTCGAGTATGTTTATTCCATGTTTTCATTATTTTTTCATCTATTTGATTTTTTTGAATTATTCCAATTTAACTTTGATAAAAGATTTTGATTGCAGATTTTAATTTTTATTTTTAGCTGAATTTTTTATCTTCGTATTTTTCACTTTTAAATAAATTTGTCGAGTATGTTTATTCCATGTTTTCATTATTTTTTCATCTATTTGATTTTTTTGAATTTTTCCAATTTAACTTTGATAAAAGATTTTGATTGCAGATTTTAATTTTTATTTTTAGCTGAATTTTTTATCTTCGTATTTTTCACTTTTAAAGAAATTTGTCGAGTATGTTTATTCCATGTTTTCATTATTTTTTCATCTATTTGATTTTTTTGAATTATTCCAATTTAACTTTGATAAAAGATTTTGATTGCAGATTTTAATTTTTATTTTTAGCTGAATTTTTTATCTTCGTATTTTTCACTTTTAAATAAATTTGTCGAGTATGTTTATTCCATGTTTTCATTATTTTTTCATCTATTTGATTTTTGTGAATTATTCCAATTTAACTTTGCTAAAAGATTTTGATTGCAGATTTTAATTTTTATTTTTAGCTGAATTTTTTATCTTCGTATTTTTCACTTTTAAAGAAATTTGTCGAGTATGTTTATTCCATGTTTTCATTATTTTTTCATCTATTTGATTTTTTTGAATTATTCCAATTTAACTTTGCTAAAAGATTTTGATTGCAGATTTTAATTTTTATTTTTAGCTGAATTTTTTATCTTCGTATTTTTCACTTTTAAAGAAATTTGTCGAGTATGTTTATTCCATGTTTTCATTATTTTTTCATCTATTTGATTTTTTTGAATTTTTCCAATTTAACTTTGATAAAAGATTTTGATTGCAGATTTTAATTTTCATTTTTAGCTGAATTTTTTATCTTTTCATTTTTCATTTTTAAAGAGATTTGTCGAGTATGTTTATTTCATGTTTTCATTATTTTTTCATCTATTTGATTTTTGTGAATTATTCCAATTTAACCTTGCTAAAAGATTTTGATTGCAGATTTTAATTTTTATTTTTAGCTGAATTTTTTATCTTCGTATTTTTCACTTTTAAAGAAATTTGTCGAGTATGTTTATTCCATGTTTTCATTATTTTTTCATCTATTTGATTTTTGTGAATTATTCCAATTTAACTTTGCTAAAAGATTTTGATTGCAGATTTTAATTTTTATTTTTAGCTGAATTTTTTATCTTCGTATTTTTCACTTTTAAAGAAATTTGTCGAGTATGTTTATTCCATGTTTTCATTATTTTTTCATCTATTTGATTTTTTTGAATTATTCCAATTTAACTTTGCTAAAAGATTTTGATTGCAGATTTTAATTTTTATTTTTAGCTGAATTTTTTATCTTCGTATTTTTCACTTTTAAAGAAATTTGTCGAGTATGTTTATTCCATGTTTTCATTATTTTTTCATCTATTTGATTTTTTTGAATTTTTCCAATTTAACTTTGATAAAAGATTTTGATTGCAGATTTTAATTTTCATTTTTAGCTGAATTTTTTATCTTTTCATTTTTCATTTTTAAAGAAATTTGTCGAGTATGTTTATTTCATGTTTTCATTATTTTTTCATCTATTTGATTTTTGTGAATTATTCCAATTTAACTTTGCTAAAAGATTTTGATTGCAGATTTTAATTTTTATTTTTAGCAATAAAATCTTTTAGCAAAGTTCAATTGGAAAAATTCATAAAAATCGAATAGATGAAAAAATAATGAAAACATGGAATAAACATATTCGTCAAATTATTTTAAGTGTTTTTTGTCATCTTCAGCTAACTTTTTTCTTTAACTTTTATTTTTTTAAAAAATAGTTTTATTTTCAATTTTTTCTCATTTACTAATTTTTTCTCATTAATTTTTAGAATTCTTCTAATTTAACATCGATAATACTTTTTATTTTTAATATTCGTTGTTATCTTTAGCTAATTTTTTTCTTTTTTAACTTTCATTTTTCTAAAAAGTTTTTTATTTTCAATACTTATGTGCTTCGGCGCGCGGATTTGAAAAACCGCGCTTCGCTCGGGATTTTGCGGCACACGCCACGCGGGTAGTCAACGGTATCTGGGATCCAAGTCAGTAACATAATACTATTCCTATTTTTACGGCGGTGGATATGCCTGCTTCCTTTGCATTGGCAAAATCCTCCACGTGTCAGTTGAATGGTCAGTCAATCGTATTAATTTTTATGTAGACAAAGGTAAGGTAAAAATTTTAAGAAAAATTTTTTTGAAGTTTAAAAAATTTAAAGAAAATTTTTGGAATTTTTAAGAGGGCAGTCCAGGACAATTTGGGGTCCCCGCGAAAAAAAAGATAAGGAAAAGGATTTTTCTAGGGTTAAATTATGCTTATTACGAATCTGAGCTGATAATTTAAAATGTCGAATCTCGAACCTGGGTTTGGTCATTTGACCACGGACTTTTTCGGCCATTGTATAAAATGCTAGTCTTTCAAAAGAATATAGAACTCATCGATCAGCATCGAATGACACCAAAATTAACGTGATTGGACATGTTTTAACAAATTTATTACATAAGTCGCCGACTGTTGGGGCTCCCATAGGTTTACTTCTCCCGGATTGCCTTTAAGAGTATTTGAAAAGTAAAAATTCTTGTATTTTTTAATTTAAGAATATTTGGAATTTTTTGTAAATTCCGAAATTACAAAGAATTTTCCTTTTCTTTTTAGATTGTTTTAACCGAATTTCAAATTTCGGTTAAATTCCTTTAGCTTTTGATTGTTGTATGAAACTTTATTCAAAGGTTCGTCAAACTTTGGTGGATAGTTTAGAAGAGATGGACGATAATTTAATTGTTGAGAATTTAATGATTGAATTATTTAATATGTTTATTTTTTTAAATATTTTTTGTTTGGTATTTTTTTAAATAAAAGTTAAAAATTTTTCGGAAACTTTTTAATTTTTTGTTTATATTCATACCCTAAAAAGGGATTAACTTTTAATTTTATTTTTTTTATTAATTTTAAAAGGTTTTTTTAATATCTCCAAAAATTAATCTAGTGCTTAAATGATTTTTGTGCAATATTTCTATTACATTTTGACAAACATTTCTGGGCTAGGCGTTTTTTTCGTGAGTTTAATGTTTTTTAATAAAGTTCAAGATTACAGTCAGACCTCGGTTATGGAAAAATTTTCATTTTGAGGTCGGAAAAATTAATTTGAAAGGCTTATTGGGGATATTGCCGGTTTTTAGTTTAGTGACCGGAACGGGATCTCAAAAAAATTTTTGTGGTTATCGAGATCGATATTCTTCGAGATTCTTGTACTATGACCTCCTTTCAGTCTATTTCTCTAGTTTAGTTTCTACCCCCAACTTATTGTTAGTTAAAATTTAAAAATTGCTGTATTTCCGAGTGAGTTCTGTCTTGTTGGCTTTATTTTTCATTAACATTTTTATCTTTACTTTTTTTCTTTCTTGATAAGACCTTTATAAAATTAATTTTACTTCCACGTTTTTAATCTGTGTTTTTAAACAACACATCTTTCCTCTTTCAAAATATCTTTTAAACAAGACTTGTCTTTATTTTTATCTTTATTTTTCATCAATTCCTTTCATTTAAAAGCTGATTTGTTAATTGATTAAAAAATAAAATAAGAATTCTTTTTAACAAGCTTTTTGTTTGTTAAAAATAAAAATATATAAGGACTGATTGCATTTCTTTGATAAACCCCCGGTAAAAGAACAACAAAAATTTCGAGTATTTCTCTGCTTTGTCTTTTTTATTTTTTATCAGTTGAACGGATCTCTTTTGCACTTTTCTTAATAAAGGCTTTTGCGCCACACACTCCTTCTAAAAATATATTCAAAAAAAAGATTTTTTGATTATCATTCTTTGCATTTTTGAATTTTATATGTTAATTTACTTTGATATTGGAAGAAGTAAAATAATTCTATTCTTTGTAAAAATTTTCTAAATTTTTTAGTTTGATTTTTGATCATTTCTCCCTTTGTTAGCGAGTTAAAAACAACCAAAACAACAAATATTTCTATTTATTCATTCAAATAAAATTATTTTCTATGCAAGGGATTCGAACCTGTGCCCATTTGCTCTTCAAATCTAACATTTTCCCACTACACCAAAAATGACAATTTTTCGTGGTGTGGTTGCTTATTCTGCACGCGGACATATCGGGATACAATTACCCTACTGATTTCGGGATCCACGGCCACTGGGTCTTGGATAGTATATTGTGAGTTTTTATGTTTTAGAACAAACGTAAACACGCAAGAAATTATTTTTGTCACCCCAATCCCGATATATGTATAATCAATCTTCTCTCAGTCTTATTCTTCTATCATTTAAACTAGGGATCTCAAAGGTTATCCAAATTATCATACCCGAAATCCGAAACTCTATCTTTTTTCTATCCGAAATCCCAATCCGAAGAAATTTGTAAATCCGACCCGACTTTTTTCTTTTCCTGTGGCATTCTTGATCCAAACCACATATTAAAATTATTTTTAAAAATTATCATCCAATTTTCTCTTTTCTAAGACAATTTTTTTTATAATAATATTCTTTAAAAATCTATGCACTTTATTTTTTCCTCATCAGTCTCAGACTTTTATTCACCTCAAAAAAAAGAGAATTATGATGATAATTGTTCTTCACATATCTATAAAAATATTCCCTTCTTCACACCACAAAAGCTTCTCCTTCCCTCCATCAGGTCGCCGTGCTGATTGGTGCCAGCGTGACCTTCTATCCCTTAAATATATTTTTCCCTCATCTTTGCCTCTTTCCAACAAACACAACAAAAACACGCGCAGAGTTTCCTTCCTCATTCACCCCCTCAATCAGCAATTTTATCGTTTATTTATTGGTTATTTTTAGGTCGACATATAAGCACAAAACACTCTTTCTCTCCTTACTTTTAATTTGAATTCAATGACTTTTTTGAAAATCCTTGGGATTCCTTCTTTAATCTGTTGGATTTAAACTCTTTCTCTTCTTTAAAATTTATTGCGTGATCTGATTTTTCTTTAGAAGTATAACCAAAAGTTTTATGCAAAGGGGTTATAGAGAAGGAGAGGTTTTATTTGAATCTGCTTGACTCAATCGACTTTGTCAAGGAACCTGAAGCAACAACTTTACATAACAGCGATACTCCTAACCTTAAATTAGTGGTATCACTTGAGGTATTCACTCGGGATGGATTTTCTTCCGCCTTTCGTTTTCCGCCTAATTTCGCGTTTTTTGGCCCTTCCGTCTTCCGCTTTTTTAAATTCAAAATTATCCATCCCTGATGTTCACCTTTCTAACCCATCAATAAAATTTTAATTTTGGGGAGGGACCAATTAAAGTCGTTTGTAATCTTCCAGCATAGCTCAATAACTATTCGAAAATTGTCAATCTGTCTTTTCTTGTGTTAATTTTAATTTTGTTTCTTATAATCAAAATTCGAAAACTTTTTTTAAAAACTTTTTTTTTAATTTTCCAATTGACACAATACACACAAATCATTACTCACAGCATTTCTCCCTCCTTTTCTCTCTCTCTTTCATTTGCGCGCCTTGGTGTGCTATTGTTAATAAAAACCAAGAAAAGTATTAATAGCTTTGAGAAAAGATTGTAATTTTGTAAAAAAGGTGTCTGTCTTGGGCCTCTTTTTTTGACAGCAATTTGTGCAATTAAAAAATATTTTTTTTGTCTGTTTTATCGCGGTCGGACAAAGAATTTAGTTAGTTTTAGTAGTTATTTGGTAGCTGATTGACCAAAAATGGAAGGGAGGGAAAGACTTGAGAGCGAAATTGAGAGGGGAAAGACCTCAACATTTTTAACAATTTTGTTTTGAAAAATCTTTCTTTTTGAATGAGTGACCTCCTTTCTTTCTTTGAAAAAACCTCAAAAGAAAAATGGAGGGAAATAAACTTTTTTTCCTTCTCGACGTGGATATATTTGAAGGAGGGATATGTTTAAGGAGGGAGGAGATTGAGGCAAGCAATTTAACATTTTCTTTTTATTTTATTCCGATTTTGGTAAAGGAGGAGGAGGGGGGAGAAGGGAAGGAGGAGGAGAGGGGAGAAGGGGTTGTTGTTAGGAGTTGCTAGTTTCTCGAAAATCTTTTCTCTCTCCTTCAATCTCTCTCTTGAATTTTTCCTTCTTTTTTTCATTCTCTCTCTCGTTTCTCCAAACTTTGCGCACAAGAATATATCTTTATTTGGTCACTCCCCCCAAAAACATTCTATTATATTCTCTTCTCGCAAAACAGTAGAAATCAGTTGAATATTTGTGTTTGATTGGAGTAAAAGTTGTTGGGAGTTGGTGATATTCCTTCCTTTTTTTTTGATTATTTCTTTGGTTAGTTACTGTAAAAGGGAGGGGAAATGAATAAAATTAATTTATCAGTAATTTTGTTTAATTACATAAAAAAAATTTTTTTACTCTGTTTTTCCAACATATCCTCCTAATTTTTAATTAATCTTGAAAACATTCTTCTAAAAGAATTCCTTCTAAACTTGTTTTTCTAGTTATATAAATTTAATCACAAAGCTATTATTCTTACACTATGATTTTCCCTCACAATTAACACTCATTTTTGATTTATTTTATTTACGTCAGTCCAGTGACCCATTTAATTTTTAAATTTATTTTATTCAGTTAAAAATTTGCTTATAAATCAGTCTTATAAATTTCAATTTTGCTCGTACTCGTACTTCGTTCCAAAGTTTTGGTACGAGATCCGAATTTTGATACGAGTGTATAAGCACTAATCTTAACTGAGGGCGAATTTATTTCCCTTTTTTATCAAAAAATGGAAAATAAATTTTTAAATTTTCTCAAAATTTTTAGAAAATTAAAAAAAAATTTCAATTTTCACCCTCATAATAAAAAAACACAAAATAAGTTAAAAATATTTTTAATTTTCACAATAAAAGAGAATGTCTATGGACACAACACAAACACTTATTTATTATTTGTTATCAGCTTTTCTTTTTAGCCTGCTAAGCTTTTTCTATTTTTTAAATCAATAAATAGGCAACTTATACATATTAATTTTAAAATTTTTAATTTTAAAATTTTATTTTACTCAGTTGAAAATTTAAATTCCTTTTTTCTTTCCTTTGTTTCGCTTTTAAATTTAAGTTAGTCTCTCCCTCTCTCTTTTAATCTCTTCTTTAAAAATTAATTAATTTATACTCCTCAAACTTTTTTTTGATGGATTATGTATTTTGTTATTATTTTTTAAAAATGTCTGTTCCTTCCAAATTCAAAAAAAAAGTTTGGGGTATTTTTAATTTTTGCTCTTTCTTTTGTAAATTTAAATTTTTGAATGAAAAGTTTAAGGAGAAGGAAAAGATAAATAGACAACAACAACAATAATAACAACTAAGGATGATTTTTTAAAAGTTGTGAGTCCTTTCTTCTCTTTTCCTTCCTCATTTTTTCCTCTATCAGGAAAAGAAATTACTAATAGGTTTTTTTAGTGTTTTTGTAACATAAAGGGGCTGGTTGGTCAACGTAGAAAATAGATAGATTAGTTAGTTGTTAGTGTTGTTGTTGGTGATTGTTGTTGGAGGGAGGGGGGTAGATGGACAGTCAGTCACTCCTAGTCCTTTCTTCCCTCATCTCCCTCCCTTCCCTTCACAAACAACCCAGCAATATATAAAAATGTTTTTGTGCCGCGCAAGTATTTCTGTTGTTGTTTAGTGATTTCCCTCCTTTTTTCAAACCTCGCTTAGACTAAACAGCCGTGTCCGGACAAAATATCGAATCGTTAAAATATGGAATAGGCTAAAAAAGGGTTAAAATCTCGAATCGGGTAAAAATGGGTTAAAATCGCGAATAGGCTAAAAAGGGGTCAAAATGTGGAATCGTTAAAATCGCGAATAGGCTAAAAAGGGGTTAAAATACCGAATCGTTAAAATATCGAATTGATAAAATGTCGACACGGCCAAAATGGGTCAAAATGTCGAATTTTTTTTAAAAATGGCGCCAAAACCTAAAATCCGGGCGTTACCGTAATACCGACGGTATTTTTCGGTATTCCGTTTCGGTAGTACGGTACGGAATGCCGACCGATAAAATTTAAAAGCTGATCGGTATTTTTCGGTATTCCGTACCGTATACGGTAAGGTACAAAATTTAGGTCTTAACTAAAAACTAGTGACGCTACTCTAATTTTTCCGTATCGGGATCCTGTTGTGTTTTCCGGATCCGTACGATCATGCCGGACCGGATCCGGTCGATTATGCTTGATTTAACCGGTCCGGTTTTACTCCGTAAAATACACTGAACTCAGGAGAAAAGATTACGCCGGACTAAGACTTACCAAACTTTTCAACCAACTTATCAGCAGTAAGTTGATAGGTTGATAAAATTATCAACAATCAACGTATGGCACTCATCTGAACCTTTTTTAAAGGAATTCGACATTTTGACCCATTTTGGCCGTGTCGACATTTTATCAATTCGATATTTTGACGATTCCATATTTTAACCCTTTTTTACCCGATTCGATATTTTAACCATTCCATATTTTAACGATTCGGTATTTTAACCCCTTTTTAGCCTATTCGCGATTTTAACCATTCCATATTTTAACGATTCCATATTTTGTACCGGAGCCTAAACAGCAATTTCCCTCTCTCCTTTCTACTATCATTCCCCCCCCCTACCACCACTTGGTGTCCGACGACGCTCCCTCCATTTTTCCCTCATCAACATCATCAGCGCACAAACAGCGCCTGATACTGCCATCCCTTGCAGCGGCGCTCTGCCGCCTCCGATTTTTCCCTCCTTTTTTCAATTTTTTTTCATTCCCACAATCCCCTTTTTGCTACTTTTTTTTCCTCTCCCTCACCGTTGCCTCCCCCCCCCCACTTTTCTATCTTTTATTCCTTCCTATCCCCCCCCTTCTCCGCCCCATTCACATTGTGTCCGCCACTGATATTGGTTGCTCGTTCAACCCCAGCAGCGTTGAAACTCTCTCTACGCTTGCTTGGGCTTCTCATTTATCTTTTTTCTTTCTTTCCCTCATTTACATGTCTGCAAAACTTTGATTTCTCTCCTCCTTTTTTATCACTTATTTCGAAAGTTTCAAAAATTTTTCCAATTAAATTATTTTATTTCCAGATTTAAAAAAGAAACTTTTTCTTCCAGTCTCTCATTTTTCCACACTATTTCTCATTTTTAATTTTCTCTGTTATCAGTCACAGGTTTATATAGCAAACAATAACCACACTGTTGCCGTCTACTTTCTTTTATCTTTTTAATTTTTTCTGCTTCTTTTTAGAGGGTACAGCCCAAATAGTCGCGCGGCCATAAGGTCGCCAAGCCATAACTTGCTAAAAAATTTCTGGCCCTTATCAATTTTGGTACCAATCTCTTTAGCTCGATAAGAGGAATCGTTTAAGACTAAATTTGGAAAGATACGGAAATCTTAAAGCAAGTTATGGCTTGGCGACCTTATGGCCGCGCGACTATTCGGGCGTGTCCCTTTTTAGATGATAAAAAATTTTTTTCCATTTTGATACCCAATCCTGAAATTTCAAAAAATTTTCTTTGGGAATTAATAATTTTTTTTATTTTTGTACCTAATTTATTACCTTTTCTTTTTTTGGCTATATGTCATTTTTGGCTTGCCCTTTTATCTCTACCAAATCTTTAAACATTCTCTATCTTTTTTTCGTGTCCGGTTAACTCATCTATTCGTTAACTCATCTACACGGCCAAAAACGTTCAACTCATCTAAACGGCTAAAATTCCTTAACTCATCTACACGTCCAAAAAGGGTCAACTCATCTAATCGTTAACTCATCTATTCGTTAACTCATCTACACGGCCAAAAAGGGTCAACTCATCCAATCATCAACTCATCTAATCCTTAACTCATCTACACGGCCAAAAAAGGTCAACTCATCCAATCCTTTAGAACGAGACTATTGAGTACCAGTCGTTTGAGTCTCTGGCCATCTGAGTCTGGCCGTTTGAGTCTCCGGCCGTTTGAGTCTCTGGTAAGTAGGGTCCATGGCCGTTTGAGTCTCTGGTAAGTAGGGTCCATGGCCAGTTGAGTCCATGACCAGTTGAGTCCATGACCAGTTGAGTCCATGACCAGTTGAGTCCATGACCAGTTGAGTCCATGACCAGTTGAGTCCATGGCCAGTTGAGTCCATGACCAGTTGAGTCCATGGCCAGTTGAGTCTCTAGCCGGTTAAGTCCCTGGTCAGTTGAGTCCCGGCCGTTTGAGTGGTTGATTACCGCCGGTTGAGTCTTGGGCCGGTTGAGACTCAACTGACCAGGGACTCAACCGGCTAGGGACTCAACCGGCCGATATTTCAAGGATTGGATGAGTTGACCCTTTTTGGCCGTGTAGATGAGTTAACGAATAGATGAGTTAACGATTAGATGAGTTAACCCTTTTTGGCCGTGTAGATGAGTTAACGAATAGATGAGTTAACGATTAGATGAGTTAACCCTTTTTGGCCGTGTAGATGAGTTAACGAATAGATGAGTTAACGATTAGATGAGTTGTATAGGAGCCCTTTTTTTTCTAGTCTGCTTTTCTTCTTTTCTTCCTCAATATATCTCCTTCCTTCCTCACACATATTTTCATCAGTCCGGCAATATACTCATAAAACTGGCGACTTTGCCTTACGGATAATAAAAAAAATTTTTTTCTTTGTTGAAGAAAGTCATCATCATCTGCTGATGATGATGATGGTTATTTTTTTATGCTCTTCCCACATCTGTGCATTATCACTGTTTATAAGCCAATATTTGTAGCAATCGATGAAAATAAGGGGGAAAACTGACAGGCACCCACAAAAGCACTTCTTCCCTCAAAAAACCCCGCTGTGATATTTTTCCCCTTATTTTTTTCTGATTTTAAATATCAAATTACTTTTACTTCCAAAGTATATTTTTTTTGCCCTTTCCATGGTATTTTTAATTAGCAAGGGGGAAAAAATTTTTTTTGAAAAATTTTCAAAAATTAAAAAAAAATTTTTTTTTGAAAAATTTTGAATTTTTTTTTTAAAATTTTCAAAAATTTTCGAAAATTTTTGAAAATTTTTTTTTTGAAAATTTTAAAAATTTTTTCTTCATTTTTCAGTAGAGAAATGTTTTTAAACTTCATTTTTATTTAATTTACAACCAAAAAACAACAAAAAATATGGTAAATCATCAACCAACAGAAATATCTTCATCTTCTTTACCCACAACTTCAAAAGAAAATTTAATTAATTCAAAACATGATTGTAAAAATTGTTGTTCACATTGTGAGCTTTTTTGTAATGAAATGAGGCAATCAATGACTAGATTAGACAATAAATTGGATAGATTGTCTGAGCAGTTGGCACAAATCGTGGGTGTTGTTGTTGGGTTTCATTCGACGACTGATAATAACAATGGGTATTTTTTTTTAAATTTTTTTTTATTAAATAGACGATAATAGAGATAGGCGTAGAGAGGGCTACTAATAATTAAGAGAATTTTTATCTATAATTTCTAACTTTGGTTTTTTAGGTTTACGTTTTTAATGGCACGTAGACCCATGTCATTTACATTAAGACTGGTTTATGAGTCATTAAAAGACTCACGAAATTTAACCAAAAAATTTCAAAAAATTTTTGGACCTGCCTCGAAATTAAAATTTAAGCGAGCTTAAATGTTCACTCTAAATACTTTATTTAGTCCTTAATTTTGGCCCATTATTTTTTTAAGTCAAAAAACATTTCCAGTCAAAGCCCGTTTTATCTATATTTTCCAGTTTGTCCAACATTCTGGAAAACAATTTACAAAATGGAAATTCTTCTTCTTCATTTCCACCTTCACAACAATCAAAAGTTTCATCAACAAAAGAATCAAATCATCAACAAACAGAAAATTGTAATCCTTTGAGTCAAGCAATAATTAATTCAAGTAGTCGTTCAACATCTCCACAATCAATAATTGATGAAAGAGAAGAGGGAGGAGGTGGTGGTGGAAGGGGGGAAGGAAATGGGGGGAATTTAAAAATAAATGGAAATTTAAATATTGGAAGTCGAAAACGAAAAAGGGATGTTAGTCGGAAACAGTCAACAACAACAATTAAAAAAGGAATGGCAACAATGCAATTACCAGCAGAATTAATTGGAATATTGCCACAACAACCTTCAACTACTGAGGAACAAATTAATGTATTTTTTAAATTTAATTTTTTTGGGGTTAAAAATATTATTTTTTGGCATATAATTTCGAAAAAAATATAGAAAAATATTTAAAATAATTTTATTAAGCACATTTAACTTTTAACCACCACTGGGGTTCGAACCCTCATCCAAATCCTTTAGATTTTTGTTTGTAACCCACTACACCACAAATTTAAAAATTTTTGTTTTTTCGGTTTTTGCTTCGTTCGTCGGTCTAAAATGTTAAAAATAAGTTTTTAAATTTTTAGAAAATTTTTTAACTTGTTTTCTTGATTATATAATAAAGAAAAGTGGACGAGAGGTGTCACATTGTCCAAAAAAAATTTTTTTTAATTTTCTCCCCTTAAAAAAATTTTTTCCTTCAGTCATTCCAATTCTCTTCTTCTGATCATCTTCAAAACATTTCATCAACAGATTTACTTAATTCAAAAAGTACAACAGACGAATTATTAGCCCATTTACTTTCTATGAGTACAACAACCACCACAAACATTCCTCAAAGCAATCCTTCATCTCCAAGTATAACAACAACAATTCCTCTCCCACCTCCTCCTCTTCCTCTACAACCACCAACATCTTTATATCAAATACTTTTTCAAACTAAAGAAGAAAATTTTGAAGAAACCCATCAAAATAATTTTGAAAATTTGGAAGAAGAAAATAATGCTGTTGAATGTTCTCCTCCGACAGAAGAAAATTGTTCTTTAGAAATTCCCCAAACTTCAAATTTGTTGGCTGGACTTTTTGGGAATGGAGGAAATATTGAAGATTTTGGAGGACTTGTAGTAAAAAGTGAAATAACTGATAATGAAAATAGTGAATATAGTAATGCTATTTTGGCTGATACAAGTAGTGGGTCTCCACAGATTGAAAATCAGGTTTTTTATTGTTTTTTTAATACACTCGAACTAGGGTTAGCGGTTCTGGTTATTTAGAACTGGAAAAAGTCCCTGGTATTCGGAAATTTTAGGTTCATTTAGCGGTTCTGGGTATTTGAAAATTTTGGGAACTGACAACCGGATATTTTAGATTTTCCTTGTAGCTGAATTATGATATGGGGTTAATTTCAATTAGGGTTATCGTTTGGGGAGACCCTACCCACCACCCTTATTAACCAAATTTAAAAAGGTATATCTATTTTGAATTTGGGATTTTAAATGTCAGAATTTATCTTTAACTTTAAAAATGGCTAATTCAACTTTTTTAGCTTGAAAATGGTGCCAATTCAACATCAACAACAACATCAGTATCTCGCTGCAATAATTGTTTTACAACAAAAACAACAGCTTGGCGTCGTGATGCTACTGGAAGTTTAGTCTGTAATGCTTGCGGACTTTATTTCAGATTACACAGAGTATTTTTAAAATTTTTAATTTCTGTTTGTCAGGGGCTTACTCCGTCCCCGAAATTGGGAAATTTTGAAATTTCTTCCTTCCAGTCTGTCTTTTTTTCACTCCTTTGTTTTGAGAAGACACCCCAAAATCTTTCCGAAAAATTTTTCTTGAGGCTTCCTTGGATATCCTTTACATCATAACAATTTTTTAAAGAATTCTTAAAGAAATTCCCTTCTTTCCCTTCTTTAAAAAATAATTCTTTAAACATAAATTATTCTCAAAAATTTAATTTGTTTCAAAAATTTTTAGACAAATCGTCCAGTTCATATGCGTAAAGATTTTATTCAACAACGTTTTCGAAGAAAAAATCAACAGCAGCAACAACAAAATAATTCAAGTTTTGTAATAAAAAATGAAATAAAACAACAAAATCAACAATTAATTAATTTAGCCGTAAATGGTTCTGCTGCAGCTGCTTTAGTTTTGGCTGCTTTGGAAGGTGGGGGAGGAGTAAATAATAATGGAAGAAAGAAAAGTTTGGAAAAAGGCGGGGGAGAAGAAATTATTCGTGACCAACAACCCCAATCTGTTTTGGATGCAAAAATGACTGCTGAAGCTTTTTTAAATTCTACACACATTTTAAATGGAATTTTGGAACAACAAAGTCAATGAAAGTCTTTTGACCTTTTTTTTGGAATGTTTTTAAGGTTTGGAATTTTAAAAAGTTATTTGGTCATGTTAGGTTAATTTTAAATGAAAATATTTATTTTTTGAAAGAGTTTTAGAAATTCTTTCTAACAGATTTACTGGGGCACGTGTTAGAAAAAGCATTGCCAGATTTTCTTACGGAATTTTCTCTTTACCGAGAAAATTTTTTCCTATACTAAATTTTCGTACATATAAAATTTCTTATAATCTAAGTAAATATAGTCTATATTTTTAAAAATTAATTGCCGATATGACCAATATACTTTTTTTAATTTAAAAACATTTTTTTATGTTAACGACTTTTACCTTTGTTAAAAAAGGAGCCTTCTCCTCTCTTCATTTCATTTATATTTTGATTAATTAAAATTTAGATAAGCCTCACTTTTAAGTACCTCCTTTTTATTAAAATTTTTTAAACTTTCCAGTTATTTACCCACCTAAAAATATGAGTATACAAAAGGGATTATGCCAACATAAAAAATAAAATTATGATTTGGAGAGGGAATTCCTGCTTTTCGGGGTTCACCTCATTCTTTTGAATATTTTTTTCGGGCCTAAATTCGATGCTCGATTCAATTTGTCAAACCAAACCGGATCGTCAACCTTATTTACTATTCTCGTGGCTCCCCTATCCATTAGACAACAAAATTTAAAAAATATTTTTGGAGTCTTTAAAAGTGAGGTTTAGCTATATTTTTCTCTTTTATTATTTTCATTTATTTTGTCATTTTTAAAACCCTCTCTCTCAAATTTGGATAAGCATTTAAAACATTATTTTATTTTTACACGTTCTTATTTTATTATTTTTATTTTTTGAGAGCTTTAAAATTAATAATATATCTTTTTATTTATTTTTGGGCATAATCTTATCGTTACAAAAAAGCATTTTTGTGTGTCTTTTAAAAATATTTTTGCCAAAAATTAAAAATTTTTGTTCACTCATAATTTTCTCTCATAAAAATTATGGGGCTGTTCTTTAGTATAGCTACACCGAGATCGAAACTTGAAGTATATACCATTCGATTTGTCTCTTCGAGCTGAGTTCAAATATGCAAGAATTTTCTGCGGGAGACGAAAACTCGCAGAGATACAGGCCCCCGAAAATTGAAAAACCATAGGGGGGACCAAGCACTTTTTTGGGGTGAAAAATTCGAATTTGCAAATGATAGCTCATTCGAAAGAGCTCCTCGAGCTGAGTCGAATGACACCAAAATCAACAAAATCCGACTTGATTTGACAAAGTTATGACCGTTTGTTTTAGCTCCTTACCTATGGCATATGTGGAGATTTTTGCTGCTACGGAGGCCCCAAATACGTCCAGAGCAAGGGAGATAGGAATAGGTTTATGTTACGAGCCCAGACCCATCGCCCGTAGACTCCCCGCGAGGCGCGTGCCGCAAAACCCCGCGCGAAGCGCGGGGTTTTGCACAAGCGCCTCGCCGACGCTCCATAGGTTTATGTTGGTAGTTTTTCTATCGTAACTTTGTCAAAACTTGTGCAATCAAGATGGTTTTGGTGTCATTCGACTCAGCTCGAGGAGCTCTTTCGAATGAGCTATCATTTGCAAATTCGAATTTTTCACCCCAAAAAAGTGCTTGGTCCCCCCTATGGTTTTTCAATTTTCGGGGGCCTGTATCTCTGCGAGTTTTCGTCTCCCGCAGAAAATTCTTGCATATTTGAACTCAGCTCGAAGAGACGAATCGAATGGTATATACTTCAAGTTTCGATCTCGGTGTAGCTATACTAAAGCGACCCCAATTATGGCATTCTAAAAAATTTTTTTTGAACCAACAAACATAAAAACATAATAATTCTCATTTGCGCATAATATACTATATTTTTGCATTTATTTTTTAAAATTATTTTCTTCATTAATATGTTGTATATCCACTCTTTTTTTAAAGAAATCACTTCATCTCTTTTTTTCCAAGTTTGTATGTTAAAATTAGAGACTGGACTGGGAGTATTATATACAAGATATTTTTAGAGAATACAAGGGGCACAATAAGGGGTACTCAAATGTCATATTTAAATTTTGGGAATCGAAGGTGCCCAAAAAAAAATTTTTCATGCCACAGGCAAAATTTTTGATTATCTGACCCAACGTCGAGGGCAATATACCAAAATTTCTCTGTCCGGTCTCTAATTAGAATAACCATTTTTGGATATTAGAGTCTGAGGATTTTGAGATTTTTTTAACTTCACGCCAGGCTCTAATAGCCCTAAAATGAAATAAAATTTAAAATTTTTGAGATGGGTGATTAATACAAACAAACAACAAAAACACCACTCAACTCTTTCCAGAACTAAAAAAAGATCATTAAACATTCCTTTCATTTCCCAGTCTCTCTCTAAACCAATCTCTCCCATGAACATTTTGTTTTTTGCGTTTTATATATCGCTGCTGACGTGCATTTATAATATATTCGGCAACCACACATTGCCACACAACTTTTTTATACAATGACTTAATTTATTGAATAAATATTAATGTTTTTAAATTTTGTTTTGATAAATCATGAATTTTTGTTCTCTGGGACAAAGTAGGGATTTTCGTTCTGTGGGACGAAATGGGGGTTATTTGTCTTTGGGACAAAGTAGGGATTTTCGTTCTGTGGGACGAAATGGGGGTTATTGTTCTCTGGGACGAATTAAGGTTTGTGTTCTCTGGGACGAATTAGGGTTTTTGTTCTCTGGGACAAAGTAGGGATTTTCGTTCTGTGGGACGAAATGGGGGTTATTGTTCTCTGGGACGAATTAAGGTTTGTGTTCTCTGGGACGAATTAGGGTTTTTGTTCTCTGGGACAAAGTAGGGATTTTCGTTCTGTGGGACGAAATGGGGGTTATTGTTCTTTGGGACGAAATGTGTGGTTTTTGTTCTTTGGGACGAAATGGGGATTTTTGTTCTCTGGGACAAAGTAGGGATTTTTGTTTTGTGGGACGAAATTGGGGTTATTGTTCTTTGGGACGAAATGGGGGTTTTGTTCTCTGGGACAAAGTAGGGATTTTTGTTCTGTGGGATGAAATAGGGGTTTTGTTCTTGGGCCGAATTAGAGATTTCTGTTCTCGGGACGAATTGAGGATTTTTGTTCTGTGGGACGAATTAGGGGTTTTGTTCTGTGGGACGGATTAGGGGTTTTGTTCTTTGGGACGAATTGGCAATTCTGTTCGGTAGAGTAGTAGGGCTCTGTTCATTTTTAAAATTTAACTTAAATTTTAAATTTCCGCAAATTTTGGCATAACGTATAAATTAAAATAAATGACAATTCGTCCAACAAACTTAATTGGACAACTGAGCAACGCCACTTATTTTTTACAAAATCAACAAAAATTCAATGGACGATGCCTTCTAAAGTAATTTTTCAAAAATCGATAAACCAATTTAAAAGAAAGTCAACAATTGCTACAGACATTTTATTAAAATTTGCAACGAAATACAAAAACATTGCACCTTAAAGGATTATCCAATTTAATTAAATTTTCGTAGAATTTCAATAATAAAAATACAAATGCTAAATAAAGTCAAGATATAATTAAAATTGTGATTGGCACTAAATTTTTTAAGGTTATTTTTAAATAGGCAACAAATAAAAGGGGAGAGGGATGGGGGAAACACTCGTAAAAAATATTAAAATTAACGTCCAAAAATGCGTGGAACAAGCAAAAGTCCTATAGCCAATCCTGTCAAAAAAGCTGAAAAAAGTCGAAGAGCGGAGGTGGCAGAGGCTTTGTTGTCCATTAATTTTGTTGTTGATGTTGTTGGAGAAGGGCAAAATGGCGAAGTTTCTCTGTTACAACAAACAACTTTTTTTACTTTTGGGGCATTCGCGATTTCTCTGCCTTTTTCGCTTCTTTCTTGTGAATCTTCTCCCATTTGGCTGCCATTTTTGAAGCATGGGCTTCCGCTATTTGAACGTCGTCCTTTTCCGCGTTGTTTGTGGAGGCTGCTGCTTCGGCTTGCTCTTGTTCCAATTCTTTCTGGGCTCTCGCTCTCTCCTCTTAAAAATATTCACAAAAATTCTTCCTACATAAAAATTTGAAAAAACCTTTGAGTTGCTTGAATTCTTCCTCCATCTGTTTCCTCTTCTCTTCGCTCTTCTCGCTCGATTCCATTTGATTTGTCTTCTCGAATTGTTCTCTCAAATTCCTCGCTTCCAACCTCAAGGCTTCCAATTCCTCCAAATTCTTCTCCCTCTCCTTTGGTTCCATCGTAGCTATATTCTTGAACTTTGCCATCAGATTCTTCACATCGAACTCCTCTTCCGTCTCGGAATCGTCGTCGACGACGCGTCTTAAATTTTCATTGATTAAACTCCAAAAAATCTTCCAAAAAACCTGTTGACAACTTCTGCGGGTCCTTCCACTTTCTTGTCCCATTTGGAGGGCGTCTTCTGTTGAGTTGCTCCAGTACCAGGCTGCGGAATCCCAGCTTGTCCCTGTGCCTCGATTTGTTTGAATTTCTCCCTCGCTTTGCCCGCCAATTTGATTTGCACGTCCAGCTCCTTCTCTGTTGAATGGGATGAGAAAGGAAGGGTTTATAAAAAAAATTTCTTTCCCTTTATTTCAAAACCCCAACCCATCCGAAAAAAATTTTTTAAATTAAAAATCAAATTTAAAATATACCTCCTTCTTCGTGTTCCTCATTACCACCTCCGCCACTTCCCTCTGCCTCCTCTTTAGCCTTCTTTGCTTGCAATTTTCTGGCCAATTTATAACGGGCAAATTCAGCCTCAATTTCAACCTTTAAAAAGCAAATTTTATTTAAAATTCTTTTAAAAAATTAAAAAAAACCTTTTTCTTTGCCGCTCGCTCCTCTGGACTCATCTCACTTTCTGGCTAAAATTTTAAAAAATGAACATTTACATCAAATTCAAATCCCAAACCTTTTCAAATGTCTTCTTCAATTCTTTCAATTGAAGATCCAATTCAATCTTTGCCTTTTCAATTTCTTCAACATCCCCTTTTCCTTTTTCAAATTTATCTTTGAATGCATTCATTTCAGTAAATTTCAATTCGCTAAGTTCTCCAGCAGCAGAAGATTCTGTTTTTGGGCTGGTAAATGCTGAACCTTCGATAAAAGACTTGCGAGCATCGCTGATCGCTAAAAAATTAATTTTTATTAAATAAAAATTAAAATCACTCAAAGGGGTTCGAACCCACGACCTCACCCACCCCGAACCTAACACACTCCAACTAAACCACGGGTCATCAGTACAATATTTCATTTTTTCCCATTAATATTAGGGTAGCACGAGACCGTTTAGAAACCTCGTTTATTGTTCATTGTGGCGGGTCAAAAAGAGAAGAGAGAAGGAAAAAGTCCGCCACAGGGAAAAATAAACCTCGAATTAAACGGTCTCGTGCTACCCTAATTAATATCAATCAAAAAACCTGAAGTATCCAACTCCGAACGATCATAACATTTTTGTACATCTCCACCAGACGGAGGTTGAAACCGTTCTTTAACATTTACACCTTTCTTTAACGCTTCCAATTCTTCTTGTTTCGCAGCATCATCAGCTAAATTAGCTCCTTCAACATCACCCGTTTTCCATTTTTGTTTTACCTCGCTAACCTTTAAAAAGGGTGGATTTTAGAAAATTTTTAAGAAAATTTTTCTTTACCTGGGGCAAGAATAAATTTAAAAAATAAATTTTTAATTGACCCCTAAAAATTATCAAAAAATTAAAAAAAACCGACCGATCCTTTAATTTCTTCCAATTGTCGACGCTTTTCTTCTTCATCCACAGCACTTGTTTGAGCACCTGCTGTTGCTGAACTTTGCCAACTTTCTTTTTTATCTTTTAAAGAAGACTTTAATTGTGCCAATTCATCTCCAATGTTTGTACCACCAGCTGGAAAAATTTTTTTGATTAAAAAAATTATTTTCCTCATACTTAAAATTAAGGAACTCTCAAAGCTAGTAGCCATCAATTTGAAATTTTATAGGGAAAAATAAGGGAAAAGATTTATTTATTGTTGCAAAAACCTTTAAGAATAAATTTATATATTTTGTTTTTAAATTTCTGTTAAAAGAATGTAGGAAAAATAAAAAGAATTGTGTGCCACAAATAAACAAAGGTCAATGAAAAGCTCAAAGAAGAAGAAACCTCGCTCTCTCCCCCTATTTAATTCTTTTTATGTATAAAAAGGAGTGAACAGATGTTTAAAATATATTAATTGTAGCAATGTTACAATTTAATAAAATTAGTTGAAAATTAAATGGAATGAAAAATGGTCGAAATCAAAGACGGGCCGAGGTGGGGTTGGCGGTTAGTCCATCTGGAACACGAAAATCCCCAGGTACCAGAAAAATGAACCGCTAACACTAGCCAGAACCGAAAAGTTCCAAAAATAAAGAGGAGGTAATCGAAAATATTATTTAAAAATAGATAGTAAATGAATCAAGAACAAAGAGAAAGAATAAAGTTGAAAAGAAGAACGAAAACTTATTTATAAATTAATTTGTTGACCCAAATTATTAAATATATACAAATTTATTTAAACCGGTTTTTGCAAAAATATTGTTCAATTATTTAAATAAAATTCCTTACCCCCCTCCCCAAAATAAAAAATTAAAAAAAAACCTCTAACAACATCAGAAGCCAATTGTTTAGGTTTAGAACTAACAGCAAATTCATCATCATTCTCCTCATCCATTTGGGTATCATCAAGCTCTTCTGCTGCAAATTGTCCAACCCTATCTGGATGAAGTACTTCTAACATGTGTGGTTTACAGTAAAGAACTCCTTTGTGTGAATTGAAGGCATTTTGACTTATTGTTAGAAAAAAAATTTTTTAAATAAAGAAGAGTTTTAGGGGTGTTTAATGAAGGGTGAACGTTAAAAAGAGTCCATAAAAATTTTAGACGAAAATCACTCCATTTTGAACCTTTAGGGCCACAAAAAATTCATTTCTTCCCATTTCCTCCTGTCTTATTTCTGCCAACTAAATGTTCAAAATTCTCAATAAAATCTAACTAAAATATCACTTAACATTAGGGTTTCACCAAATTAGAGGGAGCCAAGAAAAATATTTTTAAAAATTATGACTTTATCTAAAAACTAGGTAGAGATCGGCCTGGGTATTTTTTGACCTTACTGGGTTTTTCTGGACTACAGGCCCAAGATCCGGTCAAGATAAATAAATCAAGCCCGGAACTCAGGCCCAGGTTCTCAAAAATTCCAATCTCTACTAGGTAAGGGACCAAAAACCCCGCAAAAATAAACTAAAAAGCAACAAGACTACCAAAAATATACCTCAACTTCTTTCCACATTTTGAGCATTTAAAACAATTTGTGTGATAAAGCTGCTTCCCCACCCAAATTTTCTCTACAGGATAAACAACTTTTGAACAAATACAACAATCCTTTTGCTTTTCTTCGTCTTCTGCAGTCCTTTCAAAATTATTTTTAATTTTTTGATGGTCAGCTTTTTGTTGTAATTCATTAAATAAATCGTCTCTTTGAGGGACAAATTCTTTCCCAAGCTCCTTTTCAAACATTTCTTTCATTGAGGCCAAATTTTCTTTTCCAACACCTATAAGATTAAGAGTAAAAAACAAAATTGCTTTAAGCAGTCGAAATCGTGGAAGCTTACGTCTAAATTTTTGACCAAATTTTAGATCTCAAGCCTAGGGAAAAATCAGGGAACTCTGAAAATGCCTCGAGCATGACAATGGATCCAGGAAATCAAGGTCTGAATCCCGATCCAAGCTGATAACCGATAAAATGGGGGAGTGATAAAATGCCGGTCTGAACAAGGAGTCGTCTTACACATATTAAAATGTCCAAAAATATGTCCAAAAATAAGACCAAAAATTAATACGGAAAGACATACAAAATAAAATCCCAAGATAAAAAATTGTTTTGCAGCATATTACCCCCTAACAATATTAAAAATCTTTTTTTTATTTAAATTAAAAAATTCCCCAACCTTCCAAAGACTCTTTCTGTATTTGCGCAACACCACCAGCACGTCCTTCTTCAAAATCCCGTTTCATACGACTCATTTCTTCAGCCTTTTCCCGTCGTAAGGCTTCAATTTCTTCAACCATTTTTTCGTCTTTTACTGATTTTTTCTCGTCTGTTTTTAATGCTTCTTTCTGAAAATTTGGGGGGGAAATAAAAAAGAGAACTTGAAAAATATTTATTTTTGAATTAGTCAACAAAATTATTAGTCGAGTGAGGGGATTAAAAAAGAATTTCGAGAACTATCCGCAAAAGGGTAAAATAAAAAAGCGTGAAAAAATTCCAGATTTTCATTCATAAAAATTTTTGCGGACAAAACTTGCGGACATTTCCCCTAAAAAATTTTTTTGCGGACAAAATTTGCATACATTTCCCCCCCAAAAAATTTTTGCGGACAAAAAACTTGCGGACATTTTCCATAAAAGTTTATTTTATTGAGTCATACTAACTAGTGCAAATATATTATTAGTTCACACGTTAATAAAAAAATAATTTTTAAAGAGAAAAAGTATGCGAGAGAAAAGACATTTTTCTTCTGATTAAGAGAGGAATGACTGCTTCTTTTAAATAAAAAAATGAATAAAAATAAATAGAACAAAAATAATTTTTTTTAATTTTTGTGCTATTTTTAAATTAAAAATACAGTCGTGGAAAAAAGTATGGAAGCGCTAGAAAATTTCTTTTTATTTTTTAATTTTTTATTCAAAAAATACGTTCTATATACCAATCGAAAGCTCTATTCGTATCTCAGTTGACATGTTTCTGCATTTTTCATGTAAATGAAAATTGGCCGAGATAATCCGGATCTACCGGATATACCAAATCCCATTTTTTCGGAAAAATTTTTCGGAAAAAATTTAACAAACCCATTTGATAAAGCATATTTTTCTGAGTATTTCACACAAAACTGCTTAGAAATATCTTTTTCCGATCCAGAGATATAATTTTTTGAAAATCGCATTTTTCCCTTAAAAATTGAATTTTTTGCAAAAATAGACGAAAAATGCGATTTTCAAAAAATCATATCTCTGGACTGGAAATAGATATTTCTAAGCGGATTTGTGGGAAATACTCAGAAAAATATGCTTTATCATTTGGGTTTGTTAAATTTGTTCCAAAAAAATTTTCCGAAAAAATGGGATTTGGTATATCCGGTAGATCCGGATTATCTCGGCCAATTTTCATTTTCATGAAAAATGCAGAAACATGTCAACTGAGATACGAATAGAGCTTTCGATTGGTATATAGAACGTATTTTTTGAATGAAAAATTAAAAAATAAGAAGAAATTTTAAAGCGCTTCCATACTTTTTTCCACGACTGTAAATAAAGAGAAGGGAAAAGTGACTTCCTTTTTAATTTAGTTAAAAAGAAAATCAAAAAAAGGAAAGATATTTAAAGGAAAAGAATTTGTAAGGGGTGGTAAATGCAATAAATCCTTTTTATTTTCTTTGTATTGAGAAAATAAAGTGACGGGGAATTAAATGAGAAATATGAATCGAGTTGATCGTTAACAAACGAGTGTCTTTCTCTTTGTTGGTAAATATTTCCGGAATTAATAAATATTTAAATTAACAAAATTAAAAAACTTTTAAAGTTTTGAAACGAAAGTTGACATTTTGAAAAATCAAAAAAAAATTCGACACTTTGAAAAATTGTCGAATTTCGAAATGTCAACTTTTCGAAATGTCAAAAGACGAAATAACACATACCTCAAATCTAATAAAAAAGTGAGGGAATTTACATAACGGTTATTTTAAAGAGAGAGAGGAGGGTTAGTAACCGACTAAAGAGAAAATTGAACATTAAAAAGAGAGGAAAGGAGGACAAGTTAATCTACGAATAAATATATTTATTGTGTCCGGTTGTCACTTTAATGGACACTCTCTATAAACAGATGGGCGGCGAATTGAGAAGAAAAAAATTAAAAAAGAAAAATATATTTTTGGGTGTATTTAACTGGAATGTGTGTAACTAACACAACGAATTGAGTGACAATATCGAGTAAAGTTTATATATTTATTTATTGAGAGGAAAAATATTTGTTGAAGGTTATAAACAATTTTTGAAAGTAAAAAAGACTCAACAAAAAGCATATTTTTAAAAATCTCCCCCAGATTGTCGTGTGGTGTAGTTGGAAAATCATTATTTTTTAAAGGGTAAAGGTCAAAGGTTCGAACCCCAGTAGTTGACAATAATTTTATTTTTGACGGAATTTCACACAAAAATTTTTTTTTTAATTTTCCAAATTAATTTACTCCCCCAGATTGTCGTGTGGTGTAGTTGGAAAATCGTTATTTTTTAAAGAGTAAAGGTCGAAGGTTCGAACCCCACTAATGGACAATAATTTTATTTTTGACAGAATTTCATTCCAAAATTTTTTTACAATTTTCCAAATTAATTTAAACTTACAATTTGTTTTAAATCGCCCGTTCTGCCTTCAATTGCAATTTTGGGAGGAGGTTTTTTACTGTTTTCATCGTCAGAGTCTGAACTGACTGCATATGGGTCTTCATCTACGTCTGCCATTACTTAGAGTATTTTTGCTGGAAATAAAAAATAATATTTTCAACTCAATATATAGGATTTACATATTTCTCAGTTTTACAATCAAAAAGTTAAAAAATGTAAAGCCGTTTAAAAAAAGAATTTTATGGGACAGGTTCTAAACGAGATAAAAAAAATTTTTTCCATAAAAGGGGTTAAGGAAATTATTTTCTCATATAGGGCAGCTCACCATTGAAGGAGACGGAAAAGAAGGGGTTGGGGCTCTGGGAAAATCATCGAAAAAAAGTTTTTTCAAAGGTTTCAAATTCTCTGATTTTCGGAGACGAATAGCAACCTCAGTTTCTATTTATCCCAATCTCCCATATATCCCCCACGTTCCTATATATCTCGATCACGCAGCAAAAAAAAAGAGCGGAAAGGGGAGATCAATCAAGTCCCTCAAAACTTAGGTCGATGTTGACATGGGACAGAAACTTCTGTTGGCACAAGGACTTGCGTTGGGATAGGACAGAGCATTTCTGCTAGGACAGGACAGATTTATGGGTACAGACAGAGATTTCTGTATACTAAGTTTCTGTGTTTCAATGTACCTATTCTCCCCCAATATAAAAATATACACTTTTACTTTTATCTAAAAGTTGAAAAAAATAGGTAAAAAGCTTGAATGAATGGATATATCTCCGGAAAGACACAAAGCTTTTTATTTTCACTCAAAGAGTTCCTCTTTTTCTTGGATATTTGTGTGTATATCAAGAAGTAATCAACTCCCCCCAAGCAGGCGAACGATCGTCAAAAGCGCCTGATCACTAAAAAGTAAAAAGAATAGGGACAGGAAAAGGATTTTTCTTTGGAGATAAATGTTTAGGCGACAGAGGTCCAAGCCGATATATATATTTTCTTGAAGAGGACAGGAAAAATAAAATCGGTTAAGGTAAAGTGAGAGAGGAGAAGAACAGTGCCAACAAATAAAAGGGGAAACAAATGCTTCTTTCTTTGATTTTTTTCAATTTTTTACGTGTTTGTGCATTGCTTTAATCAGAAAAAAACTAAAAAACAATTTTTATTTTTGATCATGAAAAAAGGGAATCAATCTATCATAGAGATTAGGTGGGCGGGGAAAGTCTTTAAAACAAAACAAAAAAATATTTAAAAATCTTCGAGTTGTCTCAGAATATAAAAAAAATTTTCATCTTTGAGGGTGCCCAACCTTACCTATCTCGAAATTTTAAAAACCCAAGGAAGGAGAGGAATGGAGAGAGATTGGGATGAGAGAAAACCAGAAGATAAAAAACGGTGGATGGGGAAAACCACAGGAAAATGATGAGGAAACCTAAGGATTGGAAAAATTTCTTAGAAAAATCATCAAATCCCAAAGAATACCCACCCCCATTTTCGGTCATCCTACTTAATTTTAACTTAAAAAATTAAAAAAATTGTTCCAGGGAAGGAGACTCTCTTCAAGAAGTTAAAAAACTTCGTATCAAAGCTACTAAAATTATAAATTATCTCCCAAAGAAAAAAAGTCTGTCAGGTTTTTTCAAATATTTTTTGAGAGTATTAAGTAGTTCGGAAGCTAAAAGAACACACATTAAAAAAATTTTGGCCAGTAAAAGGACAGGAAATGAGAAAGCAATATTTAAAGGAGGAGAATATTGCTTGATCGATCTCTCTCTCACTCTTTTTCCCCTTTACCTCTTTCTCCTTTTGTCTTTTTTTCCCAAATCACTATCAAAAATAATAAAAACTCTAATAGAATATATTTTACTTTTGCTTTACGAAAATGTTGAAAAAGAATAAAAAAACATTTTTTTAAATTTAATTTTGGATTTTATTGTTTGGGTTTTTCTAGGAAAAGGAACAATTTAATAAATTTAACCGTAATTTTAACATTTTTTTGAAAAGTTAAGTTGAAAGAAATTTTTCCAATTATTTTGTGAAAAAAAATAAAAGTAAGGGGGAGAGAAAAGAGAGAGAGGTCTTGGGTATGCCCGAAATATTCTTTAATTTAGCCTTCGATATATTCAAACCCAAGATTTTTTAGAGGGAGCCAAGGGGGAAATTTTTCTGGACCGAATTTTTTTTTTTGGACAGTAAAAGTAAGAGAGAGAGAGATTCTGGGAATCAAGAAACAGAAATCACAAAACAAACAGGAAGGATTAGACAAAAAGTTGAAAAGTAAAAATCATGAGTCAGATTTAGACTAATATTTTAACAATTATTCTTAAAAGACATTCTATAAATGTGAAGAAATTTTTGGACAGTAAAGAGTTCCTTCCCGTTCCACTCCCTTAATTTCACAAAATTCTTTTAATAAAAATTTATCAAATTAAAAAAATTTAAAAACAAACTTTACTTTAAAAAAGGTTGATGTCAAGTAATCTCCTCTCAATCTTCTCTCTTCAAGAATCTTCAGAAGTATCCATTTTTTGTGGTTCATCCTGTCTTTCTGTTTGTCCCTCTTTGTGTACTTCACTTGTTGTACCGCTAATTGTTGTGCTTTCTTTTGGTTTTTGAACACGAGACTTGAAAAAAGAAAATTTTCTTATGAATTTTTAAAATTAAAAAAGAAAACCATGTTTGCATCCATTTCTTCAATATCCGTTTGTTTAAGTTTTAATGAACTTAGAGGACGTCGAATCATTTTTTAATTGAAAAAAATTTATTTTTATTTTGTCTAAAATAAAAAAAGAATTTAATAAAATGGGGGAATGGAATTATTTTCCAAGAAAATTTTAGGTCTAAAAAAAATAAATAAAAAAAAATAAAAAATAAATCTCTCAGTCTCCAAGGTAATAAGCAAATTACGAACTTTAAAATTTAATTTTGAGCTTCGGAGCAGGACTGGGTTCAATTGCGGATTGAGTGAAATTTTTTTTGACTTGCGGATAACAGCTGATTTTTTTAAATTAACTGTGGATAGCTAAATTGGGAACAAATTTTTCTCGATTACAGAAAACCTTATCAGTAAATATTTAAAACAAAATATTCCGAAAAACCAGGTAGACATTTTCCGGGGAATCCTAAAGTATTCCAACCCTCTTCGATTCCGGATATCCGTAATCGCAAATACACCCTCCAAAAAACAATCTAACAAAAGTGAGATTTTTTTAATAAGGTTCCCTAGACAAAGTCTCAAATAATTAATTGATCAAATCAATTTAATAAAAAAAACTAAACAATAATTTTTAATTTTTTATTGAAATGTCACAAAATCAAAATAAAAGCGAGGAAATTATGTTTTTAATATTTGGGTTGATACAATGTTTATTTTGGGGTTAAATAAATTTTAATTTTGAAGAAAATCGAAAAAAAAATTTTTTGAAAATATCAAAAAAATTTTTCAAAAAAAATTATCAAAAATTTTTGAAGGCCTCGAAAAATTTCTCAAATTTTTTTCCAATTTTTCTTCAAAATTTCACACAAAAAAAGGGTGAAAATCTAAGCAGTGTGTCAAAACAAAACAAAAATTAATGCAAGTTTATATATAGGTGAGATACCAAAAAAGAACATAAAAGGCCGGGAACGTTTTTTGTAGATTATTGTTGAATTTTGGTGTTCTTGTACAAGAAAAAAATAAAATGAAGAGAGAGATTCCGCCAACTCAGTCAAATAAAGATTCCATTAAAGTCACTAAAAAATTAAAAAATTAATTTTTTAATCTTATTTAAAGCTTACAGGCGATTTAGAAGGAGAGGTGTTGTTCTTGGCTAGAAAAATAAAAAAAAATAAATTTGAAAAGCAAATTTTTCAGACTTCAAAAGCCTTAAAAGGACTACCAGGTTCACTGTTTTGGTGTGGATAAAATGCAAATAATATAAACAATTCCCGGCTAAATTTATGAAAAGGAATCCCAAATGATTACTTAAACGCGTTTTTCGCATCGTGTAAAAAATTCCCAGGTCCTTACAAGTTTACTGACAAGAATAGTTTCCGGAAACGTTTTTACTTTAAAATATTTAGGCCATAAAAATTTTAACATCCTTCGCATTAGAAAAAACAAATACCTGCGTCATCCCCACTGCTCTCCTCTGAAGCTGCATTCTTCTTCGCCGGACGTCCACGTTTTCCAGCACCAGCTTTCTTCGTCACTCCACCTTTAGCCACAGACTTCGCCACCGGCTTCTTTGGCGGTGATTTCTTTAAATAAAAATTTTAAGAATTCTTTCTAAAATCAAAAAACCTTCACAACAGCAGCACCCTTAGGACGCCCACGTCCCTTTTTGGCAACAACAGGGGATTTAGCTGGAGAAGACGGCTTGACTGGAGAAAGAGGTTTGACTGGAGACTTGGCTTCACCATTTGGAGCACTCTTTAAAAAAATTAAATTTGAAAAATAAAAAGACAAAATTACAATTGGAGATTTAGGCTTCGGTGGCGATTTGTCTGTAGTTGGAACAGATGCAGCTGCAGCAGCTTTTGCTTTCGCTGGACGGCCACGTCTCTTTGGAGCTTGCGAATTCATTTTTTAAATAAATATAGCAAATAGAATCGAAAGAGAATATCTGAAATTTTAAAAATGAAATTTTTGGTTTGAGGAATAATGATAGAGAGACATATCGGGATTGAGTGGGAAGAATAACCTCTTACGCTTACGTTGATTCTAAAATAAAAACCCTTTCTTCAAAAATAAAAGTACTATCAAAAACCCACTGGACATAGGTCCCGAAATGACTAGGGTAACCGTTCATAGATTGAAAGATCCCGATATGTCTGCATGCCAAAAAAATATCCGTCCGTATCACTTAATAAAAGGTTACACGGACGGCCTCAACTTGAAAATAAAATTCTTAGAAAGCCCCCAAAAAATAAAAAAGGATAGTAAACATTTCTATTTAAAAATCCAATCCCTCTACAAAATAGTTAACACAAAAGATTAAAAAAATATTCAAAATAAACAAAAAATTCCTATAAAATTACTAAAAATTGTCACATGACTTTGTAAAAAATTGGAAAAATAGAAGCTTAAATAAATCGATAAACATAAAAAACAAGGAATATTAAAGGCGCGAGCCAAGGAATCTTCCCTGTGCAAAATTTCTTTCGAAAAAAAATAAATACATCGCAGAGCCTATAAAAAATTGTCCAAATAAAAACCAGTAAAAAAGAATTAAAAAGAAAAAAGCGCTTGGCTTGGGTTTTAAAAATACAGAACGCCAAAATAAATTTTAAAGTCGCGGAAAATTAAAACGTTGGACACTAGAGTCTCAACCCCTTTTATTCATTTTCTCGCATTTTTGAACATTTAACCTTTACCTCAAGAAACCAAAAATGACTACTGAAAATCGGGATTTTTCTGCTTTACTTAATACAAAATGTGAACGTAAAATGAAAAGAAAAGCGGCCAAACAGTTAAAATCAACTTGGAAGAAAGGGCAATCTCACCAACAAATCAATGTACTTTTTTTAATTTAAAAATATTTTTTTTAATTTTCATCAAATTTTCAGGTAGATTCAATTGTTGCTAAACAATTAGAGGATACCAAACGAAAGAAAAAACTTGAAAAACGAAGAAGGCTTAGAAATAAAAAGAGAAAGGAAAAAATTGAATTGGAAAGAAAAAAGAGGATTGAAGGGAAAAATGAAGAAAATTTTGATGAAACGGATGAGGAAGAAGGGGAAGATGAAAATTGTACTATTGAACAATTTAGAGAAGAGGTTGGTAATATTGAAGAGTATGGGCCCCATTTTTCCCTCCCTATTTTTCCCCCTATATTTTTACAAAATGGTCAAACTTTTTCCTTCCTTCCATCTAATTTGCCTTTCTAATTTTTGCCTAAATCAAACAAAAAGGATTATTTTTTGGTATTTAACAAGTATGTTTTGGGAACTCATTTTTTCTATTAAAACGGGAAATAAAATATCAAAAATAATCCTTTTTCTTTGTTTCAAGTCAAAAATTATGAAGGCAAATTGAATGGAAGGAAGGAAAAAGTCTGACCATTTTGTAAAAATATAGGGGGAAAAATAGGGAGGAAAAAATGGGGCCCATACTCTTCAATATTACCAAGAGGTTTATTTTTAAATATTTTTTTTTTGAAATTAAAAAAAATTTTTAAAGGCAGAAAAAGTTCGTTCAGAAAGGTTAAAGGAGGATTTGGATGAAGACGATCGCGAAATTCGTCGACTTGAAAGACTTCTTAAAAAGAGTAAGAGAAGAAAGAAGGGGAAAACTGAAGTTGAGATGAGTGAGGATGAATTGGAGAAGATATTTTTGGGAAATGCTTCGGGTGGTGAAGAAGATTAACGGAAAAATGTTTTTGGCTCTTTTGTTTGTTTTTCAAAAATTATTTCCATTTAAACGCCTAAAAAAGAAAGTATTTAAGGTTCTAATGAGAAAATTTTTTAATTTATAGTAAAAATTGCAAAATAAAAAAATAATAAAGATATTGAACAATATTAATTTTCCCTTGAGAAGTTCCACAATTTAAAAGTTCGATCGTAACAACTTGAGGCAATCCAATTTTCATCGGGTGATATATCAACACAAGTGACCTAAAAAATTAGAAAAAATATTGAAGGGAGGAATTTTTTAAAATGAAAGTTTAGATTTGCGGACAAAACTTGCGGACTTTTTTAACATAAAAATAAACCTTCATATTATGCGAATCAAATATCCTTAAAGGTTGCCATCCTGAGCATGTCCATAATTTCATTGTATTGTCATAGGAGCCAGTAACTAAGTATTCTCCAGAAGGATCTATTCTGACACGCGAAACTAAATTGTTATGAGCAGACATTGTATATATTTGACGACGCATTCGGACATCCCAAATTTTACAAGTATTATCAGCACTTCCAGTAACCATTAGAAACCTTAAAAAATCTTTAAGAAAAAAATAAAATAAGTTGTTGTGATTTTCATTGAATTGGGCAAAATGTCCGCAAATTCATTCAAAAATTAGAAATTTAGAGAAATTAAATAAAATCAGAAAAAATTTTTCCATGGTACCCGCAACTAGATATTTAATTTTTCCCGGCTAGAATAAAATTTGCAGACTGTCTTGTCAAAATAAAAATTTTTTTCTTAAACCAAACCCGTTTTGATGCCAACTGACAGTGTAAATACCCTTCTGATGACCTTCTAGGAACATTATACAACGACCCGTTCTTAAATCTTAAAAAAGAAAATTTATTTTAAAAAAAAATTAAAATTAACCCCAAACACGTCCATAACAGTCAAGACCTCTAAAACAAAAAATTAAGAAAAATAAAATTTAAAAAATAAAAATACCCTGTAAGCAACAAAGAACCGTCAACATGAAAATCCAAATCAAATAAAGATTTGCTATGTCCTTCCTGATAAATAAGTTCTTGTAAGGTTTCCAAATCAAATAAACGCCAGGAAGAGTCAAAACTGAAAACAAGAAAGATTTTTAAAAATAAAAAAAAAAATTAAAAAACCAAGCTGTGCACAAATGTCTTCCATTTTGATGAAATGCTAATCTAGGTACTCTATCTTCATGCCTTTCTAATTTTGCCAAAGGTTTTTCTCCATCTACCAAATTCCAAAATAAAACATTTCCAGAATGATCACAAGATGCAGCATTTAATAAAAGAGGATCTTGACTTTTGTAAGCGCCGGGGTGAAAACGCTGAAAAAAAATATTTTTGCGGACATTTAAAGCCTTCAAATTGTTCATTAAAAATAAAAAAATAAAATTAACTACCGCAGCTCCAACTTGACAAGGATGCCCTTGAAGTTTAAGTTCTTCTACACAATCTGGAATTGACCAAATAGAAACTTGGCCGGACCAATTTGAGGTAATAATGTGTTTAGAATCAGGAGAAAATTCAGCGAATGAAGTTGGTCTAATGCCGGAAACCTTTAAAAAAAGTAAAGGAATGTAATAATTTTCACGACTCTTAAGGATTCTAAAGTAAAAATTCTATCTAATTTGCTTAGAAATCAGGCGGGGTTGGTTTTGGGAGCTCAGGTCTGAATCTGACAATGAGCCCGGAACCAGAGGGTCGGAGCCAGAACACAAAACTCCCAATACCTTAAAAATTATTGCTTGAAATAAGTCGGAGATTTCTCTCGGTAATATGGCTTACGGACATTGCAAAAGTAAGTAATCTTGAGTGAGCGTCAAAAGTAAACTTATTAAAATTTTCACCCATAAAAAATATTTAAAAACAAACTTGTGTTCCATAAATTTGAAGAGTTTGAATACGTCTATGTGTTGCCTGTTTAATTAAAGCTCTTTCTTGTTGTGAAAGCATTGCTTGAACTCTTGCTCTTTCCAACCGTTGCTTCTAAAATTAAAAATTTTTTTATTAAAAATTTTTAAAAATTCAAACTGCTCTTTCCAAACTAAAATCAGCTATTTCAACCCTAGCATCCCGAAGAGCGGCAGGCCCTCTATGATACCAAGTACTTTGATCGTCTTGAATATCAGCCCTTTCTTTTTCGTCCAAATGAAGAATTGCATGAATTTCGTCTTCTGACATTCGAGAAAGTAATGAACGAAGACGTTCTCTTCTATCCAAAATATCTTCTCCAAAAATACATATTGGCTCATTACATCTCCGCAACATTAATTTTACTTGGATATCATCTGTGGGCAATGTTAGACTTCTTGCCTTAAATTTTTTTAAAATTGTTTAGAAAAGTTGAAACTTTCAAAATAAATTTTTTAGATCACCACAGGAATATGTAATATTAAAGTTGGTCCCAGACAACGATACCGACGATTTTTAAAAGTAATCGGATGGGTGGTTAAAATAAGTTAAGTTTCCCGATCGAGGCCACCCCATATGTAATAAATAACAAAATCAGTTATCTCACAATAAAACCGGTTGAATACAACTTGTCTTGTAAGTCCCTCCGACCCCAAACCCCAACCGACAATTTTTTAAAAATAAGTAAAAAGTTTCCGATGATTCCTTCTGTATTGGATTATCTGTTGTAATAGTTTATTTCTTGAGATAAAACGAATTAAGTCTTGTTAGTTCACTTGCTCAATACACCTATTAAGACCTGTTAAATTTACTGACAGAAAAACTACTATGTATAAGACCCAGGGTGTCCCTTTATAAAACACCAAAATAGGGCGAAGCTACTCAAAAATATGGCAAAAATAGGGCGAAATTGGTCAAAAATAGGGCAAAAAATAGGGCATTGTTTTAAACACTTAAGAATACTTAAAATTTTAAAAAGAAAGCTCTATTATGCATATTTTTCAATATTTTAAACTAAATTTTCAATTAAAAATTTCTTTATCATTAAATATCAACTTGTGACTAATCTATTTTATTGGGGATATCCTCTTTAATCCCAGAATACCGTTAATTGAATTACCCTTAAGAAAGCAAATATCACAGATAATTCAAACATGATATCCCCTAAAACGTACCATCGATTCACGACCAAATCCCCAAATCCCCGTACCATAATCGAAGAATTCTTCCAATTTTCAGCGCCGCAGGCGAAAATTTTTTGAAATTTGGAGCTCAAGAAGCCAAATTTCATACATTTTTTGCGCGGCAGGCGAAAATTTTGAGAATTTTGGAGGCCAGGAAGTCAGAAATCCTTCATTTTTACCATTTTTTTTTACAAAATCCGAAGAATTTTTAAAATTTTACTAGATGATAAAAATAGGGCAAAAATATGGCAAATGAGAAAATAGGGAAAAAATAGGGCGAAATTGTCAAAATAGGGCAAATGCCCTGTAAATAAGGCAAAAGGGACACCCTGATAAGACCAGAAATAAACACACCCCAAAAGTCCATATAACCCAAAATAATCTAAATTAAAAAAACCTTTCTCCTTCGATCAAAATCAGCCAAAATTTCCTTCTGTATTGGATTATCTATTGCAGAAAGATCAACAATTCCTTCAATTGTAGCCATTTTTATGTAATTCCTTAAAGATTAATTGCATGTATTAAAATGAAAAAAATATTTAAATATAAATATGTATGTATTAGAAAAAATCCAATATATTAGATAAAAATCATCACAAGAAACAATTTATATTATATAATTAAAAGTAAAATAATAATTAAAAAAAGCAAAAAATATTTTTTGGTAATATTCAAACAATCGTTAACGTAAAATATTTTTCTGATTTCGAAGCCTAAATGAAACGAAATGGAAAAGGGCACAAACTAGTGAAACAAAATTTCGACCATTCCTGGCCTTGTTATTTCCCGTTAAAAATAAACAAATTACTTAACTTATAACGTTTACAGTTAAAGACAACTATTTTTTAAACAAACAAATTTTTTAACAGCATATTTGTTGTTCTAATTAATTTATTATCTGTTGTTGACTTCTTGGCATGAAACAAATTCAGACGATTTGCCTGAAATATATAAAAAATACAAAATACATGTTTAACGGCTGGCAAGACATTTTTTGTTACAATACCAAGCATTGGTAGTATAATATTGTTTATTCTCAACTTTAGCTGAATAAGAACGAAGCTGAGATGTTTCGAAACATACGGTTTTTAAAGATAGATTTAGAAAAAAGAAGAAGAAACAAACAACAACTTGTTGGAGCTCGTGCAGAGATAGTGTTTTATAATAAAGTGTTAATTTTTTTAGCTTAGAGCGGATTCTGCGTCAGTTGGGAAAAATATCATTGAAATGTAGGCGTAGGTCCATTAACTTACGCCTACATTTCAATGATATTTTTCCCAACTGACGCAGAATCCGCTCTAAGCTAAAAAATTAACACTTTATTATAAAACACTATCTCAGCACGAGCTCCAACAAGTTGTTGTTTGTTTCTTCTTCTTTTTCTAAATCTATCTTTAAAAACCGTATGTTTCGAAACATCTCAGCTTCGTTCTTATTCAGCTAAAGTTGAGAATAAACAATATTATACTACCAATGCTTGGTATTGGAACAAAAAATGTCTTGCCAGCCATTAAATGTGTATTTTGTATTTTTTATATATTTCAGACAAATAGTCTGAATTTGTTTCATGCCAAGAAGTAAACCACAACAACAGATAATAAATTAATTAGAACAACAAATATGCTGTTAAAAAATTTGTTTTTTAAAAAATAGTTGTCTTTAACTGTAAACGTTATAAGTTAAGAAATTTGTTTATTTTTAAAGGGAAATGACAGGTCTAGGAATAGTTGAAATTTCGCTTTAAGGAAAAGGTAAAAGTTAGGGTTGTAACCCCGCCCCTGTGAAACGGTGAATTTGACATTTATTTGAGAATTCCCCGTCCCCCCTCCTCCCACAAGGGAACAACTCAAGTGATAAATCTTTACCTAAATTTGGAAAAGAACCTGCTCTCATGAAAATAAACTAAATATTACCAATAAAACATTCCAAAAATTATTATCATAAAATCAATAATAAATATACCATCATCTCTTTTCTTCAATAAAATTCAGGAGCATTCCTCTCAATTGTCAATTGTTGCTGCAAATCCACCAATTTCTTCTTTAAAGCTTGAATTCCACTCAAAATAATATTTTCTGCCTTCAAAGCCCCAGCACTTTCCACACTAATCCAAAATTTCCTTGGTTTGTCCATTGGGCGATATGGAGCCTCTCGTTGATCTTCTTCATTTAATAATTCGCTAAATTCGCTTTTTGGCCATTCTTCCGGTTTTGCTAAAACTGTGTGACGAAGAGCATTGTCTGGATCATATTCAAAAGCAACGGACGAACAAGGATTCCATTTGGCATGTTCTTTTCCAAATCCTTTTTTGGCAAAACAACGCATTGAAATGGCTTGCCCTAAAATTTTTGTTAAAGTTAATATTCAGTTTTCGATTATTAAATAAACCTTTTCGAAGCTTAACAATCAAGATTTCATCAGAAATTCCATCCATTTCAAGAGTATCGCGATTTGCATGAGAACCACAAGCCGGAACAACCTTTAATTAAAATTTAGTTTTGTTCAAAAATAAAAATCTGTGATGCCAATTTTCCCTAAATTTTTATTAGTTCCTTTGAATGTGAACATAACCCAATAACGGTACTAATTCGTTATCTCTACGAACTAGTACCCAATATTTTCCCTAAGCAAGCATAATTTCAAAAACGTCTTCACTAATGATAATGACATAGGGAGGGAAATAAGGAAAACAATCTGTCCACAATCAAAAAGGTCCGTAAAAAATCCGTAGGCATAACGGAGTAATATCACTAAAGTTCATTTTACCCCAAAAATGTACGCCAAACAGATAACCCAAAAGGAAATAAATTCTCAACAAACCTCAATGTTATTGGACTCCAAATCATCAGAAGTAACAGCTCTGGTCGTATCCTCATCACATCGAACATTCAATTCAAATTGGACAGAGCAATTGGAACAAAACTCGGAACAAGTACAATCCTACAAGATTTCTAAATTAAAAAAAAACCCAACCAAACAAACTCTTGTATAGTGCATTCTGTCCACAATTCCATCAGAAGTTAAAGGAATCATTCCCATTCGATTAGCAATAAACTCATCATGAAGAACAGAAGTATTTTGTTCTATTTGAACCCAATCAATTGCTACATAAAAGAAAATTTTTAAAATAAAAGAAAATAAAAAATATACCCATTATAGGTACTTCAGCCAAGAAAACACGTCGAAGAGAATTTGCTACACTCAAATCAGTATCTTCCAGACAGAAGCGAACCAATTCATTGCTTAATTGTAAAATAGTCACTTGAGGTTGATTTGCATAAGGCATTCTTTAAAGGCCTTCTTTAAAATAAAAAATAGGTCAAAAATTTAAAAAGAAAAAAAAGATAGTAAATGTATTTTAAAACATTTTTAAACAGAACAAATTTAAATTTAATGAATTAATCTCATTTTATACTCTCACTTTTTTGTCATAAAATAATAAAATTTAAAAATGAATATTTACAAAAATATAAATATATCATACATATTGCGCGCAATGTTCGATAGACTCGTAGCATTATTAAAGGTATATTTTTTAAGAATGACAAAGAGATTTGAACTTTTATATTCCAAAAAAATATTTTTTAGTTATCCTTATTCTTAACCTTTTATAATCTTTTCAAATCCTTTTTAAATCTAGGCCATACCCAGCGCTGGTTTTTAGTTCCGGGGATAGGGCTTAAGGAAGATTTGATGGAAGCCAGAGGACTGAGAATTTTAAATTAAAAAGTCAAAATCATCGAGAGGTGAGCCAGAAAAATGCGCTTATACCTCAACCCCACAGAAAATTTTAAAAATTATGCTACAAGCCTTTAAAATTTTTTTTACAAAATATCTTCCCTCATGTAGTAATCTTCAATTTTTGTTCATCACAAATTCTATCCAATGAACAACGAATATTTAATGCTGTCAGTCTTGATTTTGGACTAGCACTCCAACTTTCAGTCATTATCCTTACCAATTCATTTAATGATTCACAATTTTTCCAACTTGGATCGATTGTTGGCCTTTTTCCCTGAATGTGTACACAATCAAGCATATGCTCTAATAATGGTTCTCTTGGGACATATTCTTGATATGGAATTTCGTATGGAAGAGCAAAAATATCTGAAGTTGGAATTTCTGTTCGTCTACAAGCCTCCCACATTATGAGAGAAAATGCATAAACATCCATTTGTAAATAAGAAGTGAACGAGTCACGGATGTAATTGTTGGCAAGAAATTCAGGCGCGAGATAACGCTAAATAAAAGAAATGAAAAGAAATAGAATATAAATTTTTTTCGAAAAATCAAAACCCAAAAATTAGAAAAAACTCCCCTAAAATTTTGTAAAATTTATAAATTTACCCACCACTGTGCCTCCTCGATCCTGTTGAGGAATATCAATTAAACCATTTCCATATCTTATAGCCATTCCCAAATCAGCTATACAACAAGTCCAATCATTTTTGATTAATATATTTCTTGATTTTATGTCTCTATGTGCAATTCCAGGCTTATCTTTAACAAAAAATTTTTTAATTTTAGAAAAATAAAAAAAAAATATTTACGGCATTGATTATTCACTCCAGGCAATTCAGAATGTAAATAAGCTAATCCATGAGCTATTGAACGCATAAATTGAATATTCATTTCTAATGTAATTTTGTTTTGTTCAAGAAAATCATAAAGAGATCCATTTGGTAAATATTCTGTGACTAGCCAAAGTTGGGTAGATGAACCAGCATCTTAAAAAAGGAAAAAATATTTTTTTCTGAATGGCAAAATTCAAAAGATAAAAAATTCTTATAGAGGGAATAGCTAAAAAATATTTTTTTCTGAATGGCAAAATTCAAAAGATAAAAAATTCTTATAGAGGGAATAGCTAAAAAATATTTTTTTCTGAATGGCAAAATTCAAAAGATAAAAAATTCCTAAATTTTCTATAGAAAAAAATTTTCCCAAAGATAAAAAATCCCTATAGAGGGAATAGAAAGAAAAACAATACCACTTATTTTTTTAATTAACCATTTATCGAATATTTTTCTTCTAGGAATTACTGCTCTGTTTATTTTGAAAACATCCTAAGATAATCTTTACTCACCAAAAATAAATTTAAGACCAGGTGAGTATCGAACTCACGTCCATAATCCTTCAAAAACCAACTTAACCATAACACTTATCGGATTTAAAAATCTCCTAAACATCCTTTCCCCCCAAAAAATATCAAAAAACCTTTTGTATCACTTCCAATCCATCGAAGAAGATTTGAATGTCTCAACATATTATGCTTGTAAATATCAGTTTCTCTTTGCCAAGAAGGCTCATCTCTCGATAAAAAAATTTTTACAGCAACTTTTTCAGCTCTCCATTCCCCCATATAAACTTCTCCAAAACGTCCACGTCCAATACAATCTTTCAAAATTATTTGCCAAGCAATTGTTCTTTGAACTAAAATTGGCATTCCAGCACCAGAACCAGTTGATATTGGATTTTGTTTTCTTTCCAAATCCCCAATTAATTTTTTCAAAACTTTTCTTTTTTCACCAGTATCAGTTGTTATAAATTGATCATATTCTTCATCATCTTCTTCATTTACCCTATAAACTTCTTCCATTGGTAAATTGTTGGTATTTCTTGAAGAACGCAAGCGACGATTGCTATAAAAAATTTATTTATGAAGGGAAAGCTGATTTTTGCGGACTGACATTTGCGGACAAAATCGAAGCCTACTGAAATTAGAACAAACTATCCTTGTATCATAACCAGGACAATCCCTGGGTTACGAAAACTCGAAACGTTTCGCCCACGGCTGGCCAAGACAATCCCTGGGTTATTACTTGATTTTTTGGTTCATGTTAATGGGTATCCGCAAATTTAGTTCGCAAATGTCATCCATATAATTGAAAAGAAATTTTGAGGAAGTGATTAAAATATGTTATTAATGGAGGTCGACAGCTCTCAGAAACCGAACCAATCGAGGAACTGAACCGCAAAATCCTCAGATCTCTCATTTCAAATTACCAATAAAATTAAAAAAAACCAACTAAAAATTCCTCAAACGAGTAACCAAATTATCAAAAGACTTCTTTATTCTTTTTTTAATTCTAGCACCAAAATTAATTCCAACACAAAGTCCAAACCCAGAAAAGAGGACAGAAACAGCAAAAAGTAAAAGAAAATATAAATATGAAGTATTCGAATTGTCGTTATCGTTTGAAGTTTCAGGAAAACCTTGTCCAGTTGTTTCGATGGAAAACTTTAAAAAAAATAAAAAAACGAATATAAAGTTTTCGTAAAAATTTCTATGGTTGCTAGTTGAGGCTATTACTCGTTAAAATTTTAAAAACCATCAGAAAAGGTGGTAAAGTTGAAGCCTGTGATTTTTTAGATAGGTGAACGTTACACTAAAGAGCTTTTGGAATTAAAGAAGTATTTTTAAGAAATAATTAATATGTCTAAAGATTTTATTATCCGAAATAATTTAAATTCTTTTAGAAATTTTTTAAAAATGTTTCAACACTAAAATCTTTGAAAAACGAATTTCCTTTATTTGTAAGTAAATTATGAGCATTTTTCAAACTGTCTCTAGCTGACATGAGTTTTTAAATTTTCAAGCCTATGGCTTTAAAATAGAATATTTTCCCTTACTAAATAAATGAGAAACAAGGTCTCTCGTGTCAGTCAGAAACAAGTTCTCTCAGAAAACAACATTTCCAAAATTTTAATTGAAATATTTTCAAAAAACATTAAAAAACCTTTTTATCATTGCAAAAAGAACCATCTCTACAGCATTTTACTATTTGAATAAGCTGTGATGTATTAACACTTTGGCAGACAAAAGGACGTTCTTTAGGTACTAGCTGGTCAGCGTGCATACAACTAAAAATTTAAAATAATTTTCAAAAAATTTTTTTAAAAAACATACGAAAGCACAACTTCTTTAATTTTCTTATCCTTTCCCAAATGGACCATTCTTCTGCATTGCCCACCACTATGTGCTCTACATATTCCCTCATATTTAGATCCAGCAATATCAGTAATTTCCCTACTACAACCATCGTGATTACACCTACATAATAATTCACTATTTTTCATTGGTGGATGTACAAATTGCTGAAAAGTGAAAAAAATTTTTGCTTGGTAAATTTTAATAAGTTAGAACAATTCACTAAAAATTTAGCCCCGGATAGGCATCGATCCTGCGTCCTCCAGGCAGTTATTATACCGCGTACACAGGTGTCTACCGACTTACATGGTAGCTCTCTACTTCCTTACATTAATAATTACTTTTAAGCTAACCAAGTTTAAAAACTTATTGTTAGCCTAATTAAAACCCTCTAAAATAAATTTAAAAACCTTATGTTCTGAAAACTTTTTTCTAATTTCAGCTTCTATTTTTTTATTGACATTTGGCTCAACATCTGAAGACAGCATAGAAGGCAAAAGTATAAAAATAATTAAAATTCTAAATTTGTAAAAATAATCCATTTTGATAAATTTAAAAATCTGAAAATTAAAATCAAATTTAACAGGAAATTTAACAGAAAAAGGAAATCCAAATCTTAACTACAAATTTTAACTTTTTAAAAAAACCTTAATTGAATAAGTTAAGTAAAATACAAAATTTTTCCACTCACCGGCACAAAGAAAAAATACTAACTAGTTGACTGTCTATCGTCTCTTATAATTTAGTTATATTTCACACACAAGGTTAGATTTCCTGTCTAGACGCTGTAAAAGATTTTTATTGGCACTTTCATAATTCTAAAAATAATTAAAATAAATAATTTAAAAATATTGATAAAATTCAAATAATTTTGAAAAAATGCAAAGACAATTTGTATAAAAATAATTTATTAAAAAATAATACTCAAATAAATTAATTAATGAGGCAGAAAATTCAAATAATGAAATAAAATAATGATAAACATCGGGGGTTTAAAGAAGAAAAGAAAAGTCAAAGCAGTTCACCTAAGGGATGCATAAATAGAGATCGGAATTTTAAAAAACCTTTTGACCTATATTCTTGATTTTAGTTCAGGACCTTGACCAGATTTCTAACATTGAGTTAAGGAAAAATCGAGAAAATCAAAGAATGCCTTGATTTTAACTCTGAATATAGGTGAAAAACAAGGTCTGGATCCAGATCCAGACCAATCTCTTACATCAATTTTAATGCCTAAATGATGTTCCAAATAAATATGAAAAAAGGATTCCTCAAAAGTGTAAGGCAAGTATAAGAACAAATTCTAAATTACCGGTATTTACTATTATATTCTGTGGAAAAGTTTAAATACCGGTAATTAGTTAACCTAAGTGTTGTGTCCGCACTTGCAGAAAGAATATAGATGAAAATAGATAACCCATCATCGGGTTGGATGGTGGCATAGTCGGTTGTGCTTTCGTTGAAAGAGCAAATCTTCCTGTTACAGCATCAAGAAGTATTGATGGATAAGACCATGCGGAAGCAACGTCAAAGTCCAATAAAACATCTTTTAAGCATTTGTCATAGCGTGGCTTAATCTCACCCATTTTGTCTTTCAAATCAGAAATTGATATCATGGTAGCAAGAAAACCTTTTGCATTACGGTAGTAATTCTCGAGAAAGATGACCTCTCTGATACCAAAATACAAGATTCCATTGAAACCCATTTCAGCAAATGAGTCTTTCAGTTTTGTATGCAAAGGCACAGCATTGTCGATTGGGAACGCTTCGCGTTCTTCTAACTCTAAATATCCAACAAGTGAGAATTCGTTGCTTCGTCAGTAAATCAACAGCAACAAATGACGCGGAACTTAAAAGCTATATTATGGGAATTCCGGTAGCATCAAAAGTTCAGTTACCTAGCTGTAGTTAGCCCATCATTTGCTCAAAAATCAAAAAAGAAATTGAATGCGAAGGATGTCCAATTAAGTGCAGCAGAAAATCGTTTACAGGCATTTAACAAATGTTACAACGGAACGATGCGCGTTACATTTGAATACGAACCGTTCACACATCTTGAACTTCGATTTACTGACGAAGCAACGAATTCTCACTTGTTGGATATTTTAGAGTTATAAGAACGCGAAGCGTTTCCACTCGACAATGCTGTGCCTTTGCATACAAAACTGAAAGACTCATTTGCTGAAATGGGTTTCAATGGAATCTTGTATTTTGGTATCAGAGAGGTCATCTTTCTCGAGAATTACTACCGTAATGCAAAAGGTTTTCTTGCTACCATGATATCAATTTCTGATTTGAAAGACAAAATGGGCGAGATTAAGCCACGCTATGACAAATGCTTAAAAGATGTTTTATTGGACTTTGACGTTGCTTCCGCATGGTCTTATCCATCAATACTTCTTGATGCTGTAACAGTAAGATTTGCTCTTTCAACGAAAGCACAACCGACTGTGCCACCATCCAACCCGATGATGGGTTATCTATTTTCATTTATATTCTTTCTGCAAGTGCGGACACAACACTAAGGAATTCATAAAGATCGGAAATTAAAAAAAGTCTGAACTTGATTTTAATTGAGGACCTTGACCAGATTCTCAGCTTTGAGTCAAGTAAAAATCAAGGAAACTGAAAAATGGCCATATCCTGACTCTGGATCCAGATCCAGGCCGATCACTAAACAAAAAGTTTAACGGCAAACAGAGTTTTAAATAATTTAGAGGAAATCCCCTCTAAAAATCTCAACCCAAAAAAGATGAACTGCCCTCTAAAAACATAATTAAACATTTGGTGCATGTCTACTAAGTAAATCTATCATTAAAATTAATAAATAAAAGAATAAAATAACCCGAAAAACAATTGTAACTTTTTCAATAAAATCTTTTGTTTTATCCCCAGCTATATAAATAATGCGGAAAGTGCGAAGAATGTGGCCACTTGGAAAGCCAGTGCAACTGAAAATTGTTAAAAATTAAAAATATATGTAAAATAGGGTTGTTCACGATCGAAAACCGAAAATTTTGAAAATGGGAAAATTTTTAAAAATTTTCCTTAACTAAAATTCAAATTGGAAAATGACTTTAATTTTTTGATTAACCGAAAACCGAGGTATCAGTCAATAACCGGTGGTGAACAACTCCGAAGTAAATTAAAGAAAGGATAGCATTTGGAGCACCAAATCGCTTAAAAATAAATTAGATATTATGTCAGATTATACTACCCCCTTTCCACAATTAAAAAAATAAAGGGAGGGGTAGAAGGTCCAAATGTTCCACCGACGACTGTCAATTTTAAAATAAAAATTAAATACTAAAAACTAACGAGTAATATCCTCCATCTTTAGCCATAATATTATAAATAATTAATTCGCCATGAGATGTTAGCTGCACACGTTTTGTTTCGTTGGTAGCAAAAATGTGGCTGTTGTTTAATTCTTCAAAATTTTTGCGCCAAATTAAAGAATGTCCATCTTGGTTGGAACAATCAAGTAAAAGTATTTGACTTTCTGTTGCCTAAAATTAATATTTAAATTTATCAATTATCAGAAAGAGAAAAAAGTGAGGGAAATTTGTCTGAATAAAGAGGAAAGTATTCTTAAAATTAGAGAAGTCCGAAAAAATTTTTCTTGAAAACAGAACATCTATTGTGATTCGAGTTATGTAGTGATGCTTCTACAGCATAGAAGCCAGTTCTGTATCAAAATGGCAGTGTAGTTGGATCATACTAGCCCGGCTAGTTAATGATCTCCTTCATCTCTTACAATGGCAACAGAAGGGCAAAAACCTTTTTCAGAAAAATCGGATAACATCGGCTTAATTACACAACACCATCCTTCGAATAGAAGGATGGTGTTGTGCTTTCCCTTCTATTCTCCAAATTAAAAATTTAAAAAATTCATACAAAAATTGTTCGTCGAATAATTGGCGGCGCCAAAGGAGGCAATCTTTCATCTGTAGTAAATTCTCCAGGTTCAAGTACATCAACAACTTCTATTTTTCCCTCTTCTTCTAAAGTTACATTTCTAGCCACTTTATTATTTATTCCTGAGTCTTTACACGAAATCTATAAATTAATTTTAAAAAGTATTTAAAACTTAAAAAAAAATACTCTGCATTCTGTATATTCTTCAACAATAGTCAGATCCAGATTTTTTATTGCATTAAAAACTTTTGAAGGGACTAAAGAACTCAAACATGGAAGTTCACCAAACAAAATAAAAACATCAAGTTCTTTTTTGGTATAATTAGAAAAATCAGGAACTTGAGAAATTGGTTTTCTCTGAAATAAAATTTAAGTTTAAAAAAATCCGCAAAATAGTAAACATAAGGAAAGCAGCGTGGGAAGAAGGGAAGAATTAAGGGATATCACGTGTCCCTTGAAACCAGAGGTGGTTCGGAATTGCGATTTCCGACGTTTTTTTCCTTCCGTTTTTCGAAAAAAAGTTGATTTCCGATTACTTTTGAGCCAGTTCGTTTTCCGGCTCTTCAGATTTCCGACACATCTGACTGTTCCAACCCACCTCTGCCCGAAACCCGATATCCTTTTGGACCCAAACTCCGATACGAAATTAAAACCCGACCAGACTTTTTCTCAAACCATGACATCTCTGGTACGGACAATATCCAAAAAACAGTTCAAACAAAGTATTTTTAAAGAAAATGAATTATAACGAAGACTGAAACCAAATTCCTATGTGACCGCCCAGGAATAAGAACCCTGCATTCCCCAACATAAATAAACAAAAACTAACCCTTATATAACATTGCACAGTACGCCTAGTTTCTCCAAAACGAGTACTTCCACATTTATTGCATTGACTCCATTCTGTTGCGCGACCATAAACCTCCAAAAGCTTGCTTAAATCGACAGAAAGAGAAAAATTTTTAAATTTTCTTTGAGCTTCAGATTCTTCTATAGGAGGTGACTGATCACAATTCCACAATATAGCGGATTTATTTGCACAAGAAAATTCAGAGTTTTCAACATGAACCTTAAATTTAAGGGAATTTTCGGGTTAAACCCTAGAAGTCAATTTACTAATGGTCAAATTACCCCGAAGGTCGACTCCAAATATTTGGGCGGACAAGGAAGTTTTAGGCGGATTAAGGATTGCTGGAATTTGGGGACAGAAGACGAAAATTCTCTCGCGTAACTGTCAGATAAGGCAAAAGGTGACAGGCCAACGAGTTCTTGACTTTGGGTTCCCTTTATCTAGCCAAATATTTAGAGTCGACCTCCAGGGTCAAACGACCTCTATGGAGTTGACCTCTAGGGCTGGAGCTAACTTTTTCTAAATTTGTTTTTAAATATTAAATTTATACCATTCTAATCTTCATTGTTGGAATAACATCAACAAATTGGATTTGGGCAATGTCCAAATAGGTGTTTTTTGGTTTTCTAGTTGTTTTGGTTTTAGTTGAAGTTGCTTTGATTTTTGGCTTATTTGTTGTTTTGCTTTTTAAGTTTTTTGTTGTTTTGACTTTTGGTTTTGATCTAACAGCTCTTTTGACTTTTGGTTTATTTGTTGCTTTGACTGCAGGCTTTTTTGTCTTCACAGGTTTTTTTGTCTTTGGAGTTTTTGTAGTTTTAATTTGTTTGATTTTTGATGTCTTTTTTGTCGTTGTAATCGTTGTAACCTTTCCCTTCTCTTCATGAACCTTCTTCTTTCGTTCGCCAACACAACGATACCATCCTGAATGATCTTCTGCAGTTAATTTCCGAAGTTCCAATTCATAATGGTCACCCAAAAACATATTTCGAAGTTGTCCTTTCTTGTCCTCTTTATCCTTGTCTTTGGCAAAAATTCTACAAAAATTGATATTCTATTGGAATTTAATTAAAAACTTGTCAATAAAATCCATTACTTCCTCTTGTAAGCCTCTCCCTTTGTCGTCAAACGTTTGAGATGCTTTTTTCCATATTCGAGTTTTATTGGATTCGACATTTTTTTGCCAGTAATATTTAGCCAATTCATCGATAACTGTAGGTCTTCTTTTGTGTTTTCGAGCTTGAGCTATTTTCTAAATTTTGAGGTGTCTTAAGGGAGGAATTGAAAACTAAAACAACCTCTTTAATAAATTTGAGCACTGACTGTATTCTGCGACCAATTGCCTAAAAACAGATTTTTTCAAATCTTTCAAAACAAATAAACCGAAGGACTTGGTTTCCATTTATCTTCTAATTCATCAGCATCGTCTGGATGAAGACTAAAAAAGATAAAAAGTGAATACTACCTATCTAACAATAAGAAACAAACCATTCAAAACAACGCAGCCAAAGTGAGCTATTCTTAACTGCAACAACAGCACGCAAAGGTTGTACTCCAAAACGTTCTAGTTCATCCTTTTGTCTATTCATACATCGTTCATTAAATTTGTAACGATCACTTTTGCGCTACAAATTTTTTAAAGAGTTTATTTAAGGATTCTCTCACCTGCATAACCCATTGAGGTGAATTTGTGAAGGTAACAACAATAATGACGTTCAAGAATAGATTTAGAATAATAAAACATAAACTTTTGAAATTCATTCCTAAAATTATTTACGATAAACATTATCAATGTATCATATCTTGAACTGATAAAAATGGGTACAGCCCAAAACAACGCGGGCCAAAACTACGCGACCGAAACTACGCGACCGAAACTACGCAGGCCAAAACTACGCAAGGCCAAAACTACGCACGCCCAAAACTACGCAAAACTATTTAGTACATTCAAATTTAAAATCTGCTGTTGATCAATTGATCACTTTCTGATGATCACCCTTGATCAGTTGATCACTCACTGATGATTCTTTCTTCGGCATCCGGAAAATTGTTTCCTGAAAATCCGGAAAATTCAGGAAAATCTGTACTATTCCGGAACCATTTTCCGGAAAATATTTTTCGTTTCGGAAAATATTTTCCGGAAAATAATTATTTTCCGGAACTCGGAAAAATTCAACAGGAGCCGGTCCGGCACGAGTCTGGAATTCAAAATCCGGTTTTCGGATCAAAAATTGATTTTGCCACACATTACTAAATAGTTAGTTTTGCGTAGTTTTGGGCGTGCGTAGTTTTGGCCTTGCGTAGTTTTGGCCTGCGTAGTTTCGGTCGCGTAGTTTCGGTCGCGTAGTTTTGGCCCGCGTTGTTTTGGGCGTGTCCCGATAAAAATTTGTAGCACCAAAAAGTTGTCTGCTTTTATAGTAAAAATTTTGGCGTTGTGTTTTTTACGCGGAAATTTTGTCAATTTAAAATTTTTAGTATAAAAGGGCAATTTATTTTTCGTCCTTGTTTGTTCGTAGTTATTCACTCCCTAAATTTTTCTTATTCTCTTCTAGATTTTAGTGTTTATCATGAATACAATTGTTGAAACTGCTGTCAAAATTGTTGGGTAATCCCGTTTTTGTTGATAAATCTTATTCTTTTCTTTCAAGTCCTGTCAAGGTTCAACTGGACGATTTTGTGGATCGCCTTTGCTACAAGGCTACTTCTACGCTTCTGTTCGTTTTTGCTTTGCTGACAACCATCGACACTTTTGGGAAACCAATTAATTGTATGGTACCGGCGGAGTTTACAGGTTTTGAACCTTCCCATAATTGATGAACTTCCCTGACCTTCCCATAAATAATTTAGAGATTTGGTCCAATTTTGTTCATCAATACTGCTTTGTCACTGGCACCTATGTCAAAAACTATGATGCTGACGGCGTGATGGAGAAGGTCTTTGTGGGCTATTATCAATGGGTGCCCTTTGTACTCGTCCTTCAAGCAGTTGCTATGTACTTGCCTTATCTGTTTTGGGATTTCTGCCAGGGTTGGTCTACTGGTTTGTACTTTTCCTTCTATTCTATTTCTTCTAAAATGCTTATTTTTTTAGATGTTGACTTCTCGCATATCAATTCGCTTTGTGCAAAGGCGCGTACTGATGAAGCAGCTAACCGCACAGTACATTTGGACAAAGCGGCAAAGCAAATCTATCAGGTTCCACTTAATATTTTCTATCATCTAAACATTTAAAAAAATTTTATAGGTTGCCAAACATCGCGGTTTTCATGGTATTGGGTTAGGTGCAGTCACATTCTACTATACCTTCAAGTGTTTGAATATGGTGGTGATCTTTAGCCAAGGTATTTTCCTCGCTGCATTTTGTGGAAAGAACGATCTTCTTTGGGGAATTAAGGTCTGAAAATATTTTTTTAAATTCATGTAGACTTTTTCTATTCAGTTTGCGGAAGAAATGGTTGCAGGCAATTCTCTCTACTGGGATAAATTTGGTTATTTCCCTCGTGTTGCCTATTGCTCTTTTGGCCGTGATTTTCTTGGAAGTAGTTCTGGAAATTTTGTCCAGGAGGCGAGATGCACACTTGGCTTCAACGTCATCAATGAGAAGGTTTTTTTCGGAAAATAATTTTTTAGAGCTTCAATTTTTAGATTTTCCTGATACTCTATTTCTGGTTCATCTTTCTCTTCGTGCTGACTTTGCTCAATGCTTATTCATTCCTTTATGGAATTGTTTGCTGCAAGCGAATCCAAACGGTGAGCAACTATCTGAGGTTGGTTGATCGTTGTGATGAGCTTTTTGGCGTGATTGCTGTCCCTACTGCTAGTACTGCCGTTTCTAATGCTAACAAGAATAAGAATCTCAATACTGGTTAGTTTTTTTTTTGAAAAAAAAATATTTTTTAAACGTTGGGACAAAATGTCCACTTTTTAATATTTTCATAAAATGGCACATTTGTGAAAAAATAAATTTTTCAGATCGCAAAACGGTTGCCGATTTTGTGAACCGTGTACTTGGATATGATGGTGTATTGCTTCTCCATTTTATCAAATCAAATAATGGAGAGCTTGTAGCTGTTGAAGTTTGTTCGCGTCTTTTCCAGATCGACGCTCGTAATAAGAAATAGTAGAAGTGTTTGGATAAAAAAAAGAAAATTTGAGAAAAATATTATAGGTTATTTGTTGTCTCGATCTCCCCTTTTGATATCCCCTTTCCTTAAAAATATTATTTGTTTTCTAAAAATTAATTTTGTTTGTTCTGTGTCCCCTTTTCTTTTTCCCTCCTATAGGTATATTAAATAACTTGTTGTAATATTATGGTTCTGTAATTTATTGTTAATAAAAATATTTGTGGTTATTTTCTTGTATTTTAAAAATTTTTTAACTTAAATTTCGAATACCTTTTTTACCATCTGAAAAATTATTTAGGAAATCTCTTCAGGAAAATCTTTTTTGAAATGTCCTACAAAAGACGATCAAGGGTATTTTCATAATTCTGAATTATCAAAAATAATTTTTCTCTTTTTTTTTAGGATTACACTCCTGAGGAAGACAGGCGTCATCGTAATTCTTCTACTGAGACTTACGGGTTTATTTTTAAAATTAGTTTTTATTTTTTTAATTTAAGTGAGGAGGGTATTATTCGATCGCCGCCTCGTCATTATCATAAATCGCCTAGTCAATCTCGTAGATACCGGAGCCGAAGGTATTTTCACATTAAAACCAATAAAGACAAAAATTCAGTCGTTCTCATGACCGCCATTACTCGCGTTCGTCCAATGACCGCCATTACTCGCGTTCCTCCAACTACGGTGGACGCTTTCGCCATAATGATGGACGTGATAACCCTTCAGTTTCCAGTTGTCTTGGAGTATTTGGAATGACTAAGGTTTTTTTTGAATTTTAAAGAGGACTTGAGACTTACTTTTTCCATTCAGAATACAACAGAAGCTGATCTCCGACGTATTTTTGAATATTTTGGGCCAGTGGAAAGTGTGCAAATTGTTTATGATAGAGTCTATGGGGATTCGAAGGGATTTGGTTTTATCTATTTTCGGCGAACTAGAGATGCAACAGAGGTTTGGAAAAATTTTTTCAAAAAAATTTTCTAATAAATATTTAAGGCGAGAGAGCACATGTCTGATGTTAAAATAAATGGAGTTCGTGTTAGGGTGGATTATTCGTTGACTAGTTATGCTCTTGGACCTAAGTAAGTTTCTTTGTTAAATAATTTGGGTGGGGGCTTACTCGAAGAATTCCAAATCACGGAACAGACAGGTCATGGAACGACCAACTCACTGAATGACCAAAGTACGGAATATTTTAAAAATCAAAATATTTTTAAAAATCAGATTTTTTAAAATATTCAATGTTTTGGTCATTCCGTGATTTGTCGTTACGTGATTTAGCCCGACATGTATAATTTTTGCTTTATCATTTGAGTAACTTTTTAATTTTATTTTTAAAAAGTATTTTGAAATAAGCAAAAATTAACTAATTTTTAAAACATTTTTTTGGATTTCATCACAATTTTTTTCGGCGGATGACTGTTCTATTTAAATAAAAAAAATAATTCACAAAAATGAGAGTATTTGAGAAATATTTAAACATTAGTAAACTTTATTTTTCGCTTCCTTTTGATTTCACAATTTTTTGTGATGAAATTCTCAATTTTGTAATTAATTTTTTAAAATATTTTCAAAATACTTTTTAAATCCTTTTTGGTCATTTTAGTCATTATAAATTTACTCCGATTTATTTTTCTCCTTTCAGTCGTCATTCCAATAACTTTTCTAGAAGCGGTTCTTACTATAATCGCGGTTCTTCTTATTATAATAATGGCCGTTCGCGATATCATGATTAATTTCTAAATATGGAGGAAATTAAAAGGATAGAAAAATATATTTACTTTAAATGCTCACGTTGATCTCCCAAAAAATTATTTCTTGCCTTTTTTGCTGTCTATTTATTGTAAAAGGTTGTTGCTTCTAATTAGTGGGAGGGTTGTCTTTTTATTTGTTCCTTTCAAAGCGGGGGAGCCTTTCTAAAAAAATTTTTTTGAAACCGATTCTTCTATAAAAATTATGCTGGACCAAACCCTCTAAAAAAAAATTTTTTTTTTCTTAAATCTAAAAGACCTATTTATAGAAAATTTTTATTTCCTCCCTCCCTTTAGGAAAATTTTTTAACTTCAAACTAGACCAGACTGGGAGGGTCATATGAAAATCGATATCTCGAAAAATCTCGATTCTCGATAGGCTAGATTTTTGTTCGAGATCTCGTCTCGGTCCGATCTCTGATTAAAATAGGTAAACTCTATTTATAGAAACTTTTTTTATCTCCCCGTCCTTTCAAAGAAATTTTCTTTCATTTTCTAAAACCAAAAAGTTTAATTTTATAAAAGACTGCATTTTTTAGTCTCTTCTTGTCTACGTGGAGACAACAACCTTTATTTTACCTGTCTATTGATTTATTCAAAAAAAAAAAAGATTTTTATTTAGTTTTTTCTCATTTTTTTAATTAAATGGATTTATTCTCATTAAAAAAATTTTTTTTTTCAATTTTTTAAAATTTTTCAAAAAATTTTTTAAGCAAAAAAAAAGAGGCGTTTAAACGCTCCTCTAAACTAAAAAAATAAAAAAAACTCGTCAATCTTCATATGTCTGAGAATCTAAAAAAATATAATAAACAACAAATTGTCGAAATATTTGATTGTCAACCACTTAAAAGAAAACGAAAAAGTCGCCGTCAATTTTCTAGAGGAAATTTTATTGAAAGTTTTTCTATATTTTGATAAATAATGGGAAAGAAGAGAAATACAAATAAAGTTACTTTGGCTGTGCCGTTAAGTGTAGCGGCGATTGGAGGAGGGAAAGGTTTTTTGAGAATTTTTTAGAAAATTTATTTTTAATTTTTTGAAGGTGGTGGATCGATTGGAGGTCCTGATCCGAGTGATACGAGTGATTTGGAATCTGTTTATTCTGCGTCGGTGGTTGGTGAAGGTGCTGATTCAGGTTTGATTTTTTAATTTTTATTTTCTCTATTTGGAGTAGTTTTATGGTTAAATTCACTCCCTACAATTTTTTAACTAGCCAGTCTGAATGGACGGTTTACCCAAAATTTGGTCGTTTTTCGAACTAAACACTCCTGAAAATTTTCGAAACCCCGACGTCCAGACATTTTGCTTGGGGATTCTTTCCATGAATTTCCTTGCTTTTTGGCCTTCACTTCCTAGTAGTTAGTGAGTTTGTGAGGTTTCTATTCGTAAAACTGGTTTTCTTTTACAATTTCTTTTAACTCCATAATTAGCCACATAAATTTCTGGCTGAAAATTTTAATATTTTTTTCTGGGTTTTTAAAATTTTTCTTATTCACTTATTTTTTATTTTCTCAATTTGGGATTGTTTTGTGGTCAAAACTTGCTCCTCTTTTTCTCTTCTATTTTCAAATATATTTAATTATTTTAAGATAACGAAAACGACTTTGCCAGTCTTGTTGACTCTTTTGGTGATTTGGTAGAAAATGCACAAGACAAAAGGTTTTTGTAAAAATATATTTTTTAATTAAAAAAAAAAAAATTTTTAAAGAATAGAAACACGCCTTCGAGCAATTGACAGTCTTTTACTTGTCTTAAACAAAAATTGTATTCCTGAAAGTGTCGAAAAATGGCGTGGAACGCTAGCAGAAATTATTCTTGTTAACTTAAAAAGAACTTCTGAGGAAGCTACGCGTGTATGTTCTTTGGCCGCTTTGTTGAGTTTACAATTAGGGGTGGGAATTGAAGAGGATATTTGTGAGATTGTTAATTTAATGCGTCAAATTTGTTCGGATGTAAGTGCTTCTGAAGTTGTTCGTTCTTCTTGTGCTCAGGCTATTGGACTTTGTGTTTATTTGAGTGTTGAGGTGATTTTATTTTTTTGGGAAATATTATTAGAATGATAGACTTGATCTAGAGAACGGATTTATTTTTGAAAAATCGGTCTAAACAGCCTGATAACATTTAGATACAATTCAAAACTATTTAAATTTTTTAAAATAAGACCTGGGCCTAGAGTTCAAGGAATCAAGAATGTCTAGGAAATTCAGAAAACACCAGGGTCTGGCTCCTGGTATAGGAAGGCACCAGCTCGAACTCCACATGAGCTTTACATGGGCCACCCTAATCTTAGCCTCTGCTTAGCCTATCCCCTAGTTTACTTTAACCTTTTATTCTTTTCCTAAATTTATTTTTTAAATATTTTTCAGAGTCACAACGATCGTTTGGAATCAATGCAAACACTTAAAAGTATCTGGTCAGCAATGAAACCTGCGGGTGTTGGTGGTACTTCTCTTTTTTCTTCTGCTTTAGCTTCTTGGTCTTTACTTTTAGAACGGGTTTTTTTATTAAAAAAATTATTTCCAAAAAATTTGTTTAAAGTTTGATTCTGATTTTATTTCAACCCAAATTGGAGAAATGCAACCGAGAATTTGTTCTTTTTTGGAGTCTACAACAGTTGAGGCTCGTATTTCAGCTGGAGAGTCATTGATGATTTTACATGAAATTGGTGTTGAAAATATTGATGATGAATTTCAATTTAGGTTTTTCCATTAAATTATTTTTTCTAAAAACCCACGTTCATATTTCCAACGGTTCCAAGGTCCTGTTCTTATGGGAAATGTTCCGTTAATTCCTCATTTGCATAAAAAGCAACTCCTTCTAGATTAAGCAAAGGTTTAGGAGATTGTAACCACAGTCAATCTTCCATGGTGATTCTTTAGATTCTTTACGTTAGCAAGACTTGTCATTTTGGAGAGGTTTTCTATGTCTTATCAGAAGTTTTAAAAATTCAGAGACAAACTCTAGCAATGTTATTTTTGGTCGTAAGCCGCAAAGCGTTTTTTTATGCAAAATTTTAAAATTTTGTAAAATCCTTACGTGTTGTAAGAATTTTGTAAAATCCTTAACACTTATTTTAGGCCCAACTTTTTAAAAAAAAATCCAAGTTTTCAAAAAAAAATTTTTTTCTTATTTCAACAGCAACCAAAACTATTTGAAACAAATTCTCGGCAATTTGGCAGCAGATTCTTCAAAAAACCGAGCAAAAAGAGACAAAAAACTTCAAAAACTAACTTTTCGACATATTAATGATGTTATTTGTAATGAAAAACTTGAACAATTATCTATTCGTTTTAATAAACGGGAAACTTTGGATATACAAAAATGTCATCAAAAATTATTATATGATTTACTTTGTCAATTATTGAAGGTTTTTTTTTTGTTTAAATAATTTTTTTTTAATTTTTAAATAATTTCTAGAGCGATTTAAATGGACATTTAACCAAAAATTTAGTATTGAGAGAACTTTTTGATCTTGGGCCTGTTGTGTCGATTGAAGAACCTGTGAAAATGAGCAAGTCGCAAAAGATTGAACGAGTTTGTGATTTTATTTTTTTAATTGTAGGGGGCATTATAGGGAATTTATTTTTTAATAGATTTGTTCTTTATTCTCACTCTCATCCACTGAAAGTTGACACCCTAGTTGGTCTTCAAGTTCTTCGAAGGCCTTGGTCTTTTAAAAAATCCTTTTTAAAATTTTCTAAATATTTTTGGTTGATAATTAATAAAAGACTAGGAGTCCCTAACTTTCAGCAACTCGAAACAGGTTGATATAATTGATAGAAGGGCAACTTTACCAAATCTCCCAAGAAATTATTACCCATGATTAAAAAACTTTAATAATAATTTCCTTAAATTCCCTTTAATTTTAGCTAGTCCAATTTGGTGAACAAAAGAAACAAATGAATATTAACAGATCAAAAGGTAGAGCAAAAAAGAATGATCACAAACATGCATTAATTGAATATGAAGATTGAAAACTAATTTGGGTTGTTTTACTAAAATGAACTACTTTTCTCCTTTATTTTAACGAAAAAATTTCTCCAGACTTTTTCCCGACGCCTTTTCCCCATTGCTTTTTTCTTCTTTTTTTCCTCTTTTTGAGGTCTTTCTTGAAAAAATTTTTTTGTTTCTTTAGTGCTTCTCCCCCCAAATACTTTCTTATTATTCTTTTGATATTTTTGTTTAATAAAAAGAATTTTTTGTCAACAATAAGAGAAAATTAAAAATCATTATTATTAAAATTATTTTTACAACTACACCCATTTGTTGTTAGACAATCACTGGTTTTGTTTGTTGTGTTGTTGAAGGTGAATTCTACTTCAGTCTTTGTTGATCTGGAGAGTTCTGTTTCCATATCTAACTTGGCTAGCCATTTTGACTTCTAAAAATATTTTTTGTATATTCTTACTGGTATTTTGATTTTTTCACTGGCGTTTTATCAACTACCCCTTATGGACATTTTGTCCAGTAACGACAGTTGGGCATTTTGTCGATTACCCGTCAGTTAGGCATTTTGAGGTTCCCGCCTCGAGGACATTTTGTCACTTATCCTTTCTATAGGCATTATGTCCGATCGCCCTTTATAGGCATTTTGTCGAGTACCCTCCTTATAGGCATTGTGTCGTCTACCTCCCTTATAGGCGTTTTGTCTCGCCACCCCCTAATTGGCATTTCGTAAAAAATCGCACATATTATTTCAAATAAACTAACCCTAGCAATTCCAACAGTTGGGTCATCATTGTTTAGTCCATATAGGAGCAAACAAGCCTTACAATATTTTTGACTTGTTATATACCCACACTTTACACATTTTGATAATATTTGTTCAGCCACATTAGCTCTCAATTTAAATTGTTCCCCAGACCGGACAATATCCAAAATTGCCCGAGGCCTTATCCTTTCCAATTCTTTAATAAATGAACGTGCATTCATTCGATAAGCATTTGGGGAGTAAATACATTCTGTGCAGAAATAGTTTAATTTGTTAAAGTGGGCATACATTACAATGTCCTGAAAAATAAAAAAAATTCTTTAAAAAATTCGGGAGTGCAACATAACCCACTTAACATAAAACCCCAATTCGTCCTATAGGGCTACATCGTTCATTTCGTCCCATAGGGCTAAATCCCCCGATTCGTCCCACTGAACAAATATCTTCGATTCGTCCCACTGGGCAAAATCCCTCGATTCGTTTCACTTCGGAGCAGTTCAACTGAGTCCCGGCTCAATTGAGTCCCGGCCCTATAACTCAAGTACGGGTTGATAATTTTTAATGTTCTTGGTATCATTGGATAGAGAATCAAAAGCTCTACAACATATCAAAAAATCAGAATTTTTGACCTATTGATAAAAAAGTTATGATATAAAAACTAACTTTTTCAAAAAAATCGGATTTTTCGGCACTTTATCGATCATAACTTTTTTACCAGTCGGTCGGGAATTTTGATTTTTTGGTATATTGTAGCCTATTTAATGCCCTATCCAATGGTACCAAGAGTAGCAAAAAGTGTCCATCCCTTCATAAGTTATAGGGTCCGGGACTCAATTGAGTCGGGACTCAATTGAGGTGTACCGGTTTCACTTTACATAAAAACTCGTTTCGTCCCACTGGGCTAAATCGCTCATTTCGCCCCACTGAACAAATATCCTCGGTTCATCCCACTGGGCAAAATCCCCCGGTTCGTCCCACTGGGCTAAATGCACATTTCGTCCCACTGAACAAAAATCTCCGGTAATCTTCTGCTTCATTGGTCCCTAGAAAAAAATGAGGAAAAAGTGCTAGTTAGACATTTTTGAGGTCTGCCAGTAGGTAATCGAGTGTGCTGAGTTCGAATATGGGCTTAGAATTTGTTTATTTCGAACCCCGGACCCGAATTCGACCAAGTCGAATTCGAGGTAAAAATTTGAAATTTTAAATTTTATGTCTAATTAGACTAGTCTCTTCGAGCTGAGTCGATTGGTATCAAACTTATTACGTTTCGACATCTTTAGACTAAGTTATGGTGTTTGATTTATACCCGGAAATCTAACCAAGCGTGTATTTAATTGATCATAACTCAGTCTAAAGTTGTCGAAACACAATAATTTTGATATCATTCGACTCAGCTTGAAGAGATGCGTCAGAATAGCGATAGCCTAATATTTTGAATTTTTACCTCGAATTCGACTTGGTCGAATTCGGGTCCGGGGTTCAAAATAAACAAATTCTAAGCCCATATTCGAACTCAGCACACTCGATTACCTACTGGCAGACCTCAAAAATGTCTAACTAGCACTTTTTTCTCATTTTTTCTAGGGACCAATGAAGCAGAAGATTACCAAATCTCCTATTGTCCCACTGGGCAAAATCCCCATATTCGTCCCATCCCAACCTTACCTTCTCAAAAGAATATTTCAACGGTTTAACTCTAGGTAATAATTCATCATCATCTTCTCCACTATTTTTCAAATTAGAATTACTTCCCCCTCTCTGTAACCTCCCCAAATCTCCTCTCAAAATATTCATTAAAATCGTTTCAGCCCCATCATCAGCATTATGTCCAGTAGCCAATTTTAAAACTTTCATAATCAAAGCTGCTCTGTCCAAAGCTTGTCTTCGAAAAACTCCACAAAAAGTACAGTTATTTTTTCTTCCAATTTTTGAAACAATTTCATCCATTGTCCAACCATAAAGTTGTTTATAACTAATTATTTTTAAGGGTAATGACAAATTTATTTCTGTTTTTAAAACTTCTTTTATTGAATCGTCTCGATAACCTGTGGAAATTTGAAATTTTTATTTTCCAAAAAAAAAATTTTTTTTGGCGAGAGGGGGAAAGAACCATAAAATTAGAGACAGGACCGAGACGAGATCTCGATTCTCATTCGACACTCCCAGTCCTGTCTCTACTTAAAATAGGCAGAAAATTCTTGCCCCTGTAGCTTAGTTGGTTAAAGCAATGACTATTAGTGGAAATTACAAGAAATAGGAGAAAGGTTCGAATCCTTTCGGTGGCTAATTTTTTGTTTGAGAACGAGAAATTATTGTATAAAAATTAAAAAAAAATTTTTTTATAATTTTTCTGGAAGCTTTTAACCCCATAATCTTTTTCAGATTTATTTGGTTGCCAAAAGGTGTATTATAAGGGGAATTAGTAGAGTTGAGAGAAAGGGGCCAACAAGTTCAAATCCCTCCTCCCTCCTAACCTTTAAAAATTAAAAGAAACCTTCAATTCCTTCATCTACACACAAAAGTACAAGCTCCAATCCATAAGAATACTTTTTATTTAATTTATTTAAAACTTCAGCTAAAACTGTCGAATCTTTTCCTCCAGATACTCCAATTCCTATTCTCTCTCCAAAATTAAATATTTTTGTTTCCATAATGGTTTTGTGGACGTCCTAAAATCAAAAAAAGATTATCCCAATCAAAAAAAATTATCCCACAACAAGTAAAGAATCTCAAAAAATCAGTTTTTTTCAATTTTTGTCATCCCCATGTCTGCCCCGAAATGCCCGTCTTGGTGTCTCCCGGCCGAGGTATGGGGGCTACTTATTGTTAGGCAAAATCTCCCCAATCTAAAGTACATTTCATTATGATGGAGGATGCTTTCAGGTTCAAGTTATCCAAACAGCTATTTTTTACTAAAATTTTTCCACATTTTCTCAATTAGTGACAAAAATTCTTATAAAAAGAACCTAATTTTAACTAAATAAAACCTCTTCAAACCACCGGTTAAAACATTCCACACATCTGACTAGCCCATCTTTTGAAGTTTTTATTTTTGCTGGATTTTTAGTGCAGTCTTGACAAATAACCATTTTTATTTTTTAAAATCTAAATTCTCTAAAAAATAAATTTTTAATTGAAAAAAAAATAATTGTAAAAATATTCAAATAAAGAAATTTTTTTATAAAAATATAAAAATAAATTTTTAAATTTTATTTATTTACAAATTAAATAAAAATTTTTTGGCAATAAAAAAATTTTGAGAAAAAAATTTTTTTTAATTTAAAAATGACAAGTTATCTATTTATAAAAGCCATTTTAATTTTCTCTTCTTTTTTTGGCATGAAAGTAGCTAAAATAAAATAGAGATTAAATTTCCCTCAAAGAATTTTTGGCTCTTGTCCAGTTTATGCGTCCCATGAAAGTATATGCGTCCCATCAACAAAAAATTGGATATTTCTTGGTGTTGCAAAGTAGGGGTATGGTTCCAAAGCATTTCTTCATGTTCTGGATCTACGTCCACTCGGTCTGGGACCGTTACTTACCCTATACCTCGGAATTTCTGAAAGTTAAAATCGTTTTTCTGAAATTTTTAAAAATTGGCTATAACTTTCAGAAATTTCGAGGTATAGGGTAAGGAACGGTCCCAGACCCAGTGGACCTAGATCCCGAACATGAAGACTACTTTGCAACACCAAGAAATATTCAATTTTTTGTTGATGGGACGCATATACTTTCATGGGACGCATAAACTGGACAAGAGCCGAATTTTTTATTAAAAAATTCTTTCAAAAAATTCAAAAAAATAGCTAAAAATAGGCATTGAGAACAAGGATGGTTCGGTCTTCAAAAATTCCTTCGGATCAGATTTTTGGGTCAAAAAAGGTCCGGATTGTCGGGTAGCACTACCCAAACTTGATTGAGAAGAGTTGAGTATTTTTTCGAATTTTTCTTAGTCTTTCATTTTTTCCCCGACATTCAGTCAAAATCCTACAAAAAAATTTTTTACTTAAACGAAAAAAAATTCCAAAAAAAAATTCATAAAAATATCAACTCTTCCCTTATAGGGAGTCTAAAAATTAAAAAAAAATTAAAAAAAACCTTTTCTTTCCTTTTTTCAACCATAATAACGACTTTTGAGTGCTCTATATTTTCTCAATTGATACAAACTTTCCAATTCTTTAACCACATAATCCCCTCTTTTAATTAAATCTTTAATTTTCTCCTCATCTTCAATTTCTTTATTTCGAATAAATGCATTTTTTAATCTTTGATGGAACCAGAGAGAGCCTTTTGGGTATTCCTTTCCCATAAAATAAAGCTTTAAAAATTAAAAAAATTAACTTTAAAAAATTAAAAACAGTCGGAACTCAATTATAAACACTCCCTTTAGGGGTGGAAAATAATAGCACCTTATAATGGGGTGTCAATTAAATAGAGAGTATTTGTTTATAAATTCTCTCGCCTCTAAAACTCCTTTTAAAATAACCCCTGAGGTCTGGAAAAAATCGTAATACCTTATAACGAGGGTATCTTAAATAGAGGTGTACCCTATAAGGGATATCTCTTAAATATAGGGTGTTTGTTTAGACTGAGGTCGGAATGCATTAAAAAAATTAAAACAAACCGTGCGATAAAGTTGAATTACTTGATTTCGTAACTGTCGAGATTGTTGTGACATTAGTTGAAAGAAAATTTAAATTTAAAAAATCAGTAATTGGATTTGTTTATTTATTAACTAAAAATTCGGAATTTAATTTAAAATTTATTCATTTCTAGCTGTGCGCTAAAATATTTTTATAACGTGGAAAAACGCCAATATTTAATTTTGGCGTTTTAACGCGTTAAGAAAACAGTTTGGCGCACACCAAAAATAATTAGTTAAAAATTAATTAGTTAATAATCATACAAATCCAAGTCTTTTTAAAATTATTTTTAATAGATAATTAAAAGATAATAAAAATGTTTTAAAAAACATCATTAAAAATCAAAAAATTAATATTAAAAAATTTAAAAAAAATAAAAAAAAATTTTATTTTTTAATATTTAATTCTTTAACAAATTCACGTATTTTATTAAATTGGTGAGTAAAATCTGGATATAAAAATGGCCTATGATCATTTCTGTGGTCATCATTGCTGTATGTATTTGCGTGATAAGCTGAAATTAAAAAAGGAATTTTTTAGAAAATTTTTCAAATTTAGGAAAAAAATTTCAGAAATTTCTAAAATTTTTTAGTAAAATTTTTTTCACATTCTGCTTTTTAAACGAACAAAAAAAACTTTTTATGACGCGTATATATTTATAGATTTAACCAAACTTATTCCAAATTACATATGAAAAATTCAAAGAAAAAACTAATAAATGTCATTCTCCATATTTTGGAGCCCTTCTCCTAGGTAAAAATTTTTTTGACCTCTCTAAATACGGGGATTGTTTTTAATAAAATTGAACCAAGTCCAATTTTGGGTTTAAAAACATAAAATTTGAGAAATAAAAAATTTTAATTTAAAAATTAATAAAAATTAACCTGGAGTAGCAATCGTTGCCTTATGTCTATTAATAGTATACCGTCTAAAAAATATTTCCACCTTCTGGGCAATCTATTTAAAAAAATAAAAATTTTTTAATTTTTAAAAAATTATTCAAAAAAACCTGTTCATTATTATATTTTTCATTCCAAAAATTCAACAAATTTTTAAATATTCCAACAGGGCCCAAATTTTCTGGTTTTCTCAATTTTCCAAATTCAGACAATTCGTTGTATGTTAATCCAATATCTTCTTCATCTGTTTGAACTATTTGTCCGTTTTTTAAAGGTCGTAATTCTGCTGTAGGGACTGAATCTATAATTCTAGACAAAAAAATTTTAATTAATTTTTTATTTGTAAAACTTGCGGACAAAAAATTTTGCGGACAACAAAATTTTTTCGGAATATCAGTTGAGGACATCTTACTATTATACGAAAAATCATGTTTAACATGCTTATTATTAGTTAGACCATGCGACACTGAACTTTTCCCAATAGCCCAGTTTGTTCCAATTTCAATAGACTTCGAATTTATCCGCAAATACTCTCCGCATTTTTAGATATATTAGAAAAAATTTTCTATAAGTAAACAATTAAAAGATTTTTAGATTTTCGATTATTTAAATTATGGGACAAAATGTCCTGTTTTTCGAAAAAAACAAAAATCTAATTTCCAAAAAAAATTTTTCTAATTCAAAAATAAAATCTGAAAAATACCCTTGTAAATGAACAAATTTATGTGTAGAATTAACATATTGAAGAAATTTTCTCAAATCATGTTTTGAAATTGCTCCAATTGGATTTAAATCTGCTGAAGAACAATCTAAAAAATTTAATTTATTTTTAAAATTAAATTATTTTTACCATATTTAGTGACATACCCAACCAAACTGGAAAAAAGAAAATTAAAAAATTTTTAATCAGTTAATAAAGCAAAAAAATTAAAAAAAATTTCTGAAAAGGTGACATTTCATCCCATTTAGAAAATCAATTTTTAAATCCATTTAATTTTTTTCTATCATATCTTTTTAATCTATTTTCATTTCTTTATTTTTTATTTCCCCAATTTTATTTTTAAATTTTTTCAATTAAAAGCAACCTTTCATCCACATTCGAAGCACCAAGCACAAGTAAATTTCCAGTACCTGCCTAAGTTAAAAAATTTAATTCAAAAAATTAAAAAAAAAAACTCAACGTCCTTGTGTTATTAAATCTGTTTGTGCATGTGAATATGCCAATAACATTCTTGTTCTAGCTTGTAAATTTTGTAAAGCGATGCCTTCTCTTTTATCTGGGGACTTGAAAAAAATTTTTTTTATTTTTAAAAATTTTTAAAAATTTTTAAATTCAAAATAAACCTCATATTGTGGAGTAAAATTAAGTGTTTGTAAACAACTATCAACAATTGAATCAATAACAATACTACAAAAAAATTGAAAAAAAATATTTTTATAAAATTAGAAAGGATATTTATGATGGTATTTTATAGCAATTTTTAATTATTCCTTAATTCCTAGAAATATTTTCAAGTTTTTCAAAATTTCACTTTTTTGGAAAATAAAAAGGTCAAAAAATAGTAAAGTTTGAAAAAAATAAAAACAAAAAAAAATACCGCTAATAAATCTGAGTAAAGCAAATTAGAAACCCAAACGGATTCGAAAAACATGTTCTACCCCAAAAATCGAGAACACTACCAACTACACCACACTTACTCAGCCAAAAAGGCAATTAAAATGGTCTTAATTAATTCCAACAAAGGTAATAATTAGGGATCGGATTTATATTTAAATAAGGCAAAAAACGACCCTGGTCATGAACAAGCCTTGACTGACCAGTGTCTGACCGTTGAATTATATTTAAGAAGGACAGAAATAACCAGTGATAGATGTAATAAAAAAATAAAGAGACAGTGGTCAGTTCGCGGGCAGGGCAGCTTCAGTGATTTATTTAAATATAAATCCTATCCCTAGTCATAATAAAGCCTCTTAAAATAAAAAATAATTACTTCGAATGGTTTGCATTAATATCTTTTGCTAAACCAGCAGCCAAATCTCTCGTCATTTGTGAAGAATTTCTCGAACCCATATAACAAGTAAAAAGAATTTGTTTACACAACAAAGAAGGGTCAGAATTAACTTTTTTTCCTTCCAAAAAATAGGCAGGATCGTTTGAATCTTTTTAAAGAAAATCTTTTAAATATCCTCTTTAAAATAAAAATAAACCTGGATTTAATCTAACAGCTTCACAAATTTTTTCACACATTAGTCTAACCATTAATGCAACGGAAGAACTGTCTTGACCACCAGATAGAGGAAGGAAAAAGCCGCTCTAGAAACAAGGAAAATGAAAGATCGTAGAGGGTTGATTTTTGACTATCTTCTTTTATTTTTCATGATTAGAGTCCCCAATAGAAGATTTTTCATTTAAAAAAGATTTTCCGAAAAAAATTGCGGACATTTTTTATTTTGCGGACAAAAAATGCGGACTCTTCCCAAGTCATAAACAAAAATAAATTTAAAAATAACCTGTTTACTTCTTCTCAAATAATGCCACATCCATCTTAAAAAATAATTTAAAAATTAAAAGAACCTTAAAAAAATATACTAACGCAGCTGGGGCATGACAAAGTTCCTCTACATCACTTAAAGGTTTAACTTCGATTGGAAGTGAAAGTTGCTGATTTATTGTATTCGAATTTAAAAGGATTGCATCAAAAGTAACTATTGGCATATCTCCGGAACGACTTGACTTGAAAATTAATAAAAATTAAAAGAAGAAAAGTCCGCAAATTTTGTCCGCAAAATTAAAAAAAATTTGCGGACAAAACTTGCGGACTTTTTCAAAAACAAAATTTAAACCTCTTGACAAGTACTAGCAATATTTCCACGATAAACAGTCGTTTTATCCAAATTTAATAAACAATTTTTAGTGCAAGTATCTTCCAAATCAAATTGAGGTATATGTGCATAAAGATCATTATTTTGGGCAATTGAAGACATTCCATCAAAATATACTCGTTCTCCATCCATTCCACGATGATTTGAATACATATAAACACCTCCCAGCTAAATTGTTTAAAAATTATAAAAAAAAGATAATAGAGAGGAAACATAATCTCCAATTTAGAAACATTGAAAGTGAGGGTAAAGCAAGTGAGGGTATATATTAGAGATCGAGCTGGGTCTGGACCAAGGCCTGGGTTTTTCTTGTACTCAGAGTCCAAGCCCAGACATTTTTTGACCTTACTAACACGGAGAGGTTGCGAGGTGTCCGAGCTAAAAACGGTTATTGGGTGGAGAGGAGAAGATTCTCCGGGAGAATTCGATCATCCATTATCGTCTCCTTTTGGATGTAATACACCTAATTGTTTGGAATGGTTTTATTCGATGTGCCAGCTGTAGTAAATTCTAGTTTTATAACAAATCTAGTTTAAAAAAAATTTAAAAAAAATTTTTTTCAAACAAAAAAATTTTTTTTGTTGAAAAAGGAATAAATAATGTTTAAAAACAGTTAGATAAAATAATAAAACCCAAAAAGAACCGAACTTTTTAGAGAAAAAGGGTAAGTCAAGCACACTCACCACTACACCACAACGCCAACAAAATTAACCCCTTATTTAATGTTTATATTTGAGGAGGGAAAATTATGGCAAATTTTGGGACTTTGGAGGGCCATATCTTGGCCAGATCAAAAAACGGGCAAAAACGGCAAAAAATCCTTGCTAGAAAGGGCATATTCTCTATCGAATGAGCCCGGTCTCGACCGTTTTTAGCTCTGATTCAGTTCCTAAGATTCAAAAATTTTCCATGAACCGGCAATCTTAAACGAAATAGAAATCTAAAAAGTAAAATAAAATTACGACCATATTGGTTTGACCTTTTTGAACTTTCTAAAAAGAAAGCAAAGTTCCCCAATTTCTTCCCAAATTCCAAAAATAAATTTAAATAAAAAAAACCTTTGAAGTAATCCCCAAAACTAATTGTTTAATTCTTTTATAAGATTTTCCAAGTACATGATGACTTCCACTAGAATTACATATAATTTCAACTCCTTGTAATGCCAAGTCATTACTTGGAGAACGAGCAGTCCACATTTCTTCACACATTTCAAACCCTATTTTAACACCATCTTTTGATTCAATAAAGCCATTTCCGAAAGGAACAGTTTCCTTAGAAATTTTTAAAGGAAAATATTTTTTAAAAAACCTGAGAAAATCCAAAATCTGGATTTAATTTTAAATCAACAATTTTATTTTTGTGCACCCAGGAAACGAACCATCTGAAAATAGAAAAAAATTTAAATTGGTGGCTAATAAGGTCAACAAAGAATTTTAGACAGAACGAAGCTCAAAATTTAATCGAAAATCAAGCCAGAAATTATTTACTGACCAGGGATGTGTACCACGTTTCCCTCGTATACCGTCATCATGGGGTGATAAAAATTTCGCCTAAAAAAGCGAACGGCGAAAGTCTGAAAAGGCTGAATCGACGAAAGGTGGAATTCGCACACCCCTGTTAAGGACACCGTAGAGCTATCAGGACCGAAACTTGGAATCTGATAAACTTGTAAAACAAAAATATTTATCATTAAAACACAAACCTTCCTTCTCTATAAATATCATCATTTGCCAGAACAGTTTTCGGATAGACAAAAATAAGGTGTCCATTTGCCAAAGAAACCATACAATTGTAAAGTCCTAATCTATAACGAATGGGCATTCCTGTGATGATTAATAGATCTGGCATCTTTAAAAATTCAAAAAATTTCAAAAAAAAAATTAAAAAATTCCAAACTTTAATCGATTCATCAACAATTTCTTTTAAAATTTCCCACGAATGTAATTCAGTGTCAAGTTCATGAAAATGATCTAGACAATTATATCCAGGTATTTCCAATTCTGGTCCAAGACGAATTTTTGAACCTTTTTCGTAAGCATCTCGACAGGCTAAAAAACGAAATGAAAATTTTAAAAATTAAAAAGGAAAGAAAAATGCGCAAATATTGTGGATAAAAGACACAACTTTAAGAAAAGTGATTCCATTTAGAGTGTCGGTTCTTGGAAAATTTTCAGGATATTCTGCCCGGATCGAAAAAACCTTGGGTTCTTCGGCCCGGATTGACCACCTTGTTTCACTCTCGAAATTTCTCAATAAATTTCTAAATAAATCCGCCCCCATAAATCAACAGAAGTTAAAACAAGAAATTTATGGAAATAGAAAAAACCCACATACCCAATATCCCTTTAGAATCGAAAAAATAGAAAAATCTAAAAAGCCCCTTATCCCCCTTACCTCTTAAAAATAGAAAATTAAAAAAGCCCCTTACACTTAAAGTATCCCTAAAACAAAAAAAAAATTAAAAATTACTTTTCACTATTCTCTCCTTATTTCCAGTAAAATCAAGTGCCCATTGATTAACCTAAAAATTCAAAAGCAATTTTTAAAAATTAAAATTTAAAAACCGTGCAGACAGCCAAATTAATTATACGCCCAGTTTTTAGTCTGGAACTGGAAAGCATAAATTCTTAGAAAAATAAAATATGAAAACGTTCTTTAAAAATAAAAATAAGTAAAATTTAAAGTCTAAAAAACATTTGATTCAAAAAATGAAAAAAAATTAATTTAAAAAATATTTATCGTTTAAATAAGAAAATTCACAAAAAATAAACAAAAAAATATATTTTTTCTTTTTAAATTTAGATAAGTGAAGAAACAGCTAAGCTTGGATTAAATGAGCAACGGGAGATATAAATAAAAGAAAAATTAAATTAAAAAATTTTCTATTTAATTATAGAAGGACACACAAAAGCTCTCATAAATTTTAATTTAAATTGATTTAGACAATTGTTAAACAGAAAAATTATAAATTTTATTTAAGGCAAAAACTCTAAAAAATAATTTTTTTTTAAAAAAAAGTAAAGGAATTCCATCTCCAAAATACTTAAAAAAATAAATAAAATTTCAATTTTTAAAAATAAAAAAAATTTAATTAAATATCAAATGTCGTTTCTACCTTAAAAATGTTAATTTTTTAATTTTTTAATTTTACAATAAAAAAATGATAGAAAAAAATTTTTTTCTTCTTCAAAGGCAGGCAAATTTAAATTAAAAATACTCATACATTATTTTTATTAGAGATTGGACCAAAGCGAGATCTCACATCAGTCAAATTTTTTAAAAATTTCGATAAATATTTTTCGAGATATCCCGTCGTATAAGCCTCCCAATCCCATCTCTAATTTATATCAAGGGCGTAGCCAGGATGTCAATTTTATGGGGTGCTAAAATGGGGTATAACAATATTTTCCCTTTTCCCCATTTCAAGGGGGGGGGGGGCTATAGCCCCAGAAGTCCCTCTGGCTACGCCCTTGATTTATATAGAAAAAAATAAAAAAACCTTTATCTCCTTTCCATTTTAAAAATGCCTAGACTCATCAACAGATTCTATAGGCATTACACGCCACAAATTAGTCATTTGAGAGCATTCCAAAACCAATTTTTTAAAAAAATCTTTCCTCAAATTATCATCTAAATCCAAATCTTCTCCACAAGAATATAATTCTTTACATTTTTCCACCACAAAATCGCAACAAAAATTAACTTTTAAATCCCATTTTAAACGCAAACAATCAACTATACGGTCAAGTTCTGAACGTTCGCGAAATAAAAGCCAATCTTCTGAGGAACCATCATCTCGACGAATTGTTAATCCTGTATTAAATTCTGTATGGACTGCATATCTATAAAAAATAAAGATATTTACCGGCATAAGACGAAATGTCCTAGTGTCACAAAATTTTTTTAAATTTTTAAAGGAAAGTAGAGTCAGAAAATAGAGTTAAAAAAAAATAAAGGTTATTAATTTGTAAAAATTCATTTATATGTTTTTCAACCTAGAAGTTCGTAAATTGAGGAGAGATTTGTAGAGTGAATCAGAGACAAGTTAAATTACCCAAAACTGGAATTTCTTCAAGCCAAGAAATGTTCAAAAACCCGACCCAACTCTGTAGTAAACAGTCAAACGACGCTATAAGCTATTGCCAGTTAAATACAAATCTAGTTAGACACAGAGAGTGAACCACCTAAATGATAACCCAACATTAAATGCACCTTATTCAAAAATACGACAATTTTCAGCACTGAGGCTTCTTATAGTGAGATTCGACTTTGATTTCTATTTTTAAATTATTAAAAAACTAACATTTTTATATCATTAAATTCTTCACGACTTATAGAACAAAGGCATCTCATAAATCCATCAACTGCACAATTAACTCCCTCCTGTGCAAAAACTAAATGGGTAGATGTTAAAATGGCCATACAAGCAACTGGGGGAGGGTTATCAGCCTACAAAAAAAATTTTTAATGCCAAAAATAAAAATTTAAAAAATCAAACCGAAACATACAAAGCCATAGAAATTGCACTAATCCAACGCTGCAAAATTTCCTCGTTTGGACAACTAATTTGTAAGGCACATAAACTATTACCATTACCAGCAGCAGAGGTATCGGTTGAAAATGTTATTTGAAAGACATATTTTTCATCATTTGTTAAATCTATACGGCAGACCTCTTCCATTATGTCTCTAAAAATTGAAAAAAATATTTTTAAAAATAATTTAATCAATAAAATTAAAGATAAAATTTGATTAAACAAAATAGAAAAATAAAAGGACCCAAAAGGATTCGAACCCAAAGGACTGTCCCACGGATCCCATAACACCACTCCCGAACCAAACAACAACAAAATATAAGACAATAAACTTATTATATAATAAATATCGTAGAGCCCGAGGTACCGCAGAGCTATAACTTCGTTCAAAATTGTCAAATCAGGAACGCCCTGGTACGATTCGATTCAGCTCGTCGAGGCGCAACGAACAATACCAGGGCGTCCCGAATTCGACCATTTTGAACGAAGTTATAGCTTTTCGGTACGTTAAGCTTGCGGTACCTTGGCCTGCTCCCTATATAATAAGACCCCATTCATGGGAATTAACGTAAACAAACAGAAAAAATTTGTTGAATTTTTTACGTTAAAAACACAATTTTAAACCCTCAAATGAAAAAAATTAAATCTTTTTAAATAAGAATTCAAAATTCTTTTTCAAAAAATTATTTTTTCACCTTAAATTTAACGAATGCTGTGCATATTGAAAAGAAGAATCCGCAAATTGATAAAACATTGCACCTCTAAAAAATTTAAAATTAATCAAAAAATATTTTAAATTAAAAAAAAACCTCAAAACCAAATAAGATTGTTTCCATTCTGTAATGGTTTTTCTATTCCAACTTTTTTGATGAATTTCTCGAATATACATATAACCGTCAAGGGATGATGTTGAATCTAAAGATTTTTGGTATTGATGCAAATTTTGTTGCCAATAAATTAGTGACATGAAGAAAATATCGTGTTCTCTCTAAGAAAGAGAAAAAAATAATAAAATTTTTTTAAAATCAGCAAAAAAGGAATCAGTAAAGAATACGTAAAAAGAAGTCCCAAGAAAGTCTGCAAAAATAGACCAAAGGAAAAAGTCCAAAGTCCGCAAAAAGTGTTAGCGAAAAGGGTACACCCCAAACTTACCGCGAGCGCAACTTAACGCAGATAACATCGTTCAGAATTGTCGAATCCGAGACGCCCTAGTATGGTTTGATTCAGCTCGTCGAAACGCATCGAACCATACCAGGGCGTCACGGGCTCGATAATTTTGAACAAAGTTATAGCTTTGCGGTAAGTTGACCCGCTCCCCGCAAAAATAAATCAGTAAAAAAATCCGTAAAAAATTTTTTCCTAAAACCCTCGTCTATTTAAAAAATTATATAAAAATATTAAATCAAACAAACCGGTCCAAATTCATTAGACAAAAATCTTTTTATAACAAAAGCCAAATGTGAAGAATGTGAAGCTGTAACAGTTAAAGGTTTAATCTTCTCATTTTCTTTTTCCTTCTTTTCTTCAGAATTTGAAGACGAACTTTTTGAATTTAAATAAATTCCTTCCAAAGCAATTTTATTTGTTATTGTTCTTTTTATAGCAAAAACGATTGTTTTTCCAAGAATTTTTGAACAAGTTTCAACCAGAAAAGTTTTCAATTGATGTCCAGTAGAAGCTTGAGGAGAAATTACAAAGTTGACATTTTTTGAATGAAAACATAAAACTTGGGCGTCGATACTTGCTGTTAAATGTTCTAAATCTGGTAGAGGTAAGGCTATCTAAAAAATAGAAAATTAGGGGAAAAAATTTGAGAAATTTTTTTGGTATTTCTAGCGCAAGCCATGTTTGGGCCAAGGAACGAGCCGTCCTGATTCCCAAAAATCGGGAATTCCCGTTTTTTTGGGATGAGAATCGGTTTTTCACGAAAGAGGGAATTAAATTTTCATCGGGAATTCCCAAAATCAGGAATTCTGTTTTTTTGTCAACTCGTTCCATGGTTTGGACACATACATATATAACAACTATTTGATAAGACTAAATGAAATTCTGTACACATATCCTCAATAATTTTAATAAGGCCTGGGTTTAACCATAGATGTAAATCAGGGTGACCAATTTCAAATCTCTAAAATAGGGCGATCTCTAAAAATAGCCACCCAAAAATGTGACAAAAATAGAAAAGAAATTGGTCAAAAATAGGCCCGATAAATAGGGCAAATCGGTTACCCTAATGTGAATCCACAAAGTCCCTTTATTGCCATAAAACCCCCAAAAAATACAAAAACAAACTCTAACCAAAATTTCAAATTTAACAGGAGGTTCTCCATTAACCAATCTATTATTATTTCTTTCAAAAGCTTCAACTGCCAATTCTTCAATAACTACACTTGCTGGAGATATACCCAATTCTGCATTTGTTGTTCCAGTCACAACATTTTTAATATTTTCAAAACCTTTATTCCCAAACTTTTCTTTAACATTTTCTTCATCTTTTGGAGCCAATAAATAAATATATTGATCAGTTATTAATAAATATTTAAATGTTGATGAGCCTGTAGCATGTCCAGTAAATACTTGAAATAAACGTTGGATTCGTTCTCCATCTTTTATACACAATTCTAATTGAAGTTGAATAATTTCACCAGAATCGAGGCTAAAAAAATAAATTAATTAAAGAAACGTTAGTAGTAGTTAGCCCCCGTATTTTCGCACAAAGGGATGCCGCCAACCTATGGGAGGGGTCTGGGGGAGGGGTCCGAGAAATCCTGTGGATATGGGGGGATTTTGTCGGCGTTTTCTTTTGATCCTGTCGCCGGGGTAATAAATTATTAATGGGGGAGGGGTCCGAAGTAATTAGTACCTAATTAATTATTAATGGGTGGAGGGGTCTGAACTAATTTGCTTTTACTAATTGATTACAAATTGTTTTTTGCGGTAAAAATCTTTAATTAATCCTTCAAAATACAAAATAGTAGGAGGGGAGGAGGGGGATTTATGTAAGTATAGAGTAGAGAAATAAATTTTGTAAACAAATTCATTTCTCTGACTTATACTAGAAACCCCTTCTATCAAACATTTGAGTCTGAGTGTATACTGTCACTCATCCATCCTTCCTCAATTGCTTTCTTTTCCTACGAAGATGAACAACTTTCCACGCATTGCTTTTTATTGATTCTTTTTATTTTCTTTCAGTTTTATTTATTCCAAATTAAAAAAAATATGCGGTTTCTCAGATTTGCTTATTGACCTGAATTTGACGTAAAGAGAAAATTTAACTTTTTTAATATTAAATACCAATGTTTGTTTAAATTTTAAATTACTGTTTGTATGCGATTGTTAAATTAATTTCTTAAATGGGAAAAATTCATCAGGGGTATTTTTAAATTTTTTAAACTTTAAATTTTTTAAAAATAAAAATAGTTTTAAATTATAAGGAAATTAAAAAAGGTTAAAAAATCTTATTTTATTAAAAAACCTATTTTACTCCGATAAAAAATTTTTGTATGGCTATGTTTTTATCAAATAATTGGGGACCATTTATGTTAAAAATAGTATTTTCATTTCCCGCAGTTCCACCCCCAGAAGATTGCAAAACTTCCCAAAAAATAAATATGTTTTACTAGTTTTGTGATTTTAATTAAAAAATTTGTTTAATTTCAATTCTCAAAAATTCAGTTTGAGCGGTGTATACGTTTTGTGTCGATGCAGAACAAACTTACTTTCATTGATGCGACGGTTTGATACACCTCATTATACGTTTTTATTGAACGTAAATGTTTTATTAAAAAAATCTGCGCAAACACGCGTTTTTTAACGATAGTGTAGAGCGGATTCAAACAGTGCAAGCACGCGCCAATGGCGATAGTGTAGAACTGTTGGTCTGCGCAAACACGCGTTTTTTAACGATAGTGTAGAGCGGATTCAAACAGTGCAAGCACGCGCCAGTGGCGATAGTGTAGAACTGTTGGTAATAAAAAAACCGTCGCATCAATGCATTCGTTGGTAATGTCCTGATTTTTATAAATATTTTAACTTACTATTAAAATCACAAAACTAATGGGATCAATTCAAAAACTAAAAATCGTCCCCAAAAAATTATATAATAGTTTTAACGGTACTTGATTTTAATTGTAAAAGTTGTTTTCAAAATTACAATTCACCACAAATGCACTTTTATGAGTTGCGTCGAGGTGAATTGTTTCAGGACAGTACACATGCACCTGCGCAAGCAGAGTTGCGTCGAGCTGTCCTGTTTTTTTTATTAAAATTTTAGCGTTTACTATTAAAATCATGTCCCGAACTTTTACCACCGGTATACTATACTATATCCAAAATCACTAAAATATTGGGATGTTATCCTTTACCCCTAATGTTTTTTGGGGTTCAATCTTCTGCGGGTGTACGGGTTTTAATTTTTGAACTATTTGGTTAAAATTAACTTTTTAACAATTTATTTCAACTTTATTTTCAATGAAAAATTTTACAAACAGTAAGTTCAATTACATTTCCTCATCGGTTTCTGAATCTAACATCTGGACATCTTGCTGAACAAAATCCATATGATTTTCAGCTCCCTCCGGTTCCAGAAAATAGTTATTTCTCAACTAAATAAATATCTAATGTATTACAACTTGCGGGTATACCGAGTTTTAGGGTCACCCTTATTTTTAAATCATATTATATAATGGTCATACTTTTCCCTTTCCCAATTTAACTCAATTCCCTATGGTAAGTTCAATGAGAGACTTTAATAATTGAGTGGCCCAATCAGTGTTTGACCCAATATATTTATTAAAATTACATTAAGACGATCCTCCAAAATAATTATACGATTTTGAAGATAATTAACAGTCTCTTGCAAAACATGTAATTGTTGTCGTGCTTGAATAATTAGCATATTTTGATTTTCGACTGTACTTTGAAGCTCTTGAATTTGATCTTGAGCAGTTTCAACGTTTAAAGATAACTTATCCATTAATTTACTTAATCCCAAATCAATATTTTGGGTGTTGTTGTTGTCCATTATTAGTCAAATATAATTATCCTATAATATTAAGTTAAATCATGAAAAAATGGAAAAATTAATAATATATCCTACCCGAGAAAATTTATTCCCTATCATTTTCAATCTTTTCTGCCAAACTGTCAAAAACTACAGCAGATGCAGCTGTTGTTTTTAGGAAAGGCATGATATTGAGATGGAAAAGAATTAAGTATATTATTGTAATTTATTTTAATAAAGAGGGAATATATAAATTTATTTAATGAATAGGGTTGAAATTACAAAAAAGTTAATCAAGCTTATTAATCGCCAATTTTTAAATTTGAAAATTCTTTAAGCAGCTTTTGTTCTTTCATCTTTTGAATAAATATTTGCTGATTTTGTTGTCGTATTTTCAGGAGACGTATACGCAGTGGTTCACGATTCTTATATTTGAATATTTTACCCTAAAATTTTATATGAAATTAAATAATTTAAAAATTTGACCTCTCTGTGATTAAAATGATAATTGTTCATCTTTCGATTTTTATAATTTTGTTTTTGTTGTAATTTTCTTAGTGTATGTTGCATTTTTAGGATGCGGATGTGCAGTGGAACATGTTTCTTATTCTTTTAGTTCAACGGGTTATATGAAATTAATTTAAAAATTCTACCTCTCTGTGATTATAACGATGATAATTCTTCATTATCCGATTTTTACAATTTTGTTTTTGTTGTAATTTTCTTAAAGCCTGTACACCGAGTGGCAAATCATAATGAGCTTGTCGTTTCTAAAATTTTTAATTAAATTTAAAAAAAGATAATTACCGATTCATTCCGATAATATTTAATATTATATTTATTCATTATTGTTAAAAATATTAATTTTAATAAAATTTAAAAGATTTTCTCAAGGTCGTTCGGATTGTTTAATAGTATAATAGTCTTAAATATATTAAACATCTGTCATTTAAAATATTCTGTATAATCGAGGGACCATATAATTCTTAATTGGTATTTTTTAAATATTTAATATATGTGAAGGTTTGAGCGAGTATAAAAGCCAAAAAATTTTTAAAAATTTTCATTCATTAATTTCTTAAATTCAAAATGCGTCATTTAATCGATGAGTGCGCCGAAATACTAAATTGCCATCCAAAGTCTCTTCGAGACCACTTAAACCACCCGGCAAAGCGTGCAATTCTATATTCGAAGCTCAAAGGAAGGATTGTCCGAACCCTTTATTCGGACCGTAATGACTTTCGCAAAACGTTCACGTTTCACGGATTTACCCATAAAGGTTTCTAATTATTTCCCACGTAAACAAACTTTCCCTTAGGAGCACATACTATAATGGCTTACGGGACACTGTCTCGTCCATATAACGTCTCTGTCACAGCTCACTACTATTCACGACATAGGATTCGTTTACGTTATCCTTATCTTCAATGCGTGGTTGAGAAGTTCCCACGCCGTTGTGAGGACCGATACTACCCTCTTGAATTACTTGAATTAGTTGATGATAAAGAAGAGGATTATATAAGCTTCCCTGTTATGGACAACGATAAACCACTTTATGTCGAAGTTTCCGACAAACTTAATATTGACAAAACTACAACTTCTGATTCTGATAAAAACGATGAACCATTAGAATTTGATATGCTGGATGAGATGGAAGGTTGGTAAATGTACTCATCACACGTGCGCACATACACATATAATTGTTAATTTGTATGAAATTTTCCTAATTTCATCTTCATTTGCTTAATTCCGCAATTTTACCCCTTAAAATGACAACTTCTAACTGTTAATTTCGAACATAGTTTGTGCACACGTGTGTGGACACGTATATGTGTGTGCACACGTGTATATGCAGATCACACGTGCGCACATACACATAATTCATAATTTTATGAAATTTCCAAATTTCATCTTTGTCTTATTAATTCTGCATTTTTACCCCCAAAAATGACTACTTCTAAGTGTTAATTTTGAACTTAGTTTGTGCACACGTGTGTGGACAGTATATGTGTGTGCACACGTGTATATGCAGACCACACGTGCGCACATACACATAATTGTTAATTTTATGAAATTTGGAAAATTTCATCTTCATCTCATTAATTCAGCGTTTTTACCCCTAAAAATGACTACTTCTAATTGTTATTTTTGAACTTAGTTTTAATTTCATTTTCACCCCTAAAATCTACCGCGTTTTAAATGTTTTCTTCTCTTCGTTAATTCCGCATATTTACCCCTAAAACTATATACTTCTTCACACTAACTTTGCACTATAAATTTTATTTTTTAACAAAATTATGAAATAAAAGAGAAAGATACAATTATTAATTAAAAGTAAAACCATAATCACGAACGGAAAAGCCGCTTGGGCGTAAAGAGATTGTTAAGACACAGTTTGGCTTATGTCCTTTTGCCCTTGTGTAAGGTAATAAGTTTACCAAGTTTTAAAAAAACTTGGTAAACTGGCTTAATCAATGATTGATCATTGACTCGGTGACGAACAAGTTAGAGATTGCGTCCTACTCCAGGAAGTTGTCATTGTTTCGGCAGTCCGCTTTTATTAACAGTCGTAACTTTAACAGTAAACGGCTGCCCCCATAGAGTAACATTTTTCTGTCGGAAACTCTGGGCCACGAGTAGAAAACGGTTGAGGATTGCATCAACCGTATTTTCATTTCTATCTCTGAAAAATCACAATTTTATTAAAAACATTTTTCATAAATCTAAACCAACCTCACTGGAACCCATATATCATGATCCAATAACGGGCTACTCACTACACAGCCTAACTGTTCCGGTTCAAAACCGTGTTTGCGGCTCTCAACCACAGCTTTATCAATCAATGATTGAAAAATTCCTAAAATAAACCAGTTTAATTATTTAATAAATTTACCTTTTAATAATTCTTCCGGGTCCTCGGGTAATTCTTTTATTGAAAACTTTGAGTGTGCTTTAACAAAATTAAATTTAGAATTGTGGGTAATGTCGTTCTCAAGGCGTTCGACATACTCCTCGGGTTTTTTCACACCGCTTCCAGATTGAAAAATTGAAAATATGGACTGAAGTCCTAATAAATTCTCGATAGTGAATCGAGTATATTTTTTCGGCGGTTGTTGATCCATTTATAATAAATTATAGCAAAACTAAGAATTTTGTTAATAAAAATAAAAAAATGAAGCAATTAAAATAATTTTACTGATTTAAAAATGAAATAGTTTAAATAATTTTGTTAATAAATATTTAAAAAATATGAAGAATTTAAATATATTTGTTGATAAAAATTTAAAAAATATTATACTTACTCTGTCAATTAATGGCGCCTAAAATTTTGGCGGGTTTTTTAACGGTCAAGATCATTAGTCCGTAAGAATTTTTATTACCTTACCATCTTCGAAGATGGTAATGTGTCTTTGACAAACGGTAATGTGTCCTGGGCAGATGGTAATGTGTCTTCGACAGGTTGTAATGTAAAAAAAAAGTAGTAAACAAAGTAATAAAAAAGATCAAAGGGTGCCACCTTATATCATAATAATTTCCCACTCAATAATTTCCCGCTCTAATAATTTCCCGCTCAAGGTCACTCTTGTTTTTTCGCTTTACTTTTCTCGCTTCTTTAAAAGTATAATGCGCATGCATATTTAATTTATTACATTTTGACCATTCTTTTATTACCCTCTTTTCCCTTTTGTTTTAAACTAATTACCGTAATTTTTCTGATAAATTTTTATAACTACTTAAAATGTCACAAGAAGGGACCAAATATTTTGATATAGAGGTAGAAATAAAATTTATTAAATAACTGAAAATATAATTGTAGGGATTTTGTCAATACAAATCCTGTGTAAGACACAGTTATCTCACGGCTCTAAATTCATCTCTGAAGAATGGGGAAAAGCTTGATAAGGGTGTGTTGTGTCCGCACTTGCAGAAAGAACATAAATGAAAATAAATAACCCAACATCGGGTTGGATGGTGGCACAGTCGGTTGTGCTTCGGTTCGGGCCCTTTCCGTGATGGTTCAATTCCATCTCCCATCCACAATTTTTCCACAACACCTTCAAATGCTGTGATGATCTGAAATTCTGTCACTGTGGAGAGAAAAAGGAGAAGACCCTGTGAGAAATTAAATGCCTGAGTTGTGATAGGCTAGCCGGTGTTGCGAGGCTAATATATAAGTATAAATAAATAAAATGCGTAAGGCGCATGAAGCGCAGCATATGCCACAAAATGGGTTTCTGTGTGTGCTCTCCAAAAATCGAAACAGATGATAGTTATAGAAGACAAGCAACAAGCGAGGACGCTTGGTTTCGCAAGGCGGAAGGAGTGTTGTGTCCGCACTTGCAGAAAGAACATAAATGAAAATAAATAACCCAACATCGGGTTGGATGGTGGCACAGTCGGTTGTGCTTCGGTTCGGGCCCTTTCCGTGATGGTTCAATTCCATCTCCCATCCACAATTTTTCCACAACATGAACATCGGACACTTCAGGGTGCCCGTTGCAGTTTTATTTATCACTACTTTTTTGGTTGGCATTGGTGTGAGGAATGCTTAAAGTTCAACCTTTTGAAGAAACAAAGAAAGACATTGATACCTATAACCGAAAATTTATTCTTTTATTCATTTTGGCTTTGCACTGATTGTGCACTTTTTGCAACAACACCTGTTTAATAAAAACAATAATTCATTGTAAAAGTTTATTCACTAATTTAACTACAAATAAATCTGGATTTTGTTTTGTGTCTAATAATTTTAAATATTCTTCAAAAGATAGGCCTTGAGATAGGAAATAAGATAGAGAGATACAATGATGAGCGCAAGTTTTAGCTAAGGGGGATTGATAGAGTTTAACATTACGTTTAATATTAGAAAAATTTCTAAGAAATGAGTTAAAAATACAAGTACTTATTGGAAGGGCTAGGCTATCGAAATAGTATATTTTATTAAAATTTATATAAATTGCTATCCAATGAGATCCTTTCATTCCTCTTGGATCTAAATTGACAATGTATATTGATTTTTTAAAATCATTCTTTGGAATTAAATCACACGGGAAGCATCCCCGAAAAATTTGTCTTGTCTTTGGATTTGAGTTCAATATCTGGGTTATTTTGTATCCGTTCATCGATTACTTAATTTAAAAATAATTTTAAAATTTAATTCAATTTACCTTCAAACTCTTTTGCCTTTTTTCTCGGTAATACTACTTTGAACCAAAGTATTGAGCGAAATTGAAAAATGATAAGACTAATTATGAACAAAATGTATAAGAGTATCATTCCCCAAAAAAATATATGTCCATATATATTATTTTCACCGGGGCTTTCTTTGCAAAGTTGAATAGTGGGGAAGTTTGGGAAATCCATTTTAATAGGAAAGGATGTAGATGTTGTCTTAATCTTACAAGAAAAATAATAATTGAAATTTTATTCATTTTAAAATGTTAATACAACTTGAAATCTGAATCTATTTATATAGTAGTGTCACTGGCAATAGTACGATTTTTATCTAAAATAATCAATGAATCTGCTTCGCCCATAGCTACAAGCATAATTCCCCCTTCGGGTACGGGTTGATTGAATTTAATATTCACTGCGGTTGTCCCATTCTTTATTAAATCAAATAGTCCTCCTTGGTCATCCCCACTATTTGTCAGGTTAAAGATGTATATACAATGGGTACTACCGTACTGCTGATAGGTAATTCCATTACTTTCTGACGAAGTTGCTAACCCAATGGCGTCATTCATATCATTGAATGCTCTAACATATTTTCCATTCATATAATCAAAGTCATAGGGAGCTTGAGGATAGCTTCGCCCGTTTGCCATTATTGTAATTTCGCGAACGTTAAAAGGTTGGAAATTGAAAGGACTGCGTCCATAATTTCCAACATAATCAGAGTTAGAGACAAGTCCAAGTGTTATTCTTCTAGGTATTTGATCCATAAAGAGGTTGGCGTTAAATTCATATCTCCCTTGACTAATAAAGAGGGGTTTCATCATAGTCTTTCTTATAGCATAACGGGCTGGTTTAATTTCAAGTTTTCGGGCTATGTCCAAAGCTAAACCATCCATAAGATCCATCTTTTTTACATAAAGTTTGCAATTTACAACTTCAAAATAGTAACGCGTAGGTTGGGCAAGACCGAGAACAGGAGGGGCAATTAGAACGAATTTTGCATCATTTGGTAAAATTTCTATATCTACCTCACATTGATTTATTAAATAAAGAGGCTGATTAAAAATATCAGCATCAAGTTTTGAAATAAACTGAGCTGTGTTGCTCGATGAAAATAATCTTCTCCTAGCTTCATATCCAACTCCGCTTTCTAAATTTGTATCTGAACCAAAATAATACCCTGCTGCATTAAGATGGGAGCTTTTTGCTCCTTGGGAATACGATAGCTCGTAAGAAAAATATGTTTTGTAAGCGTACAAAGAATTTGAATTGAAGATTTCGCGCCCATTAATATTAATTTTCATATTGTTAATAAACGTTTGCCCTATAAGTTGAATTGGTGCAACATTGTCTGTTGCAGCAAGATTTACCAGGTAACCGTTTTCATTCTCTTTTCTTATTCTAAGTTCAGTAAAAAGATAGCATTTTGACAAGTCAATATAATTTTGACTTGAATGAATTTTAAAGTGGTAAGGAGTGTCGGTAAGAGGGTTGCTTGGGAGAATTTCAAAGACTTTAGAGGACGTTACTGTAACATTTGTAGGAGGAATTTGAAAGAAATCAAGTGCACTAGTTATAGAATTTATGCTTTCATTATCAATTTTTTGAAAAGCCATTTTAATATAATCCAAAGGCGTCTGATCTTAATCGTTTTTTAACTTTTTTGCCAATAATTGTTTGATATGAAGGGATGGCATGCCTTTTTATACTCTTTTTACGCCCAGTACCAAATTGTTTTGGTAATCCCCCTTTCTCTAGTACTGTATCTATACCTCTTCTTCCTTCTTCCCTAAGTGCCGCTTTGAGCGGTTCTCCTTGATTAACTCTCTCTAACACTCGCTGCCCTGTATTTAATGCTTCTCCAGCTACAGTTGTGCCCGCTTGTTTAATAATTGGTAGGAAAAAACGCCAAAGCCCTCTCATTACATCTCCTATTCCTGCACCTCTTTGAGAATTACCGTAACCTCTTTGAAAGGGTGATGAACCTTTAAAGTAACTGTATTCATCAGATATTCCACCACCTTTCATAGGAAGAAATTCTTCATAACCGACCGATCTTGTATCAAAAATTACATGAACCATTTTTTAAAAATATTTTATTTAAAATAATAAATGAATCTACAATTTTGAGGGTATTTATATAGACACGAAAAGTGAAAATTAAAAATTAATGACTTTTTTAAAGATTAAAACTATCATCACTGTCCCAAATGCAAAAGGGACAAGTCTTCCTCCATCCATTGTTCTTAATTCTATTTCAATCTCATTAATTTCCTTAGGAAGCACACGAATATAGATTGGTGAGTCATAGATTTTTTCATGATATTCTCCAGGTGTTGCTCCTGAGACAGAAACAACTCTTAGTAGAGAACTTAGAGAATTTCCGACTATCATATTCTCGGTTAGACCCTTTGAGTAAACAGCAAAACTTGAGAATCCTCCTCTCAAGTCACTTCCATATTTTGCAATCTCATTATTCATAACCATATTCGAGTTTTCAAAGCCCAGCACATATCCAAGCTGAGGAGAAAACGATAGATATTTAATATTTGGGTGAGAATATTCCATTTTAAAACGTTTAAAATCTTTGTGAAAGGACAGAGAAATGGAATCTATAATCTGTTTCTGGACAGTAGTGTCAATTTTATCTTTTCTTAAACTACTGTATTTTTTCAGAAGTCCTTCCATCATAGGCAAATAACTTTCTCTTTGAAAATTAGTAGGGGTTTTTCCTAGTACGTAGACAAGAACTCTTTCCATATCGTCTGTCCATTTTATTCTCTCTTGAACGTATGTTTGATTTTGTTTTAATGGAAGAGCTTCGGGGAGCGAAGGAAGAGTTTGGGTAGGTGGAGGTAGTGATTCCTGAGTTTTTTGAGGGGTAGTAGGTTTTGGGAGAGGAATTAATTTTTGAGGTGTTGACTTTTGTTGAGGCAAAATTCGAGGAGGTGAAGATGGAGGTTTTTGAGCAGGGGGAGGTACTTGTGGAGTAGAATGTTTTTGAGGCTGGGGAAGTTGTGGTTTTTGCGGAGTTGGAGGTTTTTGAGAAGAAGGCGGTTGTGTAATAGGAGGTTTTTGAGTAGAAGATAGAGATGGTTGTGTAGTAGGAAATTTTTGAGTAGAAGGTAGAGGTGGATGAGGTTGTGTAGTAGGAAATTTTTGAGTAGAAGGTAGAGGTGGAGAAGGTTGTGTAGTAGGAGGTGTTTGAGTAGAAGGTAGAGGTGGAGGAGGTTGTGTAGTAGGAGGTTTTTGAGTAGGAGGAGGTGGAGGAAATTGTGTAGTAGATGGTTTTTGAGCAGGAGGAGGTGGAAGTGGTAGTTGAGGAGTAGGTTTTTTATTAGTTTGAGGTATAGGTTTTTGGGGAGTAGGGGGTTTTTGAGCAGGAGGAGGTAGAGGTGGTAGTTGAGGAGTAGGTTTTTGATTAGTTTGAGGTATAGGTTTTTGTGGAGTAGAGGGTTTTTGAGGTTGAACTGTTGGTTTAGGGGGTGAAGCAGGATTTTGAACAGGCGTAGGTGGTTGTATAGTGGGTTTTTGAGCGGGAGCTGGTGGAGGTGGTAATTGGGGAGTAGAAGGTTTTAGAACAGGAGCAGGTGGTGGTGGTTGTGATTGAGTTTTTTGAATAGGTTGAGGAAGAGGTTTTTGTGGAGTGGAAGGTTTTTGGGCAGGAGGAGGTTGAGGGGGTAGTTGAGGACTAGGAGGTTTAGTTTGAGTTAGTGGTTTCTGTGGAGTAGCAGGTTTTTGAGTACTAGGAGGTTTAGGGGGTGAAGAAGGTTTTTGAATAGGTTGAGGTTGGGGAATTGATTGAGGTTGTTGTAGTCTAGGAGGCGATGGTAATAGAGTAGTTGAAGGGTTGTGAATTTCTTGAGGCGTAGGTTTCTTAGCTGGAGGTGTAGGTGAAGATGGCTTCGCAGGATTTACCAATCGCGGGGGAGATGGTGGATCTATTCTTGGAGGAGATGGAAGAGTCTCCTCCAAACTTCGTTTTGGGCGACCAGATCGTGGTGGTGACATTAATGTTGGTCTATTTAAAAACCCTACATTATCTAGAGGAGATGCTTCGAGCACTTCGCTTTGATGTTGCAAAGTGGAGATTAAAAAATTAAGTAAATCTTCAGGTTTATTGTGAGAACCTCTTGGGACAGGGACCCTTATGACCTTAGCCTTTCCTTGAAAGTCAGTACAGTGAATATCAATCCACTGCTCTTCAAGTGTACCAATAGTTGAGGGCCATGAATAAGGATATGAAATACTGTGTAATCCACAAACCCAGTCTCCCGAAAAATAAATTGGTTTCGGGAGATGAACTCGAAACTTATTTGGCTGATTATCTGGATAATCAGTTGTATTACTTAGCAAACACACGTAAAAACTGTTAGACATTTTTATAGCAAATAAAAATATACAATATGAAAAATGACTTTTATACTAATTGATTCTCGTGTATCCATTCCCTCTCCGGGTATCCAATAAATTTTACAAGTACTTCATAGGCACCATCTGGTCGTTTCCTTTTACGGTAAACCTTCTCAATCCTATACTCTGTCCCTGCATCTTTTTTGACTTTGGTAAGTTCTTCGTTGTAATAAGATCCCTTGTACTTATTACCATTGTCATCCTTTAACTTATAACGAGTTGGTCTAGATTGATCTTTGACTTTGTCTACTTCCACTATTACATCACTCCAATTTGGGATATAGCCCTTTTCAAATGTTCCTTTATTAACACTCGTACGTACAAAATCTCCTTTTTGAAATTTAGGTTTTGTCTTTCTAATTTTTGTAGATAATTCATCTCCATAAATCCTCTCCCACAACTCTTGAGCATTCTTAAAGTTAACATCAATAGGTCTCATTCCATGAACCCGACTCTTTGCTTTATTTATTCCTTTCAGAATCTCAGGTAAAATCTCAATCCAGTTAAGTGTTTTGTAATGGGCAAAATATCTATATAATCGTTGTTTGACATTTCTAATTGCCCGCTCCGCAAGCGAAGCTTTAACTATTGAATGGGTAGCTTCAAACTTTTCAATTTCTTCTTTTTCAAAAAAATCTTTTAATTGCTTATTTTTAAATTCTAGTCCTTTATCAGAAAATATTCTATGTGGCTTCATGGGCATTTGGTCGATTAAATGTTTAAAGGCTTCTAACATATCATCAATCTTTTTAGACTTGACAGGAACCCCAAAAACTCTTTTTGAAAGAACATCAATCCCCAGTAATAAATACTTATTTCCTTTATTGTGTCTTGACAATGTTTGTAAATCCGCCAAGTCAACCTGAACATCTGTCATAAATCCAGCAGCCACAGTTTTACTTCTGGAAAAATGTATTCTCTTGGGACGCATAAGGGAATAAGTTCGGTGTCCCTCAAGAAAATCTTGTACAACTTTTCTTGGTAAATGTTTAAGAATTTTTCTTGCCTCATACCATAATCTGTCAACTCCAGAAAATGCTGCAGGGGAATCGGGGTCATTATAGAGATGTTTCAAAAGTTTTGTATAATCCGCCATTTTTACCAAAGTTAGGGTTTAAATCTATTTATATCTTCCTGTGTAGGCTTTTTTGACGCCCATTTTTTACTGATTGTACGACCTTTTACTTTACGTAAACTTATATCCTCTTGAGTTGGTTTTCTCAATGCCCATTTTTTAGTCCCTTCTTTGCGTCCTCTTAAAATATTTAATTTTTCTGACCAAGCTTTTGATAATTGTTCCGATTTTTTCTTCGAGACTGGTTTTATTCTTTTGAGATGAACCGCACTAGTGTCATCAGGGGTTACATATTTCCTTTTAGAACGCTCTCGCGGCAATGGTGGAGACGGGGATCTACCTTCTCTCAATATTCCATGACGGCGACGAGATCTTTTAGCTCTATCTAACACCTCTCCCTCCTCATCTCGACGTATTTGTTGAATTACACTATGATCAAGAGGGACTTTGACATTTTGGGATGTTTTTCTTCTCCTTAATAGCTCTTTCTTCTTTTGAATCTGTGCAATTTGTTCTCTTAACCTAAGTTCTCTATTTTCATATGTATTTTTACTCCTCTTATTCCCTTCAAAATCTTCGGATACCTGGTCCCTTTTTAAAGCTTGGAGCGATACAGGAGGAGAATCGCTTAAAGGAGCATTTTGTGCATCGTGTATGGGATCTTGTGTAATATTAGACTCTACAGCCGATGTTGAGGGTAAAGGACGGTTCATTGTTACTTTTTTCTTTTGTTTCTTTTTAACCGGAATTTTTGATTTTTTAATTTTCCTAATTATTTTTATTCTTTTTGGTTCATCACCATTATCTTGTTCTTTCCTTTTTGTAATTTGGCGTTGACTTTGTACAGTGCTACTTCTAGGTAGAGAAGGAGGTATCGATGGATGGTAGGAAGATTCAGAAAGAGGAGGTACAAAATTATAAGCGAGACTAGGAGGTTCTTTAGGATAATTAGAAAATGAAACGTCATCGCTCATCCATAAATCATCATCATTTTCGGCTATATTTGTTGAGGGATGAGTTTGGTCTCTATTCATAATAGCACCCTTAGGCGAAGCAACCATCTCAACTCTAACAGGACGATTCTGGCTTTCATTTCGTAGATGAAGATAACGTCTTAATTCTTGATTGTAGTGAATATTTTTTGCACTTGGGTGTTCCTTTACTCTTCGAGTTTTATCAAGTGTTCGTCGGACATCATCTAGATTTGGTTCTCCTGTATCAAAAGTAGTAAGACCACGATAAATTTCTTGAGGAACAAGAATAAATTTGTTAGCCATAATTTATTAATAATAAGAATTTTGATTAATTTGCGCTTTTTATAGAGCGCGCCAGTTCAATGAGTATTGGGGTCAGAAGGGCGGCAAAAGCTCCAATACCATTTCCTTTCTGCAAAGCATGTTTTGCTCCCCTCTTGCTTCGAGCCCTACTTACGCCACGGACAAAGCAGGCATAAGGCATTAAGCGTTTCTTTTGACGAGTCGTCAAAATAAATCTGGACTTTACAATATTAAGGCAAATCTCCACTAATGTTAAAAGTTGCGAAGTACTAGCAAGTCGTAAAAGTCGACGTATTTTTCTTTGAGATTTTGTATGACATAGAGTATTTAGAAAACTTGAATTCTCTCGTATTAAATGACTAACCATTTTAAATTCCACTTTTTGGAGTAAAGACAATTTTTTCCTCGTCGTCCTTAAATATCCCTGTCCTCAGCCTTAGTGTTGCATCAGATGCAGCGTGCATATCGATTAATAAATAGCCGTAAGGTTGATTAGTTGACTGACGATAGGCATCGAGAAAATAGTCTAATTTACTCGGGAAGAGTTGTACTCCTATATTCCTTACTGCAAGTGCAGAATTTGGTGAGCGCATTAAGATAATGTATTGCGCATTTTGTCGGGCAACTTTGATTTTACGATCAAATAAATTTTGTGTTACAAATACGACTGCAAAATTTTGATGGTGGGATTTTTTAGTAAATAGTTCAGACAAATATTTCTCATCAATCGACAAAAGGAGATCATCAAGAATTAAAAGAAGTGGTTTTGGAAATGTTTTCAATAGTTCCTCAGAGGGAACGCCGACAAAAACGGCAACTCCAGATTTTTGAAGTATTGGCACTATACTACTCATTTCTCCGAAACAATACAGTATACTACTTGGTTTGGGGTCAATTAAGTCTACCGCTTCGGAAATAAATTTTAATAAGAAGGTACTCTTCCCACTTGAACTAGGACCTGAGACAATCATACCGAAAGGCAGTTTAAATTTCAAATCTTTATTAGAAAATGTTAACGATTCCATTTTAAATAATTAAATAAATGAGAATTTTAGTTTAGAAATTAACTTAAATACTAAGTGAGGCTGAAAAAATCAAAGGGGTGGTTGTAAATTTGTATCGCTTGGATTGTTTACTACTTCATTCTTAACATTACTTTCTGCTGTCATTCCCATTGTAACAGCCTGCATAGAGTCGAAGAACTCTAAGAGGACTGCCTCCTCATTCTCTTTTGTTTCTTTAATTGGAGATAATCCTGCGAGGGGTAGTGGTGGTATTTCTTGTTGCGGGGATGCAGGTGGTGATGATAATATTTCCGGTTGTGGTGCAGGCGGAGGTGATAATATAGGTGGCGGTGCTAATAATTGTGGAGGAAGTGGGGGTGGAGGAGGTGGGGGTAACAGTTGTGCTTCAGCTTCTCTCTTACGGGAATTTGTGACAGAACAAACATTTTGAGAACCGTATGGAATGTTCAACACACGACCCTTGTTTTTAATCTTAATGAAAATTATTTATTCCTTAATTATATAATAAATTACCTTGAAAAAACAATGACCCGGTAAATCGTAGATACAATCGAAGGGTACAAATCGGGGAGCTGAGAAGCGAGTACAATAGATAGTTACTCCTTCCTTTGTGACAATAAAATCCAGCTCGACCTCTGTACTCCTACATTCACGACATCGACCACCATTCTCAAAAGGGATGAAGCGAGGAGTAGAAATTCTCTCGCTAGTTAAGGTGATACCATTTGTTGTAAAATTGAAATCCACTTCTGGAATTATTTGTGTTAATAGAGACATCTTATCATTCATGTTAATTGCCATTTAAAAATTTTAAATGATTCAAGTATCAGATTATCGGTTTATATACCCTTCCCTTGTCCAAGGCAAAACTTGTTCATACAAAATTTCACACTCCAAGAATATAGAAGCCAAGCCGTTTTTAAAAACGAAGCCAAGCCAAAAATTTAAAAAAGTAATATAAAGCCACGCCCACTATTACACAAAAAGTCCATAAATTTAAGTTCCTAGTCATTATACAAATTTATAATTAATTATTTACAAATTAGCTACAAAATTTTTTCATCTTAAAATGTCTCAAGATATACCATCAGGTAAATATTTCTATAATTTCTTTCTAATAATATATTTAAGAAAGTGTTAATGCAAAGGTTGTGGATTCAGAACAGGAGAAAAAAGATTCTATTACTAAACCTTTGACACTGGTCCAAGAGAAAGAATTAGTTGTTAACAACTCTTCAGGTTCTATCAGTTAATTATTCTCAATAAAAATTTTTAAAGATAATAGTCCGGTGGCATTAAATGAAATAAAAATTGTTAAAAAACAACTTGTTAAAAATCAACTTTGGAAATTAATTCGTGGCAAATTCTTAATTACTTTCTATCTGTGCCAAGGTGAGAACAATTAATATTCTATTCAAAATTTAATTTTAGAATGTCAAAACAACTTATTCTATTCGCAAGATAAATTTTACGAGAATTCTTCTGGAGTTACAGTTAAAATAGGATTATGCCATAAATGTGTCGAAGCTAACAGCAAAGCTACAGATTTTCTAGCACCATACAAAAAGATTGGCAGCAAAAGAAAGGCAGATTGAATGGGATAAAATGACAGTAATTTAAGAAAAATCGTTTTAAAATTAAAATAATTAAAAAATTTCGTTGTAAAATTTAAACATTGAATTGATAAAAAAATTTAAAAAATCTAAAAGAGTTAATCTATTATTAATATATTAATATTACTACTCATCTAATATTATACTTTTAAAAAGAAAGAGTATATTATAAAATTTATTTATTTAAAAAATGATTAAAGAAATATATTTTTAAGGCCAGTTAAATCATTAAAATATAAATTTTTAAAATAATCAATTTGATTATAGCCTATAAAATTTTTAAACTTCCGTTATATTATTTTCGTTTTTTCTTATCATTCATTATTTATAATGAAGTTCTTTTTGCTTCTTTACAAATGAATTTTGACATTTTGTCCATTTTTCCAGTTTTAAATGGTTGAAGTTTCTAAAGGGAAAAATATTTATAAGAGAAAATTTCTTATTTAAAATTTTTTCGAATTTAATTATAAAATTAAGAAAGTTTTTTATTTAAAATTTTTTATTAAAAAATTTTTTGACATTTATTTAAAAATTTATAAGTTACAATTTTTTCAAAATTAATTTCCAATGGTGGGCATACACATGATTGTTCAATTGTTTGCAACTTAATTGAACAAATAGAAAAATTTTTTAGAAATATTTTACTTCAATTTGTTCTCCTTTATTTTTATGAACGGTTCTTTGCCTTGTTTTATTATATACTTGTCGATTACATAAGCAATTTGTACATATTGAAACCAACTGAAAAAAAATTTAATAACCCACATAAAAATAAATTTATTTTTTAATTACTTTAAACCCCAGCAATAAGATAATACAACTAAGATAAATAAGGTAAGTTTGAAATTGAAAATAATCATAATTTTTCAGAAAAAGAAAAGGATTAGTTAAAATTTCTTCAAAATATAAAATTTAAATATTAAATTTATTATAAAAAAATAAAATGTATATTAATATAATAAAACTTTTGTATTATCTTATTGCAACACCAGCTTTAAACTTTAAATTAACATATTATTTTTTATTTTATTAAAAACATACAAAAGAAAAAACATCCAAAATTTATTTTTCACGCAGTCCTTTGTTCTCTATGCAACCCTTTAAATTATTAAGAAAGGCGCATAGAGAGAGATAACCCAAAAGATCAACTCTAGAAATTCAGTAGGTGACCTTTAGGGTTAGCCCACCTAGTGTGAATCATTAATAGTAAAAAATTAAAAAACAAATTAAAATTTTATACAAGAAAAAATTAGTCAATGTCTCGTTTCACTTATTAGATTTGATGCTCTAAAGAGAGCATTTTGGATTCTGTAAAGCATTCGCCATTTGTCCATCGTCCACCAATTTTTTTTGTCCATCGTCCACCAGTTTTCGCGCGCTCAAACACTATTTTAAAATTCCCCTTGTCCCCATCCCCCAACCAATTAGTTACATATTCTACTCCCCATCAATTAGTAAAAACAAATTAGCTCAGACCCCTCCAACAATTAATAATTAATTAGGTACTAATTACTTCGGACCCCTCCCCCAAAATAATTAATTAGGTACTAATTAGTTCAGACCCCTCCACCCATTAATAATTAATTAGATACTAATTACTTCGGACCCCTCCCCCATTAATAATTTATTACCCCGGCGACAGGATCAAAAGAAAACGCCGACAAAATCCCCCCATATCCACAGGATTTCTCGGACCCCTCCCCCAGACCCCTCCCATAGGTTGGCGGCATCCCTTTGATCATCAATCAAAAGGATGGCGGCATCCCTTTGTGCGAAAATACGGGGGCTAACTACTAACGTTAATAGAAGTATGAAAAAAATTAAAAAGTCTCTGGATATTTTTGAAAGGAAAAAGAACGAGTTGAAATAACATTCAACGATCTCAATCGAGTTCGGTTTCTAAATATAAACCTCCAAACCAAGCATGGAACCAGGAGTGTCCGCAATTGCGGATTGCGTGGTTTTTTGACTTGCGGATTTTAAAATAAAAATTGCGGACTGCGGAAAATTTTTTTCATTTGCAGACACCCCTGCATGTAACCCGAAACGGGTAAAGGAAAAAATTAGAACTCAGAGAGGTAAATTTTTAACAGTTCCCTTCGTAAAATATAAAAAAAAGTTGAAAAGAGATCGGATCAACTACTTTTAAAAAATCAAGGCTCTATACCCACGTCCAGCATTCAAATCTTACAATTAACAGACAAGTGTTTTTAAAATCCTCACAAAATTTCTCCTTCCAACAAAGTTTCGTTTTCATTTAATTGACTCAATTCATCATCTTCACGTGTAGTAGTAGACGAAATTGAATCATCTGCTACAAAATTTGATTGTCTTTGTTGAGTATTTCTTTGAAACTCCACATGATTTTTTTGATACCCAGTCTGATATAATTCAAATTTTCTTACTGAAAAATTAAAAAAATCGAATTATTTTATCGACGATAAAATTCACCATTCTCCTCAGCTTTGCTTCCATTTTCTTCTTCTGCTTTCAATTCAATCCAATTTTTTGTACTTGTACACGGATCCTCAGGAATTAAAGAATTTAAACATTCTCCAGCTTCTTCAACTTTTTCTTCTTCCTCCTCCTCTTCATCATCAAAAATAAAATTTGGATTGGTATTGTATGAAGCAAAACCTTTACGTTTATTTCGAAGCATTTGATCCAAAATATAACTCTTTAAATAAAAATATGTATTCCTATCTTAAATCAAGGCCAGGGGATCGATTTCAGGGGCGATTTATGATAATATTTTTTCCTTTTCCCCATTTCAGGGGGAGGGCTATAGCTCCAGAGGCCTCCCTGGCTACGTCTCATTTTTTTAAAATTTTTCTTCAGGGAAAATTTTTTCAAAGTTCAAAACATTTCAGAATGTATTTTCAAAACACCTCCAGTTTTCGGTTCAGGTTACCAATTTGTATCCAACTCAAATTTTAAAACAATTCCTCAACTAGTCATGAAGGGCGTAGCCATAAGGTCGGTTTCGGACGGAGTGAGGGGGGGCTTTAGCCCTAGAAGCTCCCCTGGCTACGCCCTTGCTAGTCATTCACTTGTTGTTTTTCTAGACATTATTTTCCCTTGCCTATTTCTTAAACGTTATTTTCCTTTATTTAAACCTGATGTTAATCACAAACGGTTAAACGAGCCGGAACCGAAAACCGGGGGATTCAAAGACAATTGAAACAGATATTTCTGAAAAAAACAAAAAAAAACCTGTTCTTTCGCACTCTGAACAGAAGTTTCCCCAGCTGTTAATTTAGTAATATCAACTTCTGGTAAATCATCTACTAGCCCTTCCAAATAAGAATTACGAGAAATTTCACAAAAAGAGCCATCTAAAAAATTAATTTTAAACCAAAAATTCCCCAAAATTAAAAAAAAACTTGTAGATATTTTAGCAGCACTTTCCCGTCTTTTTCTGTGTATATTCATTGCAATCGAATTATTATTTAAATTAATTCCTTTAAATATTGGAGAATCACTTATTGTTGATTGAACTGGAGACATTGTCCCGTCTATTGGGGATGAAATTAGAGGTACAGCAATTGGTGTATCTTCTATTCGAAAAACATAGGGAGGCTAAAAAGGTGAAGAGAATTAAAAAAAGTTTATAATTCAACTTTAGAATTTTTTTCTTGATCAATTCTCCCAGACAGAGGCCGTTTACAACCTCAAAACAACTATGGAGCGGCAATCCTATAAGAGGGTTAATTTTAAAGGAACCTAGAAAGGATGTTTTTGAGGAGATATAAATAAGTCCTAATCGAAATTAAATACTAAAAAGATCTCAAGCAATGAATAGATTTTTCTATGAATTATGAGAGCTTAACTCTCAAGAAAAAATTTTATTTTAATAATCTAAATAATTTTTTGAAAGAAATTTTTTGGAAATCGAAAACCATTTGAGAAAACCATCCAAATACTTAAAAAAGCAAAAAAAATAAAAACCTCAATACAAAATTCAAATTCAGCAATATCATCCAAATATAAACAAACACGTTTAAGCAAAATTAAATTTCGTAAACAAGAATTTCTTTCATAATGTAATTTTTTGAGTGAATCATTACAGGCAATAAAACCAAACATTTGGAATTGTAAAGTACGTCTAAAAGAAAAAAATCAACTGAATTGACTAGGTTGAAGATGGAGCAATGGCCTTTGCCGAATCATGGGCCCTAGTCAAGTCAAAGCATAGGAAACCAAAAAAGTTGTGGGATTTGGGTAAAGGAAAAGGACTAGGCAAACTAGGAAACATTTAACTAGGAAACTAAAAAATGCCGAGGTGTGGGTTTTGAGTGGGCAAAAAGTCAAAGGCTTGGCCCAACCCTTAATCGATCTCTCTAGTTCACAGGCACGTAGTTTTTTGACAATAAAGGCGGCAAAAAATACAACCTAACATTTTCGATTCCCAAAACACTCCCGAAAATTTTTTCTGGCTACGTACTAGGGCTGGGCTAATTTCGCAGTTTATTTTTAGATTTCGGCCAGCCTGCTACGAACCGGTTACTTAAGACGTAATTACTTGATCAAGTTACTTAATTATAGTGAGACGCTCAATGGTTACTTAATTCTCAACTAAAAATTTATTTTTCAAAACTCCAACCTATTCAACGAATCCTTCAGCCACGCTAACGACAATTCCCTTCTATTAGAACAATTCCATTTTTGTTTCAAATCAATTCTTTCTTCACTCGGAATTAATTCTCTAACAAAAGACCAATAACATTTATCCATTTTAATTAAACTAAGAAAATTTAAAAAATTTTTTCAAAAAAATTTAAAAAATACCCGTGAGCAAAAAATCCATCCAAAGATTTCACAAGACCTAAAATATCAGAATTTGACATATTTAAAATTATTTTTTGATCCAAAGAATTTTTTGTTGTTTGGACAATTTCATTTATTGAAGAAAGAATGGCACTTTCGATTTTATTTTGTTGTTCATATTTGTCTTTGGAAGTTGGTAATGAAGGCATGGCAATTGGGGCAATATTGTGGAACATATTTTTAATTTAATTCTGAAAATATTCTGAAAAATTAAAAAAAACACAAATTTTAGTCTATTAAAAATACAAAAGAAAACACATAAATTCTGATAAAAAATACAAAAGAAAAACACATTAATTCTGATAGAAAATATAAAAAAAAATACACAAATTCTGATAGATATAAAAAAACACAAATTTTAGTCTATAAAAATACAAAAGAAAAATACATTTATTCTGATAAAAAATACAAAAAAAAACACAAAAAAACACATTCTGATTTTAAGAAATACATTTAAAAATAAAACACTTCGAAAACACACAAATTCTGATTTTTAAAAATACAAAAGAAAAATACAAAACACGAATTATTTAAATAAATCAGAATAGATAAATTCTGATAAAAACACAAAATAGAAAATACAGAAAAATACATTAATTCTGATTTTAAGAAAATACATTTAAAAATAAAACACATAAAAACACATTAATTCTGATTTTTTAAAATACAAAAGAAAACACAGATTAAAAACACAAAACATTTCCGGAAAACACAAAATTCAGGGACCAGAAATTAAAGATTACTCAACAAAAATACAAAAAAAACACAAAACCTGTCTGCTCATCGATTTTTAAACGAGAAAATATTCAAATTAACGCCTCTAAACAAAACGCCAAAAATAAAATAAAAAAACAGAACGCCAAAATGCGCAGAAATGTTTATTTTCAATATCATTTTGTGTCACCACTTTATATAATCGCCCATAACTTTATCCAAAATGGTCCAATCTTTTTAATTTTGGTGTCATTCGATTCAGCTTGACGAGGCGCATTTAATTTATAATAAAATATAAATATTTAAAGGTTGCGTTTTCCTCGATTTTTATTTGTTCTTTCTCCCTTCTTTCTTCATTATATTTCTGTTTGTTCAAATATTTAAATTTAAGACTGTTAAAAGTTAAATTCATTTTCTATTTTATGTACTCTATAATGTAGTTTGTGTTTATTTGATCAGCACATATTAAAAAGCATAGCATAGACAAAAAATTATTTTACCCACTCCAAGACACAAAAAAGAAACAAAAAAAATTTTTTCAATAAGGAACAAAAATTATTTTTTTCAACAAATTCAAAGAATTTTAAATTTATTTTTAATTAATTTTTTTTTTATTTTTAAAATTTGGTCATTTAATTGAATACCTATTTCCATTTTTCCACTTTCATTTTTCTTGTTTTATGTCCAATCTTCGGTTGCTATGGTCCGTTTTTTTCTTCTTTTCTCATTTTTTTATTTTTGCTCTCCCCTCAAGAGCACGTCAACACAGAGTCGAGAACGAAAAAAAAATAATTTTTGGACAAAGCTAGAATGAATGGGAGGGGAGGGGAGGGGAGGGGGGAATGCATCGCGCTAGTACACTAAATAATTTTAGCGGACGTTTCCCCCAATATATTTTTTTCAGTCTTTCTCCTTTTCACACATTTTCATTTCTTTTTTTCATTCATTCGTTGCGTTTAGGTTTTTAAATTTTTGTGTGTTTATTCTTTTAACTATTCGAGAAAAAAAAGAAAAAAAATTTTTTTGTTTACTTATTAAGAAATTTTTGCCCTTTTAAAATATTAAATTTTCTGACTCTTATAATTTTTAAATTAAGTCAGACTGTCAAAAAAAATTTTTTTTATTTGATATGTCCTCAAAGGTTTATCATAGTTGTTCGAGGTTTACCAAAGTTTAGACTAACCGGGCTAAATTATATCAGGGCTTTTAGCTCAAATTTTAAAAATCCACAATTCTGAGCTAAAAAAATCCGCAAAGAATTATCAAAAAACTACCCGAAAAAAAAGCTAGCCGCAAAAAACAACCCGAATCAGAGAGAACTCGTTTTTAGAATAATCCACTTGATGATTTAAAAATTTATTTAAAAAATAAAGTCTTTGAATTTTTAAAAATTAATTTTTCTATTAATTTTTAATTTTTTTCCGTTCATTTAAATAAATGTCGTGTCTCTCCGTCTTTTTCCAACCCAAACATTAAATATTCTAAAATTTTATGTTTGTGTTGGGTTATAAAAAAATTTTATGTTTGGGTTATTCTAAAACGGAAAAATTTTTTTTTAAATTTTAAAATTGATTTTTCAAAATTAAAAAGAGGAAATTTTAAAATTTTCACTTAGTCACCAACTTTTGACAAAAAATTTATTTTTAAAGCTTTGTTTGCGAAATATTCTCTTATATTTATTTTTCTCTAAAAACAATAAATTAGAGAATATATCCATCCATTTCGCAAGTTTTATATATTCTATTTTCAATTTATATTACTCTCTAACCTACACAATAATCCATCAAAACTTGAAAACAAAAAGCAGCATTTTTGCTTTTTATTATTTAATAGAAACTTATTTTCCAACTTATTTCACCTCTTTTCAAACCTTTTTTTCAACCTTTTGTTTATAACTTTTCCCTCCAACTTTTTTTCCAACTTTTTTTTTCCAGCATATTTTTAAAAACTTTTTCTTGCAACCTTTTTCCCAACCCCTTTCCAACGTGTTTTTCAAACTTTTTTTCCAACTTATTTTCCTCAACTTTTTTATAATCTTTTCCAACCTATTTTTCCAAGTTTATTTTTCCAACTTGTCTCCAACCTTAATATTTTCCCAACTTTTTCTTTCAACCTTTTTTTTCAACCTTTTTTTCCAACCTATTTTTTCGAACTTTTTCCTGCAACCTTTTTCCAACCTTTTCATCCAACTTGTTTGTCCAACTTGTTTTTATTGTCTAACCTATTTAAGCTGCTAATAAATAAATCAAATAAAGTTTGTATTTCGCTATAAAAATACAAAACAAATCTATGTATTTTCTGTATTTTTCCAACAGAAATAAATAAATTAATTAGACTTTTGCTCTTTTCCCCTTCCTAATTGTTTATTTGCTCCAAATAAATTTTTTTATTATTATTTATTTTTGTTTAATCTGGATAAAATAAATACTTGTTTAGCTTATTGCGAAACTTTTTTTCTTTTAATTTTTATTTTTTTTTGTTTAAAAGACTAATGATCCCCCCTTTCAAAAAATATTTTTAGCATTCTTTTTTCATTTTACTTTTGTTAAATATTTATTCTTTACTTTTCCCTTTTTTGACTCATAAAATTAAATAAAAACACAATTCCATTTAAAAATAAAAATTAAAAAAAATTATTTTAAGAATATTGCTGAAGAAAACATTAAATTTTATGACATCACTAATTTTAGAGAACAACCTTCTCTCTACATAATTTTTGATCTTCCTTATATTTTGTTGATTTTTGGTCATTTTAACGAAAAAAATTTTTTTCTGAATTTTTAAAATATTTTAAATATTAATTTAAATAATTTTCTCATCTATGAGAATATACCTGATAATTTAAAAAATATTTTTCACATAATTTCAAAAATAAATTTTTTCTTCTAAAAATAAATTTAGAATTTTAATTATTAATGGGAAAATCAAAAAATCAAAAAAATTTGATAATTAATTTAAAAAAAGATTTATTTTAATAATTTATCACTATAAATAATGTAGCCTACAATGTATTTTGTTGTATTTTTCAAAACTTTTTATTAAACTGAATTTAATTAATGTTTGAGATTCTTTCGTAATGTTTGTCTTTCCTTATACGCATTTTATAATTTTTAAATTATGAAACACATTAATTATGAAATAGTACACAATTCGGAGAGATAAAATCTATATAACAATTTTCAGAAATTTTAAATTTTTGTATTTTTATTTGTTCTGATTTTTGTATTTTTATTTGTTCTGTTTTTTGTGTTTTTATTTGTTCTGATTTCTGTGTTTTTATTTGTTCTGATTTTTGTATTTTTATTTGTTCTGATTTGTGTGTTTTTGTTTGTTCTGATTTTCGTATTTTTATTTGTTCTGATTTGTGTGTTTTTATTTGTTCTGATTTCTGTGTCTTTATTTGTTCTGATTTTTGTATTTTTACAATATCTGACATTCTGATTTTTGTCTTCCTTCTTTTCTTTTATTTATTCTGATTTTCCGATAAATTTTGTATTTTTTGTATTTTTTTGTATTTTCCGGAATATTCTCCATTTTATTTGCTATTTCTGATTTTTTGCAATTTTATTTTATTTTTGTATTTTCTAATAATTCTGATTTTTGTATTTTCCCACTTTTTGTATTTTATTAAATTCTGTTTGCAATACATAATTTTTGTACAAAACACGGTCTAATGATAAACATGGGGGGTTTTTTAAAAATAATAATAATTATTTTATCTTTAAAAAATAATTTAATAAAAAAATTACTTTTTTTCTTCATTTTCTTCCCCAAAACAAAGTCATTAAATAAATTAATTTAATAATAAAATTATTTTTTGTGTATCCATTAATCATAAAATTTTAAATTGGGGTAAATTTGTCATCATTTTTTATTTGTTTTTAAACAAATTTTATTTAAAAATAATTTTTTTTGTATTTTTCTGTGTTTAAAAAACAATAAACACACAATAAACACATGTTAAACTGCCAACAAAAATAAAATTACAACAAGAAAAATATTTTTAATTTTAACAAAAAAATTTTTTACAGAAAAATTATTTATTTTTATTTATTAAAATTGTTTATTTTTATTTTAAATTTTTAAACGAAAAATAAATTTATTTGATATATTTTTAACTATATTAGGCTTTGTGTTTTTATAAATTCTGATTTTTGTATTTTCGATTTATTATGTATTTTTTGTATTTTTTTAAATTCTGATTTAGTGTGTTTCAAATAGGTTCTCTGTAGTTCTGATTTTTGTATTTTTGTTAATTCTGATTTCTGTATTTTCCGTAATATCTTTGATGTTCTGATTTTTATTCTTTGGTTATTATGATTTTTTGTTTTCCTATCGTCGATGTTCTGATTTTGTGTATTTTTAAATTCTGATTTTTGTATTTTATTTGTTCTGATTTTTTGTATTTTTAATTCTGATTTGTATTTTATTTGTTCTGATTTTTTGTATTTTATTTAATTCTGATCTTTGTATTTTTATTTGTTCTGATTTTTTGTATTTATTTAATTCTGATCTTTGTATTTTTATTTGTTCTGATTTTTTGTATTTTATTTATTCTGATTTTTGTATTTTTAAATTCTGATTTTTTGTATTTTATTTAATTCTGATTTTTATTCTTTATTACTATTTTATTCAGAATTTCTTCTTGTTTTATGTCTTTCATTTGTGTTTTCCTTTTATGTATTTTCTCATTTTATATTAAATTTTAAATACATTTTTCTAAATTTGTATTTTTTCTCTTTTAATTTTCAGAATTAATAAATTAAGCAACCTTATGATTTTTAATTTCAACAATATTCCCACCATTAAAATTGAGGCAATTATTTGTGGTTGTCCCTGCTGTTCTTGTCTTTGTCCTTGATTAATCAGAATTTTATCTTTAAAAAAGACAAGATGCACTTTCCATTTTATGATTCAAGCGATCTTTGCGAAATTAGTTCAAATGAGAAAATTGAAGAAAAGGATGATGAGGTAATTAATTATTTAATTTTTTAAAAATTATTTTTTTAATGGGGGATTTAATTTAAAAAAAAATTTTTTTAATTAATTTTTTTTCCAAAAAAATTTTTTTTAAATTAATTTTTTTTCAAAAAAAATTTTTTTTAATTTTAAAAATTTTTAAAATTTAAAAAATTTTTTTTAATAATTTCTCGATTATTTTTAAATAAAATTCTATTATTTTAGCAAAAATCGAATCCTATTAATTTTGATGTGGAAATTGATACAGATACGGTTATTGTAGGTGGGTAAAATTTTTTTAAATTATTTGAGCTAAATTTAAAAAATTTTTCGTCGAATTTTCATTCCAAAATTCAAAAAATTATTTTTAAAAAATTAAAAAAAAATCTTCCAGGAAATGGCCCAGCAGGAATTTCCCTTTCTGCAATGCTTGCAGGATGGCATCCATTCTATAACAATTCCAACCCCCATCCAAATCCTCAAATCCACGCACAATTTACTTCAACTGAAAATCAATCTCTTCTTTTTCAAGTAGAAAATTTTAGAAATTTTCTAAAAAATTTTCGTTAAAAAATGTTTTTTTTTTCAAAATATTTCCTAAAAATTTTTTCAAAAAATTCTTTAATTTTTGAGAAAAAAAATTTTTTTATTCCAAAAAATTAGAGAAAAATTTTTAAAAATTTTTAGAAATTAAAAAAAAAATTTTTTTTAATTTTCAAAAAATTTTCGAAAAATTAAAAAATTTCTGAAAATTTTAGAGAAAATTTTATAAAATTTTAGAAATTTTTAAAAAATTTTCTAGCCCGTTTTTTTTAGTTAAAAATCCCTTTTTACCTCATTTCTTCTTTAATTTTTAAATTTTAAAGGATTTAACTTCCGCCGCCACCCTTTTAACTTCTTCAGAACACTCAACTTCCAATTTAACCCCTTTTGGTTGTCTTTATGATTCCCTCGTTCGACCCTCATTTTTTAATGATTTACAAACTGAAAATGAAAATAATCCAAATAAATCTTCAATTATATGGAGGCAAATTCCAAATAATTCTGTTCCACACATTGTATTGGGGGATACACAAATTGGTGGGTCTTGGACTGGATTTGAAGATGAGGTGTGTGGATTTGATTTGAAAAAATTTAAAGAAAAAAATTTTTTATTTTTAAAAATAGGGGGAAAGGAGGGTGAGAGAGGAAGAGAATTTATTTATGGAATTTTAATTTTAAATACCTAGAAAATTGCAGAGGGAAGAAAATTTCTAAGAATATAGCTTGTAATAGCTCCTTGTTCCGAAGCCTTTAGAGGATTAAACAAAAAATATTTTTGACTCACAAAATTTAAAAATATACATATTACTTTATAATTCTCATTTCGGATACTGGTTCCGGATCCAAATGATCTCCCAGGATCTGCCTTGATTGGAGTTTTGGACGGGATCTGTCCAATCCTTCACGTGAATACAGAACCTATTTTTGGAGAAATATGTACATATTGAAAGCATCGAAGCACATTTTCGGGAAAATTCGGGGGGAGATTAATTAATCTTTGTAAATTTCGAAACCAAAAAATTCAAAATTCTTCCAAGAAAAACGAAGGGTCCATGGGAGGGAAACTGCATTAATTACTATAATTTATCAAAAAAATTTTTTTTTAATTTCCAAATTTTAATTTTAAGGAAAATTTGGAGGAAGATTAATTAATTTTTTTCGAATTTTCGGAACCAAAAATTTTAAAATTTTTTAAGGAAAACTGATAGGTCTATGGGAGGGAAACTGCATTAATTACTATAATTTATTTAAAAAAAATTTTTAATTTCTAAATTTTAAATTTAAAGATAAAAGCTGTAAGTATAAGCAATTGGATGGATTTGCCGGGGTATTCACTTGCTGAAGACTTTTTGGGTGATCCAAGTTTAAATAATCAACGTCCAACAGCTAAAACATTCCGAAATTATTTAACTGCTTATTGCAATGTTATGGGTATTTTGAAGAATTTTAGGCCGAATACAAAAGTTTTGCAGATTAAGGTAAGGAAATTAATTTTTGGAAATCTTTGAAAAATTTTGAAATTTTCGAAAAAATTTTTTAAGAAATTTAAAAATATTAAAAAAATTATTTTTGAAATTTTTTAAAAATTTTTCAAAAAAATTTTTCAAAAATTTTTAAAAAATTTTTTGAAAATTTTCCCAAAAATTTTTTCCTTCCAGAAATTATACAATAAAATTACTGGTAGTTATTGGAAAGTGAATGGTGTTGATACACCTACAAATAAAATTTTTATTATTCGATGTAGAAATGTGGTTTTAGCTTGTGGAAAAAATAAACAGAGAAGGCTTGAGGTATTTAGAAATTATTTTGTCGTAGGGGGGGGGGCAGGGCATTGGGGCACTCTTGGTCCCGCGTGAGGATCCCCTGTTTTCTGTACCAGCAGCTCGAATTCCCCTCAATCTCCGTTCTCCTTATAATCGGCCCTCGCCTCGTAAGGTCCCTAACCTACTCAAACACAAACAAAAAATACAAAAAATATTTTCCCTCAATTTTCAGTTTGACTCCAACTCAACTTCAATTGTTTACGATCTAAATTCCCTCAAAAACTGTATTTCAACCACAAAAAATTCATCAAAAAATCATCCAGTAATTATTGTTGGTGATGGTATTTCCGCTGCCGACGCAGTTATTTGTGCTTTGGAGAGAAATTGTCAAGTTTTACATTTAATTAGAAGGAATGATAGACAATTAAAAAGTTGGGAAAAAATTTAGAAAAAAAATTTAAAAAAATTCTTTTTAAAGATGTAATGATTTCGCGTCTGTCACCTCTCGTCTATCCTGAATATGTACGGGTCTATCAACTTATGAGTGGGCAGAGAATAGAGGAAAATTATTTAAAACTTATTGAAACTACTATACGCAGTGTTTCCGGAAACGTAATTGAACTGAATACACCAGGCGGAATTATAAAAGTTAGAAAATGTTGATTAATTTTTATTAAAACTTTCCGGAAAAATTGTTAAAATTATCAAACTTTCCGGAAATGTAATATAAAAAGGTTTGGAAAGATTATTAAAAACTTTACGGAATAGAATACTTACAACTTTCCGGAATTTTAAACAAAGAACTTTCCGTAACACCTGACGGAAATATATAAAACTTTCCGGAAAAAATATACTTACAACCTTCCGGAATTTAATAGTTAACGGAAATAGAATATATCAAACTTTCCGGAATATATAAATCAGTCTATAAAATTATGCAACTTTCCGGAATTTATATACAAATATATTATACTAATATAAAACTTTCCTGAAATATTTATATTTTTAGGAACAATTTCTATGCCTATCCATTTGTATCGGAAGGCAGACAGAATTTCCATTACTGAAAGGAGTAGCTATAGACAACTTAGACCAATTCTCCTCAAATTATTGTTCTTCTAACGACTCTTCTCTTTTCGCTATAGGAGCGATGATTGGGGATCATTTTGTCCGTTATCTCGTTGGAGGGGCTTTGTGTACAGCACAAGCATTAATTTTAAGGAATAATTTTACAAAATCTTTGAGACAACCTTTCAAAGTTTTGTTTGACAAAAATGAAAGATTTGCCTGTTGTTGTTATAGTAAAAAGAAGAAAGGGAAAGAAGAAAAATTAAAATTTTTAAGAACAAATTCAGCAACTACCCCATTAACTCAACTTGTTAAAGAAATTGTGATGTAAAATAAAATTTTTTTTTGAGATGAATTAATTCCAAAAAATTTAAATTTTAATTTAATGCTCTAATGATATAAAAATAATTTTTTTAGTATTCCCAAATATTTTTTAAATTTTGTTTTTAAATTTTATAAAATTTTAAGATTTAAATTATATGTGTATAAAGGTTCTTTATTAAAAATTTGATATAAAATATGTCGGGACAATTTAATTTTATTATACAGTCATGCCGGCCATTTCACTTGGAATAAACAAATTTTACCCAAAATTTTAGGCAAAGTATAGTAACAACCAAGACTCACAAAAATATTTGATAGAGGGCCTAAAGCAGGGCAGCCCTTTCCAAATGACTAAAAAGGGGCATGGTTTCTCAAAAAAGGGGGAAAAAGTGGCATTGTAGAAAATGGGGCGAAGAGGTCGAAAAAGGGCAAAAACCCCCTAAAAAGTAGGCAAAAGGACAACTCTGGCCTAAAGATATTATGACAACATAAAATCTTCAAAAATCGAATTTATTATCTGTAACCGGTGTTTTCTCTAATGTTCGTACGGTGTTTTGTCCCTACCCACAAAATATATTTTTCAATATCTTTTATAGAAAGGTTATATCGTGAATAAGAAAACTTATGCTGTGCTTAGCACAAAAGGTTACAAAGCATTATTTTTACCAATTGATGGGAGAATAGGTCAAACGCGATTCATTTTTGCTTTATTTCTGTGGTATATAGAAAATTGGCCTTTTACTAAAAAAAACATTCATTCTCATTCTATTCTCATTCTGAGCAAAAAATTAGTTGAATTATTTGAAATGCGAGGCTTAATTCTATTTGTTTTATTATGTTGGTACACCGTGAATGGAAAGGTATTTTAAAATATTATTAGTAGTCATTTGCTTAACGGTTCTTCCCAAAATGAGTATTGAAATTAAAAAAACGATTCTGGGGTAAAAAATTGAATTTTAGTTAAGTTGCTGAAATAAAGATTCATCGAAGCCGAAAATTCGTGTATTACCTTTCCGGAAATGTAGGACATTTTCGAAGATGTGGACATTTGGGAGGCCAATTAGTAGTAGTCCTCTTTGCAGTGTCGCAGGCACTGCAAAGCCTAAGTGATTGTTAAGGCTCAGACTTAAAAATAAAAATATTTTTAAAACAAAATTAAAAGTAAATCATTTATTTTTGGAAGGAGACGCAACATGATTTATGTCTTAGGCCTATAATTCGAACCTCTCTAAGTCAATTGTGGCCCGAGTAACGCCTCACCTATTCACAAAATCAAAAGAAAATATAGATATACCTTTCTTTAAAAATGGACTAAACTGTTTCCGGTCGGGGTCACCTGTTGAAAGTTTTGAATACCAATATTTTTACATTTTAAGGTTTACAATGCAGATTACAAGCCCGCAATGCCTTTAAAACTAAATCTTACAGGTTCTTAATTAAAAAAAATTTCTGGTAATACCTAAAGTAAACAAGCCATATTTTTAGAAGAGCAATTTGCAAAATTAAAAAAAGATTTTGACCGGGATATTGAAGAGAATTTAATTATGGACACATACTTGAAAGGTGATTTTAACAGAAAATTCGCTAGGAACGTTAAAACGAGGCTTATAATCTTTCATAATTTATAGGTCTAAAGACAAGGAATATAACTGACGTTAGAGTGATGGGTGGCACAGACGCGGTGTTATCGGAGGCCTTATATTTCTGCCAAATATTCAACTTTAATAAGTATGGTTCATACACTGTAGGTTATTCTATTCCAAAGCAAGTAGCTATTTAATCCTTAAGGCTGTCCAGTAGGCGGGTGTTGTAATCAGTGATGTCAAAGTTCCAAAATTTCTCTGGAACTAGTTCCAGTTACAGAACTAGGATTTTAATTTTTGTAGTTCCAGCACAGATGAGGTGTTATCGGAGGCTAATTAGTTCCGGAACTGAAACTGGAAATTTGACATCACTGGTTGTAATGGATAACACATCAGTCCGGTCTACTAAGGGTGCTGGTTCCCTCCCAGCCGCCGAATAACCTTTTACTCTAGCTAAAGGAGAGAAATAGCTATAGCCCAGCTGCTTTCCTACATATATGTTACAAAAAATCAATCCTATTCTCAGTTTTGTGGTGGCGCAGCAATTGCCGAACGTTTTATTGTTTCTTCCTCACATTGTTTTAACAAGAAAGACTCACTACAAAAAATTAAAGTTAGAATCGGGTCAACGAAGCTAGGAAAAGGCGGCCACATTGGAATCAAGAAAATAATCACACATAATTCAGAAGATTTGGCACTGCTTTTAACGGAAGATGAGATTGAAAGTGGAAACAGAATTGGTCTGTCGTCTATAGCAGAGAGACTCGGGGAGATGGGAACCTTCTTTGGTAATACATATTTTATAATATATAGTAGGGTTTGACCCCGAACGCTCGGGGGCGGGTATGTCAGGGTACGGGGTTTTAATGTCAAAATATGTCCTGGGTTTAGTTCTGGGTACGGGGTCGGGGTCAAACTCTAATATAATATATAGAGTCTATAGCACATTTAAACAATTTTTAGGCTTCGGTATCAATGGTTTCCTAAACTCTGTACAACTACCAACAACGCTTCAAAAAACAACAATCGTCGTGAAGGGAGCAATTGGACACTGGCCCAATTTGTTTGCTACTTCAGGAAACATTAAAGGAGACTCCGGGGGAGCTGTTATTTGGAAGGAATACCGAAAAAGTGTGATAGGAGGAATTTATTGTGTGCATGTCCAGAAAAACAACACTTGTATCTTTCTACGTGCTAAGGATTTCAAGATGTGGATAAATGATCAAATGGCTATGGCCTTGTGAGTATTAGTAGAAGATGAGAATACATTTAGTGTAAAGCATGTAGCTATTTAATTCCCAAGGCTGTGCAGTAGGCGGCGTGGTGTAATAAAATTAAAAAAAGACACATCAATCCGGTCTACTGAAGATGCTGGTTCGCTCCCAGCCACCGAATAACCTTTTGCACTAGCTAAAGGAGAGAAATAGCTATAGCCAAACTGCTTTACTTTAGTTATTTTTGGCTAATTAAAAAATTGTAGATAAACAATAATAAATATTTTTAAAAATGATGTAAACATAAAACTTCAAAAACTTTGGAGCTTTAACTATATCATTTTATTCTGAATTACTAGAACCAAAAATTATACAGACACTATATTTACTATAACAATAGGCATACAAAAAATAACACCACCCTATTTTACTTAACACAATTCAATTTAAATTATAATCATCAAGAAGCGATTTAATCTCCTGCCCTTTCATTCTTTCAATCAAAATACAAGGATGAAGACGCCCATCAAAGTTGTCTACATGTAACCATTGAACAAGAAACTTCACATTTGGATTGTGAATATTTGAAAGTTCATATTTAGTAAAACCATATCCATCAAATCTTTTCTTTTCAACATTCTCCGCTCTCTCGCTCACAGTAAAAGGACGCCAATGGAGGTAATGAAACTTGAATTTATCCACCATAAGATGAAAATCGGTTGAAGTTTCAATATGCTAAAATTTTAATATATTTTGGATCTACAGAAGATGCACAAAATTTCGTTTTCGTACACGTAAAAATGAGGAACACAGGTACTATACTGCCTGAATCTTCAGGATTAGGGTTGGAGTTTTCGCGTCGGGCCGACGTTCAAGTCATTCTTTTCGGGCCTCATTTTTTCGGGCCGGCCCGACCGAGTCTTTTTCGGGCCAAAATTCAATGCCCGACTAGATCTTTCGGACCGGGCCGGATCGGGCCCCAACCCTATTCAGGATGCCTGTGTTATTGACCTCTCTCTCTCAATGGAAGAGAATCTGTGTCCATGTGCAAGTCTTTTTAAACGATAAAGGGGAATGCACGAAAACGAGATTTCCGTGCAACTTTTAGTTCCTGTATTTTTTTAAATCCCTCCTTGGTCTCAGAATGTATTTTCAGTCGAATTAAATAAAAAGTTAAACTCACATTCATAATTAATTTGTACACAGTATCATGCATAGGATGACGGAGAAAAACATAGGGAATTCCAACATTCAAAAATAGATGAAATAAAGCATCGTGTGTCTGTTGCTCAAAATGTCCACCAGTACGTATCTCAAGGCTTTCAAGAATAATTAAATTGTCTTTAAAAATATCCGGTACTAAAGCAAAGAAATCACGTGTCATTGCCCGTTCAGTTTGAAATTTGGTAAAAATTGTTTTGTCGTCTTCAAAAAGCAATTTAATCATTTGAGGATGGAAAATAGCAGATGTAAACTGAACTTGCTCGAAAAAACATTTAAACAGTTGGAGTAACCAGAAACGAATAATTTGCAATTCTTCAATATTCTTCGGTTTCGGAGGCAATTGCAAGAGTAAATGTCGAGATTCTAAAAAGAAGTGAAGATTAACCATAATAATTTCTAGAGAGCGAGGTCTGCAAAAAACAGAAAGAGTTTGCAAAAGTTTAGCCACCAGACAGGATTCGAACCTACGACCACCTGCTAGTTGTTGCTAGGCGCTTTCGCTCACTATATGCAGGAGCTCTACCTCTGAGCTACCGGGGCATCGACTAATAATTTCTCTTTTTCCTTTTTAGATCGTTTAACCCCCGCCTAAGCGTTTTGAATGCTGCTAGGTGAATCATCCTTACAAAACCTTGACCTAAATTCTTGATTTTAGTCGGGTACCCTGACCAGATTCTTGAGCTTGAGTCAAGGAAAAATTAAGGAACGCTGAAAAATGCCTTGATCTGGACTCTGAATCCAGGAAAAATCAAGGTCTGGATCCAGATCCTGCCCGCTCTCTAATAATTTCAAAGTTAATTACCATCCGTTAAACGTAGAACATGATACATTTTCGGACGAATCATAGTGCCTACATATCCAAACAGACGAATTTGTTTATCAAGTGCGGATTTCCACTGAAAAAATATTTAAGGTTTGAGCGAAATTTAGGCAAAAAAAAAATTTCTACCTTCTCCAAAAGTTCATTATCCACCGGGGAATGAACAACATAACGTCCAAGCTCTTTAAGGTCCAATACTTTGTAATCAAGCTGTCCATTCTCTCTTTTGTGTTGATAATAAAAACCTTTAAGTTCGGTCTAAAGAAAGGGAAGTGTGTTTAAAAATGATTTTAAAAAGAAAATTACCAGTTCCATATGCTTAAAAAACTTTCGAGCCAATTCCCCCTCATATTTGCCAATAAACGAAGAAAAGTAGCGATTGACTTGTTTAACAATAAACAACTGATTAAAGTTGAGATATCTAAAAATATCCAAATGAACTTCAATCGGAAGATGATGATACATTTTTGAAAGGCTGAAACTAGACAATATAGAAATGAATAAAAAGAGAACAGAAAAAAGTAAAGTCTGCAGCTTTTATACTACAACTATTTTTAAAAATTATTGGAATAATGTTCAAATTTTATTCAAAAGTCTTATCAATTCAAAGACAAAATATGTATCCTAACTCCATTCTGAAGCAGGGATGTCTCGAGTTGAGAAAAAAAGCCGTGTCGGATCTTCAAAATTTTCCTCGGAAAAGGTTTCAGGTTGAAAGACAAAGTTCTGGGTATCGTGTAACTGGTGACATCCCTGGTCTGGATATAACTATACTTATTATAACAATTCTAACATATTATCAAGAAATTCAATTTAATTATACTCATCAAGAAGCGACTTAATCTCCTGTCCCTTCATTCGTTCAATTAAAATAGAAGGCTGAACACGCACATCAAAGTTGTCTTTGTGTAACCATTGAACAAGAAACTTCACATTTGGATTGTGAATATTTGAAAGTTCATATTTAGTGAAGCCATATCCATTAAATACTTTCTTTTCAACATTTTCCGCTCTCTCGCTAACAGTAATTGGACGCCAATTGAGGTAATGAAACTTGAATTTATCCACCATAAGATGAAAATCGGTTGAAGTTTCAATATGCTAAAATTTTAAAGATTTTTTGAATCTGCAAAGAGATTTTCGTTTCAAAATTTCGTTTTCGTACACGTAAATAAAAAAGAAAAAAGAAATCCCTTACATCCCTTAAGGCATCGAAAAAATATTTTTTAAATCAGACTTGACCATGGATACGTAAAAATAATAGAGATAACAGTCAGATCCCTGCCGCTATCTGCCAGATATGTCCGGATAGCAATTCCGTGCCATTGTGTTCGACGAGCTCTTCCTAATGAGCTATCATATAAAAAATCAAATTTTTCACCCCAAAATTGTGCTTACTCCCCCCTATGGTTTTTCGAGTTTCGGGGACCTATATCTCGGTCCACAGGTCTTCATAAACGAGGGGAATGCACGAAAACGAAGTTTTCGTGCTCTCCGTTATATTTTAAAATCCTCTTGTTTTAAAATGTATTTTCCAAACAAATTTGTACTAAAAAGTTAAACTTACATTCATAATTAACTTGTACAGAGTATTATTCACAAGATGATCGAGAAAAACGTAGGGAATTCTAAGATTCAGAAATAGATGAAATAAAACATCGTGTTGCTGTTGCTCATAATGTCCACCAAGACTTATCTTAAGGCTTTCAAGAATTACAATAATGTTTTTGAAAATAATTGTTGATAAAGGAAAGGCATCAGTTGTCATTAAATGTTTAGTTTGAAATTTGGTAGAAATTGTTTTGTCGTTGTCGAAAAGTAATTTAATCAAAAAAGGATTGATTGAAGCATGTGCAAGGTTAATTTCTCCAAAACCACACTTAAACAGTTGAATTAACCAAAAACGGATAATTTGAAGTTCTTCGATATTCTTTGGATACGGAGGCAATTGCAAGAGTAAATGTCGAGATTCTAAAAATAATTGAAGATTAACTATACTAATCTCGAAGTTATTACCCTCCGTTAAACGCAAAACATGATAATATTTCAAACGATCCCAACGGCCTGAAGACGCATACAAACGAATTTGTTTATCAAGTGCGGATTGCCACTGAAAAAATATTTAAGTGTTAAGCGAGAATTGAGGTCATGCGGACATATCGGAATGGACATATCCGAACATTTCAAGGTACGGACAGTTACCTTGATTTCGGGACCTACGACCAATGAGTCTTGGATAGTACATTTCCCTTGTTTTTATTGTCCCACAATCCCGTATGTTCGCCACCCAAATTCATTCAAAAAAATTCTTTTTACCTTCTCCAAAAGCTCATTATCCACAGGTGAATGAACAACATAACGTCCAAGCTCATTAAGGTCCAATACTTTGTAATCAAACTGTTCACGCTCTATCCATTTTAGATGCATATAAAAACCTTCGAGTTCGACCTAAAGAAAAGAATGTGTTTAAAATAATTTAAAAAAATTACCGGTCTCATATAACCAAAAAATTTGCGAGCCAATCCCCCCTCATAACGTTCAATGAACGAAAGAAAGTAGCGATTGACTTGTTTAACAGAAAATAATTGATTAAAGTTGAGATATTTGAAAACATCAAAATGGACAACACTCGTAAGATGATAAAACATTTTTAAAAGGCTGAAACTAATAAAAAATTAAAGCTTGAATAAAAACAGTATAAAATATGCAGCCTTTATATACTATTTTAAAAATTCTTGGCATACGTTTAAATTTTATTCGTAAGCCTTATTTAAATATTTTGTAACCATACAATTTCAAAAATAAACTTTGTATTCTAGCTCCAGTCCGAAGCAGGGATGTCATAGATAGAGAAAAAAGTCAGTTTGGGTTTTCAAAATTTTCTCCGGGCCGGGTTCCGGGTCGAAAAAAGTATCGGGTTTCAGGTAAAAAAAACTAGAGACATCCCTGTTCTGAACTACTCATTAATTATATTTACTATAACAATTCTATGACAAACAAATTAACACACTATCAAAAAAATCCTAATTTAATTATACTCATCCAGAAGCGATTTAATCTCCTGTCCCTTCATTCTTTCAACCAAAATACACGGAGGAACACGCACATCAAAGTTGTCTTTATGTATCCATTGAACAAGAAACTTCACATTTGGATTGTGAATATTAGAAAGTTCATATTTAACGAAATTGAATCCGTTAACTCTCTTCTTTTCAATGTTCTCTGCCCTTTCGCTCATAGTAAAATCACGCCAAGTGAGGTAATGAAACTTGAATTTATCCACCATAAGAAGAAAATCGGTTGAAGTTTCAATATACTAAATTTATAAAATTATTTGGATCTTCAGAAGTACACAAAATTTCGGAAAAAGGAACTTTTCTTTACGTTCCATAAGGAATCGAGAAAAAATATATATTTTAAATCAGACTTATACATGGATGGATACATAAAGATAACAGTCAAATGTCAACCGATAACTGACAGATATAACTAGAGATCGGCCAAATTCTATCTGTCAAATATTCAGGATGCCTATGTTATTGACCTCTCAATGCAAGAGAATCCCTTCCATGTGCAAGTCTTTTTAACCGATAAAAGGGAATGGTCGAAAAAGAAGTTTTCGCCATCTTTATTTTTTTAAAAAAATCCTCTTGGGCTTAAAATGTATTTTGCAAAAAATCGTACCTTCATAATTGACTTGTAAAGAGATACGTCGGCAATTGTAAAATCCATAGCATGATTGAGAAAAACACAGGGAATTCTAACAGTCGTAAATAGATGAAATAAAACATCGTATTGCGCAAATGAATGATGATCACACTGTACCTCAAGGCTTCCAAGAATTGTCATATTGTTTTTAAAAATATCCGTTAATAAAGGAATGTCCGAAGTTGTCATTGCCCTTTCAGTTTGAAATTTGGTAGAAATTGTTTTGTCGTTGTGGAAAAGTAATTTAATCAAAAAAGGATGGAATATAGCAGATGTAAACTGAACTTCCTCAAAAAAACATTTAAACAGTTGAATTAACCAAAAACGAATAATTTGCATTTCCTCAATATTCTTTGGAAACAGAGGCAATTGTAAAAGTAAATGACGAGATTCTAGAAAATATTGGGAATCAAAATATTGAGTATAAAGTTAATACCATCCGTTAAACGCAAAGCATGGTAATATTTCGAACGGCCCCAACAAGTTGAATAGGCATACAAACGGATACGTTTATCAATTGCAGATTGCCACTGAAAAATATTTAAGGTTTGGATGAAATTCATTCAAAAATTTTTTTTACCTTCTCCAAAAGTTCATTATCCAACGGAAAACGAACAACATAACGTCCAAGCTCTTTAAGGTCCAATACTTTGTAATCAAGCTGTCCATTCTCTCTTTTGTGTTGATAATAAAAACCTTCAAGTTCGATCTAAAGAAAGGGAAGTGTGTTTAAAAAATGATTTCAAAAATTACCGGTTCCATATATTTGAAAAACTTGCGAGCCAATACCTCTTCATATTTGCCAATAAACCAAAGAAAGTAGCGATTGATTTGTTTAACAAAAAATAACTGATTAAAGTTGAGGCATTTTAAAACATCAAAATGGATCTCACTCGGCAGATGATGAAACATTTTTTAAAAGGCTGAAACTAACAAAAAATAAATAACATTAACTAGCTTGAATAGAAACAGTATAAAGTATGCAGCTTTTATATACTAAAAATATTTGTAAAAATTATTGGCATACTGTTTAAATTTTATTCGAAAGCCTTATTTAAACATTTTGTAATCAGAAAACAATAAGCTTTGTATCCTAGCTCACTTCTGAAGCAGGGATGTCACGGGTTGAAAAAAAGTATGATCAGGCCTTCTAAATTTTCATCGGGTCGGATTCTGGGTCAAAAAAGTCAGATTTCTAGTATCAGGAAATTAGTGACATCCCTCAATAACTATACTCATTATGACAATGCTAACAATAAGACAAACAAATTAACACACTAACAAAAATCCTACTTTAATTATACTCATCAAGAAGCGATTTAATCTCCTGTCCCTTCATTCTTTCAATCAAAATACAAGGTTGGACCTCTACATTTAAATTATTTATGTGTATCCATTGAACTAGAAACTTCACATTTGGATTGTGAATATTTGAAAGTTCATATTTAGTGAAGCCATATCCATTAAATCTTTTCTTTTCAACATTCTCCGCTCTTTCGCTCACAGTAAAACGACGCCAATTGAGGTAATGAAACTTGAATTTATCCACCATAAGATGAAAATCGGTTGAAGTTTCAATATGCTAAAATTTTAAGAGGTTTTCCGTGAATTTTTGTAAAAGGTCCTCGTTTTCTTAGGACTCTCCATTCAATAAAAAATGCATGGGAATAAGGCGAACCTATTAAAAATTTCGGGTAACCCGTGATGTTGGTTGAAGCTGATAATTCACTTCAGATTTTCCCTTTACCCTTGCCTTTAAGGAAGCAGAAAAAATGAAAATGGGGTAAGGCGAGTCTTTTTCGGGCCAAATATCTTAAGCTCAACTCGATCTTTCGGGCCGAGTCGGTTCATTTTGGCAACCCTAAATCGAAAAGTACCAATATATGGTACTTTATTAATATCCCGCCCCCCACCCCTATTTGAGTCTCAGATTATTTTTTCCTTTTTTGCTGTCAATCATTTATTCCCCTCCTTTTTTAATACCAATCATTTTCTTCCCTCGAATATTATAAGTAAAAGGCAAGTTAGAAACTTAAGATATTTGAGGAGTACAGCCCAAAAAGGCGCGTAGCCATAACGGTGCAAAGCCATAACCTTTTGTAATATTTTTGACCCTTGTCATTTTTGTTATCAATCTCTTTAGCTCGATGAAAGGAATAGTTTAATATTAAGTTTTGTAAGGCTCGAAAACCTTGAAGCAAGTTATGGCTTTGCGCCTTTGTGGCCGCGCGCCCTTTTGGGTGTCTTATATGAGGGAAGAAAATGATTGACATTAAAAAAAGGAGGAAAAATAAATGAATGGCAGGTAAAAAGGAAAATTAATCTGAGACTCAAATAGGGGTGGGGGGCGGGATATTAATAAAGAACCCAATATATTGCCCAAATCAGAAAGTTGAAAACTTACCTTCATGATTAAATTGTAAAGAATATTATGCTCAGGATGATCGAGATAAACATATGGAATTCTAACAGTCAAAAATAGTTCCAATAAATCATCGTATTTCAGTGCACCGGCCCCAAAATCAACCGTAAGGCTTTCACTAATTGTCATATTGTTTTTGAAAAGATTTTTAAATATAGGGATGTTCTCAGTTATAATTACACGTTCAGTTTGAAATTTGGTAAAAATTGTTTTGTCGTCTTCAAAAAGTAAGTTAATCAATATAGGAGTAAATGTAGCCCATGTAAAATTAATTTCTTCAAAACCACACTTAAACAGTTGAATTAAACAGAAACGAATTATTTTCATTTCCTCAATATTCTTCGGATAAACAGGCAATTTAAGAATTAAATTTTGAGATTCTTCTAGAAAAAGATAAAAAATAACAATAAATTATAAGGTTAATACCGTCCACTAAACGCAAAACAAAATTAGCTTCAAAACGACTGCGTAAAAATGCGAATAAACGCACTTGTTTATCTATTGCAGACTGCCACTGAAAAAATATTTAAGGGTTAACCGAAAATTCAGGGCATGCGGACATATCGGGAATTTCAAGGTACGAACGTTCACCCTACTTATTACGGGACTTACGGCCAATGTCTTGGATGGTACATTGCCCTTGTTTTAGTTCTCACAAAGTCCGGCATGTCCGCCATCCAAATTCATTTAAGAAAAATTTTTTACCTTCTCCGAGAGTTCATTATCCACTGGAAAATTAACAACATCAAGTCCAGGTTCCAAAACTTTATATTCAAAATCACAATGGGAAAGTCTGATCTAAAGAAAGGGAAACTTATTAACAAATAATTAGGAAAGAATTACCGGTTCCATATGTTTAAAAAATTTCCGAGCCAATTCCCCCTCATATTTGCCAATAAACGAAAGAAAGTAGCGATTGGTTTGTTTAACAGAAAATAACTGATTAAAGTTGAGATATTTGAAAGTGTCCAAATGAACTTCAATCGGAAGATAATACATTTTTGACTGAAACTAACAAAAAATTTAAATAAACAATAAATACACAGATATTTAAAAATGATAATAAACATAAAACTTGCAAAACAAAAATTTTTAATTTTATCATTTTATTCAGGATTAAAAACCAAAAATTATACAGATACTACCTAACTATAACAATATACTACAAGACAAACAAATAATATCCTAATGGAAGTACTTACTCAAATCACAATCAAGAAGCGATTCAATATTCTGTCCTTTCATTCTTTCAATCGCAAGATAAGCTTGTAGACCTATATGTTGTGCGTGAACATTCATTGCTGCTTCTGTATATATCCATTGAACAAGGAACTTAATATTCGGATTGTGAAGATTGGCAAGTTCGTATTTGACATAATTGAATCTATCAACCACCCTCCTTTCAACATTTATTGCCCTTTCACTCACAGTAAAAAGAGGCCAATTCATGTAATGAAACTCAGTCTTATCCACCATAATTTGACAATCAGTTGAATTTTCAATATGCTAAAATTTTGAAGTTTTTTTTAAAGATTTTTAGAGGAATTGTGAATTTTGTATAATGACCCCTTTCTATTTTCTCCCAGTGGACCATAGGTTCTAACACAGAGCTGGGTATTTACAACCACAGATTTTGGGAGAAATTTGTGAGAAATAGAGGTCAAAATTCACAATTCGCATTTTAGGATTCTCCGAGTATTTTTTAGACAATATTTGGAGCATCTAAGCAAAAGTTAAACTTACATCCAAAATCAAGCTGCAAAGTGTAGGATATGCATCGTGATCGGAAAAGACATATGGAATTTTATTGAAAAATAGTGGCAACAAAACACGATAATTCTCCACAGCCAAACTAGGAAGTATCTCAAGACTTTCCAAAATTGTCAGATAGTTTTTGAAAATATTTCTTAATCGAGGAACGGAGTCATCTATCGTTGCCCGTTTAGTAAGAAATTTGGTAGAAATAGTTTTGTCGTTGTCAAAAAGTAATTCAATCATTGAAGGATTGAATGTGGCACGTGTGAAGTTGACTTCTTCAAAAGAACAATTAAACAGCTGGAGTAACCAAAAACGAATAACTTGCAGTTCTTCAATATTCTCTGGAAACGGAGGCAATTGTAAGATTAAATGTCGAGATTCTGAAAAAGAATTGAAGATTAACAGTGTTAATTGTAAAGATAATACCATCCGTTAAACGCAAATAATGGTAATATTTCGGACGGTCCCAACGACCTGTATATGAATACATTGGAATTTCCATATCAATTGCGGTTTCCCACTAAAAAAGAAAATTTCTAAGCGAAATTTAGCCAAAAATTTACCTCCTCCTTAAGCCACTTATCCAATGGAAAACGAACAGCATAACGTCGAAGCTCTTGAAGAGATACAATTTTGTAATCAAGCTGTCCATTCTCTCTTTTGTGTTGATAATAAAAACCTTTAAGTTCAGTCTAAAGAAAAGGAATGTGTTAAAAAATTTTGAAAAAGATTACCGGTCCCATATGCTTAAAAAATTTGCGAGCTAATTCCCCCTCATATTTACCAATAAACGAAAGAAAGTAGCGATTGACTTGCTTAACAGAAAATAATTGATTAAAGTTGAGATATTTGACCACGTCACAAAGGATATATTGCCGAATAAAGGAAAGAGTAAAACTAAAGTTATCAGCTTTTATACTAAAAAATTCTTAAAATTCTTGGGATACTGTTGAAAATTTATTCAAAAAAATTTATGCCAAATAATTTTAGATATTTTATATTTTCGAAAAAAAATATTACAAAATATAAAATTTCAAAATGTCAACTTAAAATTCGGTAAATTGTCTTAATCCGATTTAGAGACCGGCGCGGGACGGGATCCCGCGCGGGATTTTGCGGGATCCCGCTCCCGCAATCCCGCACTTTTTTTCGATTTGCGGGATTTTGCGGGATGCGGGATTTTTGCGGGATTATCCCGCGGGATCCCGTCCCGCAAAGCTTTTTAAAAAAAATCCCGCATGCGGGATCCCGCAAAATATTTTGCATTTTGCGGGATTTTTGGAAAATAGAGGATTTTGGCTCATGGCCTTCTAAATTAAAAAAATTTTCGCCTGCGGCGCTAGAAAAAGGAGAATTTTGGCTCGCTGGCCTTCCTAAAATCTCGAAATTTTCGCCTGCGGCGCTGAAAATGAAGGAATTTCGATACTTGGCCTTCTAAAATTTTCGCCTGCCGCCCATGGAATCATCTTTATTTCATAAAAACAAGATTGTCCAAATTGTTAAATCACGATGGTTGATCCCATTTGTTTCAGCTCAAGCCATTTAATGTGTACACCTCGTTTCAGTCTGGGCTCAGTTCAGTCGCGCGCCTTATAACTTTTGAAAAGGCCGATAATTTTTATGTTCTTGGTACCATTTGATAGAGCATTAAATAAGCTACCATATACTAGAAAATCAAAAATCTTGACTAACTGGTAAAAAAGTTATGTTCGAAAAAGTGCCAAAAAATCACTTTTTTTGAAAAAGTTGTTTTTTATATCATAACTTTTTATCAACCGGTCAAAAATTCTGATTTTTTGAAAATTTGTAGAGCTTTTGATTCTCTATCCAATTGTATCAAGAACATGAAAAAGTGACCGTTCCTTTATGAGTTATAAGGTCCAAACTAATTGAGCCAGATTGAACTGAGGTATGCTCCATATTCTAATCTGTATACTCGAACTTTCCGACGAATATTTATTAGCTCGTTAATGATTTAAGAACCCGTTAATGATTAGGAAATTGATTTTTTAAATAGATATTGATAATTTTAACGATTTCTGGAAAATCCCGCAATCCCGCGCGGGATCCCGCAAATTTAAATTGCGGGATTTTGCGGGATGCGGGATTTTGCGGGATTTATCCCGCGGGATCCCGTCCCGCAAAGATTTTGAAAAAAAATCCCGCATGCGGGATCCCGCAAACACGATTTTGCCGGTCTCTAATCCGATTAGCCAAAATTATTTGTCTATTTTTCCTTCGTGTTTCATTAAATGTTCTCAAACAATATCACAGAATATGTGTCAGGAGAGGTTTGGCCAGAATTGAAATGCATTCTTAAACGACTTTACAGTGATTTTGTTGTAATCGAAATTCCAAAAGATGGAAACATTTTAAAACCAAATTATAACAATAATGAAGAGGAGAATGAGGATAAAGAAGAAGATAATGGAGAAAACAAAAAAGATTCTGCAGAATTACCAAAAGAGTTGGATTGCATATCTGAACAAATTTCTAAATTTTCACAAATTGTAGAAGGCGAAATTGAAGAATGCGTTATTGATTTGAAGGTTTATTTGGATGATTTTTTGTGTTATTTTACTAATTTTGTAGGAATTCTCCAAGGATGTCCGTAAACAACTTTATGATTTTATCAGAAACAATTTTAAAGATCAATTACAAACGAACTGTAAAGATGGAATTTTGACTGTTGAAAAGGCTAGCTGGTTTGTTTTTTAATATTTTGTACCTCAAAGAGTTCTTGACAAGTCTTTTTGATTATAATTTCCATTGGAGATAGGAAATTAAAAAAAACGTTGACCTTGAATTTGGTTGAGGATGTTGACCGGATTTTTGACCTCAAGTCGGGGGGAAATCAACGAACACTAAAAAATGCCAACGAACACTAAAAAATGCCTTGATCTTGACTTTTGTTAAGGGGGGTTCTTTTTTCCGGCCATTCTCTGATTTCCAGACACTTTAAATGGATCAAACTTCAAATTTTTATATGATTATTTGGTAATAGTGTCGTTTCCAGGCCCCATTTTTTCTTCCCAATTTTTTACCCTATGTTTGCACGGAATGGTCAAATTTTCCACTTTCTTTCATCAAATTTGCCTTTCCATATTTTGCCTAAAAACAATCAAAAAGATTAATTTGTGATATTTAAAAAAGTATTAGAGTAATGAGAATAATCATTTTCCCAATAAATAAAAATGGAAGACTGTTGTTGTGAGAAGAAAATATGAAAGAGGCAGACAGACAACCATCAAAGAAAGATGTATGGATGATTGGGGGCGTTGAGAGAAACACCAAGAGAAACACCAAGCTTTTTGATTGTTTTTAGGCAAAATATGGAAAGGCAAATTTGATGAAAGAAAGGGGAAAATTTGACCATTCCGTGCAAACATAGGGTAAAAAATTGGGAAGAAAAAATGGGGCCTGGAAACGACACTATTACCGATTATTTTTTAGGAATGAAAATAGAAAACGCAAATTTTGGCCAAATGATAGAGGAGACTATCTACATTTTACAATAACAAAAGAGAATATGGACACAAATACTTGTATTGATCTAATTGCTAATAGATTAAAGTTTGTTATTATTTTTTACTAGGTCTTGAATGTTTTTAATGAGCAGATTTTTGGATTACAATTAGACCTCTTTAGAATTCATTGGTCTTAATTTTAATAGAGATTTTGATTCTAAGGTTTGGATTTGACATGAGCACATTTTTTGGTCCAAATCCACTTTCTACCTCAATTTCTAATTTATTCCATTTCCAGTTTGAAACCCTCACTCTTTTCTGTTTCCGGAACAAAAGATCGCCGTGCTATTACAGTCCAGCGAGTTTCTGCCTATCGAATTGAGAAGCGTCGTCTTTGCAGACAAAATTTTCGTGGTCTATGGCTCTCTGATTTTGGCTATTTTAAAACAAAATTGGAATTAGGAGATGCAACGGGAAATTATTTTTCGATAATTTTGAGGTTTTCTTTTCCTTAAATTTTAAGAAAAATTTTTTTTGTTAAATTTAGAGATGTTGACAACAATTTAAACCTTGAAGAATTCGATAAAAGGGTACAACAATGGAAGACAAATGGTTTTCTCAATTATTTCGGTTCTCAACGTTTTGGTGCTTGTGGTGTGCAAACTGCTGAGATTGGACGTTTAATTTTAAACCAAAAATGGGAGGAGGCAGTAAAGGCTTTGCTTAAACCTAGGAGTGATTCTTCTTCGACTAAAAGTTTGTTGGTAGTTTGAATTTTTGGGGTTTTTTTTGGTTCTAGTCTTATAGCATAAAGTTCGCATTTTTTGTCCGCAACTTCTTTGCGGACTTTCATTTTTGTCCGCAATATCAACTTTTGACCTGAATTTTGTTCAAATTCTCTGTTCAGGCTGCTTTAATGTTTCCTTTAATTTCAGTAAACGAATGTTTAAAACACTATACCGATTCTGGCAATGCAAAAGAAGCACTTCAACTACTTAGATATCCTGACAGATTCAGCAGTATCGAAATCTCATTACTTCGTTTTTTGTCAAACTATCCAAATGGTTATAAAGGAGCATTGTTAGCGTTGCCAAGGAATGTACGAACAATGTAAGAATTTTATAGAATTATCTTAAGTCCTCCGCTAATTTCCCACCCCCTGACTACGGGCCTGGAAAGGAAAGTGTTGAAAAACCCTGTAACGCAAAATTTTGGAAGTGGAAAAATTAGCCTCTTTATTAACCTCATCTTACGATTTTTTCTATTTTCCCCCATTTGTGAAGAGTTCCCCCATTCCAGCTCCTTGTCCGTATTCTCTCTTGTAATTTACTCATGCTTTTTCGGCACACATTCTAAAATTAAATAAAATTTTCAGGTATGTCCACGCCTATCAAAGTGCTGTTTTCAATCATATTCTTTCAAGGTTTTTTTGTTGAATTTAATCTTAAAAAAAACAATTTTTAGGCGCAAAAAATCGTTTGGACTTGCATGTTTACCTGGTGATTTGGATGTACTAGGAAATATATTAACTGATGAAACTTCTAAAATTGAAAATGTTTGCTTTCCTCTTCCATCTTTTGGAAATAAATTGCCTGAAAATGAAGGTTTTTTAATAATATTTTTGAAAAAATTATTTTTTTGTAATTTCAGTTGGAGAATGGTATAAACAAATTGCACAGGATGACGAGATTGATTATGAATCCTTCAAGAAAATTGAAAGGTTTAATTTTTTTTAGTGTAATGAGGAATGTCTCGGGATGAGAAAAAAGGGTTAGGGTCAGGTCGGAAAAAGGTCATGATATCAGGTCAAATCATTACCGAAGGATTTACGAGATTAAGAGTGGTATTATGTAAAAGTCCGAGTTCCAGTCGAAAAAGGTCCGAGTGAGGTCAGTACATGGCTTTTTGTTTGAGGATTCCATTAGATTTTTGGTCAGTACCGGGTGATTTTGGGATGTATAAGGAGAAAAAGTTCGGTTATCGGATTTCTGGACATCCGTGAAATCCTTGGGAAAAGTCTAAAAATTTAAAGAAAAAATATTTTTTAAGCCATTTTGGTCTCGGCAATGTTTATCGCCCATTTATTTCAAAACCTCAAGATGTTTCTTGGCAATTACTTGAATATTCCTTTCGTGATGAACAGCTTCAAACCTGTGAATTTATTCCAAAAAATGAATTAAAAGAAGAGCAAAATGAACAAATTAAAAAGGAAGAAAAAGTCTTTAAAGCATTAAAACTTTTATTTACTCTTCCTTCTGGAACTTATGCAACAATTGCTTTGAGGGAATTGATGAGAATAGATTTTAGTAAAGAATCACAAAAGGAAATGGAATTGGCTTGTTTAGGCAAAAAAGAAGAAATTTAATATTTTTTGATGATTTTGTTGAATTTTTAAAAATCATTGAAGTTAAATGTATGCCGAGGTTTGGGAACAATATAGAAAAGAATCGTGCATTGGTTAATTTGTAAAAATTGTTTGAGGTATCATTTTAATTTTTATTTTCCTTTAAGTTACCTAGGTGTTAATTTAAAATTATTTTAGGGTTTGTCTGCGATTTTTTGAAGGTGATGATTAAATGAAGGTGATGATTCTCAATTAGGTAGACGACTAAAAATCAAAAACCAGAAGACATCTTCTTACGAGAAGTGCCCTTTGCCGTAACGGGAGGCGTGGAAGGAGACCTTCGTTGGCGGTGTAGTAGCCTTGTCTGGTGGTGTAGTTGCCTTTTTTGGAGATGGAGAAGTTTTGTTTGGAGATTGAGAAACTTTCATCTTCTTAGCCGGAAGGATATATTGAGCTGTGGCATTTTGGAAGAAAACTTGAATATGATAAGATTGCTGACTATATTTATGGAAAAATAGATGTTGTCGTTTTGCTTAATTAGTAATTTTGCATATTTAGGAAAAAAATGAACTTGTGGCTTTTCGTCAAATGTTGGTCGTTCCGCTGAATATGGATGCTATTAGAACAAATGTGAAAGAAAGGTTTGTTTGACTACGGGACTAATGGATTTTACTAAGGGATTTAAACCAGGGCTCCGATTCGTACTTTTTTAAAAGTATTGTACTTTTTTATCGACCTCCGTACTTCCGAAATTGAATTTGTACTTTTTTGAAAGCATGTACTTTTTTATCAACTAATTTTTTATCAACTAATTAGTCAATTACTAAGTTTGTAAGTTGACTTATTAGTCAATTACTAACTATTAGTCAATTACTAACGTGTTACTAAATAGTTAGTATAAATCCCTTAGTAAAATCCATTAGTCCCGTAGTCAAACAAACCTTTCTTTCACATTTGTTCTAATAGCATCCATATTCAGCGGAACGACCAACACTAGACGAAAAGCCACAAGTTCATTTTTTTCCTAAATATGCAAAATTACTAATTAAGCAAAACGACAACATCTATTTTTCCATAAATATAGTCAGCAATCTTATCATATTCAAGTTTTCTTCCAAAATGCCACAGCTCAATATATCCTTCCGGCTAAGAAGATGAAAGTTTCTCAATCTCCAAACAAAACTTCTCCATCTCCAAAAAAGGCAACTACACCACCAGACAAGGCTACTACACCGCCAACGAAGGCAACTACACCACCAAAGTCTCCTTCCACGCCTCCCGTTACGGCAAAGGGCACTTCTCGTAAGAAGATGTCTTCTGGTTTTTGATTTTTAGTCGTCTACCTAATTGAGAATCATCACCTTCATTTTCGCAATGACAAAAAATCGCAGACAAAACTTAAAATAATTTTAAATTAACACCTAGGTAACTTAAAGGAAAATAAAAATTAAATTGATACTTCAAACAAATTTTACAAACTAACCAATGCACGATTCTTTTCCATGTCTTTCCCTTACTTTGCCATGTATTGAATGTCAATGATTTGTAACATATTTTTGTTATTTTTTTGCTTTTAATTTTCATAAATTTATTTAAAAAAATAAAATTTTTGGTTTTTCTATTTTAATGGTATTTAGCCATATAAAATCTCTTTTTATCTTATCAACACATTTTTTAAATTGACACTTTTTTCTAGATTTGTTACTCCAAAAAATGAAAAGTAAATTTAATATTCTTCAGGATTTGGAACCAGAAGAAGAAGATGAAGTAATGGAAGGAGGAAGCAATATATCAAATAATTTGTTAAATATAGAAGAAATTGAACAGTTGGTAGAACAACATTTGAGAAGTGATGATTGTCATACTGCTGCGTTTTGGGCAGAAAAGTTGTTGGCAATAAGTAGAAGACAAGGTGAACGTTCTTTAAGTGAACGGCTGCCACAGATTGCCAACTATTTAATTGTGAGTTTTTATTTATGAAATTTGGGGAACTAACGAGGTTTTAATTTTTACCGTCCTTGGGGTTTTTTCAATGTAAGGTCCTTGGGGTTGGATTTAGTGTTTTGGGCCCCTTATTTTAAATTTTTTGATTATTTTTCAGAAAAGGGACTTAAAATGACGTTAAAAACCCTTCAGAATACGGCTGGATGCATTGAAAAAATTCTAGACACCCTCAATTTTAATTCTAAAATCCGCAGTTCGAAAGTCAAAAAATTCCACGCAATTGCGTTTACGTCCAGCCCTGCTTCAAAACCTTTCTAAAAAAATTTTTTCAGGTTTTAACAGCAGCAAGAGCATGGCAAACAATTGTTACTCTAGTCGAACGTCATGACCTCTTTTCGAAACATTTGGTTTTTGCATTTTTCAATGTAAATGCTTTGTTCAATAAAGAAATGTTTTCTGAAATAATTGCTCTTCCTATTGGACATTTGGTTTTTTTTAATTTTTTTAAATCAAAATTTTAAAATTTTAGTGTCATTGGGAGGGAGTCCCTTTTATAACCCACGATACAGCAACATATATATTCGCTCACAATGATATATCACGAAATCCTGAGATTTGTGCAAAACTTGATGATCTGGTCAAAACACATAAATATGATGCCCGCCTTTTGTTTTTACTTGCTAAAACTTATTTAATGGTTCAAAACCGTCCGGCAGCTTCAAGCTGTTTAAGGTTTTTTTTATTTTTCTAATTTCTCATAACTTGGAAATTCAAAGGCATTGCCTTTTGGCTAATCCTTACTGTAGTGAAGCTCTTCATCTAGCCATTGATTCACGCCTTTTGAAAGCTTGCGAACTTCAAGAAATTGTAGGCTCTTCTTCTGCAGCGGTTAATTCGTCTGGGAGTAAAATTATTTGTCATTTGCTTGAAATTTATGATATTAACGTTTGTTGATTTTACAAGTTTTTTGTCAATAATTTAAACATTTTTCTTTATTTCAGAGAGAAACGAGTTCATTCTCTGCAAATTCTTTACGTCTTGGTTCATTACTCTCCGATGATCTCTCTTTCCAATCAGCAAATTCTTTTCGCCTTTACAGTCAGGGAAATGTTCGGGAGGCTTACAACATAACTTCTACAATTATGCACGAATTTGGTTATTATAGCGTGAGTAAATTTTAAGTGGCAAACTTTAAAAAAAAATTTTTAAGAAATGTTTCCTCGTCCATATTGGCTGTTTGGTTCATTTAAGCAAAACTAGTGAACTTTACCAACTTGGTCATTCAATGGTTAAATTACAACCTGAACGAGAAATTACTTGGTACACTGTTGGTTGTTATTATTATGCAACAGGACAATACACAACTGCGAAGAAATTTTTGAGTGAGTTGTCACTTTTAGATTATTCTTTAGACAAATGCACAACAATGAATTCAGGTTTTGGAGAGGGATGGATAGCATACGGACATTGTTCTGAAAAAAATTTTTAGTTTATTATGAGGGATTTTAAATAGTTTCTTTTATTTTGGGCTAATTTTAAAAAAACCTAATTTAAAGAAAAACGCACCAACCCAGAGCTGTTTCATAATTTCTAGTTTATTTCTCTTTCAAGTTATAGAGGTTTTAACCTTTTCCGATTTTCGAAAAAATTCTTTTGTTTCGAAAAAGCTGTGGGTTAATTTTTATTTTTTATTAAGAAATTTCTTCAATCATATATTTTTCTAGACAAATGCACAACAATGAATTCAGGTTTTGGAGAGGGATGGATAGCCTACGGACACACTTTGTTTTATATTGACGAGCATGAACAGGCTATGAATTGCTATCTTCGTGTAATTCTTTTTGAGATATTTTTATTTAATTTTTCCTAAATTTTGAGGCTTCACGAATTCTTGAAGGACATTTTGAACCACTTTTATATATTGCTGTAGAATATTGTTTTGGAAACAATTTTAAATTGGCCAACGATTTTTTACATGATGCAGAAATGGTTGCTGGTTCAAATGCTATTGTTTTACATGAACAGGGTACAGCAGCATTTGTGGAACACAATTTTAAAAGTATTTTTTTTATTTTTTTAAAACAAATTTTTCTTTTTTTCTAGAAGCTGAACAAATTTTTATGGAAGCATTAAGACTAATAACAAATAAAAATAATGTTGATTCTTTACAAGATTTATTGGATTCTGAAATCAGCGATTTTTGGGAGCCTCTATTTAACAATCTTGGACATACTTTACGAAAGCTGGGAAAATATTCTCAAGCTATTTCTGTTCACAGGTTTTTGATTTTTTTAAACTAGTTGTTGGAGACCGGGTAATATTTGCCTTTGACTGCTCAAATGTCCTTTGACTGCTCAAATGTCTTTTTGAGCCGCCATAGGCGAAAATTAACGGGTTGTCAACAACTCTCTAATTTTGGGTGAGGGATAACTCATCGTCTGACCAAAATACCGTCGGAACGCTAGAGTAAATATCACCATCCACTTTTATTGATAACAAGTTCGATTTATGTCGATATTATGTTATCTTAATATCTTTGGATTATACGGCTATTGGGCTTGATTAGCCCTATAACTTGTATGCCTGAAAGTTTTCAAAAATTTTTGTTCGGACGGTATTTGATACTCTAGTGGGTGGACGGTATTTTGGTCGGACGGTGAGCAGTCCTGACACGCTAATTCTATAACTATAATATTCTTTTTGCCAATTTTTGTGTTTATAGAAAGTCACTTGTTCTCGGAACTTCCAAAGTCGATGCTTGGGCTTGTATTGGTATCTGTTATGCCTCAATGGTTTCAAAATTGAATGAAACTGGCGGTGCTACTCCCTCATATATTTTAAGCACCAGTTTTTCCAAATATATTGACAACAGTATTGAAGCATTAAATAAAGCATTAGCATTAAAACCTGGCGATGATTTATTAAAGACAGCATTAGAAAAAGTTATGCAATTTGCTGCAGATCAAACACTTCAAGAGCCTTTCTTTTTGGACACTAGAGATGAAAATTTGGACACAATGTTTGAATCTAGTATATCAAAACAACAAAGTGGTTGTCATAAACGTACAAGAAGATTGCCTGCAAAAGGATTAGACAAATTAGATCCAAATACAACATGTAGTAATAGAATGATGGAAGAAGATGAAGATGATTGTAATGACAATGCTAAAATTATTGGTTTACCTAAAGGTTAGTAAGTTATGTGGGTTAAAATTAAGTCATTAGGCAGGAACTGCTGGTTGGAACTACCTGGCGACTTAGCATCTCATGGTTAGCGGCTTTTGGTAAATAGCCAGAGTGTTGTTGATCCAGTTATCCTTAAAGTATTTACCAGGAGCCGCTAACTACTCCTTGCAGTTATTGCTAGGAGAACTATAATTTGGTCTTCTCTTTTTGTTATCCATCTACTAGGAAAATTTTTTATAATACACAACCTCTCTGTATTGGGAAAATCAGAGGTCCCATTTATAGAGGTTCCAAAGAAAAATTCCATTTGTGTGCTAATGGGCGTCGCTTTCCCCTCCTCCATTAATAGATTTTAAACTCCTGCCTAGCAAGCGTTTATAATTCCAACAAGCTAACAATAAGTCCCCCTTTAAAAGGTTGTTCGTCTCCAATGGCCATAACTTCACAACAACCGGGTCAACAACAACGTGTTATAGTTACAACAGCAACATCAGCTACAAGTATTGCTACATCCCCAATATTTTCAATAACGAATCCGACATCCTAAAAAAAAATTTTTTTCTATTAATTTTATTTTTCTAATTTTCAATTTTTTTTAATTGTTTAGTAAATATTGTTGTATATTTTAATAATAAACAATTTTTATTCGGATTTTTTGAAAAATTTTTTGAGCCTTTTTTTGCTGTTTTAACGGCTATTTTATTTGTTGTAAAAATTCAAATATTTTTTAACTTTTAGAAATTAAAAAAAAATTTTTTTGAAGTTATGGCTCTTCGCGGTGAAACCAATTTATTTACACCTTGTCAAGCTATTGGTCTCTTCTGTTCTAAAGGTTTTTATTTTTTAGATTTTAAATTTTCTTTCAAATTTTTTTTACTAAAGTTCCCCCAGCCTTCACCTATTCAACTCCTAATGCAGAAGATACTGATGGAAATATTGCCTGTGCCATAGAAAATCAATGTGTTTTTTATTCAAGCAAGAATCTTCATTTTACTTCAGTATGCCCTCCTGTTGATACAGAAATTACGGCGGTTGCGGCTGATATGGAAAGGACATATGTTGCTTTTGGATTTTGTGTGGCTATTATTAGTAATCATTTTTCAAAGGTATTTTGGAGATTTTTTATGATTTTATAAAGTCCAAAGACCTAACCTATTTTTAGGGTTGGCGTCTAATGATTTTTTTGACTTAATTTTTGATTCCTCGGAAAAAAATATTTTTTACCTTATACTATATCTTATAATGAGGATAATTGACAGTCGTTTAGTCAGCTTCTTCACCCAGTAGCTAACCAAATTTATGAAAAATTTGGCTAATATTGAACCGGCCTTTTTTCCTCCACAATTTTCCCTACCTTTTTGCAAAATGGTCAGACCTTTTTCTTTCACCCATCCAAAATTTGTTTTAAATCGAGTTTGGACCGAAACAATATCTCTAGCAAACTTATTTATCGGTTATTGAGATGAAGATTTTTCGAGATATCGATTCCTATTCTCTTACTTCACTCCTAATCCGGTTTTTAGGTTTAAATTGGAGGAGTATCTTAATTTTACGTTTACCTAAAAATTAGTTTAGGCTACAATTGCAAATTTATCTTTCAAAATAATTTTTTCCCTTTTCAAAGATTGAACGTCGCCTAATTATCGGAAATTGTGGCCCAAAAATGCTTCTATCACTTACCGATATTTTGGTTGTTGTTGACAAGGGCAACACAATAAACGTTTTTAACACAGAAGATGGCCATTTAATTGTTCAACTTGAAAGTTCCTCATCTTTTAATATTACTTCAATTTTACATCCAGACAATTACTTAAACAAGGTTTTTCTTTAAAAAAATTTTTCCAAAAATTAAAAAAAATTTTTTAAGATTTTGGTAGGCTCTTCCGATGGACGTATGCGTATTTGGAATTTAAGAAGTGGAAAATTAATTTATGAATTCGATTCTTTGGGGGATGATACAACAGCAATTAATGTATTACAACAATCTCCAGTAATTGATGTTGTTGGAATTGGAATGTCTAATGGGAAAATTATTTTAAAAAATATTAAATTTGATACTTTAATATGTTCATTCCGTCAGACTGGAGAAATTACTGCATTGGCTTTTAGGTTACAAATTTTTTTTATTTTTTTATTATGACAACGATCAACACATTTATTATCATATTTATTAAGAATTCGCTAATATGTATTTAATAAAAGTCAGACTTCAATTTTACGTACACCCGCACATTAGGGGTACACCCCCACGAAAGACAAATTTTGACTTTTGTCTTTCGCCTTTGCTGATTTTTTTGGTATTTCGTGTCTTTCGCTTTTAAGAACTTTCAATACAAAAACTACTTTAGGCACCACTCTCGGCACTATACATTTTAATTTAGAGTCCATTTTTCATATTTGGTTGGTCACTGGAAGGATGCCTAAACGATATCTACAATTACATATTAAAATTTTCGCAACCCTAAAGAAATACGTAAAATTGAATCCGTCCATACTTACACGGAGAGATTGCGACCTAAAAACGGTCGAGACCGGGCTCATTCGATAGAGAATGTGCCCTTTCTAGCGAGGATTTTTAGCCGGACTAGCAAGGATTTTGATTTTGAGCTCATACTTTTCATTTTCAGATCAGATGGTGTTGATACACTTGCCAGTGCCAATTCAGAGGGTTCTATAGCTATTTGGGATTTAAATGAGCGTATTTTAATCGGTCAATTAGCACAAGCACATCAATCTTCAATTACTTGGCTAAATTTCCTTTTGGGTCAAGCTTATTTGTTGAGTGCTGGAGAAGACAATAAACTTGTTAAATGGGTTTTTCGTAATGAAAATTCTCTTCCAGAAGTACAAAATTGTCTTCAAGGACATTCTGAACCTGTAAATGAATTTTTAAAAAATTTTTAAAAATTTTTTTCAAAATTTAGGCGACAACTCTAAAATTTTTTGATGACGATTTAATTGTTTCTGCTAGCAAAGATGGACATGTTCGACAATTCGACAGTGTAAGAACTGCATTATGTAAGGATTTTGGTCTTGCTAGAGAAGTTAGAAAGTTGGTATTTTTGTTAGAAATATTTTGAAAATTTTTTAATTTTAAAGAGGAGATATTGGAAAGGATCGTTTTATTGATGTTACTTTGGAACCTATTTTGCAGATGGAGTTAAGTTTTGGTAGAGAAGCTGTTTGGGATAATGCTGTTTGCAGGTTTGTTTTTTAAAAGTATTTTGAAACGCTTTTTAGGGAATTTCTTTATGTTAGCTTGGTATTTTATTTTTTATAACGAGAAATAAGCCAAAAAATTTTTTTAATAATTTTGTTCTTTAAATTATCTCCTTTAAATTGGAGTTGGACTTTGGGCCCGGAACTGGAGTTCCCGGGTCTGGTAACCCTGAAATCGGATATTTTGATAAACGCCGGTTTTTGGTATTTTTATGTTTCACCCGGAAGCACCCGCACGGGTCACTTTGAAAGAAAAAACTAGAATACCGGGCCCAGTAATCCGAAAATATTGAACTCTACTTTAAATTAATAATAAATCAGCTCTTATGTAATTTTTAAAGAAAAATTTTTATTTAAGACATTCAAATTCTCCACTTGTCTCAACATGGAGTACAAGGCTAAAGAAGCGTGGACGTCACTTGGTTTTTTTACTTTTTCTAAAAATAATCTCATTTTTATTTTAAAGCTCTATCATGAACGTTTTAGCACCGATCCAAACCTCTTAAATTCTTTTGCTTCATCAATTTGTATAAGTAATTGTGGAAATTTTGTTTTAATTGGTTATTCTTCTGGACATGTAGATGTTTTTAATATGCAAAGTGGAAAATATAAATTTTCTTTGGAATCGAAAAAATTTTTGGAAGATGAAAAGTCAACAAAAACAACACCAAAAAATGATAACAGCAAAAATACAAGAGCACACGATTCTTTAGTTGCTGGAATAGCTTTAGATATATTAAATCGTAATGTTGTTACTGGCTCTGCAGATGGAAAAATTTATTTTTGGAAATTTGGGAATCCTTCTATTTTACGTTCTATAATGAAAGTTGCTTCTGGTGTTCAATTATTTCGTTTGGATTTGTTAAATTCTTTGTTAGCTGTTGGGTTGGCGAATGGGGAAGTTGGAATAGTTGATATTCTTTGCAGGTTTTTTATTTTTTTTTAGTTTTTTTGTTTTTGTAAGTTGCATAGGATTTCTCTCTGCTTTATTTTTTAATTTCGACGGACCTAACTAAGATATTTTTCTCTTGATGGGTGGATCGGAAATTTTTTTCAAGTTTATATTTTTCTTGATGGGCGGGTCCGAACTTTTTCCAGGTTTTGGCGTCTCTATTTTTTATTATTCGAGTTCGAGCATTCGTATCGGAATGTTTCGATTTCCGACACATTCTGTCGTTCCGACCAGATGTGAGTCAGGTTTCCCGATCCATTTCCTGTTCCAACCCTGCCCTTTCCCCGGGAGAAAATGATTATCAAAAAACTTAATGACAAGTAAAATTATAAAAAAATTTTTTTAAAGAAAGTTGGCTCGACGCTTTAGTCATTCATCATGTACTGACTGGCCTGAAGGAAGTACATTAACTGCTTTAGAATTTTCAAGTGATGGAAAGTGGCTGTTGTCTGCAGACAGTCAAGGCTTTGTCAAGGTTTAATTTTTTTTAAGTAATTTCCACTAAATTTTTTTAAAATTTAAAGGTTTGGGATTTATCTTCTGGTCTTTTAATTGATGTTGTTTACCACTCAAATCCTTGTATAGCTATGGCTTTTAATCCAAGAGGTAATTTACTTGCTACTTGTCATGAAGGTCAACGTGGAATTTATTTATGGGCTAATAAATTGTTGTATTCTTCAGCTACTAGAATTTGTGTAGAAGAGCGTAATAACAAGGTTTTCTGTTTTTATAAAAATATTCAGGGTTAGTTTATAAGTCTAATAAGTCTGTGTTTATTGTTAGAGGATTACTTCCTTGGGAATCAGTTGCTGCTTGGGAATCGCAAACATGATTGCTTCCTTGTGGGGGGGGGGGGGTGCCGTTTGTTTAAGTGTTATTTAGGGACTACACTAGAGCAGGTGGCACCAACTGCCGCAAAGCATCGAACCTGAGTATCTCATTAAATAGAAATCGGGTGTGTTAACCACTACCATCACGGCATATACCAACGCCAAATATTTTTTTCTGACAATTTTTTTAAATTAAAAAAAAATTTTTTCCTAGCTATTAGAAGAAGATATTCCAGTAACTTCTCAATCATTACCTTCAATCCAACAAAAAGGAAAATTTCTGGATGAAGTTATTGAAGAAGAAAGAGAAATTTCTTCAATATATTCATCACAAGAAGAACGTGTAGTTATGATTGATGAAGAGGATGAGGATGAAGAAGTTGGAGAAGAAGGAACTAGTGGAGATTGGGCAACGTGTTCAGGTGGTGGTGGAGGTTCTAGTCATTTACAACAACCAAAATTTTTGTCTATACTTGAACATAGAAGAGCTAAACAATTAGATCCAAAATTATTTACTCTTTCGGGACAGCCTACAAGGTTATTTTTTATTTTGGAAAAAAAATTTTTTTTGAAAAAAAGTTTCGAAAAGTTTTAAAAAAATTTTTAAAAAATTAAAAAAATTTCTTTTGAAAATTTTCAAAAAAAAATTTTTAAAAATTTTTCATAAAATTTTTCATAAAAATTTTTTAAAAATTTTTCAAAAAATTTTTGAAAAATTTCCAAAAATTTCAAAAAAAATTTTTATGAAATTTTCAACAAGAATTTTAAAAATTTTCAAAAAAACTTTTTTTTGAATTTCTAAAAATTTTTTTTTGAAAAAATTCCAAAAAAATTTTTTTTTTAATTTTTAAGTAGCTGGGCCAGTTTGCCAATTTATGAATTAATTAAAGAAAGAAATAAACCAAAAGAACCACCAAAGAAGGCAAAAGAATTACCATTCTTTTTACCAACAATTGAAACTGAAAAAGGTGTGGTATTTAGTGAAGAATTATTTGATAAGAGGGAAGAAGAAGAGAATGAAGAAAAACAAAATGGAAAGAGGACAATGTTAATTGCAAAAAGACAATTGGAAGAATTTCAGACAGAATGGGGAGCAAAATTGTTGAGGTTTGTAGAGAAAAATTTTTTGTGGTGGTGTTGTGTTTGGGAGAAGCATTTATAAATTACCGGATTTATTCTAATAGAACCACAGTCTCTAATATAACCACATCAAATTGAGAGGTTGAAAAATAGAACCACATGTGGTACCATTAGAATAAATCCGGTAAATGGGTTATCCTATGGAAGGGTTTAGTCTAAAGCGTAACTTTATGAGGCAGAATCGAACCTGCAATTGCAGTTATTGCTTGGGAGCCTTGCTCACCTTGTACAGGTTAGTGATCTAGCTGGCCTAAAAGAAATAAATTCCCGTTTTTCGGAAGTCGAGTAGCTAGCTAGATGCGTGCCGCACTTGTTGTGCTGACTGGCACGAGCTTTTAAACCCCTCGCCTACGGGTTTTAAATGCTAACAAGCTGGATCTTCATTTCCTTACATCCTCAATGATGTTCTAGCTTCGGAATAGCTTCGATAAAAAATTTCTTTGATATTTCTCATAAATTTGGGGCATTTTTGGGTCCAAAAAAGGGTTCAAGCCTACACCCCTTTTTGACTTTTATTAAAATTTTTTATTATTTTTTCAGAGCAGGAACCAACAACGATCTTCTCCATGTATTTGATCAATTAAAAACACAAAGTTTAGCCTCAATAGATTTCCAAATTCGAGCTTTAAATGGCGCAAAGCTTGGACAATTTGTAGCAATGTTAATTGCTGTTTTAGAAATTAGAAGAGATTTTGATTTAATTCAAAGTTATATGGCAGCATTTTTAAATATACATAGAGAAAATTTGTGGAAGGGAAGGAAGGGAGGAGGAAGAAGAAAAAAAGATGAAGAAGAAGAAAATTTATCTGTGGATGAAAAATTGGAAAAAGATGAAGAACAAAGTGTTTTATTAAAGGTTTTTTTAATTTTTTTGGGAGGGCGCTGAAATGCCAAACGCCGAAATACCAAACTCTCTCAAAAACTGCCAAAATACCAAACTGTGGAAATATACAAACTAGAGCCCGGACCGATTCGATTTTTTATCGATATTTATCGATATTTTTCGATATTTTTTTTCGATATTTATCGAAAAAATATCGACCGAGAAAATTTTGACTTTTTCGATATTTTTCGATATTCGATATTTTTTCGATATTTATCGAAAAATATCGACCGACAAAATTTAAAAATCGAAACAATCGACCGACCAAATTACAAAAAATCGAAAAAAATATCGAACGTCATTTTTGACAAAAATATGAATTTTTGGCACAAAAAGGATGCATTTTTGCTTCTTGCCCATCGGAAATTCAAAAAATTTTCGCCGCGGCGCAAAAAATTTTGCAACTTGACCTTCCGAGATTCTCATAAGATTGTTAGAATATCCTATCTTGTCCCATTAAGTCATCATATTCCCTCGATACCCCTACAAAACACTGATATGAATTTAAAAAATTTCGGTAGATTAAGGGAGATTTCAGTGGGTTATGAGAAGATTTGGTGGGATATTTGAGATATCCAGGATCATGAGGATATTGTGGATATCCGGGATATTCGACTATTTGTATAACTAATAGAGGATTAAGTGGATAAAATGGATCTCAAGGATCAAGACGGACTTTGGGAGAGATGGATATCAAAACGGATATCAAATGCCAAGATTTTTTATCCTCTGATATCTCTTTATCCGCCGATATCTCTCTTAATCCACAAATCACTTGATATCCCTCATGATCTCATAAATCCACAATACAGTCTTAATACCTCTAAATCCATCGATACACACTCGTCCTTCAATATCCCCCTTAATTCCTTAAAATCCATTATCCCTAGTTAAAATCCACTTATATCCCACTTGATCCTTCGATATCAAATACAAGTCCATTGATATTACATTTAATCCGTCCAAATCCACCAATATCCCATTTAATCAATCTTAATCTTATTAAACTATTAGTTCTATCCTGTTATTCAGTGGTTATAGAAAAATTTTTGAAAAATCGAAAAATATCGAGACTTTTTTTTCGATATTTTTCGATTTCGATATTTTTCGATATTTATCGAAAAAATATCGACCGAGAAAATTTTGGTTTTTTCGATATTTTTCGATATTCGGTATTTTTCGATATTTATCGAAAAAATATCGACCGAGCCCTCCGTCCGGGCTCTAATACAAACATACTTAGGGATCAGGGGCGGGCGCATGAGACAATCTCCAAAAACGCAACGCAAGGCCAAAATTTAACGCAATGCGCCCACCCCTGGCCGGAATGTGATTTCTTCCACCGATTTCTGTCATTTTTTTCTCCGCTTCTGCCTTCTTTCTTACGCTTTTTATTTTCTTACGCTTTCTGTCCCCCGCTTTTTAAAATTCGGGAAGGGCCTATCCCTGTTTCAATCACTGTGGAGATTGTTTCATAAAAAGTGAAGAAGGTTGCTCCATCAACACGCATTTTTTGGTATTTCGGCATGTCTTTTAGAGGTTTGGTAATTCGGCATCATACAATTTTTTAAAATTAAAAAAATTTTTTTAAAGAATTTACAAAGGCTTCTGGAACTCCAAAAAAATGTTGTAAAAGAAATTCAACCAATTTTTGATCAAAATATCTCAATTACGTCGTTTACAAAAAGCGCATTAATTTAAAAATTGATTTTGTTAATCTTGTTAATTTTTTTAAAAAATCTTATTGTTGATATTTAAAGAGTTTAAAAATCTTTAAGAAAAAAAAATTTTTTTTTAATTGTGTTATGTTAAAAAGTTATTGTGACGTGTAACTACCTATATTTTATTTTTCTTTTTTTTTTCAATTTTTGTATATTTTTTCTTCATTATTTTTTAACCCAACATGAAAATAGATGTTTGGATCTAATTCCTGCGAGTAGAAAAAAGAGGGAGGGGCTGGAATTTTCGGTCCGCATGTTTTTAAAAAATTCTTGAAATTTTTTCGAGCTTAAGAGAAACTCTAGGACACGCCCAAAACGGCGCGCGGTCATAACGGCGCAAAGCCACAACCTGCTTCAAAATTTCCTAATCCTCGAAATTTAGTATTTTAAACGATTCTTCTCAACGAGATGGGAAGATTGGTACAAAAAATGACAAGGGCCAAGTCTTTTTCAGCAAGTTATGCCTTTGCGCCGTTATAGTTGGGCGCCGTTTTGGGCCTTTTTTTGTTAATATTTAAATCTCCGCTCCTTTTTTGGCATTACTTTTTCCTTTTTTTGGCGTTCTGTTAATTTTTTCCATTTTTGTCTTGCCATGTTGGATTTTACAAAAAAAGTTATCAATCATTCTTTAAACATTTTTAGAAAACAAAATTTTTGTTAAAAAAATCTAAAAAAGAAGAAAATGGGTCTTACACTTTCTGGTCTCTTCAGTCGTTTATTTGGCAAAAGACAAGTCAGAATTCTTATGGTTGGTTTGGATGCTGCTGGAAAAACGACAATTCTTTATAAGCTCAAATTGGGAGAAATTGTTACTACAATCCCGACAATTGGTTTTTTCATAAAGAAATTATTTAATTTTATTTAAAATTCTTTTCAGGATTCAATGTTGAGACCGTTGAGTACAGAAACATTGTAAGTAAATTGTTAAGCATTTAAGGGTTATCGTGTTTACCGTTTTGCGTCTAGCGACCAAAAATAGCAATTAGAGTTGGAGGTGTTTGTGTCTCCCCTTTTAAATTTTATTTTTTAGTCGCAAGACGCTATTGAGTAAACGAGTGTTTAAGCTCTTCCTTTCTTTATGTTAGGTATTTGCGGTCATTTTTTGTTAGATTTGCGGACTTCCAAATTTGGGCCTTTAAATCTTTATGATGAAAGGGGATTTTTTTGTTTTTCTATGGAATTGAATATTCAAAAAAGTAAATTTTTAAACTTTCAGGGATAGAGTAAAATACTCTATTTTAAGTAAATATAAATTTTATGAGTCATCAAAATACGATTTAATATTAATTTATGTTGAAGACCGGGACGAGATCTCGAACAAAATTTTTTTAATTTTTCAAGATATCTCGTATTATTCTCGTAGACACTTTTGTGTTTTGGCTCTAATTTAAATCCTCCTAATTTTCTTTTCATTTCAGTCCTTCACTGTTTGGGATGTCGGTGGTCAAGACAAAATCCGTCCTCTATGGCGTTACTATTTCCAGAATACTCAAGGTTATCCACACTTTTATTCTAATTTTAGTTATTAATTTTATAAATTTGGAGGTCTTATATTCGTTGTGGACAGTAACGACAAGGAGCGTATTGTTGAAGCTCGTGAGGAATTGATGCGTATGTTGTCTGAAGACGAACTTCGCGATTCTGTACTCCTCGTATTTGCTAACAAACAGGTTTTTTGATAAGATTTTTTGAGATTAAAAAAATTTTTAGGACTTGCCGAATGCTATGAACGCTGCTGAACTTACAGACAAACTTGGACTTCACACGGTATTTAATTTTTTTGTCGTTTTTAGGTTGTTTTTCTTAGTGTTTTTCCCATTAAAATAAATCGGAGCCATTTTAAGATTTTGTTTTCTTGACGGTCACAAAGTTTTGGTTTCTTCTTGACCCGATCCCCGTAGACGGTGTAACAGCAATTTTAGTCATTTTTTGGATTAAAATATTTTTTGCAATATTTTTTCAAAGATTTTTGGTTAATTTTTTCTTGAAATTTTAAATGTAAGATAAAGATAAACGCCATAATTTTGGCTCGCTCCCTATTTTAGCCCTCCTCCCCTTGCCCTTGAAATCTGGTTCCTGGATACGCCCTTGTTTCAGATTCGTTAACACAAAAAACAAAATTCTACTAAAAAATTTTTCTTATTTTTAAAGCTGAGAAATCGTAACTGGTATATCCAGGCGACTTGTGCCACTTCAGGAGATGGTTTGTATGAAGGTTTGGACTGGTTGAGTAACCAATTGAAGAATCAAGGTTGAGTCTAATAATTAAAATGGAGAGGGAAAAAAAGGAGAGGTTAATTTTTTAAGGAAAATAAGAAAAAATAAGAGACGTTTTTTGTGTTTGTGCCTCTTGACTTTGTCTCGTTAATATAAAAAAAATTAATTTAAAAAGATGTGATTTGTGTGTGTTTTTATATATCAAAATTAATTAATATATCAATTAAATTTATCCTTTTTGACCCCTTTTTGATTTAACAATTTTGGATTTTTATTTTTGGTAGGGAATTTGAAAAATTGGAGTAAATTTGTCCGCAAAAAACTTGCGGATTGTCCGCAAAAAATTTGCGGACAAATTTTATTTTTAAAAATCTAAAATTGTTAAATTAAAAAATATTTTTTATTGCTTCACATAAAAATATTATGTGTTATCAATTTTAATCTTAAATAATTGCTCCTAAATACATATAACCAAAACTTTTCTTTTTTTAATTAAAATGTTTCGACTTTTTTGGTGTGTGTTAAAAAATATATTTTGTTTTTTTAACTGATTTTTATTGTGTAAATTTATTTAAAATTAATTATAAATATTTAATTTAAGCTTATTAAATCTGTAAATAAGTCCGCAACTTTTATCCGTAAAAAAAATTTTGTCCGCAAAAAATTTGCGGACAAAATTTTTTGTCCGCAAAAAAGATGCGGACAAAAATTTTTTGATAAAAATTTCTTTAAATTTTTTAACAAAAGTTTTTTTGAATGAATACAGCATTAGAACAAATCAAAACTTCAATTTCTAAAGTAAAAGAATTGCGACATTTAAATTTTCTTATAACTGAAACTTTTGATTTGGCTGAAAAACAATGTGAAGAAGCTGTTAAAAATGGAAAACAACCTTTTGAATTTGTTGTAAAGGATAATTATGCGTTTGTTTTAATTTTATTTTACTATTTTTATTGGTTTGGGAACTAGGTTGGGGCTCCAAAATTTTATAAAAAATTTTTAGGAGTGGTGTTCATGTACCTCAAGGGGCCCCATTCCCGGGATGTGCCCACTGGATGGTGTATTCTTTTTTTCATTTCGCCGGGAAGTGGGTTGGGTCCCAAAATGTATAAAATTTCTAAGGGGGCGGGATATTGTTTGTGTTGCTGTACCTCAAGGGGCCCCCACCACCGGGATGTGCCCATCGGTGGTATACTCCTTTTTCCTATTTCGCCGGGGAAGGGCCAGTTTAAAAGTTTTTTTGGTTATTTATTAATTTTAAAAATTTTTAAAATCTTCCAGTGTTAAAGATGTAAGGATGACTTGTGCTTCTAAAATGCTCAAAGACTTTATTGCTCCATATACAGCAACTTGTGTACAGCGACTTGTGGATGGAGGTTTTTTATTCGATTTAGGTTCGAAAACATTTTTTTTAATTTTTCAAGGTGGATGTTTAATTGGAAAATCAAATATGGATGAATTTGGTAATTTTTTAAAAATTTTATTTAATTTTCTCTCTTAAAAAGCAATGGGTTCAACATGTACAAGTGGATATTTTGGACCTGTTAAACATTCAATTTATGCAACTAATCAATCTTTTGAAGACGAAAAGGAAGGAGATGATGATTTTTTAATCGCTGGGGGTTCTTCTGGTGGTTGTGCTGTTGCTGTGGCTACGGGGGTTGCTAAAGTATTTTTTTAAAGATTTAAATTAAAAATTTATGTGAGGGATTTTTAAATTATTTTGGGAGGGGTTTAAGCCATTTTTACGTCTTCCTTTTTAATCTAATTTTGTGGGGATTTTTGTCAATTCGATCTCGTTCAGGGAAGAGTTGGGAGAGGAAGATGAATTTAAAAAGTGAAACTTGGGCTCTCCACTGGTGCTAATCAGGGATGAGACGGGTTACCTAACACTCGGTTCGACATTTTTCCCAACCCGTCCCACATTCCTCCCTCCTTTATCATTTTTAAGGATTCTTAGGTCAATTCTTTAAATTTTAAAAAATTCAAAAATTTTTTCAAATTCTCAAGTGTGGCTTAGCGAGTGATACAGGCGGTTCTGCACGTTATCCAGCTGTTTTAAATGGTGTTTATGGTTTTAAACCTTCCTATGGACATTTATCAAGGCATGGTTTAGTTCCTTTAGCCAATGCTTTGGATACACCCTCAATAATGACAAAATCGATTTCTGACTGTAAACGATATTTTGGTTAGTTTAAAATTTGTAAAAATTTTTTTTATCCTTAGAATCGGCAAAATTAGAGATTATTTTCTAATTTTAAATAATTAAATAACAAAAACAAGTCAATTTACCCCTATAGGGTTCGAACCTGGGACCCTTTTTTGTCGAAATAGCAAGCATTAACCCACTACACCAACAATGTCTATTTTAACTGGCTTCAGGAATGGGAGGCTCTCTTCCGTCTTCCGCAAAATTTTTTTCTTTGGTTTCCGCGTTCCATCTGTCGTTTTTTAAAACGCGGTAGGGCCCCTAACCCTGTAAAATGCGGTAGGGCCTCCATCCCGGTTGCGCAGGCAGACAATGTTTTCTTGAATATCTGCTTTAAATCTTTTTGAAAAATTTTAGAATTAAAATTATTTTTCAAAATTTATTTGTTGATTTTTGATATGTTCTGAGTCTTTCTAATTTTCTTTAAAAATTATTAAAAATTTATTTTTTTATTTCAGAATTATTAAAAGGCCAAGACCCAATGGATATTACTACATTACCAGACAATTTGCATTCTCAAAGGGTTCAACCGATGCCAAAAAATTTGAAGGAACTTACAATTGGAATACCTAAAGTTTGTTTTCTTTTTTTAAGAAAATTTTTTCTGTATTTTTCAAAAATTCAAAAAATAAAAAAAAATATTTTTAGCCATTAAAAAAATTTTTTCTTGCATTTTTTATTTTTTTTACTTGAAGAAAATTTTTTAATTTAAAGACTTAAAAAATTTTTTTACTTTTTTAATTAAATTTTTTTATTTAAAAAAATTTTTTTTACATAGGCCTTAAAAAATTTTTCCTGGATTTTTTAAAAATTATTTTTGGCCTTCTAACTTTTTTTTTAATTTTTTAGGCCAAAAATAGTTTTATTTTAAAGCTTTTTGACCTTTAAATAAAATTTAATTTTTTTTCCTAAAAAAAATTTTTTTTAAGTATGAAAGAACGGATTTACTTTCAAAAGATGCAGAAGAAATATATCAAAAAATAATTAATTTATTAATTTCTAATGGTGTTGTAATTAAACAAGTTTTACTTCCAAATTTAGAATATGCTGTTAATTGTTATAGTGTTGTTGTGGATGTGGAAATTGCTTCGAATATGGCCAGGTTTTTTTTGAATTTTAACTTACTTTTTTTCGTTTCCAAATCTTTCGGATATTTTCCCAACTACAGGTTTGGGTTGAAATTTTTCTTTTCAAAAAAAAATTTTTTTCGAAAAATTTTTTTTAATTTTGGAATTTTTAAATAAAATTCAGTCTCTTTTTAGTATTTTCAAGATTTTTAAAAATACTTGGTTTGATCTTTATTTTAAATTATTTTAGGAAATTTTTTTTTAAATTTTGGGAAAAATAATAAATTTGGAAAACCCCTAAAACATCCTAGATTAATTAAAAATTTTTTTTTGCCCTATTTTTGCCAAATTTTCTTCCCTAAATTTTTTCACTTTTTAATCGTTAAAAAAAATTTTTTTGAGATTTGATGGAATACGTTATGGATATTGTATAAATAAAGAACAATTAATTAATGACGATTCATTTATTGCTTATATAAAAAGAAATCGAAGTGAATCTTTGGGGACTGGTGTTAAAAGACGTATATTTGCTGGAAATTATTATTCTTTAAATGAGTGAGGTTTTTTTTAAAAAAAAATATTTTTTTTTAATTTTAATCTAATGGATTAGGATGAGAGGGAACTAACAATAAGTCCGCCTTGAGTCCGTTAGTGTTGTGTAACTCTGAGATTTTGAATCCCATATTTATTAGTGGAATTTCGATGGATATTGATGGGCTGAGTCGAGCCATGCTAACAAAGACATTTGTGATCCAAAATTTTTTCGGATCTGAAAAAATACAAATTATTTAGGCATTTTTAAAAATATTTCTAGTTATTTTTTCGATTAAAAAAATTTCTCGATTAAAAAAAATTTTTTTATTAAAAATTCATGGGGATAGGAGAAGGCCATTTTCTAAATAAATTTCTAAATAATTATTTTCTTGAAGTACTAATTCTATCCTCACAGTTTTTAATTTTTTCATTTTCATTTTTCTTTGGTTTCCAACCCCGAAAAAATTTTTTTAATAAACTTAAATTTCAGAAATTACAATAAATATGTCAACAAAGCCGCCAAAATTCAAAGATTAATTCAAAAAGATTTTTCAACAATTTTTAACCAAAATATTCACTGCATTTTAACTCCAGTCTCGAGACATTCAGCCCCCTTATTTTCACAAATTAAAAGGAGAAATAGAGAAGAACAAAGGTTGGAAGATTATTTTATGGCACCGGCTAATCTTTGCGGTTGGTTTTTGGAAAATATTTTTTTTTTGAATTTTTTTTTTGAAAATTTGAGAATTTTTTGAAAATTTTTTTGAAAAAAATTTCTAAATAATTTTCATTTATCTGAATAATTTTTTTAAAGTTTTTGAAAATTTTTGTTCTTAGAATTTTCAAAAAAATTTTTGAATTTTTTTGAAAATTTAAAAAATTTTTTTTTAATTTTTAAAATTATTTTTTAAATTTTGGCCCATTTACCTGAATAATTAATTTTTTTTTAATTTTTAAAATTATTTTTTGCGCTTCACCAAACCTATTATTAATTATTTCCGTTTAACTGTAAAAAAGGTTATCGTAAATATCTACCCGTGGTAACGGGAAGACTACACCTAATATTTATTTTTTTCTACCTATTTTTCCCTTATATTTTTATTTTCCTTTCTTATTTTTGAAAATTTTAAAATTAAAAAAAATTTTTTTGAATTTTTTTACCTATTTGAGTCTTTTTTTTATTATTTTGTTAGGTAACCTCCATTAAAAAATTATTTTTCCAATTTAAAGGTATACCATCAATTGCTATTCCCTATTCAAAATGTTCTAGAGGACTTCCCTTGGGTATACAATTAATTGCTCCCTATTTGGAAGATTTACGTTTACTTAAAATTAGTGAAATGATTGAAAAATTGTTTTAAAATCTTTAAATTATTTTTGTTGTTTTTAAATTTTAGGATTTTTTTGTTAAAAAATTTTTTTTAATTTAAAAGAATTTTTAAATCCAAATTGACCTTTCTTTTTTTTCTTCCGAACCATCTCCCACTACATAATTCCTTCGCAACCCCCGATTTTTTCTTTTCCCCCTCTTCCCAAGGGGTAAAAAAGGACCCTTCCTCCTTCCTCTCTTAAAAAAATTTTTTAAGGGAGGTTTTACTCCCTTTTTTCCCTGTTCCTCCCTTCCCTAATATTCCCCTCTCACCAACTACCCCACCCCCTCCCTGTTCCTTCCATTCCTCCCTAAAATTCCCCTCCCAATCCCCTTCTCCCTTACCCCCTTTTTCCCAACCCTCCCCCCTTAGCTCCCTCCTCTTTTTCCCTCAACTCCCTTCCTCTCTTAAAAAAATTTTTTTTCATGACGTGTTCTCCTGTTAAAATAATTTTTTCTCTTTTCTTTTAGAATATTTTCTCTAAGAAAATTTTTTAAAAAAGGAGAGAAGAATAGATTATAGGGGAAGAGCATATTTTTCTTTTATTAAAAGAAAGAAAAAAAACTGCTCTCTAATTGCGGACAACAGACTAGAAAAAAAAATAAAATATTATTTATATGCCATTCTTTTTCTACGTTTTTTCCCTCATTTTTAAAGCATTTTTAAACAAAATAAGAAGAAAAAGGAAGGGGGGAAGGAGGGGGGAAAGAGGTCCTCATCGAGAAGAAAGGTCCCCCTCTATCCCCTATTTTTTCGAGCTTTTTTCAGGGAAAATATGAGGACATTTTTTTATCATTTTCCCTTATTTTTATTTTTAAAAGGGAGAGAGGTCCTTCTTTCCCCCTCTTTCCAAAGAACGTGCCAAATACCTCTTAAAGGTTTTTTTCTCAAATAAATAATATTTTTTTGATAATATTAAATAAATAAATAAATTTTTATTTTGTTACATTTAAAGAGGCACGCTATATTTTTTCTGAGAATATTTTTTCTTTGAAATAAAGAAAAAATTATTGGCACTAAAGCCGGTTAATTTTTAATAGTTTTGAAGCTGGGGTCAGTTGCTTTTGAGAAGCGTTAAGGAGGAGCTCGAGGAGTCTTGGAAGCTCTCGCCTTGTGAGAGAGAGATTGATCAAGATCACTCTATTTGAGAAGGACCTCCTTCTCTTCCTCTTTCCTTTTCCTATACTTTCTAGCTGGTTTTTTTAATTTTATTAATGTGTACATCTAGGTAACAGAGCTGGATCCGCTTCCACCTTCCGTCTGACGCTTTTTTCTTCTATCCCGCTTTCTTCCACCTTCCGCTTTTTAAAATTCAAAATTCTCCAGCCCTGCTATATAACTCGCTAAATAAAATGACACCTTAAACAAGCTGGTTTTTATTTTTTTTTGGTCCTTCTAAAGAAAATTTTTTGGGGTTTTCATATCCAGCTTGATGAGGGGAATCGAATAAAATTTAAAAAAAATTTTTTCGGTGAAAGCCAAAATTTTTAAAAAATTGTCCTTAAAACATACGAACATTTACTTTATAAATCTTTACTTTCTTTTTATTTATTTTCTCTTTTTATTTTTCCTCATTTCCTCTTTATTTAAAAAGGATGAGGCTATCTCTGCTTAATAAAGCGAGAAATAAAAAAATAGAAAAAAATTCTTTGGGGGGTCAAGCGTGTGAATTCGCAAAAGAAAAAGGGAAAGAATTGTTTAAAAAAAAGTAAAGCAATGCTTTAAGTAAAATAAAAAATTTTTTTTTATTTTATAAGGCGCATAGTAAAGCAGAAAAATTAAGCAAAGCACGCACACATATGTTTATATTTTTTTTTACCTTTTTTTTTAAAATTTTGTTGGTTCAATACATTTTCTGTTTGATTGTCGCGTTTTAAAATTTTATTTTAAAAATTGGCTAGAATTTTTAAAAATTAAAAAAAAATTTTTTTTTAATTTTTTTTGGAATTTTAGTGTAAGAAAAAAATATTTTTTAGAACAAAAATTAAAATTAATTTGTCAGGGCGTAGTGACAGAAGACCCACAGACAGAAGACCCAAGGACAGAAGACCCACAGACAGGAGACCCACAGACAAAAGACCCGCAAGGAAAAATTTTTAGTAATCGTTTAGAATAACAAGATTTTACAAAGTTACAATACAAAAATCAAACAACATAAACCTATGGGAAGTCGGCAAGACGCTTGTGCAAAACACCGCGCTTCGCGCGGTGTTTTGCGGCACGCGTCTTGCAGGGAGTCAACGGTCGCTGGGTTCTGCACTAGTAACATAGACCTATTCCTATTATCACTGAAGTGGGCATGCCTGGCATCCTCCGCAACAGCAAAAACCCCAAAAATACCATAGGTAAGGAGCCTATATGGAAGCACAATAGAATAAAAATAAGAAAAAAGGTTGTGGGTCTTTTGTCTGTGGGTCTTTTGTCTGTGGGTCTTCTGTCCTTGGGTCTTCTGTCTGTGGGTCTTCTGCGTCGACACGATTTGTCAGTAAGCATTGTTGGTGTAGTGGGTTAATTCCTGGATTGGCTGAAAAAGTTTACTCAATGTAGTCTATTTTCTTCAAGTTTTATGGTCACAAAAAATATTTAAAAAAATTTACTAGAATTTTTTAAAAATTTTTAAATTTTTAAAAATTTTTTTGGAATTTTTAGTTCAAAAAATATTTTTAGAACAAAAATTAAAATTAATTTTAAGCTTAATTTTAATAACATTTGTAATTAAGTATTGTTAGTGTAGTGGGTTAGTGCTTGGATTGGTGGGGGGAAGTTTGTTGCTTATTCGAGTTTTTGAAGTTTTATGGTCTCAAAAAATGTTTTAAACATTCAAAAAATTTTTTTTTATTTTTAAAAAATCTTTTGAAATATTTTAAATTTTTTTTGAAAATTAAAAAAAATTTTCTTGAAGGATTTTAAAATTTTCCCAGGCATTTTCAAATTTTTAATTTTAATAAATTTTATTTTAGAAAAAATGAAGGATAAATTTATTATTTTTACTTTTATTTATTTTTCTCAAACAACAAATAAATAAATAAAATGAATTTTATGGAATTATTATAAGAAAATGAGGAGAAGAAAAATATTTTTCTTTTTCCCTTTATTAAATTTATTTCTGTTTTTGCCATTTTCAATTAATTCAATTATTTTTAATTCTGAAGAAGGTTGTTTTATTTTTTAAATTAATTTTCCAAATTTTTAGAAACAGCAGGAATTCGTTGTTTTTGTGATAAACAGGTGGAAAAATAATTTTTTTTAATTTTTAAAAATAAATTTTGGGTATTTTGTAACGGTGGTTAAGTGGGTTAATTACACATACATATTTAATTAATTTGCACTATTTAGTGGTTGTGGTGTAGTGGGTTAAGACTTGGTTTTACTGGACGAATTTTTCTTTTTGTTCATTTTCTAATTTTTTATTTTTAAAAATTTAAAAATTCTTAGGGTTGTAAAATTTTTTAGAAATAAAAAAAATAAAAAAAATTTTTTAATAGGATTTTAAAAAATTTTAAGAAATTTGAAAATTTTTAAAAAAATTTTCTATATATTTTTTAAAATTAATTTTTAATTATTTTTTCAGACCTGTGGAGGAGGTGCTCTAGTCTGTGCAGGCAAATACTGTCTTATTGGACTTCGAAATGACGATGTTTCTGGAGGTAATAAATTAGAACAGCACTGTGTAGATGAACAAATATATTCTAATAAAAAGGTTGGGTGTGAAAAGGAATGGCAGAAATGGGCTGAGGTGTTTTTTTGAAAATTTTTTATTAAATAAAAATGGCTTTGGCCCCCCCCCCCCCCCCCCCGTATCGCAGAGCTATAACTGCATTCAAAATGGCCAAGTCTGAGACGACCTGGTATGGTTTGATTTAGCTCGTCGAGGCGCATCGAACCTTATTAGGGCATCCCGGATTCGACCAGTTTGAACGAAGTTATAGCTCTGCGGTAAGTTGGGGTAAGTTGGCCTGCTCCCGGGTCAGGGAATGTTTTGGGGATCAGAGTCCAACCCTAACAAAGAGAATTTTTCGTTTTATTAAAATTTAAGTCAAAAAATTAATTCGAAAAATTTTAAAGGTATGTATCTGTGATGAAAGCCTATGCAATACTTTCGCCTTTTTACGCTCACAAATAGATGGAAATTCTGAAGAACAACAACAACAAAGATTAATTGCCTCAGATTATGTAAAAGACCCTATTTGATTTTTTAACATTTAAAACGCTTATTGGGCGGATATTTAAGATTTACTAGAGATCGAGCTGGGTCTGGACCAAGGCCTGGGTTTTTCCTGTACCCAGAGTCCAGCAATGCGCCCACCTAGGATCCGGCCCTGGTCAATAAATCAAACCCTGAACCCAGGACAGGTCCAGGCTTTTCAAAAATCTCGATCTCCAATAACCACTAAGAGGTCAGAGTTTTTCCTGTATCCAGAGACTACCTTGCTTGTTCGAGGTACCTTCCCGGGGTTAGAAATTTGTTAACCCTCTCTTACTACATTTATTGACTCTAAAAATAAATTAGAAATTAATTTTTCCAATTTTTTTAAAATTTTCCAGGCAGATTCAAGTGCCCTTACTCGTTGGAAAGAAACAGCAGCAATTCTTCGAAGAGATTCCAACAACAACAATATTAGAATTGGGGAAAATATTTTGGACAGTAATGAGGAAAATGAACCTAGCTCGAGGAGAAGATGGATGGAAAGACAACAAAATAAACAAGGAGGGGGAAGAGGGCGTGGGGCTAATTTGGTTCTTTTACTGGTTGTACTTCCTTTGGTTGTTGGGGCTTTTACGGTGAAATTTTTTAGAATTTTTTTAAAAAATTTTTTTGAAATTTTTGGGAGGGGAGCCCAAAAGGGCGCGAGGCCATAACGACGCAAAGCCATACCTAACAGGAATACCGTATCTTCTCTAATAGAGCGACATATCAATCTATTTTTCACCACTCTCCTGAATAGCCGATCTATTGGAGGCCGTCGTTCAAATGGAGGCTGTCGCTCTATTTAACGATCCCCTCTCAAAGGGTCGCGGAGGCCGTCGTTCAACTAGATCGCTCAATTAGAGAAAATACGGTATTTCTGGGTTCTTGTCCAGATTACTGAAAAGTTTACGCGTCCAATTACATTTTATGCGTCCATTATTTAAGTACCCGGTTCTTCATTTTAGTACCATAAAATCGAAGGGAATACCCAGAGATCTCAGCCAGGGTTATGTTATACCTGTATAATACCAGACCATTGGTCTAAAATGACTATATGAAACTGCATTAAATTTATATTTAAAAATTTTGACAGGTTTTTCTGGTTTTCCTCAATTATCACTGCAAAATGCTCTGAAAATTTTGTTTGAAAATTTTGCTGAAATTGCCAAAGAAAATTTTATTTTAAATAAATTTTTAAAAATTTATTTATATTTTTAGGTGTAATAGTATATTATTTGGGATCAACCCAGAAGGTCTTAAATCCAAATATTTGAGGGATAAAGAAGGATTTGTACAGATTAGACGGATTTGTGGTTGTCAAGAGGCCTCCCCGACTTTTAGGGACCTTTCACCGGAACCGATATTTGATAGTTGACTGGAACCATATCCAATCTAAGTTCCTGAATAGAAAAACGCCGGAACTTTCCGGAACCGAAACTTCCGGTGAAACTCTAGTAATTATCTTCTGCGCTTTGACCTTCTGGGGCGGACCCTATTGTTTCTTTAGTTGTCATTTAAATTTATATTTTATTATTTTATTTAAAATTAATTTTAAACCCTCAAGAATAGTTAAAGCAGGGACGGGTTTGGGTTCTACAAAAATCGTTTTATACACTTAAAAAACTTTTTTTTATTAAAAAATTTTAAATAGCTATAAAAATCCTCTAAAAAATTTTAAAAATCAATTACTGCCCTTCTCATGAGTGTAAATGCGTGTGATGTAGTCAATGAATAGCAATGTGGCTGTTTTATTTTTTTCGGAAATCCAATCAATTAAAATTTTATTTTAAATTACAAACTACAGTTTAATTCTTTGAAAATTAAAAGTGCAACCGCATGATAAGTGGACATGGCATCATGCGCCGGCATAGCTACCCTTATTTTAACCCCTCCTCATCCCTCCCCTCTCTCTCATCCTCTCTCCTCATCCCCTTTCCACGTCCTCCTCCCCTCATCCCCTTCTCTCCCCCCTCCACTCTCCTCTTCCTCCCTCTTCCCCTTATCCTCTTCCCCCATCCTTTCTCCTCACTCCTTCCCCTCCTCATCCCCTCCCCTTTCCACGTCCTCCCGTATCCCCTCCTCTCCCCCCTCTCCACATCCATATCTCCTCCCTTCTCCTCCTCTGATCTCCCCTCCTCCCTTTTCCACATCTTTCTCCCCTCATCCCCTCACCTTTCCACGTCCCCATCCCCTTCCACTCACCTCTCCCTCTCCTCATCCCCTCCCTTTTCCACGTCCTCCTCCCCTCATCCCCTCCTCCTCTCCCCCTCCCCTCGTCTCTTCTCCTATCTCCTCCTCTCCTCTCTCCCCTCGTCTCTTCCCTCCCCCTCTCCACATCTACATCCCCTCCCCTCGTCTCTTCCCTCCCCCTCTCCACATCTACATCCCCTCCCCTCGTCTGATCCTCCCTTCCCTCCTCCTCTCCACCTCCCCTCGTCTCTCCTCCCCTAGTCCCTCTTCACATCAACATCCCCTCTCCCCCTCTGATTCTCCTCTCCCCCCTCCACCTTGTCCTCCCCTCCCCCTCCTCCCTTCCCTCCTCTCCCCCTTCATATAAAAGCAGATTTCACATAATCAGCTATCATTTAATTTAAAAAAAATTTAAAAATTACAACAACTCGAAAGATGTCAAAATTCGTTTGTTTCTTACTGATAGTCGTTTTTGTTTATATCCAACTTTGTGATTGTGGAAACGGTAAAGAAAAAGTTGGTGGTGATGATAAAGGTGTTAGTGTTGATAAAGGTGATAAGAAAGGCATGTGTTAAATTATATAGTTTTGAGATAATAAAAATAATAATTAAATTAAGGAAAAGGCCATTTAGGCGTCAACAAGGATGGATCTTCTTCACCTATAAGTAAGTAGTTGCTTTGAAAAATATGGAAAAATTTATAAAAAAAATTTAATAAACATATTAATTTTTGACTTTTTTTGGTAAAAGTCATGTTCGGATTCTTACCTACTGGTAAACCTCTAAAATATTGAAAAGCACTTCCTCTCAAGGAACACAAAACTCAAATTAACCTAAACGAATATTTTATTTTTAAAGATAAGAAACCCAGCAAAGCAATTGCAAGTTGGAAAAAAATTTTAGACAATACACCGGTAAACGCTTAAATTATAACATGTATTTAGTTTAGCTAGAACTTATAGCTTCCAAATTGGGAGGTATTCAGGGTATATATCGGAAATTTTGAAAAGCCTGGGCCTGTTCCTGGGTTCCGGGTTTGATTTATTGACCTGGGCCGGGTCCTGGGCTTGTAGTCCAGAAAAACCCAGGCCCAAGAAAAACCCAGGAAGGTCAAAAAATGCCTGGGCCTTGACTCTGGGTACAGGAAAAACCCAGGCCGTGGTCCAGACCCAGGCCGATCTCTAGTATATATCCCTTTTATCTCATCCCTTTTTTATGTCAGTTATTGCTAGCGCTGTCACTCACCACGTACAGGTGCTCTACCGACTAAGTTACCGGGACGCCGCTTTCACCTTATAGATAACAAGTCTAGTAAGCATTTTAAATGCTAGCCAGCTAGATAGCTTCCTTATAATTGCCTCTTTTATCTCTCAAAATTTCTGCCTGTGGCTGATTTTTAAATCAGCAAAAAATTTGGTAAAATTCCGTCATACGTCCCGGAAACCTATTCAGACAAACAATATGTCATTTGAAAGAGCTCGGCGAGCTGAGTCGAATGACACCAAAATTAGGTCCCGGTCTCACTTATGGACCGAGATATAGGCCCCCGAAAATCGAAAAACCATAGGGGGTACCAAGCACTTTTTTGGGGTGAAAAATTCGAAAATGCAAATTATACCACATTCGAAAGAGCTCCTCGAGCTGAGTCGAAAGACACCAAAATCAACGAAATCTGATTTGATTTAACAAAGTTATGATCGTTTGTTTTAGCTCCTTACCTTTGTTCTCCGTGGATGTTCATGCTGCTGCGGAGGAAGCCGGGCATGACCATCACAGCGATAATTGCAATAGGATTAAGTTACGAGCCCAGACCCAGCGCCCGTAGACTCCCCGCGAGGCGCGTGCCGCAAAACTCCGCGCGAAGCGCGGAGTTTTGCACAAGCGCCTCGCCGCCGCCGCATAGGTTTATGTTGTTTGTTTTTTGTCATAACTTCGAAAAACTTGACCAACCACGGCGATTTTGGTGTCATTCGACTCAGCTTGAAGAGCTCTTTCAAATGAGCTATTATTTGTATATTCGAATTTTTCATCACAAAATTGAGCTTGGTCCCCCCTATGGTTTTTCGATTTTCGGGGGCCTATATCTCGGTCCATGGGTGAGACCGGGACCTAATTTTGATGTCATTCGACTCAGCTCGCCGAGCTCTTTCAAATGACATATTGTTTGTTTGAATCGGTTTCCGGGACTTATGACGGAATTTTTCCAAAAATTTTATTGAAAACCACATTTGAGTAATACTTAAAGAATAATTAATGCATTCGTAAGGCAAGTATATTCAAGAAAAAATCGGTTTTTTGGCTTTAAAGGATTTTGCTAGTGATCATTACTGTTGTTCCCCGTCCCCGAAAGTCGAGGAATTTGAAAGATTTTTTGAAAAGTTCGGGCCTTCTGAATTAGAATTTTAAAATATAAGTACTATTTTAAAAGCAATTTTTGATTAAAAATGAAAATTAATTTAAGTTAAAACAAAGAGAAAAAGTGATTTCGGATTTGGAGAGCTTTAGCTTTAAGGGCAAGCAAACTGAGGACAACCAACCCAGCTTGAGCTTTAAGGACAAAAAACCTGAGGACAAAAAACCTGAAGACAGCCAACCTGAGGACATGCAATCTGACACTATGTGAAGTTCTGTTTTTGCAAGAAGCATTTTTAAAAGAATTCCGAGTTTAGTATATACCGATTATTATTTATAGAGTTCGGATCCGTGCCGGATTCCTGATTTTCCGGAATCCGTGTATTTTGAAAAATACCCGGATTGTCAGAATCAGACTTGGTAATGGATACGGATATGGATACAGACAATTTAAAAATGCCTGCGGATATTTGCCTATATCCGCCGTAGATATCCGGATACGGATACCAAAATCCGTGTTACCAAGTCTAGTCGGAGTGGTACTCTTGTGTTATCCGCCCCCATTTTCCTTTTTTCCAAATCTGAACGGCTATAACATTTTTGTGTTTAATCCAATCCGGTTTAATCTTATATCATTCGAAAGCCCCCGATAAGCGCTATCTATCTATTTCCAACTGAATCCTTAAAGTAAGATCGCCAATTGAAAAATTACAAATTAATTTTCCTGCACTTATTGAGTTGTAACTATTTGCGGTCAACTTGATCCAACCAAAAATGGGGGCGGATAATACAAGAGTACCTTTTGAATTTCCAAATTTTAATCCGGGAAACCCGTCCGGTTAAAAAATTTTTTTTTAAATCCTCCGGATCCGGTATTTTTTCAAATGTCCAACACTACACTGCTCCACATAATTATAAGTCCACCCCTTTTTTCGGGATTTTTTGACTCCCAGTGATCCTAATTTTCTGGAAATTTAGAAAAACACCTTTTAGTGAATAACTAACAAGATGTGATTTGATTTTTGGCTGAATTTTTATTTAAAAAATTTTTAGACCAAAATTTGTATTTTCGGCCTCCACAAAATTATAAGTCCACTTTACAAAAAAGATATTTCCAAGATTAGGAAAAATCTACAAAAATTCTAGCAAAAACACATAATGATATCATGAAAAAATAAAAAAGAACTGGACCCATATCTTTACCCGGAGCCGAGATCCTGAGACCCCGAAAATCAACGTAAACCGGGGGTAAGGCTCTTTTAAAAAAATTTTCGACCCCTTATGGATTGTTTTGAATTTTGATATTGGGCTCTTTCGAAAGCCCTTGAAATTAGCTACAAGATCATTATAATTTTATTTTTCAGAAAAAATTTTTCTGAGATTCACAGACAGTTAAACTTTCGAATCGACATAAAGGGCATTTTATGGGGTATTTTGCTGCATCAGAAAATTAATGGCCTGTATCTTTCTAATTGAATTTTCTATAAAACTTGTTTAATGCTATCTTGTAGCAAATTTCAAGGGCTTTTGAAAGAGCCCAATATCAAAATTCAAAACAATCCATAAGGGGTCGAAAAATTTTTTTAAAAGAGCCTTACCCCCGGTTTACGTTGATTTTCGGGGTCTCAGGATCTCGGCTCCGGGTAAAGATATGGGTCCAGTTCTTTTTTATTTTTTCATGATATCATTATGTGTTTTTGCTAGAATTTTTGTAGATTTTTCCTAATCTTGGAAATATCTTTTTTGTAAAGTGGACTTATAATTTTGTGGAGGCCGAAAATACAAATTTTGGTCTAAAAATTTTTTAAATAAAAATTCAGCCAAAAATCAAATCACATCTTGTTAGTTATTCACTAAAAGGTGTGTTTCTAAATTTTCAGAAAATTTGGATCGCTGGAAGTCAAAAAATCCCGAAAAAATGGGTGGACTTATAATTATGTGGAGCAGTGTATGTATTTATTTTTCATTTTATTTATTTTATTCCCCAAAAAACATTTAGAAATTGCTCGGATAAAAAGATTTTAAAAATTATTGAGAAATATATACCCAAAATAGTCAAAATAAACCTGTGGGAGTCGGCGAGACACAGGGAGTCAACGTTCGCTGGGATCTGAACCAGCAACACAAACCTATTCTTTTTGCCGATTTTCAGCCTTGAATTGCCAACACACTAGTGTTGTGCCGGAATTTCCGGTTCCGGATCCGTTCAAAATTTCAGTTCCGACGTAAAACTACAACCTACCCCCCCCCCCTAGTAGCACAATAATAAGTTTCCACATCGAAAATTCAATTGATCGTAACTTTGTCCAAACTTGTGCTTCTGGTGTCATAGATTCTGGTGTCATCGACTCAGCTCGATGAGCTCTTTCGACTGAAATATAATTTGATCGGATTAAAGTCTCGGCCCTCAAACACAATTTTTTTCCATTTTCTCTTACATTTAAATTTAAAATTTTATATTTCCCCATTTATTATTTTTTTCAGAAAAAAATTTTTTTCCCCACTTTAAAAATATTAAAAAATGAAGACTTTATTTTTTTATTATTATTTTACCCCATTCGTGTCTAAATAATAAATATTTAAAAAATAATAATAATTCTCCAACACTTCCTTTTGGCAGTAAATGAATAAATCCTTTCTCCCCCTCTGGCACTAAACCGTTAATAAATAAAATTTTTCTCTAAAGGATTGCAATATTTTCCTTATTTTTTTAACCAAATGAATTTTTTTTATTATTAAAAAAAATTTTTTTTTGAATTTTTACTTTAAAATCGGAAATTTAATTTATTTTAAAGACGGTAAAATGCCCCCCCCCCCCCCCCATAAAACAAAACAATCATTAAAATGATCGGTGGTTAAGTGGTTAATAGCCTTGTATCGGAGAGCTCTTTAGTTTAGGATTAGGTTCTGTATTTATTCTTTAAATTCTCTTTTAAAAAAAAATTTTTTTATGAGATATGGTAAAAGAGAGGTAGAGTAAAAGGTAAAGTCTAGCCCCAAGCAGGCAACGACCTCCTAATATACGAACCTTCGGCCTCCTAATATTTATTGCTAGGCGTTTCAGCTCACTAAGTACATAAAGGTGCAATCCTGGCAAGAGCTCTTTCGAAACAAAAAGCAACTTCGAAACTCAAAAATCTTTTCCAAACTCTTCACATCGAAGTTTTGAACTGAGTGCGGCTTCTGAGTTTCGACTTTCACCTTCCAATTTTAACCCCCCTTATTAAAAACGTTTTAAACGCTAAAGGGGCCTTCGCCCCAGGCAGGCATCGAACCTTCGACCTCCTAGTATTTATTGCTAGGCGCTTTAGCTCACCAAGTAAAGCTGCTGTCCTGCCCAAAGCTGTTTCGAAACAAAGAAATCTTTGAAAATCGAAAATCTTTTCCAAAATCTTTAAATCGTAATTTCGAAACAACTCTGGTGCTGATTGCGGCTTCTGGGCTGCGGCACCTTCCTTTAATAAATTTCAGACCTCCGCCAAACCCTTTTAAACGCTAAAGGGACCTTCCTTTCTTCCTTCCAATTTTTCTTAACAATTTTAATAGTCCACTAATCAATCAATTAATTTTTATATAAAAACATGACATTGGCCAATTAAAAAAAATAAATTAGAGAAGCAGTTGTTGTTGTTAAATATACCTATAGTTTTCAGTTAAACATTTTTCTCTTCCAAAGCAGCACAGCTGGCACAGATTTTACCCGATCATTCTCACATATTTTTTTTATTTTTTTTTGTTTTGTCAGCATTAAAAAATTCTTTCTTTCTCTCTCTTTTTTAATAATTCCATAAATCTTCCCAAATATTTTTAATAATAATTTACTTTACTTTATGTATTTAAAGAGTACATTTTTTTAAATTAAATTCGTGTGTATCCCAAATAATTTTTTTAAATGATTTATTGGGGTTTATATAGACTTTTAAAAATAAATTAGAAAATTTTCTTTCGAAAAATGTCTAATTTTATTCTTTTAAGTACAGAAAAAAATTAAGGGGACCCGAGCGGGTTCGAACCCACGACCCCTTAAATTTATACAATTTGTATTCATTGGGATAATTTTTGTTAATAAAAAATTCTAAATAAAGTCAAAACTCATTTTTTTATTTAAAACAAAATTTTAACGAAGAAAACCAAAGCTTAAAAAATTAAGGGCCCCGAGCGGGGTCGAACCCACGACCTATTAAATCTAAAAAATTCAATGTCTCGGGTCTTTAAAAGTTTTTTTTAATTCCGGAGGGACTGGAAAAGATTTTTCAGATCATTTCTTATTTTTAATAATTTTTAAAAAATGTTAGGAATGTTTAAGAGTTAAACTTATTTTTATTTTCTTTAATCTCTCTCCTCCCACACAACAATTGGTCTACTATTCTTTTAGAATTTTTAAAGTGAAACAAAATTATGTAGACAATTAATTATTACATTAAAAAAAATTTTTTTAATATTTCTGATATGATTAGAATATTTTTTTCATTAATATCAACAAAAAATTTTTAAAATATTTAACCTTGAGGGGGTCGTGGGTTCGAACCCGCTCGGCGCCCATTAATTTTTTTAAAGTTGTTTCTCGTCATAAACTTTATCTTTGGTAATAAAAATGAGTTTTGACTGTATTCCGGATTTTTTAAAAAGATAAAACTGAAGAGAATATTTTTTTAATATTTCCAAAAATGGATAATTCGATTAATAACGTTAATTTCATTTAATAGAGAGATCAAAGAATACATCAAAAATTTTTTTGCAATTAAAAATCAAACACAACTTTAGTAAATTAATTTGACATTTTAAAATTAGTGTAAAAAATTTTTTCATTTATAATTTATAATTTAATAATTTGTTGAAAACTTTTCGAGAGTAGTTTTCATTTTATTGTAGGCGGTAAATTTGCATGTAAAAAATTATTTAAAAATTATTCCCATAGATTTTTAAAACTTTATTTTTTAATTTTATTTTTTTGAAATTTTAAAATTATTTAAAAATTATTTAAAAAAATTTTAAAATTGCTTTTGATAAAATATGTAAAACTATTTTTTAAATTAATATAAACAAAAATAACAAATTCAAGGGGTCGTGGGTTCGAACCCGCTCGGGGCCCGTTAATTTTCTAAAACTTGTTTTACATCTTAAACTTTATTTTCGTTAATAAAAATAAGTTTCGACCGTAATATGGATTTTTAAAGAAATAATACTGTATAAAATATGTTCATTTTTAAATATTTTGATAATCTTAAGGGGTCGTGGGTTCGAACCCGCTCGGGGCCCGTTAATTTTTTAAAACTTGTTTTTCTTCATAAACTTTATTTCTGGTATGAAAAACGAGTTTTGACCATATTCCGAATTTTCCCACAGATTAAAAAAAATTTTTAAAGGTAAATTAATATTTAAATGGTAGTTAACAATGCCGAGACAGTAATGGAATTAGAGCCTATAATTCCACAACAAAGGTTAGGGGACAATTCTCCTTCTACTGTTTTACCCAATGGATCAACAGAAAAAACAACAAATTCGAGAAAACGTTCAACTCAACATTCGACGCCCGAACGGGATAAATGGTCCTCCTGGGCAGATTTTATTATGTCCTGTGTTGGATATGTGAGTTGTATAGAGGGTGAAAGGGGTTGGATAAATTTCTGGAAAATTAAAAAAAAAATTTCAAAATGGTAAATTTTCAAAATGGTAAATTTTCAAAATGTCAAAATTTCAAAACGTCAAAATTTCAAAATGGTAAATTTTCGGAACATTAGAGTCTGACCTCAGTATACTACTCTCTGGGACTGAAAAAGTCCCTTATAACGTGGGTATCTTAAATAGAGGGTATCTTTAAGTAGCAAAAGTTAGGGGATAACCACCCAGTAGCCACCCCTTTCTAAATTAAATTTTTTTTAATTTCTCCCCAAAAATTTCCCCTCTTTTCCAGGCAATCGGCCTAGGCAATGTTTGGCGCTTCCCCTATCTGTGCTATCAAAATGGAGGAGGAGCTTTTCTAATCCCTTATATAATAACAATTTTGCTTTGTGGTGTTCCTCTTTTTATTTTGGAAACTTCTTGGGGCCAATTAGTTTCTGTTGGAGGCCTTGGAATGTTTAAAATATGCCCTATATTTAAAGGGGTTGGAATTGCTGCTGTTGTTATGGCTTTTTGGTTTGGCTTTAAAATTTCAAAAAAAAATTTCAAAAATTTTCAAAAATTTTCAAAATCCGAAAATTTCAAAAAAATTTTCAAAAATTTTTAAAAAATTTCAAAAATTTTCCGAAAATTTCAAAAAAATTTTCGGAAAATTTTCAAAAAAAAAATTTTCAAAAAATTTTTCAAAAATTTTTTAAAGGCTTAACATTTATTATATTGTGGTGCTAAGTTGGGCTATGGCTTATTTAGGTTTTAAAATTAAAAAAATTATTTTAAAATTTTTAAACGATTTAGTTCATTCTCTACGGGTAGACTCTAATGTCCCTTGGAGGACTTGCAATAACACGTTAGTTAGAGAAAGATAAATTTGAATTTTTTAATTAAATCAAATGGTCAGTTCAGTGCAGGTATTTGAGTGTCAACTAGCTTTGATTAACCATAACTTTTTTAGTATAAGTCCGTTCCGAATGAATTTTATATCATTCGAAAGCTCTCGAAAAGCAGTATCTTTTTTTAATAGGATGGATCAGGTCTGATCACTCATTAAAAAGTTACAACACGAAAAGTGCAATTATTTGGTGTTTTTCACGTTTACCAGGTTCTAACTTTTTAAGGAGTGATCAGACTTTATCCATCCAATTGGAAAAAATATTTCGCCAATTGAGAGCTTTCGAATGATATATAATTTATTCTTGTTGGATGAAGAATAAGAAAGTTATAGTCGTTCAAAACTGGTCGACACTCAATTACTCGCACTCAACTGGCCATTTTTAAATAAAAAATTTCGCTCAAAATTTTAAATTTAAATTTTCTAGCCTATTTTCCTCTAATTTTCTTTCTAAAATTATTTTAGATGGAATACCTACCGATGTCGATCAGAATATGATCCAGTAACTTGTGAAAATAATCGTTCAATTGCTGATTATTTTAACGTTAAAGTTGATTTTTCAGAAAAATTTTTATAATTAAAAAAATTTTTTTTTAAAGATATTAACAGCCGACCATTTAAATGAATACAAAAAACAATTTTTTATTGGCCCTAAAGTTAATTTTACAATATGTACGGAAGCGGATATGAATGTACACTCTCCAGTCAAGGAATTTTGGGAGTAAGTTTATTTTTAAGTTTAAATAAATTTTTTTTTATTTTGAAAATTTTTTGAGGATTTTTTAATGTTTTTAAAAATTTAAAAAAATTTTTTAAAATATTTCTAAATTGTGCCAAATAATTTTTGATGTTCTTTTTTGCAAAAATAAATTAATTAACCTCGAACGGACTCGAACCCACACCCTATTTGAAAAAGGCTAACAGCTTAACCATTACACCACAGCGCACTTTAACTGAATTTTTTAATATTCATATTTAAATAATTTTGATTTATTTAAAATATTTTTCTCGTAAGCACGGGTTTTTAAATTTCACTAAAATTTCGAAAAATAAATTTTAAAAATTTTTAAAATTTTTGAACAAATTTCTAGCCAATTTTCAATCTTTTTTTTATTCATTTTTAAAATAAAATTTAATTTTTTTCAAGTCGTCGCGTATTGGGTATTAGCACAGGAATTGAGCACGTTGGCTCTTTAAGGCATGATTTAGCCTTATATTTAATGATTTGTTGGATGATTTGTTATTTTTGTATTTTTAAAGGGGTTAAATGGACGGGAAAGGTTTTCTAAAAATTTATTTTTAATTTTAATTTAATTAAAAAGGTTGTTTATTTAACTGCTTCTTTCCCTTATTTGATGCTTTTTTGTTTGTTAATACGTGGATTGTCGTTAGAGGGTGCTAGTTTAGGCTTAGAGTGAGTTGAGAAAATAAAATTGGGTTGAAAATATTTGTGGAGAATTTAATAAATTTAAAAAATTAATTTTCAATTCTGCGGACAAAAAATTTTTGCGGACAATTTTTTTATCCGCAAAAATTTTTGCGGACAAACATAGCCAACAGTAATATTCCAAAGCCTTCGTAAAATTTTTTTTGTAAAAGTATAAATCTTCTATGAAAAATTATCTGTTAAAATTTGTCCGCAAGTTTTGTCCGCAAAAATCAAAGAAAATTAATTTTTCAATTTAAAACAAAATTTAAAAGAAATTAAAAAATATTTTTCTTCTCTAATTTTTTTTATTTTCCACAGATTTTATTTAAAACCAGACTTTTCCAAACTTTTTGAAAGCAAAGTTTGGGTAGATGCAGTCACTCAAGTATTTTTCTCTTATGGACTAGGATTGGGTGCTTTGGTTGCTTTAGGCTCTTACAATAAATTTCATAATAATGTTTACAAGTTTGTTTTTCTTCTTAAATTTTTTTGAAATTTTTAAAAATTATTTAGACAGGCACTGACTGTTTGTTGTGTAAATAGTGGAACTAGTGTATTTGCAGGTTTTTTATTTAAAAATATTTTTTATTAATTTTAAATAATTTTTAAAATTCGAAAATAGATTTTTAAGTATTTAGAAAAAATTTTAAATATTTTTCTAGACCTTAAAAATTTATTGTAGATCAAAAATTTACAAAAATAACCCTTAAAAATCGATTTCCAGCCCAAGGGGTTCGAACCCAACTCCTCCACCCCCAAAACCAAAACTCCTAACCATTGCGCCAAAACCAACTTAACACTCAAGAATTAATTTAATTATTTATAGGCTTTGTTATATTCTCTTTTATTGGATTTATGGCTAACCAACAAGGGAAGACTGTAGATGAAGTAGCCCAGTCAGGGCCAGGATTGCTTTTCTTGGCATATCCTTCAGGTTTATTTTTTTTATTTTTATAAAATAATTTTTAAAGGAATACTTCAATTACCCTATACAAATATTTGGTCAATTTTATTTTTTTGTATGGTGCTATTTTTGGGTGTTGATTCACAATTTTGTACTATGGAAGGATTTTTTACTGCAATAATTGATGAATTCCCCCATTTAATTAGAGGAAGACGTTATGGCAGGGAAATTTTTGTTTTGAGTATTTGTGTAATTTCTTATATTTGTGGATTGTCTACAGTTACTGAGGTTTGTTTAGGGGAATATTAAAAGTCTCAAAATGCCCACTTGGGAAAATGACAAAACGTCCATTAAGAGGAAATTTATCAAAATGTCCATTAGGGTAAATTTTTTCAAAATGTCCATTAAGAGGAATTTTAGAAATGTCCATTATGGAAGGTTTTTCAAAACGTCCAATAAGGGGAAAATTGTCAAAACATCCAATAAGGGGAAATTTCCCAAAACGTCCGTTAAGCACAAATTTTTTCAAAACGTCCAGTAAAGAGGAAATTTCTCAAAATGTCCAACAGAACCTCTTAAAATTTTAGGGTGGTTTTTACGTCTTCCAATTATTCGATTTTTACGCTGCTTCTGGTTGGGCTCTTCTTTGGCTCTTATTCTTTGAATGTATAGCAATTTCTTGGAGTGTAGGAATTGACCGTTGGTATGATCATTTATACTCGATGATTGGTTATTATCCAAGTAAATGGTGGAAATTTTGTTGGGTTTTTACTACACCTGCTGTTTGTATGGTAAATTAATTTTCTTGTTTTTTGCGGACAATGTTTGCGGACAAAATACTCCTTAAAAGAAAGTCCGCAAATTTACATCATTTTTGCGGACAAAATTTTTCAAGAGAAAATCCGCAAATTTTATAGGACTTTAGCGGATAATATTTGCAGATAAGATTCTTTTAAAAGTCCGCAAATTAATCCGCAAATTTTTGCGGGCAATATTTGCGGACCAAAAAAATTTTTTATTTCAAATAATTTATAGGGTGTAATGATTTTTGGTTTATTCAAATACCAACCTCTACGTATAGCTGCTTATAATTATGATTATCCTCTTTGGGGGCATATTTTTGGTATTTTTACTTAATTATTTGCCAAAAAAGTATTTTTATTGAAGGCTGGTTTTTGTCACTTTCTTCAATGCTTTGTATACCCATTTATGCTATTTATGCTTGGATTGTGACAGAAGGAACTGTTTCTGAGGTTTGTTTTTTAATTTATCCTTCGCCGACAAGATTTTAGAAAAATCCGCAAGTTTTAGGGATTTTTGCGGACAATACTTGCGGACACGATTTTCATAAAATACATCCGCAAATTTAAAGGAATTTTTGCGGACAGAGATTTTCTTAAGAAGGCTGCAGATTTTAAGAAATTTGCGGACAATACTTGCGGACACGATTCTCCCAAAAAAATTTTGCGGACAATATTTGCGGACAAAAAAATAATTTTTTTCTTTCAGAAATTCAAAAAACTATTCCGACCAGATGTTGATTTAATAAGCACAACTGATGGCAAAAATCATCTAAATACTCATACAAAACCTGTAGCTGATGGAATTTGTGATGGGGATGTTTTTGAATAACACAAGTTTTTACAATAATTGAAGAGAAAAAGATCTCTAAAAACCTCAAAAATATTTTTTTTAAATATATTCCTTTCTAAAATATTTTTATTTTTAAGTCTCTCCCCAAATTAATCTTTTAGAATTTTCACAATTTCTAATCCTTTTAGATTTTTTTAGAAAAAATTATTTTGATGTTTAAATGTTTTAATAATTTTCTTAATAAAAATTAATATTTTTTTCACAAATGTCTCTCAAAAATAAATTTTTAATTTTTTAAAATGGACTTTAAAACCAGACCCAACTTTTCTCTCCACCTGTGACATCCCTGATAACGACTTCAAGTGTCAACCTTAAAAAAGTTTTAAAGGCCGACACTTTAAATATTTTTTAATAAAATATTTAAAAAATTATCAAAAAAATACTATAAATTCGAGAAGAAACTAATTTAACAATTTGGTTAATCTTTCCAAACCACTTTCTGGCTTTTAGACGAGTTCATTCTGAAAAAAAAATTTTACAAAAAATTTTAAAGGTAAAAATTTAGTAGTTGGAATGTTTTTAAAAGTTTTTAGACAGTTTTTATGAAAATAAAAGTCAAAACTCCCACTGGGGATCGAACCCGGGTATTGTAAAAATATGTAAAAAATGTAGCTAACAAACTACCCACTAGACCAAATCAACACACAATGAAGAAATAGGACTAAAATAAAAAATATTCTCAACCCATATTGGGGATAGAACGAAGACAGTACAAACTTTTACTGGTGGTCGAACCCAGGCGTTGTACCACAATTTTTTTAAAATTTTATAAAAATGGAAACCTTTATACAATCCAAGCGTTTCTCTTCTCTCCAAACAGCCTTCAATCTAAAACATAATTCTCCCAATTTTGTACACCACTCTTCTTGTGTAAACCAACAAGTTTGATAAAATGTGACGCTTGCTATTTCTAAGTTTGTCTTTAAATTTAATTTAAAAGAAACAAATTTAAAAAACCTCTAATTTTTACTAGAAATACTAGAAAGGAATAATTGTTTTTGACCAAATTTGGACGAATCAAATTTCTGTTCCCCAGCTTTTGGTAAATATAAAGACGAATGTTGCACAGTCAATCGAGCATCGTTTTGAACTGAAAAGATTATTTTAAAAATATGGGAGACTAAAAATTTTTTGGACGAAAAACCAGCTAATAACTAGGGCTCGGAATTTATATTGAAATAGGGCACAAAAACGACCTTGGTCATGAACAAGTCTTGACTGACCAGTGTCAGACTGTTTAGTTCGAGTAGAAGAGAGACAGAAATGACCAGTGATAGATGTAATAAAAATGAAGAGACAGTGGTCAGTTCGCGGGCAGTGCCGCTTCAGTGATTTATTTAAATATAAATCCGAGCCCTACTAATAACGTTTAATAAAACCCATTAACGGGTCTTTTATTTAAACACAAAAATTCAAAACCTTATCAAAATTCGTTCCTTAATTTCATTCCAGGGACGAAATCCAACCAAAAATTGGTCACTTTTCCAGAGCTCTTCATCCTCTTCTTGGTTATTTGACTGGGTCAACAATTTTTTGATAAATTGAGTCTAGATTCGTTTAAAAATCAAAGAAAATCTCTGATAAACCTGTAAAGAAGAAATAGCATTTGTCTCAATAGAAAAAAAGCAGCGCCAAGTAATCCAAAAATTTTTCATTTCCATTGTCCTCAAGCCTTTTGTTGTCGTTCCAGTGGTTTTAGGACAGGAAAAAACGAAAAAAATTAAAAATATGAAAGGAATTGAAAAAACTATAAAATGCAAACACGATAAAGTTAGCCCGTTTATCGACAAAATAATAAAAAAAACATTGTTCAAAAAAATAAAACTTTTTGTTGAGGTAAAATTAAGGTCCTGAGATAGTTAAGTCATCTTTTCTTCTGCTACAAAATTAATCCTTCTCCTCATTTTCAATTGAAACCTCCACCTGTTGAGTACGTTTAAAACGGGCAGCACCACCTAAGATTTCTTTCTTCTCCTCTTTGGATGCAGGAAACTCATGCTAAAATTAAAAAAATTTTTCAAAAATTAAATATAATGTTACTACGTGTTGACTATGTGGAGTAGAGACGGTCTAAAATTTAAAAAAAAATACAGAAAATTAAAACCAAAAACATACCGAAGGCAAAAGAGGAATTTGGAAATAGGCAATCTAAAAGAGATGAGTTTAAAGTTATCAAAAAATCCCTAACACGCCAAAATACCAAACTTCTACAAAAATCGCTATGGATGAGATATCTACCACAATAAACGTCAAAACTACCTAATACATAAATACCTCACCTCCATAGCAACAAAAGGTTTTCTGCTTGCATTTTCTGCTTTTTAGGCTCCAGAAAAAAAGTAAAAAAATTTTTTTGATTTTTTTAATAATTTTAAATAGTTAGGTATTTCAGCGTTCCCCAAAAATTTATAAAACATACAATTCTATCCAATTTAATTGCATTTTCATCCGCCTTCCTGTTATTCTCATCCACCTTTCTATTCAAAGACTCAACAATAGGCTTGACCTCTTTCATCTCTTTGACCAGATCATAGAAGACTTCAAATTTTTTGTTCAAAAAATAGAGAAGAAATGCAAAAAGCGCAATAGCCAAAATAAACAATCCCACTCCTGAATTCGCATATATAAGCCTTTTTTTTATAGGATAGATCAAGTCTGACTCAACAACAGGCTTGACCTGTTCCATTACAGCTTTCGAGGCTGTGTCGGTTGAAATAGAGTTGAGAGTTTCCTTATTCAAACTCTAAAAAGCAAAAAATAAAACATTATAAAAATTGCTTACATCGTTTTTAACTAAAGCTAACGCGTAACAATCAACTTTCGTATGGTCCTAAATAATAAACAGATAAAAACAAAGGGTGATAGAGACAACCTGTAAGAAATAATAGCGCCAAACAATACCGATAAGAATGCAAAAAATGAAAACAAGAAGGAGGACCACTAAGCAGCAAACATGTTCGTAGATAAACTAGAAAAATTAAAGATAAATCAAACCCATTAAGTCGCCTCCAAAATTATCGGGTTAGTTGTTTGGAATTAAGATAACCCAATTATTAAATATTAAAAAACGAACTTGTCGAATTTCGGCCAGAGAATACTTCCAAAAAACAAGTCCAACAATCAAACAACTGACAATGAACAGGAAAAGCACTAGCAAAGCAAAAATGTTGTCAACGAAGAACTAGAAAAATTAGAGAAATCATAAACTTTAAGTCCTTTCAAAATATCAATTTATCTGTTCGCAATTAAGATAATTTCCCTCCAATTATTGAATAAAACAAACCTGCCAAATTTCTGAGAACATTTCAATTAAAAAATGGTAACAGTAAATGTCAAAAAATGTTGTTAAACAAAACACTAACTGCAAAGCAACTAAGATAAACAAAAAATTAATTTAAAAAATATACAAAAAAGTTTATTGATTGAGACAATTTTTTTAAATTTTATAAAAATGGAAACCTTTATATAATCCAAGCGTTTCTCTTCTCTCCAAATAGCCTTTAATCTAAACCGTAATTCTCCCAATTTTCTGCACCACTCTTCTTGAATAAGTTCATCAAGTTTGATAAAATGTGACGCTTGTTATTTTGAAATTTTCCTTTAAAAGAAAATTTATTAAAAGAAAAATAGATTTAAAAAACCTCTAATTACTAGAAATACTAGAAAGGAATAATTGTTTTTGACCAAATTTAGACGAATCAAATTTCTGTTCCCCAGCTTTTGGTAAATATAAAGACGAATTCTGCAGAGTCGAACGAGCGACAGTTTTGAACTGAAAAGATTATTTTTAAAATATGGGAGACTAAAAATTTTTTGGACGAAAAACCAGCTTGTTGTTCCAGTTTCTGATCCAAGTGTTATGAATAATTATTGATTTTTGAAGAAGAGGATGGGCAATGAAAACGAAGAAAATCGGTCATTTAAAAGGCAGTGGTTTTAGAGAAGTAAAAAAACGAAAATAAATTAAAAATATAAAGGGAATTGAAAAAACTATAAAATGCAAACAAGATAAAGTTAGCCCGTTTATCGACAAAATAATCAAATAAAAAATCTTTTTAAAATAAATAAAACTTTTTGTTGAGGTCAAATTAAGGTCCTGAGATTGTTAATCATCTTTTCTTCTGCTACAAAATTAATCCTTCTCCTCATTTTCAATTGTAACCGCCACCTGTTGAGTAGATTTTAAACGGTCACCACCCCCTAAGATTTGTATCTCCTCTTCTTTGGATGCAGGAGACTCATGCTAAAATTTAAAAAAGTTTGCAAAAATTAATATAATGTAAATAAGTACATGTTGACTGTGTGGAGTAGAGACGGTCTAAAATTTAAAAAAATTTTCAGAAAATTAAAACCAAAAACATACCGCAGGCAAAGGAGGAATTTGAAAATGGGCAATCTAAAAGAGATGAGTTTAAAGTTATCAAAAAATCCCTAACACGCCAAAATACCAAACTTCTACAAAAATCGCTATGGATGAGATATCTCCCACAATAAACGTTGAAACTACCTAATACACAAATACCCACCCTCCACAGCAAAAAAGGTTTTTCACACTAATTGCATTTTCTGCTTTTTAGGCTCCAGAAACAAAAATTACAAAAAATTTTTTTTATTTTCTTGATAATTTTAAATAGTTAGGCATTTCAGCGTTCCCCAAAAATTTATAAAACATACAATTCTATCCATTTTAATTGCATTGTTCCTGTTATTCTCATCCTCCTTTCTATTCAAAGACTTAACATCAGGCTTGACCTGTTTCATCTCTTTGACCAAAGCGTTGAAGACTTCAAATTTTTCGTTCAAAAAATAGAGAAGAAATGTTAAAAGCGCAATTCCCAAAATAACCAATCCCACAGTTGAATTTATATATGCTTGATCAGCTTTTGAGGCTGTGTCGGTTGAAATGGAGTCGATAGTTTCCTTATCAAAGCTTCCCATTCTTACGAATATAGTTGGAACTTAAAATCTCTAAAAATTAAACGGCTGAAAATTTAAAAAAGTCAATATAGAACTAAACACGTACAATGCTGAAACAAAATTAATAGAATTAAACGTGTCGGACAAAAGACCTTAAAAAACGCTATGCCAAAAATGGGATAAAAGACCGCGGTAGGGGACCATTGAGTCCCGCCGATTGAGTACCGCCGGTTGAGTCCCTGGCCGGTTGAGTCCCGGCCGATTGAGTCCCGCCGGTTGAGTCCCCTCCCAAAAGGTGACGTTTGAGTCCCCGTATTTCTTTCTAGGATCTTGATGGATTAAGTGGGATATATGGAGTTTTGAATTGATATAAGAGTATTTGGGGAGATTTTGAGTGATAATGATAAATATGGAGGGATTTCAAGCGATTTGGAGTGATTGAAGTGGATATTGTTGTGGTGTGGTGGCTACTATAAAAGCCTCACACAATTGTCAGTCCGTGTCTCCTAATTGTCTCCAATATTATCCCAACCTTATTCTATTGTACTTCAACATTATTGTATTTCTTGTGTGTGATAAACACATTATTGTATTGTGTATTTCTTGTTGTGCAGAGACACAACAAATTTGGCGCGGTCGTAAACGGATTCAATTGAAAATTGTATTGAAGACAACAAATCAGGTTAGTGGCTTGTTAATTGTTCATTGAAAAAATATTGTATTGATTGTTCAAGATGAAAGCGGAGGACATTCAAAAACTCCTTGAACAACAACAAATGAAATTCAATCAACAACAGGCGGAGCTGCAGGAACGTCAAAATCAACAATTGCTAGAACAACAAAAACAGATTGCAGAATTGTTGAGTAAATTGGGCAATAGGCCAAATATTGAAAGTGCTACAACGCTTCAACAAGAAGGATCGGCACAATACGGTAAATTGCATAAATTGATTTCTGAGTTCCATTGTGATATTCCACGGGCATTCACGTTCGAAACGTGGTATGATAAGTACAAATCGTACTTTGAAATTGAGGGGGCCACATTGAGTGATGAATTGAAAGCAAGATTGCTTATTTCGAAATTGGGTGGCCCCGAATATTCTAAAATTGCCCAAAAATTATTGCCACGAAAATTATCAGACCTGAAATTTGGGGAATTGATAAAAGAATTGAAAGAGGAGTTTAGGGACCCGAGGTCCAAATTGCTAAAGCGTTTCGATACGCTGAAATTGAAATGTAATGAATTTGAAAATATATTGCAATTTGGGAATCTCGTAAATGCCGAATGCGAAAAGTCAGAAATGAATTTGACTATTGAAGAAATGAAAATATTGATTTTTATTGTAGGGCTTCCTGACTCTGCAATTGATTTAAAACAAAATTGTATTCGGCTGATAGAAAATAAATCAAAGAAAAAAGAAGATTGTAATTTCAAAGAGTTATTGGAAGATTGTCGAGGATTCTTGTCTACGAAAAAAGAAGTAAAATTGTTGTCTGAACCTAAACAGGTCAGTAAAATTGAATTGGGTTCACCACCGGAAATAAATATTATTCAGGAACCCAAATTGCAACAACAAAGTATTGAAAAATCGAAAAGTATTGAAAACAAGAATTGCTATTATCCACCAAAAAGGCCATATTGTAATTATTGTAAAAAAGAAGGACATTGGACTTCTTATTGTTATTTTGCTGGTAAGCGTAAATTTTCACCTAGAGTGAATAATGTGAAAATTGGTTTAGATAAGAGCAATGATGGTCCTTATTGTATATTGCTGGATATTGAAGACAATGAAGTGCTGCAAAAGCAAAATTGGATTGTTCAAAGGGTGAAAATAAATGGCACTTCAATGAACATGATTGTCGATACAGCTGCGCAAATTTCAATTATTTCAAAGGAAACGTGGTCACAAATTGGTGAACCAAAATTGGAAGAAGTTTCCTACAATGGAATTGCGATGGACAAAACAAAATTCAAAATTGAAGGGAAATTTGCAGCAAAGATTGATTGTAATAATAAGGAAGAAGAATTAGATTGCCATGTTGTGGAAGGCAAATTGAATTTAATTGGATTACCTTGGCTTAAAAAATTGAATTTATTGAAAAATATTGTGAATGTTCCTGAGATTGAAAAGAATATTGTAAGGAAGAAAATTGTATGGAACAAACAAAAGCCAATGCCAAAACCAATTGTAAAGAAAAAACTCTGGAAAGGCAAAAATGTAATTGTGAAGAACAAGAACAAAAGAACCAACAAAATTGAATGGTTGAAAGGCGAAATTGTTGGAAAAGTTGGTCAATTGTTTAGAGTTCAAGTTCATTGCCTGAAGAGTGTAATTCTGCGAAAAATTGAAGACATTAAAGAAGATTATCAACAACCAAGAATTGAATCAAAGAAGTGCTACGCTGTCAAACGTTCAGATGCGAGGCTGTACAATGAAGGCGCAACACCGAAAAAGAAAACAAAGATCTGGTCCGAAGAATCTGAAGATAAGATGGAAAGCTGTTCTGAGGGATCGATAAATTCTGAGGGTTTGATAAATTCTGAGGGTTCAAATATTTCTGAAAGTTCGACGATAAATAAAATATATAAAATGTTCTTTTGATTGTAAAATATTTTTTTTGTTTGTTTGTTCCCTTATACCCTCATTTTTTTGTATGTATTTTGTTGACCGGACTTTTGTTATTGTTTGTATGTTTTGTATTGGTGTTGTAACCCCAGCCTTGCAAAGGGGAAGGTGTTGTGGTGTGGTGGCTACTATAAAAGCCTCACACAATTGTCAGTCCGTGTCTCCTAATTGTCTCCAATATTATCCCAACCTTATTCTATTGTACTTCAACATTATTGTATTTCTTGTGTGTGATAAACACATTATTGTATTGTGTATTTCTTGTTGTGCAGAGACACAACAGATATATAGACGGATTTTCAAGACGGAATTATTGCGGGTATGGTACCACGTTGGGGTACATTATATATGAATATAATGATGGATTATAAGTACCTACCAAAATACCTGGTACTACCCCCAAATTGGTAACATACCTGTAATACTTCCATCCTGGGAATCATACGTAAACTTGGTGCCTTTATTTAACAAGTCCTAGTTTGGGGATATAATCTATAATCCCTCATATTCCTGTACAATGTGCCCCAAAGTGGTAACATATCCGCAATAGACCCGTACTGGGAATCATACATACTTGTATAAATCCTAGAAAGAAATACGGGGACTCAAACGTCCCCTTTTGGGTGGGGACTCAACCGGCGGGACTCAATCGGCCGGGACTCAACCGGTCAGGGACTCAACCGGCGGGACTCAATCGGCGGGACTCAAACGGCGGGACTCAATGGTCGCGTTCCGAAAAGACCGACACGGCCGAGGTACAGCCCAACTAGGCGCGGGCCAACAGGCGCGACCGACTAGGCGCCGGCCAACTAGGCGCGAGGCCAACTAGGCGCCGGCCAATTTTAATTTTGGAAAATTTTTATTTGGAAATTCTTTTTGGAAATTTTCTTTTTTTAAAAATTTTTGGTTTATAATTCAGAATGGTCTCAATTGATGGTCGATGGGACCATTCTAATTGATTATAATCAAAATATTTAATTAAAAAGGTTCGCGCCTAGTTGGCCGGCGCCTAGTTGGGCGTGTCCCCCCTCCTGGTCGCGAATAATTGATTTATTAAATTTTTCATTGAGACTAGGGAAAAAGTTAATTAACTGAGACTAGTGCCCGGCAAAGACTTTTTCTTAGGGAAAAGGTTTTGCAGTTCCCTAGTCTCAATCAATAAACCTTTTTGTGTAGTTTTTAAATTCATTTGCATATTTTTTAAATTAATTTTTTTGTTTATCTTAGTTGCTTTGCAGTTAGTGCTTTGTTTAGCAATTTTTTGACATTTACTGTTACCATTTTTTTAATTGAAATGTTCTCAGAAATTTGGCAGGTTTGTTTTATTCAATAATTGTGAAGTAAAATTATCTTAATTGCGAACAGATAAAATGATATTTTGAAAGGAGTTAAAGTTTATGATTTTCTCTAATTTTTCTAGTTCTTCGTTGACAACATTTTTGCTGCTCTGTTAGTGCTTATCCTGTTCAGTTTGATCGTTGGACTTGTTTTTTGGAAGTATTCTCTGACCGAAATTCGACAAGTTCGTTTTTTAATATTTAATAATTGTGTTATCTTAATCCCAAACAGCTAACCCGATAATTTTTGATTTATCGGCTGTAGTGTAGTGTACCGGTGGTAAAAGTTCGGAACGTGACATATGTCATTCGATTCGTCTCGACGAGCTGAGTCGAACGGTACTAGTCCCTACTTTAGGAAATGATTCTGGACCGAGTTATGGGTCCCGAAAAATTGAAAAACCAAAGGGGGGAGTAAGCTCGATTTTGGGGTGAAAAATTCGAATATGCAAATAATAGCTCATTCGAAAGAGCTCGGCGAGCTGAGTCGAATGACACCAAAATCAACGAAATCTGACTTGATTTGACAAAGTTATGACCGTTTGTTTTAGCTCCTTACCTATGGCGCCCGTGGAGGTTTTTGCTGCTACTGGAGCCCCAAATACATCCAGAGCAAGGGAGATGGGACTAGGTTTATGTTACTGACCCAGACCCAGCGCGCGTAGACTCCCCGCGAGGCGCGTGCCGCAAAACCCCGCGCGAAGCGCGGGGTTTTGCACAAGCGCCTCGCCGACGCCCCATAGGTTTATGTTGTTTGTTTTTCTATTGTAACTTTGTCCAAACTTTTACAATCGAGCTGATTTTGGTGTCATTCGACTCAGCTCGACGAGCTCTTTCGAATGAGCTATTATTTGCATATTCGAATTTTTCACCCCAAAAAAGTGCTTGGTCCCCTCTTTGGTTTTTCAATTTTTCGGGACTTATAACTCGGCCCAGAATCATTTCCTAAAATTAAGAGTGGTACCGTTCGACTCAGCTCGTCGAGACGAATCGAATGACATATGTCACGTCCCGAACTTTTACCACCGGTACACTACACTATATCCGATTTATCTTTAATTTTTCTAGATTATCTACGAACATGTTTGCTGCTTAGTGGTCCTCCTTCTTGTTTTCATTTTTTGCATTCTTATCGGTGTTGTTTACCGCTATTATTTCTTACAGGTTGTCCCTACTACCCCTTGTTCTTTATCTGTTTATTATTTAGGACCACACGAAAGTTGATTATTACGCGTTAGCTTTAGTTAAAAACGATGTAAGTAATTTTTATAATGTTTTATGTTTTGCTTTTATAGAGTTTGAATAAGGAAACTCTCGACTCTATTTCAACCGACACTGCCTCAAAAGCTGTGGTATCGTATGCGAATTCAACTGTGGGATTGGTTATTTTGGCTATTGCGCTTTTCACATTTCTTCTCTATTTTTTGAACGAAAAATTTGAAGTCTTCAAATCTTTGGTCAAAGAGATGAAAGAGGTCAAGCCTGATGTTGAGTCTTTGGATAGAAAGGTGGATGAGAATAACAGGAACAATGCGATTAAATTGGATAGAATTGTATGTTTTATAAATTTTTGGGGAACGCTGAAATATTTAACTATTTAAAATTATCAAGAAAATAAAAAAAATTTTTTGTAATTTTTGTTTCTGGAGCCTAAAAAGCAGAAAATGCAATTAGTGTGAAAAACATTTTGTTTCTATAGAGGGTGGGTATTTGTGTATTAGTTAGTTTCAACGTTTATTGTGGGAGATATCTCATCCATAGCGATTTTTGTAAAAGTTTGGTATTTTGGCGTGTTAGGGATTTTTCGATAACTTTAAACTCATCTCTTTTAGATTGCCCATTTTCAAATTCCTCCTTTGCCTTCGGTATGTTTTTGGTTTTAATTTTCTGAAAATTCTTTTTAAATTTTAGAACGTCTCTACTCCACACAGTCAACACGTACTTATTTACATTATATTAATTTTTGCAAACTTTTTTTTTAATTTTAGCATGAGTCTCCTGCATCCAATGAAGAGGAGATAAAAATCTTAGGTGATGCTGCCCGTTATAAGTCTACTCAAAAGGTGCCGGGTACAATTGGTGGAGAGAAGAAGGTTTAATTTTGTAGCAGAAAAAAAGATGACTTAACAATCTCAGGACCTTAATTTGACCTCAACAAAAAGTTTTATTTTTTTGAAAAATATTTTTTATTTGATTATTTTTCGATAAACGGGCTAGCTTTATCGTGTTTGCATTTTATAGTTTTTTCAATTCCCTTTATATTTTTAATTTATTTTCGTTTTTTTACTTTTCTAAAACCAATGCCTTTTAAATGACCGATTTTTTTTTCGTTTATCTTATTCCGATGCTTGCCCTGTCATTGCCCATCCTCTCCTTCAAAAATCAAAAATTATTAATAACACTTGGATCAGAAACTGGAACGACAACAAAAAGCTTGAGGACAAATGCTTCCTCTTCTTTACAGGTTTATCAGAGATTTTCTTTGATTTTTAAACGAATTTAGACTCAATTTATCAAAACATTGTTGACTCATTGTCAGTCAAATATTCAAGAAGAGGATGAAGAGCTTTGGAAAAATGACCAATTTTTGGTTGGATTTCGTCCCTGGAGTGAAATTAACGAACGATTTTTGGATAAGGTTTTGAATTTTTGTGTTTAAATAAAAGGGCCCGTTAATGGGTTTTATTAAACGTTTTTAGCTAGTTTATGCTCCCCAAAATTTCTAGTCTCCCATATTTTAAAAATAATCTTTTCAGTTCAAAACTGATGCTCGTTTGACTCTGCAAAATTCGTTTTATATTTACTAGAAGCTGGGAGAACAAAAATTTGATTCGTCCAAATTTGGTCAAAAACAATTATTACTTTCTAGTATTTCTAGTAAAAATTAGAGGTTTTTTTAAATTTGTTTTTCTTTTAAATTAAATTTTCTTTTAAAGGAAAATTTCAGAAGAACAAGCGTCACACTTGTTGAAAGTGGTGCAGAAATTTGGGAGAATTATGTTTAGATTGAAGGCTCTTTGGAGAGAAGAGAAACGCTTGGATTGTATAAAGGTTTCCATTTTTATAAAATTTAAAAAAATTGTGATTTTTGGAGATAAAATTTTAGACTTTGACCCTAGAAAGTGCGATTTTTTGGATGTACAAAAATCCATTCTGAGCTCAATTGCCTTCCATCTATAGCTACAAAATATCCTAATTTTTGACCCATCCCCTCCAACTTTTTTTCAAAATAGACTAATTATTTCTCATCTACAAATTCATTTAAAAATACCCAAGACTCGAAACACCAATCAATTTATATTTTTTAGTTTATCTCTGAATTATCAGCTCAATTGGGAAAGAAAAAACAGTTTGTTCTGTACAGTTTTACCCAGCTCAATTTGTCTATATTACCGATTTGCTTGATTTTTTTTGGGTTGGTTAAGATTACTTCAATGTGCTCAGGAAGAAAGGAGGCAGGTTTTGTGTTTTTTTTATAATTTTATTTTTAAAGGCTGGACTTGATGATTTGCCTGAAGAATGGAATATTGGCGATATTTTAGGGTTATTTTTAATTTTGTAATATTTTGTAAGGTAGAAATATTTTTGGAAATTTTTGAAATTTTTTTAGTTGGATGTTTTTATGAGTGTTTTAGATTTTTTCCTTTTTTTGTTGGAATTTTTTGGTTTTCCATTATGGGAGGGGATGGTTAAGTCGTTTGTTTTTTTCTTGTTTATTTTTTACAACGCCTGGGTTCGACCACCGGTTGAAGTTTGTCCTATCTTCGTTCGATCCCCAGTATGGGTTGAGAATATTTTTTATTTTAAATTTTTTTTATTTTAAATTTTATTCTACATTTGTGTTGATTTGGTCTAGTAGATAGTTTGTTAGCTATATTACAATGCCCAGGTTCATCCCCAATGGGGCTAAAAACTTGATGTTTTTTAACGATTTTAATTTCCAAAAATAAAAAAATCTTTCTTTTTATTGCATTTATAATTTTAGATTTTAAAAATTAATACAAAATATTATGCTTAAAATTTTTTTCCTTACCCACCACTTTAATCATCGCCTCTCCTCATTTTCATTTAATTCATCTATTATATTTATTGCTGTCAATTCTTCATTATTTTCTTCAATATCTTTAGGAGGCAAAGTTTGTTGAAATTGTGCAAATTTGTAAGGCCTTTCCTCCTCTTCAAATCCCCCAAATCCTTTTGTTAATTGTGGACTTGAAGGGGATTCATGCAGCTGTTTTTGGCTGTTTTCTGGGGAGGCATTAATTGCATTGCTAGCCATTAATCGTTCGTTTAACATTCTCAAAGCTTTTTGTCTGGAAAAAAAGAAAAATTGAAAGAAAAATTTTTTTTTTAATTTGTCCGCAAAAATATTTGCGGACAAATTAAAAAAATTTTTTTGCAGGCCCAACAACCATAATCAAAAATATTAACGATTTTAATTAATTTTGAAGACAGGGGATTTAATAAAAAAAATAGAAAGGGATCAAACAAAAAAATTTATAAGGTCAAAGGGGCATGCCCTAAGGCCTCTCCCACATTGGATCCGTGTCGAGCGTTGAGTGTCACGTATTTTATCATTCGACAAAATATGGGGCATTCAAGTGTATACCCAATTTAAAAAAAATAATTTCCAAATTAACCTTTTTCTTTCCGAATCCCAACCTTCCGGTGCCAACACAGCAGTCCCAACACTTTTAACTTGAATACATTCCAACGCTTCCATTTGAAGACTGTTCTCTTGCATATAATCCAAATGTTCTTTCCCAATAACTCGTTTTAACAATCCAAAACGATGAAGTGAACGAAATGTAAAACGGCCAATTAAAGTAGCAAAAGGTTGAATAATTCTTGGGAAGAAACTGAAAAATGAAAGGGAAAGGAAAAAATTTTTTAAGAGAAAAAAAACCTTGCCCAACAAAAATGTTCACTTCGATCACCAACTACTTGTTCACCCATACCACCTCTTTCTTGAAAAAATCGTAAGTATGTCCAGCTGATTTGAAGAGATAACCTTAATGTTGAATAAATTATTTTATGACAAAAAACAATTTTTTTAAATATTTCTAACGGAAAGAATGATACAAAAGAAAAGAATGAACACCCCGATTGCTGCGAACCGACTTCGTTGCAGGACTGAAAATTAAAGCCCAACGTTGGAGTGGATTTAGTAGCGGATTGGACTGGTTCCAGTGATTGGATTACTACATATTGCTGGGTATGGCTCTAGAAGCTAGCTCCAGAGCCGAATAGGTTCGGAGCCAAATTTGAAAAGGTCGGAGCCGAAGCCACAAAATACCTAACACCCCCAACATTGCCCGTTCCCTCTAAAAAATAATTTTAAAATATTTTTTAGTCAAATTTTAGACTAAGAAAATACGTAAATTGGACGGCGTGTTTTATAAAATTAAAATATTTAAAAAAGAATAAACAAACATAATTTGAAAAATAACAGTCCCTCTAACAAGCCCAATTATCCAACATATCAAAAACACAAAAAATGAACATATCGGTAAATGTCCATTTTTTAGTCTTCCATAGGGTGTAGTAAAGAGAACTGTGTCTGGTAAAAACTTGAAAGAAAAAAGATTTTTTAAATAGATTGAGGAAAACAAACTTGTTTAAGAGCAATTAATGCAGCCATTGCTAAAGCACAACTTCCAAAAATTTCAATTTTATAAAAGGTATAAACTACGCTTGTTGAAATAAACAAAAGTAGAGAAAATATTACAAGCAAAAATGTTGAGGTTAGCTGTAAATTAATATTGGATAAATTAAACAAAAAAAATAAGGGATAAGGGATAGAAATCGGAAAAGAATAACAAGCCAAATGATGAAATCGGAATTAGGGTTGTCCGTTTTTGGAAAATCTTTGGAAATAAGGAAATGAACCAAACAAATCCTCAGTCGGTTCGGTTCAAAAAATCCTAACATTATATGGAATATGAGAAAATCCTGATGAAAAAATGAGCCAAACTAAATAGAAAAATCTTGGAACAAAAGGTCATTTTGGCCCTATCCTAAAAAGAGGGCGCCTTGATTTTTTTCCAGTATTTTTTTCCAACCTTAATATATAAAAATGGTCAGTCTTTTCTTCCTCGTTCAATTCCACTCTTTTTACCTTTGGCATATTCAATTGAACAGAAAAGCACATATGTACACTACAGACAAAACACGGACGGACAAACACAACCTTGTTTCGTCTGTCCGTGTTTTGTCTGTCTGTATTCATCCGTGTTCGTCCGAGCTCGTCCGTGCTTTGTCTGTCTTTGTCTGTCCGTGTTTCGCCGTGATTGTCTGTCTGTGAGTGTATTTTTCTGTCGTCTCATTTGAATATGCCACAGGTAAAAAGAGTGGAGTTGAACGAAGAAGAAAAGACTGACCATTAATTATATATTAAAGTTGAAAAAAAATGATGAAAAAAATTCAAGGTGCCTTCTTTTTAGGATAGGAACAAAAATTTTGGTTTGGGTTTCGGTTAACAGAAAAATTTCTACAACTGGTAAACCTAAATGAGCTACATAAAGCACGGATATCAGATAAATGGAAGTGGAAACGAAGAAAAAATTGGTTGAAAATTAAGCGAGATGGTCCAATTACTAGGTGGAAAAAATAGAAAATTAAACCTGCACAATCACAATAAATTTGAGCGATTCTTTGACAGACCAATTGGGTTGAATATATAAAATAAATTGGTAAAAACAATAGAATGACCAGAGAAGAACTAGAAAAAAATTTTTTTGAAGAAAAATTTTTGAAAAACTTTTCCACAACTTTTCGATAAATCTTTAAAAATTTCAAAGAAATTTCAAAAAAATTTTCTAAAAATTTAATGAAAAAAATTTTGAAGAAAAACTTTTCCACAACTTTTCGATAAATCTTTAAAAATTTCAAAGAAATTTCAAAAAAATTTTCTAAAAATTTAAACAAATTTAAAAACCTATCAAATTTCTCTCCACAAACAAATTTGTAATTAACCGCCACAGGTGAAGATGAAAAAGAGTGCTAGGCACGAGAATCAACAAATCAGAAATTGGTTTGAATAAAGAAATGAAAAAACCTTTAAAAATAAAATTAAAATTTTTAAAAATAAACCTATTAATTGAACTAGTATCACATATTTGAAGAAAGGGTTTGCTTCCAAATTAGGGCGAATATATAAATTAAAATAATTTTGTAGATTGTTCATTTGCTTTAAAAAATTTTCTAAAAAAATTTATTTAAAAAATTAAAAGGGAGAATCTCAACAAATTGATAAATTATGGGGTGACTCTACAATCATGGAGTGACTCCCCAAAAAATTTTTTTAATCAACATCAAAATATGGAAAAGACAATCAACTAGACGTTGATTGTCCGTCATCAAAGGTGGGGTAAAAATTACCCAAATTGGGCTGCACAGTCGATAGCGACTCGATTTTAAAAATGGTTTTAGCATTGGTTTTAGGACCCTATCTATTCTATGTCCCATCCAAAGAATTTTTTCACAACACGAAAATAAATTCAAAGTGGAGTAAAAAATATACAGGGAATCGAAATCTCGGTGGAACCCTGTCCGGAATAATTTTGGACTGCCCAAAAATTTTTTTTAATCTGCTCACTAAAAGGGCTTAATTATTAAAATAGAAAAGTCATCAAAAACAAAAAAAAAAGATAAAAATACATCCAAATAAATTAATTAATTTAAAACAAAAATTCCAATACATAAAAAAAATTTTATTCATTAAAATGATAGGCTTCAATTCTCTTCAACATGAGCACATATTAAAAAAGAGAAAAAATTTATATATAATTGGTGGAAATACCATGGTCTCGAAAAAAAATTTTTCCTTGAAATTAACGTTAACATTAGACTCTCAAAATTTCTCCTTTTTCTGGTTAAAAACCAAAAAAAGGAAAAAATAAAGAAAAATTAATTTTAAAAAATAATATTAAAAAAATTATAAACAAACACACATTTTGTCCAATTTTGTTGGTCATTCAAAAAAATTTTTTGGGGGGGCCAAAAAGGTGACAAAAAAATTATCGAGTGAAAGCGAAAAATATTTTTTTAAACTTTTCATTAAATAAAAAAAAACTTTTGTTTGTTATTTTCCAAAATATATAAATTTTTCCGCATCAATCGAGGTATTGGGATAACCAACGAAAACCTTCACCATATCCTTGTCGACGAAGCACCGAACACATAAATACTTCAAGAGGTCGAGTTGCCAAATCAGCACGAGAAACGTTGCCTTTGCCTTTAAAAATAAATTAGTTAATTCTTAAATAAAATATAAAATTTAATGGCTACCAAAAAATTAAATTTTTAAAAATTTTCAAAAAAAATTCTCGAAGGGGCAGGAAAAAGTATTCTCAAAAATTAAGGAAAAAATTATATTTGTGGTAAGCCATAAAAGTTTACAATTAGAAGCATTGCTTAAACACAAATAGAAAATAAAATGAACTCTAGAAAAGCGGCTAAAATTGCGGACAAGAGACACCCTTGCGGACCTTCTCCTAATTTCTCTTCGTTACCCTATTTTTCCTTTGGAATGGGAATACAAATTTTCGCCCATTTTTAATAAAACAAAAATTAAAAAAAAATTTTTAAAAAATTAAAAAACAAACCTGTGCAATATTGCTGAATTCCCAAATAATATTTAAGCTGGTCCTCACCCAACGCATTCACTTTGTCAATTTTATTTCCCAAAACCAATATTGGTGCACTAGACACTTGCTCGTCTTGCATTAAACTCCAAAGCTCTTCCCTAGCTTCTTGAATCCGTTCCAAATCAGCAACGTCCACAAGAAATACAATAGCATCCAATGCCGGAAAATAGCTTTTCCACACTCTACGCGCCTGGACGTGTCCTCCCAAATCAAAAGTTGTGAAGCGAATGCCACCTAGCGATAATTCTTCAGAAGTTGGATGAAGTGTTGGGACATGCTGTGCAATCCGGTCATCTTTTAACATGTGAAGTAAAGTTGTCTTTCCAGCGTTATCAAGACCAAGGAATACCTTTTTAAATTTTTAAGGTAATTTAACAAGAAAATTTAAAAAAATTTCAAAAATTAAGTGAAAATTAGAAAAAGTGAAATAAATGACCCTAGACTAACTGGGGTCTATACCTTGCTTTTTAAGGTCATCTGGAAAACGATAAAATTTTTTTAACAGGCATTTCCGTGTCCCCATATTCTGCCAATAAGAATAAACACCGAAGTGTTGCTAACCTAATTTAATTTGCACAACGTGGGAATCAGGGATGGGTCGGGTGGAGAAAAAAGTCAGGTCGAATTTCTGATCGGGTTTTGAAAACAAAAAATCTCGGATCGAATCTCGGATTGGGTTTTAAAAATTTTCTTCGGATCAGGTTTCGGCTCTCGGGTAACCCGACCCATCTCTGATGAGAATATAGGTTTACGGCTTTGGAAAAATACGGGGGATCAGGCAACTTGATAAAAATGCAGGCCCAAATTTAAGAAAAAAATTCAATTATAACTCAGTTACTAATTAACCAACAAAATTTAACAAAAAAATACCAATTTTCCACTCTTTTTTGTAAGGCCCAAATAGTTGAGAACTCCAGAGAACCAGTCAAAAAGCCAAGACATGTTGAGATATTTTGAAGTTTATATTAAATATTTTTTAAATAAAAATGGTTGGAATCTTTAAAAATTAAATAAAATTAGTTTAAAAAATAAACGAGATCAAATAAAGTAAAAAAATCTAAAAATAAACTGATTAAAATAAAAATTAATGAGGCGATCAGTCAAATTGAAAAATGTGTAATTAAAAAACGAGAGAGTGCACGATTTGGAGAGACGCAGACAATAAAAATGGGACAACAAGACATTTTTGATGGGTACGGCCCACTTAGTCGCGCGGCCACTTAGTCGCAGAGAATAACTTCCTTCAAGTTTTCCGAATCTTACCAAATTTAGTATTAAACGATTCCTCACATCGAGATAAAGAGTACCAAAATTGATAAGGGCCAGAAATTTTTTAGCAAGTTATGGCTCTGCGACTAAGTGGCCGCGCGACTAAGTGGGCGTGTCCCATTTTGATAAAAGAGAATGTCAAAATGTAAATTCTTTTTAAATTGTAATTTCAAAGTGGTAAACTATTGTAGATATTTTAAAACACCGAAAACATGTAAAATACAAAACACCTAACTTTAGTAAAATTACTTTTGCCCAAAATTTGTTGGTTATTTTCCACTAGATTTTTATTACCTGGCTTTTCTATCACTTGTTATTTGTTATCAGTTTACCCGCCTTCATTGTCAGTTGTTTTTTAGAGAATTCTTTTTCGGAGTCTTTTTCTAGTACGTTTGTCTTTTCTAAGCAAAATACACTTGTTTTAGTGACCAAATTAGTTGACCGAAATAAAAGTTACCAAAATGAAACTCTCCCCTCCAAATTTTTTCAAAATCTCTAATAACACATTTTTTGCTAAAACGTGACCAAATTGAATGTGACTTTTACTTTACTTTTTTTGTGTTTTCTGGTCATTTTTAATCAGTCTCTTTTTGCAGTTTCTTCCAGTAACGCATTCAATGTTTGACTTTTTGCCATGTTAATTTCATTCATTAATCACATGCCAGTCTAATGAATTTTTTTCTAAAAGGGAACGGAGAGAGGGAGTAATCAAAGGAAAGAGGAAATTTTTGGGGGGTGTATTTAAAATTCAATAAAATAGAAAATATTTTTGAGAGAATCAATAGAATTATTATTCGTTTTTAGTCTGTCTACTGATATTACAAAAAGATAACAATAAAAAGGGTGTAAAAGTTGCCTATTTGTTACACAAAATAGACGCTGTGCATTTTTCGTTGAAAATTTACCTAAATTTTATTCAGTTTAGATTTTTTAATATTTTGTGCAGAAATCAGTATTAAATTGGGTGTACCCTTTAAGAGAATTTTTTAAGAGAATTTTGAGAATTTTTATTTTACAACGCGCATAATTTGCATCATTCTTATCTTTATTTAAAAATTGACTTTTTTCAAATTATTTAATTTCTCATTCTTTTGAATTTCTTCTCTTATATTTTCCTTTCGGTTTCTAGCCTTTCTTCCCAATGTACTCGTTATTTTCCCCTCGGTCACTCGTAAACTACAATTTTTAATATTTTTTGGAGACAGAATGGGTGTATATATTAATGAGAAATATGGGGAAAGTTTACTTTTTAAGGTCAATCCATACATTTAAAGAAATTGTAGGGATTGCCTTACCTTGAGATGGTGAGCGTTTTCCCTAGAACTTGTTCGGAAGGACAATTTTTAACTTAATTTTTTTAAATTTTTCAGATAATAAATATTTTTTAAATTATTTTAAATTATTAAAAATGCATTCATCTTCAAGCTCTGATGCTTTAACCAATGGCAGCATAACTTTTAAAGAACGCAAAGGCCTTCGTATGATTTTAAAAACTTAATTTTTAATAATTTTCATTTTTAGCTGAAAGACAAAGAATGGTGCAAGACATTATGCGTCAACATAACGACAAGGTTTTAATTTTTAGAAGTTTTAAATTCTAAAAGGGAATTAGCCTGGAGACAGTCGGTCTTAATAATTAAGCTATTGAGAAAAATCGGGGTTGATGCTTCCGTTTTTCAACCCTATCATTCAATCCAGGGATCCTCCCCTTCAAGCTTCGACCCTAGACTGTCGGCTAATCCAACTATTGGCTGTTGACCAATGAGCTGTTGATATTCTAGTAGTTCTCCATAACCTTTATCTTATTTTTTTCCAACTATTGGATGATTTTTTAGAACTTTTAAATTTTAATAAACACAAAACAAACTTTAAATTCTATTCTTATTTTTTTTTCAGGTGCCTTTGATAATTGAGCGATATGACAAAGAGCGTATGCTTTCTCTAATTTGATTCAAACTTATTTAATCATTTTAAAGGTTTTTTGCCTCTGATGAATCATGCCAAATATCTGGTGCCGAGTCATTTGACAATTGGAGGCGTAATGCAAATAATACGTCGCAGATTGCAACTTCATCCTGACCAAGCTTTTTATTTGTATTTTTTTTAATTTTTAGAAAATTAAAAAAAAATTTTTTTCAGGCTTGTCAACGGCAAATCGGTCTTTTCAATGTCCCAGACTATCGGACAGCTTTATGATGACGAAAAAGATGAAGATGGATTTCTTTACATTGTGTATGCTAGTCAGCCAGCTTTTGGAGGTGAAAATGCTCGAGATGAGGAAGAATAATTAAATGGAAGTTTATAAGGAAATAAAAGGAATAAACAACGGTATTACCGTTAAAATATGTATAAAAATAATTTTGAATCTTAATTTTTAAGCCATTTTTTTGGGGGGAAGGCTCCATTCTTCAACTCTATTTTCTTCTAAAAATTCGAAAATACATTTTGTGTAATTTCTAAAATGATTTGAATCCGAAAAGGGGGTAAATTGATAAAGGAAAAAACTGACAAAGGCTTGAACTTGAGTACCAAGTAACGCCCAAATTGAATATCCTCCGTTATTATAGGCAAACTCTTTAGCAAAGAAAATTTTCGGGAGGGAACGGGGGATCATTTTAAACACTTAAAATTTTGAATCTGAAGGGCAGCAAAAATATTTTTAAGCCTTGTTCAAACTAGAGATCAGACTGGGAGTGTCATACGAAAATGGGCACATCTGAAGATAAGGGTGTTATGTGCCTTTTTCGGTAAATATGTAAAGAATGGTCAGTCTATCAAAGGGTATTTAAATATAAATCACCCGACACCCTCATCTTCAGTAGTGCCAGAGAATCGAGATCGGTCGAAAAATTCTCGATAACTAAGATTTTCGGACACTCGTCTCGGTCCGATCTCTAGTTCAAACAAATGTCTATAGGTGGGTCTTCACAGGTCCCCCAAATTTTCAAAAAAAAATTTTTTTGCAGATATTCCCAACGTTTTGCCCATTTCTTCTAGGTACCCAGTAACTCAATAATCTTTATTCTATTATATCAAATCATTTTTAATATGTAAAAAAGCCATTTGTTTAAACTTTATTTTGCTTTTAATTGTGTAATTTTACCAATAAAAACCGTATTTTTAACTCTATAAAATTTTTAATGAGTAAGTACTTTATAGATAATTTTTATAAACTTTTTTTCCATTGAAAAAATACGGTTAGAAAAATAAATTTTTTGCCCGAAAAATGCTTTAAAAAGTCAATTTTATTCAACGGGCATATCTTTTCCCTCTTCGAAACTGAGGGAAAAAATATACAAATATGGCTTTCCCTCCAATGTAAATATATTTTCTCTCTACAAAATCCAGTCCATCACAACAATAATCGATTCTAAACATATACAAAAAAAACTTCACCACTGCTATATTTTAATCTTGGAGCTATTATTTTATCATAAAAATGTAAAATTGATATCTTGATAAATATTTTAATACCTCTCTTTTTCAAAATCTTGTTTTTGAGGTCTAGATCTTTCAAAGAAAAAAATTTGAATTTCGTTTTTTTATAAGATTTATGAAGATAGGAAGGGCAATCCTGCAGAATCTGGGATACACCTTTGATTTGCCTAGAAAAAATCATAGATAAAATGTCATATCTGACAAAATCTGATATCAGATTCGTGATCAGCATAGTCGATTACCTATATAAAATGATTCTAAAAATTTTTTAAAGGTGTATCCAGCCCCTTACCGATGGGAGAGGCAAAAACTCCCACAGAAACCCTATGTAGAGGGGAACACAAAAATGGTCATTACTTTGTTCAGTTAAGTCAGATCTTGTTAATTCTAGTCTCAATCAACTTAGCCCGAAGAGCTCTCTTGAGTGATAAATAATTTGCCCATAAAGGAGAAAATTTTTTTGACAATCTTTAGCGGACACACAACCCCTACAAGTACCCATTTCAACTACTAATTTCATTAATTTGTTTCAATTCTCGTCCCCTTTTTCTCTTTTTTCTCATAAAAAATTAAAAAACCACACGTCCCTCAAGCATAAAAAAGAAAAAAATATCACACGCTCTATCCTTTCCCTAATTTAGAAAATCATCGATTAGAAAATCAGTAGGTCCCATAAAATAGGTTTGCCGTTCGACGAAAACTAAAAATTTGTTGAGTGTACCATTTTGTCGTTTTTCACTAGTTGATGTTTTGTAATGTCCTCATTATTTACCAAATCAAAATTTTCTTTTTTTTCGAAGCGAAAGACAGTTTCAAGTATAAAAGGCAGAATTACAGTGCAAAATCGATCTGTCTGGGAGTAAAATAAAAAGAAGAAAAGTTGTAAAACCTCTTTTAGTTTTCTCATAGTCTATTTAATTAATTAATTTGTTTTTGCAACGTTTGCAATTTTTGTATTTTTATTTTGTTTTAAACTTTATTTAATTTTATTTTTTCGTTGTCATAGCAATTTTCTCATATTTTTCTTCCATTTAAAAATTTTAAAGGTTCTTACTGGACAACTACTCATTTCTCTTTTAGTTGGAACTCGAATATATTTATGGAAAGGGATTTGGAACGTTATTATACTGATTTTGAACCTCCTCCAGTTGCTCCAACATTTTATCCTACAGAAGAAGGTTTTTTTTTTGAAAATTAGGCCCTATCCCAAAAGAAGGGCGGAATCGTTTTTTTCATTACCTGAAAGGAAAGGAAAAATGGAGACGGATGGACACGGACAAACAGAACTCGAACAGACAAAACACGGACGGAAATGTTTTAGAAATTGATAGCCGTTCCGTGTTTTGTCTGTCCGTGTTCATCCGTCTCCATTTTTCCTTTTCTTTCAAGTAATGAAAAAACGATTCCGCCCTTCTTTTGGGATAGGGTCGTAAATTTTTGAATTAAAAAAATTTTTTTTTAGATTTTGCTGACCCCATTTTATACGTTGCAAAAATAAAATCGAGCGCAGAAAAATATGGTTTGGTCAAAATTATACCTCCAAAGGTTTTTTTAAGTTTACTGATCAGTTTTAAAGTTCCCCTCTTTGCAGAGTTTCCGCCCCCCATTTTGCATTGACCCAGAAAAATTTGAATTTACGCCAAGAGTACAACGACTAAATGAAATTGATGCACTTTTTCGTCTTCGCATAATTTTTATAAATAAACTCGTAAAATTCTGGCAGATTCATGGTCAACATTTTCGTATTCCTTGGGCAGAGAATAAATATATTGATCTTTACCGTTTACAGAAGGTTTGGTTTTTTTTTAATTTTTTTTTAAAATTTGGCTTGTATCACAGTCCCGGGATACTTAACGGAGTTTTAAACATTTTATAAGTAGAGGGCGGATTTCATTTAAATCACTGAAGCTACCCTGCCCACGAACTGTACATTGTCTTTCCATTTTTTCATCATATGGCTAGTTTTGCCTTCTATTTAAATTGACGGTCAGAAACTGTTAAGAAAAACCTGGTTCATAACCATAGTCGTTTTTGTGTTTTAAATGAATATAAATCCGCCTCTATAAGGGACTGGATCTTTTGTGATTATTTTTGTAAATCCTTGGAATCCCGTTTGTCAATTACATACTGGAATTCCGCCACTGTGTCCCGTAAAATTCCGTACGTTCTCTAATTTAATTTCTAAAATTTTAGTTGGTCGCTGAAAATGGAGGATTGAGAAAAGTTTCAGAAACTAGACGTTGGTCACATATTGCCAAATGTCTAGGATTTAAACCAACAGCTGGACCATCACTTAAATATCATTATACCAAATGGATTCAACCTTTTGAATTGCACCTTTCAGATGTTTGTTTCTATTTCTACCTTTCCTTTAGGATATTTCCCTTGTAAATTGTTGCTTACTAGGCTGGAGGCCCGATCCGGCCCGGTCCGAAAGATCGAGTCGGGCCTTGAATTTTGACCCGAAAAAGACTCGGTCGGGCCGGCCCGGAATAAATGACTCGTCCGTTGGCCCGACTCGTAAACCCCAACCCTATTACTTACCCAACTATTTTCTTGATTTTGCTCTTGGGAAATTTTTTGATTTTCCCCAAAGCTTTTTCACTAGTCTTATCCTATCTTCCATAAATCATTTTTTCAATTTAGTGTAACGATGACACTGGACCATCTACCTCAGAAGATACCAAAGACGAATGTAAAAATGTACCTCAAACTCGCCGCCAAAGTCGAATGATGGCTGGCCTCGAAAAGAGACGGATAAAGCCGATTCCTTCATTGGACAAGAGTTCTTTGCAAGGTATCTTTGACGTATTCTATTTAAATCAACAAGGCCTAAATTATGCACTTACATGTAAAGTGGTTTGTTAGGCATTTTATACCTTGTTAGTATTGGGTTGTCAAGATCTTACAAGCAAAGCTGAACTCTATTGCCTGAACCGACTAGGCGATTGCCACTGTTTTATCTGTTATACCGTAAAACTAGATCAGACTACCACCTGCCGACAGGCTTCGAACTTGAGTCTTTTTTTAAGTGCAACTGGAACAGGCTCTGAGCTCTATCGCTTCTATGGTTGGGGGCCCCAACCAATCACTTCGCTAAACTTTATCCTAATAATTCTAGATAAATCTGATCATCGAACTCCAATTGAACTTGTAATTTGTGCAAAATGTGGACATGGAGATGATGAGGCTCGTTTACTACTATGCGAAACATGTGACAATTCTCTTCATATTTATTGTGCTAACCCACCTCTTATGGAAGTCCCAAAAGGCGAATGGAGATGTCATACTTGTGTTACTAATGCAGTCAAAAGTGTTTCAACAGATTTTGGTTTTGTAGATTCTCAACAAATTTTTAATTTGAATACTTTTGGTGATTGGGCAAATACTTTCAAACAACAATATTTTAAAGAGATTCCGACGGTAAGAGAGTTTTTCAAAAAAAATTTTTCTGATCTTCAATTTCCTAACTTTAAGATATTGTGTCGTTTACCTATTTTTTAACGACCGAGCGAACTTTTTGGGTTTTATGTTCGGATCCATATGCCTGGGTTTATACGGGAGAGTGATCAACAACAAAGGCACCTTGAACTGAGATATGATTTCCCACAGAAAAACGCTCTTGGTTTGGTTATTCGGTTATGTTCCGAATATCCGAAAGTTTTGGTTCGATTTCAGTTTTCAGAAAACTTGTCGGAGCTCTGCGTCCATGCTATGGGTCAAGGCCACCTTAGTTATGCATCTATTTACTATTGGGGCTTTTGACCCTTCTTTCCTCACTCCTTCTTCTAAACCTAAAGACTTTAATATTTTTTTAGAATGTACCTCGTGAAAAGGTTGAGGCAGAATTTTGGCGTAATGTAGTCGACATTGACAGCGTTGTTCAAGTTAAATATGGAGCTGATTTGTAAGCGATAAAAAAATTTTTTTTTAAATTTTATCTTTAAGAATTTCGAGTAAAGTAGGAAGTGGATTTCCTCGACGTGAAGATTCTTTAAATGGAATTGATTTTAAAGAAAAGCAATATTATGTTAATCATCCTTGGAGTGAGTATTTTTCATTTGATTTGATTGTTATTAAAATCAATTTTTTAAAGATTTGAATAATTTGCCAAAACTCAAGGAAAGTGTTCTCTGTCATATGCATACTGATATTTCTGGTAATACTTTTTTTATTTACAGATGGGCATTTTTATTAGATACCGGGGAACGTGCCGTCATAAAAAATTAAATTCTTGATTTTCTGGAATCGACGTTCTCGTCTAAATTTTAACTAATTGCGGCAGCATTTAGGATTCTTGGCCCAAAAAGACGTTTGGAATTCCCGATTTCTCGGAAATTCAGATGACACGTTCTCTGTGTTTTTGCCTTGCGATACCTTCAGTTTTTAAGCGATACCTCCAAGCGATACGATTCGTTTCTCATTTGAATTACCCTTTATCACTGTAAATGCTGTAATAGAACCATATTCCCTATTTGAAGCACTCCCTAATATAAGCAAACCCTACGAGGGGATCGAAAAATATAGCACATGTGGTTCTATTAGAGCATTTACGGTATATGGACGATTTTTCCTACCCTAATTATGTATCATAAAATGTTTTACTTTTCTTAAATTTATTTTTAGGTATGATGGTTCCATGGGTTTACGTCGGAATGTGTTTCTCAACCTTTTGCTGGTAACTGTTCAAAAATAATTTCAAATTCAAATTTTATTATTTAGGCATGTTGAAGATCATTGGACTTACTCAATCAACTACAATCACTGGGGCGAACGTAAAATTTGGTATGGGATACCTGGCGATGAGGCTGAACATTTTGATCAAGTTATGCAAGAATCTTTCCCAGAATTATTTGCTGATCAAAACGATTTATTACATCATATGACAACAGCATTAAATCCTCGATTTTTAATCGATAAGGGCGTCCCAGTTTATTCGTGCCATCAAAACGCAGGGGAATTTGTTGTGACTTTTCCTAGAGCATATCATGCTGGTTACAATGAAGGATTGAATTTTGCGGAGGCTGTCAATTTTGCTCCGCCTGATTGGGTAAAAAAAATTTTTATAAGTCAACAGATTTCATTTATAAAGTCCCAGGTTTCTGATAGATTCCCTTGAGGCTGAAAGACAGGAGTAAAGACCGGATTGAGACGAAATCTTGAACGAATACTCAGTTATTAAGATTTAAGATGTGTCGTTACGACACTTCCCGTATGTCTTCAGTTGGTGATGCCTTAAATAGGAACAACAACTACCTAACCAGCAACCACGTTCTTATGATACCGGCCCTAGTGACCAGCTAACCAAATTTTAAGAAATGTTATCAAATTGAGGTGTATCTAGTATTGGGTGTATTTTTTAGTGAGATCTTTATGTATCATTGTATTAAGGAAAAAGGAAATTTCTGCTTTATTCGTTCGTTATTTTTAAATTTAATTTTTTGTTATTAAGCTTCGAATGGGAAGACAATGCCTAGAAAATTATGCTTCAGTTCAACGTAATTGTGTTTTTTCACATGAAGAACTTTTAATGAAAATGGTTGGATATGCAAAGAAAATGAGTATAAGTATGTGTTTGGCAACACTTGAAGAATTAAGTTGGATTGTGTCAAAAGAAACAGAATTTCGTAAAAAATTATCTGAAGCTGGTTTGCGTGAAAGTCAATTTTGTAAATTTGAAGATCTTTCGGATGATGACAGGTTTACTTTTTTGAAAATTTTTTTAAAAACTTTGAGATTTATTTTAAGAGCTTGTGCGGTCTGTCGAACAACTTTATTTTGTTCTGGTTTGGTTTGTAAGCATGAAGGAAAAATTGTTTGCTCTCAACACGTTGATAGACTATGCGATGAATGTTTTATAAGAGATTCTTGCCTTAAGTATGAAAATTTTTAATTATTTTTTGATTAAAACTAGTAGTTGTACTTAAGGGCGTAGGCAGCTAGGAAGGGCTTCTGGTGCCATAGCTTCCCCCTGAAATGGGAAAAAGGGAAAATAATTTTCAAAAAAAATTTCGCCTGTGGCGCTTTAAATGGACGAAACCCCATTGTTACCCCCATTTTAGCACCACTGAAATCGCGCCCCTGGCTACGCCTTTGGTTGTACTTGTCTTTGGTGCGAGTATGTGGGAAGATTAGTGGAACCCTAAAAATAATGAAACTCTCCTAAACTGCTTTTCATTATCCCTTTATTAATAAAAAGTTTTTTCTCTTTTCAGGTTTCGCTATACACTAGAAGATTTAGTTCCTATGGTCAAACGCCTTTCTGCCCGTACAACTTCATATTTTGAATGGAAAAGGAGCCTGTCTCAATTTAATAATTTAATTGAAGAAGTTTATAATTCTCAACAAAATGGAGGAGGAGAAGACTCTGTAAAACAAAAATTAGGTTAAATTTTAAAAATTATTTTTAGAAGCTAAAAAATAAAATTTGAAGATGTTAATAAAATGCGAACACTTGCTGATAAATGGCGAACTTCTCGATTTCCGCATTGTGCTGAAATTCAACGAATCAATCAAATTTTGTCGGATTTTGATAAAATAACAACAAGTTTAAATAGAATACTTTGTCGAAAGATTCGTCTAAGGTTTGTTTTTTCTTAATTGATAAAGACGGATTCCAAGGGTGTTGGTTTCGGGTCAAAAAAAGTCCGTGTATCGAGTCGGGTCAGTTAGGAGATTAAGTGGGAGAAAGTGAGGGTTTCGGATTCCCATGAAATCCCTGGTACATATCAGCGATCCTACCGACCGGATTCCCGATTTTGCGAAATCGGGAATTTCCTACGCTTTTATAGTTAGGGTCGGGAATTTCCGAAATAGGGAAATTTATTTTTTTATATTTCCTAACCCCTTTCTTCAGGGGGTTAGTCGGCGTTGGGCCCCAAGAGTGGTAACCCACCCTTGGGGCGCGCCGATCCACCTATTAAAAACGAAGGCCTTCTTTTAACTTTTTTATTCAACAAATAAGTTTCATAAATTTAACTAGGACAATTTTTTTATCGTGAATCCCAATTTCCCGAAATCGGTAATTTTGCTTATTTGTCGGTAGGATCTTTGTACTTATACATATGAGACCTTTGGTCCAACCTTATTAATTTTTCCAAATTTCCTCTTAAATTTATAGAGATCAGACAATCTGTCAAAAGGTGGATACTCGCTGTGAATATTCTGAAGTAACCTTATTTAATTTTTTAAAAATCTAGACTTTTTTAAATTTTCTAGGTTTTAAATTTACGTGATCAATTGGAAAAATCAATTTTTGATGATGATGAATTGGAAATTGGATTAAAGGTTTAAAATTGAAAGGATTAAATAAATTTAATTTTTCTAAAGGAACTTTGTGCTAAAGTTGATAATTGGAAACAACGAGTTCAAAAATGTTTAGCAGATGAATATTCTGGTTTTCGCTCAATAGATGCTCTTTACTCACTTATTAATGAGGCTGAAGATGAATTTAATATACGTTTGGATGCAGAGGGGTTAGATGAATTGAGATCTGTGAGTTTTTTTTCTTAAAGAGATTGTGAATTGTTAAGAAATTTTGGTGGAGTATAGTGATATTAACCTTGCTTTTTTATTAAAATTTTTCAGGATCCCTCGACATCTTCCCCGCATTTTTTTTAATTTTATGTTCCCAAATTCTATGATGTTCTTCTTAATCTTCCAACTTCCCTAGTATTAACCCGACCCGATACCGAGGTTTTATCGACACGAAACCAAATCCGAAGAAAATTAGGTTTCTGAAGGTTCCAATTTTTTTACATTCCGGTTCTTGGCAGTTCCCAAGGTTTAACGTTTCCATGATTCCAGTCCCTTTGTTTGGCGAACCAGAAAAACACTGTTTTTTTTTAATTTTACATATTCAAAGGTCCTTGAACGTTACCAATGGATAATTAAAGCTGAAAAATTGCTGCAACAAATTAATCAATTTGTAAATATTAAACATGAAGAGGACCATGAACAAAATGGCATTACAAAAAATATGGAAGAGGAAGACGAAGAAAAGCATGAGCGTTTGAGTCTTCAAAATATTGGGGTATTTTTTGATTTTTTAATAAATTTAATTTAAATATTTTCTTCATAGAAATTGGTAATTGAGTCGTCTAGATGGCTACAAAATTGTCAAAACGTTGCAAATTTAACAAGACAATTGGAAGAAAAATTTGATTTGGGAACTCGAACTGAAACATTGGCAACTGATTTTTTGGAGAATTCTTCTAGTAATAATAATGTTGGAGGAATTGAAAAAGCAGAAGAATTTTGGAATGAAAATTTGTCGGTTGTTGATTGGCTTGAGGTTTATTAAAAATAAAATTTAAAGTGGAATATTATTTTTTTTAATTTTTAGTCGGATTCTTTGCAAACTTTTCGAGATGAATTGGAGGTTATTTTTAAAATTTTATTGAGAAAAGAAATTTATTAAAATGGGCGGATTTTTTGTAGTATAGCCTCGAAAGTCTTCTTTCGAGGCTATTCTTTCTTTCGAGGCTATTGCCACTTCTTTCGAGGCTATTCTTTCTTTCGAGGCTATTGCCACTTCTTTCGAGGCTATTCTTTCTTTCGAGGCTATTGCCACTTCTTTCGAGGCTATTGCCTCGAAAGAAGTGTTCTGCCTCACGGAGTGTTACTGCCTCTATAGCAATATAGGAACGTTAGGACCTCAAGAGCTGCTTCAAAGCAAATTACGGCCTTGGAAGCAATGTTGCTGAAAGTGTTGCTTCCTCTGTAGCAAATACTAGGAACAGTCAGACCAAAATTTGTACCTTGCACGAGAAAAATAGTGTACGGACGAAATACAAGCAAAAGCGAATTTCCCATACTGTCTTTAAAACCTGACGTGATGTGTCACTTCAACATAATTCTTATTACGTCTCAAAAATTTTTTTATTAAAATCAAAAATACCTTCCCTAAAATCATTTCAATTAATATTTTTATTTTCAAAAAGGTTGCTCGACAAATCAACACCGAATTTGCTTCACTTATTAATGGAACTTTAACTTTAGCTAAACTAGAACAATTAAATAAGGTTAGCTAAAAATTTTTTATTGAAAATATTTTTTTTGTTTTTTAGACTTGTTCAAATTCAATTTTTGAACGTAATTCCCAAAAACATTCAAAAATCATTCAAATGGCTGATGTCTTGAACAAATTTGTAGATAAAATTAAAACAATTTTTCTAATAAATTTTAATTATTATAATCTTTTTGATATTATTGCGGGAAGAAGGTTTATTTTTATTTAGTTGGTTAAAAAATTTTTTTTAATTTTTCAGTGATTTACCAGCTTTAGTCGAAGGCGACCCTTTACATCTTTCACTTTTTGAGTCGACGGATTATGCTGAAAAGTATTTTTAAAAAATTTTCTTTTTGAATTTGACTGACCACGTCTTTTAAATTTATCTTTTTAACCTTTCCTTCACCTAATTTTAACTAGAGACCGGAGTGGGTTTGTGATACGAGAATTGTGATATCGAAAAACCTCAATTCTCGCTAAATCTCAAAAATTCTTCTTACGAGAATAGAGATCTCGTCTTGGTCCAGTCTCTGTTTTTAACCTTCCCTCACTCAATTTCCATAAATGTTCTAATAAAAGCCAATCTCCAATAGAAACTCTTGCCCAATTACAAGACCACTCAATGAGGCCCTTTGAAGAATAAAAGCTCGGGGCTTCTATTAGAACATTTTTGGTATACCAATTTTTTAATTAACGAGAATTCCTTCCCAGTCATCTCCTTATCTCCTTTTTGCTTTCCTTCACTAAATCACACCTTTTTTCTCTTCTGGTTTTTAACTTTTTTCAGTGGTCTTTAAAATTTGTTTTATTTTTAGTTGGATTCAACTTCAAAATTTCACCACCAACGAAGGACTAATCTCCCATTTAAATGCTATCAATGATCAACGCTCTACTTTACTTCATGCACTTCGTTTGGCCAATTCAAAAAGACCGCTTAAAGAGACTTGTGTCTGTGCTAAAAATTGTGGTGATTCTCCATCAAAATCCAAAAAATCTTCGGATGGATTGCAAAATGAAACGATAAATTGTTTTGTTTGTAATGCTCGATTTCATGGTTTTTTTTGAAAATTTTTAAAGATTTTTTTTTTATTTTTTTCTTAAGCTTCATGTATTCAATGGGACCTTTTCTTTGAACGTTTACCAGCTGGAATTTATTTATGTCAACGTTGTCTACGCAGCCGACGTCCATGTATTGAAGAGGTTGAAGCTGCTTGTTCTTTACCCTATTTGCCTGATAACAGTCTTGAAAAGGTTTTGATTTTTTAAAAAATTTTTGCTAGGGAACATCGGTTACCGCGTACAAAATTTTTATATTTCTTAACAAAAATTTGTTAGACATTTGATACTTTAACTGGTCATAGTTCGGCCCAAAGTTACTGCAGTAAACGGATATCACTTCGCAATAGTAAATCGGGGCTCCTCTATCGAATAGGACCAAGAAATATGCAAAAAAGGGCTTTTTTCCAGTTTAAGCGTCCAATTGCATTTTATACGTCCAATCAACCTTTTAAGTCCAATGAAAAGCCCTTATAAGTCCAATGAAAGCCAAAAAAGGCTCTCTTTTTAGAGCTTAAACTGGACAAGAGCTAAAAAAATTTGTACATAGTAACCGATGTTCCTTTTTTAAACCTATTTTCCTCTTATTTTCATCAGATGCTCGTCAAAAATTTAATTGATCACAGCACTAGAATTTTCCAGAATCTTCATAATCAGCTCCATTTTATACCTAAAGGTGTTGATTTGTCTACAATAGAAGATGAAACAAAAAATAAATTAATTGATTCACTTATCATGGCTCTTTCAACAGAAGTTGTTGATGTACAAATTTATCAAATGCTTTGTGCTTCTGCTTTTTTTGATATTTTTCCGATTGAACAAAACAATGTTGTTATATTACAAAAAATTAGGGTTTGTTTATTTATATTTTGGGCATTTTATAATGTAAAATATCTGGAAATTTTAAACGGTCGAGTCTCGCTTTATGTTACACAAAACATTGGATACCAGGGATTGGCTGGGTTGAGCGGGGTTGGTTTTGGAATAGAAAATTTTTCGGACTCTTTCCATGATGTATCTAGCATGGAAAAAACCCTTGCATTCTGGATACACCTCAAATTAAAATTCTTTTTTTATTTTGGTCAACCATTGGGTGATCGTTCAAGCGATACTTTATATAAATTGCCCCACCTTATAAGTATTATTTTCTAACCCAAAATTGTACTTACAAATGACGTTTGATTGTAATCTTCCATCCAAGAGCCTAGAAATTTAAATAATTTTTTTTACTAAATTTAGGAAAGAGTTCCAACTTCAAATCCTCGTCCAGTTCTCTTCTCTCTGTTTAAATCTCCAATATTAATTGAACATTCATCTCGTCAAAATTCGAATAATCGACGCATTTCTGGCATAAAACGACGTAGTACAAATTCAACAACAACACCAAAAGGAAATCGAAGAAGTTCAGGAAAAGCTTCGAGAGGAGGGCGAACTTCTTCAAATTCTCGTCAAAATGTATTCAAAGGCGAAGAAGATTTTTTAGATGCCGACTTTAATGGGATGAGAAATGGAGAAGAGGATGAGGAAACTTCAAGTAATTATGATGAATCGGGATCTATTAAAAGAGTTTCTAAAGATCATCATTTGGAAAGATGTGCTGCTGATTTATGTTTAAATCCTTATAGTTAGTTTATTTTTTATTCATTTTTAATACAGTCTAATTAAACAATCATGGATAGGCCCGGGTTGGAAAAAAGTCGGATCGATTTTCGGGTCATAAAAAGACTTGGTACTTGATTTCGGATAACTCGGCCCATTCCTGCAACCAATAAATATACTCCTCACAGCAGTGCTGGGCATTTGTTGGCTCCGAGCTTTAAAATCTTGTCTCCGGGCTTTGGTGCCATACCCTCTTCTCCTTATTGTTAGTTTAAGATACTTTTTTCTAAGATTTGTTAGTCGTTAGGAGGGAAACTATCTAATCATCTCCTATCTAACATATCTCTCCTTTTAAGACAATTTTTTCATCTCCAGGGGGTGTTTCCTTAAATCAGGTCCATCTGTTTTATTTTTCAAAATATTTTTTCGATTATTAAAAAATTATGTTTTTTAGGTGAATATACACGTTGGATTCAATGTGAAGCTGGTTGCGCTCGATGGTTTTTTTTAATAATTTTTTTTCTGCTTTATTTTAAATTTTTTAAAGGTATCACTTTTGTTGTGTTGGCATTTCAGTACGTGGAGCTCAACTAATTTCTTCATATTGTTGTCTAAAATGCTCTTCTACTTCTTCTTTGTCCTCAACAGCAGCAACAACATCATCAACCTCATTTTGTAATAAAATTGTAAATATTGAAGTTGAAATTGAAAAACAACCACAACAACCATCAACAATATCTGCAGAGCAATAAAAAATTCAAAAAAGTTTTCTTAAAGGTTTTTTCTTTAAAAAATTCGAAGCAATTTTTAGTATTTTATTCGAATTAAGTATTTCTCTATGGTAGCTTCTATTTAATTTTTTTAGTCATTTGGGAGTAGGAAAATTATAATTTTTTTTATTTATTGAAATTTCGTGTGTGAGTAAGAACTGAAACATTAGGGTTTTTTTTTTGAAATTTTAGTGAAAATCTAACTGAAAAACTCCTGTAAAAATTTCAAAAAATTTTTTTTTAATAATTTTGAAACTTATATTTATGAAAATCATTCAAAATTGACAGAATTACTATTTTTCAATTATTTTCCACTGAACGGGTTCGAACCTCACTCATCCTCCACCTACTAAATTAAAAATTATCCCACTACACCAAAGTGTCAACTTTCTTGAGGAGTTGCCTGAATTGAATGGGGACAACAGGCAATGAGCCAACATAAAAATAAAACTCCCAATTTTGGGAAATCGGAATCCCGACCGAAAAAATCGTCGGTAATTTCCGATTTTCGGGATTCGTGACAGCACGTTCCCTGGTATACAACAATTATTGAAAATTAAAAAATTTTTGGGGTTTCAACACAGCTTGAATGTTTCAGTTTCTCTCTTCTACCTTGTTTAAGTACAACTTCATGAATATATTTAATTGTTTTTTTTTTATTTATTTTCAACCCTAATTCTATGTCAACATATATTTTCTAAAGAAAAATATCAAAACCGAATATTTTAAAAATTATTTTATTTATCTTGCTGTGCTCCTTCTACTTGCTTCAAGTTTTTTATTATTATACACTATTCAAATCAATTATTGTTAATATTTTTTTGTATTTTTTCCTATTAAGTAATACTATTCTTATTTAAAACTCTTGTTATTGTAATAATTAAAACCTTTTGAAATTTATTGTAGAAATTGAGGGGTTTAAATAGTTAAGTTTTTAAGTTTATTAATTGATTCCAAGTTTAATTTATTTAGCTTCAAGTTTTATTTTTAAAAACTTGACCAAGTTTTCAATTAATTCCAAGTTTATTTTTATTTGAGGATTGCAAGTTTAATTTCAAGTTTTTTAGTAAACTTGACCAAGTTTATTTTAAATTGCTTAGTTTTTAAATAAGTTGGAGATGAAAAAAAACTTGGAAACTTGAAACATAAAACTTGAATTAATTCAAGTTTTATTTTTTTTAAATAAATGTAGAAAACTTGAGAAACTTATTACAAATAAGTTTATTTAAATTCTAAAGGTCCAACTTTTATTTTTTTAATTAGTTATAAAGGGCTTGAAAAACTTGATAAGCCTAAAACTTATTTAGACCAAGTTTCTACAATAAATAAATATCTTAATTTTTTTCTTTTGTATACACCATGCGCTCTTTCAATTTTCCTCAATTATCAGGCATAAACGCGATTGGAAGATTTAATTTTTATTTTTTTTTGAAAATAATTTTTTATTTTATAGTTTACACTGCGGTGCATATGTTTATGCACACTAGTTTTTTGTTCATAATTTTATGCAATCTTATTCAAAAAATACGTTCCATATAGCAATCGAAAGCTCGATTTGTATCTCAGTTGACATGTTTCTGCATTTTCCATGAAAATGAAAATTGGCCGAGATAATCCGGATCTACCGGATATACCAAATCCCATATGGTATTTTTTATCCTCAGAAAAAATTTTCGGAAAAAATTTAACAAACACATTTGATAAAGCATATTTTTGTGAGTATTTACCACAAAACCGCTTAGAAATATCTTTTTCCGGAACGGAGATATGATTTTTTGAAAATCGAAAAAAAGCGATTTTTTGACGAAAAATGGCAAAAATATGGTATTTTTTCGATTTTCAAAAATTCATAACTCGGTCGAATCTCGACCGATTTGGATGATTTTTTTGTATTATATGTAGAATCTAGAGGAGAATCACATATATTTTTTACAGACCTCAAAAAAATTTCTTCGAAAAGTTGAAAATGTAGTACCTGTTAGACCGGTCGAAAAGTTTTCGAAAATATCAGAATTTCGAAAAATGCAGAAACATGTCAACTGAGATACAGATAGAGCTTTCGATTGCCATATAGAACATATTTTTTGAATAAGTGTGCATAAACTTATGAACAAAAAACTAGTGTGCATAAACATATGCACCGCAGTGTATATTTTTTTATTTTTCTTTTTAATTTATTTTAAAGGATTTTAGAAAAGATGAAACCAACCTCTTTATTAAATCGAGCTAATTTGACGCCATTTTACACTTATAAGGAATTAATTGTATGTTTTTAATTATTTTAATTTTATTTTTTGCTTTCTTTTTAGCCGCTCTGTGGTAAAAATTTGGTTCCGAATGCGACTGAGAGGCCGAGATCTAAAAAGTAATGGATGGTATTTTTTGAATAAATTTGGGTGTAAGGGGGGTGGAGGGGATAAAGAGGGGTGGCTCAAATATTTTCTAGAGGGTCGTAAATGTTGTAATATTTAATAAATCCCGGGCATTAAAAGTGCACATAGTTCGGGAGAGCACGTTTGCCTTTTATGGGTGTCGGACTTCATGTGAGATACAGCCTTGTAGTTGAATTTTTTAGGTATTCTTCTTAGATATGGGTGTACTCTAGGGATCTAGTGTAAAGCATAAGCTATATAATTCCTAAGGCATTAGGCGGCGTGGTGTAATGGATAGATAGCACATCAGTCCGGTCTACTTGAAGATGCTGGTTCGCTCCCAGCTACCGAATGAACCTTTTGCACTAGCTAAAGGAGAGAAATAGTTATAGCCCAACTGCTTTACTCTAGCCGGCTCGACGTTATTTGGGCGGGGAATCCAGATTTCTGAAAGCTTGAATTTGTTTTCTATGTCAGTTAGATCCCTGGTTCAACTAACAAAATAGGTCCAACTATATTTCAAAATTAATTTTTTTAAAGCAAATGTTTGGATCAGACCTGGGCGAAACTCAAAATTTTTTTCTGACGAAACGAAACGAAACAAAATTTTTTAAAAATCGTTTCGTTAACGAAACGAAACGAAACAACCAAAATCTTACGAAACGAAACGAAACAAAACGAAACATTTTAATATTCAAAAAATTTTCAAAACTGCATTTATTTTGCAATTATTCGACCTCAAATACTTTATCAGTCGCCTATGACTTATAAATGATTTAGTTTTTGGTTTATTTACAACAATTGTGTCCCATAAGCCAGGCCCGTAGCAAGGAAAATTTTTGGGGAGGGGGGTCAATCAGGAGGGGGGTCAATTTTTTCAAAAAAATTGAATTTTTTTTCAAGTAAAATTTTATTTTAAGCGCCGCAGACAAAAAATTTTAAATCCGCAATTTTTATATTATGATACTAGTCCGGTAATAGAATTTGTCGTCGATTAAGCAATATGTATATGTGGATTAGGGAGTGTAGTATAAACGGATTTGTAGTATATAAGTCATTGATATCGGACGATATATGTAATATAAGGTATATAAGTAATTGATATCTTCCTTTTTCAGCGCCGCAGGCGAAAATTTTGACAATTTGGGAAGGCCAATAAGCCGAAATTCTTTTTTTTTCAGCGCCGCAGGCGAAAATTTTTCAAATTTTCAATAAAAAATGTTAAAATTTATAGATTTTGGCCTTAGTTTAGGCTTAAAAAATTGTTTCGTTTCGTTGAAAAATCACAGGTGTTTCGTAACGAAACGAAACGAAACAAATTAAAAAGTGTTTCGTGACGAAACGAAACGATACTCAAAAAAACCCACGAAACATACGAAACAACGAAACGAAACGAAACGTTTCGCCCACGTCTGGTTTGGATGAAATGCAGCATTTATTTGCCTGTTTAAAGAAATGGGAATATGACGATTTGCATTGTAAAGAATTTAATGAAGCGTTGCAACGCTGTGTTACCGACAACCATGTTCACATCCAAGCACAACTTAAACGAAATCGTGAGGGAGAACTCAAGTTTCATATTGCGTCGGAAGGAAGCGACGTTAAAGAACATGCAGACAAAATGTCTTTAAAAGAAATTAATACTTTATTCAAAAAATATCCGCAACCGGATTTGCCTAAACCTCCATACAATCCTCATCAACGTATGGGACATCAACCTTATTGGGGAGATCAATTCAATCTTAAATATAAGAGAGGGAAAAAGAGTTGAGAAATGAACTGTTTTGTTGTTTGTTTTAATGATTTTAGTTGTAGTATTTTTTGATTGCTTATAAAGAAACGGATTTATTTTCCTTTAAAATTTTGTTTTTCATTAAATTTAGGTATTATGTTCTAGAGTACGTCCGAGGTCGATCGAGTACGGGTTACTCAACTCGATTGCTCGGGGTTTTTTTTCGACTTTACACGGGCTCGGAACTTGTGATCTTAATACTCGTAAGCTTCTTACTAGATAAATTCGGTTAAAACCGAGTGTTTTTATGCCCGCAATAAAGGAAGATTTTTGGCTCAAGGATCTTCCAAATTTCCCAAAATTTTGGTTTCTTGGCTTCCAAATTTTTCAAAATTTTCGCCTGCGGCGCTGATCATTAAATTTGAGATAAAAGAATGCAAAAAATCGTCAAACTTTTAAACTAACTTGGGCTTTAAATTATTTACCATTCTAACAGTTGACACTTTGACATTTTACATTTTGTAATATTTTAAGGTTAGGAACTACAAAATATCAAAAATTATTTGGGATAATTTTTTCGAAAAAAATTTTGACAGCATTCAGCGAATTTTTAGAAGAAAATTTCACGTATAAAAGCTGTTAATTTTTATTTTTATTCTATTCTTTATTCAATAAGTTTAATTTTCCTTTACATTCTCTTATTAGTTCCAGCCTAAAATTTCAAGAAAATGTATTATCATCTTCCGAGTGAGGTCCATTTGGATGTTCTTAAATGCCTCAACTTTAATCAGTTATTTTCTGTTAAACAAGTCAATCGCTACTTTCTTTGGTTTATTGGTAAATATGAGGGGGAATTAGCTCGCAAATTTTTTAAGCATATTGGACCGGTAATTTTTTTTCGAATAATCTGGTAATAAATTTGCCTTCTTTAGACTCAACTTTCTGGTTTTTATGAACAACACAAAAGAGAGAATGGACAGCTTGATTACAAAGTATTGGACTGTAAAGAGCTTGGACGTTATGTTGTTCATTCCCCGGTGGATAATGAACTTTTGAAGAAGGTAAAAGATTTTGGCTCATGTCCAGTTTAAGCGTCCAAATGTGAAATTTATGCGTATAAACGTTTTTATGCGTCCAATCACTATTTTAAGTATCCGATTCTACACTATATCACCATAAAATTTATGGAAATAGAAAGCTCTACTCCCACAGAGTTATGATAATAGGTCATAAGTTTTAACACAGCACCAGGTACTTAAAAATGATTGGGGGCATAAAATGTGATTGGACGTAGTATATGGATATATGGTCGGATATGGACGACGCTTAAACTGGACTTATAATATAAACGCGGACAAGTGCCAAGATTTGACTAAACTTTGGTTCGATTTTTTTTCTTTTTAGTGGCAAACCGCACTTGATAAACAAATCTGTTTATATGTATATCCAGGATTTCTAGACCGTTTGGGTTTTCACTGCTGTTTACGTTTAACAGATGGTATTAACTTTACAATTAAATTTTATTAATATTTTTAATTTTCAATTCATTTTTAGAATTTCGACATTTCATCTTGCAATTGCCTCAGTATCCAGAGAATATTGAAGAACTTCAAATTATTCGTTTCTGGTTAATCCAACTATTCAATTGTGGATTTGAAGAAGTCATTTTTTTGTATGTTACATTCAATGCTGCAATGATTAAATTACTTTTTGAAGACGACAAAACAATTTCTACCAAATTTTTGACTAAACGGGCAACCATACAAGACTGTGTTCCTGGATTAACAAATATTTTCAAAAACAATCTGACAATTTTGGAAAGTCTTAAAATAAAATCTAGTATGGCTTTGGTGGATTATCGTGTTTTATTGCCACTATTCTTCAACAAAATTCCTTACGTTTTTTACAATCATGATCCTACACTTTACAACATACTTTTGGATGTAAGTTTAACTTTCGCTTTGATCAACCTAGTAAATATATTTAGACAAGCTAGGATTTCCTAGTGGAAAATTTGTAAACAGGAATTGTGAACTGTGCATGACCCATATTTATTTCTCCCAAAATATATGGTGATAAACCTATGAGGGAATAAAGAGGGGTCATTAAAGTTCACAATTCCTCTAGAAATCTTTTAAAAAATTTTAAAATTTAGCATATTGAAAATTCAACTGATTGTCAAATTATGGTGGATAAAACTGAGTTTCGTTACGTGAATTGGTCCCATTTTACTTTGAGCAAAAGGGCAGAGAACATTGAAAGGAAAAGCGTTGATAGATTCAATTATGTCAAATACGAACTTGCCAATATTCATAATCCGAATATTAAGTTCCTTATTCAATGGATATATACAGAAACAGTAATGGATGCGTTTTTACAACATCATATAAATCTACAAGCTTATCTTGCGATTGAAAGAATGAAAGGACAGAATATTATATCGCTTCTTGATTATGAGTTGAATAGGCTTTTTCGTTAGTCCATTATGTTTGTTAGTCTTCCTATTATTATTGTAAACTATAATTATCTGTGTAATTTTTAGTTGTTGTAATTCTGAATAAAATAATATATTTAAAGCTTCTTGTTTTTCTCAACTTGTATGTTTACGATCATTTTTAATTATCTGTATATATTTAATGTTTCTTCAAATTTTTTAGTTCCAGCCTAAAATTTCAAGAAAATGTATTATCATCTTCCGAGTGAGGTCCATTTGGATGTTCTAAAATGCCTCAACTTTAATCAGTTATTTTCTGTTAAACAAGTCAATCGCTACTTTCTTTGGTTTATTGACAAATATGAGGGGGAATTGGCTCGCAAATTTTTTAATTATATGGGACCGGTAATTTTTCTAATTATTCTTAGAGTTTTCCCTTCTTTAGATCATGCATGCCGAGTGTAATTTTGAATATAAAGTTTTGGAGCCTGGACTTGATGCTGTTAATTTTCCAGTGGATAATGAACTTTTGGTGAAGGTGAAAAAAATTTTTTTGAATGAATTTAGTCTGGACCAAGGCCTGGGTTTTTCCTGTACCCAAAGTCCAGGTCCAAGCATTTTTTGACCTTCCTGGGGTTTTCCTGGACTACAGCCCAGGATCCAGTCCAGGTCAAGAAATCAACTCCAGAGTCCAGAAACTGGTCCAGGCTTTTCAAAAATCTCGATCTCTAGTGCGGACATATCGGATTGCTCGAAGAAAAATAGAAAAATAATTTAGATATGTTTACGTTAGTAAAAACTTCTCAATAAGGACCCAATGGTCGCTGATCCCCGTGTAATCAGTTGATTAACTGTAAGTATCTTGAAATATTCCGATATGTGTCCGCATCTAATAGAGCCCCCTGTGCTTCTATTTTTCAATCCCTTCATTCGGGGTGGTTCTGATAGAGACTGGTTCTAATATAATAAATTCAAACCTAAAAAATTTTTTTGAATGAATTTGGGGCAATGCACTATCCAAGACTTTTTAGTCGTAGGTCCCGTAATAAGTAGGGTAACCGTTCGCACCTTGAAATATTCCTATATGTTCATTCTGATATGTCCGCATGCCCTGAATTTTCGCTTAAACCTCAAGTTTTTTCAGTGGCAATCTGCAATAGATAAACATATTCGTACGTATGCTTATCCATGCAGTTGGGACAGTTCGAAATATTACCATGTTTTACGTTTAACGGAGGGTATTAATTTTAAAATTATTATTGTTTAATCTTGAATTTTTTTAGAATCTCGAGATTTAATCTTGCAATTGCCTCAGTATCCAGAGAATATTGAGGAAATGAAAATTATTCGCTTCTGGTTAATTCAACTGTTCAATTGTGGATTTGAAGAAGTTAACTTTACATTTGCTACATTCAATCATCAAATGATTAAATTACTTTTTAAAGACGACAAAACAATTTCTACCAAATTTTTGACTAAACGTGCAATGATACATGACCGTGTTCCTAGATTAAGAACTATTTTCAAAAACAACCTGACAATTTTTGAAAGCCTTGAGATACAATTAAGTGGATATTCTGAGCAATACGATGTTTTATTTCATCTATTTTTGACTGCTACAATTCCCTATGTTTTTCTTAATCATCCTAGGCACGATACTCTTTACAAGTTAATTATGAATGTAAGTTTAACTTCGTATTTTAGACCGGTCAGTCCAAAAAGCCCCATGGTTAGGGGGCTATAACCCCAGGTTATATAGCTATAACCCCTCTAGCCCCCTTCCCCATAGCTATAGCCCCCTAAACCAACCCCTGGTTACACCTTTGGTATATATTGTAAAAAACTGAGAAATTAGAAAGGGAAGGTCTTACCTATAGTTTTTTGCATCGCTGTGGAAGATCCTTTAAAAAATTCTTATCTTTTAGCATATTGAAACTTCAACCGATTTTCATCTTATGGTGGATAAATTCAAGTTTCATTACCTCGATTGGGGTCATTTTACTTTGAGCGAGAGAGCGGAGAATGTTGAAAAGAAAAGATTTAATGGATATGGTTTTACTAAATATGAACTTTCAAATATTCACAATCCTGAAGTGAGGTTTCTTGTTCAATGGATACACAAAGACAACTTTGATGTGCGTGTTCAGCCTTGTATTTTGATTGAAAGAATGAAGGGACAGGAGATTAAACCGCTTTTGGATGAGTATAATTTAAATTGAAGTTCTTGATAATATGTTAGAATTGTTATAATAAATATTTTTTAGTACTTTAGACCAGGGATGTCACGGGTTACACGATACCCAGAGCCTTGTCTTTCAACCTGAAACCGTATCGAGGTAAATTTTTGATGATCCAACCCGCTTTTTTTCTCAATCCTGACGTCCCTACTTTAGAATGGAATTAGGATACATATTTTGTCTTTGAATTGAAAAGACTTTCGAATAAAATTTGAACATTATTCCAATAATTTTTAAAAATAGTTGTAGTATAAAAGCTGCAGACTTTACTTTTTACTGTTCTCTTTTTATTTGATATTTATTGCCTAGTTTCAGCCTTTTAAAAAATGTTTGTTCATCTTCCGATTGAAGTTCATTTGGACACTTTTAAATGCCTCAACTTTAATCAGCTATTTTCTGCAAAACAAGTCAATCGTTACTTTCTTTCGTTTATTGGCAAATATGAGGGGGAATTGGCTCGCAAATTTTTTAAGCATATTGGACCGGTAATTTTTTCCTAATCTTTTTAACAAATTTTTCCCTTTCTTTAGATTCGACTTGCTGGTTTTTATAGACAACACAAAAAAGAGAATGGACAACTTGACTACAAAGTTGTATCTCTTGAAGAGCTTCGACGTTATGTAGTTCATTCACCTGTGGATAATGAACTTTTGGAGAAGGTAAAAGAAGATTTTTTGACTAAACTTTGTTCAAATATTTTTTCTCTTTTTAGTGGCAGTTTGCAATAGATAAGCAGATGTGTTTATATACATATCCAGGATTTCTAGACCGTTCGGAGTTTCGCTGTTATTTACAGTTAACGGATGGTAAATTAACTTTATAATAGGGTACACCCCGATGTACCGCGAGCCCAATGTACCGCCGAGCTATAACTTTGTCCGAAATTGTCGAATCCGTGGCGCCCTGGTATGGTTCGATGCGGCTCGACCAGTTGAATCGAACCATACCTGAGCGCCACGGATTCGACATTTTTGAACAAAGTTATAGCTCGGCGGTACATTGGGCTAGCGGTACACTGGCCTGCTCCCTTATAATAATTATGGGTCCACCCCAGACATTAATTCTCAGACATCCTTCCTAATCCGCACGAATACCCTTTATCAGCCCAACTATCTGAGGTCGACCTTCTGGGTTGATCCCATAAATATTTTAATCTTCAATTCTTTTTTAGAATCTCGTCATTTACTTCTACAATTGCCTACGTTTCCAAAGAATATTGAACAGCTTCAAATTATTCGTTTTTGTTTAATTCAACTGTTTAATTGTTTTTTTGAAGAAATTTGCTTTATGCATGTTGCATTCAATGCTGCAATGATTAAATTACTTTTTTACAACGACAAAACAATTTCTCCCAAATTTCCGACTAAACGGGCAACGATAGGTGATGATGTTTTTGGATTAGAAAATATTTTCAAAAACAATCTGACAATTCTTGAAAGTCTTAAAATACATCCTAGTCTTGCTGTGATGGATTATCGTGATTTGTTACCACTATTTTTCAATAAAATTCCTTATGTTTTTTACGGTCATGATATGCGTCCTACGCTTTGCAACTTGATTTTGGATGTAAGTTTGACTTTTGCTTTGATAAATATATTTTTGGGAAAGCCAGGATTTTCTTTAAAAAATACTGGAGTATCCTGAAATACGAATTGTGAACTTTGTTTGACCTCTATTTTCCCCCAAAATCTATGGTGATAAGTTTTCTAGTGTTGCGCCGGAATTTTCGATTCCGATAGGCCGGAAGTTCTGGGATTTTTTGGTTCCGGTTTGTAAATAAAGTTGTAAGTAAAGTTCCGGTCAAAATTCCAGTTTCGGCTACGCTCCCAGCCAAATTTGCGGTTCCAACGTAACACTATAAGTACCCAGTTCTGCGTGTTAAAACCTATGGTCAGATGGGATAAAATAGGGATTATACAACGTTCTCAATTCCCCTTAAACTTTAAAATTTAGCATATCGAAAATTCAATGGATTGTCAAATTAATGTGGACAAAACTGAGTTTCATTATCAAAATTGGCCTCTATTTACTTTGAGCGAAAGGGCAATAAATCTTGAGAAGAGGATGGTTGATAGATTCAATTATGTCAAATACGAACTTGCCAATCTTCACAATCCGAAGATTAAGTTCCTTGTTCAATGGATATATACACAAATAGCAATTAATGAACACGCACAAGGTATGGGTATACTACAAGCTTATCTTGCGATTGAAAGAATTAAAGGACAGGAAATTGAATCGCTTCTTAATTATGATTTGAATAAGCTTTTCTTTTAGTATATTATTTGTTTGTCTTCTTATGTTATTGTAAAGAGTAATTATCTGTATAATTTTTGGTTGTTGTAATTCTGAATAAAATGATATAATTAAGAAGCTCTTTGTTTTTCAAGTTTACAATCATTATTAAATATTTGTTTATATTTATTGTTTTTTTAAATGTTTGTTAATTTCAGCCTAAAATTTCAAGAAAATGTATTATCATCTTCCGAGCGATGTCCATTTGGATGTTTTTAAATGCCTCAACTTTAATCAGTTATTTTCTGTTAAACAAGTCAATAGCTACTTTTCTTCGTTTATTGATAAATATGAGGGGGAATTGGCTCGCAAATTTTTTAAGCATATTGGTCCGGTAATTTTTCCTAATCATTCTTAACAAATTTCCTATTTTATAGATCGAACTTGATGGTTTTTATTACTACAAAATTGTAGGTCGTGGACAGCATTATAAAATTATAGACCTTAAAGAGCTTGAACGTCATGTTGTTCATTTCCCAGTGGATAGTGAACTTTTGAAGATGGTACAAACTTTTTTTGCCTAAATATCGCCCAAACCTTATTTTTTCAGTGGCAATTTGCAGTAGATAGACAATTTGGTTTATATGTATATCCAGGCAATTGGATCCGTTCAAAAATTTATCATGTCCTACATTTAACGGATGGTATTAACCTTACAATTAATATTGTTAATCTGCAATTCTTTTTAAGAATCTCATCATTTACTTCTAAAATTGCCTCCGTTTCCAAAGAATATCGAAGAACTGCAAATTATTCGTTTCTGTTTAATCCAACTGTTTAAGTGTGGATTTGAAGAAGTTAACGTTAAATTTGCATCATTCAATCCTTTTATGATTAAATTACTTTTTGAAGACGACAAAACAATTTTTACTAAATTTCAAACTGAATGGGCTGGTTCTGATTTAAATAAGCTTTTTTAGTGTGTTGTTAGATTGTCTTCTAGTGTTGTTATAATAAATAGTGTTATAATTAAAAAGCTCTGTTTTTCAAGTTTACAATCATTATTAAATATTTGTTTATATTTATTGTTTTTTTAAATGTTTGTTAATTTCAGCCTAAAATTTCAAGAAAATGTATTATCATCTTCCGATTGAAGTTCATTTGGTTGTTTTAAAATGCCTCAACTTTAATCAGTTATTTTCTGTTAAACAAACCAATAGCTACTTTTCTTCGTTTATTGATAAATATAAGGGGGAATTGGCTCGCAAATTTTTTAAATATATGGGACCGGTAATTTTTAAAATCATTCTTAGTAATTCACTTTTTTTAGATCATGCTTGCCGAGTGTAATTTTGAATATAAAGTTTTGGAGCCTGCACTTGATGTTGTTAATTTTCCAGTGGATAATGAACTTTTGGTGAAGGTGAAAAATTTTTTTGAAAGAATTTAGTGTGCGGACATATCGGATTGCTGGAAGAAAAATAAATCGAAAAATAATTTTATGTTTGTTTACGTTAGTACCAAAACATAAAAACTTCTCAATAAGGACCCAATGGTCGCTGGTCCCCGTGTAATCAGTAGATTAACTGTAAGTACCTTGAAATATTCCGATATGTGTCCGCATGCCGATATACATTTGTTCTAATAGAGCCACCTGTGCTTCTATTTTTCAACCCCTTCATTCGGGGTGGTTTTGATCGGAACGTCCCACTTCAGTCCCTGGCCGTTTCAGTCCCGAGCTTGTAACTCGTGAATTTGGAAATAATTTATTGAACTTTTAGTATCATCGGATAGAGCATTAAATTCTCTACAAATGATACCAAAGATAAAATAATCTTATCAACTGATAATGAAGTTATTATCAAAAAACCGCCATTTAAAAAAGTCATTTTTTGCATGTTTTTTGATCAGAACTTTGGTACCTGGCTATTAAATTTTTGATCATTAGCTTATTTTGTAGCTTAATTAATCCTCTATCCAACGATACCAAGAGTTCCAAAACTACTCGAACCTTCGCGAGTTATAGAGCTCGGGACTGAAACGTCCCGGGACTGAAGTGTCCCCTACCTTGTTCTGATAGAGACAGTGGTTCTACTATAATAAATTCAACCCTTGAATATTCGCCCAAACCTTAAGTTTTTTCAGTGGCAGTCTGCAATAGATAAACATATACGCTTGTTTGCTTATCCATGTAGTTGGGACAGTTCGAAATATTACCATGTTTTACGTTTAACGGATGGTATTAATTTTAAAATTATTATTGTTAATCTTCAATTTTTTTTAGAATCTCGTCATTTAATCTTGCAATTGCCTCAGTATCCAGAGAATATTGAGGAAATGAAAATTATTCGCTTCTGGTTAATTCAACTATTCAATTGTGGATTTGAAGAAGTTAACTTTACATTTGCTACATTCAATCATCAAATGATTAAATTACTTTTTAAAGACGACAAAACAATTTCTACCAAATTTTTGACTAAACGGGCAATGATACATGACCGCGTTCCTAGATTAAGAACTATTTTCAAAAACAACCTGACAATTTTTGAAAGCCTTGAGGTACAATTAAGTGGATATTCTGAGCAATACGATGTTTTATTTCATCTATTTTTGACTGCTACAATTCCCTATGTTTTTCTTAATCATCCTAGGCACGATACTCTTTACAAGTTAATTATCATGGTAGGTTTAATTTTCATTTAATTCGACTCGTATTTTTGAACCGGTCAGTCCAAAAAGCCCACTGGATAGGGGGGCTATAACCCCAGGTTATATAGCTATAACCCCACTAGCCCCCCTAGCTATAGCCCCCCCCTAAACCAACCCCTGGTTACACCTTTGGTATATATTGTAAAAAAACTGAGAAATTAGAAAGGGGAGGGTGGACTATACACCATCTTCTTACCTATAGTTTCGTGCATCGCTGTGGAAGATCCTTTAAAAATCTTAAAAAATTTAGCATATTGAAACTTCAACCGATTTTCATCTTATGGTGGATAAATTCAAGTTTCATTACCTCAATTGGCGTCCTTTTACTGTGAGCGAGAGAGCGGAGAATGTTGAAAAGAAAAGATTTAATGGATATGGTTTTACTAAATATGAACTTTCAAATATTCACAATCCAAATGTGAAGTTTCTTGTTCAATGGGTACACAAAGACAATTTTGATGTGCGTGTTCAGCCTTGTATTTTGATTGAAAGAATGAAGGGACAGGAGATTAAATCGCTTCTTGATGAGTATAATTAAAATTGGATTTTTTTGATAGTGTGTTAAATTTGTTTGGGATTTTTTAATGACGTTATTTTTTGTCTTAAAATTGTTGTAATAAAAGTATTTTTTGAGTACATCCAGAATAGTGGAAAAAAAAAGGCCTGGGTTTTTCCTGTGGCCCAAATGTATACACGAAATCATTTTTCGACTCGAAATTCGATCCGACTTTTCCCCTCTTAATCCTTCGATTTCCTCAACTTTCCTCATCCCTGATACACCCATAAATACACTATGAAGTAAAGATCGAGCTGGGTCATGACCAAGGCCTGGGTTTTTCCTGTACCCAGAGTCCATGTCCAGACATTTTTTGCCTTCCTGGGGTTTTTCTGGGCCTGGGTTTCTTCCTGGACTAAAGGCTCAGGATCCGGCCCAAGTCAATAAATCAAACCCAGAGTCCAGGAAAAGGCCCAGGCTTTTCACAAATCTCAATCTCTACTATGAAGTACACCTTGGTTTGAGTTTCGCCTGTTTTAAAACATTTTTTAGCCCAAAATGTATATCTTAAAATCTGTCCTATTTTTTAATTGTGGTTAATCAATCCTTTTTTACACATTTTTTATTGTCTGCTTCGTCCCACGGGATTTTCACGTGGAATTTTGTGTTTAATTTTCAAAAAATTTTATTTTGGCATTATTTTTTATTTTTTGGCGTTCTGTTTTTCGGCTTGTAAAAAAGAAAGGAATGTTTGTTTTTTCATTACTAATTGGTTTCAGTTTTTTTCTGCAACATTTTTTTGTTAATTAATTTGGGTGGGGGGCTAGCTCGAGGAATTCCAAATCACGGAACAACAATTCACGGAATTACAAAAACACGGAACGACCAAATCAGGGAACGACAAGTCACGGAATGACCAACTCACAGAATGACCGAAACAAGGAATATTTTAAAAATCGGAATTTTTAACGGAATATCTTTAAAAAAAGACTTTAAAAAATTGTAATTTTTTTAAAAACAGAATTAAAAAAAATTCTGAAAACAGTCTGATTTCTAAAAATATTTCGATTATTAAAATATTCCGTGTTTTGGTCATTCTGTGACTTGTTCCGTGACTTGTCCGTCCCGTGCGTTAGCCCCTCACTTAATTAATCTAAACTTTTTAAGCATTTTTTAGAGAAATATTTATTTTTAAAAAATGGCGGATAGCAACGAGACTCGTGAACGGCAAAGAGAATTGGAAGAGAAAAAGCGAAGGCTAGATGAACTTAGAGCTGCAAAACTTTCAAGGCAAAGGATTGATGGAAGAGCTTCTTTGATGATTGACAGTTTGCTTTTATTTTTTAGAATTTTTAAATTTTGTTTTAAGCAAAAAGAGCAAAGACGATGACACCTGCAGAGCTTAGAGCAATGTTGGACAGTGTTGGAATTGAATCCAAACTTAGGGAAGAAGCTCCAAGTGATCCAAGCAGTACTAATTCTACTTCTCGAGAATGCAATGGAGTCGTTAGTTTTTTTTATTTTGGGTAAATTGTCGTTCTGGTAATGGTGAAGAAGTTTTCCTTCTCTCCATTTCCAGTTTTCGTTATTTGTAGTGATTGTCTATCTGTTGGTGATCGCGATTTTCGAAAAGCCTGGGCCTATTCTTGGGTTCCGAGTTTGTTTTATTGATCTTGGCCGGATCCTGGGCTTATCCAGGAAAAATCCAGGCCCAGAAGAAACCCAGGAAGTCAAAAAATGCCTTGGTCCAGATTTAAAAATGCCTTGGTCCAGACCCCTACATAGATTATTGATGTAAGTTTGTGTTAGTAATGTGCAACCAAAATTTGCATCAATAAACTTAAAGCTGGTTCTAGACTTGTAGAGGCACAATGTAAATAAATCTTGGTTCCACAAGTTTTCTTTAATGATTTGATGCATAACGGCAAAAATTGGGAAATTTGTGGAGGGATTAAAAATTAAATACAGACGACAATTCTATCTTCGTTTGCTTAAACTAAATTTATTTTTTTATAAAGCTTTATTTGGAAAATCACATTGGAAATAATGCTTTGAACGCAAATGCTCGTGTAAAACGTCCTCAGAATTTGTCAATAATTCCAGCTCAATCAATTTCGATTAAACAACCGAGGACAGAATGCGTAAATTTTTTTCTAAAATTTTTTTGAAATTTTCTGAAGAATTTTTCATTTTTAAGCTCCAATATTGCAAAACTACCCAAACTGATGATGAAAAAAAATCTGATGGCGAATTTAGTATGGGCTCACAAGAATTTGCTTTTGATGATGAAGTGTCGATCGATGAAGGGGCTGGACTTCAAATTGGAAGTTTTGATGAATCTCCAACTAGAGAGATTAGGAAGCATCTTAATAATTTGCAGTTTAATAATCATGGACAACATGTTTGTTTTTTTTTTAATTTAATGTTGAATGTAGCGTTTGCGATTGCGATATTTTTCATCTTTCTTGGAAGATGAAAAATGGGCTTTCCGGCCATTTTTTAGACTTGAACCTCACGTTAAATGGCCTCTTTGGATTGAAAAAATCGTTTTTAATCATGATTTATCTTTAATAAATGATAGTATCTTTTAAGTTGTTAGACTGAAACTCATAGAACGATGTCTGTAAGGAATGGGCCTTGTTACCCAAAAACTCGAACTTTTTTAGACCCGATCCGAAGTAAATTTTGAAAATTCGATCTGAAACTCGACTACTCGACTTTTTTTCTCTCAACACGGCCCATTCTTTCATTAATTTTTCCATTTTTACTCCTTATAATTGGAAATTCTATACCTCTAGACTCATAGTATGGGATATGTGTTTCATTTATTCATGCATTTGTCTCTCATAATCCCTATCTGATTTTATTTAACTAATGGCCTTTTAAATATTTTTTTCAAATTTTTTCAGTTCAAATCTTTCAACAAAAAAGACACTACAGATGATCATACAAGCATAACATTAGCAACTTGTACAAAAATGCCTCCTCTAAGCGATGAGGAAAAAAGGAAAATTTTAAGCAGTAGCGATTTTTCTCGATTCTTTTCTCAAGCATCACGAGTCATTGAAAGAGCGTTGGCTGAAGAAGTTTGTTTATTTTTTTTTAATAATTTTAAATGGGGAAAGGCGAAAGAGTTTTTAGGGTGTTTCTGGGACCTAGTTTCATTTTGGAAGATTTTACTTTTTTTTTATTTGGGATGTTGAAATACTTCCCAATAAATCGCGCGTCTACATTGACAAGAGTATAACGCTGTTTTATTTACCTAACACCAAAATTGCAAATTTTTACATGTAAGTACAGTTGGTGTTGTAGCTAAGGTGGTAGTGTGCTTGGTTTTGATAACTTATAGTTGGGGGTTCGAATCCTTTGGGTCGGGAGTTACTTTTTCACCAGTATTTGATTAGTTTTTATTTTATTTATGGTTAGTTTTCTATTCTTTTTTATTTTCACAAATATTTTTAAAAATTTTTTAAGTATTTAAAATAATTTAAAAAAATTTTTTTAATTTTTAGGCCGATATTTTTGTTGATTACATAAATGGAACACATGGATCTGGAACAGACGATAAAATAGATAATCGAGAAATGTTGACTTTTAATAGAAAAATTTTTGATGAAAAAACAACAGCAAATAGAGCAGTTAGAGCAATCGATTTTTCTTCAATACATGCAGAATTAATGGCTGTTTCCTATGATTTAAATAGAGAAGCGCCTCTGGCACCTGACAGTATTATTAATTTGTGGACTACGAGGTTTAAGACTTCTACTCCAGAGTAAGCGAAAATTAATTTTTTGGGGAATTTTTGTGGGGAAAATTTTTTTGAAATTTCGAAAAAATTTTTGGAATTCATTTTTGAATTTTACTACAAATTAGCTGTGCCCTTCCCCTCACGGTTTTTCCATCTTTATAGACATAATCTCGGTCCACATGCATTTCCTCGCTTAAGGAGTGGTACCCACCATGAGACTCATGTCAGCTCAATGAGTCGCTAGCTTGTAACCAGGATGGGGATCAGACGGGCGGCCCCCTTGCCCCTTCCTCCGGAAAAAATCCTTGTTACGGGCCTGCTGATTGAGACGAATCAGATGATATATAAATTGATTTCATTTTGGAGTAGGTTCTTGCCTTAACTATATCCATTCTTTTGTTAGCAGAATCGGAAATCTCAGAGGTTTTCAGTTCGATTAGAAACCTCAAAGCCTTGTTTCAATTTTTTTTTTTAATTTTATTTTTCTTTAGAGCCACATTCACCAGCTCTTCACGCGTGATGAGTTTGACATTTGACCCTTTCAAAGACAATATAATTATTGGTGGCTGCTATTCTGGACAAATATGTATATGGGATGTTCGAGTTAATAAAAAGATGCCTGTTTATAAGGTTTTTTTTCTAATTTTCCCCTGAAAATACTCCCTTAAAGACTTCCCTTTCTTCAACCGCTCATACACAACCGGTGCTTTGTATGCGTATGGTAGGCTCAACAAACGCTCATGATTTGGTTACTGTTTCAACAGACGGGCGTTTATGTTCTTGGAATATTGATAATATGCAACAACCAATTGATTCTCATAATTTAATGTGTCCAAAAACTAAAAAACAGGTTATTTTTTATTATAAAATGAGGTCTAGACCAAGGCGTATTCAGAACTTATTTCTCCAGAGTATAGGCAAGAATCGTCTATTTTTGGAAGGTCAAGAAGTCATGGAATTGACAGCTAGCTGACATTTAAAACGCTTAATAGAGAGGGTGGGGGTTGATATTTTATTAAAGATGTCCAAGACTCTTAGTCTTGACTCAAGACTTTTCTTGGGTTTTTTTTCGGTTTAAATGTTATAGAATAAGGTCCAAATTAGGGCATATTCAGATCGTATTTTTCCGGAGTGTAGGCAAAAATCCTCGATTTTAAAGGGCCAAGAAGCCAAATTTCTTCCATTTTCAGCCCTCTTCATATGCTCTGAAATTGGCGTTTATAGCCAGCTATCTAACACTTAAAAGCTTACTAGAGTTAGGGGAGGTGGATTCAATATTTATTAAAAAGATAGGGGTTTTTGCATCGACTTGGTAGTGGTCAGTAGGCGCTTCTGTACACGTAGTGTAAGAACGGCTATAGCAATAACTGCCAGGAAGTCGCAGCATCAATGCCTGCCTGTGGCTATACTTTTACCTCTCTTAACCTTGTATAGCACATCTAAAGATTATTTTAAGACCCACAGCTCTGAAAGAGTTTCTTTAAGCTCTAAAAACATTAGTATTTTTTAGATGTCAGCTTTGTGTATGTCATTTGCTCATGGCAGTATTAAAGATTTAGTGTTAGGGGATGAAGATAATCAGTTATATATTGTTGATAGACATATTAAAGATACTTGTAAAAGCATTCCAGGTTTTTTTTTTTAATTTTTAAAATTTTTTTAATCAAATTTTTATTAATTTTTAGCTCATTCAATGCCTATTACCACAGTTGATATGCACAGAGCAAAAGGTCCAATCGACTTTTCTAGTCTCTGCTTAACTGGTTCTTTGGACTTTAGTATTAAATTATGGGATTTGAAGGTATAAAATTTATAAAAAAAAATTTGGGATGAAGTGTTAACTGAGAAACTTTTTTTTTAATTTTTGGGATGAAATGTCACCTATTGAAAAAATTTTATTGTTTGGATGAAATACCTATCGAAAATTTTTAAAAATTTTTTTGGGATGAAACGTCATACATCCAAATTTTTAAAAGTATTTTGGACAAACTGTCACCTTTTTGAAAATTTTTTAAAGTTTGGGATTAAATGTCACCTTGTCAAAAAATTCTCTATTGCAAAAATTTTTCTTTAAAGGATTTATCAAAATCTGAGCCTTTATTGTGTGTGGAGCGAAAACATAAATTTTATATTACCGATGTTCAATGGTCGCCAGTTCATCCAGCAGTGTTTGCCTCTCTTTCATCCGATGGAACTGTATTTTTAAAATATTTTTAATTTAAATTCTTTTCTTTTTTTAAAGCTAAATTTGTGGAATTTAAATAAAAATACTGAAAATCCGTTAACTTCATTGGATATTGGTGTGTCTACCTCAAGGTTGCATTGGTCGCGTAATGGTAAGAAAAAATATTTCTTTTAATTGGTATATCCCCCTTGGGAATAGAAAGAATCGTACAAGAGGTGTGCCGAAACAAATTTTAAAAGATGAAAGGGGTGAAACATCAAAAAAGCCAAAGATTCAGCGACAGAAAAAAATGCCAAAAACACTCCCTTGAATCGTGCCCTTAATAGGTGCTTAGCACTAGCAATGCGCTTAGCAGCATTAATAGGTGGTGCGCTTAACTTTTTCGGCGCCGCAGGCGAAAATTTTGCGAATTTTGGAGTTCCTTGAGACAGATTTCTTCATTTTTTTGCGCCGCAGACAAAAATTTTGAGAATCACTAGAGTAAGACATGCTTGGGATATGCTAATTTAAAAATCCCGAAAATTATAAAATATTGTCCGGGATCCCGAGTCGGGATTTTATTTTTTAACCGATGCCGGGACGGGATCCCGAGGGATAAATCCCGAAAAAATCCCGGATCCCGGTTGATCCCGAAAATAAAAAAAATCCGGGATTTCGGGATCCCGGAAAATCCCGTCGGGATCCCGTCCCGCGCCGACCTCTAGTTTTCATTTGGTTTCGTCTTGTTGGTGATTTTTCTCGATTTCTGATTTTCGAAAAAATTTTTCAAACAAAAAACGTCCTAAGTCGAGCATCCAATTTTGGAGATTATTTAAAAATTGACTTTCACATATAACAAAAAATTTTTGTTTCAGGCCAACAATTAATAATTGGGGACAGTTCTGGTTGTTTACATATTTATGATGTTAATGAAAGTCTTTATAATGTTCGGCCTGGAGAATGGGAAGATTTTGAAAGGTTTAACTTTTTAACAACCCTTTAACCTTGAATCTTTCATTTTTAAGGACAATCAAGGAGGACTTGGCTTTTAGGACAGTAAAAGAGGATTTGGGAAAAGTGGATGGTTTAGCTATGGCACCTGTTTAATTGGCGCTTATTTCGATGAAAATATCCAAAAATATTTAAATTTAAAAATTAAAAAATACAAAAATGAAAGTAGCTCCAAACCAGATTATATATAATTAAATTAAAAGAAGTTTTACATGTTTATTGTACAAAACTAAAAGGAACTTTTTTTTGCCATTTAAATATATAACGGCTAAAAAATAAATACTTTCGATTAAAACTTTAAAGAATTCTTTTTCTGGGGAAGGGGATAAAAAAATCTCATAAAAATGCCCTGATTTTTCGAGGCTTATCGATTATAACGTCAGAAATATTTGATGAAAAATTCAAAAATTTCTGGAAGTAGTCAAGGATGTTAAAGAAATTTGAGAAAATTTTCATAGATTTAAGTGTCAGTTTTGAATCACGCGCCAAAGCCGCCCCACTCTAAAACCGACCCAAATCCATCGGGAACCCTTCTAAACCTTCCCCTAAAACCCACAAAAACCCATTATTTTCTTTATCAAACAATATTACTTTAAATAGAAAACAATATTTTTTTAAATGATTAATAATATTTCATCAACAACACAATAACAATTTTGTCACATAACGGGTTGTCGAAAATAAGCGGGGAAAAACACACACAAAACAAAAATATAATTCCAAAAATCCCTTTCCTCCCTCTTATTTAAACCTTTCTTTCTTCTTTAGAGTTTATCATAGAAATTATCAAGCGACGGGATTCCTTCCTTAAGTCCTTTACGTTTTCTCGTTTCTGCCACAACTTGTGCCGGACGCGAAGTGCTCTCGAATGGATCACCAGGCAAAATCTGCCAGTGGTCGAACACACATTGTGGGAATGCTTGCCCACCAGTATTTGAACGCAAATCAGCAGTAAAACCTTTAAAAAATGAAAGGTAAATATTAAAAAAATTTTCTAAAAATTACCAAAAGATTCATTTACAGGCAAATGAGCCTTAACAATGAACATTGGTGTTCCGGCAATTTGACTTTCCTCAAAGACAACACCACGGCGACGGTTCAATACACCATAAATACCACCAACGGCTGCCTCTGGACATTGAATTTCAACCAAATAGACTGGCTCTTGTATTCGAGGCTACAGAATTTTTATAAAAAACTTCGCAAATTCTAAACAAACTTTTGCAGTAAGGACGGAAGCATAAAAGACACGACGTGCCGTTGGAATGATTTGACCACCACCACGGTGAATTGCGTCAGCGTGAAGAGTCACATCGTGAATATCAAAGCGAACACCACGCATATTCTCATCACACATTACACCTTCCTTGGTTGCCCATTGGAATCCTGCTACAACCGAATCCTGAAGGTAGTTTTTAGGTTAGAAAATTCATAAAGTAAGAAACCTTTATTTCGTTAAGATATTGAACTCCTTTTGTCACATCAACCAAAAGGTTTGCTCCAGTCCCTTCAGGTCCAAAACACCAAATTTTACGAGCATCAGTCGCATCAAATTCATATTTTTCAGCAAGAATTCTTGCACGATTTTTTGGATCATCAGTTGGGCTGACTTCTCCACCCTCAATTGCTTCAGGTAATCCAGTAGCCATTGGTTTTGCTTTGCAGAACAGACGGTTGTGTTTGTTTGGCGATTTTGAAAGGCACATAATATCAGATTCCTCAGTGACCGTTTCACGATATGACACAACTGGATCAGACTTTTTGATTGGAATGCAAGCGTGGTCCTCTTCCAAATCCTTTAAACAAATTTCCAAATGCAATTCTCCAGCACCAGCAATAATGTGCTCTCCAGACTCCTCAAAAATGCATTGCACCATAGGATCAGATTTAGCCAAACGTTTCAAACCTTCAACCTAAATTAAGCAAAATTTGTTTCAGTCAAAATTTAAAAACAAAAACCAATTTTGGCAAATCCCCAGCATTTTTCGGTTCCACAGCAACACGCACAACAGGAGAGACAGAGAATTTCATAACACGCAAATTGTGAGCATCCTTGTAGGTTGTAATTGTTCCGCCCTTAACGAGGTATTGATCAACACCAACAAGTCCAGCAATATTTCCTGCAGGGATATCTTCAATTGGTTCAATATAACGTCCCATCATGAGAATTGTACTAAAAATTAAGACGGTTTTAAAACCATAAAAACCAACAAAACCGTTGAATTGTCTTCTCATAAAGGTCCTCCTTTTTACCAACAACATAGTTGGGTCCTTGAATTCGAGCCTTCATTCCAGTCGCTACCTTGCCAGAGAAAACACGACCTACAAACATTTAAAGTTTTGTCAATATTTTTTAAATTCATACCGAAAGCATAGAAACGTCCCTTATCAGAAGTTGGTACCATTTTTGAGATATACATCATCAAAGGCCCGTTGGGATCACATGCCTTTGAAGCAATTGCTGCTTCGTCATCATGAGGTCCTTCATAGAGCATTTCCATTCGGTACTTTTGGGCAGTGACAGGTGAAGGCAAATGAATGCAAATCATCTTAAAAAGGTTTAAATGAGACAAGGAAAAGTTAATGAAGAAAACCTGAAGCATAGTATCACCAGCAGGAAGCCATTTACGCATAATTGTCTTAAGAAGCGGTTTCCCTTCCAAATCCCTCTCTTCAGCCGTAAGCTTAACTCCCAACTTTTCGCAAAGTTTGGTCGTCTCCTCCTTCTTAATGTTCATCACACAATCAAAAACTTTGTAGATTGGATCCAAAACGAATTGACAAAATCCACGTTTGGTGTCCGGTTCTTGAGTGCTAGTCCACTTCTTTGTTTTGAGGTTGAAGAAGCGATCGCCCCACAAATTCTTCATCAATTTGTCGACCTTAAATGAGAAATAGAAGGCAGACATTGACAAAATGGACAACCTGAACTCCAAACTTGTCAGCGTACATCTCAGCAAACTGTTTGAGTGTAAAAGCCCATCCATGAAGACCTGACCCAAAACCAACATTTCCAATAGAAGGATCAACTTGAATCGGTCCCATCGGCCCGTCGTCGTCTCCATATGTAGCAATAATAACGTTGATGTTCTCCACAATGCGTTGGAATGTTTGGTAAAGTTCTTCCTGTCCAAGCTGTAATTCAAGAAGCGCACGGTCCATCTTGTTCATAAAAAGCACAGGCTTGATACGTTCAGCAATTGCTTGGCGTAATACAGTTTCGGTTTGCACACAAACTCCTAAGAAATTGCTCTTTGTTTTAAGTTAGGATTAAAATAAGAAAACCTGAAACACAATCCACAACAACCAAAGCACCATCAGTAACACGTAAAGCAGCGGTGACTTCACTAGAGAAGTCAACGTGTCCAGGAGAATCAATAAGATTGATAAGGAAGCCGTTGTACTTCTTTGGTGCTCCATCTACTTGTTGAATCTCACATTGATTGTCTCCCTTAACGAAATCCAAGTCTTTCATGTCAAGCTCGAAGAACATCGAAATGGCACTTAAAATTGAAATCAGTTAAAAATACAAAAAGTGGAACAAACGTCGATTTGATGGTAATACAACGATCTTGTTCATCTTTGCGAGTATCAGTGAAACGTGTCTCCCCAGCTTTTGCTCCAGCAATAATTCCAGCCTTTGAAACAAGCGAATCGGTAAGCGTTGATTTTCCGTGGTCGACGTGCGCAATAACAGACATGTTACGAATGTTTTTACGCTTGTCCATCAAAGCACGGATTTCGTCTACCGTGAAGTTTACCTGAATTGGTGGATGAAGTTTGGACTTTAGAAGCTAAAGAACTTACCATTTTTTAAATCTTTTTTGTTGATTAAACAAAAGAATAACAAATAAATTAACCTAATTTGTAAACTAAAATAATCAATATTAGTAATAAAGAAAATACAAAAGATCAGTTAAAGCAAAAAAAGGAAGTGTCATTTAATAGAGGAAAGAAAGAGTTCTCATAAAACATTCTCACACGATTGTCATTTATAGTTTAAAAAATATATTTCGAAATATTTTGAAAACAAACAAATCTCGTGTACCAAACATTCCATAATTTATAACCTAATAATGCTAAAGTTTATCAAACCCAAATAACTTCAACTCTGAGAACCTTGTAAAGAATGTGGGTTAAAAAAGTTAAGAAACTGAAAAAACTTCCTACAAGACTGACGAAAACAAAGTTGATAAAAAAGATTTGACTAAATGAATAATTTTCCTTTGTTTGACGAATCGTATTTTACCAAAATAAATAATGTGAGGAGAAATAGTGTAGCGAGGGAAAAAAATTATCGAACTTTTAGTTTACTGTAATTTTCGTTGCGGAATTTTTTTATTTTCTTAGTTTAATATTTTACCGCTAATTTTCTTAAAAAAATTTTTTGAGAAATTTTATTTTTAAATTTTTTTTTGATTTGTTGGTTGTTTCTATTCGGTTAAGGACGATTCAGTATCGCCGATTCAGTCTCGCCGATTCAGTATCGCCGATTCAGTCTACGCCGATTCAGTATCCGCCGATTCAGTATTCGCCGATTCAGTATAGCCGATTCAGTATACGTGGAAAAGGGGACGATTCAGTATACGTATATTTTTGGGCTAGAAAATCTTTTTTCTTGTAGATTTTTTTCGTGTTTCTTACTTTCTACGATCTATAGAACATCTTTAAAGCTTAATTCTAGGCTTCTCTTAGGCTTTTTCTGGCTTAGGGTGAGGTTTTGGTCTCGACTTTTTTTCTTCGGGGAACAAAAATTTTTTTAAAAATGAGTCAAATAAACAAAAATTTATCAAAAAATAAGAACAAGGTCTACATTTCACTCATTAGATTTGTTGCCCTAAAGAGGACCAGGCAACCACCTCAACAGCAAGCTGCTCGACACAAATAAGAACAAGTCCAGGACCGGTTTGTCTTAAATTAAAAAAATTTTAAAAATAAAAAATGGAATGGGGAGTAGAATTGGGAAGTAAGAAATCTCCGCAAAAAGCCCGCAAAAATTTGTAGGGATAAAGGCCAGGGAGCTTCTGGGGCTATAGCTCCCCCTTATAAATAATGGGGAAAATAAAAAAAAATTCAAAAAGCCAAAAAACTAAAAAAATAAACCATGTGTCTGTAGTAGAAACCTCGCCATTCACTGTAGAATTCTCGCCGTCTTGAGATATTAAGAAAATTGAAGAAATTTAAAAATTTTAAAAAATTAAAAAAAATTCTAAATTTTCCATAAAAATTATTTTTTTCGTTAATAATTGTTGTTGGTTATTGCTAATTGTTATGGTAGACCACCTAAAGAACAAAGAAAATGCTTAAAACGAAAAAATAAATCAGTTACTTTCCAAAAATTTCTATTTTTAGGGTATTTTATTCTACGTATACTGAATCGTCCCCTTTTCCACGTATACTGAATCGGCTATACTGAATCGGCGAATACTGAATCGGCGGATACTGAATCGGCGTAGACTGAATCGGCGATACTGAATCGGCGAGACTGAATCGTCCCCTACCCGTTTCTATTTTCGTTCATTTTTAGATTTTTTTTGAAATTATAAATGTCAGAACTTGCTCAAGTCTTAGAGAAAACTTTTTCTGGAGGTAATTTTTAATTTTGACCATCCCTCTAAAATATGATTATTCATCATTTTAGATCCCAAGGATCAACAATATGCTCTGAACCTCTTACAACAAGCCGCTGATGGTAATTTTGTGAGTTCTTATTTGTCTAAATTAAATTAAAATTGAAAAAAATTTAAGCCAGAATATGTCAGACAACTTGCGGAAGTACTTTCTAATGTCAACAACGGTCCTTTTATTAGGAAAGCGGCCGGTCTTCAACTTAAAAACACTTTGTTCTCTAGTGGTCAAACATCTTTTGATCAGAAAAAGACCAGGTTTCCTTAATTTGTATTGATACAATTTTTATAAATTTTTCTTCTAGATGGCTTTCAACGCCTTCAGATATGCGAGATTACGTGAAGAAATGTGCTATGATGGCACTTGATACTGAAACAATAAGACCATCTACAGCGGCACAGTGTGTGGCTGCCATCGCTTGTATCGAGCTCCCTCTGAATGTATAAAAATTTTCAGGTTAATTTTAAAAATTTTTTTGTTTAAGCAATGGGCTGATGTTATTGACCAGTTGAGCGTTAATGTTACAAGGCCGGAAAGCTCGCCAATGTTGAGGGAAGCATCGCTGGAAGCGTTGGGGTATATCTGTCAGGATGCTCGTGATCTTCCATATACTGGGCCGATATTAACAGCAATTGTACATGGGATGCGTGAGGAGGAGACGTCCAATACAATTCGACTAGCGGCTACAACAGCTTTGCTAAACTCGTTGGATTTTGCCAAACAAAGTTTTGAGACTGAAGTAAGGCCCTCTGTTGACCCTTTACCTTTAAAAAATTAAATTTTAGACTGAACGCAACATTATCATGCAAGTGACCTGCAATGCCACCCAGTCTACAGAAACATCAATTAAAGTGGTTGCTCTTCAATGTTTGGTCAAAATAGTTTCTCTCTACTATCGGCACATGGAACCTTATATGGGACGCGCTCTTTTTCAAATAACCCTTCAGGCAATGAAAGATCCGGGTTTGTGGAATGATTTTTTTGGAAATTTTTTTTTATTTTTTCAACGGGCTAAAATTTTTCTAGACCCCCTATGTAAGCTTATGGGTCTTTTGGGTAACCATTTATGTTAGAATTTTTTTGAGAAACATAAAAAATATTTGCTCTGCAGATGAGCATTCACCTTTTCAATCATATAGTTGATGAAGTCTCTCTACAAGGAATTGAATTTTGGTCAAATGTATGCGATGAAGAATTGAATTTGGCTGCTGAGGCTGAAGAGGTTTGATTTTTCTGGTTGTGATTTTTTATAATTTTTATTTTTTAAAGGCTGTCGACCAAGGCACAACGCCAGAAAATGTTTCAAAACATTATGCTTTGGGTGCTCTCCCGCATATTTTGCCTACTCTCACAGAAAAATTAGCGAAACAAGAAGCAGACTCTGAAGATGATTGGAACCCTGCAAAATCGTCAGGAATTGCTGTCATGTTGCTAGCTCAATGTTGTGGCGATGCAATTATTGATTTGATACTTCCTTTCATTACACAACACTTTACGAATCCGGATTGGCATTATAGAGAGGCAGCAATAATGGCATTTGGTTCAATTTTGGAAGGGCCGACTAAACAAAAACTTTTGCTGTTGGTTGAACAGGCTATACAGCCATTGATTGTTACGCTTTCGGATACTCATGTAAATTGATTTTTTTTATTTATGGAATTAGGGGCAATTATTATGAGTTTTTGTTAGGGATGAGGTTGGTGTGGGTACGTTCTGTTAGTATTTTTCTTACTAGTGTGGGAGGGGTTTTGTGCCTTTTTGGGCCAAAGTTTTTGTATCCTATTGTCTCACGTGAAGTCCGTCTTAATGCCCAAAAAGAGATGTAATGCCATCTCCCAAGATCTGAGGAATGCCAACATGTTGCTCCACAAATGGGGGTTTTGCATTTGGTTGGTTGGAATTGGGGCATTTTGGCATTACGGGATCATACCCTTTTAATGTTTTTCTAAATTTTTTTTCAGAAAATTTTTTTTATTTTAGCCAGCAATAAAAGACACTGCAGCTTGGGCAATTGGAAGAGTTTGCGATACTTGTGAAGGAATTGTAACTCGTGAACAAACTTTGAGTTTGTTGTTGCCGGCACTTTCTTCAGCTTTACAGGATCAACCAAGGGTGGCTACAAATGTTTGCTGGGTTTGCTTTTTTTTTTAATTTTTTTTTGAAAATTTTAAAATTTTTAAAGGCAATCTCAAGTCTTGTAAAGGCCGCCTATAAAGTCGCTGTCGACCAAGGAGGAGCTGTGGATGAGAAGGGTACTCCACAAACTTTCATTTTGAGTCCAGTCTTCCAAAATATGGTTACTGAGTTAATTAAGACGTCTGACAGGTTTTTTTTGTATTTTTCGGAGTTTTTTTTGATTTCCCTTCCAATTTCAGGACCGATTCCAACGAAAATAAACTTCGAATAGCTGCATATGAAGCCTTGATGGAATTAATCAAAAATAGCCCAACTGATTGTTATCCAGCTGTTCAACAAACTACAATAATTATTTTGGGCAAATTGGAGTCTTTGTTGAGTATAGAAGATGCTTTAATTTCGTCTAATGAACGTTCTCAGCTTCGTGATCTTCAATCTCAACTTTGTGCAACTCTTCAATCTGTTTTACACAAAATTCGTTGTGAGGATGCTCCTCTGATTTCTGACAGTATTATGGCGGGTCTTCTTCGGATTATGGGACGTTGTACGGGGAAAGAGAGTGAGGCTGTTGTTGAAGAAGCTTTAATGGCAATTACTGCTCTTATTGAAGGTGTCTATTTTTTAATTTATTTGATAGGGGTGATGGAATAGAAAACCATTGACCGGCATGCGTAAGGATCGACGGTGCCTCCATCAAACCGGAGGGTGGACAAATTTTTTACTTTTTGATAAGGGGGCCTCTGAACTGTCACAATTAATTTATTGGTATTATGGTAGCCTAATGCTAATTTTTGGTTTTTTTGGCTACGGAGATCAGTAAGAAAGGATTGGTCAAGCCAACAGAAGTTTTACCAAGGGCTAGCAAAACTGCTTATTAATTAAATTATTAAAATAATTCTCGAACTAGATGGGAGGGTGAATGGTATTATTTTACCCAATATTTAGTTTATTCGATAGATACTTTCTAATACTCATTCGAAAAATTTTTTCAGTGTTAAAAGACGGTTTCCAAAAATACATGCCAGACTTTAAACCTTTCTTGCTTGCCGCTTTGGAAAATCACGATGATGCACAGATTGGAATTGCTGCTGTAGGTGTTGTTTCTGACCTGTGCAGAGCTTTTGAAACAAATATTAGTGGATATATGGATGAAATTATGGAAAGAATGTTGGGGATTTTACAGGTTTTTTTTTGGATTTTTTAGAATTTTTGAAGTTTAAAGAAAATTTTTTTAAAGGACGCCAACGCAAAGAAAAATGTAAAAACACAAGTTCTCAACACATTTGGTGATGTTGCATTAGCTTTGAATGCACAATATTCGCGATATTTGGATTTAAATATGAAGTGGCTTACAGAAGCAATATCTGCTGCACAAATTACAAATGCTGTAAATATTTTAATTTTCCTATGCGCCATAATTCCAAACGTCAATTTTCAAACCCTTAAGGGCAGTCTAATTTCCAACCGAAAAATATTAGACCTATATGGGTATGGTCCAATATACACAGCAGATCAGCCTGTTACTTTAAGCCATTTCACAGTGGCATGGGAATAAATAAAAAATTTTCTTTTTTTCTTTTCCATTCTATTTCTTTTGCGTGCTATTTTCCACAATAGTAAGTCGAGGATCCTTTATCGAATGGTACCAAAAAATTATTAAATTCGCACTGACAGTAAAAAATGTTCCCTTGTAAGCCATATTTTAGCACTGAAAGACGAGTAACAGCCTTTGCCTATTTTGATCTGCTGTGATATAGCTGTGTTTGATATTTTGGCGGTTTGGCATAATTTGGTCATATCAGAATTAAAAAAAAAATATTTTTGAAGGATGACTTTGACCAAATCGACTATGTTGAATCTTTGAGAGAATCTTGTTGTTATGCATTTTCTGGTATTGTACAAGCATTAAATGGGTCACCAGAAAGTTTACAATTAATTCAACGAAATATTCAACCAATGCTTCAATTAATTGTTCAAATTTCAAATTCACAACCAACAACATCAGAAAATTTATATTCGAGTGCTTGTGCATTAGCTGGTGATCTGCTTCATTCTTTTGGGGTTGAATTTTTGCCTGTTGTTGATACTGCTGAATTTGGAATTAATACTTTGGTTGCTAAATGTCGACGTTCTAGAACGAATAAAGCTAAATCTATTGCTACCTGGGTAAAGAGTTTTTTTTGTGTAAATTTTTTTTTTAAGTTTTGGGGTTTAAAAATGGGGGGGGGGAATGATCAGGATTGGGTATAGCTTTTAGAATTAGCTTCAGAACTGACTCGGTGAGTCGGAGCTGATTTTTAAATTCCAGGAGCTGGGGCCATAAAACATACAATACCCCATACTGTTGGTAATATCTACTTATTCTGTTTCATTTGTCTCAAATCATTTTATTTTTGACATCAGGCCCGTAGCCAGGGGGGGGGTGAGGGGGGGAATTCCCCCCCCCCCCCGAAATGGGAAAAAGGAAAAAATTTGGGGAAGGGCTGGGGCAAAAAAGTGAATTTTTTTGGCCTACGGCCTCTGAAATTTAAAAAATTTTCGCCTGCGGCGCTAAAAAAGGACGAAATCTACTCTTCTTGAGGTCCAAAATTCAAAAAATTTTCGCCTGCGGCGCTGAAAATCAAATTTTTGGCGCCTGCGGCGCCGAAAATTTGGCGCAGAAAAAATTTTCCCCCCTTTCCCCCCCCCCCCCCCCCGAAAAAAAATCCTGGCTACGGGCCTGTTTGACATAATAGAAAATGGTCAACTGAGGAAAAAATTTTTGCTTGTAGCCTTTCAAAAGGCTGGTTATCCCTCCTAATTTTAGTTTTATTTGGGTTAACAGTTTTTCTAATTTTAAGATTGCCATAATAAGAAATGGTCACAAGGGCAAAATTTTGAAATTTTTATTTTTCTAGGTCACTAGAGAAATTGCACGGGTCAAACGACAAGCGGGTAATGCTGCCGCAGCTGCAGGTCAATCATAGTTGATGAACTTTTTATTTTCTTCTAAAAAATGTTTTGATGGTTTGTTTAAAAATTTTTTTTGATGAGTGAGGGGATGCAAGGAAAAAAATTTTTTTTTGTGTTTTTTTGAGGACTATGGCCATTATATAAATTTATTTTTTTTTTAATTTTATTTATTTTAAATTCCAAAAAAAATGAAGGATTTTATATCCTTTTTTTCTCTCTATTTTTTTAAATCTCTCCTTCCTCTGAAAAACTCCAAAAAAAAATATTTTAACTAGAAAAAATATTAAAAAACTTATAATATCTATTTTTGTCTATTACAAGCAATTTTATTTTTCAAATTTTTTTGTTGGATTGTTTTATATATTTTTAGGCAACAATCATTTGTTTTTTTTTTGTTTTTCTCTTAAAAATATATGGTTCGTATTAAACGGGAAAAATTTTTGTTAATAATGTTTCTTGGGCGGAAAGTTTTTTTTCGGATTTTGGCTTATCTTTGGCCTTTGGGTTTTTTAGAAAAAAATTTTTTTATTTAATTTTGGGTCTGAAAAAATTTTTCAAAAAATTTTCTAAATATTTTGAAAAATTAAAAAAAAATTTTTAATTGTATTTTTGGTTTGAACTTTTTTTTTTGGATTTTACATTAATGTCTTTTTGAATTTTGGGTCTGAAAAAATTTCAAAAAATTTTCTAAATTCTCTGGAAAACTTAAAAAAAATTTTATGGATGGGTAGATAATTTTTGACTTTATTTATTAAATTCCAGACTAATTTTTCCCCCCTAAATTCCCTTTGGTTTTTAATAAATTTTTACAAAAAATACGAACTTTTCCATATTTTCCACACTCCCCATATATTTTTTTTCTCAAATAAAAAAATGTTTTGATCCTCACTTTTGCTTGCACATAAAAAAAATTTTACAAAAAAATTTATTTTAAATTTTGTTGCTTATATTTTTTTGCACAAAAAGAAATTGTTTTATTTTATTTTTCAACTCCCCCACATATACATTTTTGTCAAAATTTTTTTTTCTGTTTTGGACTTTGCCGATCTTTCATAAATAAAGATTAAAATAAATTTTGAATTTTTTTTGTTAAATTTTATTTGTTTTTAAAAATACTTGAAATATTTTTTTAATTTTTTTTTGTTAATTATTTTCGAATTTCTTTTCAGCTTAGAAAATGGATAACAATTCAAATCAACCAAGTTCTTCAAAAGATCCAAATATTCAGTGGATGTATGATGGTACAAAATCTATTGTTAATCGAGAGGATTATCTTCTTGGGAAAAAGGTTTGAGATTTTTTTTGATAATTGTTAGGGTTTGTCTTGTTAGGCATGTGTCGATGCCGATTAGGATTACGAGTATCGATTTTTTCGATTAAACTGATTTTCGACGTGGTTTTGTATGTATGCATAGGGGCCAATGACAATTTTTCAAAATAGAGGCTATTTGTAAGTCCAATTTTTCATGTCGCTTTTATGTTTAAGAAGCGAAATGAAACAATTGTCTGTAACACCTATTTTTTAAGAGAATTTTTCAATTTTCCGCAAAATGTTCAGTTTTGGCCGCTAAATTAAAAAAATTCACATTTTTCAATAAAAATTGTTATACTAATAAAAGCCCTTATTTTTTTAGATTGACAGAAATTTTGAATTGTATTCTGACGTTGTTGTTAAAGACAAAGACGAGGAGACCCGAGACAATTTTTTTAAACAAAAACTTTTACAAAATGGCTCTGGGCATGTACACAATCAAAAAATTTCTGCTTTGGATGTTCGAACAGTTCGTAATGAGGATCCGCTTGTTGCTCTCAAGGTTTTTTTTGAAATTTTTTGAAAAATTTTTTGAAAAAATTTTTAAGTTCCAAGAAGAACAACGACGTCGACAAATGTTAGAAAATCCTTTAATTAAATTAAAAGCTCAACGTATTTTACAAAAAGAATTTGAAAAACAAATGAAGAAGGTGGAAAAGAAGAAGAAAAAACACAAAAAATCTAAAAGAAATTCTTCCTCGTCAGATGAAGAAATTTTTTCAAAACATAGAAGGTTTGATGAAAGGGAAAAACATCGACATTCGTGGGAAGAAAGAAGTAGATCGAGGAGTAGAGGAAGAGATGAAAGAAGGAGGGAAGATGATAGAAGGGAGGAAGGCCATCATCATCACCATAGGGAGTCGTTTTCTCGTTCTTTAGGTTTTTTCTTTAAAAAAATTTTTTTGGCTGATTCTGACTTTTGGTCTTTTAGGGAACAGGCCAATTTACCGCCGAGAAAATGTTTCTTGCTTCTTGGAGGTTTTTTGCTCATAATTGTCGAATCCGGCACGCCATGGATTGGGTCGATCCAGCTTGTCGAGTTGCATTGACTTATGCATGGCGTGCCGGATTCGACCATCATGGGCGAAGTTATAGCTCGGCGGTAAATTGGAGTGTGCCCTGTTCTTTACTTTTATTTAATAATTTGGGATTCTTCTAATTAGAATATCGGGTTCAGTCAGGCCCGTAGCCAGGATTTTTTTTCGAGGGGGGGAAATTTTTTTGCGCCAAATTTTTGGCGCCGAAGGCGCCAAAAATTTTTATTTTCAGCGCCGCAGGCGAAAATTTTGAGAATTTTAGAAGGCCGTAGGCCAAAAAAATTCACTTTTTCGGCGCCGCAGGCGCCAAAAATTTGATTTTCAGCGCCGCAGGCGAAAATTTTTTGAATTTTGGACCTAAAGAAGCCAGATTTCTTCCTTTTTAGCGCCGCAGGCGAAAATTTTTTAAATTTCAGAGGCCGTAGGCCAAAAAAATTCACTTTTTTTGCCCCAGCCCTTCCCCAAATTTTTTCCTTTTTCCCATTTCGGGGGGGGGGGGGGGAATTCCCCCCCTCACCCCCCCCCTGGCTACGGGCCTGGGTTCAGTTATTCGGTCAAGTTCTGATATTCGAAGAAACCGATAATCCTGCTTGTAATTAAATTAAAAAATTTCTTTTTTAATTATTTTTTTTTTCAATTTTAGATGTCAACAGAAACGATTTGAGACATTCTAGCCATAAAGGGGAAGAAAAACCAAAAGAAAGGCTACAATCCCGTCCAAAATTGAGTGCTGCTGAAATTGAGGAGAGGCGAAAAGCAATGTTGCAAAATGCTTCTTGGAGGTTTTTTAATTTTTTTTTTAAATTTTATCTTAATTTTTTAGAGATGAAATGAGAGAAAATAATTTTAAAAAGACAATAGAAGAACTCAGAAAAGAGGAAAATGAAGCTAACAATATTCCAAATTTTATAAGGTTTTTTAAATAATTTTTTTGGAAATTTTTTGAAAAATTTTGTTTTGCAGACCAGTTATGGATTCTGCAAATTCTTCATTGGAAAAACGCTTGCAGAGCAACAAAATGGGAGTACAACGTTCACATGATCACATGGACAAATCTTTTTTGAAGAGATGAAATGAAGAGATTTTTTATTTTTTAAATAGGGCCTTGTCTAGTTTGTGTACATTAGAGATTGGTATTTTCAAAAATTCTGGATCTGGATTTTGGGTAGTAACCTGGACAGGGGTACACCCCGATGTACCGCGAGCCCAATGTACCGCCGAGCTATAACTTACTTCAAAATTATCGAATCCGTGGCCCCTGGTATAGTTCGATTCAGCTGGTCGAGACGCATCGAACCATACCAGGGCGCCGTGGATTCGACAATTTTGAAGTAAGTTATAGCTCGGCGGTACATTGGGCTCGCGGTACATTGGCCTGCTCACGCTGGACAGGATTCTTGATCTGGATTTAGGAAAAATCCAGACTGGATCTGGATCCAGACCGATCTTTAATGCACACACCCAATTTATTCGCAAACTCAAATCCGTCAAAATTACCCCATTAAAGGCGGCTAAAGTTCACTCTAGGGGGTTCTCAGCACATGCCTTGTTGGAGGCGATGATTTTTATGTTAAGTGAGCAAATGACTTGGGTCTGTTTTTTTGTGAATAAATGGGAGTGTTTATCTAGACTAGACAGGTTCCTTTTAATTAAGGTTTGGGCTGACAGAAATTTTTTCTAATTTTTTGAGTAAATATATATTTTTTATTTAATTATTTTTTTAAAAAATATCCGTTAATTCGGTTATATTTTTTTATATTTAAAATTTTTTTAAAGTTTTTTTCAGAATTTTTGTGCAGATATGACTGAAACTGGAGGTGGTGATTCTGTTGAATCTGTTAGTTTTTTTTTTATTTTTTTAATATTATTTAAATTATCTTAAAGGCAAGTGTTTATGCTAACTCTGTTTGTGAAATGTGCGGAAATTATGAGGTTTTTTTGGGGGGGGGGGGGGGGTTGGTTATAAAAAAACCTGTGCCTTCTGATTGGAAAGCAGCGATGCCTTTTATATTTTTTGTCAAAAAATACGAGACATAAACCCAAAGATTTATTACTATAATTGTGAAGGCTTTTCCTTCTACTTTTTGTGTGATTGATTTTATTGCGTTTACGTATCCAAAAGACGAATATTTACATGCGCGATTTATTTAAATATAAAATCTATTTTCTTTTAATTATAAGAAGGGTTTATTTCAATATTCTAATGTGAGCGTCCATGGTGTAGTGGTTAGCATTGCTGCCTTCCAAGCAGTAGGCACGAGTTCGATTCTCGTTGGACGCAAAAATTTTTTTTTGAATTAAAAAAAATTTTTTTAGAAAAATTTTTAAATTTAATTGAGTTATTTTAATTATTTAAAAATTTAATTTTGTCAAGGTTCAACTTCAAACAATTCAAAGCAGTCAGGATACTCTCAGGGTTTTATTTTTGTTCACTTTTTTAAAATTTTAAATAATTTTAAGGAGAAATTGGCAGCTGCTAAAGGTTTCTTTTTGTTGTTTTCTAGTAAAATTTTAATTAAATTTTGTTAGAATTGTATGAGAAATATGGCAAAGAATTGACAGAAGAGAGGCATTATCGAAAAGAATTGGAAATTAAATTTGCTGCTTTAAATGAAGAAACTGAAGGGAAAATTCAGGTTTAGTTTTAATTGGTATTTCCTGAGGGTTTAGATTTTAGAGAAGGAATTTCTGAGATAAAATTCAAAAATTATTTTACTGAACAAGTTTTTTTGTTGTTTGGAGACTTCAAATAAAATTCCAATTTCTAAAATCTTTTCGCTTTTTTGCTGATACTTTATGGCTGGTCAGGGTGTCCCTTTTACCTCTCTAGAGGCATTTTCCCCTTTTTGCTTCATTTTTATCGATTTCGCCCCATTTTTGACCCTTTTTTGAGGGGCCATGCCCTTTTTTTGGTGATTTTGAAAGGGACACCTTGTGGCTGATATTATAAACATGTTTAACACACTTCGCAGGGATATATTAAATTCCTAGACATGATTCTTGAGAATTTTATTGTAGGGGGTTCTGTCTTTGTTTTGTTTCTTGAAAAAATTTTGCGCCTGAATAAGCTTTAGATTTAATTTCCTTTTTCTTATTTTTGCAGCAATGTATTACCAACACAGAAGACTTTGAACAACGCATTGTCCTTCTCAGTAAGAAACAAGAAGCTGATTTGTCTGTTTTGGAATCACAATTAGAATTGGCTAGGAATCGTCAAAAAGAACTTCAAGAACAATTGGTTTTGTTAAATGAAAGGTTTTCTTTTTTAATTTTTTAAATTATTTCAAAAAATTATTTCCTTTTAAGGTATGAAAAACTTTTACATTTAAAATCTCAATGTGCTGAAGAAATGCGTGAACAACAAATTGAACTGCCTCAAACAGTTGAAGAACTTCAATTTTTGGCATTGCAGTTGAGAGAGGAATTGGTTAATTAAAAAAATTTTTTTAATTTTTGGCTCTTGTCCAGTTTAACCGTCTCATTTATTAAAATTTGGTTTTGGTTCCTTAACGTTTTCTGGGTCATTTAATCTGGAACGTTGCTTTTAAATTCATCATAAATATTGAGAAGTTATGCTGAGGTTTCTTTTTTTGGAGGGGAGGGGTCTGTTCTTAAGTCATCTTTAGCTTACTCTTTAATTTTGGGAAATTATAATGGGGTTTCTAGAATCCCTAAAGATTTTAGAAGATTTTTTTAGAAATCTAAAATCATTAAAAATCAACTAGCTAGCCAAAATTATTTTTGGATAAACTAACAGATGTTCGAAATTTGGGTCCTTCCCCAGTTTGGACCTTAACTCAAAAAACATTAGAAACCCTAGCCCAGCATTCAAACCCAAAGACGTAACACATAAACTGGACAAGACCCTTTTATTTCCCTCTCTTATAGATAACTGAACGTGCTGCTCGTGAGCATGAAAGGAGGGAATTAAATGATGAATTGGCTATGGCACGTCAACAACTTGTTGAATTGGAAATTTGTCCAAGAGAAAATGAAGAATGAATTTCGATATATATAAAAATATATTTATTTTGCTCAAATAGTTTTTATAAATTTTAAGAGCTGATAGAAGAAACTAATTTGTAATTTTTGAAGAATATGCTTTTTAAGGTCTGCAGACCGTAGAAAATGGTTTTTTTCTAATAAATGCGCTTTTCCGAGAGGACAAAGCTTTTTCACAGTTATCCATTCAGATAATCAAGATAAAGTAAATCATGGCTATTCTAATGAGCCGTTCGCGGTTTCTCGTTAAAACGATTAAACTCACAAATCTATCTAAATTCACTCACCGCTCTCAACTGGCCGCGCTGAACTGACCTTACTCATATTTTAAATTTTTTTCTCTGACTGCACTATTTCTTTTTTATTTTTCTCTAACTCGGGGATAAATAGTCATTTTATTTAAAATTATTGCATTATGCCAAATTTCGCGAATTTTAAAGTTTATGATTTAAATTTTCTTTTCCTCTAAACTTTTTCATCTTTTTCTCTATTTTTAAACAAATATAGAAACTCTAAACCAAAAAAATTAATATATTTACTCCAACTCTTTTTATAAGGCATTTATTATGAGCATATTTTAATTGTGGGGAATGGGACACAAAATGCATGTGAACAGACTAGTTTTTTGTTTGTGAGTAATCGGGAGAACCTAGGAAAAAATTAATTTATATTAGCAGGATTTGGGAAGAAAAATGCGTTTTCCTAAGAGACAAAAATATTTAAAAATATATTTCTGTGGGAGAAAAATTGTCTCCACATTTTGTCAATACACATTTTGCCAATAAGACTAAAAATTTGCATTTTGTCACAAATTTATGGGCAAAACGTCGATTTTAGCCTTACTGGCAAAATGTCGTATAGGCAAAATATGGAGGAGCCGAATAAATTTTTGGGATGTGAAATAGCGTGAAGAAAAAAGAGAGGAAGGAGTGAGGGACTTTAAGGGGAAGAGGAATTTGGAGGGAGACAATTACAAGAAGAATTTTCAAATTCCAATTTTCTTCAAAAAAACAAAATTTTTTTGTTGATTGCAGTTCTTCATTTGTCTGTTGTTTGTTGTTTTTAAAAGTTTGACCACATTGGTTTCCTTATCCAACGCAACCGAAGTCCAGCTAAAATTTTTAAATTTTTTTTTCAAATTTAAAATCAACAAACTATTTGTTCGAATTTTTATTGAAGCTGCTTCAGCAGCACGTACTGTATCTTTAACCGACTGCATTAAATTTTGGGCGTTTAAGACTAATTGCTCCATAGCTTCTTCATCTTCTTCTGTTCCTTAAAAAATTATTTTAAAAATTATAAAAAAAAGTCATCGAACCTCATTCTAAGATCTCTTTGGAACTGAAAAGATCCTACCTAAATGAGGAGTACTTTAAGAGCTTCGCTCCTCCACCTCTAGTGGCTACATTTAAATCGAGGAGTAGTGGATGTTTCTTATATAATGAGGTTCGAGACTGTTTTGTTTAACTAATTTTCACGCTCAAAAATTAATTTTTTTTAAATCACAGCATTAATGTTAAGAAAAAAAAAATAATTTTTTTAAACAGCAAATACAACCCAAAAATTTTATTTTTATTTTTTACCATCGACAGGTTCTCCATATGGCCCAATTGTAACTAATATTTATTTAAATTTTCTTTTGATTTTTTAAAAATCTTTTTCTATATAAAAAAATGAAAAAAATTTACTTTGAGAACCAAGCATTGTTGCCTTAACGGTCGCCAACTTAAAAAAAAAATAAAAATTATTAAAAAAAAAATTCTTCAAACAATTTTAAGTTGAGTAGCAATTGTAGGAATTCTCTCAGCAATTTGAAGTAAAGTCTGAAAAAAAAATTTTTTTTTTTTAATTTTATGTGAAGTAAAATTAAAATACCCAAAAAATAATTTAACATTCGTACCCAGTTTTTTAAAAAATTTTTTGGCTAAAAGTATAATTTTCAGGATAATCGTGGTTTTCGATCATTATCTGTTTATAATTTTTAAGAGGATGTCCAGTAACAAAAAAAATTTTTTTTTTCATAAATCTAAAGCTATCGAATATCAACGAAAATTGTATTTGGGACAATCAAAAATAGTAAAATTCATGGCCAACAAAAGAGCCTCAATAATTGAACCATAAAAAAATTTTTTTTCCCGAATTTAAGAAATAGAGGTCTCTTTCCCGAATATTTTTAAAAAATTTTAAACAAAAAATCTAAATTCCTCACCGTTCTCATTTTAATATCAGTACATTGCCTAGCCAATTGTACAGCTAAACGTGTAACTTCTTCACTAGAATCAGCAATAGCTTTAGCACAATCAATCAAATCTTTTTTTGTTCCACCTTCTCCTCTAACTAATTGTGAAAGTCGAGCCATTAAAATAGCCATTCTTTTAGCAGCAGCAACAATATCATTTTCGTGTGATGACCATTGACGTAATTCTTGATGTAAATTATGTGCTGCACTTAATATTGGTTGATATTGAGCAGCTGGTAAATGATAACGTTCCCAAAAGGCACGAGTTTCTTCTTCTTCATCTAATTCTGGTGGTGGTGGAGGTCTGGAAAATTTGAAAATTTTTTTGGAATATTATGGCACCGATTTGAAGCTATTAAAGTAGTCTCTTATAATGAGAGGTATCAAACTAGAAGGTATCGTTTATGCAGTCACCCAGTAATCAAAAAAGTATCTTAAGTCGAGGTAGCTAATATTGGGCGTATGTTAAATTGAGGTGTGTCTAATATGAACGTTCTTAAATTGAGGTGTACCCAATAACGAGTGTATTTTAAGTAGAGGTGTGTCTAATAATGGGTGTAGCTTTAATCGAAGTGCCTAATAATGAGTGTATCTTGAAGTGAGGAGTGTCTAATAATGGGTGTATTTTAAATAGAGAGGTGCCCAATAATAGGTGTAGACTGAATCGAGGTGCCTAATATTGAGTGTATCTTAAATAGAAGAGTGCCTAATAATGGGTGTATCCAAACATAGTAAAATATTTTAAAATTATTTCACCTTGGTGCCGGACTAATCTCAACAGGAGGAGGTGGACGTGGCGGAGCAGGAACTTCCTCACGAACAATTAACCTGTTATGAACTATTGGTTCGCCTGGTGCACGCATTGGACTTTCATAAACCTTAAAAGGAAATTTCTTTTCTCTTTTATTCCCTCATAAATACTCTCACATTATGCTCACTAGGCCATTGTGGTGGAGGCTTTTGTTGTTGTTGTTGCTGGTGATAAGTTGAATTTAATGGTGCAGTAGTATGTGATGGAGGTGGAGCCTTAAAAAATAAAGATTTGAGGATTGAAAAAATCCTCAAATCGTTCCTAGTTAACCCAAGTAAAAAAAAGGTTTATGAAAAAAGGAGAATCAGAGAGGTATTCTACATAATAGCGATTCCACAAGTTACCCGAAATCCAGACATTTTTCAACCCAAAACCGACATAAAAACATCACAGATCCCTCGATATCTTAGCCAAATATTTTAATCTCCTGACACCCTTATTAATCCCCCGAATCCGCTGATATCTTTATTAATCCCTTAAACCGATAAGACTTGAAACCCGCACTTTTTTCGACCGGAAACTCGATCCGACCTCAAACTATGAGATTCCTGGATCCTAATATAGTTATGGCTGGTCTTGTGTGAATGAAAAAATCGTTTATCTATGAGGGATCCCTCAAATGATCATTCAAATTAAAATAAAACTATCTCGAGCAAGGAATACATATAACATTTTGTAGTCATCAGGGTTGAACCGTATGTTAAAAATAATTTCTAAGAGTTAATCCTTCCCCAAAAAATTTAAAAATAAAACAAACATGAACATTATTTTCGAATCGTTGTGGAGGCGCATATTGTTGTTGTGGTGTAGCTCTACGTGAAGGCAATCCAGTAATTGCATCCCCAACACCACGAACCGAATCTAATAAATGATCATTAGTGTCACGCCAGCGAGAAGCACTAGCTTGATCACGAGGATTAATAGCTACTTGTTTAGCTTGGTTAACCATTGGAGGGATTGCTGAAAAATTAAAAAATATTTTTTTCTTAATTATAAAAATAATAGGCGCTATGAAATGAGTATTCGATATATAAGGATTGAGTTGTCGGTTCGGAACGACGCGAAAAAAACTGAGGATTTAACAGTTGAATTCTTTGATTTTTTATTATAAGTACCAACAACCAAATAAAGATATAGATTAAAAAACGCGTGATAAAAATATTTGTAAAATTAAATGAACAAGTAAAAAAAATATTTAAGGTTTAAAAAATAAGAAAAACGCTCGAAAAAAAGTAAAAAAAACGCAAAAATAGACAAAACCGCGAAAGAAAAGTTTATTAAACTTACAAAAATTATTCATAAATTTCCAACTTATCTAAAAAAAGGTTCAGAAAAAAATTAAAACTAAACTACTATACTAAAAACTAATTTCATTAAATAAAAAATATTTTCGCGTTTCCGTTCTAATTTGCGAAAATAAATTAAAAAAAACCTGAATGCAAAGTCGAAGCAGCATCATTAACTCTTCGAACAAATTGCGGATCTTCAGAATTATCAGCTTCATTTTTTGCTGACATTAATACACGATTACCGAGACGGGCTATTTGACCTTTTATTTATTAAAATTATCAAAAAAAATTTTTAAAAAATTCCAAACTTGTATTATCCACCATTTTTTGTGGGGCATTTGTAGATATAGCATCCTCACATTTATTTGTATATCGTCTCATTGCCCCTTCACTTGCTTTAACAAATTCTCCAGTATCTATAGCATCGTCAACATATGCACGAAGACGATTTAATGCATCGGCGTATTCTTTACGCAAATTTTCAAAGTGACGGTCTGCATTTTCTGTGCTATTGTGTAAACGAATCTTTCCGGCACTGATTATTTGAGGTGTCATTTGGTTGACCTTTAAAAAATTAAAAATAGTCGATTATAAAGAGATAAGGCTTGAAATAGAGTAAAATTTATTGGAAAATTATTTGGTTGGGGGTTGGGTCTCAAATGGTTGAGGTTTTCGCATTGGGCCTAAGTTCGAGTTTTCGGGCCTCATTTTTATCGAACCGGGCCGTTCGATTCTTTTTAGGGCCAAAATTCGATGTTCGATTCGATATATCGAACCGAACTGGGCCCCAATCCTAGTTTAGGATGAAAAAAAAGACCCAAGCCTTCCAATTTATAATAAGTCCAATAAGAAATTGAAGGTCGAAACGGGGATGTTGCAAACCGAATTCCAAAAAGCGGAAGACGGAATTGAGCTGACTGTGAAGTCCCCTGTTGCTTCCCTTAAAGTAAGCTCTCTCGAGGAAACAATACTCCCATTCTGTTTAAAAATTTTCTGAGTGAAAAACACTGAAATAACCCTAGACCCAGATTAAGTTGTAAATAACAAATTTGTTCCAAAAAAATTAAATCCTTCCCAAACCTTATTAGAAGCATCAATCAACCCTTCAACAGTCTTTTTATTTTTACATGGCCCACATTTTGCTACCAATAATCCAGTATTTGCCATTCTACCACTACAATCTTTCAAATTGGATGCTTTACTTTCAAAGTTTTCTTCTCTGTAAGGTTGATCCATACTAAAATTTTTTAAATAAAAATCGTTTTAAAATTAAAAAAATTTCATACGGAGCATAAACAGCTTCAACAAAAGCTTTTAATGGTGTTGTAATATCTGCAAAATCTTCCACAACTTTATCAGTCAATACTCGTTTCATTAAATCGCCCAATTCACGTAGTTTCTCACGCAATTGTTGACGAAGATTGTTAGCTTCTGGAGTATTGCCTAGACCACGGCGTTCCAAATCTTGAGAAAAAATTTAATTTAAAAACGAGTAAGAGAAAAAAAGTCTAGCCCAGAACAGGCATCATGCAACCTCATGCAGGTTAATGCAAGGTCTTCGCTCGCACGTACAGTAGAGCTAAAACCTCTTGGACTTGACTCAAGAAACTTTTTTGAGGTTTTTTCAGTCTTGGTCTAGGGGGCAGAGGTAGCGGGTCTTGGATCCTTCTTCGCCTTCTTTTTTAATAGATCTTACAGGTCCGCCCAGCAAACGTTTTAAACGCTAGCCGGCTAGATCTTCCTTCTTTACAAAAAAATTAACCAGATAATTGATTGGACATTTTATCCACATCAGCGCAAACATTGAGAAGACGATCACGATCAATTGGAGGAAGTTTATTTGCAAGTCGGCGTGCTTCATCAAGTAAACTTCGAATCTTTAAAGGGAAAATTCGTCAAAAAAACAACAAAAAAATTTTCCTAACCGCTTGTAGACCAGCTCCACCATCATTAATTCCAGGATTATCAAGCCAACGTTGTGCCTGTTCCAATTTTCCTCCTGTTGTGTGGGCTGGATGTGTGTCTGTTCGTTGGGCTCCAAAGACTGCATGAGGCAACATTCCTTGACTTTCTTTTGTGCCCACCAAATCACGCAATTTTTGAGCGCAACTTTGGGCATATGACTTAAATTTTTATAGAGAGAAATTCAAAGTAAATTTCAAAAATTACTTGGTTGTCTCTTCCCTGGTGTCGCAATTCACAAATTGAATCGGTAAGATTAGTTATTTCTTTGACTAATTGGCGAATAGTAAATTGGTCTTCTGGGAGGGAACGAGCAGCAATTTTTTCTTAAAAAATAATTTTTAAAAAATATTTTTCAGCAAAATATGGTATTCTTCCATTGTCCCCCCACATTTTATTTTATTTCCTTCTCCCCTTCTTCCTAAAAATTACAAAACTTTCATGAGGTTCATTTGGGACAATTCTCTATGGCGTTAAGTATCTCACTCACATAAAAGGTTTTATGGGAATAAAATGAACCTATTCCAAGGAAACAGAGCCTAGAGTTATGGTACACCCGCATTACCGGACCACAGGTTATAAAATCCAGAAATGGGCACTTATGCCATAGAGCAAGGTTCATGGCAATTTTGTACCTTCTAACATAAGGAGAAAAGGAAATAAAAGTACAAAAAATTAAAAAAATTCAAAACCTGCATATTCACAAATACGTCTAATAGCTTTTTCTCCAACAGCTCCAGGACGTCCATTGGGATCAGATAACCATTCACAAGCAGCAGATAACAACGATTGTGCTGCAGAAAGTGCCTTTCTCATTACTGTAACATTGTCTTGGTCCCATTCATCTTCATCATAAGCCGTCAGTTGAAGAACTCGAATAATTTCATTAACTTCATCAGTCATTCGTTGTCCAAGATAGTTACGGTTGCTGGCGGCTTCTCCAAGTCCTTTTTGACTTTCTTCGCTTATTTGAATGTAGATCTGAAGAAAAATAATTTTTTTGAATTAAAGAGAAGGTTAAAACAAAAAATTAAATCAATGACAGTTACATATAAAAAGTTAAAAAGTCAATGGAATCGAACCTTCTACCCACTCAGAAATAAGTCACCCACACTACCGACTAAGCCACAAGTCACAATAATAAAAACATCAATTTTATCAACTAAACCTTATTTAAATATTTAAGCTTCAAGTAAAAATAATAGAAGGGACGCAACTTCGACGAGTTTCAACTCCTAAAAAATTTTTCTTAAAAATAATTTTCTAACCTTCATTGCACATATCAAAATTGGTGAAAGAATTTTAACGGAATCAGTGCATCGAACAAGAATTTCTCTGTGTACTTGGTGCGTTAATTCAGCTGAACGTGCATCGACATCTTTAGCCATTCGAGTAAGCCAAGGGGTTATATCCTTAATTTTAAAAAATTTTTATAAAATTTCTAACTAAGAATAAAAAATAAGAATCCATAAAAGGAATAGAAAAAAAATAAATTTTAAAAAAATTTCTAATAAATTTTCTGACCATTTTGCAACCTGACCATTTTATAACTTATTCACCTACCTTTACAAATTGATTCAAATCGTCCATAGATTCGATTACTTCTGCAACAGCCAGATAATCCAGAACTTTTCGGCAAATACGAACAATTTTTCGGACTTCGGATTCATCAAAACAAAGCAAAAGTTGAGAAGTTCCTGTAGAAATTGTTTTAAAATAAATTTTAAAAGTCACCAAAAAACCTTGTAAAATCCCTCTAGCTCCATCAATCAATTTTTTACGTGCTGCACTTGAATATGGATCAGACTGGAAATTTTGTTGAAATTTTAGAAAAATTTTAGAAAATTTTTTTAGCTAACCTTAAGTAAATAACAAGCTTCCTCTAAAAGTCTAGAACTAACTTCCACACCTAAAAAAATTTTTTTTTAATTTTTTTAAATTAAATAAAATTAACGTTGTAATGCGGGAGGCATTTCCTGTTTGAGAATTTTGTCATCTGATGAATTGCAGGTTTCATAGCCAACCTAAAAAGGATTCATTTTTTAATTTTTTCCTTTAGAAACACAAAAATCCGCAGATTGGGGAAAAAAAATTTTTTCCGAGAATTGCGGACAGAAATAATTTTTTGCGGACAGAATTTGCGGACAAAAATTTTTCTAAATTTGCGGACACCTTTTGCGGACTTTTGTTAGCATAAAGGTGGGGCCCCTACAAAACGAAAATTTCCAAACGAACCTTTATTAAATTATCAACCGCTCTAGATACTGCACTAACAGGTTTTGTCAAGTCAGGCATAGCACTTCCATCTTCAGCTTCCTCATGGAGGATGACCAAACGAGAAACCTAAATTTTTTAAAAATTATTTTTGAGAATCCGTCATTAAAAATCATTTTTTAAAGCGGCTTACATGTTAATTAATCAATGTGTTTGTGTAATCGATTAAAGCAAGCACACAAAGCATGTTAAAGATTTGTTAGAGAACGGTAAGGAAATAAATCCTGTAAGATAGTTAGGTAAACAAAAGCTTTATTAAATCATCAACAACTTTCAAAGGATCTCTCAACAAATGGGCAACCGGAAAAAATGGAGGAAAATGAAAGGAAAAATTTAAAAAAATTAAAAAATCGGGAGAGAGTTGATCATTCGAGAGAATTAACATTTAGAGTTCGGACCGAGACGAGATCACGAGCAAAAATCTAGCGAATAAATTTGGAATAATAAACAGGGTCCTTGGGGCTCATTCAAAAGAGCTCGTCAATCTGAAATAAATGCCCCATAAAATTTCGAACGGTACGAACATGAAAATCCAAAGCCATGAAGGACCTAACTGACTTCTTGTTGAACGATCTCTAATAGTGTTTCACTGGAACCGGATCCATTTTGAATTCCGGATCCCGGAACCTCAACCAAAAAACGTCGGGACTTTCCAGAACTGGAACCACTGTGATCTCTATCCTCGTACGACCCTCACAGTCCGATCTCTAATCAACATTTTAATTAAAAAATAAAGGGAAACAAAAAAAACACACAAAAAAAGCAAAGCAAAAAAAACGTACAGGTCCGCCTTTAGGCAAAAGCATTTTACAAACGGCACAATCAGAGGACGGAGACATTGTTAGAGGTATTGAATACCTTGAAGAACTCTGAGATAAGGGGCTTTGTTCTCCCCCACCATCCAAATCCCTCCAATATGGAGCACCAAAACAACGTTTTGTGCCAGATGAGGTAGAGGCTACATCTTCCCCTCCAATTACTCCATTTTGTTGGTGAAAGGAAGAGGAAGAAGATGAGGGACGGCAATGCTGATGGGCCAATGAAAGCGCTAGATGTAGCTAAAAATTAGTTTAAAAAACGTAAAAATTAAAAACGAGTACAAAAATTAACGATTACAGTAAGACAAAAAATTAAATTTAAAGCAGAAAAATACATTTTGCCGAAAATAAAATAAAAAGAATGGCAAATCGCGCAAAATCAGACATTTGAATTAAAAAAAAAGTTCTCAAATTTTAAGGAGATCCCTGGCCCATATTAAGGAAGTGTTTTTAAATTTCGAAACACTTTGGAAGAGTTAAAAAATTCATGAAGATAATTCCTACATAAAAGGTAACGGGAGCAGGCCAACTTACCGCGAGCCCGACTTACCGAAGAGCTATAACTTCGTTCAGAATTGTCGAATCCTGGACGCCTTAGTATGGTTCAATGCGCCTCGACGAGCTGAATCGAAACATACCAGGTCGTCCCAGAATCGACAATTTTGAATGAGGTTATAGCTCTGCGGTAAGTTGGGCTGTACCCAAAGGTAACATTAATAAAAAAGAAAAAAAAGAAACAAATGCAAAAATAGCCGAAAATGGCAATTATTAAATAGGCCGGTAATTTTAAATTTTGTTCCCTCCCCTTTCCTTCCTTCTTTAAATTCCACAATTCTCTATTTCCCTATTCAATTGATAAACATTAAAAGGACTTTGACTGATTATGCTATAGAGAAATAGAGTAATAATTGGGTAAGCAAATCTGACCATTATGCGACTTTAGAAAGGAAAAAAGGGAAGCAAGAAATTCAAAATTACTTAATAAGCAATTATTTTATTTTAAATATTTTTCCCCAACCTGTTGAGCTACCGGCTCTAAAATTGACTCAATAACTTTTGTATGGAATACTGGCATTTTTTAATTATTTTTGTTGTTAATTTTTTTAATTGTTGTCTTTCCTAATTTTTTCTAATTAAAAATTGATGAAAAGAAAATTAAAAAATAATAAAAATTCTTTAATAAAATGGCAGTTAATAAAAATAAATTTTTTTTTGTGTTTTTATTTAAAAGAAATGATGACCAATTGGTTTTAGTCGAAAAAAAATAAAGAAAATATTTGTGTAGTTAGGTAGTTATCTATTTTAATATGGCTATTGTTTTTTTTATTACCTAATTGCACCTTTAAAAAAATTTAAGAAAATATTAACAAAGATAAAATTGATAAGTAAATCAAAAATAAAGCAAATCAATGAATAAAATAAAATAGAAGACAATCAACATACATTAAATTGTTAAGAAAAAAATACTTGGAATATTTATTTTTATTTTAATTGAAAAATAAATCTATACAAAAATACCCCTAAAAATCCCAAACAGGGCTGGACGCAATTGAAAAAAATTTCCGCAGCCGCAATACGCAAGTCTGCAATCACCAACTGCGTCTAACCCTAATCCCTAACCTCCAATTGACTTAGAAATAAGCTTCAATGAACTCATAGAGCAGACCAGAGCCGATATTTTTAAATAAAAAATTCATTGAATAAAAGGTCAAAACACCCTAGACCTTCAATACTTTAAATAATAATTTTCCGGATATCCGAAGATTTCCCAGGAATAGTCAACCTACTCCACTTTTAAAAAATGTAAAGATTAAACTAAAAAAAGATTGAGATAAAAAAATTTTTTAGAGAGATCAAAAACTCTCCCTGACCGCGTCATCAATTTATTCGGTCAGAGTCCTCTAAATCAACTAAAAGACGTATTGGAAGGAGGAAAAGCCTTGAAGGGTTAGTACGTCCGTTAATTTTTTTTAAAGGTGGCATGTGTGCCAAAAGGGGCAAATAGGGCAATAATTTTTTTAGGTAAAGTATTAAGCTAGAAAAAACCCCCCAAAGCGAGCGGCCGTCATTATAATAGTAACAAAACATTGATTTTGCGGGGGCATTTAGTTAGGGAATAAAAATAGCGGAAAAGAAGAAAGGAAAATTGGAAGGAATATATAAAAGGATGAGCGATAAAAATATTTTTTTGGGGGAAGAAGTAGAAGAAGAATCGTTGGTTGGGGGAAGGATAGCTGGTTGATGATGATGGCAGTTGGAAAAGAGAATAAAGGGTATGTTTAAACACTTAAATCACGTTGTGAAAAGAAAATCGGACAGAGCAAATGGGATAAATCAAAAATACCCATGAGATCAAAGACCCTACAGGTCAATGATGGCAGATGGAAGAGAAGGATACTTTATAAATAGTACTAATAATAGGACTTGATCAACGCTGATCTTAAAGTCTGGTCAGTTGCAAGATTCCTTGTGCTGATATACCTATTTAAGGAATCTGAATTAAATAAAAGAAGGGGATTTTCAGACAAGACGAGAGATAGGATCAGATCTCAGATAGGACAAGACCCAGGCGAGATATGTTGAAAAATCTCAGTCCAGTCTCTAAAACTAAAAACCAACACTAACAAATCATAGGTTTAAGGGGCTGTTGATCAACTGTGTTTAATTAAGAGTTGATCAACTGTTGGTTGATCAATATGTTGATCACCTGTGTCGGTCCGGTCTCTAGATATGGCCTTAAGTCCGACCTCAAGCTCTAAAACTATCAAAGCCCATAAATCACAGATTCCAAAAGGGTGCGCTGATCAACCCTTGATCAGTAAAAAAAGTACGTTGATCAACTCATTGTAGAGTTGATCAACTCATTGTAGAGTTGATCAACTCCAACCTTGTGTTGATCAATTAAGAGTTGATCCTTTGAAGTTACTTTGGAATGAAAAAAGAGAAAGATTGTTTGTTAGATATATTTAAGTGTTTAAAATAAGCGATTGATGTGATTGAATGAGAGTAAAAAAGTGATTTTTCTTTTACTTCCACCCCAGTGTGCCAATACAAAGTTATATATTGAAAGTAGTTGAAAGACGGAAAAATTTTAGAAGGAAAAGGAAAAGCCTAACAAAAAAACAGTCATTTTACCTTTTTTCCCTCATTTTTCTTTCTTTTTTTTTACATTTTCATCCGCCCACCTTGTCCTAGAATCACTTTAACTCTTTTTAAAAAATATCGACACTCATAAAGCTTTTATTTTTTTTTCTCTCATAGCAGAAAAATTGAGGGAAAAATTTAAAGGAAATTGAGGGGAAAATGAGGGAAGGAGAAGTAAAAATTGTAAAATGATTTGAAAAAGAAAAAGCGAAAGAAGAAATATTTTAAAGAGTTAAGAAAGATAAAAAAAATGTGGATCAATGAATTTTTAAGAGAAAGAAAATTTTTTGTCAAGATATCTGTCAGGATATTCCTTTAAAATTTATTATAGAGAGATAAAAGAATGTAAAGAATTTAAAAGAGATCACTTTTAATTTATAACAGTAAAGTGTGTGTGTGTGTGTAATTTCACTAGAAAATGTTTTTTAATTTAATTTTTTGACATTTATAAATGGCTTGTAATTGATGGATTTAAAATAAATTTTGTCAATTGAATTTTAAAAAATTGAAAAAAAATTAAGAGTAGAATTTAAATAAAACTATAGAGCAGGGCTGGGCGCAATTGCGGATTGCTTTTGAAGATTTTAAAATTAAAATTGCGAGTTGCAAAATTTTTTTCAATTGCGCCCAGCCCTGCTAGAGGCGCAAAGCTGTGTGAAAAATTAAAAGGCCTCGCGTTAAAAAGAGTTCAAAGAAAGGAGGTTTTTTGCTTATTCGGGTCCATAATCTTAACTTTTGTTTGGACTCGTGTTTTTATTGAACTTATAAATTAGAACAAAGCCTTGTTAATTTTCACTAAAATAAGCCCCCAAATATTAGATCAAAATATATAAATTAATAAAAATAAAATTGAGAGAGGGAGAATGGAAAACATCAAATCAACAAAAAATAGCCCTTCTCTTAAAGAATGCTTTCCACCTTTATTAAAGTCAATTGTCGAGTATATTATTGTTTGTTGTTAAATAGCCCAAAATCCCTTATTAACAACAATAAAATTATTTCTTTAGCAAAAGAATTTTACTAAGCTAATATGATAAATCAAATAAAAGGGTCAAAATAAATGAATAAGAGAGAAAAATCTATTTACTTATTGCTAGTTAAACCTTTAAAAATATAAAAATGCTTAATAAAATGGACAAAAGTAAAAATATAGTAAAAAATATTTTTTATAAAAAAATAAGAATTACTCACTCTACCCTTGTGAAAAAATAAAAAAAAATATAACATTTTAAAAATATAAAATCAAAATATTATTTTTGAAAAATGATTCATGTAGTTAAATTATAGCCTAATCAAAGATATTATTCCCCATTTGGAGACATCACTTTAAGATCTATTGGAATATCTCGAGAGGTATGTTAAATAGAAATTATCGCTTAGACAGCCACCCCACACAATGGCCAATCACATATAACAACGCAAAACAATAACTTGCTTCAAGATTTTCGAAGCTTAATCCTCTTATCAAGCTAAAAGATTGGTAAAATCGTGAGGGTCCACAAATTTTCTTTTAGCTAGTTACCTTGCGTTGTTATGGCCGCGCGTTGCTTTGAGCTGTACGCGTTAAAATTGTTAAATCTTACTTTAACTTTAATTAATTTTTTAAATCCACCTTGCAAATGATGAGACAGACAGGGAAAGTTGACAATAATAGCAATTACAATTCATCGTCCATTTCCAAAAATTCATCCAGTCCTTGATTTATTCTTTCCAAAATTCCTCAGACCAAAAAACCAAAATTAAAATAGCCTTATATCTAAAAAAATTTATAGCTTGTCTCCATTAAATTTTAATATAAATTCCTTTAGATATCCAAAAGCTTTTAAAACTAGAGATCAGACTGATGTGAGACGAATAATCAGGGTTATCAAGAATACGGTCAGTCCGGTCTCTAATGAAAACCTTTAAAAAATTAAATTAAAAAAAATTTCTTTTAATTTTTACTCTGAAAAAAGCACATAACATTTTTCAAAGACTAGGGGGGATAAATAATAGATGATTATGAAGTTAGAAAAAAATAATGCCAAAAGAGAAAATATAATCGAGAATTAAAACACACACACAAAAACATATGAGATATTAATTTTTTTAATTATATGATTTGTAAACCTAAATATTCTACAAAAAATAAAGCTTTTTTAATGAGAGGTTTTTTAGTATGTCTAATATTTTTTAGAAAATATTCTTTCTAAAAAAGCGCCCAATTTTTTGAGAAAAAAATTTTTTTTAGTTAGAGAAGGCGCTTTTAGAAAGAATAAAAAATATTTTATAATTAATTTTGAATTTATTTTTTTTTCCTAGTAATTGTGCTTTTAAAATTCAACGAGGATCGATTCTATTATTTTTTTATATTTTTTTAAAATTTCTTCTCTCAATTAACCGGTTTGACAAGGATAGCTTCTAACATTTCAGCCTGCTCCTTTTGATGAATAAATTTATTACCGGTAGCAGGTGAAGCACTGGGTTTTCGACCGGCATAAATTATACCGCGATTGGATCTATAATTTTTTTAAAAAATTTAATAATAGAAGAGAATTAAAAAAGTAACCAGACCATTAGAGACGGTTCAAACCCAGGAAAAACCATTAGGATTATTTTCTCTCAACAGAAACAGAAACCACGAGGATTTTTTTGGTTCGAACCAAGAAGTTATTCTGATCATTTCCGGATATATCAAAATTTATTAGACCCAACAAGAAATATTTTACTTGGATTAAAACTACGGAAAATATCAATGGATTCAAGGACGTATCCAAGAGGCTGAGGGGGACAAAAGCCTCGAAAAGCTCAAAGCGTACGCCACATTATAGCAACGCTAAAATCCTACCCCAGGATACGCCTTTGATGGATACTTGTTTTGATATTTTTAGAAATCAAAACCAAAAATCAGAAAAAATATTTTCAAATAAAACCTACTTCTTCAAGAATGACAGAAAACGCGGTTGAATGAATGTCCAAGCACCCATATTCTAAAATTGACCAGTAATAAAAAGTAAAAAAACATTAGAAACCTTATGCTCTTCCTGCGCCCAAATAATATCCGCATTAGAATACTTATTGCACTCTTGAATGAGCAAATCATAAGGAAATGGACTAATTTGTTCTACACGAGCAAGAGCAACCTAACAATAAAAATTTTGAAATTATTTTTTGATAAAAAAATTTAAAAACAAACATCAGCTTCAAGTCCTCTCTTTTTGCGTTCCAACAAAATATCATAATAAACCTTCCCTGCAAAATAAAAAATGTTAAAAATCCAGAAGCTACTTAAAGTAAACTAATCTACCAATGGTGACCTAGGATCTAAAACAGGGGTGGCCAAAACATTTTAAAAAGCGAAAAATGAAACACTAAAAAAAGCAAAAGTATATATAAGTAGGGTAGGGGGCCCGGTTCAGTTTGAATCGGTCATCGAATTTTGGCCCAAAAGATTCGAACGGTTGGTTCAATAAAAATGAGACCCGAAAAATGACTCGAAGGTAGGCCCGATTCGAAAACCCTAACCCTAGACATAAGGTAAAAATGCCGTTTATAGTACGCTTATTGCAATACTGTTTGGGGTTAGTTTCAACAATAATTTACAAAGAGTATTTTTGGTCAGAAAATAGATCACCCAACACCCAAAAATATTATTAAAATTCAAAAAAGATTAAAAACCTGAACAGAAAACAACACGTTTCACATTGGCCGGATTTTCACTTGCCTTCCCCTCTTCAACGCCAACACGTTGAAACGATGTTCCAGTCAAAAAACTTTCAATAGAGGAACGAGCCAAAGGATGACGAAGAAGGTACTTTTAATTTTTAAAAAAAGTTTAAATTTTTTTTAAAAATTAAAAAAATACTTTAGGAGTAAATACAATCAACGGTTTACGGAACGGCACATAAATTTGACGTCTTAGCAAATGGAAAAAGTTTGCCGGGGTTGTCGGATTTGCTACAATCCAATTAGTATCATTCAATTGACGAGCTACAAAAGCATCATCAAACGTCATATCCTTAAAAAATTTTCTTTATAGGAAGAAAATAGACAAAAACCTCATCAAAACGAACTCCATCATCTTCATTACACATTTGCAAAAAACGTTCTGAATAAAGATTTAAAAACTATTTTCAAATAGTAAAAACCTGGCCGAGCACTGCTATGTTCTGGACCCATTCCTTCATAACCATGAGGAAGCAACAAAGTCAAACCGCTTTGTCTAATCCATTTAGACTGTCCAGAAGAAATAAATTGATCAATAACACATTGAGCAGTATTAGCAAAATCACCAAATTGAGCCTCCCAAATGATTAATGAGTTTGGGTTTACAAGAGAATAGCCAAGTTCAAATCCTAAAACGGCATATTCACTCAAAGAAGAGTTGCAAACAACGTACTCGGCTTGAGTCTAATGAAAAAAATTAAAAAATAAATTTAAAAAATCCAAAAAAACCTCAGACAAATCATTCAAAGGATTATATGTTTTCTGATCAATTTTTTGGTCGTGTAAGACATGATGACGATGAGAAAAGGTTCCTCGTTCCACATCTTGACCAGAAAGACGAACATGAATTCCTAAAAATTTTCCAAATATTTAAAAAAAATTTTAAATAAAAAACCTTCTTTAAGTAGAGAACCAAAAGCTAATGCCTCACCAATAGACCAATCAAGGCTATCTTCATGAAACATATCACGACGACCTAAAGAACAAAAAATATATATGTATTTTAAAAAATAAAAGATGGTCCCTGACCCGTCGAAATGAAGTTCTCCAGGAACAGGGATTTGGGTCAGGCTATCTTCATAAATTTTTAGTAATGCTCCCCGACCAAAAAATCATTGTAGGGAAGGTACGGGTCCCTAAAAAACCTTTCGAAAAAATAACCTTTCAACGTTCTTTCCAATCCTCTATGTAAATTAAATCCTTCAGGAATTTGCGAGAATTTCATCACAATTTGTTCCAAATTTTCTTTATCAATTCCTGTCGGTGGCACATAAAAAGGATTTTTATCTCTAAAGAAATCATCCCATGGCGAATCTAGCCAATCACGATTTCTAACTGTTGTTATCTTCTTTGCACTTTCATAAGCTTCTTCCAAAATAGATCCATATTTACTAAATTCGTCATCAACATATTCTTGATCAGCTACTCCTTCAGCCAAAATTTTCTTTTGATATTGCTCTAGAACCGGTTTTGTTTGTTTGATACGTTGATACATTAATGGTTGTGTGAACATTGGTTCGTCTAATTCGTTATGTCCATAACGACGATAACATACAAGATCGATAATGACATCCTTCCTAAATTCTTTTCTCCATTCGGAAGCGACATTGCAGACCTTTAAATTAAATTTTTTTAAAGAAATTTCAGTATCGAAATGAATTTGATAGGTTTTTCTAGTTTGGTAATTCGGCGGATTTTGGGGGGTTTGATATTTCGCCGTTTTCATATTACGACGCACTACAAGTTTTGGTAAATGGTTAGGATTTTTGCTAGTCTAGGTTTAAAAAAACAAGGAACCAGGATAATGTTATGTAATATAATTTGTCGGATGTAGAACAACCAAAAACAAAGGTTTTAAAAGTTCTATTGCCTTTCATTTAAATTTTTAAAATATTCTTTGAAGTCGTTTAAAATCTCATACATACATATCTCACAGTCAGACAATCTAATATAATCCCCATAAAAAAATTAGCCAATCTCAACCTCCCTAAAAAGAATAATAAATCAAAAACGAACATGCATAACAGCCTCAGGATCATCAGCATTCACGTGAAATATAGGCGCGCCCATAACACGCCCAGCATCTGTACAATAAGGAGAGGAACGAGAAGAACGCGGATCGGTAGTAAATCCAATTTGATTATTTACTACGATATGAATGGCTCCATGAATTGTATAATCACGCAAATCGTTTAGATTGAAAGTTTCCATAACAACGCCTTGTCCAGAGAAAGAAGCATCTCCATGCAATACCAATGCCTGTAAAAATATACTTGAGAATTTTAGAAAATTTGTGTTGGTGAACGAAGCGCCAAGAAATAAATGCTAAAGCAGGCCCGATTCCTGCCCAATGCCAAATTTCCGTGGCGCGAACTTTGCGGACCCGAATTTTGCGGACCCGAACTTTGCGGACCCGAAATTTGCGGAACGAAAGTTGCGGACCCGAAGGTTGCGGACACGAAATTTGCGGACCTGATTTTTGCGGAACCAAGATTTTACGACCGACACTTGAGTAAAATTGAAAAATTAAAAATTTTACTTTTTGATGATTCCGGCAGAATTTACCATGATCCGTACCGGACTCATGATTTTTTCTTGATTTTTCAAAATTTTTATCAATTTCTTATCTAAAAATTATTTCATAATTTAAATAATCGAGAAAATTCCTTAAAAAATCATTTATATGGCCATTTCATAAGGTCATGATGCCTGAATTTATCCTAATTAACGCCGCAGGCTAAAATTTTTGAAATTTCCGAAATTCAGTAGACTTTATTGTCGATCCGCAAATTTTTGGTCCGCAAATCTCAGATCCGCAAAATTCGGGTCCGCATAGTTCGGGTTCGCAAAATTCGGGTCCGCAAAGTTCGGGTCCGCAAATTAAAATCCGCAAATTTCGGCGCGCCCAAATTTCATTGACTCACACCAAAGGTGGGAACACTTCCGCTAATGTCATTTTTGACCCTTCCTCTTCCGACTATATTTTCTTGCGACTTCTGCTTCTCTGCGAAAGGGACCAGTCTTAACCCATCCCACTATTTTTTAAAATAAAATGTTTTACCAAATGTCGATCACATGTAGGATCATTGCTGTAATAAGCTTCCGCATGAACTTTGCCTTGTACAACAGGATCAACAGCTGGAAATAAACAAAAAAATTATTTTATTTTCCACATAAAATTCAACAAACCTTCCAAATGAGAAGGATTCGCCACTACCGCAATTTTTATATTTCGTTGAGATTGCCGATTTAAACGTTCAATACAAACCCCAAGATGATATTTAACGTCACCAGAACCCTCATCTGTCGGCTCAAGAGTACTGAATTGAGAAAGGATTGTGCTAAGCGGTTGGCGGCAAACATTGGACAAAACATTTAAGCGTCCTCTATGTGGCATTCCAATACTTGAAAAATCAGAAAAGTAAAACATTAAAAATAAAAAAAAATTTTACACGACGGAATCAACACCCATAGCTGAAGATTGATCAATAACTTGTTTGATAGCAGGAATTAATACTTCACATCCTTCCAACCCAAAACGTTTTTCACTGGGCCATTTTTTGGCAAGAAAATCTTCAAATTTTGTAGAACGGATTAGACGTTTGAACAAAACTTTCTTTTGAGCAGGTGTTAATTCTGTGACGCGAGGAGCTTCAAAATGTTTTCTAACCCAATCTTGTTGTTCATAATTGGTCAAGTGCATATATTCAATTCCGGTACGATGACAATAAATTTTCTGGAAAAAAAATAAAAAGGTGTGAGATGTGGTTAAAAGGGAGCCGGACATCCAGGTTACCTCGGACGTCGAACTTTTGGAAAAATTTAATGTCAAAATTTCGATTCTTTCCGGTAGCTAAAGTATTGATACAATAACCAAATCAATGAAAAACTTGATTCAGTCAAAAATTAGCCCCGAACTATTTTGAGGATGAAAACTTCAATCTAACTCCCTAACAAATATCACAATAGATCCACCCAATAAGGTCAGCTCCCAGAAAGTTATCTAACACGAGGACAGTTGCCCTAAAAGTCATCCCCAAAAAGGAGTCCAAGAAAATCAAGTAGAAAAAAAACGAAACCTTAAGACGTTCAAAAATGTCTCGAAGCGGAAGAGTTGCCTTATCACCTCCTATAAACGTTGTAGGCGGCAAAAGAAATTCTCGATCCAAATCTTGCTCACTAAAACCATAAAAGTCCAACTCGAGCTCTCTAGGTATAGTATCGTCCAAATCAGCGCTATTAATTCCCAAAGGATCGAGATCAGCAATGTTATGGCCTCGAGTCTTAAAATCCAAAAAGTCAAAAAAAATTTTTTGGAAAATTTGAAACCTGAAAACTTCGAATTAACAGCTGAATTTTCAGATGGTCATTGATAGCACGAGTAAGATCGTCTGCAGGAATCACAGATGTTGCGGTCGATGGCTGAACTTCCTTAAAATCTCTCATCGCAAGAGTTGCATGTGGAGTTGGCACGCCTTGGGAGAAGATTGAAGGCGACTGAAACGCTTGGCCAGGTTCAGCACCAGCATGTACATTGCTAAAATGAGAAGGCATAAATTAAATTTTTGATATCTCAAACAGAGTTAAGACCAGGGTTTTCATGAATTACCCTTTTGAGCAAAATCAGGTTTCTGCCCCCAAGAGAAATTAGGGCTTTCCGGGTTTAGTCCCTCTAGCAAAAAAATCCAATCGTGGCTCAAAAATTTCGAAATCTATTCTAAGTTCATTAAGTTCCATCCTCTTATATCCTATTAAAGATCGAGCTGGGTCAGGACTAAAGCCTGGAGTTTTCCAGTACCCAGAGCCCCGGCATTTTTTTTAGCTTCCTGGATTTTTCCTGGAGTATAGGCCCAGGATTCGGCCCAGGTCAATAAATCAAACCCAGAGCCCGTGAACAGGCCCAGGCTTTCCTTAAATTAATAAAAAAAACCTGAAGTAAGCATCCCAACTTTTATGAACAGAATTCTTATCATGCAACCAACTTTCATACATTTGCTCAATATATATTCCAGAACTTCCATTCATGAATGGCTCAGCAGCTACACGAGAATGTGGTGTTTGTAACCATTTTACAGAGAGAGAAAACGTCCTCGTTGAGATACGGTTTAGCATTGCAAAATTTGTGTTAATATAAGATTTGCAGACAAAACTGAATCTAAAATCAAGTTAGTTATGTTCAGAGCCCGGAATTTTGTACCGAATCGTATTCCGTACGGCAAACCTTCAGTTTTGTGGTCACGACGAAAAATAAATTTAAAACTCCAGTAAGAATCTTTTCTAGGGTAATTTTCTGTGCTGATCACGAATCTTAACTCCTAGGTATTTTTAAATTTATTTTTCGTCGGGACCACAAAATCGAAGGATTGCCTTCCATACAGTATGGAAGGCCGTATTACCAAGAAATTTTCAACGGTCTGTAGTACGATACGGAATTTTTAATTGTTTTCGTACCGTATTCCTCACCGTACTACGGATCTGAATACCGATAAATAGCGAAAAATAACGCCTGTATTAAGGTACCTTCCGGGCTCTAATTATTTTCAAACATTGAAAAAAATGAAAAAAAATATCAAAATTGGCAACAGAAATCAATTTAATATTAGTAAGACTTTATGGGAAAATTACGAAATAAAAGCAAAAGAAGCAAAAGAAGTTCGCTCATCTTCGCATTAAATTAACACAAAAATGATAATTGAAAGAATTTTAGAGTGATCTCTGTTCAAAAACATTTCGCGAAGGAAGAAAGAACAAAAGCGGGTACCCCCAAAAGTGCGCGGGCCTTTAAGGCGCAAAGCCATAACTTGGTGGGAAATCGTTTTCCCTTGTCAATTTTGGTACCAATCTCCTTAGCTCGATGAGAGGAATCGTTTAATACTAAATTTGGTAAGACTATGAAAGCTTGAAGCAAGTTATGGCTTTGCGCCGTTATGGCCGTGCGCCGTTTTGGACGTTTCCCAAGAAAAGTAAACAAAAAATAAAAGTCTCAGACTCTAAAGGTCAGACTCTAATGTACAATTTAATGGAAAATTAGAGAGTGTAGGAGAGACAGTTAGACAAATTTTTTGAAAACTGACGCTTTTTTAAATTTTCATTTTTCTAAATTTTTTAAAAAATTTTTTAAAATTTTTTTAGATTGTTTTCTGTTAAATTTTTATTTAATTTAATAAAGGAAAGCTGACTAATGGACGTCCAACAACAAGTTGAGCGTTATCAAAGAAATGATCGTTTGGTGGTTGATTTATATCACAAACTTAAAGTTGATGATCCCTATAGAACTAAAGGTTTGTGTTTAGATTAAAATAATTTAATTTTGTGTTTATTAGTGGGAGGGGGACCACTTAGCTTTATTTGGGTATTTCTGTGCTATTAAATTAATTTTTGATTTTTATTCTGACAAAGGGGCTTTGACCAAAACTTTTTAAATAAAAATCGTACTATTGGTAGAACAACCCAGCTCGAAAAGCTTTTTCGAATAATTTATGATAAATTATGTATCAAACAAAAAAGCTCAAAATGGTCTGGGAAACGTTGAAAAAGGGGGAGCGAATTCCAAATTATTGCCGAAATCTGCAATTTTGAAAATTATTTAACTAACACGAATCGAACTCCGATCCGAGGGTTCGGTTCGTGTTTTTAAAACCCGTTCTGATAGCCGATTTGAGAATTTTTTTTCAAAAACTTTGATCGCTATCAGACCCGAATTTTTCTCAACCTGTCCATTCCTTTTATATACAAATTTTTGAAAATATCCCCTAAAATTCCCCTAATTTTTTATTTATTTTTAATCCCTTCATTCTTTTTATTTTAACATTTTTCAGGCTCTACAGCATTTTCTGGCCTAGCAGAAAGAGATTATTCTCAACACGAGCATTTAGGTGTACCTTTCTTCTACCAAAGTTGGCATCATTCTTTCCCTCAGGAATTACTTGATCAATTTAAACGTATTTTTTCTTTCATCTTTTTCAAATTAAAATACGTTCATTCAGATATGCGTAGCAATTTTTCAACGGGATTATTGCCTTCAATTATGCGGGCGTGGATGTCTATCGACTCTGATTTATATTTATGGAATTTTGACAATAAGTTTGTTTTTTTTTAATTTTAATTAATTTTTAAATTTTAGTCGAGATCTTACATATTACGATTTGATAAACAACACAATTCTACGTGTTGATATAGCTCCTCCAAGGCCTGGATTTTCTGTAGTTAGTTTTTACTTTATTAAACTATTTTTGGCTCTACTGCAGTTTATGAGTCCAATCAAATTTTAGGCGAAAGGCTCAAAATGGTCATCGTAAACCTACTGGACTCATAAAAGCGCGATGGGACTCATAAAGGTGATTGGACTTATAAACTGCAGTAGAACCCATTTTTTGCATAAATTTGCTATTCACAAATTTCACTTGCGGACAAGTATTTCCTTTTTTCAAATTTTTGAGCCAGAAATGCAATGGCAATAATCTTAAGTTGACAGCTTTTGATTAAATATTTTTTTTTCAGAAAAATATTTTTTCGTCATTTTTTAAGGAAAGTTTGCGAGGTGTCGATTTAAAAACGGTCGAGACCGGGCTCATTCGATAGAGAATGTGCCCTTTCTAGCAAGGATTTTGAGCCGTTTTTGCCTGTTTTTTGATCTGGCCCAGACACAATGGCAAAAATGTAACCCTTATTTTTTAAAATTTTTCTAGCCTTCTCTTCATTCAATCCTTATTGTTGCCACAACCGTCGATATTGTATTGCTAGCAATTAGATTTGAGGACAAGTTTGTTTTGATTTTTTATCTAAATTTTTAAATTAAAATTAAGTTCCGGCAATGTTTTACCTCCAAATACTGATGACTTGAGAAATGCCTTAATTTCGATGGTTGGAAATTCTCCTCTCTACAGGCTGCCACTTGATGGACTTATAGTTACCGATATTTGCCCTACTTCTGATGGACGAATTTTCTTTTCTGCGGATGACTCTCTTTATGAATTGGAATATTTTGTATAATTTATCCGCAAAATTTATCCGCAAAATTTATCCGCAAAAATTTTTTTCTTAAAGGAAAAAGGCTGGTTTGGCATCGGAGGGACTTGTAAGAAGACAAATCATTCAAAAAGGCTTATAAACTATTTGGTACCTGTGTTACAAATTTTTTATTCAAAAGGTTTTTTTAAAAATTAAATTTTTAAAATAATTTTGATTTTTTTTAAGAATCAGTTTTTCAACTTGTTGTTGATGACAGCAGACATTTGCTTTATTTACTCATGAAAAGTGGTTGTATTCAGGTTGGGGGTTTCTTTGGAAAAATATTTTTTCGAATGTTTATTACTTGGTATTTTGTTCATATCCTGCCTTCCTTCCTATTTGAGTTTCGGATTAATTTACCTTTCAAACTTTTCGGCCTCGGAAGGGTCATTTTTTAAATGTTGGTTTTTATCATTGACTTCTATTCTTCCTTTCTAATTTTTGCTCAATTAACTTGCAAGGGAATGAGTAAAAATTTTTTGATAAAAATTATACCATCGTGTAGAGCATAGTCGAGACACCAATGTAGTTTCCGGCTTTTTTGGCTCCGACCCCCAATTCGAAAAGTTATAGGGCTTCAAAATTTACTGCTTGAGAAATAAATAATTGACAATAGAAAGGAAAATTAATTTGAGAGACTAAAATGGAGAGGGGCGTGATATGAACAAAATGCCCTATTTTACTCTGATTTAATTTTTAAGGTCTTCGATTTGGGTTTTGACGGCCGTTCAATACAAAAATTCGGAGCTTTATATCGCGAACAAATTGAACATTTGGCTAAAGAATCGTGCAATGTTAATCCTGAACTTTTTTCTGAAATTGTTAATATTAGTCCAATTCCTCTATCACAGTCAATTAATGTTAACTTGGTAATGAACTTTTGGAAAATTTTTAAAAAATTTATTTTTTAAGGTTGCTACAACCTCAAAAGGTGTCCGCATCTATATTAGTTGTTTGGCTACAAATCTCCATTTAAACGAGGTTTTTTTTTTAAAAATTTCGTTTGATTTTAAAAAATTTTTAGGTCTCACAAAAAACACTTCGACCTAGCGCTCTTCGCATTTTACACATTCGCTTTCCTCCAGATATTCCATTGACTTCACCTCACAATTTGAGTATTTACACGACATATCAGACACATGGTACTATAATTTTTTTTGGATTCTTAAATTTATTAAAAAGATTTTTTTAATTTCTTTTGCTCCTAAAAATCATTTAATTATGTCTACAAGTCATACTATTATTTATTATTGACTATAAAGTTTGAAATCGGGCCGGGACAGGGGTTTCCTGGCCCGGTAGCTCAGAAACCGTGTATTTTGATGTAATTCGGGATTTCATTATTTCATGGTCTTAAAAAATTTATTTTGAAAATATTTTAAGAATTATCTCATGGAAAAATCCGAACTCGAAACCCGGGAAAAAATTCACACCATATCAGATAAAAGAAAAATCTGGATACCGAACTCGGAACTTCGAAATATCGATCTCTAATAGACATACTACATATGCTTGTGGATTTGTGGTTTTATTGAAGTCGAACGATCTAAACTTTAAAAAAAAATTTTTTTTTAAATTTAAGATTGTACTCTTATGGCAACTCCTGGACCTGATTCAAATTCAAGCATCATTTTGGCACATTCCACTTCCTGTTTTTCACATAATTCTCAACTTATTGAATTTACATGTTTTAATCGAATTCATGGCAGTGTTTGGAGTATTGCTCATTCAAGACAAGTATAATTTTATTTTTATTTCAAAAAAAATTTTTTCTAGAAATCTTTGCGTAAGAGTAGAAAAGAGAATGATATCGTTAAACAATCGGATGAATTTCCTCTTTCCGTGGAGCAACATTTGTGTCCAATTGAGAAGTTTTTTGTTATTTCGTCTAAGGTTAATTTTTTAAAGATTTTTTAATTTGAGATGGATTAGGTTGTCTTTTTGTCATTTTAGCAAATTAAGGACCTAAGACTCTTTATTTTAGTAGATTTCTTTTGAACTTGCTCCCTAAAGGTGGCCATTTATCCAAATTTTTTGGATGGACATTTTGTCCTACAAAATTTTATTCATTTTTCCAAAAATTTTTTTCAATTTTTTCTATTTTTAGTGCATTCAGGCATTATTTTTCATTTCAGGACATTATTTCGTAATTTGAGAGGGATTAGGTTGTCTTTGTCATTTTGACAAATTAGAGAACCTAAGACTCTTTATTTTAGTAGATTTCTTTTGAACTTGCTCCCTAAAGGTGGCCATTTATCCAAATTTTTTGGATGGACATTTCGTCCCACAAGATTTTGTTCATTTAAAAAAAATTTTTTCCAAATTCTCCCCATTTTCAGGGCATTTATGTATTTGAACACTGTTCTCCTCTTGAACTATTTCGACATATACTCACTCAATACGGCAACGATTCAAAACAATTCCAAGGATTTGAAGCTGTTGTTAACCAAACAGAATTGTGTGTAATGGCTTTACAAGTAATTTGTAGTGAAAATGCTTCGGATGCAACAATTAAAGATATGGCATTACGTGTATTTTTTCAATGTGCTGGAGAGCCTAGATTAATGTATGGAAGTGGAGATCATTTTATGGATTATGGACCGAGGGCAAGTACGAGCAGTGATGGTTATATGAATGGAACACTTTCTTCAAGTGTTTTTACGCCTAAAAGTATGATGAAAAGAATATTTTTATTTTAGAGATTAGAGCTGGAACTGGTACAAGATCTGGGTTTTTTTCTGAATCTAAAGCCCAAATTCTAACATTTTTTGCCATTCGTTGATCTAGTTTTTTCATGAAGCCAAGCCTATTTGTGCCCAGACGAATATCAATGGAGCTGACCCGACCTAATACTAGAATCCCCGTCTTTTTTCGACTTGAACCCCGATCCTAATAAAATTTATAAGTCATGTCCAGTCTCCTTTAACAGCCTGTGACTTCCTTGATTTACGTATATGTAGGACAAAACGGCATCTGTTCATTTTTATTTTGCGAGTATTCAGATTGAGCTGTGAGTCTCTCTCTGATCGAGCTGTAAGTCTGGACTAAAGCCTAAGCTTTTCTTGAATATATAGCACAGATTTAGACAATTTTTGAGCTTCTTTGTTTTGATTTCTGGATTATGATCCAGCTCCAGGCATTTTTAATTTTTACCCTAAATTTTCAGCACCACTTCGAACATCAACACCACAAAATAACTCAACTCCATCTGCAAATTATACAAATGGTTTTACACCTCAACATGTTTTACATACACCTGGAGGAGGTTTAGATAGCGACCAATCTATTATTGCTGGTGCTAGAGTGCAAAATTCTCCTCGACATGAAGCTTTGTTTATTTATTTTTCACGAATAATAAAAGGAATTTGGCGAAGAAATTTATGTTTGGTAAAACAGATAAACGAGGTTTTTCTTTGAAAGTTTAAGTAATGTGCGGCCTTACGGGGCGGGGATAGATTTTATGGAGAACGGAAGATGCATGGAATTCGGGGAGAATAACTGGGGCTCTGGTGGGACTTGCCCTAGTTTTCCAGGGCTTGCCCGAGTTCCCTCACCTTAGTTCCCCCACTTGCCCTAGTTCCCTCATTTTTTCTTAAAATTTTAATTTTAAGAAAAGTTTTCCGTCCCCGAGTCTGTGGTCGAATCCTAATTTAAAGAAATTTTTTAAAATTTTTTAGGTTGAAAGTCAGCTAACAAAAAATATTTTGGATGAAGTCGGTTATTATTTAAATTCTCTTCGGCAAGCAATTGACGAATGTTCACTCATCACTTCTCCACAAATTCATCATTTTCCGAGTAGAACTTTACAACAGCAACAACAACAACGACGAACATCTTCTGAAGAATCTTCTCGTATTTTTTTTAATTTTCGAAATTTTTTGAAAAATTCAAAAATTTTTTCTAGTAGTTGACCAGGAGAAACAATCACTTCAAAAATTGAGAACATTGGTTGGTGTAACATGTGAAGTTGTTGCTCTGTGGAGTGTTTTGTTGGAACACGAATTGCGTGTAATTTTTGTAGCATTGGCTCCAGATGTTCAAAAATGTTTGTTAAATTGGTCTTTAGATGATTTGGTTCGCAACAGGAATGATGTAAGATTTTTGAAAAATTTTTTGAAAATTTTAAAAAAAAATTTGGAATTTTAAAAAATTTTCTAAAAATTTCAAAAAAATTTTTTAAAGAAAATTTCAAAAATATTTTAAATTTTAAAAATTTTTTTTGAAAAATCTTCCAAAAATTTTTGTAATTTTTTTGAAAAATTTTTTTCAAAAAATTTTTTCAGAAAAATTTTTTTCAAAAAAAAAATTTCCTAGGTCTGCGCCGATTTAATTAGCGCCCTTATTCGCCATTATATTGGCGATGATGCTTCCACTGCTGCTATAAGTGAACGTTTGCGTACCCTTTGCCCAACTCTTTTTACCGTTGATGATGCTTCAGTTGTTAAGGCGACAGAAAATATTTATAGAGCAAAAACAACAACTCAGCCACAGTTGGAAATGATTAAAGAGGCTGTCGCTCAATTTAGAAAATCAATTCAAAAATTAAATCTTATCCAAACCTGTGATCTTTTGTTACAAGGTTATGAATATTTTTAAAAATGAAGTAATACATCAGGAATGGGGCCCTAATCAGGAATGGGGCCTTAACCCTACCCAGACCTGACATTTATATTTTTTACACATTCATTTTCAGTTCTCTATTTTGACGGCATTGTTGATTTATCTTTAATGCGTGCCCGTCGCGATGATCCAAACGATTTGGCTTTAATAGTTTACAAAAAACATTTAACATCAACAGACGTCACAGTCCAGGAAGCAATGGAAAAAAGAAATGAAGCTTATAATTGTATTTTGGAAGTACTTCGACTTCTTCAAATTTTGGCAACTTCAAAAGAAAGTCAATTAGCATCATTAAATTTAAACAATTTTTTCCAATCGGCCGATTCTGTTAAACAACAATTATCCTCATCACGTGCCCAAGAAGAAAGGGATAAACTTTTGAGAAGAGTTTTGGAATCTGATGATGAATTGGCTTGTGTTAAAGTTTTTAATTGGATGTTGGGAAATAATTTGGCTGATCAACTTATTGCTGTAAAATTTATTTAATTTTTTCCCCAAATTTTTTATAGGAAAAGAAGGGATAGGGGGTTGAATTTTTGGCACAGTCCTTCTCTTATTTGAATATTTTGAAAAATTTTCAGTGTCAATAATAGTCAAAAATGGAACATTTTTTATGGGTCTAAATTAGTGCAGCAATTTTAGGCAAAAGCCCCCGACTTGAAACCCGGAAGCTCTACCCCGACAAACCCCGATCCTCTGCGCCTTCCCCCTTGCGGGTAAAACCCCGCTTTTTGCCACCCATTTTGCCATCCATCTTTTTTTTTTGGCAAAACACACAAAGGCTCGGGGTGCTAGAGAAACCCCGCCCCAAGAAATCACGACCTCGACTATTTTTTTGGCAAAACACACAAAGGCTCGGGGTGCTACCCTAGTCTAAATAGGTTCTTTGTAGGATGAAAGCGAATTGGGTTATAATGGAAATCAGTCGACCGCTTGATTTGATTGTGGGCACTAGGATAATCGAACACATTAACATACTTTTACTTTATTGACCCCCAAAAATTAATTAAAATAATTAAAACTAAATTATATATTGTTTAGAACAAATTCAAATATTTCGAGGCATTTTTATTCCACGAAATAGAAGATGGAAAAGGGAATATTTATTTGGAATTATTATGGAAATATTATGAAAAAAGTCATAATTATTTGGAAGCAGCGAAAGTCTTGGCTGGGATGGCTTCGAAAACTACAAGGTTTTTTGAGAATTTTTGAAATTTTTTATTATTATTTTTTTATTTTAAAGTCGGACAAGCATTTCTAATAGAATTACTCATTTATCCAATGCTCTAATGTGTGTTCAATCGGCACCTGAAACTAAATCTAATATGGAATTAAAACAAGAAATTCAAGACAAACTTGACGTTGCACAGATTCAAATGAGAGCAAAGTAATTTTTGAATGGATGAACCTCACTTTTAGATACACCTTTTGGAGCCGTAGTACGCCATAATGCCAAAACGTTGAAGGCCGACCTGTGGAAGTGGTGCCGAAAATGCCAACCTGTGGAAGTGGTGCCGAAATCCAAACCATCAAAGGCTTTTGACTGTTTGGATTTCGACGGTTTTTAGGGGTTTGGCCCCCTTTGGCGTTGGCATTACGGGATCATATCCTTGGGTTTAAAATAGCTCTCGTACCTTATAATGGAGGTGTATCCTAAATTAGGTGTATCATTTAAACAGCTTCCTGTATCCAGTGGCTAATTAGACTTTTAGAAAACGTATCTCAAATTGAATTTAGGGGGTATTTAAAAACGATGTCCGACTAATATTAAAATAAAAAATAATTAAAAAAATTTTTTTCAGAACCTTATTAGAATCTGAAACTAACCCAGAAATTGCAGCTAGAGGAAAGGAAGCGATTGAAGCATTAAATTATCAACTATGTGGTTTAACTCAACTTTATTCCTATGCAAAAACTTACAATTTGCATGAAATTAAATTGGCAGTTTTGCATTGTGCGAGTCAATTTGATACTGAAATTGTGGAAAATGTTTGGAGAGATATTTTGGATAAAGGTTTTTTTAATTCTTTAATAATAAATGGCTTAACCACACACCTGGGCCAGTAGCAGGGATGGGACGGGTTTAGAAATGTAGCGTTTAAGATTGGGTTTTCAAAAAATTTTTCGGATCGGAGTTCGTCTCGAAAAGATTCTAGGTATCAAGTTTCGTGTAACTCATCCCATACTTGGTTTATACCACAAGAAACGGATTAAATGGTCAAGATTGGCCTGGTCATTAGCCATCTTTAATTATAAGAAAATGTTATTTGTGAGAAGCAAGAAGAAAAAATACAGAACCTATTAGGGTACTAAACATGCTACTCGTTTTTATAGTACGGGCCTGTTAGTTAGCCTTAAGGTCATTGTAAAAAAAGCACTATAGAAAGGTGGTCTAGTCATGTTGGAAAATTGACAAAAGGCTTTTTAAAGTTCCACAAGGCTTACAAAATCTTTCATGGATAGAGGCCTTCCCAGAAAATATATTTTTTTAATCTCTATAAAAATTTATTTTTCCAGAACTTCGCAATTTCCAACTCAATCGTTTAACTCTTGACAAAATTCAAAATAATATTTCTTCAATTCTTTTGCGTCTACGTAAACGTTATGCTTCCTCTCCACAATTTGTTCCATTAGGTTTTGATTTTAAATTAATTAAAAATTTTTTTTTCTTCTTTTAAAGATTATATTCTTCGCGAATTAATTGTTTTCTCATTTAAAAATTCCCCGCCGATTAATTGGGTTTTAGAAATTTGCCGGGGAGCGGATATAAAATATGGCAAATTGCTTGCTGTTGCTTCTGAACAATACAGGTTTTTTTATTAAAAATAATTTTACGTAATTTTTTCCAATTAGAATTTTTGACCCTTTTTGGAAACAAAATCAACGTGCTTTTAATTTTATGTTGGACTTGGCAGTTTTGACAACGGAACGGTCGTTGGAGGAGGCTAAAGCTTTGGGAAGTTCAGACAGGTTTGGAGATTTTTTTTATTTTTTCTCATTTCCTTTTATGAATGTGGGGTGTTTTCTAATCAATGTTCCTCCGACTCCAAAAAATGCCACATGGTTCCTGGCGGTTTCAAAAATTTTTATTGAGTCCGGGAAACTGTTCCGAAACTTTGGGGAAACAGTGCTAGTGGCAACTGCTCCCAAAAAAACGTCAAATGGTTCTTGGCAGACTTGGTCACTGATACTGATTTTGGTATCCGTATCCGGATATTTACGGCGGATACAGGTGGATATCCTCAGGCATATCTTTATCCATATCCGTTGACCAGGTCTGGTCCTTGACAGTTCTGGGCGGTCTCAAAAATTTTATCGATTCCGGGACAGTAAAATTCTGTTGATTTTGGGTTCCGAAAACCTGTCAAGTTTAAATTTTTAATTTTTATAGAAAAGTACTCAAGAATACATGTTTGGAATTTTTGTCATCATTACAATTAAATGTCCAAGATCGAATGAGTTTTGGCGTTGCCTCAACAACCCAAAGAAGTATAACTGAGCGACTTGAACTTTTAAATGCACAAATTTCAAAGATTTCGTAAAGAAGAAAACAAAAAAAGTTTTTTAATCGCCGACGACCACTGCCCTTCAAAAAAGCAAAAAAAAAAGAGTTGTTGCTCATCTATCGGTTAATTTTTTTATTTAAAAAAAATATAAAAATTGTTATTTCATTTATCAATTTTTTGTTTATTTATGTTCCTTTGTTGGCGTTATAATTTTTTCAAAAAAATTTTTTTTCAACGCTTATTTTTGTTTTCATCTGGTAATGATCTTTTTTTATATTTAAAAATAATTTGATGTTTAATTATTGTCTCTTTGTTGTTACTAATTAAAAAAAAAGATATATAATTCTTGAAATTATTTTTAGATTCCGTGAAAGACAAGAATGATTCCCTGCCTTTTTATTAGGATACTCGTACCAAATAGCCGTAACCCAACTTAAATTCTTTTGAAAATTACCCCCCCCCCCCTTCCAAAAAAATTTTTTTTCTACTTGCCCGGGATATGTTATTGGAAGCGTGTTGCGACTACAAGAATGATTCCCTGCTTTTCTTATTAAGAGTTCGCCTACCATTAGGTGCTATTACAATTATAGAGTTAAATGGACCGAAGCCATGGCTTATCTAGGCCTGAAAATAAAAACACAGCTTTTTTGGCATCTAATACTACCCGAAAATAAAATTTGGGCACAGATTTAGATTGATGGTATATTTTAACCTTTATCTCTAAAAATCCTAAAACGAAAAATAAAAGTAATAAACCTCTTTAAAAATAAATTAATCATCAAAATAAATTATACAAAATCTCGATAATTCTCCTTTATCCATCCAAAAAGACTTTTTGGCCGAGCAATTCCAAATTTACAATATTTAATGATTAACCGGTAAAGCTTGCCTTAAATTTTATTTTTTTAATTTAATTTAAAATTAAATTAACCAATAGTGAACCCTTCTGCTTGCAACAATTTTACAGTTTCTTCCAATTCTTGTGCAAACAATTTTTTACCAAATGTGAAAAAGACAAGAGGGCGGCATGCAAGGGAAGCTGCCATTAGTTGAATAAGGCCTTTAAATGGAAATTTTTTAATTAGTCCGACTCGAAGACCGCTACAGAGCTATAACTACAAACTAGAGATCGGCCTGGATCTGGATCAAGGCCTTGGTTTTTCCTAAACTACAGGCCCAGGATCCGGCTCAGGTCAATAAATCAAACTCCAGAGTCCAGGAACAGGTCCAGACTTTTCAAAAATTTCAATCCCTACTAAAACCATAAAAAATCCTCTATTTAAGATACTCCAAATATAAGATACCTCTCAAATAAAATATTTCTAAAATTTGGCCGACTGGTGGGCGGAGGAGGTACCAAGCCCTCTTTTCAGCCCTAATCTTATGAGAGGTCCGCTTAACATAAAAAAAATTCCACAAACTTTTTAAGTGCAAATCTCCTCCAAAAACTCCACATCCCCAATTGCCTGTAGCTATTTGATCAAAACTCCAAGCTGTACGTATCGCAAATCCTATAAATGCTTTGCGAAGTTCACGACGAATATATCCTTCAAAAAATTGTTCCAAAGGATGGGTAAAGTTGAGTGCATCAATTGCTAATAATTCTGACATTACTCTTCCCATGGCATCTCTAAAAATCAAGAGAAAAAAATTATTTTGGAAATGTTTTAAAGACTCCCGATCAGGCCCGTACTCCCCCCTCTTCCCTGACTACGGGTCTGCCCCCTATCTACCACCCTTATAAAGGCTTATAAAATTCGAATCTCGACCCGTCCCATCCAAATCGGCTTTTTAATCGTTTTTAATGGGAAAAATAAAAAACAAAAGTGAAGAGAAAAGCGAAGTTATGATTCTGAGGTAGACAGTGTTTGCAACATGGATTGGACGGGTCGGGAAAAAACGGGTCGGATTTTAAAGTTTCTCTGATCATGCTTAAGTCAAGATAAGGTCCGGGTATCGGTTTTTGGATAACCAGACCCACTCCTGCTTCGCAGTAGACTAACCTTTGCGAAGAAACATCTCTTTGACGATATTTCCAACAAAAAGTACTTCCATAACCTTGATAATCTGAATACCTTTCCGCTCCAATAATTAATATTGCTTCATTCTTTTCCATCTAAAAATCCAAATTTAAAAATAAATATTTGAAAAAAAACCTTTTCACAAACAAGGCAAGAAATGATTAATTCTGGGCATATTAGGAAACGAATTTCTTCCTTAAAATGTTTTAAAAAATTAAATTTTGGGCATAAAATGCATTCCTAGCAGCCCGTCGCGATAAGGCTACTGTTATGACTCCAAAATATCAAACCTCCAAAAGCCGTCGAAATGTAAACCAGTGAATATGACATAGAAATTTTGACATTTCGACGGCTTTTGGGGGTTGTGTATTTCAGCGTTTCGGGATTATGGAGCGTTACGGATCTTAAACTCAAATCTAATCATTTTAAATCCTAAACAGCCTAGCATTCCTTTCCTTAAAATACTTCAAAAAACAAAAAAATATACCTGTACAAGTCCATATCCAAGTACACCCCCACCAATATATTCATTTGCAAAATCTACTTGAGTCATCTTTTCTCCCTCATTTTCTATTCTTCCATTGGGTAAAGCATTCAAATTAACTAAAGGAAATTCAATTTCATCCCATTTTGGTTCCATTTCACAATTAAGTTTTTGACGAATAATCGAGACTGTCCCAGTTGGAGGATTTTTAAAAAATTGAAAAAAATAGTGCAGAATACATTTCAATTTTTCTGCTGCCTTGGGAGTTTTGCGAGTAAATAGCCTTAAAAATAATTTTAAAAATTAAAGGGCGCTGAACGGGGTTGAACCTACGACCTCTTGAAGTTATTAAAATAAGTATAAAAATATTTGGAAAAAATTCCATCGGGTTGGGTTCGAACCTTAATGGAAAAGTCAAGGACGAAAAAATAATTTTAAAAAATTAAAGAGGTCTGAACGTGTTAGAACCGACCACAAAATATTTTTCATAGTTTGTGGTATAGACCGGACCGATATCTCAATCGAAAATCTCGGTTATCAAGATCGAGAATTTAAGAGATTTCGATTCTCGTACGTCACTCCCAGTTAGATCTCTAGTTTGTGGTGTAGTGGTATGCCCCTGGAACCGTTGACTTTTTCAGTTAACTAATTCACTCAAAATACCCGCAAAAACTAAACTGGGCCTACAAAAAAATTTCCTCGACGGGGAAAAAATTCATCGACAAAGGAATTTTTTCCGATTTTTCAAGATTATATCTCTTTAATTTTTTCAGTCTAAAAAACATTTAAAAAACCTGATAAAATTAATTCTATTAAATTCTCCAAAATTTCGAGCAGTAAAAGTTGAATAAAAAGCATTTGCTAAAAGTGAAGCAATCTGAAGTTGACTTAAAGTTAGAGAGCCATTTTCCTCCCTTCTAAGAGCTCGTATTGGTTGCTTTATTTGTTTGGGTAATTCAAGTGCTAGCCGAGCAATTGATGATAAAATACGTTTATTGAAGTAAGCAGAGGAATCTTGGTTAAATAAAGAAGCAATAACGCTGAGATCGGGTTCGGCAGAAAAATTGAGATACGAAAGAAATTTGGTCTGCAAAATAAAAAGTAAAATTGTCGTTTATCTTCTAATTATTTTCGTTTATCTTCCCCCTCTTTTTTATTCCAACAAACAATTAAGGTAGATTAATTTTTATTTTGTTTTGGAAGGAAAGTCTGCCCATTCCGCACATCCATGGGAAAAATGAGGAGGAAAAAAGGGAATTTTAAAAACCCTTTATTCTTGATTTTAAGTGAGGATCTTGACCAGATCAAGATTTTCCCTTGAGACAAGGTAAAATCATGGAACGCTGAAAAATGCTTTGATCTGAACTCTGAATTCCGAAAAAATCAAAATATGAAACCAGATCCAAGCCGATCACTACTAACCAGTAAAGGAACAAGCCGCCCAAGAGCCTAGCTAAAACCCTTCTCCAAAATTTTCTTCAAAAAAACCTTGAAATCGAAAAAAGTCAAAGCTTCCCCGACATTGGCTATCCACTCAAGTGCTTCTGAAAATTCAAAATTTATTTATTCAATCAAAAATAAAACCTTCAATTCGTTTCCACCTCTCTTCATTATAACAAGGTAAAGGAATATGTTTTGTTTGGTTATAAAGTTCGTAACTACAAATAGGTTTTGCCCCCTCAATTTCATCATATTTGCATAAGAAATAGTCTTCTGGTAGAGAAAAATCACGTAGAAAATTGATCGACATTTAGTAGAAAAATAACTAAAAAATAAAATAATCAAAAAATAAAAATTTGAAGAAATTTTGAGAAATAGTTGAGAAATAAAAGAGAGAAAGCAGAGAAACAAATTAATTAATAATTTGAAGACCCAAATCGGCGCAGGCCTAAACGGCGCGCCTGAAAAAGCGCGTCATTCAGACCGCGCCCTTTTGGTCTGCGCCGGTTCGGGTTCTAACTTAAAATCAGCATATTTTGGCGTTTTGTTTTTTGACGTCATTTTGTCCTAAAAGGATTAGCTGGAAATAGTGTGATGAATTGTTAAAAAGAGAAGAAAAGGGGGCAGGTGCTTAAGCCGCGCCGCTATATATAAAACCCAATAATTTCAGTTTCTAAACATTTTCTTCAAAGTCATTCAAAATCAGACAAATGACGTCACCTAAAAAATTAAAAGTGCAAGATGCTAAGCAACTACTCGAAATGGATCGTGTTCTTCGTTTGCATGAAGGGCAAATTTGGTTTGTTTCTTTTTATTTTTTGACTACTTGATTCTTAGGCGAGGGTCGGTCCTCAACCCTCGCCTCTTGCGCAATGTCAATGTAGAGATCGGAATTTTTACCGTACCGTATTTTTACCTTAATACCAAAAATCCCAGTGCCGTTAAAACAGGTGAACTTCAGAATATTATCGGTCGGTATTCCGTACCGGGCTACTGAAACGTTATTATTGAAAATGCCGTCAGTATTGCGGTACGTTCCGATCTCTACATTGACATTGCGCAAGAGGCGAGGGTTGAGGACCGACCCTCGCCTAAGAATCAAGTAGTCAAAAAATACATAGAATATGCCCTCCGAATCACTTGATTTTATTTAAATTTCAGGTATGTCATCAGCAACACTTGGTGGAAGGAATTTTTGAGCAATGCCGAACTCGCAGATGGTGATGCTGTCATTGAGATGCCTCCTATTTCCAATAAGGACGTCGTTGAGAAAAGTAAGAACAACTTAAAGTTCATTTACCTTTTTCAAATTTAGACAGCGAGGACCAATACGTTCTGAAGCCAAATCTCAGTGGAAGCTTGGGCTTTGTTAGTGACGCAGTCTTTGCTAATCTCAGGAGCGTATTCGGAATCGAGGATGAAGAACGGGATGTAATCTCTAGAAAGGTTGTGAAAGGGATGCTGAGGGATGAAACGTTCATTGAGGTCTATCCACTCCAAATAAAGGTTTATTTTGAGCTGTTAGTAGATTTTTTATTAAATTTCCCAGATTGCCAACTACAACAACAAAGAAGTCGTTTTCACTATTGAAGTGAGCCAGGCTGCTACGATCGACAAGATTAGAGAAATCGTTTTTGACCAACTCAAAATTGAAGAACAATACAGGAACGGCGCCCATTTTCTTATTGAAGAAAAGGGTAGATATGATTGTTTGCCCGACACTGTTTCGTACGCCAAACTTAGCGCTATTCTTCATTCTGGGACTATTGTTTATGTGGATGCTTCTGGAGCAACTTCTAAGGAGTTGGTGGCGGCTCAGAATGGAACAACTCGTGGTGGTCGATTTTCTGAAAGGTAACCAGTTGTAATGGAGATGATATTGAGTTTCTGCCTCACCGTCTTTCTTTTCTTACAATTAGAATATACATAACGGTTGTCTGGCCTTTCTTGTTTAATTTCACCTAATTTCCCTTTGACATATTCTGTTTTTCCATCATGTTTTTCTCCCTCCTTACATTCTAATTGTAAGGAAAAAATTATGGGGAAGGGGGCATGAAACTATGTATTACCCCCCTCCCATTTTCTTTCTTAAATCTGTGTTTTTTAGAGTTGCAACCTATCAAAAAGGCTTGTGCGGACTTCAAAATCTTGGAAATACTTGCTTTATGAACAGGTTAATTTTCTGGCCCCCAAATTTTAGACCTGTTTTTAGCGCTATTCAATGTCTGAGCAACGTTCCTGAGTTAACCGAGTATTTTATAAACGACGAGTACTATGATGAAATCAACACTACGAATCCATTGGGCACTCATGGACGTTTGGTCAAAGCATATGCTGAACTTCTTAAGGATATGTGGTCAGGGTGTTCTAGTTCAGTTCGGCCTTGTCACCTCAAGGTATTATAATATTTTTTCGATTCTTACACCATTTTCAGTGTGTAATTGGCGAATTTGCTCCTCGTTTCAATGGCTATGCTCAACAGGACTCTCAGGAATTGACTGCCTTCTTGCTCGATGGGCTCCACGAGGATCTAAACCGGATAAAGAATAAGCCCTATGTTGAAGAAAAAGAGATGGAGGGCAGAGATGAGGCTCAGGTTTATATTCTTTGGGGCTTACACCCTAAAATTTCATCCAAATTTAGGCAGCAAGAGAAGCCTGGCAAGACTACAAAAAGCGCAATGACAGCATTATTGTGGATCTTCTACATGGTCAACTCAAGTCCACCTTGACTTGCAATGTCTGCAGCAAAATTAGCATCAAGTTTGATCCATTCTGCTATCTGTCATTGCCCATTCCTGCAAAAGAACGCCAAGTTAAATCTACAATCAATTTTGTTCGCAAAGACAAATGGGCCAAGTTTTTGTTGACGCATACAAACAAGACGACAATTCTTCAATTGAAAGACGTTCTTCGACAACATCTCAAAATACCGGATCATATGGAGGTTACACTTTTATATAAATTTTTTGTAGGGTCCGTCAAGTCTTCTGAAACCCCGACGATTTTTTTGACATAAAATCTCGACCCGAACTGACAAAAATCTCGACACGAACCTAAAATGCTCAACCCCGTCCCCCGAACTTTTCAACCCGAAGGTTCTGGGTCAACCCCTGATTTATCTGCAAAAACTTCTCATTTTAAGATTGTCTTGCTTACATACTTCAGCAGCGATATTCTAGAAGATGACAAGTTAGTTGGCACATCTTACAACAATATTGGCAAACAATTTTATGCTTATGCTCTTGATGGACATGGACCTCTTTTACTTGTTGAAAATCGAAAACCTAACAGTTCGTTACTTGGAAATGTTTTTCCCGTTCGACGACCAGAAAAATTGACTAAACAATTTGTTTTTGACTCCATTTTGCCGCTTTGTCGAGACTACTTTTGGCGTACGGATGCAGGAACTTCTGCAATGGACACTAATGTTAAAGACAGTCCAAAACAAGGTGAAGAGCCTATTGAAGATGGCATTAAACCGCAATATTCTCAAGTGAATCCTGATGAGATTGCTTTGCAGGAACCAAATTTAATGCTTCAAGAATTCCCTGATGATCCAGATGAGGTTACTTTTAAGGATTTTTTGAATCCTCAAACAATTTTATTTTGAAGGAAGTGCCATTTTCTCTTCCATATGTTGATGGCCCTGTTCCAAAAATTATGCTTACATGGGAAGAGAATAAGCAATTTAGCAGCGTCAATCCAGACGTGAGTGAAGTGGTTAACTTGGGGGTATTTTTCTCATTGGACCTTAAATAATATTTTTTGTTTTTTAGTCGCTAGTGGAGCGTGAAGTCAACATTACTCAAGTTAAGAAGGCTTATACGATCAAGGAGTGTATCGATGCATATACAACTAAAGAACAATTGAGTGAGGAGGATTCATGGTTTCGTTTTTTTATTTTAAGGGGATTATTCTCTGACTTTTTCCAGGTTTTGTCCAAACTGCAAAACTCATCAACGCGCCTTCAAAAAATTGGATCTCTGGTCGCTTCCCCAAATTTTGATTATTCACCTCAAAAGGTTCTTGTACACACGCTACTCTCGTGAGAAAATTGATACTGAAATTGATATCCCAGTGAAAGGTTTGGATATTGGGGAAAAAGTGCGCGATCCTTCTCAAAAGGATGAGAAATATGACTTGATTGGTATTTCGAATCATTCTGGAGGTTTGTGGATTTTTTGACTTTTGGGCCAATAAATTGATAATTTTTTTGAAGGTCTCGGTTCCGGCCATTATACAGCGCGGGCATTGAACAACAATACGTGGTGTGAATTTAACGACTCGTCCGCTTATGCCCTTAATACACCGCCTGGCGACTCTATTGTATCGAAGGAAGCATATATGCTGTATGTTTTTGAAAGATTTTTAGGAAAATTTTTTTCATATTTTCAGGGTGTATCGTCGTCGGCAAACTAACCAACAACAAATAAAGCAACAAATTCGGAAGAGTCCAAGGATTGCTGCTGCTACTGCAGAATGTGTCTAATTCGTGTGGTTGATGTCTCAAGGTTATGTGTATAATGATGACTTTTCTATAGGATATTCAAAAAAAATTTTTTTGGTGATTTTATTTTTCCTCCCGTTCGTAAAAATTTTTTTTTAATTGTTGGCTGATTTTTTGTCTTGACCATCCACAATTATTATATATTGCGTGTATATTTTGTGTTTGATTAAAATATGTTAGTAAAGAAAGGAAATATTATTTTCATTTTGAAAAACATTTTGCTGATCGAAATGAGAAAATATTTTTTAAATTTTTGGTGCTAGTGTAGTTTACCCCCCATTAGGGCTTTATTTCAAAAGAGTTCACTCTATTCTCACAAAATCGTTTTTGGAGTAGAGAGCTCCGCTTGACCAGAGTTAAGGTACTTATGTACATTATCGGACCTTTGGTATAACACGCAGATCAGGGTGTCGTTTCCCCAATGAAGGTGAATAGTGGGGGGAAACTGCACTAGTACTAAAATCTCGTCAAATAGTTTAATAAAAATTTTTATACAAGAATGGTGGCTTTCTTTGGTACCCTTTTAATCAATTTGTGGGACTCTTGGAGGAGGAATGGATTATTAGATGATGGAGATATTGAATTATTGAAAGACTGTTGTGAAGGTGTTCTTGAAAGAAATAATATTCAAGGGTTATTTACTATTGGACTATCGGTCATTGGTTTGCTTGTTACTATGTATAACGGACAGGGTAAATATTTTATTCTTGGGGAATATTGAGGGGCTCCGAAATTTTGATAAATTTTTTTTTTCAAAATTTTGGATAATTTTTTTCCGAAATTTTGCATACTTTTTTCAGGTCACACTTAAACATTTTCTCGATGGCAACCCTGTTATTAGGCATTTTTATAGTTTGAAAAATATTTTCCGCCAACCGGATTCGAGCCTTCTATTCCCCCCCCCCCCCCCACCTCTCCATTTATTTCAAACAAATACATATTCACTTTTAGTTTTTTGGTTTGCTCTTAATCCACTTATTTGTTTGCTGGCTTTTGAAATAATTATTTGGCCTATTTTTTGCCAAATTCCGATACTTTTTGCAAAATATTGGATCAATTTTGATAACAAATTCAATTCATATCTTTCATTATTGCGAGAAAAAGAAATATGTTTGTTCAGGTTAGTTTGAAATTTTTTTAATAATTATAAGATTTTTAATCCAAGGAGTGCTTTTTGGGGAAAGCTCCAAAAGCCATGGGGATTTTGGGGCTGATGCCCCCTTGAAATGGAGAAAATGGAAAGATATTGGTAAGCTACCCATTTTAGCCACTCTGAAATCTACTTCCTTGCTACGCCCTTGGCAGGGAGAGTGGTAGTCTCTCCGGCACTACTTTCCCACATGATCTTCCTTCGGCCCATGAGGGTGTTTTGGTTAATTTTTGATCCCCACTTTTTTTTATGTTAACCCAACATGAAGGATGTCATTATAAGGGAGATTTCACTGTATGGAATAGAACGAAAAAAATTTTTGTGGACAAAACTTGCGGACTTTTTTCAACATATCAATTTTCTAAAATTTTTTTATTTTAAAGTTTGCAACCTTCTAACCATCGTAACAGTTCATCATCTACATTACCATTTCGTCAATCTCGCCTAAATTATCTCAAATGCCTTCGCAATTATATCGAAACATATCATTCAGCCTCAAAATCAATTTGTTCCACCAAGTATTTTTTTGAAAATTATTTTTAAAAAATTGAAGAAAAAATTTTAAGGGATGATGTCAACAAACTCTTTATTAATTTTATTAGTCCAGAGATGCATTCACTCATTTATGAAAAATATGATGGATGTGAGGGTGAAGAACAAACATTTTTGAGTATAACAGCTTTAAAGGTTTGAAATTTTTTAAATTATATTTTTTATTCTGTTTGGGTTAAAAAAAATTCTCTCAAAAAAATTTTTCCATAATTTTGTAAGGACCGTTCACCGCTTAGGCGGGGGGTTAAACGATATAAAAAGATAAAAGAGAAAGCATTAGTCATCGTCCCGGTAGTTCACATCAGTGGTAGAGTAACTGCATTTGTGTGAGCATGACCGAGCGATCACTGTCAGCGTTGTCGCAGATTTCGAATCTTGTTCGGTTGCTAAACTTGCTCTTTCTATTTTTAAGAAACTTTGAATTTTTTGAACCCTTTTTGAATTTTTTCTTCAATTTTTAAGAAATTTTTTATAAAATTTCTTCAATTTTATCCAAAAAATATTTTCGAATCCACCTTTAGGTTTTATTTTCTAGAATAATTTAACCACAGTCCTTTACCCTATAATAAAATCTTCCTGGGGAATTTTCAAATTAAATATTTTCCTGGGAATTTTTCCAATTAAAAAAAAATTTTTTTCAGAGTTTATGGCAATGCATGTTTTTGGTCAGAAGTGAATTTTTACGTCTCTTTTTACTTGCTATTCACCAAAATATTTTGTTATTTCAACCCTTTGAATTTTTTAAAAATATATTTATTCTCTTCAAAACTTTTTGGAAAACATTTAATTATTTGGATTTATTTAATCAAAGAGAAGAATTGGGTTTTAAATCAACTGAAGTGAAACCTAAAGAAGAAAAAATTTTGAAACAAAAAATTGGAAAATGGAAAAGTTTGAGTGATTTTGCTATTTGTAAAGCACAATTGGAATTTATTCTTGAAAGGTTTTTATTTTTTAAATTGTTTAAAATACTTATTGTTAGGTGGGGGTTTAAATAAGTGAGGGCATCTTCAAACAGAAAGTGAAGATGATTGACAAGGGGAGGATTTTATGGTGGTTTTTCAGAAGAGGATTTTCAGTCGATTTGAATATTGCAACAGAAATTTGCTTCCAACTTTTTTCTTTTTTTGTCGATACGTTATTAGGGAACATGTCGACATAAATAATGAATGAACTGTTTCAAGAATCGGGATCCCCTATTTTTGTGAATCGAGTCGACACGTTCTTCTACTACATACCCGAAATCGCCTCCCTGGCTACATAAATATTTGTAATTTTTGGAATTGCCCTTTTTATTTCTTAAAAATTTTTTAAAATTATTATTTTTTAGTTTCAACAACAATTCTTTTGAACAAGAAACTGAACATATATCAGAACAATTTGCTTTAAATACAATTTCTAATCTTCAATTAATTATTAATTTGCTTAAACAAAATATAGAAAAAAATTCAAAAGAGAATAATAAAAAATTAGAAAATAAAATTGAAGAAGCTTTAAATGAACAAGAAACAGTTACTTTAAGTTGTGAGACTAAAAGTGATGAAGATGTTGATGAAAAAGAAGAGGATTTTCAGGTTTTTTTGGATTTTTTTGAAATTTTGTGAGATTTTTTTTTGGAAATTTAGATATTCGAATTAAATCCAAAATTTACTAAAATTGATTCTGAAGGATTTAAATTTGAGGACCAAAATATTGAACAGGTTTGTAAAAAATTTTTTTTAAATTAATTTTTATTTTTGTAAAAAATTTTTTTCGGACTATAAAGAGGTCTGCCATAAAATTGGGTAGGTGTACTGAAATGGAAAAAAAAAACTTTTTAACTGACATTGAGGCTATTAAAACTGTCCTTTGTCTCTAAAAATATTGTGATTGATGTGAATAATTTTTAAGATTGTCCTAGTAGACCATCAAGTAAAAAAAATTTATTTAACCCTAAGTGAGTATATCTTTCCAATCTTTAGAAAAATGTATTTTTGGAAAACGGGAGTTTCACGCTTTTTTTTTGAAATTTTTTTTTCTTTTTTGTGTCTCCGAAAAATTTTTTTTAGAATTATCCGACTTTTGAGTTGGATATTCTTGAATATTCAACAAATTCCTTTTAATTTTAAAATTTTTATATTTTTAGTCTTCATCAAATTCTTCTTTACCTTTTGGTTCTCATAAAGCTATAACAAATGAATTAAAAAATGTTTTGAATGAAAGAAAAGAATTTTGTTTAAAAAGGGAATGTAAAGCTTTGGCAAAATTACGAGGTGTTTTACCTGAAGAAATTGAGAAAGAAGAACTTGATAGAAAACCTTTTAATTTTTGTAAGAAAATTTTTTTTCGAAATTTTTAAAAATTTTTTAAAGGCAAGCCAACGAGAGAGGAAGAAAAAATTGTTCCTAAAAGTCGAGGAGCTTTTGGTATAAATTCTACAGCAATGGACACAAATTGTTTAAATGAAATTTTGGAAAAACGCCAAGCTATTTTTGCTTCTAAAAGTGAATATATGAAAATGGAAGAATTTGGAGGAGGAGATGATGAAACTAAAGAGGATGAACAGAAATGATTAAAGGTTTTATTTTTTATTTTGAGAATAAATTTTGGGAAAATTTGTTAGATGATTATAGACACTATAGGTTGGGTCGAGTAAATATTTTTGATCTCAAAGATCGATCCTCAAATCTCGATCGACCCTCTAACCGACTATTAGGATTTACATACATCGATAGATTTATAGTTAGGATTTACAAGACACAAATTTTCAAGAATTAGGACATGACCTCAGGATTTCTAAATTTAGTTCCAAACTGATCCTCTAATCGACTATTAGGATTTACAAAATTTTCAAGATTAGGGCATAAATCCAAGATTTTTAAATTTAGTTCCAAACTCCCAGTTAGTTGTTTATTAACAGCTTATCTAGAAACTAATTAGGAAACCTTCAGTTCTAATTTTCCAGAATTTCATTAGAAAAAAAAAGTAAAATTAATTTTAATTTAGGAAAATTTTTTAAATTAGTGCCCAAACCTAAATTACTCACACAAAAGCTTATTAAATAAAAATGAAAATCTTAAAAATATTTACTCATACAAAGAAAAATATTTACCAAAAAGGAACAACCTTTAAAAAATAATTAAAAAAATTTTAAGCATTTGGTCTCGACATCATTTGTGCATAAGCAATTTTTGAAAGTAATTCCCTCGTTCTTTCAGTAAGTTTTTCAGCTTTTTCAACAGCTAATTCTAATTCTTTAGCAGCTTGTGCACGTTGATCATCCAATTCTAAAAGTTCTTTTTCATGTAATTCGAGTGATTGTTCTGCTGGTGGTAAAGATTCTACCAAAACTTCAATATCTTTGGAAGTATGTGCTATATGTTGTGCAAATAGTTGACAATTCTTTTCGTCCTCAACCTCCTTTAAAAGGAAAAGAATATTTTTTAAATTTATGTTTTGTTTTAAAAAATATTTGAATTTTTGGTGCACCCAAGAAAAAAATATTTTAAGAGAAGTATTGGGTTATTTAGTCAAAAAAGAAAAGAAATTAGAGATTTTCCTGGTTTCTAAAAATCACTTTTTTCGTTTAAAATAGAGTAGGAGAACTTTGAATCTAAATCCAAATAAACTTTGACGAATATAGTTCTTTAATAGTTTCACAATTTTTATTTTCTGATTAGGAACCTAGCCCCGTTTATTTTTGTTAGAAAAATTGTCTGTTGTTTTTCAAGACATGGAACTTGATTTTTAGAAAACAGGAAACTTCTTTTTTTCTATGATTAAATTTGTGGATATAAAGGGACTGTTGGGAGTATTTTTGGATAAAAAGAGATTTTAGTGTTTATATTTTAATCTTTAAATAGTCTTTAAAAAATTGTTTTAAATTTTTGAGAGAAAAAATTTTCTTTTTTTATTCGTTAAAAAAACCTTGGAAACAGAACCAAAATCACAAGACAGAGTTGGATCAGCTTGTAAAACACCAATTGAATTACATATATGATTTGCCAAGTCATTTACTAAATCTTGAATTTGAGTTAGACGATCGGCCATTTTTGCCGTTGAATTTATAAAAATAAGTGTAGAAAAATAAAATATAAAAATTATCTGAAAAAATAGTCAAATAATTACACTTTTATCGGATTGTATTTGTTTTTCAATGAGTGGTCAAACTTGATCTTTCCAGTTGAATAAGGGATGACGTTTTGCGAAACCTCACAATTTACCGAAAAAAATTTTTACCTTTTCCTCAGGATGCAAAACAACATTTTTCTTCTCTTATAAATCAAAATATCAAATGTCATTTTGGAAATTACAAAATGTCAAATTACTGTATTTTCAATATCTCAAATTTGCTTAATTTGACAAAACGTCTTATGTCGAAATGTCAGTTAGCGAAATGTCCACTGGCTAAATGTAATTTTACAAAATGATATTTTTAGAAAAATATCGATTATTGTAGAAAATATCATTTTGGAAACATTAAAAACGTCAATTTTCAATTGTGACAAAAACCTCAATTTTTAATTGACTGACCAAATGTCAAATTTCCAGCTAAATTTCCAGTTATGGTTTGCTCTTTCTCTCCTCTTCCTACAAAACGTCAATCCCAATAACGCCTCCCCATTACTAGCGAAAAAATAAGCGCTGCCCTTTTTCTCTTTTACTACATTTTAATTTTTTCTTTTTACTTTTTTCCCCCAACACCCAACATCATAGCTCCTCCTCCTTCCCATTTTCTCCTCTTCCCTTTCTTCCATCCACCACATTTTCATCCATAATAGAAATCACTCAATAAATATCATAGCAAAGCAATCAAACAACCAAACATTTTCATAGTCAAATATTTATTTTCTTTTACTTTTCAGGAAAATAATTTATTTTTGTTTGAAAATAATGACAAGATTATTCCTTTTTCTAGAAGAAACAAAAACTTTATTTTTATTAGCTTTGTTGTGTATTTTAGTCGTTTTTATTAAGGCTTTCTTTATTTTAGCCAAAAATAGGTAGTGGGTTCTACCCCTGTTTTAGTGCGGTGAACGTGGCTTAGTTGGTTAGTAGTCTGACTTGGGGGTGGAAGATGGAGATGAGACGGGGGTTCGAATCCTTCCGGTTGATTTTTTATTTTTTTTCGAGACCTCGTCCACATTTTTGTTAATTTTGATTTTTAACGTTGAAAAAGGAGAATCTCTACTTCCGTTTACTATAAAATAAAGGACGTTAATTTCTTTGTTTTCCATCCTTTTTTCCTTCCAAAAATTAAACACTCAATTTAATTTCCTTTTAAAAATTGATCTTTAACCAAATGATTTTCTTTTCTAATGCTTTTATTTTAATTTTTATTGTTTTGTTTTTTATTGCCAGTAGCAATCCGCATAAACTTTCCCAAATTAAAAAGAACAATAGGAAATGTTACTTTTGATTTTGGTTTGAAAACTGACATGATAAATTTTCCATGAGCAATCCCTTCACTTTTTCTCTCTAAATGTATCAATCTAACATAAAAATCGCAGTTAAAGTTGCAGAATTGTTCGCAAAAATTTTTGCGCAACCTTGAAAAAGTTTGTCCGCAAAGTAAAATTTTTGTCCGCAAATTTAATTTTTTGTCCGCAAATTTTGTCCGCAAAAATTTTTTTCATTTTTTCAGAAAAGCTAGTTAAATATATTGTTTTCTACTTTGTCAATTTTTTATTCATTTAATTGTTCATAATCAGAGCAAATTTTCACATAAAATAATGGACGTGCCTTTGCCTTCACTTCTTCCTGGTATTTTCCCTACAACGAATAGCATGCTTCGGTTTATTTTTTTAAATAATTTTTTAATTAATTTTTTTACATTTTTAGTGGGTCAGGTATTCTCTACTGGCTCTCATCAAAAGCGGGTCTTATTAATTGCTCAAAGCCAGTTCATGCAACTGTTTCCTTCCAGATCAAAGTTTGTTTGAATTTTTTTTACAATTGGCTGGGTCTAGGGTGTTAACCTTTTTTGTTTGTTTTTTGTTATGTGGGAATAATAGAATCCAGGGTTCTAGCCAACCCGATTTTCGAAAATCGTGAATTCACAAAATTGTGAATTTATTTTTATGTCGGCTAGACCCCTGGTAGAAACTTAGAGGGGTCTATGTCACGGCTGGAGTTTTCCCTATTTTACGAACATACGATTCTGCTTTGTTTTTTGAATTTTCGTTTTCTAGGACCCTTTTACTCGTTTTGACACTCTTTTCGCTGAATGAATATAACAGAGACCGAACTTGGTTTAGGTTAAGGCTAGGAGTCTTCCTGTATTATATTTGACAGTTTTTGAATCTACTAGGTTTTCCCTTGATTCCCAGCCATTTTCATTTAGACTAGATTACTTCCTCTTGATTATTTTCTTGGGCCCGCACGAAATTCCTTATTCCAATTTCATCCTTCTCTTTCTTAAACATTTTTTTCGTTTTCAGGATTTTTGTGATTCGGGTGTCACCGACTTGACTCAATATTTAAGAGTGGGCTTTCGCTTAGCTTTTCATGCCATTCCAAATAGCAGTAGTGAGTGGATTGCAAATTATGTTAGTCCAATTAGTGAACAGGTTTTTTTCTTTTAAAAATTTTTTAAAAATCAAAAAAAAATTTCTGCAGGATTTGGCTAACGGTGTAACAAATGATGATCAAGAATTAAATATTGAATCATTTGAAAGCAATAATATGCCAACAGGAAAGAACGGCAAAGACACTTATTCTTTAGAAAAAGAAATGCGGGCACTTTCTTTTTTACTTGGAATTTTTCAAAAAAATGGGCAACTTTACATTCCTCTTTCAAAGTTTGAATTAAAATTTTTTTGAATTTTTACTCTAAAAATGCCCCTTTTTGAAGTTTACATAGTCGTATTAGCAACTCTGGTGATGCAGAATTGTCACGTTATATTGGCTCTAGTTCATTAAAACGCCGACAATTTGTTGAGGACCGTTCCTATATTTTTATGTTGGCAGATAATGATGTTGTTTATTTGCAAGGTTCTTTTATTTGTTAAAGTTTTGTGGCAAATTTTCCAAAGTACTGAAATACCAAACTCCCAAAACTATGGGGTTGGTGTCACGACACATTATTATCGGCTTTTCCCTAATTTTATGCTAGAGTATTTTATTAGAATATGCCCAGGAACGGGTTTTTTGGAATCAGTTTTTTCCATTTTTGAGTACATATCAGTGTTGCCGCGGGTACAAAAAATCTTTGGGTACGTGTTTCGGGTTTTAGCGTTTTTTGGGCTGGAGCGTTTTCATTTCGGATCACGGGTTTCGGTTTGGCAAATTTTCTTTCCGGGTATCGGGTTTTGGGTACAAAATAAGGCCGGGGTTTGGGCAGCAACCCTGGTACCTATACATATCTCGGCATTTCTGATATGGGAGAGTGGTACCATTCGACTCACATCAGTTCGCTGAGCGAATCGAATGTTATTTATTTCGAAGGGTTTTCGAACCGGCCACCGACTAAAGTATATGTATCCGAAATTTTTTGATAGATTTTATCAACTAGAATATTTTATTTTTCAGCTCCAGAAATTTATCAAACAGTCACTCTGCTTGCTGATTTTCTGTTAAAACATGGTGGCGTTACAAGGTTTCTTTATAACTTGAATAATTTTTATATCCTTTTTATTTTTAGTTCTGATCTTCTCTTTTCTTTCTTCAACAAATGCGTTAATATTCCAATTTCAATTAAAGAAAGCATTCAAAATCGTAAGTTTTTTCTTTATGTGTTGGAGAGGTCATTTGAGACTTCTATGACTCGGACTCGTCAGGGAAGATTTTCGAAAATTTTTCCAGACCCTGTTCATTTTTTCTACTATCGTACGGATTATTCGAAGCGCGGACTTCGAAACCGATCCAAAGATGGGTTTTTCTAGATTTGAAACTGGTTCTTCACCTTAAATGTTCGGGCGACTTATCTGGAACTCTGACTTTATCCATGGCTTTACCCGTTACTCATTTTCATCTCCACAGAGTTATCTGACCCTTCCACCGTCGAAAGTTTCTAACAATAAGTCCTGGACCTGGCCGCTTACCTTTAAGGCTTTGTCGGATCATATGAAGCAACCCGTTCAGATAAATTTTCAAAAGACTGGCCCTACCCCCTTTTCACCTCTCTGATTTTTGAACCTTTTATTTTTTTTTCAAGGTCGCCCACTTTTTATGCAATTTTTATCTCGCCATCCATTTGCTTTTGCACCATTTCCTTCTCAATATTTTGTTGGCGTTCGTCGCAATTTGCCATTTTTTGAATATTCTGCATTTATTCGTCGTATAACTTCAGCAAATGCTTCAGAAAAGAAATTATTACCAAATGGTGTAGGTGGAGGAGGAGGAATTTCTTTTAATGCTTTTTCCAATGCCAATTTTCAACCTCGTTCACTTTCACGTCCACTTTTGTCTGCTGACAGTTTTGATGGAGGAAATCAACAAATGGTTGGGCCAGTTGATTCTCTGGGAATTGGACAACAATTATCAATGAATGCTTGGGGAACTGCTCCAAATGTTGGTTTGTCTAATGGTTTTACGGCACCAAATGGTGGTGGGGTTGGTGGAGGTGGAGGAATTCATCGACATCACAATAATATTGGTGGAGGAATTATTGGTGGGGGTAATGGAGGAATTGGAGGAGGTATTGGTGTTGGAATGGGACAACAGCCTTCTTTTTTGCATAATCAACCAAGTATTACAACTCCTACAACAACACAGAAACCTTTGTTTTCTTTGTTTGGTATAGAATTTTGATTTTTTATGGGATATTTGGGGGGTTTTGGATCCTAACTTGTGTTGAGTTTCCTTGTTTAGGGGGGGGGGTAGGGCTCGAGAAATTTTAAGACGACATTGGGACGGGGATTTTTAAGAAAGTTGTTAAGTTTTTTGTCTCTTATAAGTCCTTCCTGCGACAGAAAAGATTTTGAAAAAGAAAATCTTGTCACCGCTTATTTTTAAGTAATTTTGTGTCCATGCCAGGGATTGAATGAATAAATTTTTTTTTATTGAATTTTGTTTTTTTTTTGATTTTTTGCATTTTTTAAAAGACGGCAGAATCCATCCTTGGCCTTTTAACTTTTCAAAATTTTTTCATAATTTTTTAAAAATTTTCTTTTTAAGATGATCCAATTTTGTCTAATTCAAATATACAAAATGGAGGAGATGTTTCCGGAATTATTTGTGGTGGTGGTAATGTTACAGCTTCAAATGGTGGTGCTAATTCTTTAGTTAACGTTACAACTTCTTCAATTGCCACAACTTCAAATATTTGGACTTATGGTTTTTTTTTTAAATTTTTTTGAGGAAATTTTTTAAAAATTTTAGATATGGACTTTTTTGGCCCTTCCAAAATTTCTGAAGTTTTTTCAAAAGATTTTGGTAATCTTAGCATTGGACAAGAACAAAAAACTTCTCCAACTCGTAAACAATTTGTTGAGAAGGAAATTCAAACTGACGAAAGTTTGTTTACTGGAGGAGGAAGGTTTGTTTTGATTTTATTTTTAAAATTGGGATCTTATATGGTTAGATACTTTGATAGAAATCTTAGGTATAGGATCTTATATGGTTAGCAAGGGCGTATCCAGGGGGTCGGTTTCGGGGGGGGGGGGCTAACACTGGGTGGGCGCAAAAATTTTTGGCGTTTACCTTGGCGTTCCGGACACAAATTTTTTTGTACATAAATTTTCATCTTTTCTGCGTCGCAGGCGAAAATTTTTTGAATTTTGGAAGGCCGTATCCCCCCAAACCCTGGATACGCCCTTGTTAGGTATAGGATCTTATATGGTTAGATATTTTTGATAGAGAACTTGGGTAACATTTAATAATAAATCCTGAAACACCTCATGATTTGGGTTGTCGGTTTTAGAGATCGAGATTTATAAAAAGTTTGGGTTCTGGGTTTGATTAATTGAACTGGGCCCATGCCTGGATTCCTGGGTACAGTAAAATCCCAGGCCTAGTTTCAGAACCAACTATCTCTAGCCTTTACGAGTCCAATGATTTTTGTGTCAAATCAAAATATGCGTCTAATCTATAGCGATATAAGTACCTGGCCCCCACTCGGGTACCCTGTCAACTACTGTATCCGCTTCTGCGTGCCTACTCGTCCATAGGGTTTTGGCTAAACTAAAAAAAAAATTTTTCAGTATCTGTTCAAGCTGTGCACAAAAAATTTGCAAATAAATAAAAAATGGTAAGGATGAAAGAATGGAATAAATGGAACGAGAGAAGACTGAAAAACAAACACATCAATGAAACAATTCCATTTTTTATGGCAAAAAAGGCGTCAAACTCTTCATAAAGGTTTTTTTCTTCTTCTTTTTGAGAATCTCTTCCTTTCCTAAAAACAAAAAAATATTCGGTTAGATTTTTGGCTTTTTTTTTAAATTTTTTAAAAGTGCATCTATATATTCCCCTTTTAAAAAATTCTTTGGATATTTTGCACTTTTATTTTCTAAATTATTTTGTTCTTTATATATGTATAATTTTACTCTGCCCAAACTATATTAAAATTTGTGTCGGTATCCAAAAAATCTAATTTTTTTTTAAAGATCAGATTTTTTAGAGTTTCAAAAGGTTTGGGTCTTCAAAAAAAAATTTTTTTTCATCGAAAAAATATTTGAACATCCAAAACCTAAAAATTAGTTTTTTTGGGTCTTTAAATGGATTTTTTAAATTATTTTTCGGTTAGATTTTTGGCTTTTTTAATCAAAGGGTTGCATTTCTCAAAAAAAATTTTTGTGAAAAATTTTTTGGAACCTATGCTAGTTGGTCTGTGGGACCCTCCTTTTTTTAGTTTATATAATTTTCTGAGTCACATTTTTAAAAATTCAAAGAACCTAAAAAATTAAATTTAAATACCGACACATATTTTTAAAAAAGACACACATCAAAACTCTCATAAAAATTATTTTTTCCAATTTTTTTTTAAAATTATCTCAAAAGTGTATGCAGCCATCAATTTAAAAAATATTATATTTATTTTCTTGTTTATTTATATATCCCGGCAATTTTATTTTTAATTTCTTTTAAAATTGTAATTTAATAATAATATTTAAAAAATATATTAATATTTCTATTTTAATGATGACTGGAAATTTTGAAAAAAAATTTAAAAAATTTCCGAAATTTTCTAGAAAATATTTTTCAGGAAATTTTTGAAAAATAAAAAAATTCCAAAAAATTTTTTGAAAAAATTTTTTGGAATTTTTTCTCAAATTTTTGAAAAAAAAATTTTTTTGAAATTTTTTGAAAAATTTTTGAAAATTTTCGAAATTTTTCAAAAAAAAATTTTTTCGAAAAAAAAATTTTTTTTTCAAATAGAAATATTATTTAAAAAATTAAATAATTATTATTATTTTAAACAAAATATATATCTCAATTTATCTCTTTAAAAATATATATCAACATTTTAACAATCAACTTTGTGTTCTTATTTAAAAATAAAAATTTTGGCCTTTCTTTTTTACTAATTTTACTTTGTTTCGATATTTTTTTTCTTTCCTTCTCTCTCATATACATTCCCAACAAAAATATTTTGACTATATTTTATTTAAAATTCACTCCCCAGATTTTAAAAAAATTCAAAAAAAAAATACAAAAAAAATCCTTAAATAAATTTAAAAATAAAAATAAAATCAGGCAAATTAAACACCAATATAACACATATTAAAAAAAATATTTTTTGATGCTTTTAAATATTTATTTTTCATGAATTTTGTAAGGGAGAGAGATTTTTGGTCTTAAAAAATTATTTTCCGTGTGTGGGGTTCGAACCTTCGTCCATCTAACGACAAAACCTGAAGTTTATCCCACTACACCAAAAAATTAAAAATCTTTTGTTGACTTGAAAATCTCTCCCTTCCATTTTTTAAATATTTTTGAATGTAAAAAACCTCTTTTATCACATTATTTTTGTCTAACAAATGTGGTCGATACTCAAATGGTCCGTAATTTTTTCTAGGTAATTTCAGGCTCAAGATAACTTTGACCGTTTTGAGGTCATTTGACTATTGACCATTTTTGTTACTTTTCACCTCTTCTCCACTTTTCTTGCTGGTCCATAAATTAAAAGTCATTCATTTAATCAAAACAAAAAAAACAATAAGCTCACCCTTTTCATTTTTATAAAAATTTTAAAAATTTTTTTGTGTGTGTGCCATGTACGGGTGTGTCCAAAAAAAATAAATATTTGTTTGTTCTCTCATTTTAAAAAGCCTACAAGAGAGAAAACAACAAAAAAATAAAAAAATTAAAAAAAAATATTAAATTTTTTTTCATTCCACTTGTGTAAATTATTCACCCATTGGCCAAAAAATTTTTTTCTGGGAAATGGAGTCACTATAGATCAGAGGTCGATCAGAATTTTGATTTCCGACGTTTTTTCCTTCCAATTTCCGAAAATTTGGGCTGATTTCCGAGTTCCGACTTTTGAGCTATTTCCGATTTCCAACAATTCCAATTTCCGGCACCTTCGTCATTTCCGATCGACCTCTGCTAGAGATATCACTTATATTTTCTGTTGTGTTCTAAGCTGCAAAGGGTGTGTTTTTGACTCTTTCCAAGAGGATTTTTTTAGCAATGGGTGGATAATTAATAGCTCTCACAGCTCTCTCATTCCTTCCTAAAATTTATTTGTTTTTTTTTCCAATCTCAAATGAAATATAAGTTTACACACCCATTAAAAAACCCACCAATTTCTCTCATTATAAGCATTATTTTTATACATTGTTTAAACATCATCAAAAGACAAAAAATCAGCTTATATTTTTTGATATATAAAAAAATTTTTTTTTAACCTTAAAAACCCAAAAAATTATCCTCTCTTTCAACAAAAAAGAGGTTAATTTTGTAGATTAATATTTCTAGGGAGAAAAACCTCTACAACTTTTTAAGTTAAGGGGGACGTCTGGCTCTTGAGCTATATTTTCAACCAAAACTTTTTTTTAATTCTTGGCCTATTTAATAATTTTTGTAACGATCATAAGCTCTAAAACTTTGTAAATTATTTTACTAAAAAAAGTTTGTTCTGTTCGGTTATTTTGTAAAAATCTACGTACGGTCATTCAAGTACCCCTACAATTGTGACTTTCGGTCTTTAACCGACTCCAACTTTTTTTCAAATTAATTTATCAGATTAGTCCTGCTAGATAAAATAATCCCCACATTTAGAGCTTCTAATTGGTACTAAAATTATTAAAATCGGTTAAAAATTAGAAAAATTATGGGCGAAAATAGAGCCTCAGGTATGGAATGTTTGGGAATTTTTTTGAAATTTTTAAAGAAAAAAAGTTTTTCCATCGAATATTAATCTACAAAAACCTCCAAAAAAATATGGCAATCATCGACAATTTTGATTGACTCCCATTCTTTTATACTCTCAATATTTTTTTTTGATTTTTAAAATTCATTATTTTTGTGATTAACTGTCCATTAGAGTCTCAGATTTGTGGGTGCTTGTATTAGAGATCGAGATTTTTGAAAAGCCTGGACCTGTTCCTGGACTCTGGAGTTTGATTTTTTGACCTGGACTGGATCCTGGTTCTGTAATCCAGGAAGAAGCCAGGCCCATGAAAAATCCAGGAAGGTCAAAAAATGCCTGGACCTGGACTCTGGGTACAGGGAAAATCCAGGCCTTGGTCCAGGTTCAGCTCGATCTCTAGCTTGTATACCTCCCTGCCTATTTTCCAGACTCTAATGGTCATTTCTCGAATTTCTCTACTTTTTAAATTTGTAATAGTTGTAGCAACACTTTACAATTAATTCTGGGCGCTTCTATCACTTTCTCTCATTTAATCACTCAACGGGAACTACAGGGGATATATTTAATCTAAGTGCAAGATTCTTATTAGAGAGTAATCTTTGCCCATAAAAATAAATTTTAATTTTCTTTACCTCTGTCAAGGCCTTTTACTTCTTTAATTTTTTAGAATAACGAGTTTTTTTTTATTAAAAATAATTTTGAGGCGATATAAATTAAATGGAGGTTTTTCAAGTAAATCATTAAGTAGACCCAAAGCAAGGCACAGAACGGAGCACCTCAACAGGGTTCTGACTCAGCTCCCTTAACTTATGAAAAGATGGATGCTTTTTAAAATTCTTGGTACCACTGGACAGAGAATTAAATACATTACAAGGTACCAAAAAAGAATCAAAATTGTGACGGATTGATCGACTGACCAACGGAAAATTTTGATTTTTTGGTTTCTTTCTAGTGTATTTAATTCTCTATCCAGTGATACTAAGATAATTAAGAAGTGTTCAGCACTTCACGAGTTATAGGGGTTGTGACTTAGCTGAACCGGGGGATTCAATTGAACTGCTCTATAAATTTTTAAAATCATTTATCGAACTAATAAACTCCAAAAAAATTTAATTTTATATCGCCTCTTTACCACTTCACAAATAATAATCAAAGAAAAAAATTTTCAATTTTTTAATTGTGACTAACTTTAAAAAGGACTTTTTTCCTCGTGATTAAAACATTGTCTTATAATAATACACATTTTTTAAATATTTTGAATAAAAATTTGGGTTTTGATTTTGTGTTTTTATTTTTTTTATTTGTTTGAAGATAACAAACAATATTATTTTAATTTTTTTGCTTGGCAAATTATTGGGTTGACGAAATGGTGGAATTTGCCCCTATTGGCAAAATGTCGTCTTGCTAAATGTCGTCTTGGGGCGATTTTAGTGTATCGTAATGTCCTTTTTTAGCCTTATTGGCGAAATGTGTCGTTGGCAAATGTCGTTTTGCTAATTGTGCTGTTTTAGTGACAAACTGTCGATTTTTAGCCTTATTGGCAAAATGTGTAATTGGCAAAATATGGGGTGACAACGGGATTTTATGTTTCTCTTGGGGGGTTTATTGTTGGTCACTTTCGTAGCAATTTGTAAGATAATCGTTTAATGTCGAGATGCATAGCGCTTTTACTTCCACTCAAACAACAATTAGCTTTATTCTCTTCTTCAAAATTCCCACAAATGTCGTCTTCTTCTATTGATATCAATCCAAAATGTTACCCTTTGGTTGAAAGAGGAAATGTTGTTGATGATTACCATGGAAAGAAGGTTTTTTAGAGATTTTTTAAACTTAATTTAAATTTGTTTGTTAGATTCCAGATCCATATCGTGCGCTAGAAGAACCAGACGCTGAAATTACAAAAGATTTTGTGCAGCAAATTAATTCAATATCGGAGCCTTTCTTTCAAGCATGTTCTTGCAGAGAAGTTTTCCGCGAACGGTTTTTTTTTATTTTTATATAAACGAAAATAGTTTTTTTGGGAGGGGGAGTATTTAGAAATTCGTATTTATTCTTGAAATGATGAAAATCAAGTCGAAAAAATATTTTCCCCCATGGGGGATCGAACCTTCACCCAACGCCCTAATGAACTTAGAATTTTCCCACTACACCAAAACCTTCCCAACTTTCTATGCGAATTTTCTATACACTCCCAAAATAAGTAACACCTCTTGAGTTGCTATGGAAAGTTGGGTTACGATTTTCAGCCTTGTATCTATAAGAGGTTAAACTCATTTAAATTGTTCTAACTTTTTCAGTTTGACTTCAACTTGGGACTATGAAAAGTTTGGTTGCCCATCGATTCATGGCGATTATTATTATTACTTTTACAATTCTGGTCTTCAAAATCATTAGTAAGCAAATATTTTTTAATTTTATATTTTAAACTTGCAGTGTTTTGTATCAACAAAAAACTTTGGATGAAAAAGGAAAAGTCTTTATGGATCCAAACACGTGGTCGGAAGATGGAACAACTTCTCTTTCTCACACTTCTTGGACTGAAGACGGAACACTACTTGCCTATGGTGTTAGTGAAAAAGGAAGTGATTGGAAAACAATTAAAGTATGATTTTTTTTGGGGAATTTTATAAAAAATTTTTAGTTCAAAAAATGTACTGGAGAAGAATTGGCTGATGTGATTCCTGGTGTTAAATTTTCTGGATTGTCTTGGTTGCACGACAACTCTGGAGTGTTTTATTCGGTAAATAACTTTATTATAAGTCGGAACTCTAACTGGGTTACTTTGGTTTATTTTTATGCATTTATGCGTGGTTCCTACTTGCACATAGAAGAATTGGGGATTTTTAAAGGCTTTAGGCGAGGGAAGATGGGCCCCGCCGACTTGCTGGATGTGCCTGCCCATCACACATACTGCAGCTTTAAAATATTTTCATAATTTCCAGAAATATCCTGAAGTTAAAACTACGGCCGAAGGCAGTTCAACGGAAAAACACGAGTTCCATTCTCTATATTTCCATCGCCTTGGAACCGATTCAAAAGAAGACGTTTTGGTTTATGAACGTCGAGATGATCCTGGCTATTTTATTAATGCTTGGGTTTCTGACGATGGCAAATTTCTTTTTATGACCCTTTCTAAGGGATGTAATCCAAAAAATCAACTGTATTACTTTAATTTAACAACTCAAACAAAAATTGACGGGAAATTGGAATTTGCTCCTTTATTCGATAAATCTGATGCCACTTATTCTGTAATTATTTTTGTTTTCAAATTATTTCAAAAAAATTTTCAAATTTAGGAAATTGATTCTGATGATAATTCTGCTTTAATAATGACCAATTTCAATGCCCCAATGTTCAAAATTGTGCGTGTCAAGTTAGGCCAAGGAGCAACTCCTAATCAAAACGATAATTGGGACGTGATTATTGATGAAGATCCGAAAAGAAAATTGGATTGGGCTATGGTGGTAGATGGAAATAAATTACTTGTTTGTTATATGGAAGATGTTAAGGTTATTATTTTGCTTTTTTGGGGTTAAAGACTGGTAGTGTTGTTTTTCATGGGTTAGGGAAAAGGTAATTTTCGAGGAGGGGAAGACATTGTGGATAACTTTCGGAGGCTAAAATATTTTTTAGAGTCCATTCTTGAATTTCTGAAAAATCCAAATTCCCCATTAGAGACCGAACAGCTTTCTTTTTTTCAGAACACCCTTTACGTTCATGATTTAGCTGATGGAAAACTGCTTTATCAAATTCCTTTTGATATTGGAACAATTGCTGGGGTTTCTGGACGCAAAAATAAATCAGAAATCTTCATTTATTTTACCTCGTTCTTCACACCTTCAATTATATACAAAGGGGATTTTGCTAATTGTTCTTCAATTTCTACACCAATTAAATTAACTGAAATGCGACGAACTCAAATTAAAGGAATTAAATCAGAGGACTTCATAGCAGAACAGATATTTTATACAAGCAAGGATGGAACTAAGGTTTCTTTTAACTAAAAATTCAGATTAGTCTTAGAACTCGGAAAAATTTTTTGGCTCGTATAAAATCCGGACCTTAGTAAAGGCTTTACAATCTACAGAATTTAGCGTTTGCTGGTATTTCTTGCTTCTTCCTGCCCTTCCCTTTTGAATGTTTATTTTTAAAATTTTTTTTCAATTAAGATCCCCATGTTTGTTCTCCATAATAAAGCTCTAAAATTGGATGGAAACAATGGGGCAATATTATATGGCTATGGTGGCTATAACATAGCAAGACAGCCTGATTTTTCCATTTCTCGTCTACTTTTCCTTAAACATTTTGGAGGAGTTTATGTTATCGCAAATATTCGTGGCGGAGGGTTTTTAAATTTTGGAAATAATAAAATTATTTTTTTTTATTTTTTTAGTGAATATGGCGAAAAATGGCACGAAGGAGGAATGCGTGACAAAAAGCAAAATGTTTTTGATGACTTTATATGTGCGGCTGAAGAACTGATAAAACTTAAATACACCAAACCTGAAAAGTATTTTTATTAATTTCTACCTTTTGTGATTAATATTAAAATTCTAGATTGGCCATTCATGGACATTCAAATGGAGGACTTTTGACTGCTGTATGTGCACGACAACGGCCTGATCTTTTCGGTGCTGTGGTTGTTGGAGTCGGGTATTTTAAATAATTTTTTAAGGTTTTTTAATTTATTTTCTTAGCGTTCTTGACATGCTGAGGTTTCACAAATTTACAATTGGTGAAGCCTGGATACCTGAATTTGGCAGTCCCGATGTCGCTGAAGACTTTGACTTCATCTTTAAGTATGCCTTTTTATTCAAATTTAATATTTAGTCCCTTATTTTAGATATTCGCCTCTCCACCAGATCTCAGTTCAACCTAATGTACAATGGCCAGCGATGTTAATTACAAGTGCCGATCATGACGACCGTGTTGTGCCTCTTCATACACTCAAATATTTGGCTCAACTTTATTACACTCTCCACAATGAAGCTTGTGATTGGCAAACCAAACCAGTCCTTGGAAGGATTGAAGTCAAAGCCGGCCATGGCGCTGGAAAGCCAACAGCTAAAATAGTTTGTTTTAAATTTCAATTTACATTTATTGAAAAAATCATTTTAGATTGATGAACTTGTGGATATGTACTCATTTTTGCAACGGGTCCTTGATTTGAAATGGATTGATTGAATGCTCATTTTCGTTATTTTTATTTAATTATTTGTATATATGGAAATTTGGTTTTCTTTAAGAGAGGCCGGGAATGTTCTAGGTGATATAAATGGATTCCGTTGTGGGTGGGTGGGTGGGGGTTAAATTTAGAATTAGGTTCAAAAGTTAATTAAAAATTTTTTAAAAATCCCAACCCAAGTAAAAATTCGAAATTAAAATTTTTTAGTTATTTGTTTTAAAACCAGCTATTTTATTTGTAGGTTTTCCACCACCATGACCAGCTTTCACTTCTATTCTTCCAAGGATTGGTTTAGTCTGGCATTCAGAGGCTTCAGTGCGAAGAGCGTGCGACCACGGCAGCTTAACATCTTCCATATAACAAACAAGCAACTTATTTTCATCTACCACCATAGCCCAATCTAATTTTCTTTTTGGATCTTCCTCAATAATCACGTCCCAAGTACAAGTTATAAAAACAAATTTTCCATCGTCAGAAACCCAAGCATTAATAAAATAACCAGGATCATCTCGACGTTCATAAACCAAAACATCTTCTTTTGAATCGGTTCCAAGGTGATGGAAACATAATGAATGGAACTCGTGTTTTTCAGTTGAACTGCCTTCAGTAGTTACCGAATAAAATACACCAGAGTTGTCGTGCAACCTCTACCATAGGCGAGTATTGTTCCATCTTCAGTCCAAGAAGTGTGAGATAGAGAAGCTGTACCATCTTCCGACCAAGTGTTTGGATCCATAAAAACAGAGCTTTTTTCATCCAAAGATTTTTGTTGATACAAAACACTGCAAAGTTTAAAATATAAAATTAAAAAATATTTGCTTACTAATGATTTTCAAGACCAGAATTGTAAAAGTAATGATAATAATCTCCATGAATCGACGGACAACCAAACTTTTCATAATCCCAAGTTGAAGTCAAACTGAAAAATTACACAATTTGAAAATCGTAATAACTCCCAAAATAAGTAACGTTGCTATGGAAAGTTTGTTACGATTTTCAAATTTTTTAACTTTTCAGTTTGACTTCAACTTGGGACTATGAAAAGTTTGGTTGTCCGTCGATTCATGGCGATTATTATTATTACTTTCACAATTCTGGTCTTCAAAATCATTAGTAAATTTATTTTTTAATTTTATATTTTAAACTTTGCAGTGGTTTGTATCAACAAAAATCTTTGGATGAAAAAGGCAAAGTCTTTATGGATCCAAACACTTGGTCGGAAGATGGAATGTTGCACGACAACTCTGGTGTATTTTATTCGGTAACTACTGAAGGCAGTTCAACTGAAAAACACGAATTCCATTCATTATGTTTCCATCACCTTGGAACCGATTCAAAAGAAGATGTTTTAGTTTATGAACGTCGAGATGATCCTGGTTATTTTACTAATGCCTGGGTTTCTGACGATGGAAAATTTCTTTTTATAACTTGTACTTGGGACGTGATTATTGAGGAAGATCCAAAAAGAAAATTAGATTGGGCTATGGTGGTAGATGGAAATAAATTGCTTGTTTGTTATATGGAAGATGTTAAGCTGCCGTGGTCGCACGCTCTTCGCACTGAAGCTTCTGCATGACAGATTAAACCAAACCTCGGAAGAATAAAATTGAAAGCTGGTCATGGTGGGGGAAAACCTAAAATAAAATTGCTGGTTCTAAAACAACTAAAATTTTAATTTCGAATTTTTACTTGGGTTGGGATTTTTAAAAAATTTTTAATAACTTTTGGATTTTTTATTTTTAAGATAATGAATTAAATTCTCTTAAAGAAAAAATTATTTTGTTTGTTAAAATTTTATTTTTAAATAAATTGTTAAATTTTATTTTTTTTTCTTTTTCGAGTTTATAAACTTCTATATTTTATATTTTTAATTTTACAAATTTTTTCCTTTTTAGTAAATTTAATTTAAAAATCTTTTATTAAAAATGGCAATGGCAGCTAGAGTTGGTGGTCGAGGGGGTCGGATTCCCCCTGAGGTTTCTTTTAAATTAATTTTCTTTTATTTAATGTTTATTTTGTAAAGGTCAATCGCATTTTGTTCATCAAAAATTTGCCCTATAAAATAACTGCGGAGGAGATGTACGACATTTTTGGAAAATTTGGTGCGATAAGGCAAATTAGAATGTAATTTTTATTTTCTAAAAAGACAGGTTTAATTTTTTGGATTGGGGGATTTTCTGGGGGTTTCGGATCGGGCTTTCCCCAACATAAGCAATTGATGAACCTTTAAATTTGTTAGGGCGCCTGGTCATCTTTTGGTATTTTAGATGACCGAGAACCCATAAACCGAGTTTCTTTCTAGCAAAATTTTTGATAATTCTGTCCTCCAATCATTTTGTTTTCATCATTTATGAAGTTGGGGAAGTGGCTAGAACACAATCTTGTAAAGTAGACAACCCAAAGGCCCCTTTATTAGTTTTTAATGGAGACCGAAACGAGATCTCGATGGAAAATCTCGGTTATCGAGATCGAGAATTTTGCAAGAACTCGATTCTGGTACGACAACCCAGTCCAGTCTCTAATTTGTAATTTTACAAAACAAAAAAAATATAAGGAAAAGGTGTAGGTAGGAGTGGTAGTTTGTGAAAATCTATCTAAAACTATTAACACATTTTTTCAAAGATTTCTTTACTTTTTTCCAATAGTGGCAATTTACCCGAAACAAGAGGAACTGCATTCGTTGTTTATGAAGATATTTTTGATGCCAAAAATGCTTGTGAACACTTGAGTGGTTTTAATGTTTCCAATCGTTATCTTGTTGTTCTTTATTATCAGGCTACAAAGGTTTCTTTATTTTATATAATGGGAAGTGAGGTAGATAATTTATCTGGATAAGATAGGATGGAATAGACCCCTAAATAAAAAAGGAGCTTTCTCCAATTCACAATTTTTAATCCACTGACACGCCGGTTCCAAAGATGAGCGTCGGGTTGAGAAAAAATGTTGGGGGATTGAGTTTCGGATTTCGAGTTGGAAAAATGTTCGGGATCGGGTTTCGAATATACCTTGTTCCTGAGATTCCTGCTCCCCATCCCTGTTTTGTTCGTTAACATAAAAAGAAAAAGGGCGCGAACAGTTTGGGCTATTAAGAGCTTATTAGGAGGGGTCTTTTTCTACGGATTTGGGGAGCTTTCCCCAGGAGCTTTCCCCTTTTCCCAGGAGAAAATGGGGATTTCGGACTTTCCCCAACATAACTCATTGTGAATCATCTGATTTTATTAGATTCTCTAGGTTGGCATTTTGTCGCTCCAAATTTTGTGTTAAAAAATTTTATTTTATTCAAAGGCTTGGAAACGTATGGACACAGACAAGGCTAGACAAAAATTAGAAGAAGTTAAGGAGCGTTATGGACTTGGTGGAGATATTGAAAAAGAAAAGGAGAAAATGGGGATTTATACTCCAAAATATACTCCGGGAGTTAGTACACCTCGACATAAAAATTGAAAAAAAAATTTTTTGGTGATTTTTGCATAAAATATTTTTAATTATTTTTTATTTGCTTTATGAAAACACAATTTTTTTTGTTGAAAGTATTTTTTAATTGTTATTTTTTGATGGGGATTAGTTTACGAAACTTGCCCAAGGACTTCTCTCCTTATTGACAATATGTTAATTTTCTTTAAGATGGCGTTTTGTCGTATTCCACTTTAGTGGCATTTTGTCATATTCGCCCTTAGTGGCATTTTGTCTAATTCTCCTTTGTGGCATTTTGTCGCCCGTTTTGACGTTTGTCCATTTTATTAATTTTGGTATTTTGCCCATGTGTCGGTTGACGTTTCGGCTAGTATACCATTTGAATTTTACAATTTCATTTTTGTAGTTTTTCCTACTGTAATCCATTTTCTGTTTTTTTTCATTTTAAATCTGAGTTATAATTTTTTTTAAATTTTTTCCCCGGTAATTTAGATAGTCTTATTTAACATTTTTTTAAAATAATGCCTGACAAATCTATAGACGAACAACTTCTGGCTCGTGCTATTCTTGATCTTGAACTTGTATGATTTTTTTAAATTATTTAATTTATTTAAATCTTTTTTTAGAAGCTCAAACATGAAATTCGTCAAAATAGCGCTGTGAAGCTTGCAAAAATTGACAAATATTATCAGCAAAAGGAGAATCAATTAATGCTGATTGAGGAAAAGGTTTTGATCTTTTACTAGTTTTTGACTCAAAAATTTAGATTGACCGCCTTATAACGAATCGCGAGGACGGCAAATTTGCTTATTCAAAGAAGAGACTTGGTTGGAACTCAAAAACGGCTGAATTTAGTCCTCTATGTTATCATTGTGGTAAACGCGGACATGTGGTATTTTTTAACTTTTATTGTGCGGGGGAGGGGGGGGGGGTTTGTGCTACTTGTTTCCTCTCTTTCCTTCTTTCTAGATTAGTTTTCTAGTCTGAAACTGGTTCCGAGTATCCCTATAAGTTTCTATTAACCGACAACCTAATTAATAGGCGTCGGCGTGAACGTCTTTATGGGTACAACCCCAATGTACCTCAAAGCTTTAACTTCGTTCAGACTGGTCGAATTCGGGACGTCCTAATATGGTTGACGTCCCGGATTCCCCTAGTACCAAGGCGTCCTGAATCCGATCGCTTATAAAAAAGTAATAGCTCTGCGATACATTGGGCTCGCGGTGCATTGGCCTGCTCCCCTTTAAAATTTATTTGGCATTCTAGCCTCCTTAAGACTTAAATGAAATCGTTCCTTTAATGAATTGATGGTTTATTTAAAGTCAAATTTAAACGGAATTAGAAAATTGAAACAGTGGTGTCACACATGATTTGATTTTTGAGCATGCTCACGTTTACATATTTTAATACCCGCTTAAAAAAATTTTTTGGCAATATCCTTATCGCATTTTTATTTCGGAATCGCTACCACCGTTTTTATAACCGCTGTACTTTTTGACATTACCTTTCCGTGGGTATCCTCTAACGTATCTGTGAGCATGCCTTCTTTTTCCTTTAAAGGCGAAGGCTTGTCTTTTTGCTGGGGGTTTGCGTGGAACTTCAACTTCGTATCGTCGGGAGACGGTGACCACTGTACAACAGACCGAGGTTTATTTTTATTCAAAAAAGAGTCAAATTACCTAAAAATTAACTTTTAAAGAAAGAGGGAGAAGAAGGCAAATCAGAAGAGAAAGTGGTTGTTCTTGCTGAATGGACTTCGAAAACTGGTGGAACTTATACAGATGATGAATGTGAAACGTCGGATACTGGAGAAGAAGTTGTTGGTGTTGAAAAATAAATTCAAAAAATTCGAAAAAAATTGCTGGAGAAAGAGGTTTTTTTAAAAATATATACCTAATTTTATTTGGTTTTGTCCATATAGTCTTTGGGTTTTGTTTAAATTTTGGTCGTGAGTAAAATGTTTTTAGGAATTTTGTGGGTTATTTTGAGTAGGATTTGAGTGATTTTTTTTGTTTTTAAGGGTTCTTATAGATTTAAGATTTTTTCCAGGAATTTTTTTTTGGGTTTTTATAGGATTTGGATGATTTTTTTTTTGTTTTGGGTGGGGGCTAATACGAGAAATTCTAAATCGCGGAACAGACAGGTCACGGAACGACAATTCTGATTTTTATAAATATTCACAGATTTTTCACAGAAATTTCACAGAAATTCTGATTTTTAAAACATTCCGTGTTGGGGTCATTTTCATTTTTTCATCATCATTTTTTCCGAGAGAGGGGAGAAGATATTTTAATCTGGGATGTGCGTTAAAAAAATTTTTTGTGTGGTGGACCAAACGTCAAATTTTTTGTCGATCCGTGACTTGTCCGTTGTTAGCCCAACGAGGTTATTTTTGGGGCTTAAGTTTTTTCAAAAAAAAATTTTTTTCCTTTCAAAAAATCTTTCCAAAACTTTCTATTTATTGCGCTAATTCACTCTTTCCTTTCCTCTATTTTTAAATTAAAAATAGTAAAAACCATCAATCATCGTCCTAATCAATCATCATTTTTTCTTTCTGTTGCGCGAAAACATGAATAGAAAAGAAAATTTGGGGGGAAGTTTGTATTTAAATTAAAAATTGATTTTTGGATGATTCAATTTCCGATGATGAGTCAGACATAGCTTTTTCTTTCTAAATTGAATTTTTTAAAAGAATTTTTGGGTCTTGGAAATTTTTGAAAAATTTTTTGAAAAAATTTTTTTTTGAAATTTTTCAGGAATTTTCAAAATTTTTTTTGGATTTTTTTTCACATATCTAATTTTATAAAAATCCAAACTTCCTCCCAAAAAGATCCTTTTTCCCCCAAAATTTTTTTTTCAAAAAATTCTTTTCCAATTTTTCTACCCCACTCTTTTTTTTTCGCGCAAACCTCCAAAAATTTGAAAAAATAATTCTTTTAGCTTTTCACTATTTTTATTTTTTTCTCTTTCATTTTTTCAAATTTAAAGGCCTTCCTAAATTTCCAAAAAAATTTTTTTTGAATTTCATAAAAATGTAATAATCCTCCCTTCCTTTTCTTCTTCCCCTCCCCTCTATTTTTCCCTTAAAAAATTTTTTTTTGAAAAATTTTATAAAAATTTAAAAATCCTCCCCCTCCACTTCCCTTCCTCTTCTCCCCTCTACTTTTTTCCTCCCCCCAAAATATCTTTTAAAAATTCACCCAACTTTTTTCTTCTACCATTTCCTCCCTTCCTTCTCTTATTTTCCACTCTAGCAACAATAAAATGACAAATAAAAAAAAGTTTTTTGTTTCTTCTCTTTTTTAAAAATACACAACTCCTCCCTAAAAACATTTTTTTCAGTCTTCTCTCTAATCCTTTCCTCCACTCATTTTTTCGCGCACACAAAAATCCTCTTTTCTCTCTTTTCCAGTAGATTTTCCCCAATTATTTTTAGTTTTAGAGCGAAATTTTTTTTTAATTTTGCACTTAATTTTTCTTTTCGTTTCCTAAAAATAGTGGGCAATTATTTGACTAGAAAAAATAAAAAATAAAAATGTTGCCGATTTTGTGCGTCCTTCAAAAAAAAATTTAAAAAAAAACTTTGCTCTAATTTTTAGAAGATTTTTTAAGGCTAGGCTAAAATTGTTCTTAAGGCTTTACCAGTTTACCAGTTTAAGGCCCAAGAAAATTTTTTCCCAATACTTATCGGTTCTGGGAGGGGGGTCTTTATCTGTTCCTCTCCTCATTATTTTAATTTCTTTTTCTTCCTCTTCACTATATTCCAAGAATAGAACAAAAATCGTGGGATTACAAAAAAATTTTTTTTTGAACAACGTGGAACCGGATTTGTGTAATTTTTTGATTTTTAGAGGAAATAACTTATTAAATTACAGAGGTCTTTAAAAAAGGAAAAGGTTTACCAGAAAATAATTTTCTAGGGAAATTTAAAAAAAGTTTTTCTGTCCCCTCTCAACACGTTATCCCCAAACTTGTTACCTGTTAGAATTATTTTTAACTTTTCCTTCTCGCCTCTAAAAAAATTTTTTTTTTAAATTTATATGTAAAAACCTTTCCTCATTCCTCTCCTTTTTATTTTAATTTCTTTTTTTCTTCCCTATTTTTTTTAATTTTTTAATAAATCAGGCCTCAAACCCCGAGTTATTCACACCTTCCCTCAAAAAAAATTTTTTTTTATTTATTTAAATTTTTATTTGTTGGCAACTTTTTATATTTTTATATTTTTCAATTTCTCTCCACTCATTTTTCCCTCTTCAATTTTGTAAAAATTTTTTTCTTTTCTATTTTATTGTATATTTTTCCTTTTGTGTTGGGGTTATTTTATGGTTGTCCTTCAGAAAAAAAAATTTTTTTTTAGTAGAAAATTGCGTACTCAACAACCAACAACAACACAATTTTCTCTTATTTTATTTTATTTTTATTAAATTTATACACAAACAAAAACAATTTTTGTTGAATATTTAAAAATTTATATTTTTAAAATTTTTTTGGTCTTTCACCTCTTAGAATTTTTTATATATTTTTTTAATTCCCGTAGTTGCAAAATTTTTTTTTTAATTTTTAAATATCTCTTTATCTGCTTTTAATCCTTTCCTATTTTTTAAAAATATTTTACTTATTTCATTAAAAATCTTCAAATCTTTTTAATACAATCGGATACTTTGAATTTTTATATACCCAATAGATCCAGCAATTCTCTCTCTTTAGTCACTCAAGCAATTCTCTCTTCTCAGATTTAGCCTGCCATTCCAGCTTTCTTCACCTCAGGTTAGTGGGAGGGGAGAGCTATATAAGTGATACTTCCGATTTTTTATTGGGAACTGACCAGCAGTGATGTCAAAGTTCCAAAATTTCTCTGGAACTAGTTCCAGTTCCAAGCTAGTTCCAGGCATTTACTAGTTCCGTAGTTCTAGTTCTGGAACTGGAACTTTGACATCACTGCTGGCCAGAGACCAGACTTGCTAAGGTTTTAATGAAAATCAAATTCTAAATCATATCTCAATTCGATTCCTAGGACCACTTTTTTTCATGTTTTAACCAAGCAAAAAAGAGCCTTTTTAAATTTCAAAATCATTAAAATTATCGATTTTCTCTTTTTAAAAAGCCTCATCATTTTATTTTTGTTTTGTCCTTCTCTCTCCCAAATTTCTCTTCATTCACAAAAATTTTTAATATAATCCATTCACCAACCTTTTTTTTTATTATTTTTGGTAAAACTCTCTCGGAGAGAGCGTGAGCTGCTGTGAAAACAAAAAAAAATTTTTTTTTATTTTTACAAAAATAATATTTTATTTATTCTCTTACTAAAGCCTCTAAAATAAATTTTTATTTTATTTTTCTATCGTCTGAATTAAATAAAAAAATTTTTTCGAGATAGAGGAGAAGATATTTTAATTTGGACTGTACGCCAAAAAATTTTTTTTGCGTGGCGGGCCAAACGCCAAAAATTAAAAAAAATTTTTTTTCTTCTCTTTACCCTTTACCTTTTATTCTAGGCCGTTAAAAATTTTTTTTGGTGAGGTGGGCCAAACACCGATTTTTTCCAAAAATTTTTTTCTTCTCTCTATTTTATTCCAAGCCCCTTAAAAAATTTTTTTTGCGTGACGGGCCAAACGCCGAAAAATTTTTTCACAAAATTTTTTTTAAATTTTTTCTTCCTTTCATTTTTATTCCAACTCCTTCAAAAAAATTTTTTTGATGAGGGGAGGGCCAAAAAAATTTAAAAAAAACAAAAATGAAAACGCCTAACCCTATGGCGCACATCTCTAATTTTTAATAAAAAAATAAAATTATTATTTTTATTTTTTTATTGTCACCAATAATTCTTTTCAGTTTTCCTTAAAAAATAATTTTTTTATTAAAAATCGACCAAAAATAATTGTAAAAATTTTACAATAGAGAGGAAAAGAGGGAAAATAAATCATGACAACTACTAAGGGTGGAAATAATAATAAAATAAATATTTAAGAGCATTTTTGGTTGGTGAGGTAAAAATTTTTGTGTTGAGAGGGAGAGAAAAATAAATATAATTTTTTGTTGAGAGAATTTCCTCTCTCTCTTTTGTATATCCGATTAATATTTTTATTTTTGTGTCCTTAATTTTTTGTGCTAAAAATATTTTTATTTTATTTTTTAGTCCAGGGCTCTTGTATTTTTGAGTGATTTTTTAGGTTAGTATTCAGTTGATTTTTGGCGTTTTGGCGTTTTTTAGGGAAAATTTTGTCGTTGGAATTTTTTCCAATTTTTAGAAATTTTTACAGGAAAAATCTGATTTTATAAAAATTTTCAGACAACCTTTTTAGATTTTAGAAAAATCCTTTTTAATTTTTTTCGATTTTTTAAATTTCTATTCTGTATTTTTTTTTAATTAAAGATCTCTTATTTAATTAAAACCTTTTCAAGTTTAAATATTGTAAATGTAGCTGAGAGGCAGTGTGTTGGGTTCACTATCTTTGAATTTGTTGATATAGGTTGCAGGTTCGATTCCTTTTAGGTTCTACTATTTTTATTTCGGCTTTAAATGCTCTACTTTGTTATTAGAAAGGTTTGGGGCTATCTAAAAAAATTTTTTCTTGAAATTTTTTAAAATTTCTTTGGGGAGCTAACGGATATAAGCGCTTATTCAAATTTTTTCACGTTCTTTTTTTGACTAATTTTGGATAACAATAAAAATCGAATGGGAAAATTTGTCATTATAGGAAAATTTGTCATTTAATAAGAAAAGATAGGAAAAAAGGAAGAGAAAAAATTTTTTAAGGTAAAAAAAAGTAAAGGACAACAACACCTTTTCTTAATTTTCGCGCTTTTCTCTTGTGAGTTTTCTCATGAAAATAAATAAATAAATAAAAGTCGTCGACTGGCCTGTTGGTTATTTTCTGGATTTTTTTCTTTCTATTTTTCCTATTTTTTTATTGTCCAGAAGAGAGAGCGCAATGGTCGTCAGCTCAGCGCGGTAACAAAAAAATAAAAACACCCCCCCCCCCTCTTTTTACTTGAAAATACCCTCATTTTTCCTCATTTTCTCAACACCTTCCTTTTTATTTCTTTTCTCACCTTCTAAATTGGTCTTAAAATAAGTCTACTACCCCTACCTACTTACTCTTTCCTCACTTTGCTCACACCTTTTTTTACTTAAAATATACTAGCTTATTATCTACATCCGCTTCTTCTTTCCCAATAATTCTTTCACATTTTTCCCTTTAAATTTGTCTGACCAGACTTGAATGTGCGCAAAAAATAAACGCAAATCCTCCTAAAATTTAATCTTTTAAAATTTAGAGCGTACGTAGAATTATTGGATTTCAGTCGGAGCCCGTTATAAGGCACACCCTTGGGTTGAAAAGTTTGTCTCTTATAATGAGATGTTCCTTAAATAGAGGGGTATCGCTTTTGGGTAGTTCTTCCTCCACTCATGCCACTGACTTTTAAAAAGTATGTTAAATAGAGGTCGCTCACTTTAGCGGATACCCATGGGTTGAAAAATTTTGTCTCTTATAGTGAGAGTTTTTTAAATTGAAGGTACCTCTTTAAACAGTTCTCCCCCTTATTGGCCAGCCAATTTTTAAAAATCGATGTTAAATAGAGGTCATTCATCCCGATGGACTGTTAAAATTTATCTTATATTGGGATGTACCTTAAATAGAGGGTATCGATTTTATACAGTTTTTCTACCCATGACCAACCAAATTTTTGAAAATGTACATTAGATGAAGGGGTATCTTGTATTGGGGGTGTATAATAGAGAGTTTAGCTTATAGCTGAAGATCCTTTTGGGGTCTATTTAAAAGATGATTTTAGAGGAAAAAATTATTTTTGGGGGAGAAAATTTTCTTGCGTTTTCTATTTGCGCACATTCTCCCCCTCAACCACTAATAATACCTTTTTTTCCCTCACCTCATTGTGAAAGAGAATTGAGGGCAGCAGCATCACGCAAATCGCCTTGCCACTACAAAAACACACCAAAATCTCTTCTTTCTTTTATTTAAATCTCTTTTTTCTCTTTTGAAGAATAAATATATCCGAAAAATTTTTATTTTTCACTCTTTTCAAAATCCTCAAAAATCGCGCACTGTGAAAATATCCTTCCCCTCTCCTCCAACTGCCATCTATTTATTACTATTTTAATTCAGAAAATATTTTTATAACTATTAAAAAATAATTTTTTTTTTGTGGTGTGTGATTAAATCAACCACCGACAGCTTTTTAGGTTTTTTATTTTTATTTGGGATCAACTTTTTTCAAAGTAGGCGAGACGGGGAATTTTAAGATGAATTACAAGGAGACCTGATTTTCTTTTCTCCAAGCCTCCCCGTTCAGACCTGCCTGACTAAAAAAAATTTTTTTGGTGTCAGACATCGAATTTGAATCTCCCGTTAAATGCATGAATCCTAAAAAATATTTTTGGCAAAATTTTCTTTTTTTTATTTTTCTTAAAATTCCCCTATTTAGTGCCTTTAAAATAGTTCATTAGTCAAACTCCATGTTTAGCAGGGGAGTTTTGGGGAAAAATTTATTATGAAATCTGTCTTCACTCAAATTTAAAATGATGATGACATTTGGTCCCAAATTTCATTTTTTCGCAACCTTTTTTTATTTGAATTTTACTTTCGTTAAATAAATCTCCCAATAAAATCTTAATAAAAAATTGGTTAATTTTTCTGTTCAATGGCACCAAATGAATTCACGGTGTGGACAGAAAAAGTGTCCAAAAAAGCATCCGTTGGAGGGTAAAATGCGCCGTGGCTTCTCTGGTTCCATAGAATTGGGAAAGGCCAGAAGGGAGAATAATAAAATTTATTTAATATGAAATTAATTAAATTAATTTTTTTCTGATACGAAAAGAAAGGTTGGTTGATTTGATTTAAAATTTTTTTCATTTTGGAAGGAAATATCGGAGGAAATTTTTTTGCGATTTCGATAGGATTTCTTGCAAATATCAGAGATAGGCTCTGGAGATAGAGATTTTTGAAAAGCCTGGGTCTGAGCCTGGACTCTGGGGTTTGATTTATTGCCCTGGCCAGATCCATAGCCTGTAGCCCAAGAAAAACCCAGGCCCAGGAAAAACCCAATAAGGTAAAAAAATGCCTGTTCCTGGACTCTGGGTACAGGAAAGACCCAGGCTTTGGTCTAGGCCCAGCTCGATCTCTAATAGGCTCACCGCGAAAGGTGGAAGAGGCAATAAAAGAAAATTTTTTTCCAAGTCTTTGGCCTAACATCTTACCTTTATGAACAAACTCTTAACTACAAAAATCAACATTTATCTACACACATATATACAACAATTAGAAGGTTTTTGAGGGAAAAAATATCAACAACAAAAGAATATATACAATATGAATTTGGGTTGATTATATGGCCAACAAATATACACAAACAAATATATGGATTATATATACAGAAGAATCAACGTTTTTAGAGAGAGAGACTAACTAACTAATCCTTTCCCTTCTTCTTCCTTCATGTTGTGTTGTTGTCGCCGCTTTACTACTGAGCAATCAAGGGCACATCAAGAACGAAGGCAGGTGAAGTTCCCGCAGAGAATGGTGCCTTTGGGTCAGGAGTGTCAGCATCAACAGGCAAGAAGAGGATTTCCAGTCGATCGTCGTTGCTCGGTGGACCAGCCTGGAAAGGGAAAATAAAAAAAATTTTTGGAGGCATTTTTAGGGGAAGCGGGGCTAGCTTACCAGTCGAGTCACTTCAAGTTGGCCTGCACCGCCAGCTTCAACAAACCCAAAGACGGGCTTCACACGATAGTGGGCGTTGTCGGTCGATTTGACTTTGAAGCAGTAGCGAACCTGAAGAATGGGATTAAGAAGGGACAAGTAAGAAATAAAAGCAAGTTACCTCAGCAGCCGAATTCGTCAGCTCAAGTGTAGCATTCCCAGCAGCAGCAGGCACCTCGATTGAAGGAGGGTTCACTGTCACAGGAGTTGCAGCCATAGTTGAACTGAACCGCTTGTGTGAGAAGATGAGAGCAACAGCAACAACAATGCACGCTGGCAGGCTTTGTGTGAATGGTAGTGATTGGAGCTTGATTTTAGGAGGAAAAAGTGTTAGGCTTTTATAGAAACCCGCAAGGCCTTAAGAATCTAAGGGAGTATAAAAGCAATGTGTTACTTCAAAAATCTTCACCCGCCCGCTATTCACAACTCGTAGCAACTCGTCCAGAGAGAGAAGAGTGAAAAAGGCTCGTCAACAACAACGACAACAACATCTTCGCGCTCCGAGCAGTTTCTCAATGAGGGCAGTGCCGATTTCCGTAGATCCTGAGATGATCAAATTGGCAGCGTCTGGTGGCACTTCTTCGTTTCGCATGATGAACGACTGCCCTGAGGCAAGTTTTATTTTTTTTCAAGTTTGAGGGGCTTCTAAAAATGTTCTTTTCCCTTATTTTCAGCGACGCTATTGCTTCAAGGTCAAATCCACTAACAACGTCCACTACCGTGTGAGCGCCGTCTATGGATTCGTCGAGCCGATGGAAGCACCACAAGTTGAAGTGACTCGCTTGGTGAGTTTTTTAGACGAGGCTAGCTAGTAACAACTAAAAAACGTTCTCTTTTTTTCACAGGATGGCCCTCCAAAAAGTGACGATCGCCTAGAAGTTCTCTTCATGCTTGTCGACGCCGATTGCAAAGATGCTCGTGAAGCATTCACTACTGGAGAAGTTCCAGAATTCTCTATCGATGTGCCATTAATTGCGGAATAAAAAAACCTTGAGATGATGAATATAGATAAAATATTGTGTGTTCTATATAAGAGATTCAATGTAAATAAATATATCCTTCATTCTGTGTATATACCCCTTACTGTACTTGTTGCGGGTTTAATTGTTGTACCCACTATTGTTGCTATTTTATAATGTATATATAAAACTTGTGTGTGTGTTTTGTGTTGTAAATTGTGTGTATTTGAATAAAATTTTGTTTAAAATTTTGTTTTGTTTTGTGGTTAAGGGTGAAATTTCCCATGATTTTCGTGTTTTTACCCCTAGGGGTTTTTGGTAATAAGCGAACTGTGACCAATTGGCTAGCGACCAAATGGCGTTTTTTGACGATTAACTTGAAATGATCAAATGGCTAGCGACCAGATGACCAGTGACAACGGTCGCGACCAGTTGGTGATGAACTGGCTTTGTTTAAATTTTGGCATTGAAATGTCCTGTTTTCAATTTGGGATTTTAAAAAAAAATTTTTCAAAATGTCGATTGGTGGGCTCACGCGGGATTAATTCGGTAAATCCTGATAATGCGTTTATTACTTAAAACTCAGGATTCTTGGACAAGTTCCCTTAAATTTCTCGTAGACGTCCATACAGGACATCTAATTTTCGCCTTCGATCTTACGTCAATTTTCATTTTTTTAATTTCAATTTGCTTCATCAATAAAAATTTTTTTTGCTTGTTTTTAGAGACTTTTCCTTTTTAATTTTATTTTTCTTCAATTAAAATGGACGATGATGCATTTGGATTTGGTGAATTGGCTTATGACGACAATTTGCCTTATCAAGAAGACAATCAAAATGTACTAGAAAATAATAATTTTGAAGAAAATTTGCCTAGTAAAGGAAAAAAGAAGAAATACAAGAGAAGTAAAAAGGGAACAAAAATTCAGCAAAATAATCCGGAAAATTTAAAAATTCATGAAAATTGTAAGAGGACAGAAGATGATTTTTGTGATTTATTTGGAGATTATGAAGGGAAAAAGGAATCTATTTTTACGAGTGAATCGCCTTTAGGTTTGTTTAAGTTTTTGGTAATCCTGCAGAATCCGGGAGACACCTGAAAAACACCTTAAAAATTGTCATTTTTTCTGAAAATTATTTTATATAGATAATCGACCATGCTGATTACGAATCTGAGCTTAGAATTTGCTTATTTCGAACCCGGACCCGAATTCGAACAAGTCGAATTCGGGGTAAAAATTCGAAATGACGATATTATGGTCATTTTGACTCGTCTCTTTATTCTGAGTCGAATGGTATCAGAATTATTCAGTTTAGACAATTTTAGACCAAGTTATGGTATCTGATTTGTATACGGAAGTCTAACCCAGCGTTATTTAACTGGTTATAACGTCGTCCAAAGTTGTCGAAACTGAATAATTTTGATACCATTCGACTCAGCTCGAATAGGCGTGTCAGATTAGCCCTAAACTTTTAATTTCGAATTTTTTACCCCGAATTCGACCTGGTCGAATCCAGGTCCGGGATTCGAAATAAACATTTTCTAAGCTCAGATTCGTGATCAGCATGGTCTATTACCGAAATAAAATTATTTTTGTGAAAAAAAATAATAATTTCGAAGGTTTTTTTAAAGTGTCTCCCAGATTCTGCAGGATTACCAAGTTTTTTATATTTTGAGGGGTTTTTTTCTTTCTATTTTTTGGTTTTTAGGTTAGCAACTAAATGGTTAATTTTCGTTTGATGGCCCGTAGCCAACTTGATGGCCGTGGTAGGGGGCCCTCCAAATTTCTCTAAATTTTTGCCATGCAAAAGTCAAAAATTTCAGTTAAGACTCCGAAAATGGTTTCCCCGCCTGGCCCTCTCGGTTAATTTTGCTGGCTACTGGTCTGATCTTTATAATACCCTACCTGAGCCGTCACTGTCGAAAATAAATTAGTTAACCAATTTGCAATATTTTGGGCGTTTTTTAGCGCTTCAAGGCGTTGAAATTCTAAATCCTTAATTAATAAAATTAGGGAAAAAAAATTTTTTTTTAAGATTGGCATCTCAATGTTGGAGAAGACGAAGTTCGTACCAAACGTCGTAAAATAGAAATTGAAAATGTATTGGAACGCGTAGCGCAGCGAATACTTAGAGCTAGACAAGAAAATTCAAAAACAACATCTTTAAACGAAGGAATTAACATTATTCAATCAAGAGTCACTCAAAATTCAACAAAATTATTAAAAATGCCACCGATGGATGGAAGTGCCTGGTATGGAATAAATTCGCCCGACGGAGTTTTTCGACGTTATATTTTAATAAAACCAAAAAACAACAAAAAGAGGCGAGAAATTAACAAAATCGAGTCAACAGAAGATCGAATAAAAGATTTAGATAATTATTACAATTTATTTGAAAGAATGGAAAATCAAAAAAGGGAAAGGTTATTTAACAATTTTGGGGATGTTAATATGGAAAATGATGAAATTTTGGAAGTTAAAACTAGTTCAAGGACTCTTTGGACTGAAAAATATGCTCCTAACAATTTTTTGGATCTTTTGTCGGATGATGTAAGGAATTTTTTATTTTTAAAGGCGATGTCCGCAAAAGTTGTCCGCAAATTATTTTTATGTTTTCGCGCTTATTTTTGCGAACTTTACTTTAGGAAATTTAATTTATAGATTTATGGTTTACTTTTTAAGGGGGGGGGGGGGGGTTCCGCAACTTATACTTTATATTTGCGGACAAAATTTTTTCCGCAAAAATTTGTCCGCAAATTTTATTTTTATATTTGCGGACTAAATTTGCGGACATTTATCAATTTTAATAAAATTTCATTTGCTAGGAGACTAATCGTTTGGTATTGCTCTGGTTACGCCTTTGGGATGGTCTTGCTTTTAAAAAGAAGGGAGGTGCCGTCTTTTGGGAATCTTTGGAAGAAAAGGATAAGAAGCTTGTCGAGATTGATCACTTGCGTGGAGGTTTTGTGTTGCCCAAACAAAGGGTTTGGATTTTTTTACTTTTTAAATGCTTCAAGGCAGCTTTGGGAAATTTTAAATTTTTTTGAAAATTTGTCCGCAAAAGTTGTCCGCAAATATATTTTTCTTGCGGACAACTTTTGCGGATAGAGGCTTTATTTTTCTTTAGAAATACATTTTTTTATTTTAATAATTTTTTTTAAAGATTCTCGTTCTTCATGGATCTTCTGGTGCTGGAAAATCTTCCCTTGCATTTGTTGTTGCCAGACAATTGGGTTATCGTCCTCTTTATATTCAAATAAGGTTTTTTTTAATTTTTGTTTTATTTTAAAAAATTTTTAAAGCGAAATTCAAAATGTTGCCGAACTTCGAAATAGAATGGAAAATGCTATAAATTCAATAGAAATTTCAAGTCTATTTTTAATGCAAAAACAACAACAAACATTTAAAACAGAGGAAGATAAGCCTGTTTGTTTTGTAATTGAAGGATTGGAGTTGGCTACTTCTGACATGGTTAGAATTTTTATATTTTATCAGGTAGGACTAATTCATCCTAAAATAAGAATGGATTTGTCTCCTTCCTGTTGATTAGATTTTAAGTTTGTTTATTTTTGGGATTAGGATTCAGAGGGTACACCCAATCTATAAGGAATGTCACGATTTACCCTAAACGTGAAACTTCTTCCAACCCGAACTCCGGCCTGACTTTTTCTCAAACCTTTGACATTCCTGCTATGTAGGAATGTCACTGGGTTTAGAACTGGGATTGTAATATTCTATTTTCCTGTCTGCTTTGTCTGATAGTGCATAAGTCGACTAGCTTTTTTTATTTTTGCATGGACTGTTGCGTAAACCGGGCTGTTCCATAATTCTGTTTCCTGTCTGTTCTTAATTTTCTTTTTCAATTTTTATTTTTTTAGATTCAATTTTTGTGTAGCTGGACTAAACGTTCTTCTTCTAATGGTTCAATTCTTCGTCCTGTAATTTGTATATGTTCAAATATTTGGAATTTTCCCAATTTAAAACAACTTAGAATTTCTTCATTAGCATTACAAGTTCAACCGTGTAATCAAAAGAGACTTAAAGCTAGACTACTCGAGGTTTTTTTTAAAATTTTTTGAAATTTTAAAGGCGAATTTTCTCAAAGATTTGTCGTCTCGAAGGAATTTTAATTGACCAAAATCAATTAAACGAGATGATATTAACTCATGGAACAGATATTCGTTTGTGTTTAAATACTCTTCAATTTATGACTGCTAATGCTGTTGGAACTGCTTTTTCTAAGAAGGTAAAGAAAAATTTTTATTTTTTGGTATTTTGACGCAATTTTGGCTGTTTGTTATTTTTTTTGGGAGGGTCTATGTCTTGTGGAGGGTTTTAGTTTTTTGGCGTTTTGGCATTAAGACTTGCTTGGGTTGAGGTTTTAAAATCTTTCATGTTGTGTTTTCTTAATGTAATCGATTTCATAAATTTTTTTAATAAAAAAAATTTGCGGACAAAACTTGCGGATTTCTGCAAAAAAAATTTTTTTATTTAAAAATTATTTTTTTAATATTTTCTAGAATTCCACACCTTCTGACGATATAGAACAACCACAAAAACTCAATACAGCTTTATCCGTTTCATTTATTGATGTTTTATATTCAATTTTTACTTTGGATTTTCACAAAGATTCGTATGTTTTTTGAAAATTTTTTGCTGAAAAAAATATTTTTTTAATTTATAGTCGAGGAATTGTTCAATCACCCAAACAAAGAGCAAATACAATTTTATATTTAATTAATCGATTGGCTTTTGAAGAATTTACAAGAATTCAACAATTAATTTTTGTTAATGTTGCGAGTGTTTTTAAGTTGGGACATGAACAGGTTTAAATTTTTTTCTGAAGATTTTTCAAAAAGATTTTTGGATTAACTCTAGTTAGAAATTTTTAAATTAAAAATCTGGCTTTTAAATTAAAAAGGCTGGCTTAAAATCTTTGATTTTAATTTTACAATGGGACTTAATTGTATAAGTTGTACACCATTGGGGGTTGGAAATTTTTTACTTTGGGTTAAAGGTATCAGAGTTGTCCTTTCTAGTGTTTCGCCGGAAGTTCCGGTTCCGTTAGTTTCGGGATTTTTTGGTTCAGGTTCCGGATCTGGTCAAAATTTCAGTTTTGTTTCCGGCCAAATTTGCGGTTCCAGCGAAACACTAGTTTATCTACATGTGTGTTTAATTTAATTTGTAAAACAACCTTCCATTTTTCTTGCTGTTTGGTGTCACTTTTCATCTAATTTTCTTTTAAATTCAGAAAAAAAAAATCCGCAAAAATTTTTAAAAATTAAAATGTTTTTATAATTCTTATTTTTTCAGTCAACAAAAATTTCCAAAATATTTATTTCAATGGAGTTGCTTCAATCTCATATTCAACAAAATCAGAATTATTTTCTTTTTCGTTACTTACCTTATGCATTAATTTCAATTCATTTTATTTGTGCAATGCATGTTTCAAGACGTCTAAAATTTGATATGAATACACAATTATTTAATAATTTTGTTTTGCCAAAAGTTGAACCTAAAATACATCAACAAACTTCTCATATTGTTAAAATTAAACCAAATAGTTTGCCAGGTTTTTTTAAATTTTTTTGGGAATTTTCTAAGGAATAAGGGAAGATCTATTTGGCTAGTATTTAAAAAACGGTTACTAGGCTGGGGTTGAATTTTTATTAAAAAGATAAGGAAAAAGCAGCGCCCCGTTAGCTCAATCTGTAGCAGGGATAAAGTATGTTTACTTGAACTTTTTTTAACCTGATCCTAAGTGAATTTTAAAGACCCGTTCAACTGTTTCCTCAACCTGTTGACATCCCTGTTCTGTAGCAAGGATAGCCGGGTTACTCCAAATCCAATCCTTGTGCTTTTTTGACTTCCCTTTAGTGTTAGTCCAGCCAGCCCTGATTGGTAGAGCACCTCTATAGGTGTGAGCAAAAGCGAGCCTAGTTCGATGCCTGGTTCTGGGTTATACGTACTTCTACCTTTCCCTTACTACTAAAAAATTTTTATTTTTTTAGTATCAAAAACTCAACAAAAATTATTGAATACCACAATTCCTTTTATTTTTCGTTATTCTGCTGGAACATCTCAAACTATTCGAAGACGTGTATTAATTGGAGACATTTTTAGATGATTTCTTGTGAATATTTATTGCAAAAAATGAGAATATTTACAAAAGTATTACTGGTTTTATCAACTTTTATTCTAATTTATTTTTATTTTTAACACTTATAAATATTTAAAAAAAATTATTTTTTTTAAACGACTAGTTCACGACTAGTTTTAGAAATATTTTTGTTAATTTTTAAAAATTAACCCAGTTTATGGAAATTTTTAGGAAATTTAAAAAAAAGCAGGAATGTTGATGCAAGACGGTTAGAAAATTCTTTTTTTTGTCGGACCGTCAGATTTGGATTTGATTGAATATCCATATCGATTTTTCTGTTCTGTCCTGTGAACATGGATACCGAAGATACATTCGATTATTTGTTTAAGGTTTTTTTTTCTTTTGAATTTTTATTTTAAAATTTTTTAGATTGTCTTGATTGGAGATATGGGCATTGGAAAGACTTGGTTTTTTTTTATTTTTAAATTTTTTTTTAAATTTTTATTTGTAGTATTGTGCAACGCTTTAAAAACGGAACTTATATAGAAAAACAAGGGACTACAATTGGAGTTGATTTTACAATGAAAACTGTTGTGATGGATGGAAAACGGATAAAATTACAAATTTGGTATTTATTTTTTAAATTTTTTGGGGAATATTTTGGGAAAAATTGTTTTGTTAATTACCTTATTTCCTAAAATAAAGCCCTTGGGGCTGTATTTTTCATCTATGATCTTCATTAAATTACTGGGTCCAAGCCCGCAGCCTTGATTTTTTTCGGGAGGGCCATGGGGGTTTTGAGAATTTTAGAAGGCCATAGGCCAAAAAAGTAAAGTTTGAAGGCTTTGGAGCCAGATTTCTTTTTTGGCGCTGCAGGCGAAAATTCTGAAAAATTTTGAAGGTCGTATGCCTCCGATTCATTTTCTTGCCCAATAATAGAAAATCATTAATAGAAAATTCAATAATTTCTTCAAGAAAATTTTTTTTATTTTTAAGGGACACTGGTGGGCAAGAACGTTTTCGAACTATAACACAATCATATTATCGTTCTGCTAATGGAATCATTCTTTGCTATGTATGTTTAATTTCAAATATTTTAAAGAATTTTTTCCTAACTTTCGGGGGCCTGTTAAATATTATTTCTGATTTTTTAAAATAACTTGGGTGCTTTTTTATTTTTAATATTTGAAAAGTTGTGTGTTGTAGTGGTAGAGTCCTGGGTTTGCTAGTTTCGTGGGGGAAAGGTTCGTCGGGGAAAGGATCCTCCATCTTGCCCCATTAGTTTATAGAGGGTTTACTCTGTTTTGTAAGGATTTAAAGAAAACTTGGGTGCTTTTTTAGATTTTTAGCTTAACAGTCGTGTGGTGAAGTGGTAGAGTTCTGGGTTTTCCGGTTCGTGGTAGTAGGGTTCAATTCCCCGTATGGCCCATTAATTTATTTTGGTTGTAATTTTTTTTAATATTTAAAAAAAATTCTATCATAGTTTTATGATAGAGAAAAAATTATTTTATTTCATTTTTTAGGATTTGACTAGTTTAGAATCTTTTAATTCTCCACAAAAATGGATTGATGATGTTGCTAAATTTGCAGTTCCAAATGTTGCCAAAATTCTTGTTGGTTGGTATTTTTAATTTTTTTATTAATTTTTAACCAAAAAATTTTCAGGTACAAAAGCAGATTTAGCTGAAGAACAAAGAAAAGTAGAAATAGAGGAAGCAGAACAATTGAGTAGGGCACACAATATGTTACAAAATTTGGAAGTTTCTTCAAAAACAAATGTGAATATTGATACAAGTTTGTGTTTCTTTTTTTTTTAATTTTTTGGGATTTTTTTAGAATATTTAAAAGAATTTATTCCGGATTACGCAAGACCCGATACCTTGAGTATAAGTTCCACTAATCTTGGATCTCTTTTCTGGAAGAGAAAACTCGCGGAGATACAGGCCAAAAATGACTTGGTTCCTCAGGATTTTTCAGTTTCTGAGGGTTCTTTTTCTGCGAGAATCTTTTATATTTTTAATCTAGGCTCGGACCTCGTGTAAAATAGTAAAGCCAATTCTAAAAAATTTTGTTCTCAAGTTTTCTTCGAATTGGCACGTCAATTAAAATCCCAATACGACAGCAACAATTTGGACACTAGCCTTTCCGACACTTTTCGGCTTCGATATCCAGACACTACAAATTTAACTAGTAGATGGAATCGATGCTGTAATCAATTTAGTTGACAATAAGAATAATTAATTAATCTCAAAAATAAAAAAAATATTTTTTAGGTGCAAATAAATTTTAAAAAATGCTGACAGTTTAAATTTTGAAAAATTAAAAATTTCAGAAATACTTTTCAAAAATTGTCAGTATTTTTGTAAATAGAGATCGGAATAAAAAAAACTTTGACCTTAAATTTTTCGATTTTGGTTGAGGACCTTGACCAGATTCTTGACCTTGATTCAATGAAAAATCAAGGAGCACTGAAAAATGCTTTGATATTGATTTTGAATCCAGGAAAGAAAACAAGGTCGAGGTCGAAATCAAGTGTCCGATTTCTATTTATAAAACAGGGATGGGACGGGTGAAAAAAATTCGGATCGGGTCGAAAAAAAAGGCCGAGTAACGTCTCATCCCTGTTGTAAAAGTTGATATTTTGATATTTTTTTATTAAATTTTTATTTTTTTTTTATTTTTTTGTGATTTTTAGCGTTTTATCTACGCATTTGTTATATTTTTACATTTATTTTAATCAATTTTTTAAAGATTTTTTAGAAAAGAAAAAATGACCGAATTATTGTTAGACCCTTCCATTCGAACTTGGGTGTTTGTGCCTATTGTCATCATAACTTTTTTGGTTGGAATATTGCGCCATTATATATTTTTGCTTTTTTTGGGTAAAAAGAAGGGGGATTTACAATCTGTGAAAGATGGGTATTTTTTAAATTTTAAATAATTTTTTTCAATTTTAATTTTAGACATTTATTGATGAAGGCAAGACTTTTGAGAGAAAATGGACGCTTTTTGCCTTCAAATTCTTTTGGAATGAGAAAACATTGGCTAGCTGATGAACAGAATGGACAATTACTCAAGCGAGTTGAAAAACAGTCGTCACAGCCTAATCCTGTAAGAAGAGGTTTTTTAAAATTTTGGGGGTTTTTTGTGGAGGAAAACGCTACCTCTATTGTTATGACATTTATCTGATATTTCCCTAGAATACATTCAAGTATTAAAAAATTTGTTTTGCAAATGCGGTGGTGTAGTGGTTATTGGGTTAGACTTTCGAAATTTCCCATTAAGGTTCGAACCCTCGTTGGGTAAATCACTCTGTTTTTCCTATTTCTTTTGAGTTTTTTCTGTTTTAGATTATTTCTCCCTTCTATAATTTTTTTTAAATTTTTATCCCACAATAATATTCAAGAATGTTACCTTATATAACTTTAAAATAATTTTCTCATATAATTTATTTTTCAGGCATTCGACCCTTCCATGATGACGGTATATTTTTTTAAAATTTAAGACAAATTTTTAAACAATTTATTTTTTAGGAAATGTTAAAAGGCAATATGTTGAATATGATCCCTATGATGTATTTCTTTTCAATTTATTTGAATTTGATATAATTTTTATTTTAGTTTTATTGGTGGTTGGATTAATTGGACATTTTCTGGATTTGTTACAACAAAGGTTTCTTAATTTAAATTAAATTTTAAAGCGGGGAATGGTAGTTGACACTTGGGGGTTTTTTTTTAATTCCTTTCAGTTTTTAAGTGCTTCTATTTGTCTTATTGGAGAAGGGTTGTCAGTTAGGAACCCAATCGGAGACCCAAAGATTTTTCGATTCGGTTCCGGATGTCAACTTATTTTTCAAAAACATTCATGACTGTCCTTGATCATCCCAACAAAAAATTCCAATAGAAGAGATTGAGGGAGAACTTAGAAATAATTCTATAGACTCCCCTTTTAGGCACAATCTTATGACCTTTTCAGAGTCAAATTTTTCCAAAAACCCTATAAAAATTCCCCTCATTTTTTTCAGGTCCCCTTCCCTCTAACCCTTCGTTTCAAGCCAATGTTACAAAGAGGAGTTGATTTAATGTCGTTAGATGCTGCTTGGGTTTCTTCAGCTTCTTGGTATTTTTTGAATGTTTTTGGGCTTCGTTCGGTTTATGCTCTAGTCTTGGGAGGTGAAAACGCGGCAGATCAAATAGACGAACAGGCAATGATGGGGCAACCACAAATGTCTCAAGGACAGGATCCAAAGGCAGCGTTTAAAGCAGAATGGGAAGCTTTACAATTATATACACACAATTTTAGTACAAAATAAATAATTTTTTGAAGAATAAAATTTTCGAAGTTTTTTTTTGTGTGGCAATAATGAGACAAAAATGTCTCCCCCTCATTTTGCCAACAAACTGAAAAATCGCGTTTTGTCAATAAATTTGTTGGCAAAAGTGAATTATTAGCCTTATTGGCAAATTGTGGTTTTGGCAAAATGTGGAGAAAAATAAATAAAGTCTGAAGGATGTCGTATTTGGTTCTGCAATTTGGGAGCGGGACAGAAAATTGAAAAATCAATATCAATCGATAAAATCGATATCAATCGATAATTAATTTTTTAAAAATTTTATTTTTCCAAAAAATCGATAAAATCAATATCAATCGATAAAATCGATATCAATCGATAATTAATTTTTTTAAATTTTAATTTCCCAAAAAATCGATAAAATCAATACTAATCGATAAAATCGATATCAATCGATAATTAATTTTTAAAAAATTTTAATTTCCCAAAAAATCGATAAAATCAATACTAATCGATAAAATCGATATCAATCGATAATTAATTTTTAAAAAATTTTAATTTCCCAAAAAATCGATAAAATCAATATCAATCGATAATTAATTTTTAAAAAATTATAATTTCCCAAAAAATCGATAAAATCAATACTAATCGATAAAATCGATACCAATCGATAATTAATTTTTAAAAATTTTTATTTTTTCAAAAAATCGATAAAATCAATACTAATCGATAAAATCGATACCAATCGATAATTAATTTTTAAAAATTTTTATTTTTTCAAAAAATCGATAAAATCAATACTAATCGATAAATCGATATCAATCGATAATAAATTTTAAAAATTTTTTTATTTGCACAAAAAATCGATAAAATCAATACTAATCGATAAAATCGATATCAATCGATAATTATTTTTTAAAAATTTTTATTTTTACAAAAAATCGATAAAATCAATAAATCGATATATTGATTTTTAAATTTTATTAGTCATTATTTCGTAAAGCGAGTAAAATTTATCTACAAAATAAATATAAAAATATTTATCAAAATCCAATTTATTGAAGGCATCGAGTAACATGTTCAATAACATATTCCAAATTTTCCAATCTATGTTTAATCGCTACTCTTTTCACCATCTCAAGATTGCGAATCAGCTCCTCTGGCTTTAATGTATATTCAAATTTGTTGCTGCATTCACAATGACGATGCAAAAAATTCGCTCCAATCTTTAAAACCATTAAAATTATTTGAAATTTTAAAAAATTTTAATGGACATTTTGGAAAAATTTTCCTCCCATTTAGACCTTTAGGCGACCCATTTTTAAATTTTTCTATTGAACAAATTATTTAGATTCCCAATAGATCAAATTACCAACCTTTTTACACGAAACACACTGCCAATCTTGAAGTGCAAAAGAAGTCTGCATTTTTGAAACTCGTTCAATCAACATTTCCTCGATTAAACTTAAAGGATATTCACTTCCACAATGAGGACAAAGGAATGGCAAATTATTGGTGTTGACTAAAAAAAAAGATAAAATTGATCAAAATCAGTTCAAAAATAAATTTAAAAAATGAGTTTCTGAATTTTTTTGTGTGGTAAAAAAATTATAAAATTTTAAAAAGTAGAAGAAAAAAAATTTTTAAGTGCCCAAATTTAAAAGTAAAACAAATCCAACCAAAAGGATTCGAACCTTCATCGAAAATGAAGAAAGTCAACAACCTTAACCGATACACTACAACTTCACATAAAGGAGATCTGTTTAAAATTACTTATATACTCAAAGGAATACTTAATAGAAATTCTGTGGAAAGGGGAAAATCAAACACTAACCCCAAAATAAAATTAAAAAAAAACATTTATTGACCCACAAAAAATTTAAAATTCACTAAACCTTCTTTTCCTTGTTTTTCTCCTCCTTTACCAAAATCATTGCTAACATCCAAATCACCATTTTGTGAACATTTTTGACAAAAAATATTTTCCAAAATGACACAAGTCGGAGGGATCCAAATGTTTTGGTTTGTCAATATTATGCCATCCTTTAGAGGAAAAATGTAAATAAATTTGGGGGCATTTCATTGAATGACAATTCGGTTATTTATTAAAATTAAAATGGAAAACAACCAAAAAATACAATTTAGGGGGAAAATATTCACTCGGGGAATTTCTTCCCAATAGTAGCCAAGACCTATGACCCTCTTACCATTTGTTTTCACCTCTAAAAAATTTTTTTCAAATATTTCGGTGAATTGTCTGTCTGGTAAAATACATCCAAAAAATTTTTCGATGTTGTTTTTTTCGGTGAATTGTCTTTTTCGGTGAATTGTCTTTTTTCGGTGAATTATCTATTAGGTAAAATACCCCCCAAAAAATTTTAAAAAATACAATTTAAAAAACCTTGTAAATAATTAACAATAATTGACTCTTTAAATTATCCACAACTTCTTCCAAAGCTAAATTAACACTCAAAACTCGACATATACAATTAACAAATTCCAACGGAATATCTAAACAAAAATTTTCTTTAGCCATTTCTTCCAATTTTGGTCTCAATAAAATTAATTTTGTTGTTAAACGAAATAAACTATCAACAATTTCTTCTTTTAAAATTTTTTGTGAAATTTGTGAGATTAATTGAGGGTTACTATTCAAATCCTGAAAAAAAATTTTTTTCAAAAAAAAAAAAAAAAAAAAAGAAGGGGAAAACAAAGGGGGTAGGGGACGTCCCTAAGGCCATATTTTAAACCATAACTCTTCAGATTTTTAACCGATTTAATTAATTTTTGTATCAATTAAAAGCTCTGAATGTAAAGATCATTTTAGCAAACACAATGATTTGATCAAATCATTCTACATAAAGTCGCGCGTTGATAAGTACGCATAATCGTGGTTTTTATCTTTATTCGACCATAACTTTCTGTAGAATGATATAATCAAAGTAACCCTTTTAGCCATAATAATCCTTAAATCAAGGGCTTTCAATTGATATAAAAATAATTTGAATCGGTTAAGAATCAAAAATGTTATGCCCCAAAATATGGCCTCGATATTGTTTAAAATAGCCCTTACCGGGAAGGAACCGAAAAGTTAGGCAAGTTTAAAAAATATTTTGATGCGATATTCAAGGTATTCGAAGAATCTCCTTGAACCCTTATTAAAAATTTTTTTAATTAAAAAACAATTAAAAAAGCAAACCTCCTCATTTAATTCCTTCCTTTTATTCCACAACATTCCAACAAAACCAGCAATCATTATTATAAATTTATTTTTAATTTCTCCTTGTATTTTATTTGCTAAACCAAATTTTGCTTCAACACGTCCATTCTTTAAAAAAATTATTTTTAAATTAAATTAATTAAAAAAACCTTTTTCTCATCTTCACTAGCATAAACATAAGCATAATTAGACTTTGAAAAAAAAATTATTTTAATAAAAAGAATTTTTTTTTGAATTCTTAGAGGCATTTATAAATTTTTGACATATTACCGATTCTAAAAAATTCGTACATCTGTATAGAAATTTTTTTGAAAATTTCATGGTACTTTTTAGTTATCCCCCCAAAATCCGCAAAAATTTTTTCCGCAAGTATCATCCTTATTTTCTTACATTAAATTTTTTTAAAGATATATGAGAATATCTCCAATAACGATATTGTGGATATAAAACTTACGGACTTTGGGAAAATTTTAGGGGAAAATAACCAAAAAAAATTTTTTTCGTAAAATTTATTCAGCCATTATTCGGGAATATAGGCGCGCGAACATATTCCAAATTTACTCTCAAAATAAAACTTTTAATTTTTCAAGAAGAAGGAATTTGAAGCAGATTTTATGAGATACAAAATTTTGCTAATAAGCAGCACACTAGAAATTTTATTTTAAAAAATCCTTACAGAATCTATCCACAACAAAACACTTGAAAAATGAATTAATCCTAATTGTAAAGAAGCAAAAATTGGTTTTTGATTAATTTCAATTAATAAAGAATTTACAAAAGATTTAGCAAAGGGTAAAGAATGTCTTTAAAAATTATTTAAAAAAATTATTTAAAAAAATTTTATTAAAAAAAACCTTTGAGTAGAAAAAACAATTTTTCTAAAGGAGCAATAAATTACTTTAGCCCCCAAACGTTGCATTTCTGCAACTAAAAGTAAACACAATTTTTTCATTAAAATAGTTAAAGCATTTTTAATTGCTGGATTAAATAATAAAGAATTTGGATCACATATCCATCTAAAAAAAATTAAAAATTTTTAAAAAATTATTAAAAAACCTATGCATATTGATAACCAATTGATCAGCAATTAAATTTTTTCGATAATGAATATCTCTAACTAAACGATGAAACATCTAGAAAAGAGAAAAAAATTTTTTTTTAATTTAAAAAAATTTCTGGAATTTAATAAAAAATTTGAAATTAAAGGAAAATTTTTTCTCAAGACCAGAATTGTCATTTTTCTCGAGGCCATATTCTTGGCCATAACTTTTTTGATTCTTCACCAATTTAATCAAGTTATATATCAAACAAAAGCTCTTGATGTGAGGATTATTTTAGCTAACAGGACTCATTTGATTAGATCATCTACAAAAAGTTAGAAACGAATAACCGCGCGCAATCGTGATTTTTGACCTCTTTTTTAGCTGTAACTTTTAATAGAATGGTCTTATCAAGACAACCTGTTATAGCTAAAATACCCCAAAATCAAGGAGCTTTTGATCAAATAAAAATTATTTTAATCGGTTGTTTCAAAAAAAGTTATGGCCAAAAATATGGCCTTAAAACTGAAAAAACCCTCACCTCTCCCTTCCTACCCGAATTATTTTATTTCCCCAAAAAAATATTTTTTCAAAAAATAAACCTCTCTTAAACAAGCCAATTCCCCATTTACAGCAATACAATCGTTAATATATTTTCCACCAACTCGACAATTAATTAATTCTTCAATAGACAAAGTAGATAATTTATTACAAGTAAATCCAATATATTCTGATGTCCCTTCTGCTTCAGAAATTTTAACAGATTGTAATAAGGCGGTTACTGCTAATGCTCCTATTGATATTTCTGCTGTTATATAATGAGCCTAAAAAATTTTTAAAAAATTTTAGGCCAGGTTTTTACAAGAATTTTTAAGGAAACTTTCAAAAACAAAGCGGAGCACTTCAACAGAATCCCGGCCCTATAATTTTTTAATAGATGGCCCAGGGTGTCCCTTTCCAAAACACCAAAATAGGGCGAAGCGACTCAAAAATATGGCAAAAATAGGGCGAAATTGGTCAAAAATAGGGCAAAAAATAAGGCATTGTTTTAAAACTTAAAAATACTTAAAATTTTAAGAAGGAAGCTTTATTATGCATATCTTTCAATATTTTAAACTAAATTAAACTAATCAGGATCATGGACTGTGCAAGATACAACTGAGAAAAAAGAAACGCAAGGCTGAAAACGGCGCAAAACGCAACGCAAGAGATATTTTTATCAAAATTAGCCACTTTTCAATTAAAAAATTCTTCGTCATTAAATATCAACTTGTGACTAATTGATTTTATCGGGGATATCCTCTTTAATCCACAAATACCGTTGGTTGAATTACCCTTAAGAACAGCAAATACCCCAGATAATCCAAACCTGATATCCCCTAAAACGTACCATCGATTCACGACCAAATCGCCAAATCCCCGCACCATAATCAAAGAATTTTTTTAATTTTCAGCGCCGCAGGCAAAAACTTTTTGAAATTTGGAGCTCATGAAGCCAAATTTCTTCCATATTTACCATTTTTTTTACAAAATCCGGAGAATTTTTAAAATTTTACAAAATGGTAAAAATAGGGCAAAAATATGGCAAATGAGAAAATAGGGAAAATATAGGGCGAAAAGGTCAAAAATAGGGCAAATGCCCTGAAAATAAGGCAAAAGGGACACCCTGAGATGGCCACTTCTTGAATTTCTTGGTTCCAATGGATAGAGAATTAAATACCTTACAAGATAACGAAGAATCAAAATTTTCAAAAAAGTAAACCTCCTCCACCAAAACAAAAACTAAAATTTTTCGAAAAATTTGATTGAACTTATCGATCAAAAAACCTCAACAACTCTTTTATCGGTGAGTCGAAAATCTTGAAACTAAGGGTTTTTTGTAGTGTATTTAATTATCTATCAAATGGTACCAAGAAGGTTTGATGAGTTAATGGTGTTGGAACTCAAACAAAACGAGACCCAGTTGAGGTGTATACTCTCAAAAATTCTTAAAAATAATGGCCGGAAATTTTTGTGGGCAAAATTACCCATCTAATAATTATTTTAAAGATCCATAAAAACAAAAAAAAATATTTGGAAAGGACACCCTTCTCTATTTAGAAAATTTTCCCTTAATTTTCAAAAAAAAAACCTCAAATATTTCTTTATTAATCAAATAATTTTCTCCTCCTCCACCAAAACATTTTCCAGTAAAAGAACAATTTTCCCATTCATTACTTAAACGTAAATCATCCAAATCTTTTCCACCAAAATCTGGAATTAATGATGGTGATGCCCACAATAAATAATTTTTTGTTTTTAATTGTCTAGCAAATAAAATATCCAAGCCAAATGAAGGGACATCTTCAGGTAAATTACCTATTGGAATTTCCAAATAAGAAGAAAATGACCAATATTCCTTTAAAAATATTTTTTTTTAATTTATAAAAATTTTTAAAAAAAACTTTGAAAATTTTTGAGGCCTTGAAAAATTTCAAAAAAAAATTTTAGAGGCCTTGAGAAATTTTCAAAAAATTTTCAGAGGCCTAGAAAAAAATCTTTTGAAATTTTAGAGGCCCGAAAACTTTTTTAAAAATTTATGAGGCCCTGGTAAAATATTTTAAAAAATTTTTTAGAGGACTAGAAAAATTCCAAAAAAAATTTTAATCATTTAACAGTCCAAAAACACCAAAAATAAAAATAAATGACCCCGATGTGATTTGAACACACAACCTTCTGATCTGGAGTCAGACGCGCTACCATTGCGCCACGGAGTCCGTTAATAAAAATAATTTATTTTTACCTTATATATAAGGCAAAAACATTAAATAAATTTATTTTAGGCCTTAAAAGGGATTTTTCAAAAAAAAAAATTCCCAAAAATTTCAAAAATTTAAAAAAAACCTTCAAATAAGTAAAACAAATAAAAAAGTGTTGAACAGATCGTTTAACAATAGTATTAGCCCAATCCAATATATTCATCAAATTAGAAGGTTCAGTAACCTTTAAAGTAACGTTAGGGAAGGCAACAAGTGAAGGGAAATCCTTTAAAAAAATTTAAAAAATTTTTTTAAAAATTTTTAAAAATTCGAAACCTTTAGTAATTGCTTTGTTACTCTATTTGACTGAATTAAAAGCAAAAAAGGTTCAACATTTGTTAATTTTAAGCTCGTTATTAATTTTGAAAGTTGACGAGAACAATCTTTAATTGATGTATTTTGATAAGTTTCTAACGATAAAATTTTTTTGCATTGTTCTAAACCAATAAATTCATCTTCTTTAATTAATTTTTGATTTATACTAAAAATTTAAATAGAATAAATTTTTTGATTAAATTAAAATTAAATTTTATTTAGAATATTTTATTTAAACTCCCAAATAAACAACACTGTTTTATGGGTTGGAATAGAACCCAAGGACATAGTCAGGGGCCGATTTCAGCGGGGGGCTAAACTGAGATGTGGGCTAAAATTTTGGCGTTTCGAAAAAAATTTTTGAAAATTTTTGGTTGTATTTTTTGGGTTGGTCGTACTTCACTTTTTTATCATTTACCTCCCCATTTTTTCATTTTCCCCATTTGAGTGGCACTATAGCACCCTCAGCCCCCAGCTATGTCCTTGATAGAACCTCTGAAAAATTAGAAGTAAAAGGAATTATTAATTAAAAATTTGAGAAAATTAACTGACACTCATCCAAAATCAAAAATTGCTTACTAATTTTAATTGAGATCAAATCTGATCAAAATTCCAAATTTTATTTCGCTTATTTCGTTATTTTATTTAGCCCAAAAAAATAGAATTTTATTACGTTTTGTTCCGAAAAAATTTTTTTTTCCGATTTTATTTGATCCAAACTTGGGAAAATTTTAAGATAATAAAATGGAAAATAAAAAATAATTGTTTAGAAATAAAAGGATATTTTTAGGGCCCCACCAGAGGGCGTATATTAACATTCATCCCCCCTAAAAATTTAACAAAAAATTTTTTTTCCAAACTTACAATCGATTCAATTCATTCAAATAAAAATTATTTAAATTTAACAAATCAACAGGTTCTCTATTTACAACAAAAATAAAAGCTTTTCCAAATTTTGGCATAAATAAAGATAAAATTAAACGTCCAGAATGTAAATATTCGTATAAATAAATTATTGGTAAAGTTGAAAAATTAAAATCAGAAAATTGAAAAATTGAAGGGTTATCAATCTAAAAATTGAAAAAATTTTTTTGAGAATTTTTAGAAGTTTTTCAAAAAAATTGGAAAATTTTTTGATTTTTAAATTTTTTTTATAAATTTGAAGAAAAAATTTTTTTTGGATTTTCAGACAATTTGAAAATTTTTTTAAAAAATTTTTGGAAATTTTTCGAAATTTTTTTAGAAAATTTTTTGGATTTTCTTTTAAAAATTTTTTTCAAAAATTAAGAATTTTTTGAAAAATTTTCCGAAAATTTTGGAAATTTCTAAAATTTTCAAAAAATTTTTTTGAATTCCGAAAACTTTCAAAAAAATTTTTAAAAAATTTTTTTGAAAATTTTTTAAAATTTTTTGAACTCTGAAAATTTCCAAAAAAAATTTAACAATTTTTTTCAACTTTAAAAATTTTCCAAAAAAATATTTTTAAAGATTCTCCAAAAATTTCTCAAATTTTTTAAAATTAAATTTAACAACCTTATTAATTTGTTCCAAACTCAATTCATTATTAAAATTTTTCCCATCAATATTACAATTTACACCACTATGAAATATTGTTTTAAACATTAAAGGTATTTTTGTTTCATAAATTCCATTAATTCTCATTAAACACATTTGCACATTTAAATCACTAAAAATAAATTAATTATTATAATTTAAAAATCCTAGAAAAATTATTCGAAAAATCCACTTGGGATCAAATGTCATTCCTTACAAAAATTATTCCCTTCCAGAAATTACTCTATAAAATTCAATTTAAGGACAATTCTCATTTTTTTTTGAAAATTCAAAATTTTTATAGCAAAAAAAAATTAAAAAATTATATCTCAATTAAAATTAAATAGTGGGATGAAATGTCATTCCCTTCCAAAAATCAATTTATAACACCCCACCAAAGAACAACACTTTTTTAATTTGGAAAATTAATCGATTCGAGAAAATTTTTAAGAAATTTGAAAAAAAATTTTCTTAAAATTTTTCCACACTCAAAGAATTAAATAGTGGGATCAAATGTCACCTCTCTCCCCCGCTCTCAAATTAAAAAATTAAAAATAAAACAAACATCATTTTAGTAGAAAAAACAGCTTCATCAATACAAAATTCATATAAATTAGCTGAAGGCCTTTGTCGTGGTAACAATTTTTGTACCAATTGGCCAATTGAATTTTGTCTTATTTCAATATCGTCGACATAAACTGTTCGAGGAACAATTAAATTAATTCGTCTAATTATATCATCTACTAAAGCAAATAGTGTAAATTGACCAGGAAATTTGGTTTCTAAAATCTAAAGAAAAATTTTTTAAAGAAATTTTTGAATTTTTAGCTAAAAGCTGTGGATGGGATCAAATGTCACCTTTTCAAAAAAATTAATTTAAAATAAATTTGGTTTTTAAAATACGGAAAATTTTATTAAAAATTAATTTCTAGAAATAAAAAAATTTTTAAAAAAATTTTTGATTTTTTTTGAATTTTTAATTAAAAAATGGACGGGATCAAATGTCACCTTTACCAAAAAAATTTAATTTAAAAATTAATTTAACATTTTTCTTAAAAATTTAAATTCAAAAACATTTTTATAAATCAAAAAAAACCTGAATAATTTGCCAACAATGTTTTCGCTTAACTACAGGCCCTCCCCCCAATATTGCTGTACTTGTTGAAGGGATATTTGCAAGTGAATTGTCTGCTTCCAAAGTTTCTTCCTCTCTTTTTCTTGCCAAATATTGAAAACGCCACAAGTCTTTAAGATAATTTAACTGAAAAGAAAAGTTAGGCTTACCAAAAAATTTTTTAAAAAATTAAATTTGCGGACAATTTTTGCGGACATTTTTTTAAAAAGCCTGGACCTGTTCCTTGACTTCGGAGTTTGATTTATTGAGTCCAGGAAAAACTCAGGCCCAGAAAAACCCCAGGAAGGTAAAAAATGCCAGGGCCTGGACTCTGGATACAGAAAAAACCCAGGCCGTGGTTCAGGTTCAGCTCGATCTCTACGGACAATTTTGCAGCAACTTTTCAAGTTATGTGCCGTTAAAATTCATCCAGTCATATAGATTTTTTAAAATATTCGATAAAAATATTCCGTAAAAAATACGGAATATTTATTCCGTAAAAAATTGTCCGCAAAAAAATTTGTCCGCAAAAAAATCCGCAAAAAACTGTCCGCAAAAAATTGTCCGTATAAAAATATGTCCGCAAAATTTTGTCCGCAAAAAAAATTTTTTGTCCACAAAAAAATCCGCAAAACAACCGCAAAAATATGTCCGCAAAAATAAATCCGCAAAAAATTTTCATTCAAAAAACTAACCCATTGACTAAATCCATTTTCTTTCCAAGTCTTTTTAACCAAACTTTGTTTATTCAAATCATAATCAGCTCTATTTAAACGTCTGAAAAAATGTTGTGAAATAGCCAAACGTTTAGCTTCCCGTTGTTTCACCATTTTTGATTTTTCTGGTTTTTTATTTTTCTTAACGGTTTGCTGTTTTTGTTGTTGTGTTATTTCCACTATATTAATCTCTTGTTCATCAATTTCAATAATTTCTTCATTTTGTTGAATTATTGTAGTAGTAGAAACTTGTTGTTTTTCAATTAAAGTACTTGTAGATGGTTGATTTTCTTGAAAAAAAATTTTTTTTAATTTTCCATGACATTTAATGGATAAAAGACGAGAGATTTAATTGGATAACAATGTTTACAAATCAAGAGCATTGTCCCTGTAGCTTACTCGGTGAAACACCTGTACATCAGTAATGTCACGGGTAAAGAATAAAAGTCAAGTAGGATTTCAGATCAAAATTTTTAAAAATCGAATTGAAAAATTGCTCGGATTTCAAGTTCGGGTATCAGATCGGAAATATGTGTTCGAATTTCGGATAACTCTGACGACCATGACTTCCTAGAAATAGCAAGATAAATGACTGCCCGGTGCTAAACTTCACTTGCTATGTACTTAAAAGCCATTATTCAAATTTTTAGAAAATATAAAAAAATATTTTCCTAAAAATTTTTTAAATAACCAAACCAACCAATATCATCAACTTCATTCAAAATTTGTAACAATTTATCATCTTCCTTATTCTCCTTTTCTTTTCCAAAAAGTGATTTTCGACTTTGTTCAATATTTGTTGTTGTTGTTGATTTTTTACTTTTTAGAGACCAAGGGGTTGATTGAAGACTTTTTGTTTTATTACTTTTTGGTGTATTTGTAGGAATTGACTTAAACGAGAATTAAATTATTAGATTAAAAAATAAAAAAAAATTTCTTTGCCATTAAAAAAGGCTTGTATTGTAGAGGAAACGAAAGGTCTTACTCCAATGGGAAATATAAAAATTTGGGTTGGACTGCTGTCCTTCGATCCAGGGCCCCTTCTCTCCAAACTGAGGCCTAATCCGTTTGGCCATCCAACCAATTCTTTCCTATCGCTGACTATATAATCGCGACATAAACCTCTCTAACCTTCCACAATTAATTAACGAAAATTTTAACCACTATTTGTTAAAACCATTAAAAATCCCATTTTTATATTCTAATTTATTTAAAACAAAACCTTAAATAAATCAGTTATTCTTGGTTGTATATGCATTTCAACACGTTCTTTCCTTTTATTTTCTAACCATTGTGGATGTGGAACTTTAGGTACTGGATTAGGCAATCCTTGTAAAGCTGCTGGAATCGTTACAATTTTTTGAATACAACTGTTGAGACGTTCAATATAATATTGCCAATCTATTAACTTCAAAAAAATTTTTTAATAGAGGAGTTATTAGAAGTTTAAAAAAATAATAACAGTCAGAGAAGGGAAGTCCCAATGAAGACAAGGAACTCAAAATCAAATTTTCTAAATTTGCATCTCCTCTTTCTCTTTTAAAACAAGGCTCGACATAACACTGGGACTTCCGATTAAAGAAAGAACAAATAAGAAACCAAAGGAAAATAATTTATAGATCATGGCTGAAAAAATTGTTTTTACATCAGGGCTGGAACCCGAAGTTTGTGGACACGAAATTTGCGGAATTTCAAAAATTCAAGTTGCGGCGTTAATTTATCCTGACCTACTCAAGTATCGGTTCTCAAATTTTGAGCCGCAATAACTTCTTGTCCCAAACTTTGTCTGCAAATTTCGGGTCTCGGGTCCGCAAAGTTCGCGCCACGGAAAAAGACTCATTTCGTTTAAAAACAAAACAGAAGAAAATTTTATTTCGTTTCATGAAATAAAAAATTTATTTCGATCAGCCCTGACCTAGATCCCAACTAAAAAATCTTTCATAAAATAAAAACCTCTCTAAAAACATTTTCATCAGCAAAATCCAAATGTGTACATTTTGTCCAACGCCTCAAAAATCTACTTCTAATGTTTGGTTCGGAATCGAAAATAGCTTGAGGGATGGTTCTTTCCGTCACAGGTTCGTCAATTGGAAATCGAGAAACAATAAATTTACAAGCCAATCCACGGTTTTTGACCATTCCTTCACCAAGAAACTAAAAAATATAAAGATTTACCAATTTGACATTTTTGGTGTTTTAAAAAATTTCAAAAATTTTGTTAGAGGAAAATTCTTTTAATCAACAAAATAAAAATGTAGTATACAAATCCTAGGATTTTGCAAAATTCAAAAAATTGCACCATCCTCCAACCAATGACTTACATGGTTGGAGGATGGTGGTAGGCGATTTTAGGGTCTGTTAGCGCCAGGTTTTTTGTAGGACGGAAGGATGAACGGACGAATTTTTGAGAATTCTGGAGGTCAAAAAGCCCACTCAAAGCCCCCCACTAATCACGCCCTTGCCTACAATAGATGAACAAAAGTGCTTTGCAAAATCCGTCCGTCCATCCTTTCTCCTTACACCCTACAAAAAACAAAAAAAAAATTCTAATTATCAAAAAAACCTCAGCCAATCTTTTAGCAGTTGTAATAGATGTTGATTTTTGACTTCCATAATCTTCCAAAGCTCTACTCATATTTTTACTTTCACCAATTAATTCAAATAATTCACTCAAAGATAAAGCTCTTCCTTGATCATAAAGTATAGAAAGCCAATAATTTGCTTCTAAAGCTACATTTGAGTAAATTTCTTCTAATGTAGAGCCTTTCAAAAAGCATTTAAAAACTTCGGTTTGGAAATATCTTTAAAAAATAAAATTTTTTTCTATTAATTTGTCACCTAAATTAGGGGTTGTTTACAACCGATTAATTTTTGCCTATGGCGGTTCATATAACGAATATCTTATTATTCTCTATTTGAGGGCAACACAGACAAAAATTAACAAGTTGTGAACGCCCCCTAATTAAATAAGTACAACAAGACTTCATTGTGAAATAAATACCTTCTCCCCTTGAACTGAAAAATTGTATCTTACAATGAGGTAAGGGCGTAGCCAGGAAGTCGATTTCAGAAGGGCCACTTTTTTGATCAATCCCCTCCTCATATTTTCCCCTTTTCCCCATTTCGGGGGGGGGGGGGGGGCTTTAGCCCCAGAAGCTAAAAAAGCTACGCCCTCACAATAAGGGGTATTTTAAATGGGAAGTATCGCTTATTATTAGTAGAACCAAAATTGTTTGGCATTTCGACGGGTTTTTTTGGTGGGTTTGGCTTTTCGGCATCAAATATGCTTATGGATGTATTTTACAATAAAGTCTAATAAAAAAATACAAACTTTATTATTGCCAATTCTCCACGTCTTTTAACTTCAAATCCTTTTAATTCAGCCAAAGTTTTGTCAAAATTAAAGACGGCATAACTATTTTAAAAAATTAAACTTTCATGAATAAAAAATAAAAAAAACCGTTTTTTAAGCTTTTTTCCTTCCTCCTTGGAAGCTGGTAATATCATTGCATAATAAGGACCGTCAACCTTAAGAAAAAAATTTTTGTCCGCAAAAATTTGCGGATTGTCTGCAAATAAAAAAATTGCGGATTGTCCGCAAATATAAAAAATTTGCGGATTGTCCGCAAATATTGACATCTAAATTTGAATTAGAAAAATTAATTTACCTCAAAGAAAATAGAATTTTCACTAGATATTATACATTCCCCATCATCAATAATTGTATGATATTGCTCATTTGTAAATCGATCTTTAACCAAAGCATTTAAAACAGCGGCTGGGTAAGAAATTTTAATTTTTTTGCCATTCAAAGTTTCGAAAACAAAATTTTGAGGAAACGAGCTTGGAAGTAAACACCAAATTCCATCTGTATCTAACTCTAATGGTCTACCAATACGTTCAATTAATTGACGCGCTTCGCGAATTATATTAGCACCTGTATGGCATACAATCCCAGCCTGAAAAATTGAGAAAATTAAAATTTTAAAATAGCAAAAAATCATAATTGTTTTAAATTAAACAAAATAAAAAAACCAAGGAATAATTCAATCAACCAAACAATTGCGGATAACTTTTGCGGACACAAAATTTTTGTCCGCAAAAATTTTGCGGACAAAAATCTAATTTTTGCTTAAGAATAGTATAAACTATTTTATATTATTTGGATTAGCCTAGATTTTTTATCTTAAAAAAATAAAGCCAATAAAATTCAGGGCAGGCTTGGATAGTATTAGTTTCAGCCCTAAAACACTTTAGCAGATTAACTTACCATTTCCATAGAAAACCATCTAGATCCTTTTCTCATAACATAACCATAAAAAGAATTTAAAATACATTTGTGTGCCATTTGAAGTGAATCATAAAGTATAACTCTAGATTGTGCAGATTTACGATCAGCCAAATGACTTGAGGGAATTGCTTCTACTGAAGCTTTTGCTTTCTAAATAATTTTTTTATTTAAAGTATTATATAAATTCAAAAATACAATAAAAAATCGAGGCATCCTTGCCCTTTTATTGGCAAACTTAAAATTTGCGGACAAATGTTGCGGACAAAATTATACGGAGACCCACAAATTATATACGGAGACCCGCGCATCAGTGATGAGTTGGGTTACCCGAAACCCCCAACCAAGAAACCTTTTCCGAAATCCCGATTACACAAAACCAGACTTTTTTCGACCCGAAACATGTGAAAAATCAAACCCCGACTGACCTAACCAGCCGCTTGCCTTCAAAAAATTATAATAAAATAAAATTAACGAACCTTATGCATTTCCTTATACTCATAACGTCGATCTCTAAAAGCTCTAACAGTATCTACATAAAAAGAGTGTTCCCGTTGACATATTGTTGTATTTCTTTGCTCTATTTTTGTATCATGCAACCTTTTATAAGCAGTTTTGCAATATTCTTTAAAAAATTTTTATGAAAATTTTTTTTTAATTTTAAAAAACCTGTAATTCTCTTTTTAGAAATTTTTAATCTTTCTTCTTTAGGTAAAGCATTAAATGGCCTTGGTGGCTTTCCAAATCTCTCTTGTTCTAATTGCATCATAAGCCTGTCATATTCTCCTTTAGAGGCGGGAACTTGAAAAAAAAAACAAAATTTAATCAAAAAAATTTTTTAAAAATTAATTTTTAAAATACTCACTACACTCTCCTCTCCAAACCCAATCCATTTTTCTTTTACATTTAGCATCAGGTGCATTATGAATACAAGCCATACATTGTTCTTCGTTTACAACTGCTGGAGGCTGAAAATATTTTTTTAAATTAAAAATTTTTTAGGGCAAGAGAGGAGCGAGACTGGAGAATTTTAAAAGATAAACTAGTAAATGATAAAGTTAAAAAAATTCTAAAATAATTTAAAAACTGAAAAAAATTGTTAAGATCATTTTAAGACTGTTTAGGTGAAAATAAAATAAAATGCCGACAAGCGGACTCGAACCCACACCCCATAATTTCCCAAATCTAACACGTTAACCAATACACCACACAGAACACAACCGAACTCTCAACATTTAACCATATATTTTTTATTTTTATCAATAAACCTGAAGTCTATTAGTCAAAATAATATTCGGATACATCGCCCCAACATCCAAATGGTAAAGTTCTGGATGTTCTGTTCTTAAAGGTTTTTCAATTAATGCATCCAATGATTGTTCAATTTGTTCACAAATTGATTCAAAATTTAAAACTTCCGATAATAATATTTTTGCATCATTACAAAATGAATGTTCTAATGTTGGACGAACTTCTTCCTTTAAATTTATAGTTAGAATAAATTTTTAAAGAAAATTCGGTTCTGTCTAGTTTATGGATCCAGCAAAAAATTTTTAGAAAAAAAAATATAAAAATTTTTTTCCAAAATCTTATAAACCGAAACTCCAATAGAATAAAAACAAAAAAATCCGATTTAAAATTGCCTAAATGACAAAATCCCCCTGATGATTTAAGTTAAAAATTGCAGCTCTAAAATACATAAATCCCTTAAATAAAATCCTTAATAATTAAGAATCGTTCGACCAGTATCCATTTTACAGAATGAGACACAAGAAGCAACGAATAATGGGCGAGTTAATGGGTACGGGTTTACTCGAAACCAAATCCTCACAAAACGTCTTTTCTTCCTAAAACCCAAACCTTAGAAAATTTTGAAACCCAAAAACCAAATTCGGCTTTTTCTTCTCAACCGACCCAACCCTAAATTCTACCCACAAAAAACTGGTTAAAAAACCTTTAATTGTTCCAATGCTTCAACGTCCAATTTAAATCTACAAGCTATATCAGCTCTAAAAACTCCAGATTCAATAGCCTCAACATGCCCACCAACATAAGTTTCACTATCAATTAAATGTCCATCCAAAGTCATTTTATTTTCTTTAATTACTTGTTTATTTGGAAATATTATATTGCTGTGGAATGCTTGAACCATTAACAAAGCTTCACATAATGTTCCTGAACCTTTACGCAATACCTGAAATATGAAAAAAAATTTTAAAATAAATGTTGGGAACAAATTTAATCCTTAAATATCCATTTTTACTTAAGACTAAAATCTGAAATAATTTAAGGTCAAAAATGGGGATAAGTCTGAATTGGAAAAAACTGTAAAGTCCGGGTTCGGATTAGGATTTCAACATTTTCTTTGGGTGTTTTGGCTTCTTCAAGCCTGGTTTCGGTTAACCCGCCCCATTATTAGTTAGAAACTCATAACAACAATTTAAAAATGACAATGTTCCTGAATGACGTAGAACAATAAGTTTAATTATGTTCAAAATATAATTTAAAAACCCCCCAACAACTAACATCATCTGGAGACAAAGGAATAATTGTACACAAAGCAAAAATAAACGGATGAACATATTTTGTATATAAATAATAAGTTGAAACAGCATCAGAAACTGAATAATTTGCCAAAACTTTTGGTTGATTTTTTGCCATTGGGACCTTAAAAAAGGAAATTTTTTCAATTAAAGATCAAAAAGCTTTCAATAAAAAAAAGAAAAAAAATTTTAGAAACTAAAAATTTAAAAAAAAATTAGAGAATTTTTTTCGATGGAAAAATTTTTTTAATTTTTTGTAAAAAATTTTTTATAAAAATTTTTTCCCTAAAATTTCGTAAAAAATTTTTCCATAAAAAAATTTTCTCAATAAATTTCAAAAAATTCTTCTGAAAAATTCTGAAAACTTTTTTCGAAAATTTTTAGAAAAAAATTTTTCCCAAAAATTTTTCATAAAAAAAAATTAAAAAAAAATTATTTCCAAACCATTTCTTCTGGATCCAATTCAATAGGATCATAACGCAATTTTTCTCTAGTTGCAGCTTTTAACGATTGTGAACCCATTGGAAGATAACTGTCACGTTGAACCCAACTAAAAAATTTTCAAAATCCTTTAAAATTAAAAAAAACCTAAAAGCATCCATATGTACACAATTAAAATGTTTATATTCATCTTGTGAATCTTTATAAAAACCCAAATATTTGTTTATATTTATTCCGTGAAAGTTTGCACGAGCATCAACAAAAGGCCTTTAAAAATGAAAAATAAAAAAATTAATTTAATAAAACAAAATTTGTGACCAAATGAATTCTGGACATTTTTAAAAATGGATGAAATGTCTAATTTATGGAAAAAAATCCTAAAAAATCTTTTTTCTTCCGTCTCATACAGAGTTGACACAGATCCTTTGGGGTCGGAGTTTATCAGAGCAGATATCGGGGTCGGGTTCGTCAAAATCGTTCGGGGTTGAAAGGAAAAATATTGGGAAGAATGCTAACATCAGTCTAAATCACTAATTGATAGAGGCGTGCGAAACTCTCGGTCTAGATTCCAAAACTTTTCAAAGATTTTTTCGGTCTTGTGGTCTAGTCTTGGTCTTGGAAAATCTTCGGTCTCGCACGCCTCTACTATTTGAGATCAAGGTCAATGGAAAAAATGTCCGGCCATCATACTTAATTGAAAGTTTCGGGGCCCCACTTAACCAAAAAATTAAAAAAAAACTCCCAAAAAACAAACCAATCAAAAAAATCTCCATTATAAGTAACCATAATTGCAGGTTTAATTTTTAGTAAATGATCAAAAAATCTCAACAACAATTTTTGTTCATTTTCTTCATTAAAAACAACAAATTCCCCAACAAATTCAGGTTTAGGTGTATATTCAAAATTGTCAATATCTTCAGAAATTATTTGTCTATTTACTATTAAAAAGCCAGAACCATCAATCATATAGGAAATCATCTGTTGAAAAATATTTTTTTTAATTTTATTTATAGTCGGATTCCAGTTTTAAATCCTTGAGATTAAAAAATTGTATCTTATAATGATGTGTAGTAAATTGGGAGCAAGCCCGTAGCCAGGAGGAATTCACCCTTCCTCTACTCCCGAAATGGGACAAGGAAAAAATTTGTGAAGGGAACAACTCCTCCGCCCTATAGTAAACAAAAAATTAAAAACACCACCCCAAATTGTGCGTGTCTCTAATAGAGCACAGAATGGGAGGGTCGTACAATAATCCAAATCGATATGTCGAAAAATCACAATTCTCTATAACCTTGATTTTTGTTCAAGATCGCGTCTCGGATCTCTTGTATTTAAAAGCGAGTTACGACTGTAAAGAATTTTATTTAAAATACCATAATTTGATCTTCTGAAGCATCAGGGAATTTAAGCGGAGCTTTAGTTGTTTCTATATCAAAGGCACAAATCTAAAATTGAATTGAGAGAAAAAATCCAAAAAAATTTAAGACGTAAAAAAATTCTAAAACCCCCCAAAAAAATTTTTTAACTAAAATTTCAACCAAAATCCCAACCCAGAAAACAAATTTACAATTGGCTCTGGCGGTTCAACTAAAGACGAGTTTAATTCAATTAACGGCTTTTGAGTAGCCAAATCAAGTCCCACAACTGTATACCAATGCCCAACAAAGAAGCGTCCATCAATACAAACACGCATATCAAAAGGCAAATCATATTCACTTGAAAAAATGAAAAAAAATTTCAAATAAAAAAATTAAACTTTAAAAAACCGAATATCCATAATCTGCTCTAGAGGGCTAACATCTGCATATTTATCACCCTTTCCTTCTTCCATATATCTTTAAATTGAAATTACAAAAAATTTTTTAAGGTTTAAAGGTACTTGTGGGTTATCCCAAAACAAGTTTTTTGAGAACAGTTTTTTGTCTTTTATGCGGACTCATAATCATGGTCTCATAATGGTCAGAGCATCCATATTTTCCATTTTTATTCAATATTCGAAAAAATGATTGCCTGGGGGAAATATGGAAGTTGGAGTGATTTTTCTTATTTCTGACCATTATGAGCCCGTTAGTTTAGAGAACCCACAAGTATCTAACAATAAGTCTAAAAAATACTCTGCCAATAGTGTTGTGTATTCAGTTGACTTTTCCTTTGTTTTTTGATTTTTACGAATTTGTGGAAACAGATCTCGACGAAATTGAACATGTTCAACTGTACTGGGAAATGAGACACGAAGATATTTGCTTTTAAGTCCAGAAAGGTGATTTTTCTGAAAAAATTTTAACCAAAATTGCTAGTAGATCCACTTTATAATGTTAAAAAAGAGAAAGGGGCCAAATGTGTCTGTGCATGAGGACGACGCTTGCGAATCAAAACCAAGTCCTGCCGGCATAAAAAATAAATTTCCGATTTAAGGGATTAGGATTGCCTATAAATTTAAAATCTCGATTTTCGAAAACCAGGAAAACTTCGAGAATTCCCTATTTTAAGAAAGTGTGACGGCAAGATCCATGGATTATAATAATCCTATTTTCTTAAAAACACAAGAAGGGGGATATAAAAAGGACACTATTACTCAAAAATATTTTTCATATACCAAATCGAGATTTTCCTTCTCAACATGTTCAACTTGAACAAAGTGATATTTTCTCGAAAGAAATTCAGCTACAGCAAATTCACTTCCTGGAACAGTTTCCAAATAGAGATAAGGACGGAACAAATAGGAAATCTAAAATATAAATTAAAAAAAATTTCCTCAAAATTTTAAAATAAACCTTGAAACGACCTCCACAAGACTCCAAAAAATAAAAATTTACAACAGACTGGATTACTTTAGTTTTTTCATCGACAACTTCAGACTTGAAAAAAAAGAAAATGAAAATTAAAAAATAGTAGAGATCGAGATTTTTTAAAAGCCTGGACCTGTTTTTGGACTCTGGAGTTTGATTTCATGACCTGGACTGGATCCTGGTCCTGTAGTCCAAAAAAAACATAGACCCAGGAAAAACCAAAGACAAAAAATGCCAAGACCTGGACTCTGGGTACATGAAAAACCCAGGCCTTGATCCAGGTTCAGCTCGATCTCTAAAAAATGGACTGCTCCGTTATCCCGACATGTTTTTGCGGACTTTTTTTCGCGGACAAATTTTATTTGTACTGTTCTGCTTCCATCATTTACTGATATTTTATACACTAATCCTAATCCTGTTCGAATTTAGGAAGGGAGAAGGGAGTCTGACCATTATGTACAGACTGCAAATGGAATAAATTGTCCGCAAAAAAAAGTCCGCAAAAAATGAGTAGTACCAAAACATTTTTAAAGAGAAACCTGTTGAACATTAACAAGCCATCCATTTTTTGGACAACATTCAGTATATAATTCATATCCAAATTTAGAATCAATAATGTTTCGTTGTCTAATAGCGTCAATTCTTTGGTCAAAATTGTTGCTGTTGTTGGTGTGTCTAAAAACAAATTTTTAATTTGACTTTTAAAAAATAGAAACCAAGATTAAGCGGTATTATTGAACCTGACAGGTCCCATATTTCCTCCCCGTGTTTTTTCCTATATATTTGCAGAATGGTCAGACTTCTTTCATTCTTCCATCTTAATTTTCGTTTCTTCAATCCAAGGGGGAATAAAAATTGATTCCTTTTGATTGTTTATAGATAGGAAATGGAAGAAGGGAAGAAGTCTAACTATTCTGCAAATATATAGGAAGAAACTTGGGGAGAAAAAATGGGGTCTGTCAGGTTCAATATTAAAGTTAAGTCACTAAATTTACTTTTTCCGTGAAAAATCGAGTGAAGATAAAAAATCCCCGCTCCCATAAATGCCCAAAAATTTCCAATTTATTTAATTGCTCAATTTCTTGGTCAAAATTGTAAATTAAACTTGGAAATCTTTATAAATTAAATTTTTAAACTAACGCTTCCTTTGGAGCAGACTCGCCATGTTTTGGCATTTTAGAAAAGCTCATATCTTTTGCTGTTAATTAAAGTTGTAAGTTGTTTTATTTGAAAATTAAATCAATTAGTATTCTCAATCTGAATTTAGAAAAATAAATCTTAAAAATGTAAACAAAGAAATTAAAAATTTTTTTTGTCTTGAAAAAATATTTTTCGACGCCTAATTTTTTAAATTTAAAATTAGTAGATAAACATTATGACAAAAATTAAAAATGTAAAATTCACCTCACATACGACTGAACTTGTCAAAAATTAGAAATGCCCAAAATGGTCAGAACACACAATAAATAAACCAAGCTAATAAAAATAGTCAAATTGATCAATAACCAATTCTAAAATGCCAAGAAGGAACAAAGAAAAAAATTAATTTATTAATTAAGTAACTTGTATAAATTAATCGTAAAAAAATATAAAAATTAAAAAAAATTAAATTAAAAAAACTTTTAAAAATTATTTTTCTTCTCCAATATAGCATTCCAAGCAATTTCTCGATATTTTTTAATTTCTTCTTCAATATTTTCTGCTTCTGTAATTCCTCTACCAACAATTATAATATCACAACCATCATTTAAAATTGCCTGTTCAGGTCCACGCCATTGTTGACCCTTTCCATCTGTTGATTTATTTAGACTAACACCTAGTAAATTAAAAAAAATTTTGTTCAAAAATTTTCTGGAAAACGACTAACAAAGGGAGCATGACCTAGGGTACACCCCCAATTTACCGCAGAGCTATAACTTTGTTCGGAATTGTCGAATCCGGGACGACGATCTGGTATGGTTCGATTCAGCTCGTCTAGGCGCGTCGAACAATACCAAGGCGTCCCTGATTCGACAATTCTGAACAAAGTTATAGCTCTGCGGTAAGTTGGCATCTGTTCCCCATGGCCTAATGTGTACAAAAATTTGGTGTTATTCCCGATACCATTCGATAGGTCCTTTACCATTCGATAGAGGACCTCCCTTGACTTGTATTTTTGAAGTAACTTTCTTTTTCTTCCAAAATGACTTTGGGCCTAGTTATGGTCATTTAAAGTTACGGAATTAAGAGGTAAACAAGTGATTTCTCTCTTTTTTCTCCTTAAAAACCCAATAACATCTGACCTATACCAAATTTGCATATTGGAGAATTTGACGTTTTTTCTCCTAAATATCCCGAAAATTCTTCAGTCCATTTATTCAAAAAGTCTTGACTGGATAATTAAAAGGGCATGAACAAGACACCCTTCTTCATCAAAAAAATTTTTCAAAAAAAACCTGGTGTCCAATACATAAAACCCATATTTTCACTACATCTTTTTTGACATATGAAGCCACTAATTAAATTATTTCCAAGTTTTTCTGCAAATTCTACACTTAAGTTCGCATCCATTTTAGATCCTTCTGTGCTTAATTCTGCCAGTAAAAGAATTCCAGAAAGCTTGTAATTGGGTGACTCGATAATCTAAAAAATTAATTTTTATTGTAGGAAGAGGAAATCCAGCCTAGCTCGTGTCAGTCGATAGCAGAGACAAGATACCCTTCTTCAAAAAACCCGAAATCTAAAACGCTTTTTCAAGCGAGGATCCGAAATCGAGAACCGGAGTGAGGATCCGAAGAAAATTCTGAAAACCAAACCCAAAACCTGAATTATTCCCCACTCCGACTCATAATTGACCGGGAGATCATTTATACACTAGATCAACGAAAACGCCTAGAATAATATGCTAACAAAAGAACATTCCGAACTGTGACCAAAAATTTTCAAATAAAAATTATACCATCATGGAGCATGGTCGAAAACCAATTGTAGTAGGTTTCTTTTTTGGCCCTGACCCCCATTTCGAAAAGTTATAGGGCTTCAAAGTTTCCGACTTTTGGAACGGTTGAGTCGCCCTCACTTTTCTTCTTATTTCGCTTCCTTAATCGATCCCTACCCGAGCCTGAGATTTTACTTTTCTTTTCCTATATTTTAAAAAATTAAAAAACCTCTTTCCTCAACGATTCAAATGTTTTAGCACCAGGAAATGGATAAGCAGTAACTACATCTGCCCATTTTGCAATTTTTAAACCTTTTTCAAGCTGTAAAATCATTGTATTTCCTGTGTCCGCAAGTTTACTTAAAATTTAATTTTGTATTTTTTTAATCGAAAAAAATTTTCAAACCGATCTTCAAATATCAAAAAATTATTTTCATTTGATATCTTTTGAAGTTGAGCAGAAAATTCGTCATCCCAACCATCTATTGTGTCGCAATGTAGTTTTAAGGTACATATAAAATCTTTGGCACTTTCGAGAATCTTAAAAATTTGAAAGAAAAAAACTGGAGGAAAAAATCAATCTAAAAAAAATAAAATTACCCCAAGCGGATTCGAACCTTACCCCCAAATAAATCACTACACTCTTACATTAACCTGTAGAAAACCCACTTCACCACAAAAAAACTTTAATAAATTCTAGGGTCCTTGGGAAATTTTTTGGATAAACAAAACCCGAGCCAGAAAATTTTTGGAGGGAGCAGCGCTTCAAAATAACACCTTTGAGCATTTTAGAGAGCCAAAAAACCAAAAAATACACCATTTATTAAGAACCGAACCGAAAAATCGTCTGTTCTTCAGTTCGGCTCTTATTCGACAACCCTATAACAGGGATGGACTCTACCGCATTTTAAAAACAAAAGGCGGAAGAGAAGGCGGAGATTATCAATCCTTATCCTATCTCATTAAAAATAAAATTAAAAAACCTTCAAAATCTGCTCTTTATTAAAATTATCCACAGCCAAACACAAATTAGTCTTCTTTTTCATCATTAAATTAATTAGTTTATAATTAAACGAATTTTCTGGGAAATATTTCAGTCTTTCTAATAAATTTAAATGTTGAAAAGTTTTTGTTGTTTGGTTAATATTTGGAATTGATTCTGTTGAAGGATTCAGTAATTGTTGTTGTATTTCTTCCCTTCGTTCTTGTCCAATTATTCCTTTTGAAACGAGAAAGTCCAAAATTGATGTCATCTGGATAAGACTAAAAAGAAAATTTTTTTTTAATCTTTTAAAAAAAATTTTAGAAATCCCAAAAAAAATTTTTTTACAAAATTCGATCCAAATTTGTTAAAAAATCAAAATATGGGTTATTCATTAAGATCGGCAAAGGACAGTATCCTGCACAGGATTTTTCAGGATCCTGTCCGAAATCCTGCTTTTTTTCAGTTTTCCAGGATTTTTAGGCTTAATCCTGCAGGATCCTGTCCTGTTCGGAATTTTAAAACCCAATTCTAATACAAAATCCATCCTGAATAATTTTAAGTTCAGGATTTCATTTTGTCTGATTTATTATAGTATTTCCTTCCGAAATTCTCAAAATTTTTGCCTGCGGCGCCATAAAAAGGAAGAGACCCGGCTCCTTAACCTGCTAAAAAAACCAAAATTCTTCCTTTTATTTTTCAAACACCCAAATGAAAAATTGAAAATAAACCTATGAAGTAAAAGTCCCTTTCCTTTAAGTTTTTCAGGGCCACCCTGTTCACGATCTACAATACAAAAAACGTGTTCTGTGTAAAGTCCTGCCTTCAGAAAAAATTTTTAGAAGTAATTTTATCTCGCAAAAAACCTTGTTAATTTCTCCCACAGTCTCAAGAATAGAAGCACCAGTAGTTACAACATCTTCAATAACCAAAACTTTTTTGCCTTTTTCAAATTGTCCAATAATCATTTCTTTATTCCCATAAGATTTGGCTTCTTTACGAATTAATAAAACTGGTTTTTTGAATAAACATGCAATTTGCTTAAATTAAAATGGACAAAATTTCGAATAAAAATTGAAAAAATACTTCTGACAATAAAATAGCTCCATAAGGCACTCCAATAACATAATCAAATTCAATATTTGTTTCCAAAATAATTTTGTAAAGTGCATTGGCTGTATCATTCTTGAATTAAATAAGTATAATAAAAATTAATTTTGCGGACAAAAACTTGCGGACTTTTATACGGACTAAAATTTATTAAGTCTTCATTTGATAAGAGTCCGGACAGGCGACCTTCTGTTCTACGACCTCCCAGCGCCAACATAGGCGCTTTCGCCTATCACATATAGACGCTCTAGTGATCAATCTACCGAGGCGTTCCTTTCAACTTACAATTTAATAAATCTTAAACCACTCCTAGTCTAAAAACACTCCCAGTTCCTTATAGAGGGGAAGGGATAAGCAGTTTAAGTCAACTTTCTGGATATACCTTCTTCCCTACAAAACTAATTTTTACTTATAAAATCTCAGTTTTCCCGTCCCTATCAAATTCAAAAAAAAATACCCTAGCATCACGTAATGAAACAAGATTGCGCAAATCAATGTAAATTGGCGAAGTTTTTCCACTTTTTAGAACAAATTCTCCAAATTGAATAATTTTGTTTTCATATAAATGTTGCAAAACGATGTCCATATTTGATTTAAAAATATTGGAAAATTAAAAAAATATTTTAAAAATAAATTATATTAATCTAAAAAAATTAAAAAAGGTCAAAGAATAATCGAAAAAAAATAAATTTGATAAAAATAACAAATAAAAACCAAGTATATTTTCAATAATATTTATAAAATGAAATCAATAAAATGAAAGGATTAAATTGAGAATTATATATAAAAAATGTTCGCAAATTTTATCAGCAAGTTTGCTGACTGGAAAAATGCATAAAAAGTTGAAGGAATCGAGGTGAATTAAATATGCCCAAAAATTTCACTAAAATCAAAGCTAGGGGGTCGGATTTCGAAGGTTTTCGGATTGCCTTTGGCTCTTAATTTAATGTCCCAAGCGCAAATTTTCTGCACGTATATTTTTATATTTTCTTTTCAGCGCCTTATACGAAAAATCTTCTATGCGAAGATTTTGGAGGACCAAGAAGCCATTGCCACAAGCAAAGTTGGGTCGGAACAGCAAAGGTGTCGGAAATCGGAAGCAGCGAAAATCCAAAATTTTTCCAAAATTTCGGAAATCGGAAGGAAAAATTGTTGGAAATCGGAATTCCGACCCGCCTCTGGCCGCAAGCGAAAGCAATAAATCATCAAAGTAGTAAAAACCTTCATAAAAAATTCCAAACATTTACATCCAATTTAAATAGTAAAATGCTCGTACCTAACCAAAAGAAATTCCATTTCTAAAAAAATAATTTAAATTCAACAATAAAAAATTCAAAACCTCTTTAAAAATTTCAACAAATCTTGGCCATCATAATCCTCATTCATCTCCTTATCCAAACAAATAAAATTCCCAATTAATTGCCCTGCTTTATAAATTTGAAGTACTGGAAGTGCTTCTTTTGTCTAAAAAATATTTTTGAAATCTTTCCTTTAAATTAAAATTCCCTTACAAATTTATTTGTTGTCCCCAAAACAATACTTTCAATTTTGTAAAATTTCATTTTTTCCTGATTATTAAGAATACCAGATAATTCAAGCAATGCAAAATTTAAATGTTCACAACGTTCATTTCCTTCAAGATGAATTAAAATAAAAAGAAAAATGTCTGGAGATTGTTGTTCTATTAAATTGAGAAATTCAAAACGATCAGAGATTTTTACAACTTGACCCTAAAAATTTAAAAATAATAGAGAAAAAAAACCAAGTATAAGTAGAAGACAAAATGCCATTTCAGTTGGGAATAAGTTTGGCGGATCCGGACCCGAAAAAAGGTCGATATCCGAAATTTTCGGTTTGGATATCGGATCCGGATATCCGAAGATTTCCAAATATCGGCCAACCTTAGTTGGGAAAGATTTTCTAGGAAAATTTTTTCGAAAGAAGTTAGGGATCATTTTTAATAATTGTGAATCTTATATTTTTTCGTGCCAATGGCAACATATTTTAGCGCCGTAGTCGAAATTGTAAGAAATTTAAGAGGCCGTTTCCCCTTTCCACGGAAATCGAATTCTGATGTTTTATCGTCTTTGTTAAACAATTCCCACATTTAATGCTGATTATCGTTTTGACTACGGGCGAAAATGAGGAAAACCGGTAGTCATTAAATCAACTATCATTAAAATTCTTAAAACAGAAAAAAATTAAAAAATCCAAACCTTTGCTCTACTTTTCAATTGTTCTACTCTTCGTTCTCTAATTCTTTTCAATTCAATTTCTTCTTCTTCATCCTCCTCCTCTTGTCTATTTGGTGGATTTTCTAATGTAAAACGAGTCGCTTCTTTAAGTAACTATAAATAAAAAAAATAAATTTGAAAATTTGAGGACAAAAATTTAAAAAACCGTCCACATCCCAAGGCGGTAAAATAAATTTTCCGTTTAAAAAATTAAAAAACTAAAAAAGAAATGCTTCTTTAACCGGCACGTTTTATCTCGCCAAAAGCTTGTCTTGCCAAACCCCCAAAAGCTGTTGACTCGCCAAACCGTGGAAAAAAGCTTGTCTTGCCAAACCCCCAAAAGCTGTTGACTCGCCAAACCGTGGAAAAAAGCTTGTCTTGCCAAACCCCCAAAAGCTGTTGACTCGCCAAACCGTGGAAAAAAGCTTGTTTCGCCAAACCCCCAAAAGCTGTTGACTCGCCAAACCGTGGAAAAAAGCTTGTTTCGCCAAACCCCCAAAAGCTTTTGAATTGCCAAACCTTAGAAAAATTTTTATAAAACTCCTCCTTGTATATAATATAATCCTCCTCCAAAATCATTCATAAAACAAAGTGTGGAAACCTCTCACATAATGCCTACGCGGAAAAAAGTTTTTGCCGCTGCGGAGGAAGCCGGGCATGTCGAGCGGAACGACGGCCGCCGCTTCGCTACGGTCGCCGCGAGCGAAGCGAGCACGACCGCAGCGAAGCACGTCCATCGTGTAGCGAAGACCAGCGAAGACTAAAAACCAACAGGCTAAAAGCAACAGGTTATTCCGCCGCGAGGTAAATAATAAAAAATTCCACAGTTTTATTAACAAATTGAATAATAATAAGTTTTGGTATTTATTTGGCAAAACAAGCTTTTTTCCACTGTTTGGCGATTCAACAGCTTTTGGGGGTTTGGCGAAACAAGCTTTTGGCGAGTCAAGCTTTGGCGAGTCAAGCTTTTGGCGAGTCAAGCTTTGGCGAGTCAAGCTTTTGGCGAGATAACACGATACCTTCTTTAACCTAGGGAAGGTTGCGAGGTGTCCGAGCTAAAAACGGTCAAGACCGGAAAAAGGATTTCAAGTTTGCGGAGAAATTTTGCGGACAAAAATTCCAAAAAATGGAGCATTCCCCAAGGCCAGTAATTAGCCCAAAATAGCATCAAGCGCCCAACAATCAAGGCAGCCCATACTTCCAAAAACAATCCAAAAAATAAATAAAATTAAGAAAAAATAACCGCTGCTTCCTTTGCTCTTTGTTCGATAAATTTTTCTTGTTCAGAAAGTTGATAATCAGCCAAAACACCTTTTGGTCCAGTTCTTTCTGTTTTTTGATATTTTGAAGAGTTTTTGGATAAAACTTGATCTTTTTTAGGCACAGTTTGTTCATCATCTGAAGAAGAGCAATAACCAACATTTGGACCATCAAGAAATTTTTCTTCAAAATTAGTCATTTTATTAACTTTTAAAATTTTTTGAAATTAATTTCGAGAAAATAAAATATTTTAAATGCAATAAAACATTAAAGTAAATAATAAAAAGGAAGTAAAACAAATAATTTATTAAAACAAAGAAATAAATAAAAATAACACAAAATTACGCAAAAATAATATTTAATGCTTGGTCGACAACAAATCTTTTTATCATTCAAAAACAAATTATATACACCACCCTTTTTCAATATATATCCAAAATTTAAAGGAAAAATTGTTATCTGCATCCCATCTTTCTGCAATTTGTTTTTTTCTTACGAAAATGGCGGGGCTGAGACAACAAATCTATTTGACTTTTAAAAACACATTACGTAAACAAATTAACGGAAATTGTTTATTACATGAAATTTCTATTCAATTTGCTCAAGAATATGGCTTTATTGATCTTATTTTAATTGAGGAGATTTACTTAAATAGATCGGAGCCTACATGATCTTTTTCAACTGCAAATCCAAGATACAATTTTACTGAAAAACAAAATTTATCAAGAACCTTTGTCAACGGATTTGTAAACACAGGTTTTGGAACTGATGAAATTTTTAGAAATGAGCAAAGCACAATTGATTGGTTAGCCAAACACAAAAAATAGACCAAACCAAACGTAACAGCGGCAGAAAGAGTATCTTAAATAAAAATTTCGTTTAAGATACTTTTTTGTTTGAGATACTTTTTCTGCCGCTGCTACGTTTGGTTTGGTCCATTTTTCGTGTTTAGCTAACCAATCAATTGTGCTTTGCTTATCTCTAAAAATTTCATCAGTTCCAAAACCTGTGTTTACAAATCCGTTGACAAAGGTTCTTAAATTTTGTTTTTCAGTAAAATTGTATCTTGGATTTGCAGTTGAAAAAGATCATGTAGGCTCCGATCTATTTAAGTAAATCTCCTCAATTAAAATGAGATCAATAAAGCCATATTCTTGAGCAAATTGAATAAAAATTTCATGTAATAAACAATTTCCATTAATTTGTTTATGCAACGTGTTCTTAAAAGACAAAAATAGATTTGTTGTTTCAACCCCGCTCTTCCTTGGCATTTCATAATCTTTCACAAATTGTAGAAAGTTGGGACGCAGATAACAATTTTCATTAAATTCGGGATATATATTGAAAAAGGGTAGCGTATACAATTTGTTTTTGAATGATAAAAAGATTTGTTGTCTCCCCCACCCTCCCTCCCCTCCTAGCTACATGCCTAATTTGCATTAAATATTTAAAAAAAGAAACAACTAATTATCATCATCTACAACAAGATCTTGACATTGAAATGTGCAAATAATTTCAGAAAAAGTATCCAATATACGCATTACTGTTGAACGGTCCATAGAAAGTTGATAAATTATTTCTTAAAAAAAATTTTTTTAATTTTATACAAAAAATTAAAAAGAAAACCTTCCATATGATCCTTTCCATTTAGAAAAGGTATAATTCTCAGAAAATCAATCACAAATATAAATAATTCTGATTCTTCAATATTTGATGTTTTGTAAAATTTTGAACAGATTGATAGAATATTTGATTTAATGATATCATTCAAATCTCTTGATGAATTTAAATAATTTTGTATCTGTTAAAAAATAAATATTTTAAAAGAAAAATAAATTTACTAAAAAAACCAGAATGAAAAAATAAATTGAAAAGGAATTTCTGAATAGACTAATGTAAGAGAAAGGTGGGGGGAATGGAATCGAGAATCGAGGGAATCGAGATAAAATCTTGTACGACACTCCCACAGCCCATTCTCTAGAAAACACACATCTCTTTCAGAATTAACTCAATTCATAGTTGTATCCGCAAAAATTTAGACTAAAATTTTTCTAGTCAAATGTACAAACCTTGGGACTTAATATCCTTTGAGGTCTTTGTCTTTCAATTTCACTTTGCTGTTGTTGTTGAGGAGGATTTGAAGCAAATGGAAGTAAATAAATATAAGTATGTAATTGAATAAGCAATTGATTTCTGAGTAAAAATACAAACAATCCTTGAAAAAAATTAATTAAAAAGGATTTTTGGAACTTATGCTGTTTAAGTACACACCCCATTTATTCGCGAAGAAAGTTTATTACAAAATGGTCTTTCTTCCTCGATTTCATTTAATTTCTCTGTTACACATGCTCAAATAGAGACATTAACAAAGAAAAGATTAATTTTTCTTTCCAATTTTACCAAAATAAAAATTAACATTTGAATCAATATTTGTAGTAGAAGCCTAGGGACTAATTCCAAACTCAAAAATAAGCTCAACCAAAATTCCAAACAAATTTAAAAGATTTATTTTCCAAATTAAATTAATCCAACAATAAATAATAAAGCGAGCCAACAATAATAAGCCAAAGCAATAGGTAAGCCAACCCAAAGAACCAAGAACTGGAACAGAGTAAAACCAGAATGAAGCTAAGTAATGGAACCAACAGAACAGAGTACAGCTGATTAGAAAGACCAAAGCTAATGTGGGTTTTGGAGGGAAGATTATATAGGCCAGGAAAATAGGCGGGTGAACAAAGTTAAAAGTAAACACATTCCAAAAGTGGGTAAAAAATAGAAATGAATGAATGGCGGTTGGTACAAAATAAAATTAAGCAGATGCGCTTAAGAAAAACAAAAGAAAGCTAATTTAAAAAGTTAGAAATAGAAAAAAATTCTTAAACATAAAAGAATGTCCTAGACAGCAGGTGCGGTAAAAATAGAGATTGGAATTTTACAGAAAAACAATTTTAGAAAAAATAAACTTAAAAAGATTAAATTCTAATTGTCGCCTTTCGCGACATTCCCGGGCCCCCAATGGTTTTTCTTTTCTTCAATTATTTCTTTGTCATCTCGGATCATCAGCATCAGATTGTCTCGCGCGCCATAAAGTGAGTCTGGCAGGTTGATTGAAGACGCAGTGCATTCCGGTTCGTCCTCTATGGCAACAGGGTGTGAAGCGTTCACGTGTGGAGCTTTCTCTTTTATTTCGACTTTTTTCTCTGGTGCGCGCCCTTGTGTAAGCAGTCTTCCTTTTCGTCCACCTCGAGCATTGGCATCCAATCCTTCTAATGGTCACAATCCTTCGAAAGTTTTCACGACAAGATCGCCAAAGAGTAAGCACAGAACAAAGTCCAGAGAACGCGGTCAGAGTAACAAGTGCCCAAAGAAAAGCAAGGCTAGGATTGCACGAGGGGTTCACTAGCAGGTCAACACAAAATGTACAGTCCATTAATAAGCATTCATTTAAAGCCGTGTACGTCATCTCTGTCTGAAACATTTCTCGCGAGTTTCTCCAAAATTTGGCCACACCATGATAATCAGTCAAAGGCATCCCAGCGGGCAATCCGTATGATAGCTTTTCCATTTTTTTATTTCCAGTTGGACCAAAGACCATGACGCAAACAAGACAAAGTGCCACCAATGTACTTGCTGCTAGTTTAGCCCTTGCCCTTGCAAACATCGTATGTTTTACTAACTGGTTTTGGTCGGCGGAGTCAATCTTCAAAGGAATTGCTCCATGTGGTACCACCAAATCATTAGGCCTTAAAGTCAGCGGCGCGACAGCTTCCTTAGCATGATTTTGCACGGGAGACTCCATACTCCGGAAATCCTCGACAGCGTCAGGCGTTGGAAGATGTTCATTGTTACTCGCATTTACTGCAACCAAAGACATAGATTTCTTGTTCGAATTGTGTCCAAAATTAGTTTCGCCAGCGGTCATTGTTCCAAAAACGGTTTGAATAGAGTATAGGCCTGGTAAGATTTCCTTCTCCTTCGATATGAAGAATTTCCAAAATTGCTTAATTCCAATCATAATATCTGGTTTTTCTTTCACGATTTCCAGGCTATCAACTCCAGTACGTTTATAGAAGAATTCATCAAAATTTATCATGTCAAATGGAGTAGAAATTTCTTCAGTACAATTTAAGGTTATTTCTTCCCAATTTCCATCTTCTCTTTGTATTTCAACCATATACGTGGGTGATCGGATTTTCAGCGGGTTAGACGAAGCACCTCCAAATCCATGAATTTCCAATTGGTCAACTTCGCGGCCTCTAGGCGGGTTGAGTCTTTCCACTAGTCGGCGAGAAACAAAGCTAGTCTGACTTCCAGTATCGAAGAATACGTAAACAGGGATTCTTTCCTTACGGCCTCGAGCAGTAACCATTAATCTTTTTGTCATCAGATAGGCAGCGGGTTTATTCTTAGCATCCATTACAGTAGCAACTACAGAATTTTCTTTAGGCGCCGGCATTTGGGCGTTGCAGTTTGCTTCCTGATCAATAGAGTGCGGTTCGTCCCTTCTTTCCCATATTGACTGAGTAAATTGTCTTGGTTGAGCAACTGGTTCAAAACGATTAGGCTGAAAGAACGTTCTCTGAGTAGGTCCAACAAATTTGGGTTGAGTTTGATCCTTTCCATCACGCGAAAAGCATACAAGAAAATGATGTCGTCCCTGGCATTTACTACAGCGACGGTAGTTCGGGCAGTCAATGTCTCGGTGACCATCTCTTAGGCAGTTCAAACAACGGTCCTGTTCCAATAAGCGGTCCTTTCTTGCTTGCGGATTTCCATATTTAGTACATTCGCTTGGGAAATGGCCTCCTTCTTGGCACAAAGAGCAAAAGAGCGTTTTATATTGGCTAGCCACTGGAAAAGAACGAGTAGGCTCTGGTTGGTAAAATGGTCGTCCATCTCTTCGTGGCGTTCTTTCTGGCTCCTTACTAACAGTACATCTTTGCACTTCCTCTTCTACTGATATGAGCAGGTTGAGTTCTGATCTCCAATTCTCAATCTTCCAAATTCTTCCGGCCATTCTTTCCTTTTCAATCAACCTGGCTAATATTCCTCGAGGCAGCTTTTCCTTCAGAGCAAAGATAATCCATGAATCGTCTTGGATCCCATAATCACTCAGTTGCCGACATACACGCTCAATTACATCCAAAAATTTCCGAAGTCCTATTACGGAGTCATTGGCAGGCGCGAGGTGGTACAATTCAGATTGCAACGCTTCCTTCAGTGCTCTTGAGTCTCCATATCGAGATTTTAGCAGTTCCACCACGCGAGGGTAATTTTCGTTCGTCGGAAGGTAGCCGGCTACTACGTTTAGAACTGGTCCGTCCAAGAGAGATAGCAGGTAGTTCATTTTCACCACATTATTATAGCTTGGTTCATTATCGATCGTAGACGAAAACATTTGCCAGAAGGTTGGCCAGTCTTTTGAATCACCAGAGAAATGCGGCAAGTGAAGTGGCGGAAGATTCACTCGTGGTTGCAAAAAAGGCGGTTGCAGTGCGTGGTAAACAGGCATTCCTGCATTATTCATCCCAGAATTATTGGTCCTAGCATCCAAATGATTTATTCCAGTTATTCATCCTAGCATCCAAATGGTTAGTTCTAGCATTATTTGTCTCCTCATTCAAATCTACGCTATGATTACTCTCACTCATCGCAGACTGCCGAGAGTTGGTTCGGGAGCGTTCCAGGGTTCTGAGCATTTCCGAGACCATATTTAACACTTCACGAGCAAATTCATTCTGATCCAAAAAATGCCTCTTGTAGAGGGGAACCTCTTGTCCGTCTTCAAATCCACCGGTTTCTGTATGCGGGAAATTCATGTAAATAGATTCTTCAGCCATTCTTTGTGTTGGATCAAGACTATTTATAATATCAGTCCACTGCGTGTCCAGTTCAACAATTCGTGCTATGGCAGATTCCAAGTCTAGCTTCTTTGACCTCAGTCTCTCACAAATGCCTTCGTCCATATCTTTACCCATTAATTGTGTTGCTTCTCTCGTATAGGTTTGTATTCCCTTCAGAACTGCAGTAATGTTGCGTCGAATACAGGCAGCCATTATTTATAATTGAGCAATTTAGTCAAGAGCAATAAATTCCAAAAAATAGGCAATAGATTCCATACAGTGACCAGGATGGTTTCCCGGCCGTTGCACCAAAAAATATGTAGTAGAAGCCTAGGGACTAATTCCAAACTCAAAAATAAGCTCAACCAAAATTCCAAACAAATTTAAAAGATTTATTTTCCAAATTAAATTAATCCAACAATAAATAATAAAGCGAGCCAACAATAATAAGCCAAAGCAATAGGTAAGCCAACCCAAAGAACCAAGAACTGGAACAGAGTAAAACCAGAATGAAGCTAAGTAATGGAACCAACAGAACAGAGTACAGCTGATTAGAAAGACCAAAGCTAATGTGGGTTTTGGAGGGAAGATTATATAGGCCAGGAAAATAGGCGGGTGAACAAAGTTAAAAGTAAACACATTCCAAAAGTGGGTAAAAAATAGAAATGAATGAATGGCGGTTGGTACAAAATAAAATTAAGCAGATGCGCTTAAGAAAAACAAAAGAAAGCTAATTTAAAAAGTTAGAAATAGAAAAAAATTCTTAAACATAAAAGAATGTCCTAGACAGCAGGTGCGGTAAAAATAGAGATTGGAATTTTACAGAAAAACAATTTTAGAAAAAATAAACTTAAAAAGATTAAATTCTAATTGTCGCCTTTCGCGACAATATTCTTATTTTTATCTATTTCAGCTATTTAAATGGCAATAAAGTACCCAGATCTGCATTTTTATAACTAATGGTCCTCTTTTTGTGTATTTCCGGGTTTTTTGCGTGTTTTAGAATCAGATTTTTATCAAAATATTGGTCCTTGTTGCCCGTTTCTCTAGATATTTTTGGAACTCTGTTCTCAGCTCATAGATGTTCCCAGGTACCGATAATTCGCCATTCGATTCAGCTCGATGAGCCGACCATTTTGAGTTCACTGACCATTTTGTAATAAACTTTCTTCGCGAATAAATGGGGTGTGTACTTAAACTGCATAAGTTCCGGATTTTTAATCAATAAAATAAACCTATAGGAACGTTCGGTTTTCCTCCATAAATTGCAGTATCTTGAAGATATGAACCAAGTGAACATGGCGGGGAAAACTGAAAAAATTTTAATTATTCAAAAAAACTTTCCAAAAAATACGAGAGCGTGCTATAACACTAAATGCTGAAATACCAAACCCTCAAAAACCGCCGAAATGCCAAAACTGTGGAAAATATTAAATATATATCCAAGGGGAAAGGCTGGGGCAAAAAAAATTTTTTTTGCCTACAACCTTCTAAAATTCTCAAAATTTTCGCCTGAGGCACTGAAAATAAAAATTTTTGGGGCCTTCGGGAATTCGACGCAAAAATTCGCGCAGAAAAATTTTCCCTCGAAAAAAATCCTGGCTACGGGCCTGTTTCGGTGTCTTTTGGAAGGTTTGGTATTTACAATATCATACCGAAAAATACTCACCGCTTCAAAAATGTCATTTAATTTAAATTCTGGGAATTGTTGAATGAATGCAGTTTCCAATTGTTTATATCCCGGAGGTAATTTTTCAGCGTTTGCATAAACATTAGAAGCACAAATTGGATAAATTATAATTGCTCTAGACCAAAGAAGGTAATGACGAACTATTTGAAGTGCTTGAGCTAATACGAGGTTTGATAATGAAGCCATTTCTTCAATACTTCTTGTTGGTTCGTAATTGTCAAGAAAACGAAGAACAAAAGGGTTTGAGCTTGGATTAGGAACAGAATCTTCGAGAAATAAAATTCCATGATAAGGACGAATTTTGGACATTAAAGAGTCTATTTGGGTAGAAGAACGAGGAGTTAGGCCAGCATGAAACATTGCTTTGGGTTCTAAAAATTTGAAAGGGTTGAAAAAAATAAAATTTAAAAAATAGTTTACTAATAGAAAAATGAGGAAACCGAAGTTTACGGAACACAAAGTTAAACTAATTCACCGGATCAGGGCAAAATAACAAAAAAAAAGTTAAAAAATCAGACAAAAATACTTAATAACTTGCAAAATAATTTTTTTATGAAGGCACCATGTTACCCAAACCCCAAGTTACCCGACTTCTACGAGGCCGAACGGAATTCATAAAGTTTCCAAACCCCAACCCGAAACCCGCCTAGCTTTTTTTCTCACCAAGTCCCATCCCTAATAGCTAACCCCAGATTAAATAAAAGCTAAACAAACCTACACAAAATCCAACTTCACTGCTATCATTAACAAAAACATCAACCATTCCATATTCACAAACATCATTATAAATATCACGTAAATGTTGAGCTAATCCACTTTTGGCCAAAATTGTTTCATATGGAGAACGTCCTCTGCGTTGTTCATCGCCCATTGCTTCAAATTCATCGTGAGATGGCTGCATTAAACTTTAAAAATAAAATTTTATTCAAAGTTGAAGAATAATTCTGGGGGAAAGAAACATAAAGAGATGAAAAATTCCAAATAAATTTTCTTCAAAAATTCAGAAAAAAAAAATAAAAAAAAATTCAAGAAGGGCACTTTTACTTTAAGCTTCAAAAAGTCCGCAAGTTTAACACGTAAGTCCTATTATGTATTTTATTATTAAAAAATAAGAAAAAACAAAGAATTATTTTAGAAATTATTTTTCAAAAAATAATTCGTTGTTAAGATAAAATAGAAAGGATGAGCTGCAAAAAGCACAGATTCTCGGGAGTTCATATGACGTAAAGTTGGACACAAACGGCTAACCGAAACTGGACCGCCCGTCATATTTCGCGAATTAACCGGAACCAGACACTAGGGATCTAAAACGAGTGATAAGCGAAAATCGGAAGTACAAGTTAATAAATGGTTGTCTCCAACGATTATAAAAAGGAGAAAGGGCTTAAAACATAAATCCAATAAATATATAATAAAAAAATACCATATTTGCTCGCTCAAGTAATTACATCGTTGTTGTTCAGCCTAAACAAAAAAAAAACATTTAAAAAACCCCAAAAAAAAGTCAAAAACAAACACTAATCGCAACAGCAATCTTCTTGCTCAATCTTTGAAAAGCTTCAACAATATGGCAACCACAAGAGCTAGAAAGAATAAAAACAACGGCCAAGCAAACACCTTCACAAGCATCTACACACCACGGAACGCCAGCAAAACGAATGTTATTTACTTTAATTTCAAAAGGTTCTCCTTCTTTGTTGCCCGTATTTGTTTGTAAAAGTGTAGCCAACATTTTTACTGGCAAACTAAAAAAATTTTTAAAAAAGTATTTTTATCAGGCCCGTAGCCAGGGGGGGGAAGGGGGGGGAATTCCCCCCCCCCCCCCGAAATGGGAAAAAGGAAAAAATTTGGGGAAGGGCTGGGGCAAAAAAGTGAATTTTTTTGGCCTACGGCCTCTGAAATTTAAAAAATTTTCGCCTGCGGCGCTAAAAAAGGAAGAAATCTGGCTTCTTGAGGTCCAAAATTTAAAAAATTTTCGCCTGCGGCGCTGAAAAACAAAATTTTGGCGCCTGCGGCGCCGAAAAAGTGAATTTTTTGGCCTACGGCCTTCTAAAATTCTCAAAATTTTCGCCTGCGGCGCTGAAAATAAAAAATTTTTGGCGCCTTCGGCGCCAAAAATTTGGCGCAGAAAAAATTCCCCCCCTCGAAAAAAAATCCTGGCTACGGGCCTGATTTTTATAATTAAAAGAACCCAAATGTTCCAGTCTCCAATTCTTCATTATCAACACTTTTTTGTTGTTCACAAGGGAACATTTCGAACTGTGAGTAAAAAGTTTGTCTTAAAAGTTATACCTTCGTGTAGAGCATGGTCGAAAACCTTTATGGTTTCCGGCTTTTTCGGCTCCGACCCCCATTTCGAAAAGTTATGGGGCTTCAAAGTTGTCGACTTTTGGAGCGGTTGAGTCGCCCTCACTTTTCCTCTCCCTTTTCTTTTATTCTCCTTTCCTTTTCTTTTCTTCTCCTTTTCTTCTCTTTTCCTCCCATTTTCTTTGTTAAAAAATTAAAGTGAATGCGTTTGAACTGATTGGATTTTATGGAAATTTAGCTGGGAAATTTTAAAAAATTTAAATATATATTTGAAATTGGAAAATTTAATTATACACATATTAAAAATAAAAAAAAATTCAAAAATATTATTTCCTTCTAATTTATTTAAAATGGCCGGTCTAAAGGGCTTTGAAGATACTATTAATTATTCCCATCAAGAGCCTGAGGAAGTTATTTTATCTTCTGATAGTGATGAGGAAGATGTATATTTTGATTCGGACGAAGAAACGGATGATGTCAATCCCATAAATAGGAACCCTACACAATCAAAATACCCTTTCGAGATCCAACTGGAAATTGACCGATTGTTAAAGTCGGGAAAAACATATAAATATATTCGAAATCACTTCAAAAAATTAAAAAGTGATGAGGAAATTGTAAGAATTAAAGAATATGTTTCACAAGGAGGGACTACTTTTCAAAAGTTTGGGGAAATAGAAAGACACACTCTAGAGACATTTAAAGCCTGTAGGGAACGTAATGAACCAGTACATGACAGCGACCTCATGGAGATTGCTCTTGTCAAAGCTCACCAAATAGGCCAAAATTTTAAGGTTATTGTTAGGGCAATTAATTGAATAAATATCTTTTAGGCCTCCCCTTATTGGATCTATTGTTTTAAAAAGCGTAATAGAATTGTATCGCGTAGAGTAACGAAAATCGTTTCTGCCACTTATGGACAAGATGAAGAGCGGATTAAAAATTCTATAAGAGACTTCTTGAACCAGTGAACTTCAATTACAATGGTTCTTTAATGAATTTGCACCAAAAGTTCAAGCAGGGACAGTATTCATACATGACTCTTGGACGGGGTTTAAAAGATGTACGGAAAATAACAGACTTGGGTCCCATATACGCTTTTTATGTTTACCGCCAAAATCAACTTCAAAAATTCAGCCATTGGATAGGTTATTCAATCGGCAACTCAAGCTCTTTTTAAGAATTATTCACGAAAAAATAAGAAGATCTTTTAATAATTATAATCTGTCACATAGGACTAGCATTGGTATTTTTGTTATAATTTTTATTGGTATATTTTTGGGATTATAGGCAGAATACTCAATGAAACACACTTTATGTTCTCGGCTCCGGTTTTTAAGGAATTCATCCGATATGCTTGGAAGCTGTCAGGTTTTCTGGGACTAGTAGAGATTTCTTCATATGAGACGCCTCCTCAATATTGCTTTAGAAATATGAACATATATTTAAATTGTAACTGCGGTAAACCACCATTTATTCGTTGTTCATGGTGTGCAACTAATATTTGTTTTGAGCACTTTATTATACAACCTCACCGTTGTAATCATTAGTTTAATGAATAAATTGTTGTTAAAAAGATTATATTCATTTTCTCATTCACTTTAATTTTTTAACAAAGAAAATGGGAGGAAAAGAGAAGAAAAGGAGAAGAAAAGAAAAGGAAAGGAGAATAAAAGAAAAGGGAGAGGAAAAGTGAGGGCGACTCAACCGCTCCAAAAGTCGACAACTTTGAAGCCCCATAACTTTTCGAAATGGGGGTCGGAGCCGAAAAAGCCGGAAACCATAAAGGTTTTCGACCATGCTCTACACGATGGTATAACTTTTAAGACAAACTTTTTACTCACAGTTCGAAATGTTCCCTTGTCAGACAAAAGATCGTCCTTTTCTTTCCAGCATTCAAGCCCGATACATTCATCTTTTGTGTTCTCATCATCTTAAAAAACTAAATTTTTTAGTATTTTGGAATTAAGAACAACCATCATGGCAACAAAAAATTTCGCTTTTCCCTCCAAAAAATTGTAAATTCGCTAAGATGTTTCCTTATATTTTTGCAAATTTTGAACTCAAAAGTCGTCGAAAATTCAGGATTTCCGTGACAATATGAACAAGAAACCTAGTCCAAACTCAGGTGCATTCAAAAAATGTTTCCCCCACAACTTCCAAACCCTAGGACTCAAAATTCTTTAAGGATCTCCTCGATAGCCAGGTTTAACAGCAAGGACCTCAGTCAAACGCACTATGCAAACGACCACCCTACACCCAAATATCCTCATCCCCCAACATAAAAATTTAAAAAAAACCTTCAAAATTAAGATCCGGATTGAAAGGGTACATAAATAGAACATGTTCAGCTGCCTCATCTTTTGATAAAAGAAAAATTCCAAGTGGAGAATATTGACTAGAACAAGTGTTTTGAACAACAGGATCATTTTTAGTTGGCATTACTAAAAATTAGAAAAAAAAATTTTTTTAATTTCTCAAAAATCCTCAAAATATTAAAAATAATTTAAAAATTTTTCTTTAAAATAAACAACGTATAAAAATATTTTTTTTTGCAAATTACACTAACAATCAAAAAAAAAACAAAATATATAATTGAAATATAATATTTTTTAACGAAATTTTTGTGTGTGTGGTATAATTAAAAAATGAGTGCGAAAAGGAAGACATGAATGGCTATTTATGGATGTGACATTTTTTGATGAAATAATATATAATATAAATTTTTTTATAATTTCAAAAAAAGCCAAATCGGATTCAACAATAATATTTTTATATATATAATACAGTCAAGAATAACAATAACCTTACTCAGTTTCTTTTTAGAAAAGTTGGGATGGCTGGGGAGCTCACAATCAATGAGGAAAAGCAGCCATATCTTTAATTGCTAGGTGGGGTAAGGATCTAAAAGTGGTGTGAGTGACTCGCCAAGCTGAATACAATTTCGATTTTTCCATCTTCAATTTCTTTATCTATTGAACAACGTTTTGGTTGTTGATTCATGAGTAAATTTATGCTGGTCCGAAAATTTTTGGGAAGAAATTTAAGATGTTGACATAACCAAAAAAGTTCCGATCACTAAAAAATGTTGACATAATAGTACACCATATACAAAATATGCATAGTTTAGTTTGCACGAAAATAATTATTTTACATTTTTTATTTTTAAAGGGTGTTGCACTTTTGGCGATTGGAGTTGTCTTCTCTGGGGTTCAACACCCCGACAATCAACCGCTTAAACGATTACAACCTTTTCTGTCAAGTGAACACGTACCTCTACGCGTTGCGTCCATTTTTGATCTGGGATTGGCCTACGCTGGCAGTAGACGAAAGTCAACCATTCATCACAATAAAAAAAGCGTTTTGGAACTGTTGAAAAAGGTTTTTATTTACAGCAAAATTTTAATGTTTTCAATTAATTTAAAATTTCAGACATTTTCTAACGAGAACATACATCATACTGAAGTTAGAGGATTGGCAGCATTTTCGCTGGGTGGGGGCTAACTCAAAATAATCTAGAAAGAGGTCTACGACGTTGCTATTAGCTTTTCCTGATTCAATAAGAATGAAACCCAGCGAAAGTGCTGCCAATCCTCTAACTTCAGTCTGGTGAATATTTTCGGAAGAAAATGTCTGAAATTTTAAATTAATTGAAAACATTAAAATTTTGCTGTAAATAAAAACCTTTTTCAACAGTTCCAAAACGCTTTTTTTATTGTGATGAATGGTTGACTTTCGTCTACTGCCAGCGTAGGCCAATCCCAGACCAAAAATGGACGCAACGCGTAGAGGTACGTGTTCACTTGACAGAAAAGGTTGTAATCGTTTAAGCGGTTGATTGTCGGGGTGTTGAACCCCAGAGAAGACAACTCCAATCGCCAAAAGTGCAACACCCTTTAAAAATAAAAAATGTAAAATAATTATTTTCGTGCAAACTAAACTATGCATATTTTGTGTATGGTGTACTATTATGTCAACATTTTTTAGTGATCGGAACTTTTTTGGTTATGTCAACATCATAAATTTCTTCCCAAAAATTTTCGGACCAGCATAAATTTACTCATGAATCAACAACCAAAACGTTGTTCAATAGATGAAGAAATTGAAGATGGAAAAATCGAAAATTAAGGAGAATGAACAGCGCCGCAAGCAATTTGTTTTGATTTTCTGTCGCCGCATGGAAGAGGACAATTCCCGGTCTTTCTCCCCAAAATTCCCAGCAACCGAGCCTTCCCAAATATTCAAAAATCTTTTCCCCAAATCAAGCAAAAAAGTGTTCAATTCTTGACCGATTCTCTCTACATAAATTTGTAAATTATATATAATTGTCTTAAAATAACAGGGAAGAAGGGGCAGCAAAAAAAAACAATTTTATATATTTTGTTGTAGAGAGGAAAATAAAAAAGATAGGAACACAAAAAAAAAAGAGAAGGGAATTTACACCTTTTTTAAATAAAAAAAATAAAATTAAAAAAAATACTTTTACACAAACAGGGTATATTTGCGTTTAAGTATTTTTTTAAAATTTTCTTTTAATTTTTTTTGCTTTTTTTTTCTGTTTGTGTAATTTATTTATCTAAAATTATTATTATTATTGTTGCCGGTGCCGTTTCCAGGAGCCAAGTTGTTTGTCTTGTCTGAAGTCAGAGTGATATAACCATCAAATTCAAATGTTGGAATAGAAACTCTCAATTGAAGTCCTCCACCTCCTCCTTTATCGCCTCCTCGCTTCTCTCCAGTCTGAAAAATTTTTTTAAATGAAATTCTGGCCAAAAATTTAAAAAAATTAAACCTTTTTAGCAGCATCATAAACATTCTGAACATCATTGCCAGTAGTAAAGTCGATAAAGCCAAAAGCGGTTTTGTACTCCTTGCGAAGCGAAAGTGGTTTTATGCCAACAAATTCAACTCCTGGGGTGATCGCTACAAAAAAAAATAAATATTTTAACCAAAAAAAAAAAATAAAACAAACTCATAATTTCCTTCATCAGTTCTTTCTGTCCAGTTTTAAAGTCCAGAAAATGTCCAGGTTTTACAAGGTTGTTGAAGTAAATTCGATGGGGCCAGTCTCTACGTGGCGCCACAAATTTTGTCGATTGCGACATTTGTTGTTGTTTTTGATTGTTGTTTTTACCAGTATTGTCGTCACCAAGGGAAGAGGAGCGCTTTTGCTGTGGCTGTCCACCAACGTTGTTATTTTCTTTAAAAAAATTTTTATAACCTAAAAAACGAAAATTACCAGCAAGATGTTGTTTTTGTGGAGGAGATTGACGCTGCTTTTGTGTATTATTAACTGAACCAATATCTTGAGATTGCATAGTCTTCTTAACATCAATCGAAGATTTTATTGGAACAGTTGTTGTAGTAGTAACATTTGGTTGAATATTTGGCATTTTATTTTGTCCACCACTAACGACTTTATTCCACGACTTTGGCTCAGATTTGACGTTCGAATGTTGTTGCTGCTGTTGTTTCATTGGAGAGGGGCGCTTCATCTTTTGATCGTCAGTAATATTGTTGTTGTTGTTGAGAGTTGGCGAAGGAGTGGTGACAATCTTGTTGGTGGAATCCAAAGTTGGAATCTTCAGTTTAAAAAAATTTATTTAAATAAAAAACAAAGGGAAACTAACCGTAAATTGTCCTTTGTCAACTTCAACAACTTCGTTTTGATGCGGACTAGGCGTTCCACTCACCGAATGAATCGGAATCGGAGACTTGTTTGTTTGAAGAGGCAAGACATTCTCGTTCACCTTTTCCAAACCAGGAGGAGGAGCAATCATCGCCTCTGGAAATAAAATTAAAAAAGATTTTGTAAACCAAAGAAACCCGTAGTCGTAGAGACAATAGCCAAATTAGCAGCCGGCTTTGGTGATTGATGAGTACTTCCTCCATTTGTCAGAATAACACCTCCATTAAGAATTGGCTCAACACTAGTGGTAACAACGACATCCTTCTCAATAGATTTGTTAATGTTGCAAGTCCCATTTTCGACAGGAGTGATCGACGCAGGTGCCGGAATAGTTGCCGGAGCAGAGATGAAATAAACCTTTTCGCTGCTATTCATAGGAAACGCAATGTCCAACCACTATAAAAATGAAGAATATAAAAAGTTGGAAATCTATCTGGACAGAGGTTGGTAAAATTATGTCCACAAACATATGCGGACAAAAATTTGCGGACACTTAGGTAAAGCTGACTGAACAAGTTCTTAAATTAACCTGAAAGATGTTGCTCTTAACATAAAGTACGTTAGGTGGCACACAAGAAAGAACGATCGTTTGACAGAAGCGACGTGGAGCCGGTTGTCCTTTCAGAGTCAGCTCACCACAAACTTGGAAGACCTTGCAGTTGTCACCCATCTCCGGCGCAGCTTTGACCGAATAAAAGCGCGACTTACAAGCTCCAAAATTCATCTTCTCAATGGCACGTTGGATGTTCTGTTAAATGAAAAAGTTAACAAAATAAGAAAATAAGAAAATGTAAGCTAAACCTCACGGCCCGTCTCCTCAACATCACCCAAAACAAAGCTAGAATCATCTCCATAGAAAGTACCAATGTCATCCGGATGGTCACTCAGCTTGGTGTAATAAGCTTCGAAGAATTGGAAAGCCAAAACTAGAAGGAAATGAAATTTAAAATAAAGAAAACGTAAAAGTTTATAAAACCTTTAAGCAAGTCAGACTTGTTAGGCGAGTTCTTGTTCGACGGCGAATTGGCAGCAACGGCCTCAGAAACGTTATTATTATTATCCGAAGATTTGGCCGAAACAACTTGGGTAACTACGTCATTGACTTTCTCAACCATCTTTATAAATTCTCAAAAAACAAAGAAGCAAAGCAAAAGATTTGAATAAAACTCTGAAATTTTTGTTATTTTTAAAGGCGTAAACTTAAAAATCAGAATGATAATTAAAGATTTTAAAGATTTAAGAGCCGTTTCAGTATTTGCAACCTTCAAATCATCTAAAAGTTAGCATTTCTACGTTCAATTTCAATGTACTAACGGAAACGAGAAAGGAGAGAAAATGGTTACACAAAGAAACTAACTCTCCAAAATTCATCAATAAACGTAAATAAAAAAAGCGGAACAGGACCATTGAGTACCGGCCGGTTGTGTACCTGGCCATATTTTGGGCCATAACTTTTTTGATTCTTAATTGATTTAAATGATTAATATATCAATCGAAAGCCCTGGATGTGAGGATTATTTTCGCCAACAGAACTGATTTGATCAGATCATGCTACAAAAAGTTACAGCCAGATAAATGCGAGCAATCGTGATTTTGATCTTTATCTGTCTGTAACTTTTTGTAGCATGATCTGATCAAATCAGTTCTGTTGGCGAAAATAATCCTCACATCCAGGGCTTTCGATTGATATATTAATCATTTAAATCAATTAAGAATCAAAAAAGTTATGGCCCAAAATATGGCCAGGTACACAACCGGCCGGTACACAATGGTCCCCTACCGAAAAAAAGAGATCACATTCCAAATTAATCTTGTAAGAGTGAAATCTCTTCCTTAAACTCTCTCCTCGCTTTTATAGTAAAAAAATTGGATAATTACAAAGTGTAAATTTTCGAAATGTCTACCAGTCTAAATTATTAAAAAATGTCCGAAAAGTTTCTTCTGATTTTTCAAAATGTCAACTTTATAATGACAATTTAAAAATGTCCCGTTGTGACCATATCAATTTCTTAATGATTTGATATTAAAAAGTTTACATTTTGAAATTTCTTTATTTCTCTATTTTATTTTTCATGTTATCTTTTCTTTATTTAGAATGTTCTAGTTTTCAACCTTAATTGACCTTCAGGGTTTCCAAAAATGAATCGTTTCGCGTGCATTTTGATTAAGATTCCGTTGAATCGTTGTTTTGCTGATATTCCCCGTACAAGCAGCCAACTGCTGTTTAGAAGACGAGTATTTACTGACTGTTTGAGGTAAGAAAATTTTCTTTAAATCAAAATTCTTACAATTTAGGTTTTCTTCACCTGTTTCTCTTCCTTCTTTTTCACGTTTCTGTAGCGACCTTTCTCCCTTACAGTCTCAAAAGATTCTATGTTGGAAATGTGGTGCTGAATTTAATTCAAATGCTGAAAGAGTCAATTGTTCTGAATGTGGAATTATTCAACCGTTAGACAAAGAAGCTAATTTTTTCACTTATTTGGGTGTCCCATTAGCTTTCAATTTGGATCATGATGAATTGGGAAAGAAATTCAGAGGGAAACAGGCAATTGTACATCCTGACAAGTTTGCAATGAGAAGCAAAGATGAGGTTGATTTTTAAAATTTTTTAAAAAATTATTTTAAATTTATTAAAGTTACAACATTCACAGCAACACTCAACATTTTTGAATGACGCCTACCGGACATTGCGTGATCCGTTTAGGAGGGCAAATTATCTTCTTCGACTTATTGAGGAATTAGGTAAACCTTTTTTATTTTAACAATAATATGTCGTGGGGATCAGGTGAGGGTCTTGGAGATTGTTAAGCCTTATTGTTAATTAGTGAGTGAGGGTGTTGCGGGGTAGATTAGGGTTTTGCTGACAATGAGTGGGTGAGGGTCTTTGGGAGTTGGTGGGGGCCTTGTTGATGAGTCTTACATATTGTTAGTTAGGGAGTGAGGGTGTTAGGGAGTAGATTATGTTTCTGCTGAGCGGGTTAGGGTCTATGAGAGTTGTTGGGGGCCTTGTTAGAATAAGTGGGTGGGGGGTCTTGGGGATTGTGGGAGTCTTTGTTAGTGAATGAGGGTCTCGAGGATTTTATGTTTTAAAACGCATAAAACTCAGATCCCCGTAAATTTTTTTTATTTTTCAATTTTAGACGAAGACCTTAACGACCCCATATCCATCGAGTTTGAAAAAGCTGACGATGAGCTAGTTTTGGAAATAATGGAGTTGAACGAAGAAATTGAAATGTTGGAAAACCCTGACCAAATTAAGCAGAAAATTGAAGAAATTGATTCAAAAATTGACAAATTTTTGGCTCCAATGAACTCACTTTTGCATAAAAAAGAAATTGAAGAGGCTAGAAAAAATCTTCAATGGATAAAGTTTTTGAGGCAAAGTAGACGGCTTTTGGAGAGGAAAAGTGATAAAGAGGAGACACAATTTGAATAAAAAGTTTATTTATTTTTAAAAATATTTTTGGAGGTTTTATCAGGTTTGGAAAATTTTTTAGTCGTTTCTTTTTTTTGATAAAATTCCAAGATTTTAAATTTTTTGCTTGTAAATCCAACTCTGAATTAAATTTTTTGCCATTTAAACCTCCAATTTAGACTCTTAATTTATGTCACCTTTTTTTCAAATTTATTTGCAAATAAATTTTTAATATTTAAATTTTTTGTTATTTTGTTTCGTTGATCAATTCGATCAAATATTTTTTTTTGCGAAATTATTTTTTAATTCCTATATGCTTTTAGTCAGGACAAACAAATGTCGATAGGTGCATCAGCATCTGATTCTTGTTCAGAAATTGGATGTGAAGATTTTGGTTAGTTTTAAAAATTTTCTTGTGGTAAATTCCTTACAATTTGGTGGTTGTTTAAAAAAATTTCGAATTTCACAAAAATTGTTTTCGCTAGCCAAAACGATTTTTAGAAGGATTTACTAAGAGAATAGTTGAATTCCACTGTAAAATACCACTCAATTTAGGGAATACGATTCGTTTGTCCTTGAGAGGCGGAAGCTATCTAAGCGATGCCTTCTATTTTTTAAAATACACCTTACCCTCTATTTAAGCTACATCTCATTATTAGGCACATTTTTCCACCCCAATTGAGTGTCTTATAATGAGGTTTAATTCTAATTTTATCTCACAGATTATTATTACGATGCTGATGGAGGAGATCATTTTGACCAAAGTCCAGCGCCCGGTTCAATTCTCTGTGATCCTGAATATGTTGAATATTCTTGTTTGGACCAACAACAAGTTGAAGATTTGTTTGATAAAATTGTAAAAGAATTAATTGAATCAATTCCTCAACAACTAAATTTGAAACCTGAATTGGCTAAACTTTTGTTACATTTGAATAAATGGGATGTTGAACAAGTTAGGATATCCTTGATGAATGATAGCAAGCAGTTTTTGATTGAGGTTTGTTTGGATTTTTTTATTTTATTTTTTGAAAATATTTTGAAAATTAACCCTCCACCCCTCAGAATTTTCTTTGGTTTTTAATAAAGAGGGAGTAGGGTTGTCGGTTCTGGACCGAACCGAAGAACCGAGGATTCTTCTGTTCGGTTCTTCGGTTTCGGATATCCGAAGAATTTTCAGCATCCGACACTCTAAAAGGGAACAATCGGGTTGGGATCAAAAGTCGATTTTTAACTTTTATTTCTTCCAAATTTCTATTTTAGGTCTAGTTTAACCCAAGGATCCCGGTAGAAGGACATCCATCGTGATTATTTTTTTAAAAATAATACTCCACAATTTCTAGTTCATTAAAAAATAGTCCCAGGAATTTTTTAATTTTTTTCAAAAAATTTAAAAAACATTTTTTTAAAAGTTTCCAAAATTTTTTTCAGAATCACATTATCAACGAACCTTCCAATCCTCCACAATTTCGCAAACCAAAAATAACCAACAATAATTATTTACCCAAAAATCAAATTCCTGGCACTTCTTCAATAGAATGCACAGTTTGCTTTGAATTGTCAAATTCTTCCCCATTGCTTCATTTGGACTGTGGACATGGATTTTGTAAATCTTGTTGGCAAATGCATATAGAAACACAATTACAGAATGGTTTTTTTAATTTTAAAGGATCTAGTTACTAATAAGTCTTGAAAAAATCGTTTTGGATTTCGGATCGCAGTTTCAAAATTTTCTTTGGATTGGGTTAATTCGTCCTATCTCTGTCCAACCTCCAATAGGGCATTTTTTAAATATACTTGTATCCCTTTATTTTAACAAATTTTGAATTCTTCTGTCCAACTCAACTAAAGAAAACTCCCCATTTTTAACTACAATCTATTTTTAGATTTTTGGGTCTTAAAAGTATTACCCAAATTATTTTTGGAGCTATTATTTTAATTATAAAAATTTTTTATTAAAAAAGGTGTCTCTTCTCACATTACTTGTATGAACACTAATTGTTCACTTATTTGCCAAAAAGATTTTGTACTTGATCTACTTAAAAATCAACCTTGTGAAATTATTTCTAAATATGAACAGACGGTTTTTAAATTTTTAACTTTGAAATTTTTTCAAAAAATTCCAAAAAATTCTTTTTCAGCTTTTTCGCGATTTTGTCTCTTCCCACCCTTACTTACGCCTTTGCCTTGGTTCTGATTGTGACAAAATTATTTTTTGTAATACCTCAAAAGCACATAGAGTTATTTGCTCAAATTGTAATATTAAATTTTGGTAAGAAAAATTTCTTTTTATTTTTTAATAAATTTTCTTTTTAAAGTTTTAAATGTGGAAGTGATTACCATGCACCAGCAAGTTGTGAAATAATTAAAAAATGGTTGGTCAAATGTGCGGATGACAGTGAAACTGCTAATTATATAAGGTTTATTTTATGGTTAAAAGAATTTGCGGATTTTTGGAAGCAAAACTTTTCTGAATCCGGATCCCGAAACTCTTTCCTCTTTTGGCTAAAACGGTGACTTCTCGATCACGAAGAGTAGGATTTGCTTTTATTAGAAGCACATCCTAACGAGAGGTTGAAAATTAGAAGCTTTTAGAGCATTTACAATATTTGTTTTATAAAAATGCAGACGAAACTTGAGGACCTTTTGGAAGCAAAATCTCATAATTTTTTCCTTAAATTTAAAAATATTTTTTAGTGCCCATACAAAAGATTGCCCAAATTGTAATAGCTGTATTGAAAAGAATGGAGGATGTTAGTAATTTTCTTTAAAAAATTTTTTGAAAAAATTATATTTAGGTAATCATATGCAATGCTCAAAATGTAGACATCATTTTTGTTGGATGTGTTTTAGAGGTTTTTTTTTTGATTTTAAAATTTTTTAAAATAAAATATTTTGAAAGATTGGAAGACACACGGAAGTGAATATTATGAATGTTCTCGTTATAAAGAAAATCCACAAATTGCTCAAGAGGCTAACCATCTTAAAGGTTTCTTTTTAAAATTATTTTACTGGGTAGAAAAATTATTTTTGAGAAAATATCAAAATTAACATGAATTGGTTATAATTTTGGGGGTCGTGGGTTCGAACCCGGTCGTGGAATTTTAATTTTTTTCTGACCCTAAGCTAATTCCATATTCAATTTTAGAGGTCGAGGGTTCGAACGCGGTCGTAAGATTAAATTTTTTGGCCTTTAACTAATCCCATTTCAATTTTCGATCCAAAAGGGTCAGGGTTGGGAGGTCCTTGGTTCGAACCCGATCAAGGAATTTAATTTTTTCTCCAAACTAATTCCTAAATTTTTAAAAAATTAAGCACGCCGCGCATTGGAACGTTATCTACATTATTATGAACGATTTGAAAACCACCAAAAATCTTTAAAAATGGAGGAAGAATTGCGTTTAAGAATAAAAACAAAAATTGATGAAAAAGTGCATAATCATGAAGGGACTTGGATTGATTGGCAATATTTACATGATGCTGCTACTCTTTTAACAAAGTGTCGCTATACTTTGCAGTATACTTATCCGTTTGCGTATTATATGGAAAGCTCTTCTAGAAAGGAACTTTTTGGTTGGTTTTTGGACATTTTGGAATTTGGGGGTTTTTAGAGTGGGGAAATTTTTAGGATTAGGATTTGGGAAAACGGGGAGATTTGGGCATTTGAACGTTGGACCTCTTGAGACCTTGACATTTTTAATTTGGACGTTTTTAAATAAAAATCAAAGAATTTTCCCAGAATATCAGCAAGCCCAACTAGAAAAAGAAATTGAGGAACTTTCTTGGAAAGTAGAAAGGGCAGAGCATACAGACCGGGCGGAACTTGAAAATCAAATGCATGTTGCAGAGTTAAAAAGGCGAACGTTGCTGCAAGATTTTTTCAATTAAAGGTGAAGGAAAAACTTAAAAAACCTCTCTCAGCATTTTTTTATTTTGCTTTCTACTTTCAAAAAAAAATTTTTTTAAGGTTTATATAAATCGAAAAATATTAAAATCGTTTTATTTGTAAACTGGTAATTTTATTGTGATAAATGTCCAAAAATTGTCAAAGCTAATTTACTTAAAGAATTTTTAAGAGTTTCCCAAAAAGTCCGCAAATTTTATGCGTAAGATAATTTGCGGACAAAACTCTGAAAAGAAATATTAAATGTGAAAGCCCATGATCCCAAAATGATGCGTAACGTCATTAGACGTCGAAATTTCAAAGTCATAATTTCGACAACATTTGGGAGCTTGATATTTCTGCATTAGGCGCGCTACGTTTTTTAAACGTTAAATTTTAAATAAGTTTACAAAAAAGAATACCAACAAACAAATACAAATCCTCTTTTATTTAATCGACTTATCTCGTTGCCCAGTTTTGTATTTAATTCCAAGCTGCTTCAATTCTTGAACGACTATCTTTGGAAGGGTACCAGATACAGAAATTGCGTACACTCCCGGACACTTTTTATTAATTTTCTGAAAAAATTTTAGGATAAAAAATTCGCAAATTTTTTAAAAAGCCCATAAGCTTTACAAAGGTCCGCATATTTTCAAAAAATGCACGTTTTCCAGGAGTCCGCAAATTTGCAGAAAATCCGCAAGATAATTGCGGACAGCAGACTTATAGGAGAAAAGTAAAACCCACATTTTAGATAAAACAAAATTTTTCTAACCTGCCACTTGCTAACCCACGAATCATTATGATCACAAACGGCAATCATTCCATCAAAATTGGCACTAAAAATAAATCTTTAAAAAATAAAAAAAAATAAGAAAAAAAACCTTGTACACTCAACACATTTTTCAATATCTCCCTTTATTCCCAAAAATCTGTCACAATTATCACACCCATCCATTTCAAATTGGTGAAGAGTTTTTACCTTAAAAATAAATTATTTTTAATTTTTTCCCTTGTAAAAATCATACAAGTGAACAGACTAGACAAGCACGGAGGTTGCGCAAATCGGTTGGAACTGTTTCAATTGACATTATTTCTTTAAACAATTGTTTTAAATAATTAAAAAATGATCTAAAATGATTTAGAAATTTTCTAAAATATTTCAAAATTTTCTAAAAATTTTTCAAAAAATTTCAAAAAAATTTTTTCTAATCTTTTATTCATTTATTTCTCATTATTCTCAAAATTGAAGAAATTTCTGACATTTTTTCTCTCGTTTTGCCCAAAATGGCACCCATTCGTCTTTCACATTCATCTATATACTTCCAATCATCCCTTAAATTAATAAAAAGTTTAAAAAAATTGTTTAAAAAGAAGTAGGTCCTAGGCGGATTCGAACCGCCGCTGCTGGATTACTACTGCACTCTTCAAAGTCCAGAGTGCTAACCGCTACACTATAGGACCATCTGAAGGAATGAACTTTTATTTTAACTAGAAGTTTATTATAATTTTAATTTATTTACCAATTAATAAATTCTACTCCTCTAGAGCAGAGTTTCTGTTGAATTTGGGTTCTAGCAGACATTTTTTTGACAGAATTTTTTGTAGAATTTATTTTATTTAAATCTTCATAGATTTGGTCAGCTACAGAATATGCCTGTTGTTGACTATCAGCAATTAGGCCTCTAGCGGCGTGGGAACACCAACCGGTTGCATAGACCTGTAAAAATATGGGGGGATAATGGGATCAAATGTCTCAAAAAAATTTTTTCAAATAATTCAGAAAAACGAAAATATGAAAGGGTCATTTTTCCTAGTCTATTTGACCCTCAAAAATAAAAAAAACTGCAAAAAATATAAAATAGCCAAGCTTATGAGAAAATAGCCTAAGGGCAAATGACGAAAATTTGGGGAAAATGACAAGAGGAGAGGCGCTAATTGTTCAATAAGACTTAAAAAAATTTTGTTAGAAGTTGAAAATCTTAATTACAAAATTTTGAAAAATAAAATTGAAGATAAAGACTTTTTTGAGACTTTTTTTGAGAATTTTGCCTGAGGGCAAATAGCCGAAAAAATCCCCAAAAAAATTTTCAAAAAATTTTTTTTCAACTAACCAAAGAATTTTCATTAGGTACTCTACACCAATCAATCATTTTTAATTGTCCATTTTCATTTTTAGGTAATCCATTTAATAAAATATTTTCAAATCCAATAGCTACAATTAATAGAGAACATTCAATTTTTTTTATTAAATTATCCAAATTATTTTGAATATATAAGGCATTTATTGAGTCATTTTTTCGATTTAATTCGATTTTTGTTGGACGAGAATTGAATAATAATTTTAATGATTTTTGGTTTGGAGAAGACCTGAAAATTGTTTTAAAAAATGGGTAATATTTTGGAAGTCCCCGCCCCCTTTTTTCCTGATTTCTTTGTTTAAGATGGTCAAATCTAACCGATAATGATAAAAACGACCCAGCTCGAAGAGCTATAATAAATTATATATTAAGCAAAAAAAGCTCAAAATGGTAAGAAAAATAGGGAAAAAAGGGGGAGACTTCCAAAGTATATTACCAAAAAATTGTTAAATTTAAAGAAAATGGACGTTTAAAAATTTGGACATTTCGAGTTTTTAAATAAAAAATTTCAGAAATTCGTATTTCTAGGCCATCCGTCCTATAAAAATTTCACAAGTAACACTATGCCAGAAAACATCCTTATGTCTTTCCCAGATAGAAAGACAAAGGATTAAGGTTTCATCGGAAGTTCCGGTAAGTTCCGGCGTTTTTGGTTCAGGTTCCGGGACCCGAAACTCAAAATGGATCCAGTTCCGGTCAAAATTTCGGTTCCGGCTTTCCCAGGCTCTTTATCCCTTGAATAAGTAAAAAAACTTTTTTTCTTCAGCAAAATTCAGCATTAATTCAACAATTCTTCTTCTAGGTCTTTCCATTAAATTTAATTCTTGTTCCAATTTTTCTCGTAAATTTGAATCTATTAAACAATGGGAATTGACACCTTCTAAATTTAATAATTCTCTCAATTCTTTTATTGTAAAGGAAATCTGAAAAAAAATTTTTAATGGAATGACTGGATGCGATGTAGAGATCGACACTTTTTGAGTTGTCTGTGGTAGTCCAGGCAATTTTGGGCCTCTTGAGGTTTCCCGAACTTGCACTGGGTTCCCTCATAGAGCCGGCCTCGTCAATCTCCCACCAAGCCAACCTCGTTAGTTCCTACTAGATAGTTAGATAGCGAGCTTACTTGGGGTGATTAACAGTATCAGATCATGAGCCTAACAAAAGTCCAGGAAAATCCCCGGAAGGCTCGAAATACCCGAATTAAGGATTTGTCGCTTTGTGTCTTGCGGAAAAAACAGATTGAAAAGAAGGAAAGAAAAATTCTAACGACATTTCTCTCGCTCTTTTCCCATTGTTTATTCTGTGCAAAACGCAAAACGTTTTTACGCAAGCGTACCATTAACGCCTACAAAGGGGGGACTACTTGGACCCCCTCTCCCCCCAAAAAAAATTTTTTTTATTTCAAAAAACCTCTTTAGGCCCTCTCCTTCCAATAATATAAACATTTTTAATTTTTGACTTTTTCAAAGCATTCAAAGCATTTTCTGTAATATCTGTTTGTTTTAATCTTTCTGGAGAAGAAAGCAAAATTCGAGAACAATCAATTGCTACATTTCCATTTCCAATGACTACTGCATTACTTCCGGTATTCAATTTTGGTATATTATTTATGTATTGTTGGGACATTCCATTATACCTTTAGAAAAGAGAAAAATTGAGAAATTAAATATTTTTAAAATTTGAGACAAAATGTCCATTTTGGCCCTAGCGGTCAAATGTCCTATTTTTCCCTAAATGACCAAATGTCTTATTTTTGCCCTAAACGACCAAATGTCCTTTTCGTTACAAAAATCCCTTTCTGCCTTAATTGATCAAGTGTTCATTTCTGGACTAATGACAAAATGGTTATTTTTGCCATAAACGACCAAATGTCCATTTTTGCTTTAATTGACGAAATGTCTCAGAAACAAAAAATTTAGAAATAAAATTTAAAAATAAACCATGAAACAAATTCTCCCCCAGAAAAACAATTATTTCCATATTCATTTTCCAATCCCAATTTTCTCGGTTTATTAGCTCCATAGGCTAAAACAACAGCATCATAGGTGGAACATAATTCCTTTTAAAAAAAAATTTAAAAAATTCTTTTTATATTCAAAAAAACCTCAAAATTAATATCTTTATTAGCATCCACATTACAAAAAAGTTCCAATCTTTCCCTATTTTCTTCAAACATTTTTTCAAATCCAGTCATACTTTTTTTCATATCAAAGTGGTCTGGGGCTACCTTAAAAATTTTAATTTTAAAAAATTTTAGAAAGGGGTTGGTCTTAAAATAACAAAATTTAGTCAAAAAACGAGAAACCGACCCTCAATTATAGACGGACCGAGATTTCGAGCAAAAAATCCAATTATCCCGTAATGCCAAAAAGTGTTTGGGGATGGCATTTAGGCATCATTTCCAGTAGGCCCGCAGCCAGGATTTTTTTCAGGTGTAGGGGGCAAAGGGGGAGAATTTTTCTGTTACCTACCCTCCCCTGGACAGGACCTCATTTCCAGCTTGCATTTAGACAGTTTGGCATTTCGGCTCTTTATGCCTTATCGAAATAAAAATTTATCGAGGTAATGACCCTCTCCCCCCTCCCTTATAAAAATTTACAAAAAAAAACCTTACTCCATAATATATCAATCCAAAAGGTGCTTGTGCTTTGTCAAAAATATCAATAAAACAATTTTCAAATCTTTGAAGTAATCTTGAACAAACATAAAGGCCTGAAGGTCCAGAGCCAATAATTGCTATTTGTGGGGCTGGGGAGGATGAAAAGGTGGATTTTGTTCTTGTAAAATGTCGAAGAGAAAGGCGGATAAATGACCTAAAAATTTTTTTAAAGTCAAAAAATTGTCTAATTAAGTATCCAGATTAAAAAATAATGAGAAAAAGTTCTAAAATCACCCAGCGGGGTTCGAACCCTGACCCCTTTTTTGACAAGAACCAAAAATTAACCCACTACACCAAAACATACAAAACACATTTTGGCCAATTAAATCTCAGATTAGAGGGTAAGGCAGAAATACTCAGAGCGGGATTCGAACCTTTACCCTATTTCGCTGATAACCAAAAATTATCCAACTAAACCAAAACATACAAAGTCAATTTTTTCTGGGGGATTTTCTCATCATGCTGGGCCTATTTAACTAAAAAATACAAAAATAAACCCGTTGTTGTAGTTGAGCAATTGGCGAATTGAGAACATCAATCACAGGAAAAGGACCAAACTTTGTTTAAAAATGTTGTCTTCTTATTAAAAGCTTTGCTATAAAATTTAAAAAAATTGTAAAAATAAACAAAAATTAAAAAAAAAATTTTAAATGTAAATTTCAACAAAAAATAAAACTAAATTTAAAAAATCCAACAGAGAAATTTTATTTTTAAAAATATATAAATTAGAAAAATTTTGGAAAAAATCACTCAAAGACGAGTTAACAAAATTTTAACAGCAGAAACTTGACGTTGTTTAATATTCATATCATCCCCATCCAACAAAGAAATTAAATCGTCAGTTACCTTTTTAAATGAAAAAAGAATTTATTTTTATTTAAAAAACATCCCTCTTCTTAAAAAACCTTAAGAACGAGTTTTACTGGGAGAAGGGATAAAAAGTCTTTTTTCCTCGGATAAGATGTCCATAAAAATAAAATAACGAGAAATATTGCCAAAAAAGCCTAAATTTGAAGCTAAACTAAAAATTGGGACCCCAAAAATTAATTTCCCTCAGTGGGATTCGAACCCTCAACCCCTCCCACTAAAATCCAAAAAATTTACCCACTACACCAAACCATACAATAACTCAATTTGCTCTCTTAACCACTCATATTCAATTAAAATAATAAAAAACCTCAACAGTTCCAGTCAAAATATTAACACTAATTGAATTATGCATTTCTTCCTCGATTTTTAGAGCTAAACATAATGCTTGGTTGATAGCTTTGCCTAATGCATGGATTTTTACAAAATCAAATTTTCTGTCCAATAAGTGTTTGCATTTTTTGAATTGAGCGATTATATGGGTTTTTCTGAAAAATTATCTTTCAAAAATATTTTTCCCCGAGCGGGTCCGAACCATGGACCCTCCCTCAAGCAAGAATTTACCCACTAAACCAAACTATACAAAACCCAAAGTCGGGTGAATTAAAAAATGACTCCTATAAAAAGTAATTTCACCGAGCGGATTCGAACCTTCGACCCCAAGGTTAACAACCAAAAAATTAACCCACTACACCAAAGTACACATATAATTTCAAAACATTAAATTGTCAAACCTTGTCACACAAACATCATTTCCAGCCCAAATTGGATGCGGAGGCACTCTTTTACAAATTTCTACATTTTCTTTTTTATTTTCACAAATTTTCATCTTTTTTGTTTCCTCTTCAATTTCTGTTTGATTTTTACGTTTATTTCCCATTTTTAAAAGAAAAGAAGGAATGCTGCCATACAAAAACAACCAAAAGAAACCCAAAGGCTTAAACGTTCACCAATTCGAGCACACTTCCAAAATAGACCAGGAATTCTTTAAAAGAGAATTTAATGAAAATGTAAAGATTTTTGAAAAATTTTAGGGCTCGAAAATTTTTGGAAAAATTTCTTAAAAAACTTAAGGGCTGACAAACAAAAATTTTTCCCACTTAACCAAAGTGTACAAAACTCAGGATATGATAAATTAAAGCTAAACGGCTCCAATAAAAATTAATTTCACCCAGTGGGATTCGAACCTTGGACCCCTTACGTTATAAACCAAAAATTTTCCCACTTAACTAAAGTAGACAAAAACCAAAATCTGATCAGTTTTAGTTCCCTATGATTCCGTAAAAATTGAAAAAATTAAAATAACAAACCCTTGCTTATTTCTATCAATCAATGCTGGCAATATAGCTCTCAAATAAGTACAGGCACAAATTAAAAGTAACAAGACAGTAATTAAACTTTGCAAGTTAAATATGGCCGACTGGAAAATTAAAAAAATTATTAAAATTCTAATTGTAAAGCATACCAGTTTGGATCGATTTTAAGATTGTAAATCTAAAAGAATGAGAAAATTTAAAAAAATTAACTTTCAATGTAAGGGACGTTTCAGCAAGGGGGTACGGCCCGAATGGTCGCGCGGCCATAAAGTCGACAAGTCATAACTTGCTAAAAAATTTCTGGCCCTTATCAATTTTGGTACCAATCTTTTTTGCTCGATGAGAGGAATCGGTTAATACTAAATTTGGAAAGATTCGGAAAACTTAAAGCAAGTTGTGGCTTGACGAACGGGCGCAAGGGACGTTTCAGTAGTCGATATTTTGACTATTCGATATTTTGTAACGGAGATATTTTGTACAAGTCGAGAGAATCGTGTCCGGTTAACTCATCTACTCGTTAACTCATCTACACGGCCAAAAACGTTCAACTCATCTAAACGGCTAAAATTCCTTAACTCATCTACACGGCCAAAAAAGGATCAACTCATCTAATCGTTAACTCATCTATTCGTTAACTCATCTACACGGCCAAAAAGGGTCAACTCATCCAATCGTTAACTCATCTAATCCTTAACTCATCTACACGGCCAAAAAGGGTCAACTCATCCAATCCTTCGGAACGAGACTATTGAGTACCGGCCGTTTGAGTCCATGGCCAGTTGAGTCTCTAGCCGGTTAAGTCCCTGGTCAGTTGAGTCCCGGCCGTTTGAGTCTCTCGCCGTCTGAGTCTCTGGCCGTTTGAGTCTCCGGCCGTTTGTGTCTCTTGTAAGTAGGGTCCATGGCCAGTTGAGTCCATGGCCAGTTGAGTCCATGACCAGTTGAGTCCATGGCCAGTTGAGTCCATGACCAGTTGAGTCCATGGCCAGTTGAGTCCATGGCCAGTTGAGTCCATGACCAGTTGAGTCCATGACCAGTTGAGTCCATGACCAGTTGAGTCCATGGCCAGTTGAGTCCATGGCCAGTTGAGTCCATGACCAGTTGAGTCCATGACCAGTTGAGTCCATGGCCAGTTGAGTCCATGACCAGTTGAGTCCATGACCAGTTGAGTCCATGGCCAGTTGAGTCCATGACCAGTTGAGTCCATGGCCAGTTGAGTCCATGACCAGTTGAGTCCATGGCCAGTTGAGTCCATGACCAGTTGAGTCCATGACCAGTTGAGTCCATGACCAGTTGAGTCCATGGCCAGTTGAGTCCATGGCCAGTTGAGTCCATGGCCAGTTGAGTCCATGACCAGTTGAGTCCATGGCCAGTTGAGTCCATGACCAGTTGAGTCCATGACCAGTTGAGTCCATGGCCAGTTGAGTCCATGACCAGTTGAGTCCATGGCCAGTTGAGTCCATGACCAGTTGAGTCCATGGCCAGTTGAGTCCATGGCCAGTTGAGTCCATGACCAGTTGAGTCCATGACCAGTTGAGTCCATGACCAGTTGAGTCCATGGCCAGTTGAGTCCATGGCCAGTTGAGTCCATGGCCAGTTGAGTCCATGACCAGTTGAGTCCATGGCCAGTTGAGTCCATGACCAGTTGAGTCCATGGCCAGTTGAGTCCATGGCCAGTTGAGTCCATGACCAGTTGAGTCCATGACCAGTTGAGTCCATGACCAGTTGAGTCCATGGCCAGTTGAGTCACCGGCGGTACTCGTACTCTACTCAACCGGCGGTACTCTACTGGCCAAGGACTCAAACGGCCGGTACTCAATAGTCTCGTTCCGAAGGATTGGATGAGTTGAGCGTTTTTGGCCGTGTAGATGAGTTAAGGATTAGATGAGTTAACGATTGGATGAGTTGACCCTTTTTGGCCGTGTAGATGAGTTAACGAATAGATGAGTTAACGATTGGATGAGTTGATCCCTTTTTGGCCGTGTAGATGAGTTAACGAATAGATGAGTTAACGATTAGATGAGTTGTATAGGAGCCGAGAGAATAAGGAAAAGAAAAAGAGAAGTAAAAAGATAATTGTGGTAAGACAATTAAATTTTAGATTTTCGTGGTGAAAAATTTTTTAAAAAATTTTTCCTATTTAAACGTTTTATTCTTCTTCCCAGTGTCCAATTTTAGCCAAATTTTTTTTAAATTTTTTTCTTTTTTGTTTAGTTAATTATTGTTTAAAATGCTTTCTTTACCACCTGAAGTTCAATTTGATGTTTTAAAATGTCTCAATTTCAAGCAATTATTCTCTTTTAAACAAACCAATACTTGCGTTCTCAATTTAATTAATAAATATGAGGGAGGATTGGCGCGAATGGAATTCTTTAAACTCTCACTGGTAAATATTAGAGGGGGATACGGTTGGTTAAACGACCGGTTACTCCTCTCTAGGGTTGTCGGTTCTGGACCGAACCGAAGAATCGATGATTTTTCGGTTTGGATATCGGTTCAGTTCCAAATATCCGAAGATTTTCCAAGAACCGACAACCCTACTTTGACCCGCCACAGGGAAACTTAACCGGATGGTTAACCGGCCGTGTCCCACTTTACGATTTTAAATTCATTTTAGAAAGGGAAGATTGAAATTTCGAATAGCATATTTGAAAAGAAATATTCTGATGTAATCATTAAACTTGAACCTGTAGTTTCTTCTCAATTTATTTTGAATAATCAACATCTTATGGAGAAGGTTATAAATTTTATTTTCAAATTTGATTAGATTACGTTTATTTTTTCAGTGGAAAACAGCGTTAGATAAATCTATTCCTTTGTTTTTGCATGGATTAGAAGATGATAGTGAAGACTTTGCTGTTCTGCTGAAGAAACCAGGTGATATAAAATAAACTTGGAATAATTCATTAAGTCATTTTATGAGACTAGTGGCACTCAATGGCTAGCCAAGGGTCGATTTTAGGGGGCTAAAATGTGGCTACGGCCTTCGTGGTACCCCCTGATTACGGCCTTCGTGGCACTTTTAAAAAAGGCTGCGCCCTTCCTGTGGACTTTTCAATTTTTATTATACCCTCCATGGGACTCAATAGTTTGTTCGTATTTGATAAAATATCTAAAAGTTATAGCCGATCAAAGGCGGCTCACCTCAATTTGTGGGCGTATAGCGGATAAGTACCTATAAAATAAACTTGGAATAATTAAGTCAATTCTCTTATAGACGAGAGCTGGTCTTTCCCATGTGGAGCTGGTCTTTCCCAATTTTCATTATACCCTTCATGGGACTCAATAGTTTGTTCGTAGTCTTTTTTTTCCCAGTCTTTCCATTATATCTCCCTGGGATTCAACCCTTTATCACAAATTTAAAGCCTTATAAACCTTTTTTATTTAGGTGACAGTAGCTCCCGTTATATTCTAAAATTGCCAAACTTTCCAAAAACTATAGAAGAAATGGTTATTGTTCGATTTTGGTTAGAACAACTTTTCAACTGCGCTTTTGAATATGCCAAATTTGAAAATATTATGTTTAATCCAGAAATGATCTCTTTATTATTTGATGATGACAAAACAATTCTTAAACAATTTCATATTCAAACGGCCTCTATGGACACCAGCAATGTTACAATTGAAAATTTTTTGAAATTTGGGTTAAATCGTCTTGCAATATGCCACAAATTCTCCCTCAGTTTCAACAAGGGCGATCTTTTAGAGCAACATACTGATATTTTATTCAATCTTATAATAAATGAAGGAAATAAATTACCTCGAGTTTCTTTGCCGATTTGTGATGATTCTTTAAGGCTTTATAATCTTGTTATTGAAGTAAGACTTATTTAGGTACTTTCGTTTTATCTCCCCACAACGTCCGCAAATGTTTGTCCGCAATTTTCCTTCTCTAACAAAAATTGCCGGACGTTCTTCGAAACCAAGGCAAAACTAGGTTTAGACAAAACTCGTCAGACCAGAATCCTTTTTAGATGGCGTTGAAAAAAGAAAAATTCTGGCTTCTTGGAATATAACGGATATACCCTGACATAGATAGCAAAATCTGCTTCAAGGGCCAGGTCTGTTTAGAATAACCGTTTTCACACATTGAGTGCCTTATTTAATAATATGCATATTAATCCATAACCATCTTTTAATTTTTATGAGAGGAGAAAGAAAGTTTGCGGACAAACATTTGCGGATTTTGTAGGGGAGATACTGCGAAAGTATCATTTTATTAAAAATTTGTGTTGAAAATATTTTTTAGTATGTAACAACATCTCAAGATTGTTCAAAAATGGTGCCTGTTATTGCCTTACTTTATGATTCACTCGAAAATTTTAAATTGCCCGAGAGAGCAGAAAATGTTGAAAATAATACACTGATGTATGGTTTAAAAACTACAAAATATGAAATTTCCAATATTTATGATCCAAAAGTGAAATTTTTATTTGAAAATAATGAGGATTTTGAATTTACTTATGTTTTTATCATAAACATGGACAAGTGTTTAGATTTTGATAAGGAAATGTTTAATTTTTATGATTAATATAAATATTATTTAAATTTTCTTTAAACTTGGGTAGCACCCCGAGACTTCGGGGGCGGAATCGTCGAGGATAGGGGTTTCCTTGGGTAGAGCCGTCGGGGTTCGGGTCGGGGTTTTTGCCTAAAAATTCGTCGGGGCTTCAGAGGTCGGGTCGGCATTTTGCCCGCATGGGGGCGGGGTCATCGAGGATCGGGATTTGTTTGTGTAGAGCCGTCGGGGTACGGGTCTGGGTTTTTGCCTAAAAATACGTCGGAGGTCGGTTTCGGGGGATGGGGTGCTACCTTTTTTAAACACCAAAACTTTTTTTGAAAAAATATTTGTATTGTATTTAAAGTAAAATTATGTTGTTTTATTTTTTTTCATTGACCTTTAAAACCTAACAATTTATTTTTAAATTTTAATTCTGGAATTTTTCTTTAAATTTCTTGCAATTTTTGTTTAGAATTTTATTGATTGAAGTGTTTTCTTTCACGCCAGAATTATGTCAAATATAAAAAATCCTCACATTTAGGGCTTTCGATTGATATAAAAATTATTTAAATTGGTTAAAAATTAAAAAAGTTATGGCCGAAAATGTGGCCCAGCATTTAAATAAATTTAAAATAGTTATAAATTAATTCTTTGGCGAAATGTTTTTCAAAAATGACACTTTGTCTATTTTACTTTTTATCTTTTTCTCTAAATTGTCTCTCTTTATTTTACAAAGTCTTTCTTTTCTCATAAATTATTAACTATTAACTATACTAAAACGATATAATTGTTTACATGTTTTTCATCTTAGAAAAGTGAATATTTTTTGAAGCGAAAATTTTTTAATGTTAATTCAGAGAAAAACAAACAAAAGACTGAAAATAAAAGAGAATAATAAAGAGAATAAACCTCTCTAACATATACGCGTAAGTGTTCTCTTACTTAGCACTTTTTCGCAAAGAAAGTTGTTTTTCTCTAATTTTCGTTAAAAATTTAACCGTAAACAAAAAACAACCAGCCATCCGCCATTTAATCGCAGGGATTACCAGCCGCGTGCCATATAATCGCACACATTTATTTTGTTAAAAATTGTTCGCAGCCATTTTGTATCAGACTTTAGCAACTATCAAACTTTAATGGAACAATATTTGGTTAACACAGTTGAGTACACCCAAACACAGAGGTTTATGGGGTAATGAGGAATATTAGAAGATTTTAGGGGAGGAAAAAGGGGCTTATCTGGCGACTTGGGGAGTAAGCGGGATATTGAGGGTTTTGTGGTATCAAGAGGGCTTTCGGGATTTGCAAGGGATTTCGAGGAATATTGTTGATTTGGAGGCTTAGAGATTTTTAATTTATGCGAAAATTATAGATCTAACTGCTGAGATAAGGCTGTAATAAAACTACCGTATTTACACAAATAATTACCCTCTCTCAAATAATTACCCCCTATTTTTCTTACTGATTTTAAAAATGTTTATTGAAAATCATCGAATTTAATAATGAAACATTTTACCGATCAATATCATGGAATAAATCGAGACATTAAAAGATTTAGGGGAAAATCGAGGATTTTGTGGATTAAGAGGGAAATTGAGGGGATTAAGAGATTTTGTGAGATAATGGGAGATTAAGATTTTTAAGTATATAAGCCTTATTCCTTATATTTCACTAAATCCTTCTAAATACCTTAAATCTTCGCATGACTTTATGCCTTTATAAATCCATAGACGGAATTATTGTTGGCATAGTACTATTTTGAGTACATTATATAGCATATATTAAAAAATTGATATTATAACCTCTAACAGGAAATATACGTATTTAAATACATGTCCATGATGCTTTTATATATCCCAGGACGGAAGTATTAATGTTATAATACCGTTTTGTGGGAAATATTGAGGAATAATAAAGTTAAAACGCAACTTTTTATCTCCGTATTTGGTAACGTATTGTATATTCCTGTTCATAAGCCTATGATAAAATAAAAATATAAAGGTCGGAATAATAATTACCTTCTCTCAAATAATTTCCCCCTCCCTATTAATTACCCCCTCCAGCGAGAGATCGAAACAATAATTACCCAGGGTAATTATTTGAGTAAATACGGTATGTTGGATCATTAAGTTATTTTGAATTTGGAAAATCTGCGAGGCAATACATAAATCAGAGAGTAAAATTTTGTGTATATCTAAAAATATAACGCTCACGAGATATTTGGTTAATTCTCAGGAATTAATAGGGATTTGGAGTGACTAATGGGTATATCTGGGAATATAAGTGATTTTGCAGAGATCAAGTGGATTTGAAGGGAACAAATGTTTCCCTGAAGATAAGAGTGGCTTTAGAAGTATTAAGGGTAAAAAGGATGCAAGGATGTTTAAAAGGATGAAAGTAATTTTGAGGGTTAAATATGGAGATTATGGATTTGAAGCAAATAATGGTAGATAACAAGAGATTTGTAAGGTTCCTTTTTTAATCAACTTAATATATTACTTCAAACAGCCGCACTTTAAGCAGTTACACTTTAAAATTTTAGTAGATCAAGCAGCAGATTTTGTACTTTATTGCGTCGCAGGTGGAAATTGAGAATTTTGGAAGTAAAAAGCCAGATTTGTTCATTTTGAGGACCGCAAGCGAAAACAATGTGAATTCTTATTCTTTAATCTTTAATCTACAGATATCGTCCAAAAATTATGTTCATTCAAAACTACCGAAATCCGTGCGAATTCATCGGAATCCATTCAAATCCGCCGAGACCCCATTTAAACCCCCGATTTTTCTCCGAATCCATACCACCAGATAGCACCATTAAACTACTGTTATCCCTACAAATCCCCATATATCCATCTTAATTCCCATATAACCCCCAGATATCACTTTTAATCTCCAAATAATAAAAAAAATAAACTCCGCAAAATCCAAACAAACCAAAATACAAACTTAAAGTTATATTCGATAAATGCTTAAAAACCCGCAGTTAGTACTGTGAAAAGATTCTTGATCAAATATAAATTGATCAAATACATTCTTGATCAAATACAAATAATTGATCAAATATAACATTTAGCACCAGCGGCAAAATTTGTAAAAAATATGCTATAATTAGTGCCAAAACGCCTTGCAACGAAAAAAAAGAAATAAATGGAGTTTTTGTCAAACGCTACTCTGATACTATTTAATCCCTCCAAATTTCCCTAACACAATCAAAATCCCTGATATCCCACAAATATTAAATTTGGTTTGAACAAGTGCGAAATAATTTAGAGGCATATGCATTCAGATTTATGTATAAGTTTTCAAGATATCTCCCTTTCCTCAAATCCTATGTTTAGATATGCGCATGTTTCTTTATTTTGTGTGATTTCGTTTCATTTCCTTTTAAAAACTGACTTCTTAAAAAACCGAAAAATTTAAATTCTGGTTTTTTTAATTAAAAACTAATGTACGAGCGTTTAGGTGCCGCGAAGCGGCACCTAAACGCTCGTTTTTGATTAAATTTCTATTTTTTTTTGTCTTCTTAAATCTTTTTTCAATTTTTAGATAATCAATCCTATTCTCTTCAAATTTATTTCAATAATGATTCGAAAACAAGTCAGAGAACGTCGAGAATATCTTTATCGAAAAAATTTGGAAGCAAAACAACGGGCTACTCAACAACGCAGAGATGTGCTTAAACACGCTTTGGATACCAGCACAATGATTCCAACAGATTTGAGAAAGGACGCGGCAGAAATGGTTGGGGATTTGGCTTGGGGCGGGCAAGTGGATTTAGTGGATGATGAATATAGATGGGCTGGTTGTGAAGATCCTAATCTCGTTGTGACTACAAGTCGGGATCCTTCTAGTCGACTGAAAATGTTTGCAAAGGTTTTTTTAAATATTAAAAAGGGAATTATGAACCCTTAAAGGGTTCTTTTTCTACACTTTACCATAAAAAATTTTTAACTGCCAACTAACTATAGCAAATGGAATTAGGTTGGTGTCTGTTCTAAGCCAATCAAGCCTTTCAAATTTCTGTCAGGTCGATGTCCAAGTTCTTCAAGTCATTCATCGTTACCCGTCCCTTTCTACCAGTTATCTTTAGTCCTGTCCATACCTTTTGATCGATTTAGGATAGAGCCTCCTTTCAGATAGAGCCAAATGCCTCCTAAAAGGTCGAAATTCCCAAAAAAAAATTTTTCTAATCCAAAACCTTTTCAGGAAATTAAATTGCTTCTCCCAAATTCTCGCCGTATTAATAGAGGAGGACATGATATGAAAAGTATTGTGGAGGCTTGTACAGCTCATGGAGTAACCGATTTAATTTTGTTGAGTGAAACGCGAGGAGTGCCCGATTCAATGATTGTCTCGCATTTCCCGCATGGGCCAACAGCTTATTTTAGGTTAGATTTTGTTTTATCTGTTGCGGTGATTTTTTCAAAAAAATCAGTTTACAATTAGTGCTAAAGTTCTTCCCCTTTCCTATTTTTCTTTATTTATAGGTAGTTTTTATTAACGAATATTAAGGTTCTCTTTGGTCTATTGGTTAAGACTCTGGGCTTCCATTTTTTCTGGTCGTGGGTTCGAATCCCATTATTGAAAATCATTTTTATTCTTACAAAAAATTAATTTTTATTTATTCTAAACATTATTTAAAATTTTTTACAAATTACTCACATTTTCAAACTAAAAACACAAATTTTGTTAAAAAATAAAATTTAAAATAAATTTTTATTTTTAAAGTTTGTCAAACGTTGTGATGCGACATGATATTCCAAACATGCCACATATGTCAGAGCAATATCCACATCTTATTTTTCACAATATTACTTCTCCGCTCGGGAATAGGGTATTTTTTAAATTTAATTGAATAGAGAGGAATTTAAAAATATTTTTGGGGTTTCCCCTCACTTTTTTAAATATTTTTTTTTCGACTTTTCAAGTTTTCAAAAATTTTTTTACTCATTTTAATGCTTTTCAGCTCATAATCAAAAATTCCGAGGTTCAATTTGGGCAAAAGACTTTACAATTTTTATTTTCTCCTCGTATTTCCTCGGTCCTTAACCTGTTCTTAATTCTCAGCATGAACTTGATATCAATTTAGAATTTGAAATTGTTATGGGTTTTTAAAGGTCTTCTTGTTCCTAATATTTATTAACTTGTTTTGTCTTCCTCTATATTTTTTTCTTTTTTTATTTTTAAATTAAATTTTCTATAAAATCTTCAATTTTCAGTTAACAAATATATTAAAATATTTATTTCCTGTGCCCAAAAAGGATTCTAATCGAGTTGTTACTTTTGCTAATGAAGACGATTTTATTTCCTTTCGTCAACACACATTCAAAAAAGATGAACATGGGGATATTGAATTGACTGAATTGGGGCCGAGATTTGAAATGAGACGTTTGTTTTGATTTTTATTGAATCGAAAATTAATTTAATTTTTAAAGCTTATTGCTTAATTCTTGGCACAATAGACAATGCTGATTCTAGCGAAACTGAATGGGCTCTTCGTAGCCATATAAATCGAAAACGAAGAATTTTGACGGATGAGAGGGAGTAAAGTTGTTTTAAGGTTTTTTATTGTTATTATTTAGTTTAAATAAAATTTTTTTGTTATAAAATTTAAAAAGAGGAATAGATAAGGAATGGAAAGAAATGAGGGGAAAGGAGGATTTTGAGATAATGAAGGGCGGGAGAATTATTAGGTTATAAGCCCAGAAAATATTGAGTCGGATTATTGGGTCGAATAAAAAATTTAGAAAGAAAAGGGAAGAATAGGTAAGATGGGGAAAGATGAGGGGGAAAATTGGGAATTTTTAATTTAAAATTTTCTAGAATTGTCAATACCAGATTTGTTAAGATCTATGTTAATAATTAAGCATTTTATTTTAAAATTTTACTCAAAAAATTCAAGTCTTTGAACTAAATTATAATCAATAATTTCAAACAATGCATCGAATTGAGATCCAAAATTAACAAATAATATTAAAATTTTCTTTAAATTCTTTTTAAAATATTTTCCAAAATTAATTTTACTCATCCGCCGATGGAATCCAGAATTTCTAAAAATTAAATTTTATTTTCAGAAGAAATTTCTTCAATTTTTTACCAATTGTTTGCAAGCCGATGCCAACATAAAATATTTGGGATTAAATGTCACTTGTTCAATTGTATTAGGATGGTCTGTTTGGAGAGTATGAACAAGACGACCAGATTCCTTAAATAAAAATCTCAAAAAAATTCAAATAAAAATTTCCTAAGGAATTAACATCCCCAAGATTTCTAAGAATCCAAGGACAAGACCACCCAAAATCAGTAAAATTCCTAAAGACTTTGAGCTCGGACTAGACCATCATGTAGGGGTTATTCTTAAACTTTAATGCCAGGCCTAGGCTTCTTTCCCGATTTTGTCTAATTTCTCTTGATATGGGGGTTTTATAATTACATTCCCAGGAAAGAGCCTAGGTATTTTTTATGCCACAATACTAAGTCGAGGGTCCTCTATCGAATGGTACCAAAAAATATATCAAATTCGCAGTCACAGTAAACGATGGTTCCTTGTTAGATTTTCCTAGTCATTGATTTCTTCCTGGATTTTCTTTTAAAAGTCAGCCCCAATTTATTGTATTTGAAAATTTTCCTTAACTTCCTAAAAAACTTTCCAAGTCTCTCCCTAAAAATCTTCCTGAGTCTCCCAATTATTTATAATAATTTTAAAAAAACCCACAGCAGACCAACAATTAATTTCTCCTTTAGAAGTTCCACAAAACACATATTTAGCATCCGGCGAAAATGTAGCAACAAAATTGGCCTTCTTTAAAAATTAAAAAAATAAATTTAAAAATAAAATTCGAAAAAAAAACCTGTTCATTCTCCCTACTAAGAGTATGAGTTAGATTTCCTATAAAAAATTTCAGAAAAATTTTCCAAAAAATTCCTCAAGAAAAAACCATTGTAAGCATCAACCATTCGCATAATTGGACCATTTGTCATTATAAGAATTGACTTTCCATCAGGAGAAAATTTCATTCCAGTCCATTCATAACCAGTATCTTTACATCCAATATTGAAGGTGTTGAAAGGACCCTAAAAAAATTTTTTTTGAAATTTTCCATAAAATTTTAGAAGGAAAACCTTGTCAAAAGAACGCAGGTCATAAAGTTTAATAACTTCGTTACCAATTCCAGCACCAAAAATAAGACCTTCTGGATCTGAAAAAGAAAAAAATAAGGTTTACAAGTCATATGTATGTATTGGGTATGATCCCGGGGAAGGAAGATAGCCCAGGAGCCAGAGACACACCCCATTTTAGCCCTCCTTGAAATCGACCTCCTGGCTACGCCCTTGCAAGTCATAGGTATGATTCCGGGAGAGAATAATCATAACCGTGCTCAACTTTTTCAACTCCTAATGGCTCTGGATAAACGTTAGGAAATGGGCCGAATTGAGAAAAAAGTTGTGCCGAAATTCAGTTCGGATTTTGGTCGATTTTGGGGCCAACAAGTCCCATCACAGATGGCCACAAGTTCTAAAGGCTTTCGAAGGTTAGGGATGAAATGGGTAATAATTACCCGGATGGGTAAATAAGAGGAGGAGGAGGCCTAGAAATTTTTTTTCGGGAGGGGGCTAGAAAGGTGGGCCAAAAAAAAGAAAAAAAGGTCTAGAAATCGGTACAAATCCAAGACAGCTTTTTTAAAAAAATCTAAAATATTAAAAAAATACCAAAAGCAGCAATTGGTCGAGATGAAAGTTGCATTAAACCCTTAACATAAAAATGATTTTATAAAAATTAAAAAGGCAGAAAAAACCTGACAATTCGAACTTTTCAAATCCCAAAGACGAATAGTTTTATCCAAAGAACCAGAAAGAAACATATCATCCACAGGGGACATACAAAGAGTCACAACTCTGAAAAAAATTTTTTAACGTGTAAAATTAATTAAAAAAAACTTTTTAGTATGTCCCTGAAAGTAACGCAAATATTTGTTGTCATAAAGTGAAAGATAGCGAATGGTATCTTAAAAATGAAAATAAAATTTTAATTGTATTGAATAACTAAAAATTCCAGATAATCTCAAGGTATCCATTGAAAAATAATTTAAAAAATTTTTTAATACACAAAGGAAGCCATTCCCTATTTTTTATAGGGAATTACCTTATTAGGTATCTTACCTCTCCAAAAAATTTTCATGTAATCAAAAGGGACCCACTGTCAAAAAATAAAAAATTTCTAGAATCAAAAGAGCCCATCTTCAAAAAAAATTTTCTGGCAACATAGAGGAACGCATTGTCAAGAAAAAAATTTTCAGCTAACACAAGGAAACCCATTGCCAAAATTTTTTTCCAAATAATCCTAAATGATCCCTTACCAAAAAATTAAAAAATTGTTAACTCAAAAAAACCCATTTCTTAAATATAGAAAAAATTTCCATCTAACACAAAGAAACCCATTGCCAAAAAATTTTTATCCTAATAATCCTAAAGGAACAATTACCGAAAAATTTTAAAAATTTCTGTTAACTCAAAGGAACCAATTCCACAAATTTCCAAAATAAAAATAAAAAATTCAAAAACAAACTATCAACTTTAGTAGATGCATGAATAGCATCATTATGAGTATGTGCAAAATGAATCAAATCAACTCCATATTTTTTAGAATTAACTGAACGCTGCTTTGTTCCATTAGCACAATCATAAACAGTAATTGAATCGTCATTTGAGGAAGTTACGAGAAGTGTTCTTTTAAAGAAAAAAATTTTTTTAATTAAAAAATAAAAAAAAATACCCATCAGGCGTAAAATTGATATGATTTATAACATCCTGATTTTCAGTAAAATTTTTGGCACAGACCATCGACTTCTGTTTAAAATTAAAAAAAATTATTTTTAGAAAACTTTTTAGGAAATTATTTAGAAATTTTTAAAGGAATTAGATTTGAGTTTACCCTACTAACCAAAAATACTGCTACAAACCAGAAAGGGTTACTCAAAACTTTCCCAGCTTGAAAACCCTGAGTATATTTATCAACCTGGCCCCTATTTGTTACAAACAAAGGACTACTTCAAAAATAACTTAGGAAAAGAAAAACAGCAAAAGTCCCTCCAAACTCTCTATAACATGACAAAAAATCCAAGGATCCCCGGGCTAACAACCCAACTCTTAAAGGAAACAGAACTTCCCAACTTCACCGCGGGGGAGTTCTGACTCACAAAAAGCCTAACACCTTCCCTTAGATATCGAAAAAATTTGTCTTGTTAACAATCCAACTTTAAAAAAGCAGACCTCCCTTCACCCACAAAAAGCCTAACACCTTCCTAATATCGAAAAAAATTCCCCAAAAAACAAAAATTAAAATATAAACTAACCACATTTTCATCAGTAATCTTCATCCTTCCTTTCCTTTTTAAAACCAATTTAAATGCTTTAACAAAATAAATAAAATCTAAAAAATATTAAAAAATAAAAAAATAACCCTTTTCTCAACCTTCACATAAAAAATAAATTAATTGGATATAAAAATCCATTTTTAAAATCAAAAATAAATTAATTAAACCTTTTATCCAAATTTTAAAAAAAAATTCAAAAAAATTTTTCATATCCTTCAAGGAATATAAGGAATTGCATTAACTAAACGACGCATTCTTCGAGTATTTCTGTCCTGATCACGCATTTTCTTTTCAATTTCTGCGCTAGTTAATGTCTCCAAAAATGGCCCCCATTGTTCAGCATCGCTAGGGTTGCGAAATGGGCATTCTACTGTTGGTAATGGAGATTCACTGAATGCATAAGTACGTTGATTCCAGGATAATTGACCTTAAAATTTAAAAAAATTTCAGAAAATAAAAAAAGAACAACAGCCCCAAAGAGAAGATAATGCGTTATAATACAAAATACTCCAATAAGTTGAAACTAAAGTACGGACGAGACAGTTTTCCGAACAGGATGTCATGAAATCCCGAATCCTTTAGGTAGGCCGTTTATGGGATTGATCCCGCCTTATCATGTCTAGTTCCATTAAAAACCCCCGTTACGGGATCACAGGAATGCGATTTTCCACACTCAAGTTAAATAACCGACCCGTGGCCCTAACTCTTGTTTCGTTTTCGATTTTTCTGTATTATTGCGCTTGGTATCACGACACAATCCCAGTGACCAAAAACTACAAAAAAATTTAAAGTAACCTCTAATAGAATAAGCAATAGCAGCAACAAATTCTCCACCCAAACCCAATTCTGCAGACAATTTTTGCCCAAATTCTTCAGGACTATTTTTTGGATCGCTCATATCCCATTCAAATTGATCTACTAGAGATTGATTCCCAACATGTATATTTAATTTTAAAAGAGCTCGTTGATCAGTAGTTTGTTCATCTACAGGTACAGCTTCAGAATGTGCTTCAATTTGTTGATGTATTGATTGGGCAATTGCAGGCAAAAATGTGTTTAAGGGCAAATCCAGATCTAGAAAAACTTTCTAAAATTTTCATTAAATCAAAAAAACCTTCACAAAGAACTTCAGCAATCATTTCAGGGGTCATTAATTTGTCGTTTTTGTTGTAGCAAAAATAGTCACGAAGTTTAACTATAAAAAGGAAATTTTTTCAATAGAGAAGGACATTCAGTAGGGTTAACACCATAAAGGCAAAAAATACAAGCCAGAAAATAACAAGTAGGAAGAACACAAACAGAGGTTGGAGTTCCGAGAGAAACCAGCATAATATTAGAATTTCCCAAGAGGAACACTGACCCCAAAAAAGAGTTAAGAAAACAATATAAGGGATAAGGCCTAAGTAATTTTTAAAAGCAAAAGTCAGAAGAAAACGAAAGATGAAAGCGGAAGGGCCATAAATCTGAAATTAAATGGACAATGGAAGAGACGATTTTTGATCTTCAAAACTAACTATTGTCCAACTCCATATCAAGCCTAATCGGAACCAAGGATTCAGCAGTCTCTGCATTTTGCAAAACACGTTTGTAATTCTCCAAATCATCGGCAGCATATGCATAATCGCGATTTCGAAAATGTCCACGTCTATGGGCCGATGGAGTAGAGCAAGGGACAGATTCGAGATGATGAGAGCCACTGGTGACCTAACAAGTTTGTAAAGATGATAAAAACCGAAAAATAACAAAGAAACCTGTTGTGTAAGCCAAGGGGCTGGACCTCCACGATTTTTAATATTTGCGGCATCTGAACGGCTATAATTGCCAGAGCCAACCCCTCCAGAGCGATATTTCTCTTCTTGGCCTTCAAATATTTCTTCTACTTCACTAGCTTTAACCAGCATAATATTAGAATTAATATAGGAAGTTGCGCATCCCAATTCTTGAATTTTCTTCTTTTCATCCACAGAAGCCATTCTTTTCCAAAGTTGAGGATAGCGTTTGTAAAGGGTCCCGCGATGGTATTTAAGGTACATTCCAACATCAGCACCTAAATAAAAATAAAAATGGGAGTAAAGACATTCATTTAATGATATTCTGCCTAAAAAGTTAATTAGAGAGCGACGAAAAAAGATTGCCGTCAACCGGGATCGAACCCTGAACCCTAAAGAGGCAAGGCGAGGACGTTACCACTAAACCACACCCAACACAGTTGGAAATTTATTAAATCCTACTACAACACCCCTAAAAACACAACAAATGTTAAAACATACCAACATAATAACGCTGTCCATCGTCCAACACAAAAGACTCAGGCTTTGGTCCATACGTTGCTTTTGACATAATTTTAGAATTAAATAAAATTAAAATCTAAAAAATCTAATTAATTACGCTTCATTTCAATGAAAATCAAAAAAATCCTTGGTTCAATACCAATCAACAGAAAAAATCAAAAAAATATTTATAAGGTCAAGAGTGGTTTGTATTACATATAATAAGGACGATAAATAACCATACATTTGTGTATTTGTTAAATGAAACAAAACAACCGAGAGATTTAGACAACATTTTTAAATATTTTTAAGAGGGGAATGGAGTCGTTGAAGGTAGTACTTGCTTTGATTTTTGAGTCATTTTTGAGTTCAAATAAGCCAAAAGTTGATAAATCAAGTACTACCAATCACGGGATGGGTAATGGGTTGAAAATGAATTCGGGCCCGGTCTCGGGGTTTTGAAATGTTCAGAGGGTTTTGGAATTTTGAGTCGACTGGCCCCAACCCTGCCACCATCTATCAGAGATGGGTCAGGTTGGGAAAAGCCGGTTCCTATTTTGAGCTTCATGCTATAATTCGTCCCGTGTTTCAGGCAGAAAATATCCCCAGACTTCGAGTAACCCCCAACCAATCCCTCTTCTATCAATCAATAAAAGGCTATACATCAAAGAGAGATCTTATCCCCCCACCAGATACCAAAAAAATTAAATTTAAAAAACCAGAAAATATTCTTCCCCATTTAATCTTCAATATACTTCTGTAGGTCCTCTCTTCTCTCAAAAAATCATTCAAGATTCCATCAACATTTGTTTCTGAACCAATTCTTCCGCAAATTGTTGCGCCTGTCTGCGAACACGGCGCTCATATTCCTGACGATTTTGAACAAAAATTTGATAAGCTTCAGCTTGCGCTGGATCCTCTGGGTTTGGCGAGACCAACAATTCTTGAATTCCAACCAACAATTGTTTGATAGAAATTGATGGCCTCCTGAAAGTTTAGTGAGGATTAGTAACTCACACTGAGTGAGCAAGTCAAAACCAGTCTTTGTTTTCATCCAGCAAACTCAGACAGACCGTCCCAGACGGGTAGACGTTTGGATGGAACAGTGGCGGCTCAAAACGGCATTTTGGAGGAGTCGAAGGAAAATCATCCTTGAAGATCATTCGGAGTTTGAACAATCCTCCTTCCCAAATTGTTGTTTTAGGTCCAGGAATGGCACATTCCCAATTGTACCTAAAAAACACATTAGTTAGTTAACCAAATAACCTACAAATTCATCGTCCCGTCTTCGTTTTTTGATGGTCTAGCAATAAATCCAAAGGGGTGGTCCTTGCGCCACGCCTTCCTTTCTTCGGCTAAACGACCTGCAGCGATTCCAGCCATTTTTTAAATTATTCTTTTTAAATTTCAAAAAGCGCCACTAAAAATTACAAAAAAAAAGAAGCACGAAAGCCAACAAATTTAAAAAGAAAAAAGAGAAGAAAATGAACAAAGAGGAAGCAGAAGTGTACCTCGCCAAGTCAAAAATCGATAATCACCAAGATTTATAGACTATAGGAGTGAGGGAATTAGAGAAAAAAAATTAACAAACACTTCGCCAAAGTAAAGCAAATTTGCGTAGGTTCAAAAACAAAAATGGATTACTGTAGGTATAAGAGACACTGTAAGACACTCGAGTCTGGACACCCAAGTCTTGTCGCCCCTTCCTTTAAAGGAGGGCAAAAGACAAGGAAAATTCCTACCTTTCTGTAATAAGGCCGATTTATCTAAACTTTGACCCCAACTCTGGTGCCTTTTCTAAAAATCTCAAAAAGAGTCGAGATCAAGCGCAAAGACGACCCAAGGACCAATCTTGAAAAAAACAAAGTCTTGAGTCAAGAACCCAAGGCAAGAGTCTAGGGGAACATCTCTAGTAATTTCTGACCTTTCCGAATCATTTTTAACTCAATCGTAGGATTAATATGAGGATTTTCGTAGGATTATATGAGGATTAATTTTCATAGCAGAAGATTGAGTTTGGATGAAAAATTAAAAGAAAAAAACTTGAAAAAAATAAAAAATATATTTTTTGTAAAAAACTTTTTTGGATTCAAACAAAAAAATTTTTTTTATTCAACAATTGACTCTTGTCCAGTTTATGTAGCCATAAATCAAAAGAAAATCTAACAAACAACCTTATAGAAGAAATAAATTTTAAGGGATTCATAAACTGGACAAGAGCTCCAAACAAATTTAACAACCAAAAATAAAGGCAAAAAATGACGTGGGGGATGTCACGTGTTAAACGAAACCCTATCCGATTTTTCCCCTATTAATCCCTAAACTGACCCGACTTTTCGACCCGAACTCAGATCCTAAGAAAATTTTGAAAGCCCAACCCAAACAACCCCCGTAACATCCCCTGATGTGTTGAGATACTTGTTTAATGAAAGAAGAAATAAATACCGAAAGAGATTCTTCAACAACAAAAAATTCCAAAAAAATTCCAAAAAAATACCAAAAAAATTCAATTAATCGCCCATTAACATCTCTTTTTGAACCAATTCTTCCGCAAATTGTTGAGCCTGTCTGCGAACACGGCGCTCATATTCCTGACGATTTTGAACAAAAATGTGATAGGCATCAGCTTGCGCGGGATCCTCTGGGTTTGGATTGACCAATAATTCTTGAATTCCAACCAACAATTGTTTGACAGAAATTGATGGCCTCCTTGAATTTTAAGGGGGAAATTTAATAAAAAATTAAATTTAAAAATAAACCAGTCTTTGTTTTCATCCAACAAACTCAGACAAACCGTCCCAGACGGATAAACGTTTGGATGAAACAGTGGAGGTGCAAATTGACATTTTGGCGGAATTGAAGGAAAATCATCCTTGAAGAGCATACGAAGCTTGTACAATCCTCCTTCCCAAATCGTTCCTTTTGGTCCAGGGATGGCACATTCCCAAGTGTACCTAAACAAATTAATTAGTAAAAGAGAGGTAAAAGTTTATCCCCCTTGAAACAGGTATCGATCTTGCGACCTAATTGTAAGAGTGAATACTGGGAAATCCCCAGCTATCCGAGATCCGAACCGAAAATTTCCGGGTATCCGGTTTTTTCTGCTGCTAACTTTTTTTTAAAATAGATCTTAAACCCCACCCCCTATTAACAATAAGCGTTTTAAATAAAACCTTGTTCCTCTCATATTTAAAATAAAAAAACTAACAGATCCAACGTCCCGTCCTCCTTTTTTGATGGTCTTGCAATAAATCCAAAAGGATGGTCCTTGCGCCAAGCCTTCCTTTCTTCAGCTAAACGGCCTGCAGCGATTCCAGCCATTTTTTTATTCAAATAAAAAAGTTAGAAAAAGTCTAAATAAAAATGTAAATTTTAAATTAGAAAATAAAATATGAACTGAATAAAACAAATCAAAAATTTGAATTTAAAAATTATTAAATATACATATTTATTTTTTTTGTGACTGAATTTGACAAATTGAGATCAAAAAATTCATTCAAACAAAAAATCGGGAACGAAACTTCAGGACGATAACCATGAATGAATCTTGAACACTAAAGTAATTCTCTCCACGGCAAGCCACGTCGAATGAGCTATAATTTGTTGTTAGCCCTCCCAATGCCAAAAACATTTGGTGTTCGGAACGGTATGAAATCCTGAATGATTCTTGAACGGAGAATCTTCCCAGGGAGCTGCGTCAAATAAGGCATTTGTTGTTAGACCACCCAATGTCAAAAAACCATGTCCACATCCCTTCCCACCCAAGAGTAAACGGAGAAGTGGGTTGATCTTATTTATAAAATAAAAGCAAAAATGGGTCCGGGGAAGTTTCGTTCTCTCAAAAAATCCATGATTACACAAAAAATACTTTATAATTTAACCAAACATTTCCATTTCAACCACTTCCCATGAAAAACGTTGAGCTTGTTCGCGCACACGACGTTCATATTCCTGACGGTTTTGGGTACAAATTAAATAGGCTTCAGCTTGAACAGGTTCCTCCAGGTTTGGATTAACCAACAAATCTTGAATTGCCAACAACACTTGTTTGATAGTGACTGTTGGACGCCTTAAATTTTGAGAGATTTTAATAAAAAATTAAATTTAAAAATAAACCAGTCATTGTACAACAGGTTCAGACAAGCTATATGATTCGGAAAGACATTTGGATGGAAGATTGTCGGCTCAAAACGACATTTTGGAGGAATTAAAGGAAAATCATCTTTGAAAATCATTCGAAGTTTGAACAACCCTCCTTCCCAAATCGTTCCTTCTGGTCCAGGAATGGCACATTCCCAATTGAATCTAAAAACATTAAATTAGTAATAAACCTCTAATAATCTTACACATTCACTCCAATTCCATCTGCGTTCACACTTGGCTTCGCAATAAAATCAGGAAGAGGATTTCTGAGCCAATCCCTTCTCTCGTATAGCAAACGACCGGCAGCGATTCCAGCCATTTTATTTGAAGTAAATTAAAAAAAGGTTTCTAAATAGAAATTTAAATATTTAAAAAAAATATTAATTGAATAAAACACAAATAAAATTTTCAAAAAATTCAAAAAAAAATAAATTTATAGCTGTTGTGACAATTTGAGACCAGAAATATTCATTAAAATAAATTGACTTAAAGTGCTAACAAAATATTTGGGGAACAAAACTTCAGCTTGAAAACATGTCCATGGATAAATCGGGACTTTATTTATAAAATCAAAACAAACTAGGACTTGAAGTTTCGCTCTGCTCCAGAGGTGGGTCGGAACAGTCAGAGGTGTAGGAAATCGGAAATGGCTCAAAAGTCGGAACTCGGAAATCAAAATTTTTTCGGAAATCGGAAGGAAAAAAACGTCGGAAATCGGAATTCCGACCCACCTCTGCTTTGTTCCCTCAACACAAAAGAAAAATGCTTGCTTATATCAAAAAATACTTAATAATGTTTTAACATTTCCATTTGAACCACTTCATGAGAAAAAAGTTGAGTTTGCTCGCGCACACGCCGATCATATTCTTGACGATCTTGAACATAAGTTAAATAAGCAACAGCTTGAGCAGGATCCGCTGGGTTCGGATTAACCAATAATTCTTCAACTGCGATCAAAATTTCTTTGACAGACATTGACGGCCGCCTTAGATTTTAATGGGGAAAATTTAATAAAAAAAAAATTATTTAAAAATAAACCAGTCTTTGTCTTCGTCCAACAAACCCAGACAAACCGTCCCAGACGGGTAGACGTTTGGATGGAACAATGGCGGCACAAACTGGCACTTTGGAGGAATGAAGGGATAATCATCTTTGAAAATCATTCGAAGTTTGAACAATCCTCCTTCCCAAATAGTCTCTCTTCGTCCAGGAATGGCACATTCCCATGTGTACCTAGAAACTTAAATTAGTAAGAATTATTAGGTAATCTTACAAATTCAATCCATTAACGTCCTTAATCGGCTTTGCAGTAAATCCAGGAAGAGGATTATTGAGCCACACCTTTCTCTCGTTCGCCAAACGGTAAGAAGCGATTACAGCCATTTTTAAAGAAATAAAATTAATTTATCAAATCTAAAATTAATAAAAAAATTTAAAAAAATCAAAAAAAAATTGAAAGACAAGAACGCCGCTTTTTTTGTTTTTATCTCTAAATCTAACGTTCTTTCTCAATTTTTAAAATAAAATAATTGAATAAAACTAGAGATCGGAACGGGATCGGGACCCGGTCCCGTTTCCCGGTTTCCCGGTCCTTTTTCCCGGCTTTTTTGAAGATACCGGGATGAAACCGGGATCGGGAATTCCCGGTTTTCCCGGTCCGGGTCCCGGCCGGTTAATTTTCATTTCCCGTTTCCCGTTCCCGGTCCCGGCTTTTTTTGGACCGGGAAACCGGGAAAAATTCTAGCAGCTAATTTTAAATATTTTTGCTTGGCGTTTTGATTTTTGACTTAAAAATATTGGAGATTTTACAAAAATTCTCAAAATTTTCGCCTGCGGCGCTGAAAATGGAAGAAATTTGGCTATTTTGCCTTCCAAAATTCTCAAAATTTTCGCGGAAGAATTTCGAACGGAGAAATTTGGAGGTATTATTGGAGGAAAAGTTGGGGGAAATTAGTGTATAGTGCGATTTTATCAAGGGATTTATTTTTTTTATCGAGGATTTATATTTACCTCCACAATCCTTCTCTCGTGATTAAGCCATTTTTATCCCTCTAAATCCATTAGATCTGCCTTAATCATCTGATATCGTTGCCTTCCAATTGAAGGGATTTGAATAGATATCAGGTGATATAGGTTGTTGGAGGTCTTTCTCTACAATCTCTCTTAATGCTACCCAAAAAATACTTGAATCTCTCGATGTCTCTTTTAATCACTGATATCACTATTGCACAGAGAAGATCAGAGTGGATTTGGAGGGATTAAATAAAAATTAAATCAGCATCAAGGTGGATTAAGAGGGATTAAAGGGAATTGGATGAGGAATACATATAGGCGATATAAAAAAATTTGAGGAGGCTATCGGGAGATCTTAAACTCCAAAATCTCCTAATATCCCACAATCCTTCTCTAGCCTCTCAAATCCCTTTAGCCCTACGTAATCCGCTTTATGTTTTTAATTTATTGTAATTTACATTTGTTTTATTGATTTATTTTAATGATTTATTAAATTCTTCTATTTATAAATCAGATTTTTCAATAAATAACTACTCCCATAACTTTTTCAAATTTTTAAATGAATTTAAATTTTTTTAAATTTCCCGGTTTCCCGGTCCGGGTCCCGGTCATTTTTGACCGGGATGAAACCGGGAACGGGAATTCCCGGTTTTCCCGGTCCGGGTCCCTCCCGGTCGACCTTCAGAACCCGTTTCCCGGTTCCCGGTCCCGGTTTTTTCAAAATTCCGATCTCTAAATAAAACAGATAAAATTAAATTTGAAAAAATTATATCAAAATATTTATTTTTTTGTGACTGAAAAAGTTTGACAAATTGAGATCAAAAATGTTAATTATAAGTAAAATATAATTGACTTTTAATGTGTATATCGAAAATTTGGGAACGAAACTTTTGGACAATATAACCCTAAAATGATTCTTCAGCCGTTGTACTAACTTTTTAACAATTCCTCAAATCGGCATGAACTAACCTAAATTTTTTTTGACTCACAATTAGCCCAACGAGCCTGATCGAATGAGCTATGATATGTTTTTAGCCTAATAAATGTTCGAAAATATGTCTGGGGGTAAACTGTTAGGAGAGATCCTATTCACAAAACAAAATGGGGTCGGAAAGTTTCGCCCTGTTCCCTCAACAAAGAAAAAAAATACTTGCTCGTAATAAAAAATACTTATTAATAATTTAACATTTCCAATTGAACCACTTCTCGAGAATAACGTTGAGCCTGCTCGCGCACACGACGATTATAATCTTGACGATTTTGAATATAAATTTGACACGCATCAGTTTGAAGAGGATCTTCCAGATTTGGATTAACCAACAAATCTTGAATTGCAAGCAACAATTTCTTGATATTGATACCTGCAAACCTTGAATTTTTAGGAGAAAATTTTTTACTAATATCTAAAAATAAACCATTCATTTTCGTCCAAAAGTCTTAAACAAACAGTCCCAGACGGAAAAATGTTTGGATGGAAGATTGGCGGATCAAAACGACATTTTGGAGGAGTGAAAGGGTAACCGGTACTACTGAAGAAAAGGGTGCTTTTTCTGCGGACTTATTTTGCGGACTTTTCCTTTCCTTCTTTTTCCCTTTTTTTTAAAAGATAATGTTTTAGCTTGTAGCAAACTAACTGTCAAAGGATTAATTTTTATTCGCACAAATATTTTTGATTATTTGTTATTTGTGAAATTAAATGAAAAAAACAGTCATCTCCTCCAAATTTCTCCTAGACCAAAGATACATTATCTTAATAATAATTTGATAAAAAACAATTGAAAAATTGTACCTGTATGATTTGCGTCAAAGAAAGTTTTGAATTTTCGAAAAATGTTCCAACTAAAGCACCCTTTGTTTTTCTGCATACTGATTTCTTACATATCCATCTTCCATTTTGTCCACGCTTCTCTTTACGCATTTCTTTTCCACAATCACATGTTCTTTTTCTATGAAGCATTCCGAGATCAGTGATCCATTGTTGAAATTCATCATTGGGTAATTTAATTTTATCATACAATTTAGTTAAAGTAAAATTTTTTATTGATTGTAACATTTTTTTCGTTTATAATGTTTAAATTATTTGTGAACGACATTTTTCAGACCGGCATAAAAAATAATCCGTTGACTGTTAGTTGCTATAAGCAAAACATTTAAACAGAAATGAAAAAATAAAATTAATCTTCTCTGTATCAATGTCTTTTGTTTGAATATGCCACACGGCAAATAGAGGAAAAGAGAAAGAAGAAAATCTGACCATTGTGTACAATCTTAGGTAAGAAAAATAATGGGGGGAGGGCCGTTGACAGTTAGTTGCTACAAGTAAAACATGTAAAGGAAAGGAAAAGTCCGCAAAATAAGTCCGCAGAAAAAGCACCCTTTTCTTCAGTAGTACCGGGTAACCGTCATCAAAAATCATTCGAAGTTTGAACAATCCTCCTTCCCAATTTGTGTCTTTTGGTCCAGGAATAGCACATCCCCAATTGAACCTAAATAAAGCTGTAAATTAATAAGTCATTTGATTTACCAATCCACTCCGTCAACGTTCAAATTCGGCTGCGCAATAAAACCAGGAAGAGGATTTCTGAGCCAATCCCACCTCTCAAGCGACAAACTACCATCAGCGATTCCAGTCATTTTATATTAAAATAGTAAAAATTTAAAATTAAATTTTAAAATAAAAATTTTAATTTTTGTAGTTAAAATAAAAAGATATTAACTGAATAAAACAAATAAAATTCAATTTAAAAAATGAATAAATTTATTTTTTGAGGCTTACAATTTTGAAAAATAGAGATCAAAAATGATCATTAAAAAAGTTCGAATCTCAGAATGTAAATCGAAAATTTGAGACGAAACTTTAAGAAAATATAAGACTAAATGATTTCCGAAAGAGAAAAGCCGTGGCCGTTGGTCTCAAACTTTTTAAAAATTCTGCCGAAACTTTTTTCGAGTCATCCCGGAGAGCCGCCTACTAAAAGTTTAGAAAAATGTTCAGGGTAAATAGAATCGATTTGATCCTATAAATAAAAAATAGTTTCGTAAAGTTTCGCTCTGCATTCTCAAAAAAATATTAATTATTTAACATTTCCGATTGAACCACTTCATGCGAAAAACGTTGAGCCTGTTCGAGCACACGACGTTCATATTCTTGACGATCTCGAAAATAAACTCGATAAGCCTCGGCTGGAGCAAGATCTGCCATATTTGGATTTGCTAATAATTCTTGCAGTATAATCAATACATGTTCGATTGTGGTTGCTACTGTCCTTGAATTTAAAGCGAGAATTTAATCATTAAATATTTCAAAATAAACCAGTCTTTGTTGAAAAGACTCAGACTAACAGTCCCAGACGAATAGACGTTTGGATGGAAGATTGGCGGATCAAAACGACATTTTGGTGGAGTGAAAGGAAAATCGTCCTCGAAATTCATTTGAAGTTTGTATAAACCTCCCTCCCAAATTGTGTCTTTTGGTCCAGGAATAGCACATTTCCAATTGAACCTAAAAAACTTGCAAATTAATAACAACATTTGATTTACCAATCCACTCCATCAGCGTTCAAAGACGGTTCCGCAATAAAACCAGGAAGAGGACTCTTGAGCCACATCTCTCTCTCACGCCTCAAACGATGAGCAGCATGTTCAGTACTATTTATCCACAATTTCGCATCCATTTTTCAATAATAAATTGACTTTATTTTTAGATAACCTAAAATCATTGAAAAAATCTTTAAAAATCAAACAAAAAATTAAAAAAAAGCAAACAAAATTGAAAGACAAAAATGCCGCTTTTTTTGCTAAAATCTCTAATTTAACGTTCTCTCATTCCCCATAGTTTGCCAATACACATTTTGTCAACAAGGCTAAAATTCTACATTTTGTCAACAAATGTAGTGTCAAAATGTAGCTTTTTAGCCTCATTGGCAAAATATGTATTGGCAAAATTTGTAAAGCTCACTTTTAAATCTCTAACCGTCTCTCATTCCCTCACAGTCTCTTAACAAATCAATTCAAGAACTATGACACTAGAGTACGAACAAATTAAATATTTTCGGTCCTGCAATAACCACAATTTCCAAAATAAAAATCAAAAAACCCAACAACCATTTATCATTATTAAAATTTTAAAATAAGTGCACGTCTATAAATATGCAAAAATGAAATCTGACCAAATTAACAATTTTGAAAAAATATATAATTAAATTAGAAAAATTATACTCTATAAATAGCTCTCCTTAAGCTTATTTTTTGTCTCTCTATAATTAATAATTCTTTACTGCCGCTATAATTTTCTTTGCAGAAATTCCATACAAATCCATAAGCTCGTCAGGTGTACCAGAACGTGGAATTTCTAAGAAAAAAAATTTTTTATAAAAATTTTTTAAGATCGTTCTGATAGTCCTTTTCAAAATACAAGGAGAAAAACAGGACCCCTCAGAAAATACCGCCAAGACCCTCATAAATATTACCTTCTTGCTCTGCTAGGTAAAGTTCTACAAAATTTATACTTTCTGTTTTTGTTATTTTTAAATATTTAACCTCTATTTTCCTCCTATATAACCCCCTATTCTTCTCCTATATTTAAAACAAAAAATTAAAAAAAAACCTTTAACACACAAACTGCGAACACGAACATTAGGAACATCACCTAATGCCAAAGCTACAGCTTCACCAATACCTCCAGTCTGATAATGATCCTCGACAGTTAAAACTTTCCCTCCAACACGTTTAGCTTGCTCAATAAGTGTTTGATCGTCCAAAGGCTTTAAAAATTTTTAAAAATCAAAAAAATATTTACATTAAGAAGAAAACCTTGACAGAGAAGATGTCAATAACAGCAACTTGAATACCTTCAGAACTCAAAATATCATGAGCTTTAATACACTCGTAGAGTGTTACACCCGCGCCTATTAATAAATACTTGTCTTCATTTGTTTGGCGGATAACCTATAGAAAAAATTTTTTAAAGTTTCAGAAGTCCCCCCGGACTATCCATAAAATTTTTTAATCATTCAGAACGGGGTACGAGGGGAGGGGTCTGATATGAGGGTCAGAAAACCTCATATTTAAAAATAATTTCGGCCTAAACTCTAGCAGGTTTCAGTTAAAAAATCGAGATTTTCAAAAATGACCGGGGACACATGCTGATCCCAATTCAAACATGAGAGAAGGTTCCAAAGTTTCTCCTGCACTACAACTAAAAATGAGACTAACGTTCCTTTCTAAAAATGCCCAGGACACTGCTAATTTTAATTCAGACATGAGAGCAGACCCCGTAAGATAGGAGTCCCAGAAGCTCTACAAATCCACCCCTGGACTATTCCTAAAAGATGGAACCAATCCCTCATTAATATCCTTTAAAATTTATCAAACCTTGCATTTTCCAATCTCAAATTTCTCATCATTTTGATAAATAACCGGAGTGTTAGGACGTCCAGTACGCGTAAAAGTAATTCCTTTATAATTAGCAGCCAATTCAGTTGCATATTCTGTAGAAACCGCATCAGTCGGATAAAGAACGATGCTATTAGGAACTGCTCGGAAAAGTGCGAGGTCTTCAAGTCCCATTTGGCTTGGCCTAAAGTAATTTTTTGAAAATTTAAAAAATTTAAAAAATCTCCTACCCATCCTCTCCAATAGAGACACCAGCATGTGAACCAGCAAATTTAACATTGGCAAAGGATATTGCCCCCATTCGAATTTGGTCAGCAGCACGAGTAAAGAAAACAGCAAAGGTACTTTAAAATGAATTGGAATGAGAAAAATATAATAAATAAACCTGGCATGTGGAATAGTTCGCCCACGACAAGACATTCCTACAGCAACGCCAACCATGTTTTGTTCAGCAATAAAGCATTGGACAAATTGTTGAGGGTATTTATTGAGAACTTTATCAGAAAAGGTGGAGTTTGACACGTCACTAAAAAATTTTTTAGATTTTTTTTAAATTTTTTTTTAATTTTCAAAAAATTTTCAGAAAATATACATATATATTTTTTTAATTTTTTTTAATTTTCAAAAACATTTTCGAAAATTAAAAAAAATTTCAGAAATTTTCAAAAAATTTCTAAAAAATTTTCGCAAAAAATTTTTCAAAAAAATATACCCATCCAAAGCAATAATCCTTTTGCTTGTATCAGCCAATTTAACAAGAGCATTTCCATAAGCTAAACGAGTAGCTACCTTCTCCCCAATTTGATAATTTGGCGGCGAACTCATTTTAATTTTTCCAATTTCAAAATCAACTTCAGGAGCATCATCAATTAAATTTTCCAATTCCCACGAATTTCTTGTTGTTTTATTTCCCAATTTTGAAGCAATAATTTCTGCTTTATCCAAAGTTACTGGCTTTCCATGACAATTATCTTTATCTTCAACTCCTTCAATTCCTTTTCCTTTTAATGTACGTGCAATAATTGCTGTTGGTTGGCCTGTTACTTTTCTGGAACGAGAAAAATTTTTATTTTAATCCTTCTTATTCGTCTAATTTCCAGAGGCAACCGTTGGCATTGTACTGGATGAGGGGATGAGGCCATCTACGGAGCACTTTACTTTATATTCCTAGGAGGGCAAAAGGTGTATCAATAACTCATCTTATTGCTAGGTGAACATATCAAAAACGAGGTAAGAAAAAATATAATGGCAACCAAAACTTTAAAAATGAGGAAAGGAGTTGGTCCTAACTCGGTAGAACTAAAAAAGAACCAAAAAATAACAAGAAAGACAAGAGGGAAATAACAAAATGGGGATAATCTAACGGGAGAAAGTCATTCAATTTGCCCCCAAAACCAGCAGAAATTTCATTTTCTGAAATTATAAAAAACAAAAAAGAAACCTAGCTTCATCAAAACCTTTCAATAAATCAGCAACATCGTGTCCATCAACAATAATACTATTAAAACCAAAAGCTTCAAAGCGCTTAGCATAAGTGAACAAATCATGGCCAAGCATAGTTTCACGAGATTGTCCAAGTCGATTAACATCAACAATTGTAACGAGATTATCCAATTTATAATAGCTTGCGAAGGCTAAAAAAAATTTTTTTATCAAAAACTAAAAAAATTTAAAAAAAAACCTGCAGCCTCCCAAACAGATCCTTCTGCACTTTCACTATCCCCTAAAAGGCAATAGACTCGATAAGAAGCGTTATCAATATATTTTCCAGTATAAGCCATTCCAGCAGCACAGGAAAGTCCTTGTCCAAGAGAGCCTTACAATTAGAGTTAAATTTTTTAATTTTAAAATTAAAAAAAACCTGTAGCAACATCAATAAATGAAAGTCTCGGAGTTGGATGTCCTTCAATATCAGAAGTTAATTTGCGAAGAGTCAAAACTTGTTCTCGTGTTAACAAGCCTGCTTCTTCCCAAGCAGCATAGAGAATCGGACAGGCATGTCCCTTAAAGAAAAAAAAATATTTTAGGAAAAATTAAGACTGGAAATGAAATGTGGAGAAAATTACGAGCAAGGGAAAAATTATTTAGGCAAAAAATTGCCCAAGAAAATACCATAAATCAATAAATCCGCAAAAAAGTCCGCAAAACAAAAAAAAGTCCGCAAAACGGAAAATTTCGCAAAAATCCAAAAATCAATTTAAGCACCCCTCAACAGCTTACACAAAAGCTTCCCAGCAAATAAATTACCCCAAAAGTTAATAAGAACCCCAAAACCCACAACTCATCCAAACATGCAAGAAAACAAACCTTAGACAAAACAAAACGATCAGCAGAAGCATGTCTAGGCTCTTTAACCGAATAACGCATCTCAGAAAAGAAAAGTGTTGCAACAATTTCAGCAGCACTACAACTACTTGTTGGATGTCCAGAATTTGCTTTAGCAGTTTGTTCAATTGAAGAAATACGCATTCGATTAGCAGCATCAGAAATTTTTGAAATTTGGTCTTCCATGTTTATATTGTTGAGATTGTATTTTATGTCACAAAAATTACTTCTTCTAAAAAATAAATTATTGAACAAGAAATTCTGCAATTTTGGTCAGCATATTTTCACAAGTTTTATGCACTTTTATGATTTGTGGATTGTCCAAAATTCCCTAATTTGCGGATCAATCCGTAAATTTTCTTAAGTTTCTGACCCATCCACAATCACTTAATTTGCAGAATGTCCGCAATTTTATTGCGGACATTACCTCTCCGCAATTTAAATTGGCGACTAGAATCCTGGCCAAGTTTTTTAATATTTTACACTACCTTCCGATATTTTAACCAAATAAAAATGTTTTGATTTTCAACAAAAGGATGAATGGTAACCGAATCACCCTTGTACTTGTCCACCTAATAACTTTAAAAATAAAAAAAAACTTACAAAAGACTCGTAACAACTTTTCTAGAATTGAATAAAGAATAACGCCAAATTGCTAAAAACTATAAAATTTATATTAAAAAATCTAAAAAATAAAAATTAAAAAAAATAATCGTTAAAAATGGGAAAGAAACCCAAAAAATATAAACAAATCATGCCATTATGTAAATACATAAATTTATCGAACGAACATAAATATGTAAAAATGATAAGAGAGAAAAATGGAAAACTAGCAAAAATATATTAAAACAAATATGTATAGAGAATAAATTTAAAAAAAGAGAAAAATATATGAGAACAAAATTCAAAAATAAATTTTATATTTGTGCATTTTTATGTTTCTTCATTAATTTCATAATTTCGGAAAAACGTTCTTTTCGAGGAAGGATATCTTTAAGGGAAATATTTTTTGAATGAATTTTGGTTGTATTTTTAAAGCAAAAGGATAAGGGAGCGCCCCGCAATACCAATACCAATCGAAATGCCAAACCCCAAAAAAGCTGTCGAAATACCAAACCTCGGAAAAATAAAAAAACTAGAAGATATGTTCCGATAAGATGGAAGTTTGTCTCAAACAAAAATGAAAAGTCTGCTACCTCCATTTGGTAAATCGCTAACATTTTGGTATTTCGACATGTATTATAAAAGGGTCAGATTTTACGGCGTTTGAAATTACGGCATCAAACTCATAAATCCCTCACAGAAAAATTAATGTAAGAGAATTAACCACGACCAGATTTTTAACCAAAGAAACATATTTGTGCATTTTTATATTTGTGCATTTTTATGTTTCTTCATTAATTTCATAATTTCGGAAAAACGTTCTTTTCGAGGAAGGATATCTTTAAGGGAAATATTTTTGAATTTCTAATTATATTTTTAAAACAAAAGGATAAACAAGGGAGCGCCCCCACAATACCAAAAACGTCAAAATACCAAACCCCAAAAAAGCTGTCGAAATACCAAACTATGGAAAATAAAAAAAATAGTAAATATATCCCAATCAGATGGAAGTTTGTCTCAAACAAAAATGAAATGTTTGTTACGTCAATTTGGTAAATTGTTAACCTTTTGGTATTTCGACATGTATTATAAAGGGTCAGATTTTACGGCGTTTGAAATTACGGCATCAAACTCATAAATCCCTCACAGAAAAATTAATGTAAGAGAATTAAACACGACCAGATTTTTAACCTAATTGTAAGAAACAAATGTCCCTATCCCAAACCCTATCAGAAAAATAAAATTAAAAAAATTAAAATTCACGCTGACCTTGTATAAAATCAAATTCCTCGCTAGAATGGACATAGTTTGACAAATGATTGTAATTGACAGATACACCAGATGTTTCCGCATATGCTCCTCGTGCCAATAATTCAATAAAGCCTTCCTTAAGAAAATTTTTTTAAGCTAAAAAATTTAAAAAACCGCTGCCTTAGCCATTGCAATCACTCCATCCTCCGACATTTTTAAATCTTCTCCTCCAGGTGAACATTCCATAATATGTCTAACACGAGCTTGAGGCAAACACCTTAGATGTGGAGGTGATTTTGAATCATTTTTGGATGAGGAAAGCTGAAATAATTAATTTTTTAAAATTTTCTAAAGTCTTAAACTGTCAATAACAGTTTCTCGACCAAATATCAAGGACAAAAGACCAGACCCTTTCAAATTCTGTAAGTATTTAGACTCCGGAATTAAGTAATTGAGCTAACAATGAGCTAACTACTCGATCTACAACCATTGGCCTCAGTCCAGAAAGACCAAAAATGAAGCTTACTTGTGGACTAGACCTCCATAATCTTAGTCAACGCCCAAATCAAGCCACCACAGAAAACACCCCAAAAACCAACCCTCAACTTAAGTTGATTTAAAAATAATTTACAAACCTCAACTTTCGCTTTGTGTTGTCCTCCAACATTTTTATGATCGCTTTTCCTTGATGGAGATTTTGTAAAACTTCCATTCTTTTTAATTGGGGAAGGTGTAGCATGCATTATACAAAAAGAAAGAAAGATTAAACAAAAATAAAAATTGAAAAAATATATAATAAGAAAAGAAACAAGTCGAAAAAATGTAATCTTTAAAAAATCCTTTATTTACACACAAAATAATTACCAATAAAGAAAAAATATCAAAAATTTTTTACGGACAATTTAGCCCAAAAACTTAATCACAAACAAAACGAAGCTTACTGATTGGGCATTGGTATTTCGGCGTGATTTCTATAGGGTTTGGCATTTCGAAGAAACTTGAGGGTTTGGTATTTCGGTGTTTTCTTTGAAGTTTAAGAGCCATCCTGAAGACCTAACCCGAAGACCAAACCTATTGATCTGAAGGCCTACATCTGAAAATCTACCTATTTTGAAAGGGATATCGAGGGAGGTGATTAACAAGGCAAATAATAAATGTCCGCAAAAATTGTCCGCAAATATGTAAAATTTTCACCAAATTTTTTTTCATTGTTATTGCTCAATTTCAAGTAAAGGAGGGGTATCCTCGTTAAAATTGTAATGTTCTAAAAATGAAACATCTCAAATTATTTATAAAAAAATCCAAACCTCCTCTAACACTTCTTTCCTCCCTCCCACTCTTTTTAGACGCCAAAAAACGTTTTGGATTAATTTTTGCTTTAGAAATTAATTTGGAATTTTTATTTGAAGCATTATCAAGTCCTCTTATTGTTTTTTCCCAAACTGAAGATTCTTTTGGATGTGCTGCTTTTAAATGACGAACAAGTATTTTTAGGCCGTAAAAGACGACAGCTAAAATTAAATAAATATTTTCCACTTTTGCGGACATTTTTTAATTTTGCGGACACTTTTTAATTTTTGCGGACACTTTTTAATTTTTGCGGACACTTTTTAAATTTTTGCGGACAATTTTTAATTTTTGCGGACTTTTGTCTTTTTGCGGATTTTCACCATTTTTGCGGATTTTTTTTTAAATTATAAAAAAATTAAAAAAAACCAACAACATATCGGGCAATGAATTCCATCTGGCAAATCTGGTCGATATGTAGGTTGAAGAAGCACACGAGGTAACCCGATTTTCTGTGAATTATTTGTCTCATCTATTTCTCCACCATTTTTATTAGCATTTTTTATTGAATTCAATTTTTGTCGACATTTAGGTACATATTTGCGAATTATCTTTAAAAAAAGTTAAAAATGTTCTAAAGTAAATTTAATTGAAAATAAAAAACAATAAAAAGAGTAGAATGATATTTTGCGGATTTTAACTCATTTGCGGACATTTTTTTGCGGACTTGTTCCGTTCTTGCGGACATGCACGGTTTTTACGGACATTTTTCTCCTTTTGCGGACTCGCAAAAATATAAAAATAAATTATTTTGGTGTTTTCTTTCCACGTTTCATTATTTTTTAAATATTTATCGAATAAGTAATCTCTAAAAATCAACAGAAAATGACACATTAAATCCGCAAAAAGACCACGTCACTCCCGAAAATAAAAAAATACATTTTTCATCATTTGCCGTCTCATTGCAGAATCGCCATTTTCAGCTGGATTTTCAATTAACGGGGTTAACAACGAAGTTGAACTACATGGTCTATCACTCTCTTCATTTTGAAGTTTACTAGAAGGTGGAGATTTTAAATAAAAGTCTTTATCTGTAGCAATTTGTCGAATTAATTTTTTGAGGTTTGAGGCATCCAACTTGAGAAAAAATATTTTTCTAAAATTTCAAAAAATACTAAAAAAAATACCCGTCTCCTAGTTTCTTCTTTTAACAAATCCAAAGAATAAGGACAAACATTTCGATAATGAAAAAATAAATTATATTCGTATTTGAAGCGGTTTCCACAAAATAGACATGGGTGTCTGCCTGAAGAATAGTGCGAACCAATCAAATGTTTTTGTAGACGTTGAAGGGAGGAGAATGATCTAGAAAAATTTTTTAATGAGAAAAAAATTAAATTTAAAAAACCGAAGACATTCAGTGCATTGTAAAGCTCTTGTAGATTTGTTAATTTGATTAGATTGAGTTATGTCTGTAGATTGGTTGTTAAAAGTATACGTGTCATCACTATCGGCTATTCTTTCTCTAATAAAATAAAAAATATTTAAATCAAAAGAACAAACACAAAGAAGATCGGACCGAGTTGAGCCTTAAAACAGAAATTCAAGTTATCAAGCTGTCCCTCCCATTTTTGAAATACAACCCCTCCCCTTATGAGAACGATTTTCGGCTCTAAAGGTGCACCTTAAAATAATTCCTTCCCCAATAAAATTCAAAAAAATTTTAAAAATTAAAAAAAACTAGAGATCGGACTGAAACGAGATTTTGAACAAAAATCCTGGCTTCCAAGATTGATATTTATTAGATATATTCGATCTCTCCCAGCCAGGAGACAATCAATCCTTCCAGTTTTCGAGATACTGATTTTTCCCGTCAAGCCTTCACAGTCCTATCTCAATTATAATAAGAAACCTATAAACTTCTTCCAAATTCTCTGCAGAAAATTGTGTTTGAGGCAAATTAGAAGCAAAGGAGTGTAAATTTGGGGTATTATAATCATGTCCATCTTGAATAACCACATAATTTTGTTGATCCATTTCCACATTATTACTGGTTGATTGTTGCTGTTTGGAATAATTCAAAGGATTATGAGGGTGTTTTTTGGAAATATCTTCAATTAAATGACGGAGAGCGTTAATCTCGATAGCCTAAATTTTTGATAATTTTTTAATATTTCCAGTCGCTCGTCTGAAATTTGCGGAAGTTTTGCGGACTGTATTAAAAGCAAACTGAAACAAAATGCCAATGACCTGATTATACAAAAATAGAAGCTCCGATTGATTAAACAAACAGTGACACCTCGAAATAATAAAATCCGCAAAAATGAATTTTTGTCCGCAAAATTGTACGTAAAAGTAAAAAACAAATTTCGATTAAAATAAGCATAAATACCAATAAAATCAACATGTTTTAGCGTAATTTTTAAATAAACCATAACTATCCCTGGGAGAGATAAAATTCGCAAAAATAGATTTTTGTCCGCAAAAATAAGCTATGTCCGCAAAACCTGTCCGTAAAAATATTTCCAAGAAAATTTCTCAAACCTTTCTTTCTTCAACAGTCATCATTTCATTCAAATCTCTACAAGTTCTTCTCCAATGATAAAATAGATTATATTCGTATTTAAACGTTTTTCCACACAGAGGGCATACATAAGCACCAAAACATTGATGAACAGCTAAATGCCTTTCTAGACGGGCCATGTTGGTAAATGTTTGGTCACACTCTTGACATTTATTTGAACCAAAAACTCTTTTGAGTTGTTTACGATTGGTAGAGGTTAAATTGATATTTTCTGTTGATGGGGTTGTACTGACTACTTAAAATTTGGAAAATAAATAAGATCTCATAAGGGGGGTATCAAGAAGCAAAGTCACGGATTGTCTGAAACCATATACCCAAAACCCGTCCATTTTTCGATCCGAAACACCAAACCCGACTTTTTCACGACACGTAACACCCCTGATCCAGGGGAAGGGAAAAAATTTGTTCGGAACGCCAAATATTTGGCGCACCCCAAGGACCTTTCCAGGGAGGGGGAGAGCCTGCTAAAATCGACCATATGGTTACGCCATTGGCGCATACCCGCATATAGCCTAGAGAAATTCGACTCTAAATACGCCCTTGAAATCTCATAACAAAAAATTAAAAAACCTATTTCCTCTCCACATTCAGTAAAATCAAAACCATCTGAACCAACAGCCTCCTCATCATCATTAATTACTACTTCTTCATGACCATCTGGATTTTGAATAGCAGCAAGTTGATGGTCATCATGTTGCTGCGGCTGATCTTAAAGGTTTTAAAATTATATTTTTTGCGGCCAAAATTTGAGGACACATCGACTTGGATAGACGTGATGATGTATCCCTAATCTTATTAAAATTTCAAACCTTTTCCTGTTTGCCTCTCATCTAATCCAACAAAACTTTTCTGTTTACAATAGTCATGTTCTGTCCTCTTTTCAATTAAAATGGTTTGTTGACCGCTCTTTTCAATAGGTCTGATAGAATCGGATTCATTAAAACCTTGAAAAAGGATGAATAGAAATTTAAAAAAAAATTTTCTAGATGCGTTTTAAAGACTAGAGGTACACAAAAACAAGTATATCCGTCCCTTTAGAATTATAGAGAAATCTAGAAACCAACCAGGGATCAAACCCGCAACCTTGTGGCAGCTATTGCTAAGATAATAACCTTTAAAGGCCCTTATCCATCCAAGCATAATACCGAAAAGGATACTAAATTAATACATTGTTTGGTCAGGTCCTGGAAAGTGCTTCACTACAGGATTCAAATGTTACAGAATGGCCACCGGAGAAATAAGATTGATTCACTTATAACTTAAATTCCTTGATAAGCGTTTCCAATGCTTAAGTCGGTAATAGTGTCGTTTCCCGGCCCCATTTTTTCTCCCCAATTTTTTACCCTATGTTTGTACGGAATGGTCAAATTTTCCCCTTTCTTTCATCAAATTTGCCTTTCCTTATTTTGCCTAAAATCAATCAAAAAGATTAATTTTTTATTCAGTTCTTTCACAAGGAGAAACACCAAGCATGAAAAATGTTTTCTGGCTATTATATGTAGAAGAGAAAAGAAGTGCGGAAAATATCACAAATTAATCTTTTTGATTGATTTTAGGCAAAATAAGGAAAGGCAAATTTGATGAAAAAAAGGGTGAAAATTTGACCATTCCGTACAAACATAGGGTAAAAAATTGGGGAGAAAAAATGGGGCCGGGAAACGACACTATTACCCTTAAGTCAACTAGAATCTTTCCCCTCCCTAAACCTATTTACAGACCAAAAAATTAAAAAAAACCAACTCAAATCTTTCACATCTCCTTGTACTTGCACACAAATTTGTCCATCTTCTCTTATCACAATTTCCCCATACAAAAGCTGTTCATAAACAATATTGTCTTCTTCCCGCCCTCTTTGTTTTGAACTTTGAGGTGTTTCAAAATAATTGTAGTAACCATCATGGTCTCCTAAAAATCAATTTAAACAACCAAAAAAGTCAACAAACTAACCCATTGTAAAAAAGAAAATTTCCAAAACAAGCAAACTTGGTTAAAATAAAAAAATTTTTACAACGCGGACATTAAACAAAAAATAAACAGAACGCCAAAAATTTTATTTTTATAATTAATTCAAATTCCCCCCAAAACCCTGCAATTTTTAAAAATTCATAACTTTAGAAATTCCCATCCAATTTTCACGTTCTTTACGTTATTTTGTAGCTCTGAATCTGCTCTATCTTTTAACATAAAAACCAAATTTTTAACAACAATGAATGACAAAGATAATTAATTTTTAACGACCCTCATTCTGAGACTCCACTGCTCCCATCTTTAAAAATTCATAACTCTCGAAATTCTGATCCAATTTTCACGTTCTTTAGCTCATTTTGTAGCTCTGAATCTGCTCTATCTTTTGACATAAAAATTAAATTTTTAAGAACAGTGAATGACTGAGATAATTAATTTTAAACGACCCCTACTTTGAGACTCTATGTACCCAATAATTCAAATTCCCCCCAAAACCCTGTAATCTTTAAAAATTCATAACTCTCGAAATTCCCATCCAATTTTCATGTTCTTTAGCTCATTTTGTAGCTCTGAGTCTGCTCTATCTTTTGACATAAAAATTAAATTTTTAAGAACAGTCAGTTGACTATAAAATTAATTTTAAACGACCCCTACTTTGAGACCTTTCTGAGACTCTACTGTTCCCAGGCAAAGAGAAAAGCTTCTAATAAAGGGCCGGATGAGTACAAAATTTATAATTAATTAAATCAATTATTTGACCAATTAATTGACTTTTCTGGTCATTTTATTGTTCAAACAAAATATTTTCCTCTCTTATCTTATTTTTATTTGCCTTCCTCCCATTGTTGACTTAACAGCTCGCAAATAAAAGAAAATAAAAATATTTTCTCGTTTAAAGAGCAAAATAAAATCGAAAAAAAATTTATTCTCTCCTTTCCAAAATTATTTTACAACAAATTTTGCTCAAAAATCGATTTTTGTTTAATTTTAAAAATTAAAAAAATTAAAAAAAATTTTTTTAAATGAATTTTTCTTCTGAAAAACCCCCTGCCTCAGTTGATGCGGTCATTGAACAAATTCAAAGTTTGGCTGGTGAGATACACCAATTAGGCAAGGAGGTAAAAAATATACTAAAAAATATTTTTTAGGGACTTTTAATTTAATAAAAAAATCTTTAAATAATTTTTAAAAATCAAGTGTGCGCAAAAAACGCAAAAAACCTCAAAAAGTTTTCTGCCCACAACTTAGGCCAAACCTAACCAAAAATTTTGAAAATTATAGAAAGGTTAGAGACACTATTAAATATATCCTTGCAAAATTTCATGGCTCTAGGTGGCTCTTTGACTTTTTTATAGGCGAAAAACTAATGACCCAGGTTCGAACCCGCTCGGGGCCCGGAATATTTTTTACTGCTCTAAAGACTAAAATAAATTATTTTAAGTTGAAATTAGGGTTTTCTGCCCCTTCAGAATTTTTCTGAGCAAAAATATTTTTTAAATAAATTAAATAAAAGGTCGGTACACGAAAATTGAGGACGCGGGTTCGAACCCGTTCGATGCCCGGAATATTTTTATTGCTCTAAAGTTTAAAATAAATTATTTTAAGTTGAAATTAGAGGTTTTTATACCCCTTTAGAATTTTTCTGTGCAAAAATATTTCTAAAATAAATTAATTAAAAGGTCGGTTCACTAAAATTGAGGACCCAGGTTCGAACCTCCTCGGTGCCCGGAATATTTTTTTCTTGTCTAAAGTTAAAAATAAATTATTTTAAGATAAAATTAGAGGTTTTTCTGAACCTTTGGAAATTTTCTGAGCAAAAATATTATTTAAATAAATTAATTAAAAGGTCGGTTCAAGAGTTCAAAAAGTCGGTCTTCGAGGGGAACAAACAGTAACACATTTTGATTCATCTTTTGGAGAGATTGGAACCAATGTAGATAAAATTATTGGAAGTTTTAATAATTCCTTGACTAATTTTCAATTTAAATTGATTGCTTTTAGCTTTGGAAGTATTTTTGGATTTTTACTATTTTTGGGTATTTTGTGGTTTTTGGTTTTTTTATTGGAAAAAATATTTTCTAAAAAAGGAAGGATTATTGATGACGAAAGAGATAGTAAATTTGGATTTATTTAGAAAATTTTTTATTTATTTTTAATTGTATTCTAAATTTTAAAAATCATTTTTCAAAATTTTCCTAAAAATAAAAATTTATTTTTTGTGGTTAAGTGGGATTATTTTTAATAATACATAGGTCCAGGGTTCGAACCCGGTTGGCTGATTTATTTTTATATTTAATTGTATTTTAATTTTAAATGTCATTTTGTAAAAATTTTTACCAAAAACCATAAAATTTGTTTTGTGGTTAAGTGGGTTCGCTCTTGATTTTAGGTCTAGGGTTCGAACACGGTCGAGTCCCCAAATATTCTTCTCTTGTAAAAAATATTTTTCTCTTGTCTGAAATCTAAAAAAATTAGCGAGTCGTTCAAGCTGAAGCCCTCCATCCGAATACAACCGTCTTTAGAGGCACTACTCGAAATAGACTAAGTCTGCTTCTAGTGCACCAGGTAAACGAACGTGTAGTTCTCTAAGAGAATCCTCCACTGTAAGCTACCATGGCCGGTATTCAACTAAACTAACCGCAACTCATGGGGCAACCACGAGATCAATTAGCTAGACAACGAATTTAATCTCTAACTAGAGCATACCCTTCCACAGGCAATTCGTCGTTTAACCGCTCATCAAACGGGAAACGGCGGCCAGCAGACTCGCCTGGTATGACCAAAAATAAAATTTTATAAATTAAGGAAGGAATAATTTATTTAATTTATTAGATGGAAAGCAAAATACATACATAGAGACACAAAAATTAATGTAGTTTATCGAGAACTTTCTCTTTCTCTATCTCTTTCCCTCTTTATAGCATTAAATTTTTTAAGGAAAAGGGAAGGACTGGCAAAGGAGGGAAAATCGCGAGAGACTCAAGCATCCTTAACAAAAATCAGAATGCCAAAGAAACAAAAAAAATAAAAATTGAAATTTAATTTTTGTGGTTAAGTGGGTTTGCTTTCAATTATAGGTGGAAGGTTCGAACCCGGTCGGGTCCCAAAGCATTTTTCAGATCTCAGAAGTAAACTGAATTGCTTTAAAGGTAAATTGGGACCTCTTTCTGGATCTATGGAATTTTTCCACGATTTCGTAAGCATATTTGTTCACCTATATTTTAAAATGAAGGGGAGTTTCATGGACAACGCACAACTGATTTTCGTCTTTTTTAAGTAAATATAAAAATTAAAAAAAATTTTTTTTTAAGTTAGTAGATAGTTTACACAGTTAAAATTTTTAAAAATTCATTTAAAATAGCCATTTAATCAGTTTGTGTATTAAACGTGAACTGCGTTAGTGTGTCTCTCTCTCCCTCTTTCTTTACATATTTCGCAACTTTAAATGAATTTTTATTCTTTTTTATTTGCATAAAAAATTTTTTTTTTCAAGAATTTTTAATTTGTTTACCTAGTTAAACACACAAAAAAATATTTATTTTAGTCAACAAAAAAAAATTATTTTTTAAATGCTCTTTAAATTCAAAAAAATTTCACTTTAAATCAATTTACTCCCTCCTTTTTCAAAAATAAAAAAAATATTTTTTTTTTACTGCGCGAGAGTAATATCAGCAACGTAAAAGTAAGTAATACTTCATCATATATTTTTAAAATAAAAATATTTTCTCTCTCCCTTTCATTTTTATTTTATTTTCTATTAATATATATTATTTTTTTATGTTGCGCATGTTCACCCCAAAGAAAAGAAATTTTCTAGTCTCAATATTATTGATCTTTATTTTTATTTATTTTTATTTTTATTTATATTTTTCAAATTTTAATTTTAGATGGAAAAAGAATTTAAGGTAAATTTTAAAAAAATTTAGAAAAAAATTAAAGTGAAAAAGGGACATCTAAGAAGCCTCTTCTGCCTACTTTTGACCTTATAAAACCTCATAAAATCGCCCAATGAGAACCTAGAGCCCTAAAATTTTGCACAGTTATTCTCAATAGTGTTGTCTATCATTCCTCCAAATTTCAAAATTTTAGGTGCAAAAATAGAAAAGTTATGGTCAAAAACCTAAAGTAACTCTTTTTTCAACATCTTGCTATTTTTGTCCATAATTTGGTTTAAGCTAAACCTAAAATTGTGAAATTTTCAGAATTACTAGTTAACAGTATCAAGGATATCCTGACAAAATTTCACATCTCTAGGTACTTTTTAGACTATTTTATAACCATCCGCGCAGGCGCCATCGTGCGCGAAACCATCTCTTCAACTGTCACTTACATTTTTGTCCATATCTCGGTTTAAATTAAACAAAAAATTCTGAAATTTTCAGAATTACTAGTTTACAGTATCAAGGATATCCTGCCGAAATTTCACGTCTCTAAGTATTTTCTAGGCTGTTTTATAGCTATCCGCGCAGGTGTGGCTATAAACCACCTCTGTCTGTCTCCTTAAATTAAAATGACCATAAAACGGTTTACACCAAACCTAAAATTCTAGAATTTTCAGAATTACTAGATAACAGTATTCAGAATATCTCTGGAAAATTTCACGTCTTTAGGTACTTTTTAGGCTGTTTTATAGCCATCCGCGCAGGCGCAATCGTGCCTAAAACCACCTATCCATCAGTCACTTTTCAACTAAAACTTGGGAGTTAAAATCAAAAAATCAACTAAATTTCTCTTTTTAACTTAAAGATTAACAACACCATCAACCACCAACACCAAAACAAACAATTATTTACAATCAGCCTTAGGCCCAAAAATTTTTAACCAAATAAACTCCTTAAATTGTTCCCTAATTTTGAATGAAAATAAATCATATATAAATTCAATAAAAATCAAAAGAATTGTCCAGAGGGATTTAAACGACTTGAAAATTGATTGTAATTCGATTAAAAATCGGTGGAAATTTTTTCAGAATTTTGAGGAAATTTCTGATGAGGAAAAACGGTTTCCTATAGCTTTTGCTAGGACTGTTTATAGGGTAAATTTTAATTTATTTTTAATTAAATTTATTTTTTAAAGGATTATTTAATGCTTGAACAAATGTTATCTGTTGAATATGCACCCCATAATGTTTATTGTTATTCTTTGGACAGAAAGGCTGACAAAAAGTATTTTTAAAAATTTTAATTTTTATCAAATTATGTCAAAATGTCGAACATTTAAATGTCATAGTTTCAAAATGTCGAAAGTCAAAATGTCAAATTTCATAATGTCGAATTTCGAAAGGTCAAATTTTCAAAATGTCTAAAATCGGAATGTCGAAAGCAAAATGTCAAAGTGTCGAATTTCGAAATGTCAACTTTCATTTCGCCAAAATTTTCATAATGCCAAAATCTCAAAACACCAAAAATTTTTCCTTAAATATCCCTCAATTTTTTAACAGATTCAAGGAACGCATCCGAGCCCTTTCCCGTTGCTTCTCTAAAAATGTGTTTGTTTCTGATGTAGAATACAATGTCTACAGCAGCGGTAAAAATGTCAGTCGCTCACATTTATCGTGTCTTGAAAATTTGAATAAAAGAAAGGAAGACTGGAAATATGTTGTTTTACTGCAGGTTTGATTTGAAAAAATTTTTGGGAATTTTTTTGAATTTTTTAGGGATTTTTTTGAGATTTTTGGGAATTTTTTAAGAAATTCAAAAAAAATTTTTTTCCAAAAAAAATTTCAAAAATTTTTGAAATTTATAAAAATTTACTAGACACTTAAACCTAGTAAACCCCCCCCCAGCCACTTAAACCCAACCCAAAGGTTTACTAGACACTTAAACCTAGTAACCCCCCCCCCAGCCACTTAAACCCAACCCAAAGCCTTTAAATTAATTTTCTTCCTCCAACTAATCTTTAGTCGAGTGGTTAGTGTGTTAGTCTCACTCCCTCCACTTCACCAACCCCCTTAAAGGTTCGATTCCCCCACCCTCCCCACATCAAAAAACAGTCATTTGCTTCTTCTAAATAAGTTTAATGACTACCTGTTTGATGATAAAAAATATTAGAATCGTCTAGAGGCGTTGCCCAGTAATTAAAAATTAATTATTGGGCGTCAATGACGAGTTATATTTTATTAAATTTTTAATTCCCTTCAAGTTGCCTACTTTTAAAAATTCATAATTTGGGTTTAAATAGAGATACAAATTTAATTTTTGTATCAAACGATAGAGAAAAATCTGGGCTTTAAGATAGAATAGGTTTAAAGGGATTAGGTTTGGGTTAAAATTTGTTATGAATTTTTAAACGAAACTTTTCAGTGAATTTTTAGTCTTAAAGAGACGGCCGTCTTCTAGAAAAAAATTTTTAGAAGGAAAAATTTTGGGAAAAAATTTTTAAGAATTTTCAAAAAATTTTCTAAAAAATTTTCAAAAAATTTTCTAAAAAAAAATTTTTTTTAGAATCACGATTTACCTCTACGTACCAACGCTGAACTTGTCCGCATATTTAAAGCATACAACGGAACAAACGATATCGCCACAAAAAATATTGTAAAAAACACGGTTGTTAAATCGCTGGATTGGTCATTGAAAGGATTGCGGCTTTACAGAAACGGTTTGGGGTTTTTAATTAAATCTTAGAGGGGGAATTTATGGAGGGGGAAAGGCATACTTGTAAGTAGTAGGTAGGCAATACCTGTCCCTCTAGAGTTAAAGGCAAAGCTGGACCTTATTGCCTCCCTTAGCCTTGAGCCCCTTGGTCTCACTTGGCTTGTTTGTCTTCACCAAGAGTTTGACGAAACAGGGACTATTCTAATTGTAAGGCAGATTTCCCCAACTAACGCCAGGCATTGGACCAAGCCTAGCCGTTAAGTGCAAGTCCAGTAGTAGTAGGTAAGCAATATACCTTGCCCCCTTGGAGAGTTACAGCCAAATCTGGCACCGATTGCCTCCCTCGGCTTGATTGTCTGCACCTGGAGTTTGCCGAAAAAAAATTTTTTGGGACTACTCTAATTGTAAGGCAAATTTCCCCAACTGACGTCAGGCATAGGGCCCAAGTCTAACCGTTAAGGCGCAAGTCCATTAAATGTCTCTATATAGTGGAAAAAAATTCTGATTTATATATAGGGTGACATAATATCCCAAAAATCCGAAAAATCAAATTAATTCAAATTTTTCAAAATTTTAGAAAATGCCTACCCTCCAAACATTAAACAATTAAACCACACAAAATCTTTAAATTTAATTGTTCTGTCTAGAGCTGCTGTTAATTTTACTCTTAAACAATTAAATGTTTACCCGTTTATTGATAAATTGGAAAAGAGTAGATATGGAATGGATGAGGTTTCTTATTATTTTTTTTTGAATTTAGAAATGAGGATTTTTCTAAGAAAAATACAGGCCCCCAAAAATTGAAAAATCGTAGGGGGACTAAGCTCACATCAGCATCTAATAGAAAAATTTTATAAAACTCGAGTCAGCTTGTCGGGAGGAGGCGATTAGTTTTTTTATTTTAGAAATAGGAATTAATTTAGGAATCACAATTTTTTTAAGAGACGGGGGAATACAGGCTCCCAAAAATTTTAAAAAATCATATGGGGACCAAGCTCATCTTCTAGAAAAAATTTTTTCTGATTTTTTCGAAAAATTTTAAGATTGGAACCCAGCCTGACGGGAGGAAGCGATTAGTTTTTTAATTTGGAAAAATCGTATAGGTGACAAAATATCCCAAAAAAGTCCAAGGATTTTATTTCAAAAATCAAAAAAAATTTTCAATTGACTTCATTTAATTAACAACATTTTAAGGTCCTCTATTCGACTTTAAACAGTAATTTGCCCGATTTCCCAGGAGGATTTACCTTGGACTGTCTAAAATATCAGAATAAAGTTGCCAACAGTATGGGAAGGTAATTGAAATTTATTTTTGAATTTTTTGAAAAAATTTTCAGAAATTTTCAGAAATTTCAAAAAATTTCCAAAAATTTTCAAAAAATTTTCAGAAATTTTTAAAAAATTTTGAAAAATTTTTTTTGAAAATTTTTAAAAAAATTTTTCCAAAAAATTTTTTTTATTTCAAAAAAGGTATGTAATATGGCGAACTTATGGAAAACAAACCAATCGTTGTATGAGCGATTACTTGAGACACGATGTTTGTGTTTATGGAGTGGAGGATTTGCCTCACATTGGAAGGGCTATACTACACTTTTATTTGAATAAAATGGTTTTTTTTAATTTTAAAAATTTATTCGAGGGTTAGAAATAAATAAATTAAGGTTATTTACCCTCTTAACGGTTGCTTGGGGTTAAAAAAATTTTTGGGACAAAATGTCATGTTTGGGATAAAATGTCGTTTTTAATAATTTTTGGTCGATTTTCCGAGTTTTTATTTTTTAAAAAATTATTTAGAAGTTAAGAATAAATAAATTAGGGTTATTTACCCTATTAAGGGGTATTTTTAGTTTAAAAAATTTTTTTGGGACAAAATGTCATGTTTGGGATAAAATGTCGTTTTTAATATTTTTTGGTTTTTTGGTCGAATGTCTGGATTTTTAAATGTTTGAAAATTTATTTGGAGGTTAAAAATAAATAAATAATTGTCGTTATACCCCTTGCTCCTTCTATTTTAGTTAAAAAATTTTTTTGGGACAAAATGTCATTTGTGGGACAAAATGTCATTTTTAATAAATTGGTCGATTTTCTAAGTTTTTAGTTTTTTACAAATTTATTTGGAAGTTAAGAAAAATAAATACTCGTCGATTTCCCCTCTTTTTGCTTCTATTTTCGGTTAAAAAATTTTTTGGGACAAAATGTCATCTGTGGGACAAAATGTCATTTTTAATAATTTTTGGTCGGTTTTCTGAGTTTTTATTTTTTTAATTTATTTGGAGGTTAAGAATAAATAAATAATCGTCGATTTCCCGCTTTTCCTACTATTTTCGTTTAAAAAAATTTTTTTGGGATAAAATGTCATCTTTTGGAAAATTTAGTTTAATTTAATTTTTAGATGCCTTCCTTCGATTATGGTGCAATATTTTGTTGGTTAAGCACCTTGGCAGCTCGTAGGCTTTCTCGGGAGATTAATATCAACGAAAAATATTATCAACAATTGCCTCATGTTTGTTTTTTTAAAAAAAATTTTTTTTTATTTTTCAAGAAAGTTGTGAAAATTTTCTAAAAAAATTTTTTGAGATTTTTGAAAATTTTCTGAAATTTTTTAAAATTTTTCGAAAAATTTTTTGTAATTTTTTAAAAATTTTTAAAAAATTTTTGAAATTAAAAAAAAAATTTTTTTTGAAAATTTCCACAATTTCTAAAATTTTTTCAAAAATTTTTTCTAATTTTTAGGTAAGGTATAACAATTTAAAATATTCAAATCAACTACATAACAACAACAACGTGTCTAACGAGGAACAACCATTTAAATGTTAACTCGTATTTATTTTTATTTTTTTTTAAATTTTATTTATTTTCCTCTTCTTCTCTTTCCCCTTCTCAATTTAACAACGAAAAACAGAAAAAAATTTTATTTTTTTTATTTCATGTGAATCAACCAACCATGCTCATTTTTATTTATTTTATTTATTATATGGGTACAGCCCGGCGCGCAGCCATAACGGCGCAGAGCCATAACTTACTTCAAGACTTTCTAATCTTAGCAAATTTGATATTAAACGATTCCTCTCATCGAGCTAAAGAAATTGGTACCAAAATTAATTAGGGTCCAGAAATTTTCCTGCTAGTTATGGCTTTGCGCCGTTATAGCCGCGCGCCGGCGTGTCCCTTATTTATTTATTGCCTTACTCATTTATTTTTCACTTCAAAAAATTTTTTTAACGAATAAAAATTTTATTTTTCTTTGTCATTCCTTTTATATTTTAGTGGTTTATTTTTAAAACTCTATATCTTTGAGAGAAAAATTTTATTTTTTAAATGATGACTCACCCTTTAAAATTTACCCATTTTATAAAGCGGGCTCGTTTTCTCAATATCAGTTAATTAGATTAAAAATTAGAGTATTCGACGCTGGACAAAGCCGTGGGGAATTTTCGGAGTTCAGGTCCTAAATCTGCATCTTTCTTTTGCATTTTCTTTCGCGATTTCCGATTTCCGAGCCGGATTGAGCAAGAAACCCCGGTCAGGTCCGGGGTCTTCCTGTAAGAGAAAGGAAGCCCAAAATCCGGTTTCCGGATCCGGAAATCTTTTTCCTGAAGACCTCAAATTATTTGCAGACCCCTAAATTAATTTCCAGAACCCTAACTTGGCGATGTGTTCAATTAATTATAAAAATGACATTTGATCCCTCCCCTATAAAAACAAAAAATCATCGTGTTATTTAAAGCGGTACAGCCCAAAACGGCGCGCGGCCATAACGGCGCAGAGCCATACCCCAAAAATCATCGTGTTATTTAAAGAAATTAGTACGTCATTGTTTGTTTGTTTAGTCGACCTTGCATTTTTCTTTCCTTTTAGTTTTTGCTCGTTTCATGTGCTTCTCTTTACTAATTAATTAATTTTCCCCTTCTAGAAAACGCTTAAAGAAAAATTTCTAAAAAATGGCTCAAAACCCACTCCTTTACGGCTATTTCCAAGCTGTCGACCAAGACAAATCTGGAAAGATTAGCACAAATGAATTGCAACGTGCTTTGTCTAATGGAAGTTGGCGACCATTTAATCAGGAAACGTGCCGAATGATGATTTCGATGTTTGACAAGGACAATGATGGAGGGATTGGATTTAATGAATTTCAGTCTCTTTGGGCGGTTAGTTTGGGGATTTTTTTTAATTTTTAAGGTGTTAAGAAAAGGAGAGGGAGGGGTTTGGGAAATTAAGGAAATTTTTGAGGGGGTTAAAAATTTTTGCAGAGAGGGATTAGATGGGGGGTTGGAGGTCAAGAAATTTTTTTGTGTGCTAACAATAAGAGAGGGGGGGTCTAGGATAGGGTTTCAACCGGGTCCAATTTGAGCTTCGGATTACGGAACCGGAACTAAAAAAACACCGGAACTTCCGGTGGAACCCTATTCTGCGAGGTAAGAAGAAGAGGGCGTTTGGGGGCAAGAAAAAAATTTTTTGGGAGGTTAATTGGAAGGGTAGGGCTTAAAAAAATAAAATTTAAACATAAAATAATTTCGTTTTCAGTACATCAATGATTGGAGCAACACTTTTCGTAGTTATGACCGCGATAATTCGGGAAGCATTGATAAGGGCGAGTTGAAGAATGCGCTTACTCAATTTGGTATAATTTTTTAAATAATTTTTAAGAAAATTTAAAAATGCTTATTTCAAACCATCCAATTTTAAAATTAAAAACTTGAAAACTTTTACTCCCTTCCTTTTTCTAAAAAATTTTTTAGGAGGAAAAAAGAGAGGGACGGAAATTTCAATTTTTAATTTAAAATTTGGGCATCTTGAAATTGGACGTTGCGAGGAAAAAATTTTCTAATAAAATTTTTAAAAATTTGCTGCTGCTTCTGCTGCAAATTCTCAGTCGGACTGGCCCAGTATTGAATTTTCCCGAAGTTTAAGCCATTCGGAAAATATCAAATTTCGTTGAAAAATTTTCTAATAAAAATTTTCCTCATAACGTCTAATTTCAAAAAGCCCCCGAATTTTAAATTAAAAAAAATTTTTTTTGTATCCCCACCCCTCACTAAATATTTTTTCTTACAAAGGTTATCGTCTTTCTGACCGTTTCTACAATATGGCAATCCAAAAGTTTGACCGTAGCCATTCCGGAAACATCAAATTCGACGACTTTATTCAACTCTGTGTTGTTCTTCAGACGTTGACGGCCGCTTTTCGTGAGAAGGATACTGACCAGGATGGCTACGTTAAAATTCATTATGAGGACTTTTTGTTGATGGTTTTCTCTTTGAGACTTCAATAGAGAGGTTAAGAATATGGAGGAGAGGATAAATATAAAATAAAGAAAATGGCAAAGGTTCACTTGAGATAATTAAAATTATATATATTTAATTAATATTTGGGGGTTACCTTATTTACTCGATTAATTCCCCTGTGGAATTATTTTTTCAACCCATCCGTGGCATGGGGAATTATTCAAGGGAGGGGAATTATACGAGTTTTGAAATTTGAACGTGTAGTAGGGTATTTGGGTGAAGGGGATTATTTTTTCAACACATCCGTAGCCGGGGAATTATTCGAGGGAGGTGAATTTATCGAGTAAATACGTTATTGGCGACCTGTTAATTTTTTCCTGTGGCGGTTTTTCCTGTTTCTGATTTTAAAAAAATACTAGGAAATTTGAGAGGAATAAGAGAGTAGTTAAGCAATGAGAAAAATTAACAGGTTGCCTACGAATCTATTAAAAATTAAATTTATTTAAATATTATATTTAAATTTTGTCGTAAAAATGTGGAATATAATTAAAAATATTCCGACCTTTCTGTTAAAATTATAAATTTTTTTCCTTTATTTTAATAATAAAATTGAAATTTTTTTCAAGAAAAAATTTTCAAAATTTTTTAAAGAATTTCAAAAAATACTTGGAAAATTGGTCCTTTTTTCTTTCAAACCTCCTTCATCTTTTTTTAACTTGTTCATTAATCCAAAATTTAAATTCCTTGCTATATGAGTTGCTTTTTCTAACATTTCCATCATTGAATCAATTTCTACTGCACCACCACCAACTTTTTTAATACAAGTTAGTAAACTCTAGAAAAAATTTATTTTAGAAAATTTTAAACCTGATAAAATTTAAAAAAATAAAATATTTGCTTTTCTTAATCCCAAAAAACCTTTGGGCACTCAAAAGTTATCGAACCCACCCCCTAAAAACGACCACCTTACCCACTACACTACAAGTACCTTAAATCCTCTAAAAATTCCAAAATTTAAAAAATACATATTTTAAATCTTTAAAAATTTAATCTTTTTGCTTTTTCCAAACACCAAAAATATTTGGGCATGAAGAGGTATCGAACCTTTACCCTCCACTCCCCAAAAATAACCAACTTAACCACTACACTACAAATGCCTCATATTCCAAATATTCCCCTCCTCAAAAATTTTTTTTAAATTAATTTTTAATTCAGCCTTAAAACAATTTAAAAAAAACCTCAGAATTATCCTCTTCATTTTCTCCTTGTTTTATACCAACATACAAAGTATTATTAGAACACAACTCTTCGGAAAGATCCAAATCGAAAACTGTTTGATTTCCAATACGAGTTACAGCAACAATTAAAGGGGCGCTTTAAATGGATTTTTTTAGAAATTTGAACTTAAAAATAATTCTTACTGAGTGGGTTCGAACCAACATCCCTCCACTACGTTCTACTTGACTTTAAAAATCATTTAAAAATATCTGACCCTGAGCGGGTTCGAACCTGCGACCCCCCCCCCTCTCCTTTAATTTAAAAAAATAAATTCTTTTTCTTTTTGGAGATTTTTAAAAAGCAAATATATTTATAAAACCTTGTAACATCCAATTTCCAAGTACTAATTTCATCGGGTAAATCAATAAGAAATTTTCCTTCATCAGCTGGGCGTACAATTACATTGCATATTTGTGTATCGAAAAGAGCTGCTTTTACCTTTGAAAAAAATTTTTTTTAGAAATTTTTTTAATTTAAAATTTTTTTGAAATTTATTTTTATTAAAAATCTTCTCAAAATATTTTTAAAAAATTTCTAAAAATATTTAAAGAAATTCTACCCCCAAAGAAAGTGCATCCATAATATTCCCATCATGTTGAAGTACTATAGCATCAACGTATAACGTCCAATAATGTAAAGGTGGAGCTAATAATAGGCGTTTCATACTTTCGACTAAAAAATTTATATATAAAGACTAGAAAAAATTTTTCAAATGAAAAAAATTTAATTTGAAAGGTCAAATAGAGAGAGTCGTGGGTTCGAACCCGTTCGTGAGCAAACATTTTTAAATTCAATTTTTTCTGTTTAAAAATTTCTTAATTTAAAATTAACTAAGGAAATATAAAAGAAAAGAATGAAAAAATTTTTTAAGTCAAGAAAATTAATTTTTGTACAGACAATCGAGGGTTCGCGGGTTCGAGCCCGTTCGAGAACAATCATTTTTTAAATTCAATCTTTTCCTAAATTCAAAATTTTTTAACTTTAAAAAACCTTTACCCACCCATAATATAATCATTATCATAAGCAGCATATAAAGTTTTTGCCCATTCCTCTGCCTGTTCTTGACCTCCTCTCCCCGCAAACTTTGGGGATGCATTGGCGGATAAATCAACAAAAAATTTTAACCGATTTGAGAGAATTGGGTCTGTTGTTGTGTTTAATTCTGCCTTTAAAATTAATTTTAAAAAATAATTTTTAACAAAAAGAAAACCTTGACAGATAAAAGGACATCAGTAGAACCAACTTGTATACGTGCTGAACCATTAGCTCCAGCTAAAATGCCTGTCTCGATGGAAATTGGGCGATAATCTGTTAACCTGAATATTTAATGTTTTATTAATTCTGGATGTTAAATTTTAAAAAATGTAAAAATTTAAAAATTTTAACTTTTTGGTTAAGTGGAAATAATAAAAATAGGGGGTCGTGGGTTCGAACCCGCTCAGGGGCAAATATTTTTAAATTTAAGTTAAATACTAAAAAATTCTAAAAATAGGATTACTTGAATGAAAAAAGCATTTTTTAATTTAAAAAATACAGTCGTGGAAAAAAGTATGGAAGCGCTAGAAAATTTTCTCTTAATTTTTAATTTTTCATTCAAAAAATACGTTCTATATACCAATCGAAAGCTCTATTCGTATCTCAGTTGACATGTTTCTGCATTTTTCATGAAAATGAAAATTGGCCGAGATAATCCGGATCTACCGGATATACCAAATCCCACTTTTTCGGAAAAATTTTTCGGAACAAATTTAACAAACCCAAATGATAAAGCATATTTTTCTGAGTATTTTCCACAAAACCGCTTAGAAATATCTTTTTTCGGAGCAGAGATATGATTTTTTGAAAATCGCATTTTTCGTCTATTTTTGCAAAAAATTCAATTTTTAAGCGAAAAATGCCATTTTCAAAAAATCATATCTCTGCTCCGAAAAAAGATATTTCTAAGCGGTTTTGTGGAAAATACTAAGAAAAATATGCTTTATCATTTGGGTTTGTTAAATTTGTTCCGAAAAATTTTTCCGAAAAAGTGGGATTTGGTATATCCGGTAGATCCGGATTATCTCGGCCAATTTTCATTTTCATGAAAAATGCAGAAACATGTCAACTGAGATACGAATAGAGCTTTCGATTGGTATATAGAACGTATTTTTTGAATGAAAAATTAAAAATTAAGAGAAAATTTTCTAGCGCTTCCATACTTTTTTCCACGACTGTACTTAGAAATAAAAAATAAAATTTACTGTCTTCCATCACATCTAATGCCTGCCTGTACTCCATCAATAATATAATTCTTTTCATAATTGCTAATTAAAAAATCGGCCATTTGAAAGAAAAATTTTGATAATTAAAAGGAAAACATTAAAAAGTATATTAAAAATTTTAAAAAAATTATAGTAAATAAAAGAAAATTTTTTAAAGATTTATAAGTAAAATATGTAAATAAATAAATATTAAATTTAAGGGGGTCGTGGGTTCGAACCCGCTCCGCGCCAATTAATTTTTAAATTTAAAGTAAATGTCAAAAATAACTATAAATAGCATAGTTAGACGAAAAAGGCAACTTTAGATTTTAAAAATAAAAAATCTCAACCTTTTGGTTAAGTGGAATAATTACAAATAGGGGGTCGTGGGTTCGAACCCGCTCGGTGGCAAACATTTTTAAATTAAAGTTAAACGTTAAAAATGGACTAATTTGGACAGAAAATCAAAAAATAAAATTTTTTAATTAATTTTTAACAATTTTTCAGCCATATCAAACAATTCATTGGACACGAGTTCATGCATAGTAAATTCCAAAACCGGTAATTCTTTGACCATACAATTTTTATATAATTTGCCTGATTCAAGTTCAGAATAGGGAGAATTAATGCAATGAAGAAGTGTTGAAATACCCTTAAATTTTTGTTGAAAAAAATCAAAATTAAAAAACCTGGTCCAAATTTTTTGAAAACCACCAAATTAAGGGTGTTGCCAAGGTCCTCAAAAAATAATTTGTATGTCTTCCAAGTTGTGTTCCACGGACAAAACCGGGGCTGATCGATACCTTAATTTTGATTATAAATTGATTTTAAAAATTTTGAATAAAAACGAAATAGTCGAATCTCATTAATAGACCCCCTGAAACTAAAAAACCTTTGGTTAAGTGGAAATACTAAAAATAGGGGGGTCGTGGGTTTGAACCCGCTAGGAGCAAAAATTTTTAAATTTGATTTAAATACCAAAAAATTCTAAAAATAGAATTATTTGATCGAAAAAAGATCCGAAAAATAATTTTAATAAATTTAAAACCTTACAACTTTAATTTCTACGTTGTCTTCTTTAAATTGTTTAGCTAAACCAACTGCATGCAAAAAATTGGCATATTTACTAAGAGAATAATAATCATTTGCTGAATATAATGGAGTTGGAGATTTTAAATCTTCCACGTTTAAAAGATAAGGAAACTGAAAAAAATAAAAAATTTTTTTTATTAAAAAATTTTGCGGACAAAAATTGCGGACAAAAAAATTTTGCGGACTAAAAAATTTTTTGCGGATTTTAATTTTGTAATGAATAATAGAGCAAAAATTAAAATACCCTTTCATATAGAGAAGAGGTCAAAATTAAAATACGAGCAAATCGTTCAAACATTTGATTTTTGAGCAATAAATTGGTGAGTAGAAAATGGCCCAAATGGTTGGTAGCATAATGAAGTTCGACGCCGTCAGGTGATAACTAAAATTTTTTTAGAAATTTTTGAGAATTTTGACTAATATTTTTGATGACTAATACCCCAAAATTGGGTCCAGAAAATCTCAAAAAAAAACTTTTAATTAATAAAAATTCCAAATACCTGGTAAGGATGCCCCATAATTCCAGCATTGTTAACCAGCAAATTGAGACAATTTTTGGGACAAACTTCACAAAAATTTTTGACAAATTGTTCAACTGAAGTTTTACTGGACAAATCTAACTAGAAAATAAAAATGAATTTTATAAAAAAAATTTTTTTGAATTAATGAACAGAGAACGTGCTAAACTGAAAAAGGCCACAAAGAAGTTGTGTTATCATATAAAATTATTTTCAAAAAATAAACCCAAGACCCGACTCCCCAAATCACTGCCTTTATTTTTCCAAATATTTTGCCTATTTTTCCAAAAACTTCAATAAAATCCAATTCCAGAAGAAAATCCCTAAAGGCAGTGATTTGGGGAGAATGGCAAGAGGGAGAGAATGAGATAAGAGAAGGCCAAAAAAGCCAACTAAAAATTCTGAGATCTCTTGCCTATTTCTCCAAAAATTTCGAAAAATTTCCCCTTCCAACAATCAGTCCCCTCCCTTAATTTTCAAAAATAATTTAAAAAAAACCTGCAAATAATTCAAATTAGTAGTCAATTCCTTCACATCCTTGACAGATTTCTTAATTTCTTCAATAGCCAAATTCGCCCTTTTCTCATCTCTACAAGCCAATACAATCGAAGAAAAATTGCCTGAAGCAAAAAGAGACTTGGCCAAATGTAAACCAATACCAGAATTAGCACCAGTAATTAAGGCAAATTTAAGAGGGGTATTTGACATTCTATTTTTCTTTAATAAATTAATAGGTATATTAAAAATAAAAAAATTAATTTAAATAAAATAAAAATATTTTCAAAATTTTTCAATAATTTATTTTTCGACGAAAAAAAATTTTTTCAATTTTTAAAGTAAAATAATAAATTATGAATTAATTAAAAATAAATTTGAAAAAATGATAAGCTGTTATAATGCCAAAATGTACCCCAAAAACCTCCCGAAAGGTGTCAATGTCGTTTCACATGTGTGGTATTTCGAAGGCTTTTTCTGGGGAGGGAGTGGGGGGGAGTGTTTGGCATTACAACGCGCTCCAAAAAAAAGTATTTTTTTCAATTCCATTTTCAAACCTTCTCTTTCCCAAAAATTATTTTAAGCGATGTTGGCAATCCCAAACCCTTGGAATCAACAAATCCAACAAATCGTTCTCATAAATTTTTGAACATCTTTGTCTTGCATACCATTCTGCAAATTTTTATTTTTTCGTTAATTCTTAGTTTAAATTGGATTACCTGAAGCATAACAAGCAAAGAATATTCCAGTCCCTATAAATTAAAATAATTTGACTAAAATTTCTTCTCAAAAAAATGTCTCCGTTACCTAACATCAAATTCCACCATAAAACAACATTCCAAGTTGAAGACGGTTTTTTGATTAAATTGGAAAGGAGGAAGATAATACCTTAAAATAAAAATAAAATTTTAAAAAAATTTTATAAAAATTAAAAAAAACCTCCAATTACAAAATAAAGAAAGAAAATAATCGGGTAAAACATTCTCAAGCCAACAGTAAACCAATATTCATGAAATACGGCAGAAATGAAAAATACGGACATTTGGGCTAAAGCATTGCCAAAAGTGGTGGAGCCAAGCTTTAAAAATTTTTTTTTGAAAAAATTTTAAAATACCAACCAGATTACTAATATCTCTATAAATATATGTATATAACCATTCATGAACCACCAAATTCCAAGAACGGTAATAATAAGCCATGTTTCTTGAGCTCCACCAATTCTATAAAAGAATATTTTATTGAATCAGAATTTTGGTAAAATTTGTTGTTTGTTTTTCCCAAGGAAAATTCTTCAAAAAAATCCAAAAAAAATTTTCAAAGGGGGAATTTCCGGAAAATTCTTCAAGAGGATAACTACACCCTCCAAAAATTAAAATAATATTGGGAAGTTGATAAAAATTAGAATTCCTGAAGGGAAAACAAACAAAAAATTTTCACCTTCTAGAAGTTTAATAATAAATTTAAAAAAAACCCAGAATATTCACCGAATAGAAATGTCGGTCAGCAAAATACATTGCTTCAGCAAACATAGAAAGCCCTTCAATTTTAAATTTAAATTCTTAAAAATTATAAAAAAATTCCAAACATGAATGAAGCAATCCATAAAAAATTCCGATAAATAGGCAAACAGAACCAGGAATAATTGAAGGAAAAATCGCTGTTAATAATACCAAATAAAGACCATCTTCTCCATATTGAATCCGACTAAACAGAGGAATGACAACTTGTGTAAAAGAAATATTGACAGCATAAATGGAAGCTAAGCAATGAATGAAGTGGTTGAATACTTTAAGCCAACTTCGAGTTTGAGACCTGAAAATAAAATTGAATAATAATAATAGGAAATGGCCAGTCTACCCAAGCCCAGTCTACCTCAGAGACTAGAATAAATATAAAATTGCCAGAGAAAGACACTTGCTACTATATATGGGTCGGGTTGAGTGATTAAAAAGGGTCGAATAATGCCTCGGGATTTTCAAGATTTTCTTGGATTGGGGTTAGGGCAATCCAACCCCTATCTGATTAGGGCTATCCATCAGTAAGCCTCGTGGTAAAAATAGACAAAAGGCAGATTGGAGATTTACCCCTCAAATTAAAAAAAAAATAAAATAAAAAATACATTGGATAAGAATGTCTGTAAAGCAAAGCTGGACAGAAAATAAAATAGACAAAATGCTTCCATGAAGGCGTTTCTGTTGAAATTTGTGGATTTGCAACAACTTCAGAAATGTTCGAATTTTTCACATTATCACAGTTTTGTTCCGATGTTTTTGAAGACATTTTTGCCGGATTAGTACAAAAATTTTCTCTCACAAATGAATGGACTTTCATTGCAATACGAGTCTAAATAGAGCAAAAAATATTTTTAAGAATATCCAAAAACAAACGTTTTCACACGTAATAATGAAACAACCTTAAATATAAAAATTGAAAAAGGAAAAAAATTTTTTTTAATATTTTTTAAATTTTAAAATTCAAAAGAAAATTTAAAAAAAATTTTTACACGCTCCACGAAGTTCCAACCAAAACAAAGCTTTCAAAGAAAAATAAAATAGGCCAACTTGATATAGACAATAAATAAAAATAAATAACCAAAAATTGATACAGGTTGAAGTTTTAATATTGAATAAATAAAAAGGAAAAATTAAAGTAGACAAAAACATAATTAACCATATAAACATTGTCTGAGGGAATTGAGTAAAATTCCAGCGGAAAAGCCATAAATGATGAAGGGGGCTGAAAGGGAATAGAATTAGGTTTTAAATCAGAATAAAATCAGAATTTAAATTAAATAAATCAGAATTTTAATTTAATAGAAATGAGAGAATGAGCTTTAAAAAATCAGAATTTAATTTTTTTTACAAATCAGAACAGTAATTATTTAAATCAATAATCAATTTCAGAATTTCTTTAATTTTTACGAATCAGAAATTAAATCAAAAATTAATAAATAATTCCAAGTTTCAAATCAGAATTTTAATTTTTCTACAAATCAGAATAAGTTTAATTATAATTTGATTTTTACGAATTCTGATTTGTAGAAAGGGTTTATTTTTTAAGTAATAAAATACCAGAATTTTACTTTTTTAAAAATCAATTTGTAAATTAAAATTACAAATTCTGGAATTTGTAAATTAAGATTACAAATTCTGGACCAGAATTATACCAGAATTTTAATTTTTTACAAATCAGAATTTGTAAATTAAGATTACAAATTCTGATATGTAATTTGTAAGGTTTATTAACCAAAACACCTCTATAATTTATTTTACAAATTCTGATTTGTAAAAAAGGTTTTATTTATTTTTAACCGACTTAAAAGAATTTGTAATTTATAAATCAGAATTTGTAAATTAAAGTATAATGAACTTGTAAATATTATTCTGATTTCTAATTTAAGCCTTATTTACCCTATAATTTAATTTTTTACAATTTCTGATTTGTAAAAAAAGTTAAATTAAATTTAACCAAACATACTTTCCATAAATATAAAAATCATGCAACCAAGTTCCCATTACAGCCAAAATAAAAACTGCCAAGAAAAAATTGTATAATTCAAGATATTGTCCATTTTCTTCATTAAAATGTTTTCTGAAAAATAAAAAAAATTAATTAAAAATAAATTTTTAAAATTTTCTTACTCAAGCAATGATGGCCTTTCCACGAATTCCTTTTCACGAAAATTTGAAGAATTTTTTCCTTTTTCTTTATGGACATCGTCCTTTTTATTTTTCATTTTTTTTTAAATTTTATTTTAAATTTAAAAATACGTAAAGGAATTGTTTCTCGCTAAGAGAACGTTCTTTTTTTATTTTGACGGGAGAGCGATCGAAAATCCTCATGCATCAATAGGGAGAAGGAGATCTCTCAAATTTAGGTCAAAGACCGGTCGTTAAAGCTTTGACCAGCCGATATAAAAATTGACAGAAATTAGGTGAAAACCGGTCCCTTTAAAATGGAAAAGCTAAAAAAATTTTGAGAGAAAAATTAGAAAAATGCGAGAAAAGTAGAAGGGATTGAAAAATGAATTTATTTTTGGTAATCTGTTTGGACTTTTGATGTAATTAAATAAAAAATAGGAGTAAAAATGTGTCAAAAATGTGTCTAATATAGAATTTTAGTAATAAATTAGAAAACATCTAACCTACAAAATTTAAGTTCAAATAATCTTAAAAACCCCAAGTACGCTAAGCATGTTCAAAAAATTTTTAAACTAAATTCCTGTTTGATTTTTATAAATTATTTATCTCCTTCATAAATTAAAAATAAAAAACAAAATATAATAAAACCGTAGTCAAGAGATATCCATAGAAATGTTTTCTTTTTTGTAATTTTTGTTTGTCTCGTCAGAATATGTAAAAACCCCATGTAAAGCATTTTTGATGAGTAAAGGGATATTTGAACTAAATGTAGTTTCTGAATCAATAATTACGCGTTGGACAGTAATTACAGCTGAATGTTCACCTCCGACCCTTAAAAAATAAAAAAAATATTTTTCAATGAAAAATAATTTTTGGAAAGTGTAAAATTTAAATTTTGAATAGGTTTGAAATGAAGATAAAAAATAAAATGATTATTAAAGATTGGCCGTTCCTAGATCCAGAGTTGAAATCAATCATCATTTTTCAGCGTTCCTTGATTTTTATTGACTCAGGGTCAAGAATCTGGCTTCCGATTGGCACGAAACCGTGTCCAACCATCTGGCCTCAACCAAAATCAAAAATAAAAATCAAGGTTTTATAAAATTTACCATCTCATATAATTATTAAATTACCAAATCCTTCCATTCACTCCAATTGTAATTTCAAATTTAAGTTCTTTTCCTAAAGCAGGAATTATTTGATCATTCTCTTTAAGCAGATTTCTTGCATGACATAGAGTGACTGAGAAGACAAGTCCTGGAGTTGAAATAACGCCCATTCCTCTAGCACGGGATTCAGAATCGACACAGGAAAGCTTAAAATAATTTAATGAAATTCAAAAAACCTTAAAAAACCTCAGGTTCAAAATGTTTCGAAGTTAAAATTATTTGTCCATAAATAAGATCTCCGACTTTGACATTTGGTCTATTCCTCTTTGTAGCCCCTTCAAAAGACGTATAATTGAGTAGAGCTAAATCAGGCCCTCCAATGTCAACTCTAAAAATGTCACCAACTTTAGCTGTGACTGTGCCTAAGACTCGATCGCCAGAGTGTGGAATGTACCTGAAAAATAAATTTAAAAAGGTATAAGGTAGAAATTAAGAATAAGAGCTATCAAAAACAATTTCAAAAAATAGTAAATAAAATTTGGCTGTACTCTAGCTGGTCAAAACTTGGTCCTCCTATGGATTTACGATATTCAGAGGATGTATCTCTGTCCAGAGGTATTTCCTACCTTAGAAAATAGTCCCATTCAACTTATGTTATCATGACAATAAAAATATATAAAATCGAAAGATTCATCCAAGGTTAACTAGGAGAGGTAACGAGGTTTCCGACATCGAGACCGGGCTCATTCGATAGAGAATGTACCCTTTCTAGCAAGGATTTTGACCTGTCTCTTTCAATGAACTATTCAAAAGAGAAGCCCTAAGCCCCATAAATACGAAAATAAAAACCTTTTCATTGAAGTATTTAGCCAAAGTTTATTATCATGTTCATGAAGTATTCCAGCATTTACAGCATAAATACCATCCTCACGTTTTTGCAATCCATATCCAACAAGTCTTGGCGCTTGAGTTGAAACAACAAGAAAATTGTCGGTAATAAAATCGCCAGGAAGTACAATTCTAGTCATCTTGTATATTCGAAGATGAAAAAATAATAAGGGCTAAAACAAAAAAAAATGAAAAAAACCAAGAAAACCCCGAAGAAAAAACACAAAGAAATCCGAAAAAATAAGGGATTTAAAAGAAATACAATAATTTAATGTTTGGCGTTATGTTTATTTAATTTGTAGAAGAGGAGAGAGAAGGTGAAAGATAGAGAGAAAAGAAAATACAAACGGAAAGAGAAGCTGGAGAAAAAGTAAAATTTTCCCGATTTTGTTTTTTTCGTTGATTCTTCTTGTTTCCCTTAAGTTTTGTTAATTTTGTTACTTAATTTAGAAATCGTACATAGTATTCTGGTTAACAAGATGTCCAACGCCGAAAATTCAACAGAAAGTGATAGGAAGCAGTTTATGACGTGGAAGCAATTAACTCCAAAGAAGCCCTCAACCTCACATAATTCCCAAAATATTGAAAGCACTGTAAAACACAAGAAATCTGCTGTTCCTATGATGCCTGCCGATCTATTACAGGTTTCTTAATTTCTCAAAGTTACCTTATTGCCTCTAATAGACTGCCCTCTCCATTTGGATGCTTCTTTAATGAATGTCCCCTCCATTTAGATACCCCATCTAATAGAATGTCCCTCCACTTGATACCCCCACTCATTCCGTCCATTGGATCCCCCTCTAATAGACTTCCCTCTCCATTTGGATACCTCTCTCTAATAGACTGCCCCACCCCCAATTTGGATAGCCTCACCATTCTCCCTCCATTGGATACGCTCCTTTAATAGACTTCCTTCTCCATTTGGATACCCCCTCTTTTAGAACGCCCCATTGTAAGTTGATTGAAAAAAGAACCCGGGCATTCATTTAGAGGTAATACGGTTTAATTCTTGTCAGTAATTCCAGGGTCGTTCCAGTGAGCAAAGGATTGGATTCTCTGATGAAGTCCCCACTAAGGTTCAAAAATTTGTCGACAAGATCTCCATCAATCCATTTATTCCGCTTGGCGTTATGGCCACTTCAGGATTTCTTGTCTCAATGCTTTTTGCATCTTATCGCAAGGATATGAAACGGTTACAATTTTATATGAGAGGCCGTATTGCAGCCCAAGGATTTACTTTTGCTGCATTTGGCGTTGGTGTTTGGTATATAAGTAAATGTGATAAAGAAGAATGTGAAGAACAACTTAAGGAATAAATTTAGAGAAATATAGCATTTGCTTATTTTTTAGGCTATTTTTTGGACAAATTTTTATTTGTTTTATGGACATAATTGAATTAATAAATATTTAAATAATTGAATTTTATCATTTGTTATTTTCAATATTAATACCTTTTTTTATTTTATCTTATTCCCTTTCATTCTTACAACTCGCAAACTGACCAAAAATTTTAAATAAATCGCGTATATTAAGGAATAAATTTAGAGAAATATTTGTTTGGTAATTTGCATGGTTTATATATATTGCATGGTATATATAAAATATTTGCATGGTCGCCTATTGCTAATTTTTGAGGGTTCCGGCCCTGCCCCACAATTAACAAGTTATAGGGCTTCAAAGTTTGGTAAGCGGCTTTGTTTTCCTCATTCTTCCCATTAAATTTCAAGGCGGAAGCGAGATTTTGTTTAAAAATTTTTGGTTACAGTTAGCGAGGCTCCTTTGTTAGTAAAATTATGCTGTAATTTTATGCATTATTTTGTTCATGATTTCAGCTCAATTTAATTAAAATTTTCAATTTCAGACCATAATTTGATAGTTTTATTCAAATCTGTTCAATTTTCTTTTACAAAATCAGTTTAAATTAAAAATGGAACAACAAAAGCAGCAGCAAGTTGATGAGCAAAATTGGCAACCTTCTCAATCAGAATTGCAACAAGTTTAATTTTTTAGTTAAATTTTTATTAATTTTTAATCCACTTTTTAAAGATTATTGCTTTATTGCAACATTCACAGTCGTCTGATAAACAAATGCAGCAGCAGATTCAACAGGTTTTTAAAATTGATTTTTGAAAAATTCTGAATTTTGGAGTCTTATTGTTATTTTCAGGACAATAAGGCTTTCCCTGCCTTTAAAGCAAGACACTTTTTCCTTATCTCTTCTTTTAATTTTCTTTTTTACACCTTTTTGACGATTACCGCGTTTCGTGGTTTCGAAACTATGTTCATGGGTTTTCCTTTCCTAACTTAATGGAAGGCTGGGAAAGGCTCTGTTTTTGCTCATCTCCTCCTTTCCTCAGGGAAATAACGAATCTATATTTTTGTGCAGCTCTGATGAGGAAACACCTAGCTCAAAAATTCCTGGAAAATTTTCTCAAAAATCCAGAAAACTCAAAAAATTTAACTTTTCAGCAGCTAGATCAACTAAATACGCATCCACAATTTTGTTGTTATCTTCTCTTTATTCTCAGCAAGCTTATGAATGAGCAGGTTATTTTTAAAGTAATTTTTTTGACTTTGCTATCTTTTAAAGGTTCAGATTCGAGCAATGAGCGGTTTACTTTTAAAGAACACAATAAAAAATAATTGGCCAAATTTGCCGGAACCTATAAAATTGTATGTTAAAAGAAATTGTTTTGGAGCTATTGGAGACGCTTCTGCACTTGTTAGGGCAACTGTTGGAATAATTATAACAACAATATTTTTACATGAAAATGTTGAAAAGTGGCCGGAGTTATTGCCTACATTATGCCATTTTTTGGAGACTCATGACAACAATTTTAATGAGGTTTGTGTTGTGGTTTTATAGGTTAATATTTGGACCTGGGGTTAACCCTTTCGGTAAATTACAAAATGTCATTTCGATAGGAATCCATTTTTTAGTCTTAAAAATGGGATTATACTAGATTAGAAATACATACCTTAAATCCTATAATAGACCACACTCCCTGACAAAAGCACACTTTTTGATTTAAGGGAGTGTGCTACCTTACGAGAAGGTATTGAAGCACATGTAATTTTATTAGAAAATTGTGAAACGTGGAAAATTTTCCGTGTTAATTGTAAGTTTTTACGACGATTTTTGGTGGCCACTTATAAAATTGGTGGGCTCTTGATTTTCTAATACACACTAATTTAGTAATTTTATTTAGTTGGCCTAATGACTAAATCCATATATAATTAAGGGAATACTCATTTTTTTATCTTTCTTTATAACAAATTATTTAGAAATTTTAAATAAATTTTTTAGGGCACCCTTGGAGCATTACAAAAAATATGTGAAGATTCCGCTGCTTGTTTTCGACCGGAAGATGTTAATTTATTAATTGAAAAAGTTCTTCCTTTTTTCAACTCTCCAATTGGCAAACTACGCGCTCTTTCAGTAAACGCAGTAAATTGTATTCTTTTGGTGCATAATGAGTCAATTTCTGGAGTGATTGACCCTTTTTTGCAATGTTTGTTTAGATTGGCTAATGATGATGATCAGGTTAATTTCTTAATTTACATCATTTTTGGGAGTGTCTTGGTTAGGTTTTATGCTCACTCAGACTCTCACTCATCTTTTAGAATGTTTAGCAGACGACCCATCTTATTAGAAATTATCCCAAGGACTGAAACTTTGAACGGCCATAACTAGGCCCAAAGTCATTTTTCAACAAAACGGATAACACTATCCAATAGAAAGTCGGGGGTCCTCTATCGAATGGTACCAAAAAATATCAAATTCGAGTGACAGTAACATATGGTTCCTATTAAGATCTTTTGGAAGATTTTATGCCCGGAATATCACACTCACTCTTTGAGACTATTTAAAAGAAACCCATCTTTAATAATACCCTTACAAGGAGTTTTTTTGAAAGAAAGAGCTCAATTCTTCAATAAGTCTTCACTTTTGGTTTTTTATTTAAGGAAGTTCAAAAACAACTTTGCCGTGCACTTACTCTCTTGTTAGAAAGTTTTATCGAAAAAATTGCTCCACAACTTCCAAATATTGCTGAATTTATGCTTTTACGCACAGATGATACAAATAATGAAGAAACTGCTTTGGAAGCCTGTGAATTTTGGTTAGCATTTGCTGAAAGTCCACAAATTTGTAAAGAAGTTTTGGCACCAATTCTTGGAAAATTACTTCCTGTTTTAATTAAATGCATGAGATATTCTGAAACGGATATTATTTTATTGAAGGTTTTTTTTTTAATTTTTTTGCTTTAATTTTAAGTTTTTCTTTTGGAGGTGATTTTTCGGAATATTTTTGGAAATTTTTTTGCTCTTTCCCCAATTTAGAGTTAAAAACTAACTATAAATATAAAATGAAATACTAATAGAATATCAATTTTACATGCACCCAACTTTTTAAATTCTCAACTTTCGACTTCATTTTTTACTTACAATTTTTTAGCTCCAAAGGTTTTTATGTAAATTGAGGTCTATCTATATAACAAAAACTATAGGGGTTTTTGAAGTATATTGTTCTTGATGGATGGTTATTAACTGGGACCCCCAGTTTTTGGGTTTGAGTTTTAGTTTTATATCGTTTTTTGTGTGAATCTTTTACAAAATCATTCATTCTCAAAAATTTTTGGTCCTAAAATCGGTCGCCAATAGCCCTAACCATAAATATGTTTTGATTTTTTCACTTGATTTTTTTATTTTTTTAATTTTTATTTTTAGGGAGACGTAGAAGACGATGCAAATGTTCCTGATAGAATTGAAGACATTAAACCTCGTTTTCACAGAGCTAGGACTCAAGGCTTAGGAGCATCTTCACATCAAGACGGTGAAAATAATAATACAAATCAACAGGCTGGAAATAATAATAATAATGAAAGTGATGATGAAGAAGATTTTGGTGATGAAAGTGATGATGATTCTAGTACAGAATGGAATTTAAGTAAGTTGAATTTATTTTAACTAGGAATTTTGCGTTTAGGTAATTTTAACACTTGCGCTTGTAATTTAATTTTTTTTTGTCAAAAATAGATTCACCTTTTGAGTGAAGATACGTGACGAATAATGCGGCGAATTATACTTACATTGATATGGTCCTTGGGTATGCGTTCGAAATATATTACATATGACCCTGGGGTGAATTACCTGTACCACTGTCTTATCGTTTATTGAACCTTTTCCAAATTGCTGGACGATATGTCTTAATTTTCAATTTTAGGAAAATGTGCTGCTGCCTCATTAGATGTTCTTTCTGGTGTATTTAGCGATGATTTTCTTGTATATTTATTACCAATTTTAAAAGATACTTTATTTTCAGAACATTGGGAGGTTAATTTTAAATATTTTATTTTTAAATTCCATATTTTTTAGATTAAAGAAAGTGGAATTTTGGCGTTAGGTGCAGTTGCTGAAGGTTGTATGAATGGAATGGTATTTAAATTTGTTTAATTTTAACAAAAGTTTTTCTCTTTTAGACCCCCCATTTACCAAATTTAATACCTTATTTGATCAACTCGCTCCAACATACACGCGCTCTAGTTCGCTCAATTACATGTTGGACACTCTCTCGTTATTGTCATTATGTTGTTCAACAACCACAGGGTCCAATGTTTAACCAATTGCTCAAAGAGGTTTTTTTAATTCTTAATAAGGATTAAGGAAATAAAATTAATTTTCAGTTGTTAGCACGTATTTTGGATAGAAACAAACGTGTACAGGTTTGTTTTTAAAAACCCCATAATTTTAATTTGTGCTTTTATTTTAGGAGGCTGCTTGTTCTGCTTTTGCTACCTTTGAAGAAGAAGCTAGTAAGTATAATTAGCTTGGAAATCATTTCTATTTTTTATTCTGAAAAATTTTTTAGACTTAATTTTACATGTTGATCAATAGAGTTGTCGGTTCCTGGAAAATCTTTGGATATCCTTATCCGAACCAAAGAACCGAACCGAAAAATCGTCGGTTCTTCGGTTCGGTTCAGAACCGACAACACAATTTTGGCTTTTTCCCTATTTCGAGCCTTAATCCGAAATTGGAACATTTTCGGACCAATGAAAGAAATGATTTTCGTTTTCTTTGTTATTCTATCCAAGTTTATAAAAAATTAATTTTTAGGTCACGAACTTGTTCCTTACCTAGCGGAGATACTTGGCACTTTGGTTGAAGCCTTCAAACGATACCAGGTTTTTACTTTTAAAAATTAATTTAAATTTTTAAAAAAAAAAATTTTTCAAGGCCAAAAACCTGTTAATTTTCTACGATGCAGTTGGAACTTTAGCAGATAGTGTTGGTTCCAATTTGGCAGATCCACCATTTGTAGATATGTTAATGCAACCTTTAATGGCTAAATGGGCAATACTTAAAGATGATGATAAAGAATTATTTCCTTTACTTGAATGTATTTCATCTGTAGCAACAGCTTTACATTGCTCATTTCTTCCATATGCTGAACCTGTGTTTCAACGTTGTGTTCATATTATTTCTAACACGTTACAACAAAGTCAGGCAGCTGCAGCAGCAACTTCTTCAGGTTGTAAATTATAAAAAGAATTTTTTTATTTTTAAGAATTGGGTGATGGGTTGTGGCTCGTATTATATGGTTAAGAAAAATTTTTTAACGCAAGGTAGACCAATAAACCTGGGTCATTTTAAAATTTTATTTTCCGATTTTAGAATAGAAATTTTTCCCTTACTATTGTAAGGGACAAGGGAGATTCAGCATTAAAAGAGAAGCTGAAAGCTGCATTCCTGTAGCTCGTGTCAGTCAGTAAGTAGAGAAACCTTTACAAGGTCAGCGAGGGCTGCTAGCAATAGGCGCTAGGAGCTCGACGGTCGATGCCCGGGGCTAAACTTTACCTCTATCTTATTTTTATTTATTTTCTTTTTTATTATTTTAGCAACACAGCAAGCTCTAAACGACCAAACAGATAAAGACTTTTTAATTGTTGCATTGGACCTTCTTTCAGAATTAACTGAAGCTTTACGTGATTATATTGAGCCATTAGTTGATCAAAGCAATTTAAATCAGCTTATTTATATTTGTTCTCAGGTTTTTTTATTTTTGAATTTTAATAAAAATTTTTAAAAGGATTCAACAAATGAAGTCCGCCAAAGTTCTTTTGCATTATTAGGAGATTTATCCAAAGCATGTTATTCTTATCTACAACCAAATGTACACCAATTTATACCAATTCTTGCCCAAAATTTAAATCCTGAACATGTTTCTGTTTGTAATAGTTAGTTTTTTTTGTAAATTGTTTGCTTTAACTTGGGGTTGTTTAATTGGGAATAAATCAGTTCCCTCCGGGTTTCGATTAATCCATGTTTTATAAACCTGGTTTTCGGTTTCGAGTTTTAGTTAAATCCGTTTTAAATAGAAATCACTCATTTTTAGAAATTTTTGTTTCAAACCTGGTCGTGAATAACCCTAGCCTAATGGTAAAATAGAATAAGACATAGAATTGTAGAGGGGCAACCCAACCTTAGATTTTTAAAATAATTCGTTTTTAGATGCGATATGGGCACTTGGAGAGATTTCTTTAAATATTGGTGAACAAATGAGACAATATGTCCCAATAATTTTGCCACAACTCATTATTGTGATGAATCGGGATAAAGGACCAAAAACGCTGCTTGAAAATACTGGTGAGATTTTTTAAATATTTTTAAATTAAAATTTTTTTGATTGCCCTCATATTAAAAATTATACTTGACTGTTAGGCTTCACTATATGATAACACAATCTTAGTACGCTTTAATGATAAATAAATTTTTTTAATTAGGTTGACCATGGGGTGTGAGATTCTTAAGCGATATTTTTCGATTTATGATATATCTCATTATAAGGATGAGTATATCTTATAGCGTGGTCCGACTACGTATTTAAATAACCTAAAAAATTTAATTTTTTAAGCAATCACACTTGGCCGATTTGGACTTTCTTGTAGTTCAGACGTATCACCTTTCTTGTTTGACTTCATCCGTCCATGGTGTTTGGCTTTAAGAAATGTTCGTGACAATGATGAAAAAGAGAGTGCTTTTCGTGGACTTTGCTTAATGATAAATTGTAATCCTCAAGGAGTTGCAAATTGTTTTATATTTTTGTGTGATGCTATAGCTTCTTGGCAAACACCTAGTGATGAATTGCGTTTCATGTTTGGTCGGGTTGGTTATAATTTTTTAAAATATAATTTTACTAACAATAAGATGGGTTTTAATCCTACATTGACTCCCATTTTTTATATATTTTTTTAAATTTTTCAAAAAAAATATTTACTAACCTAGTATTTACCAAATTTTGGCAAATAAAATAATTTTTCAAAAAAATTTTTAAAAATTTTTTAACAAAATTTCAAAAAAAAATTTCCAAAAATTATCAAAAAAATTTCTAAAAATTTTCAAAAAAAAATTGGGAAAATTTTTTCTTAATTCAAAAAAAATTCAAAAATATCTCTCTCATGTCAGATCCTCTCAGCATTTAAACAACAAGTTGGCCATGAAAATTGGAATAATTTTGTGGCCCAATTCCCGCCAGCATTAAAACAAAAGCTTGGGACCCAGTATCAGCTTTGATGCTTTTGGAATATTTTAAAGTTTGCGCGCGGGTTTTTTTGGCTCTGAAAAAAAAATAAAATAATTTTTAAAATTTAAATTTGATTTCTTTGTTTATGTCTTTGTTTATTTTTTGTGTTATTTTTTTTTCTGTTTTGTGTTCATTTCTTCATATCTTCCGTCCGTTGTTTTTGTTCTTCGTTTTATTCTATAAATATATTATTTGACTTGATAAATCAGAATTTTTTGAATTTATTTTTAAAGTATTTGTGACGTTAAGGTTTTTTATTAATGATAGGAGAGATTTTAAAATTTTTGGAATATTTGTAACCTTAATTTTTCAATTAAAAAACCTTTAAGTTCAATATAAATCAAACATTTTTTTATATTGTTAATTATTTAGCTAGGTTCTTAAGATTTTCTGGAATAGGTTTAGGGACTTTTTTTTTGTTTAGCTCAAATGGAGACCCCCACCCAATGGCCATTCAGCTTCTAAAATTAAACTTTTAATTAAGAATGTATCTACAAATGAGGTCCAAACCTATTCAAATCATTGTAGTTTTGTCTTTTATCGTTTATTTTCTTTCATCTTCAGCTAACTTCTATCATCTTCAGCTAACTTATGAAATTCATTCTTTAGAAAAACAACGCGGAAATACTTCCTAAAGTAGATATTTTTCTGAAGTTTAAAATGGAGCCCATTTTTGCTATTTTTATTGTTTTCTTAAAACAAAAGAACTAAAGTGTTTGACCGGAAATTTGTTTTTATATCCATATTTATTTTAAATTTTTAAAAAATATAGAGAAAGAATTCTAATTTTTAATAATAGGCTAAAATACAAGTTTTTACCTATTTTTAATTTTAATTTTTTAAAAACAAAATACAAACTATATATACAATTCAATTATTTTTAATTATGTGTAATTAACAAAAGAAAACAATTTTTAATGAATTTTATATAAAAAACAAAATTAATATTTTTAAATTAATAATTAGGTGAATTTTAAATAGATTTAAACAATTAAAGAATATTTTTAAAAAAAAGTTAGGAGAAAATATTTTTAAATGTTTAAATTATGATCTTTTGAACAATTAATTGTTTAGATAAATACCATACCCATTTTAATTACCTAATTATTACCTTAATTACCTATCTATTTTAATTACTTACGTATTTTTGGATTTTTTTACAAGATTAAATTCATCCCCTCCGCGTTGTTTTTTTCTTCTAATATAAGCATTAGAACTTGACTTTTAATTTTTGGCATTCTTCCATTTTTAAATATTTTTCTAATTAAACTCCACCACACACACTACTGTTTTTCTTCTTAAAATTGAGGCACATTTTTTAAAAATATTTTTCTAGCTAGGGCCAGAAATATTTTCTGTCTTTTAATTTCCTCTATTTTAATTTTCTAACTTAATATCCGTTTTTGGCGATATAAACTTTGTTTACTTTTTTCTAAAATTAAAAATTCATCCCTCCGTGTTGTCTGTTCCAAAAAAAAACTTTTTTTGTTTTGTTTTGTGAAAATTGTGATGCCACTGTAAATGATGCCCTGAAAATTATTAAAAAAATTTTTATAAAATTTTAGGAATTTTTGGGAATTTTTTGAGTGGGATTTCTCCTAACAAATAAGTGGGGATTTTTTTTTACAAACTATTTTTAAAAATAAAAATGGCGGTTATTTTTTAAATTTATTTGTATAAGAAATAAGTAATATTTTTGGCCTGGATTCTATAATTGTTTTTTTTGGCCCTTTTTTTTAAATTTTACGTCAGAAAAAAATTTCTAAAAATTAAGAGGCAATTATTTATAAAAATTTCACTTGTTCAGTTACAACACAATTTTAAAATTTATCTTATGTAAAATATACTTTTTTTTGTAAAAAAAAATATATATATATATTTATATGTTTATTTATTGGTTCGTGTTACTCTAAAAATTCAAAAACACGGTTTCTATTCTCGGTTTTTTCAGTTCTTTCGTTTATTGTCTCTCTAATTTTAAATCAAGTGGGAATTTTTCTATTTTTATTTAAAAAAATTTTATTTTAAAAAAATTTTATTTTTAAACAGTTAAAATTAGTTTGGGAATTAATGACATTATTTGAAAAAATGCTATATAAATATTTTTTATTCAAATTTAGTTTAAAATTAAAAAATATAGAGGGTGGTGGGTATATAAATTCTTTTTTTGAAATTGAAAATAAATTTGTGGGAATTTAAAAAAATTATTTTTGGGGTTTTCTAATGTTACGTTGTTATTTACGTTATTACCTATTTCCTATTTAAGCTTACCAATGGAGTGGGTAATTAATTAACATACCTATTTAATTTTTTCTGTATATAAATTGGTTATTTTTTCAGTAAATTTAAAATTCTAGATTAAAAAAAAAATTTTTTTTTACAAAATTCCCACTTTTTCCCACTTTTTCCCACTTTTTTTGTAAAAAAAAATTTTTTTTTTAATCTAGAATTTTAAATTTACTTCATATCTTATTCATATCTTATTTTGTCTCCTTGTTGTGCTCTAACTTTATCTGTTGTTCATTGTTTGTTGTCTTTATTTTTTAATGTACCCTATACCTTATTTTCTCGAGTAATTACAATTGTAAAGTATTGCTTACCTTGAGGGATTAACCGAAGGAATAATTAATAATTAAAATAATTAACCAAAGGACGGGGAGGGGCATTATTCCAGGGAAAGTAATTAATCGAAAAAATGATGTATTTAATATCTAATTTATTTTTAAAATGATTGGATTTGTTTGAACGTTGAAAATTTTTTTTTTATTTTTTTCGAAAATAGGCTTATAAAATGATAAAAATCTAAACTCGAATAAATCCTCAACTTGACTCATATTCTATATTTTTGTTTTGTCTTCAATTGTTTTATGTTGTCTTTGTCTCGGTTGTAGTATTTATATGTGTTTAGATTAAATAAAAACATGATTAGAGTAAATTGTGTTTAAATAAAAATAAATTAAGATTGTAAAAATTTTATTAGTTAATAAAACTTTATTTAACTTAAAAATTAAAACAAGAAAAATCAAGTTTGTAAACTTTTATTAAGTTTGCAAAATTCAAATTCTAATAATTTAAGTTTATTTGGAAAACTTAAGCTTATTAACTTGTTTGTATAATTCAAATTTTAATAATTCAACTTTTTAGAAAACTTAAGTCTGTGAACTTAACCATTATTAAGTTTCTATAATTCAAGTTTTAATAATTCAAGTTTATTTAAGAAAATGAAGTTTATGAACTTAAACATTATTAAGTTTGCAAAATTCAAGTTCTAGTAATCCAAGTTTATTTAGAATGTTAAGTTTGTTAATTTAGCCGTTATGAATTTTTAAGTTTGTAAAATTAAAGTTTTAGTAATTCAAGCTTCTATAAGCAAAACAATATTTTGAAGCATATTCCCATATTTTAAGCATATTTTTTTACCAGAACTAAGTACACCTATAATTTATTTTTTCAAAAACAATTTTTTACCACTTTTTATTTAATTATGCAAAACATAGTATTAAATATGTATTAGTTTTTATATTATAACATAATAATATAAAATTTTCTGATGCTATTGACTTGGCATCAAATTACGGTTTTTTCTTTAATATACTTACTAGAGCGTAAAGTGCATATATATATTTTTATTTGCATCATTTTTTTAAATTAAATTTTCATTTTTTATTACTGTTATTTTTTTAAAGTTAATTTTTTGGTCAAAGAAAAATGAGATTTTGGGATTTTAGGGTTAAATTAAATTGAAAATCACTGGATAAGTTGTTTTAAAATTGAGTAACTTTCACAAAATCCATAGAGATCTCTCTCTCCACCCCCTCCCTATTTGAGGTGGGCACTTAAAAAATGCGCTTCATGTGCCTCTAGGAAAGGATTGAAAATTTGATATACTCCATATCAGCCTTTCTGTTACAGGGTGTGAACCAACCCTTCAGGACAAGATTATGTCTGCTTTTTAATAACTTTGACTGTTTCTGGGTAGAACGAAAAGGCAAAAAAAATTGCAAAGAAAGTGTTTCCATGCTTTTTCAAGTTTCCTTAAATTAGCATCTTAAAATAATTATTCTATGACTTTTTAAATTACTTATACCATTGTCTGGGAATTAATAATCTTAATTCTTATTGTCTGGGAATTAAGAAAATTATTAAAGTCATAGTTTTGTTCCTAGTTATTCATTCTCCTAATTTGAGGAAAGTCTAGGCATTATTTTCTACCTTTTTTTTTTAATTTTTAAATTTTAAAATAAAATGCCAACTTTTCTAACATTAATTATTTTTTCTGACAAATATTTTTATTTGAAAAATATTTTTATTTGACAAATATTTTTATTAGAAAACAATATGCTAATTTTTACACCTGAATACGTCAGTTCATTTTTAAAAAATAATATTATTTTTAAGAGGGGGATGCTCATATATTTTTTTGTTTTCCTTTTTTCCCCTCTCATTTTTAATTACTACAAACGTGCTAATATGTATGTATGTGTACTATTATATTTTTTATTATTTTTTTTTATTTTTTTAAAATAATGCTTTTGACAATTTTTAATGTCTAGCTGTCATTTTCAGCTTTAAAAAATTTTTATTTTTTTGAAGGTGAATTTAATATTTCTTTTATCCTTACTGAATTTTTATGGTTAATTTTTTTGACATTTAGATAGTCTGAAATTTAATCCAATGCACTTTAAAAAAGTATTTTTATGCTTAGTAAGGGTCTAGCTTTGCAAAAAAAATTTTTTTTTGCTTTCTAAAAATTTTTTCTTTGCTTTTTCTAACTTTTTTGGGTTGCAAATTTATTAAATAAAAAATTTTTTTATATAAATTAAATTTTTAAAATTGTGTAAAAAATGAAAAAGAAAACTGAATTTGATATGGAAAATTAATTTAATAAATTTAAAAAGTATCCTAATTTGAAGCAACAGCGCAGGTTTGGTGGCTTAATCAAATAACTCATGAGCTGAGCGCGTTCTCAAATAATTATTAACTTAAATAAATTTTTTAAATAAATTAATTCCCTTGTAAAAATTTATTTCCGGTTAATTAACTAGCATTAAATTAAAATTAATAAAAATTATTAGAAAAATTTTTTTAATAAAAAAAATTTTTTTTATAAATTTTGTTTACCTAATTAAGCTAAAATTAAATAAACAAAAATTAATTTTATAAATTTATTAAATCAACTAGAAAAAAAATTTTTTTTAATTAAAAAAATGTTGAGGCATTAAAATACGTTTTATTTAAAATTATTTTTCTTTAAAAATGATGGCAAAAAAAATAAAAAATAATGCCAAAAAATAATAAATTTATTAGTCCTTTTTAAAATTTCTCCCACGCTTTTGCTTTGAAAAATAAATAAAAAAAGTTTTTTTCTAATTTTTCCACCAAAAACAAAATTTTTTCTCTCAAAAACAACTAAAAAATTTGGTAAATAACATTTTTAAATGGAGATTTTTTGCATGCAAATGGGGGAAAAGTTCATGGGAAAAATAACAAAATCATTTTTTAATTAAATTTTTACTAAAAATTTTCCTTCATTTCCTTTAACTTTTGGTAAAAATATTTTTTTATCAAAATTTTTTTTTGAAATTTTTATCAAAATAAATTTTCAAAAAAAATTTTTAAATTATTTTCTCAAATAATTTTTAATAAATTTAGTATTTCCTTTATTAAATTTTTTTACATATTTTTATAACGTCTGATAAAAATATGTAAAACTTTCATAGGGACATTTTAAAAAATATTTTTCAAAATATTTTTCAGAATATTTTTTAATATTTTTTTTTGAGTATTTTGAATTTTGAGAATATTTTAAAACCAAATATTTTTAAGAACATTTTTCAAGAATATTTTTTTGTAAATTTTATTTTTCTATTTTTAGCATTAATTTGTCCATTTTTAGTTATGTTAATTTAATTTTTTAATTTTGTTTTTTTTTCAACTTTATTTGTCTGCTTTCTATTATATGTACCAATTTAACCTGCTATTTTTTCAAAGAAAACATTTTTTGGAAATATTTTTTTTCTTCAAGACTCGAAAAATTTTTTTTATTTATTTAATAAAAAAATTGATTTTTTAAAATTATTTTTTAAGGAAATTTTTTTTTAATATTTTTAAGAAAAATTTTTAAAAAATTTTTTAAGACAAATATTGGGAAATGAGTGTCTGCTTAATTTTTTTAAATTGAAAAAAATTGTTTAAAAATTTTTTTTATTCCTGTTTTCCTTAACTTACTCGGAATGGTTAATTATAATATTTTCCCTTAATAAAAATTAGCGCCTGTTGGTTTTTCGATAGGAAATTTTTTTAAATATTAAAAAACAATTTTTAACACATATTTTTTTGTATTTTCTTAGAATTTTAAAATTTTTATTTTTTTTAAATATTAAAAATTATTTATTAACTACTAACTTATAAAAAAACTTAATTATTTAAATAATACATGTCGTGATTTTAGACGGAAATTTTTAATTATTTACTATAGTTAAAAAATACAATTAATAAGTACTAGTTTATATAAATTAAAAAAATTTCTAAATACATTTTTTAGTACAAAATTGTTAAAAATAAATGAATATTTATGTCTAGAATATTTTACACTTTATTAATTTTAAGAAATTTTAATTTAAAAAATTTTTTTTACTTTAAAAAAATTTTTTAAATTAATACTAGTAGGTTATAAAAATAAGGCAAAAAACTTCTTTTTTTTTTGGTTTTATTAAAGCAATTTTTCCAAGCATTTTTTTTTTAATTTTGTTGAATTTAAAAATTAAATTTTATAAATTTTTTTTAGTAGAAAAATTTCAAAAAAAATTTTTATTCAAAAAAATATAAGAAAAAATTTTTTTTTGAAATTTTCCCTTGTCTTTATTAAAGAAATTTGTTCCCCAAAATTAAAAAAAATTTTTGAATTAAAAACAAAAAATAAAATTTTCATTAACCATATTTTTTCAAAAATAATTTCAAAAAAATTTATAAAAAAATTTTTTCCACAAAAAATTCTACTCTTTAAGTTTCTAGATTTTTTAAACAAATGCATAATCTAATTTTTTATATTTTTTTAATCTTTTTTAAATTTATTTACTTTAGAGTGGGTCCCCTATACAAACATTATATAATTTTCTTATAATTTTTTTTCTCATTAAAATTATCCCAAAAAATATATAAAGTTTTGGGGGTATAGTTTCTCCATATAACGCAATTTCCTGTTTGCTTTCTTCTCCTGAATATTTTTTTACTGAAATGAAGATATCGGAAATGAATGACGCTAAATTAAATTTCCCATAAGCTTCTCAAAATCAAACAAACAAAAAATTTTTTTATTCTTTGGTTTTTCTGAAAAATAAATTTAAATGGAGGGATATAATTTTCAAATAATTCCATTATATAATTTTTTTTAATTTTTGGCCTTGCTTAATTAAAATAATTTTTTTAAGTTTTTGCTTCTTTAAGTAGCTTTCCGGGAAAAATTTTTTCTTATTTTTTAAAAAAATTTAAAAAAAAAAAATTTTTTTTTATTTTTTAAAAAATTCTAAAAAAATTGCCAAGACTTAGGTCCAAGGCCGCACTTTAAAATACATAAAAACCGAAACACCCCCCAAGAAAATATATATTTGCGACATGAAATGATCAAGCTTTTCTGTGATAGCTTTACAACAGGGATGGATAATTTTTAATTTTAAAAAGCGAAAAGCGGAAGCGGATCTCAATCCCTGCTCTACATCCTTTATTTTTAAATTTTAAAAATGTGTGAATTAATTTTTGTAAATTTTTAATTGACCAGTCTATCTTTTCTAAATATATTTTTTCATCTACTTTGACTAAATTTTTTAAAATAATTTTTTAAAATAATTTTTTCGGGGTTTTTAAACTTGTGTATTTTATTCTATATTAATTTTTAAATTTAATTTTGAAAAAAAATTTAAATTTAATAAAATTTTAAATTTAATGAGTGTATACCTATGAATTAGACTAGAGGGAGGAAAAATTAATAAATTAAATTTAATTTATAAAATTTAATTTACCTATAAAATAAAAATTTTTTTTTTAATTTTAATCATTTTAACTCCCTCAAATAAATTCTTTTTTTACGTAATTAAAAATGAATCCGACTCAAATCCCTCTACTAATTACGTAAGTATACCTATTTTATTTATGTACTTATTTTTAAAATGATGATGATGAAGCCTCTGCGCAATTAAAAAATAAAAAAATTATTTTTACTAAATAAAAATAATATTTTTTTGTGGACGTAAATGGCTCTCTGAGATTATTTTTAAAAAAATAATAATTGATGCAAAAATTAAAAAAAAAAAGTATTTTTTTTAATGAATTATTTTTTAAAAATATACGTAATTATTTTTATGTTTTTTACAACAAGGTATTTTGTTAGGGAATATTTTTTTTTATTCCTAATTATTTTTAGAAGGGCATTTTAAAGGTTCCATTTTAGTGTGGCTAATAAGGACCGGACTGGGAGTGTCGTACGAGAATCGAAATCTCAAAAGATTCTAAATCATGATAACCTCGTCTCGGTCCAGTCTCTTTATTAAAAAATTTTTTTGAATTATTTTATTTTTAAAGGGTTATTTGGTTCCATTTTAGCGTACTGTTGGTATTAGTTTTTTAAATATTTTATTATTTTTTATTTAAAATTTTTTTATATTTTCCCATATTTGCAACATAACAAAATTTTTTAGTTATAAAAATATTTAAAAAATAATATCTCGCAATTAATTTGAAAAAAATTTTTTTTATTTAGCAAACAAGCATTTTTGTCTCTAATACCCTTTATTTTTAAAAGCTTTAAAAAATTATATAGCTTCAAGCAATTTAAAGACATCTTTAATATTTTTTTATATTTTTTAATGTCTATAATCGTCATATATATTTTTATTTTTTTTTCATTAATTTAAGCTTTAATTTTAAGCTTTAATTTGAAGCTTATTTACCTCCACACTCATTATTTTTGTTTGCATTGAAAAATGCTGTTTGGTATTTAATATTTTTTTAGTTAAAAAAATAGGCTCTATCTTAGGACATGCGTCCCATGAACATTTATGCGTCCCATGAACTTTTATGCGTCCCATGAACGTTTATGCGTCCCAAAAATAGTATATGCGTCCCATGAAAGTATATACGTCCCAAAAATTGTATATGCGTCCCAAAATAATATAAGCGCAAAACAACATTTTTTTAATTGTATTAATGAAAATCAAATATTTTATTATATGTTTCCTTGCTCCCTTGCTTGCTCCTTGCTATTTAATTTAGTGACTGTTGCGGGACGGGATTCCGCGCTGGATTTTGCGGGATACCGCTCTCACAATCTCGCACTTTTTCCGATCTGCGGGATTTTGCGGGAGTGCGGGATTTTGCGGGATTATTCCCGTGGGACTAATTCAAACTTAGTGGTCGACCACCAAAAATATGTTTAAGAATATGTATAGCTTAAATTGAGGAATGTAGCTAATTTTGGGGAGGTATTTAAAATAAGGTTTCTGAGTTTAAGGTTCCATCACTAAAATTCTCGGGTCAGGTGTAGCATTTGTAAAATAAAAATCATAAATCATTCAAAATCATTAAGGGTCCATTCAGGTTTTGGATTTTTTTTTAATTTTTTGTTTATTTTTAAATTTTTATTTTTATTAAAAAAAATAATTTTTGAAATAATTTTTTATTTTAATTATTATTATTTTTAAAAAATATTATTTTCCCTCAATTTCCATTTTTAAACATTCTCTCCTCCTTCATTTTTGACATTTTCCTTTATAAAAAAAGATTTTGTTTTTAAAATATTTTTTTTGTATTTATTATTTAATGAGTTTCTTAGAATTCATTTAACACAAAAAAATTTTCACAAATTTATTTTTATTTTTTTTAAATTTTGAATATTTTTCTATTTTTGTTTTTTTTAATTCACCTATATTTATGTATTTTGTGTTATTTTGTTCATTTTATTTATTTTCAGAATTTTGTGCACTTGATTTTATTTTTATATCATTTCCGTTTATTTTTGTATTTTCTTTTATTTTCAGAATTTATTTTCAGAATTTATTTTTCAGAATTATTTTTCAGAATTATTTCAGAATTTTTTTCAGAATTTATTTTAGAATTTATTTTCAGAATTTATTTCAGAATTTATTTCAGAATTTCTTTTCAGAATTTTTCATAGCTATTTTTTCAGATTTTATTTTCTGAATTTATTCTTCTAAATTTATTTTCAGAATTATTTCAGAAATTTTTTTCAGAATTTTTTTTCAGAATTTTTCTTCAGAATTTCTTTTCACAATTTTTTTCAGAGTCTTGCAGAATCATAATTTTTCCAGAATTTCAAAATTTAAATTTTTAAATAATCAGAATATTTTCTATTATATTTTTATTTTCTGTAATTTTATTTTCAGAATTCAGAATATTAATTAATTAATTTTATTTATTTACCTCCAGTATTTTATTTTTTTTAATATTTTTGTGTCCGTATTTTTTTTTTATTTTTGCATGCTTTTAAAATCTTCTTCCGCTTTTTTTTGTACTTTTACTGTATTAACTAATTTTTTACTAATTTATTTCCTTTCAGGTATATAATAAATATACCTTTTTTAATACATTCCAAAGCAGAATTATTTTTTAAAATTTATTTAAAAAATATTTTTAAAAAATTTTCCAATGCTTCATAAAATGTTAAATCAACAAGAAGACGAACAATCTTCTATTGCTTCTTTCAACAGAAAAATAAAAACAACAGAAAATACAATTTTTAACGACCACCTACAACAACAACAACCAAACAAAAATCCAAAACCTTTAAATACAACAAAAACAACACCAAAAATTGTTTCGGCATCATTCCCCTTATTATTCTTATTCACCATACTAGTAGTTGTAGTAATTTTGCCATCATTAACAAATTGTTCGTCGTTGGAATCTTCTTTTGAAGGGGCACCTAGTAGAATTATTGGTTATCCTTTTATTTCGTTTGAAGAAAATAATAGAGGAGGAGGAGGAGGAAGTTTTGAGGACCCAAATAATAATTATGATGATATTATTGAAAATAAAAAGAAAACACAAAGACAACGACGACTTTTACAACAATTAGTAGCTAATGAATTGGCTACAACGGAAGGAGATAATGATCCTACTTATGGACAAACTTTTCGTGGAGCGAAGAGAACTAAAGGTGAAAAAGAGTTACTGATTATTTTGTCAAGATTAATTGTTAAATAGTGCCAATAAAATGCCAATTAATTGGTCAAATAATAACAATTAACTGTTCAGAAATACCAACAAGTTACCAATTCAATACCAATTATTTGGTCATCTAATATAACAATTAATTGTTAAATAATACTAATAAACTAACCAATTAAATACCAATTAATTGGTTAATTAAATATCAATTTTTTAATAAAAAATACCAATAAGTTAACAATTATTTGGTTAATTAAATGCCAAATAACAGATGTCAAAATACCAATTAATTAGTTAATTAATTAAACAATTAATTGTTTAATTATACCAACAAATAACCAATTACCGTATTTTTTGTATTAGAGCCCCACGTTGAATTAGAGCCCCACGCTGTAATAAAGCCCCACTTTGAAGGATAGTTGAAAAATAGAGCCCCACGCTGTATTAGAGCCCCACGCTGAAATAGAGCCCTATTTTCTAAAATTTACCTATTGTATAATAAATTATTAATTTTTAATACTATACTGTTTTTTCCTTTTATCTAATGTTCTGTGCCAATGCTAGATATTATATGTGATTAAGAGGATATTTGGGGATAAATAACACCTTAAGCTGCTCCAAATCCTCTACAATAGAGGAATTTGGATGTTATAGGAGATATCAGAGATTCTTTTATATACTGGCAAGCATAAATATTGGCGAGATCAGCCTAGTTATCAGCAGATTCATCTCAGAAATCCTCCGCTATCCGATTAATCCCCAAATCATTTATACTCTCAAAATCACTCGATATCCTTATTAATCCCCAAATACCTTCTTAATCACATCTATATTCTTCAATTGGGACTAAACCGAGATATATACACGGAGTGACCGTGCAGACTGAAGCAGAATACATATAGTAATCGAAAGGCTCGATAGGATTCGAACCACCACAAAATAAAATTCGGCTTTAAATCCACCTCAAATCCACTTAATCGTGCCAAACTGTACACGCTAACTATTAACTTTAGAAATATCACAATGGTGAAATTTATTTTTGTGACAAATTTCACCATTTGAGTAAAAAATAGGCAGTTGCCTATATACATATTACAGCCTTAATTATAATTGAAAATTCCCTTATATATTTTCAAAAATTGGTTGAAAAATAGAGCCCCACGCTCTATTAGAGCCCCACGCTGTAATAAAGCCCCACTTTGAAGGATAGTTGAAAAATAGAGCCCCATGGGGCTCTAATACAAAAAATACGGTAATTGCTCAATTAACTAACAAGTAATTGCTAAACAATATGAACAAATGGCCAATTAATTGGGCATTTAATGACATTATACGGTCATTTAATGCCAATTATTTGACCAATATTGACAACAAAAAACCATTTAATTGGGCAACAATAAACAATTAATTGTAATTAATTGACCTTTCAATAATAAAATTTATTAAAAAAATAAAAATAAAAATTTCCTCAGATTCATCAACGTCAGGATTTGCCAAAATGGATGCCCTAAAGAATAACATGATGCGGGCATTGATAAATCTTAGGCGATATTAAAAAGAAAAATTGTTATTTTAAAAAAGATTTAATTAATTAAATGCTATTTTTTGCATTTTCTTTAAAATACAAAAAACGAAATTAGAAAATGTCAAAATTTATTTTATTTTAAAAATAAAGAAAGATCTCAACAACAAGATTATAAATTTGCGAAAATAATTTAAAAATATTTTTTTTCTATTTTTTAAAAATTTTCATAAAAAATTAAAAAAAAATTTTTTTCAAATTTTTTTTAATTTTTAATAAATTTTTACAAAAATTAAAGGAAAAATTTTTTTTTTTATTTTTGTAAGAATTTTTTAATAATTTAAAAAATAATTTTTATTACTGATGCATTTAAAAAATTAAAAAAAATTTTTTTTATTTTCCTAAACAATTATTTTTTTTAAATATTTTTTGAAATTAAAAAAAAAATTTCTAAGTCTAATATTTTTTAATTTAAAAATTTTTAAATTAATTTCAAAAATTTTTTTATTAATTACTATTTGACCAAAAAGACTGTGACATAGTAAAATAGAGCAGTGATAAAGTATAATCTCTTCTTTGCAATTTGAATTTAAAATTAATTATAAAAATTAACAAAATAAATTTTTTTCTTTAAATTAATTATCTGTGACACTTGGTGAGACGAAAAATCATTTTTTAAGAATTTTTATTTTTAATTAATTAACAAAAACGCAATAATAATTTTACAAGGCCGGAAAGCCTTCACAACAACCTTGAGAGCAACTACCGCTTGGGTGTTTGGGAGAGAAATTTTATTAGTTGCGATTCGACATTGAAAAATTTAATTTAAAAAATTATTTATGCGGTTAATTTAATAATTAATTTATTCGAAAATTATTAAAGAATTATTTTAAAATTATTTAAAAAATTAAAGTACCCCTATTGTAAATCTCTTAGCCCCGGGTAAGCTTGGATCCTGCAATCCCCTGGCAGTTTTACTAGAAACTTTCTGTCACCACGTATAGGTGGTCTACTGACTAAATTATTAAATTATTAAGACGCTCCCCAGATAACCTCTTCTACTATTAAGTATTTGAAATTGGATCTTCCTACCCTCTTCCAAATATTAGGTTTATTGTAACGAGCTTTCACTAACCTCGCACATGTGATCTTATTAAATTATTAAGACGCTACCTTCACCTTATCTTCTTTAACTTATTTTAAACCCTCCTCTAATAAGCGTTTATAATGCTGGTGGATCTTCCTTGCCTCTTACAAAACCTGGCAGTTATTGCCAGTAGCTTTTGCTGACTACGTATAGAAGTACTCTTCCACCTCCAAGTCCTCCCCTATTTTATAAGAAAAAATAAAATAAATAAAATTGTTTAAAAATTGGACAGTCAGACCTCTATTTTATGAAACAATAAATTTTCTTAAATTTATTGTTTAAAATTTCAAAATAAATTTTTAAACAAAATAATAATATTTTTTTTAATTTTTTACTTCCTTTTATTAATTTAAAATTAATTTTAAAATTTCGTCTAAAAATCAAAATTTAATTTAAACTTTTAAACCCCCCTAATATGTTTCAAACATTTTTAAAAAATGATTAATTAAATTTTATTTTATTTGGAGGGGTTGCTGACGTTATTAATAAGTGTTCTTAAAGGTTAGGGGGATAATTTGTCTTCATTTTTTATTTTTTGAATTTTATTGGGGGAGTAATTAATTAATATGTAGTCTTTAAATAAATTGTTCTTGGGATCATTTTTTATTTTTAAAATTTTTTTTTTGAATTTTTTTAATTTTCTTGGGGGTGTAATTAATATTCTTTAAAATAATATTTTTGGGGATCATTTGTCTTCTTCATTTTTTATTTTTTTAATTTTTTTTTAAATTTCTTGGGGGAGGTGTAATTAATTAATAGTCTTTAAATATTATAAATTGTTTTGGGATCATTTTTTTTTATTTTTTTAAATTTATTTTTTAATTTTTTCTTAATTTTCTTGGGGGAGTAATTGATATTCTTTAAAAAATTTTTGGGATCATTTGTCTTCAATTTTTAATTTTTTTTAAATTTTTTTAATTTTCTTGGGGGAGTAATTGAATTAGGCAAATAATTTAAATAAATTTTTTTTAAAAAAATATTTAAAAAAATATTAAAAAAATATTTTTTCTTTAATAAATTTTCTGGGAATTTTGTCTTTAATTTTATTAAGTTGTCATTTTTCTTAATTTTTTATTTTTTTAAATTTATTTTTTAATTTTTTAAATTTTCTGGGGGGATTAATTAATATTCCTTAAATAAAATTTTTTAACTTACTAATAAATTTATTTTTAAAATTAGAAAAATATTTTTAACTTAAAAATATTTTTAAACTCCCTTTTTAACAATAAGGAAGTACATCTTGAATTAGACAAATAATATAATTTTTGTTTTTGTTGACTCTTTTTTTAATAATTTTTTTAAACTGGTAACTGATGGGAGGAGGAAGAGGGTGTTTTTAGACAATTTAAGGAAGTTAAAAAATTTTTTTAAATTTTTTTCAGTTAGCCCAATAATTTAGACTATAAATAAAGATATTATTTAATAAAAAATTTTATTTTTGGCTTTCTCCTTCCCCCAAATTAATTATATTTTGGTAACTGGTGGGAGGTGTATTTAGACTAATATTTAAGGAAGTTAAAAAAAATTTTTTTTATAATTTTTAAATTTCTATCTCAATTTAACGACTTAAAAAATTTTTTTTTATTTTTAAATTTAAAAAAAAATATTTTTATTTTTGGCCCACTCCTTCCCCCAAATTAATAATTATATTTATTTTGGTAACTGGTGGGAGATTAAAAAATTTTTTTAATTTCTATTTTGAATTGAAAGATTAAAAAAAATTTTCTGAATAATATTTTTTGGCCCAATCCTTTCTCCCTAAATTAATTACTATATTTATTTATTATTTTTTAAACACTTTTCTTATTTTTATTCTTTATTTATTAATTTGTCCACTCTATAAAACAAAGAAAAAATTTTTTTATAAAAAATAAAAATAAACATGTATATATGTCCACCAAACAATAAGAACAACAACAAAAACAATAAAGCTCTCATCTTGTTTTTGTTTAAAGTCGGCGATTTTTTGGGAATAAGGAGGGGGATTTTTTATTAATAAAAAATCCACTAAAAACTATTGCTACTTGCGCGCATCCCTTTATATTTTTCTCTAAAGCAATTAAAAAATAAATGACCATTAATAAAAATAAATTGAACACTCCTTGCCCTAGATATATTAATATTACGTTTGATTTACTTGTTTTATTAATTAAGCTAAAAAAGAGTCCGCAAACATTGTCCGCAAAATATTTTTTCTGATTTTTATATTTAAAAACAGAATATTAAAATAGAATATTAAAAATCAGAATTTAATGGCTAAAACTTAAGTTTACAAAATTAGAAGTTAAAATTTAAAATTAAACTTGTAAATCAGAATTTAAATCATAAGAGTGAGAACTTAAGTTTGTAGCATCAGAATTAAATTGAAAAATAAAAATTTTCTAAATCAGAATATATTTTAAGAGTAGATGCTTAAGTTTACAAATCAGAATTTAAAATTTAAAAATCAGAATTAAAATTGAAGTTTACAAAATATTAATTCTGATTTTGTAAACTTAGGTTTCATTTTCAAATTCAATTCTGATGCCCAAAATTAAGTGCTTTTTACACTCAAGTTTACAAAATCAGAAATTTAACTTTAAAATTAAATATAGAAATCAGAATTTTTAAACATAAATTAAACATTAAATACCAGAATTTGAGTTTACAAAACTAAAATAAATTTTTAAAAATTACAATAATTAATTCAATCATTGGAGAGAGTCAACCTGTATTGGGTAGGGGGAGAAAAGATGTAAAAACGCTGCTAAATAAGCAACTCGCGCACGGGTTTTTAACTATTTATTAACTTCAATTAGTAATACCAAATAAATTTTCGTTCCAGCTATTTTATTTTTACATCTTTTTAATTGCTTCCCACACGCGCGTAGGTGGGGGAGCAGAATTTTTAAAAATAATAAATGTCGAGGAATATTCGTCGGTATATTTTTGACCAATTTAAGTAAGCTTCTGTTAAGTATTCTGATTTTATAATTTTTTAGAATTAATTACAATTTATTTTATTTTTGAGTACTTACTTTATTATTTTAACTGTCGTCACTAAATATGATCCAGTTCCACTTTTTTTCTTTTTCTACTTTCCAAGCAATATCGCGCAAATAATGTTATAGCTTTGCTACTACTAAGTGTACTTCCTTTGCTACTTTATCCTTTTTATAAAAAATCCGTAATAAAATTTCCACTTAATGGGATAATTAAATTCTAGACAAGATTTCTGATTTTGTAAATTTGTATTGTTATTATTTGTAAACTTAAGGTTGTGCTTTTTAATTCTAGAATTATAAGAGTTTCGATTTTGAATTTTAATTTCTGATTTAGTAAACTTAAGTTTTCATATTGAGATTTAATTCTGATTTGCAAACTCAAGTTTTTTAAATTTAATTCTGATTTGCAAACTCAAGTTTTTTTAATTTAATTCTGATTTGCAAACTTAAGTTTTTTAAATTTAATCCTGATTTGCAAACTTAAGTTTTTTAAATTCAATTCTGATTTGCAAACTCAAGTTTTTTAATTTAATTCTGATTTGCAAACTCAAGTTTTTAAATTTAATTCTGATTTGCAAACTTAAGTTTTAATTTCAAGTTTTAATTTCTGATTTTACAAACTTAAGACTACTTTTGAACATAATTCTGATTTTTATTAAGTTTTTAATTTAATTCTGATGCTACAAACTTGAGTTCGTACTATTAATTTAATTCTGATTTTTAAATTTGAGTTCCTTCTTTTTAAAATTTCGCATACTTGAGTTTGTAAATTTAAATTCTAATTTTTAATATGTATAAGTTTCTGATATTGAATTTAAATTATTAAGGACCACCAATAGTTACCAAATAATTTTACTTTATTTTAAAAATAAAAAATAACAATTTTCATTGTTGTTTGCAAATTTCTTTTTTTATTTTGTAAACAAAAAACATAATAAATTTATTGTTCCTCACAAGAACGAGCAGTAATTTTGGAGAAAAAGTAATTTGGGGGGAAGGGATAGATTATAGGGGGATTGAGGGAAATTGTTTTATTGTTTAGTAGTTTTGATTGAGGAAAAAAGACAATGAAAAAAGTAAAGAAAAGCGTGCAAATAATTCTGCAAAAATTGACAAAATTAAAACAAATTATTGTTGTTATATTTGCGCTGTTAATAAAAAAGGAGAAAATTAAACTGAAAATAATTTTTAATTATTTTTTAAAATAAAGGCTGAAAAAAATTATTTTTTAAATTCATCCTTCATTCATTTTGGGTTATAAATGACAACAATAAATGAAAAATCGAGTCAAGAAAATCAACAAAATTTAAATAAAGAAGATACAAATTTACAAGATAGACGCTCAAGCAATTCATCATCAAACAGCACCATATCATCATTGGGTAACAGTACCGGAAGCGATTCTTTTGGAAATTCTACAAAAGGTTTGGTAGTAAAAACTTTAAAATATTCTGATGAACAACTTGCACCAACAACAACAAAAAAATCGTTTATTCCAAATTTATTGTTGGGATCAAATGTCTCAAAAATTAATCCAACATCTAACAACAACAATAATATCCCACAAAATCTTCACCCTTCCCTTGTTTTGGATAATAAATGGAAAACTAATGAGAATTCTTGCGTAGAAAAGGGAAGAGAATTTGAGAGGAAAAACTGCTTGATATGGGTAAGTGAAATTTTGAAGTTTAAAGTTTTGCGAAATTAAGTTTTCTTAATTTGGCAAAATGTTTTTTTAATGTCCCATATATCACCAATTCCATATTTTGCCAATAAGGCTAAAAACGACATTTTGTCAATGAAGCCTGGTTGGCAAAACGAGCGATTTAAGTCTTATTGGCAAAATATGGTATTGGTGAAATATGTGTCACCTTTTTGCTTAAATTGGGTTATTGACATTTTAGTCACTATTTGATATTATGAAAAGTTTACAAAATTTGATTTTGGAAGAGTTGACACTTTGAAAGTTTTCAACACGTTTCTTCTTTTCCTTCTTTATTTCTCTAATTTTTTACTGGCTACCCTACAAAACATATTTTTTTAAAACAGCAAACGCTCAAAACATCTAGACGGCTAAAAAGGCTCAAAATATATTCGCTCAAAACATCAAACGCTCAAAATATCTAGACCGCTAAAAAGGCTCAAAATATCAAAATATTTTTTGATTAAAAGGGACAGTTGAGTCCCATATTTCTTCCTTGTATCAGGGGTGATTAATGTAGTATCTCAGGACCAATTTTGCATGAACTCGACGTGTTGAGAAAGGGCTCGACGAGCTGAGTCTAATAACACCAAAATCAGCTCGATTGGATGATTTTTGACAAAGTTATGACCAACAGAATCTTCGCTGGATAAACTGTTTTTGTGCTGCTACGGAGGGTAGGCCGGGCATGGTCTTCGCTACACGATTGCCGTGCTTCGCTGCGGTCGTGCTCGCTTCGCTCGCGACGACCGTAGCGAAGCGGCGGCCGTCGTTCCGCTCGACATGCCTGGCTTCCTCCGCAGCGGCAAAAACTTTTTTCCGCGGACTCAACTGTCCCCTTTAAATAGAAAAATATATTTTGATATTTTGAGCGTTTGATGTTTTGAGCGAATATATTTTGAGCGTTTTTAGTCGTCTAGATGTTTTGAGCGTTTTTACCTGTCTAGATATTTTGAGCGTTTTTAGTCGTCTAGATATTTTAAGCGTTTGATGTTTTGAGCGGGCACGTTTTTACTATTTTTCTCTATTTCAAGTTTCCGTGCCCGCTCAACTCATCGAATCCTTAACTCATCGAATCGGCCAAAAACGCTCAACTCATCGAATCGGCTAAAATTCCTTAACTCATCGAATCGGCCAAAAACACTCAACTCATCGAATCCTTAACTCATCGAATCCTCAACTCATCGAATCGGCCAAAAACGATCAACTCATCGAATCCTCCCAAAAGGGGACGTTTGAGTCCCCGTGTTTATTTTTCTCCCGAAAGGGCTAACTGAATCTTCGGTGAAAAAATTTTTTGCTGCTATGGAGGCTAGGAAAAACGCCTTTTGGGCATAATCAGGGTCTACTGGACTAATCTGGTCCGGTTTTACCCGGTAAAATTTCCATCATAATTTACCAGGAATGTGAGAAAACATTCTCATTATCTGATAATGTTTTCACTGGCCGGATAGACATGGATGAGTGCCCGATCAACTAATTAACAAAATTAGTTGAAACCCCAGAAGAAAACAAAAAAAATAAACAAAACAATAAAAATCTAAAAAAAATAAACACACGGACTCAAACGTCCCCTTTTGGGAGGATTCGATGAGTTGATCGTTTTTGGCCGATTCGATGAGTTGAGGATTCGATGAGTTAAGGATTCGATGAGTTGAGTGTTTTTGGCCGATTCGATGAGTTGAGGATTCGATGAGTTAAGGATTCGATGAGTTGTAGGGTAGCCCAAGTTTCTTATTTTCTCTATTCTCTTATATTTTCATGTTCTCTAGTCTGCTTGATGTTGCTTTAATTAGACACATTTTTTTAAAAATTTTTTACAGTTTTTTCAGAAAAATTTTTCTTCCTTTTTTATAAAATCTTTAAGAAATTTTTAGGCCTATAATTCTTCTTTTGATTTATTGTTTTCTGTATTTTCTGTTGCATAATACGTGATTTTGTAGTTTAAAGTTTTGAACACTCCCTTCTTCTCAGCTATTTTGTTACTTTTAGTTTTCTCCCCAAAAACGATTTCTTTCAATTTCTTTCAATAACACCCTGTTTAAGCATTAGAGGCTTTTAACTTTTTTTTTAATAATTGCTTAGATTACTGAACAATTTTTAGGAGACTAAAATTCATTCTGGGTTTACTCTTGGTTGATTTCATAAACAAAATTTCAGACTCTAATGTCCTCTCCCTGTTATCTTTATTTTCCCCAAAAAATTTTTTTCCGTTATTTTTTATAAGCGCTTTATTTATAATCACTTTTTAGGGAAATTAAGAGAAAAAAATTGATAAAAAAAACTTATATCGATGCGCCCCTTTCGAGATACTTCAGGGGCCCGTCGTAGAAATAATGGTGCATCACAAGAACGACAATCACTTCTACAAGAAGAAGAAAAGGGCGACGACGAAAAAATGGACAATATTAGCAATAAAAATTTTATTATTAATAATATTTCTGGAACTGATTATTCTTCAAAACAGGAAAAAGAAAGGTTATCTCTTATTGGTTAGTTTTATTGTATTTTTTATTGGGTTGGGGGGTCTCACCGTCTTTAAAAATTCAACAAAGGGAAATTTTAATTTTCTGGGTTTTATGAAAATAACTGAAAATGACATGTACTTTTTGGATTATCATTTTTTTTATAGAAATAAAGGGGCTAACAATAAGTGTCAGTGGATATTATGTCCCTATTTGGTCTTGTAGCCAAGCTTTTTTTCTGGGGCCTTTCTCCTGGCTATGGGCCTGCCTATTTTAATTGACTTGCTTTAGCTGACGTGTACCTCCTCTGTCTACTTGGGCCCTTAATTTGGCTATATTTTCTTTTAATAAGTGGGGCGTAATGTCGTCTCTATTTTAGCTACATATTTTTGCTAGTTTAATAATTTAATTTTTTTTTTGTAGATGGACCAGCTTCACTCGACACTTCATCTATTCATCAAAACTCTTCATCAAAAAGTACTCCATTGCCATTTAAGCACCTTAAACATGGCAAGAATGATTATCGTCACGTTCCGCATACTCCAGAAGATTTGATGGCACACGAGCCCAATTTTGGGGGAAATGCACAATTAGGATTTTATTATCCAGAATCTGCAGATGACGATAGTTATGATGAGGATAATGAAAAATTGAAGCCTGATGAGGCTATTATATTTGCGAGGAAGGAGGTTTAATTTAATATTTAAATGGGAGTGGATGGGTGTTAGTTGCTGTCGGATTTCTGACGATTATTCGAGCTCTTTGGGTTTCGGTTGTTGATATCTCGGGGCTGAAAAAATTTTTATTTCCTAAATCGAGAGTATCCCTCTTCAATCCAGCTTGTAAATGATGTCTAAATTTCTAACACTGAAGGGTATTGTGCATTTTGTGACTCCGGTTGGAGCTAGCTCATAGAGCCATATACCCAGCACCGATTTCTAACGATTATTAGAGCTCTATTCAGAAATTTTAAAAAAGTGTTCTATTTTTTCATATCTTTATAATCAAAGCTCTGTTTTCTTTTCTTCATTTTCCTTATCTGGATATTTTTTTTAAATTTTTTCTTTCTTCTACGCTAACGGAGAAACGATGTTGAAAATTTTCTTTTTTTAATTTTGAATAATTTTTAAAGCTATTTTTCGACATAATCTTTAATTTAAAAAATTTTTATTTCTAGTCAATAAGTAAGCCTCTACGATGGGCACAACGTATGAGAAGAGAATTAAAAGACGATTTTGGTTCAATTTTGTTGTTACTTTTGCTTTATCTTTTGCAGGTTTTTTTGTTGATTTTTTCGAAATTTTGAATTAAAAAAAATTTTTTCAAGGGTATACCACTAGGTTTAATAGGAGCAATTCCATTGCTTTTACAATCAAAAGGAATTACTTATGCACAACAAGCTGTTTTTTCTTTTGCATATTGGCCGTTTAGGTTTTTTTTTTAAATTTAATTTTTAAATTAAAATTTTATTTTTTTTAATTTTCTGTTTAATTTTTTTTTAATTTAAAAATGACACTTTTGGTTACCTCACATCTTTTTTTCCGGACATATTTATTTTTGGGTTCATAATGGTCAGATATAAAAAAAGTCAATCATTACAACTCTCAATATTTGAATACATCATTTTTTCGAATAATACCTTTTTATTTAATAAAAGGGAAAATATGGATACTCTGACCATTATGAGACCAGTATGATTATCCGCATAATTTTGTCCGCAAAAAATTTTTTGTCCGCAAAAAATTTTTTTAATCAATTTTGGCCTAAAATAAATTATTTAAATTTATTTTGACTTTAAAATGTTTATTTTTTTAGTATGAAATTATTATGGGCACCAATTGTTGATTCAATTTACTTCAAAACTATAGGACGTAGAAAATCTTGGATGGTTCCTTGTCAATATTTAATTGGAATTTTTCTTTTGGTTGTTTCTTATCATGTCCCAGAAATTATGGGATCGGAAGAGGATCGTGTAAATAGTAAGAAAAATTAATTTTTTTTTTTATTTTATATTTTTTAAATCAAAATTGGGGACATTTTGTCCAAGGATTTTTAATTTTTTGGGGGAATATTTTGTGTTGGTTCTGATATTATTTATTGTTAGTTTTAAAAATTTTAACTTAATTATGTTGTCTGGTGGTGTAATGGTTAAGGTTGTGGAATTTGTTTTTGGTTTGGGCTGGGTTCGATTCTACCTTATTCCCTGATGTTTTTTCAACTTTCTTTTACCTCCTTAATTTATTTTTAATAAGTTTAAAAATATTTTTTAACCGAGAAAATTTTTTTTTAAATTTCTAGCAAATTTTTAACACTATTTAAAATTCATTTTTATAGAAAAACCTCCCAATGTTTTCTTTCTAATGTGTGTTTTTCTTCCTTTAAACTTTTTGGCTGCTACACAAGATATTGCTGTTGATGGTTGGGCATTAACTATGTTATCTAGAAAAAATGTTGGATATGCTTCTACGTTTGTTTTTTTATTTTATTTTTTTAATTAAAATTATTTTTTTAAAGTTGTAATGTTGTTGGTCAAACAATTGGTGTGTTTTTGGGAAATGTTGTGTTTTTAGCTTTACAATCTAAAGAATTTGCTAATCGTTTTCGAGTTGTGCCAGAAGAAAAAGGATTTGTTCAATTGGATGGTTAGTTTTTTATTAATTTTTAAAAATTTTTTGAAATTTTTTTCAAATTTTTTTTTACATTTTTGACTATCTTTGGGGGTATGCTGGAACCTTTTTTTAATTTTCTTTATTTTTCTAAACGCCTCTTTCTTGGGAAGTTTGTCAAAAAAATTTTTCTTGTTTTTATGTATTTATTTTTTTCACTTTTTTTTTTGCATTTTTTGGGGAGATATTTGGTCCTTTTTCTTGAATATTTTTTCTATTATTTTTGAATCTTTAAGCACTCCTTCCTTATTTTTCCTTTATTTCCTCCTATTTATCCAAAAAAAAATTTTTTTTATTTTATTTTTAAAAATTGCACACCATTCACAAAAAACAAAAATTCCATTAATATTTACAAATAAGTGTTCTAATTATTTTTTTTTGATATTTTAAAAATATACTTCCTCTCCTCTAATTAATTAATTAAGTTAGCATGTCCTTCCTAACCAATAAAAAGTATTGAAAATCATAATTTCACAGCTTTAAAAATTTTTTTTGAAATTTTTTTATTAAAAAAAACGAAGGCTTACCTTGTATTTTGATATTTATCATAAACTGTACTCATTCCATAACCTCCCCTATCACTTATAATTACGGCACTCCACCAATTACCAAAGCGACTTTCTGCCATTTGTTTCATATGTCTAAGGAAGGTGGAATATTTTTTTTTAATTTTTTCAAATTTTTTTCTCTGATTTTTTTCTAATCTTAATTTTAATTAAAATTTTTCTTTTATTTTTATAAAAAATATTCAAGATACACACCTTAAGAGATACTTGTTACTCGACCCAAGAAAATTCTTCGAAAACCTGATTTGAAACCCAATATCCGGCTTTATTTCCACTTACATTAGTCCCCCTAAATGGCCCGTTCCGAAACTCTCGATCTGAGACTCTAATTCGGATTCTTTCCCAACTCGAAATCGGACCAGTGTTTATAGATTTTAATTTTGCTTATACTCGTACTTGCTTATTTTTGGCCTCGTTTTCGGTACTAGCTTATGAACGCTGAACTCTACTCGAAGAGAATTTTGTAAACCCCCGACCCGGCTTTTTTCCTCTCAACCCTTATGGGACGTGTGTGTATCTTATAATTAGGGGGTCTAACTATAATTTTAATTTAATCATATACTTTGCTTGATGGCTATATTGATGTGGATATACTCCAATAGTCTCAAGTATAATTTCGCGTAGTTTTTCTGATTTACAATTATCTTCTGAAAATTTTTAAGAAAAATTTTTTTAAAGAAATTAATTTAACTAAATCCTCTTTCCAAAGTTTCCATGGGAAATGTAATTAATACTGATGCAGCAATTAATAAAATTATAGAAATTAAAAATGGCATACTAACAATTCTCTAAAATAAAAAAAAATTTTTTTTTGAAAATTTGCAATTTTATTGAGAATTTTTTTTTGGAATTTTCTTGAAAATCTTTTTCTTAATTTTTTTAACAAAGCATATTTAAAGGGGGAGCAGATGGGGATGGGGGGAGGGGGTTAGTTAAGTGAAGACTAACTTTATTTTTTTCTTCTCTATTTTATTTTGACATTTTTAAAATGAATTTTTAGATTTTTAAAAAATTATTTTATGGGCGTCCTTTTAGTTTAAAAAAATAAAAATGTGTTTTATGACCAAATTTAGAGGTTAATTAAATTTTGTTAAAAAAGAAACGTGTGTGCCATTTCCGGAAAGTTTAAAAAAAATTTTTTATGGGAAAATGATGAGGGAGGGAAAAGTACATTTTTAAATAAAAAGGAAAGAAAAAAAACAATGGGTGGGTGTTGTAATGACGTGAATTTTTTGTTATCTATTTTTAGTCATTTTTAATTTTATTAAATCGAAAATACAAGAAAAAAGAAAGGGTGGTGTTTTTCTTAGGATTTAAGTAAAAATATTTTTCAAAAAATTTTTTAAATTGATTTATAATTGTTATTTCCTTAATAGGAAGATGATTTCTTTAAAAAAATTTTTTTTAATTTTTTTAGAAATTATTTTTAAAAATATACCTTAAAAACTCCCCAAAATAAAATATACGCGCAAAAATCGAAAATATACGTGAATATAAAATACATAAAATTTAATGAGGAGTGATGAGTTACGCGACCAATAACCCTTCCTTCTCAATTCTTCCGTTTTAACGAGTTTGTTTTGATGGTGGTGCTTTCTATTTATTTATACATTGGCCCTCCTAGACCATTCAAAACAAACAAAAAATTTTCGGAAGGGTTATAAAATGACGATTTCTTTCTTTTTATTTTTCTTTTAATTTTATTTTTATTTGAAAATTTTTTTTTAATTTTTAAGTTAACTTTGGGAAATTAAAAAGAATTTTTTTTTAATTAATTTTATTTTTTTTCTTCAGGATTTGTCTTCTTTTGGGGCATTATCTTTCTAATAACTACAACTCTTGTATTTATTTTTAAACATGAAATTGATTATTCTGTTGAACAAAATCCTTCTTCAACGTATTTTTTTATTCTTAAAATTAAAAAAAAAATTTTTTTTAATTTTAAGAGCAGAAAATGGAAATAAGGGAAGTGATGAAGAAAAAGAAAAATGTGAAGAAGAGTTGTCTTTGGGTGTTAAAGAAACATATACAGTTTTGGCTAAAATATTATGCCTTAAACCTATGCTTGTAATGATTGTTGTTTTGCTTACTGGAAAGGTAATTGGGGGGAATTTATTTATTTTTTTAAATTATTTTTTTCTTTTTTTTTAAGATTGCGTTTGCTGCTTCTGATGGAATGACTGGTAAAATAATAGATTTATTTCATATTTTTTAAGTGTTAAAATTATTTTTAAGATTGTAATTTAAGTTTATTTAAATTTACAAACTTAAGTTTAATTAAGTTTGTAATTCTAAAAAATTGAGTTATAGTCCAAGTTTATTTTTTATAAACTTAAGTTTATTTAGTTTTACAAACTCAAGTTTAATTAATTTTATCTATTTCTTATCTAATTAAGTTTAATTAATTTTATGAACTTAAGTTTATTAAATTTTATAAACTTAAGTTTCATCAATATTGTAAACTTAAAACTTGACGATTGTATATGCGCTTATTAATTAAATTTGTAAACTTAAGTTTAATTAATTTTACGAACTTAAGCTTTACTAATTTTGCAAGCTTAAGTTTTTTAATTTTATATGCTTAAGTTTATCTAATTTTCTAAGCTTAAGTTTAATTAATTTTATGAACTTAAGTTTATCTAATTTTATAAACTTAAGTTTAATTAATTTCATGAACTTAAGTTTATTTAATTTTGTAAACCTAGTAGTTGACAATTATATTCCAACTTTATTTAACTTTACAAACTTAAAAAACTTAAAAATATCTTTCTTTTTCAGATTTAAAATTAATAGCTGTCGGAATAACAACAGATAAAATAGCTAGCAGATCTCTATTTCTTACTCCTTTACATATTGTACTTCCTTGGCTATTAGGTAAACAAACTGCTGGGCCTAAACCTCTCAACGTCTTTCTTTGGGCATACCCTTATCGTCTAATAATGGGTGTTGTGTTTGCTTTACTTGTTTATTGGACTCCTTCATTTAAAGAATCATCTGGCGATTATTCCTATTTTTATTATGCAATATGGATGGGGGCTTACTACCTTCAACAGGTTTGTTTTTATGTTGACAAAAAGAATTTAAAAATAATTTGGATGTCATGGTTAAATTTTGCCCGTGGGTCTGCCCTTTATCTTCTTTTTTCCCTGGAGTATCGCCTATGATTGAAAATTAAGTTTATTATTTTATTATTTTAACCTGCAGTGTTTCTTTTAAAAATCAGAATTTTTAAAATAATAAACTTAAGTTTATAAATCAGAATTTCATAATTATGACTCAGAATTTTTGCAATATTAATTTAAGTTAGCTAATCAGAATTTAGAAAATAAAAACTAAGTCTGCAAATCAGAATTTTCAAGATGTTAACTTAAGTTTACAAATCAGAATTATTAAAATATTAATTTAAGTTTGCAAATCAGAATTTTCAAAAATATTAACTTAAGTTTCCTAATCAGAATTTTTAAAATAATAAAATTGTGTTTACATATTAGAATTTCTAAAATAATAAGTTCACAAATCAGAATTTAATAATTTTCAGATAGCTTCTTATTGTACAGTAGTGGACATAAAGATAGGGACAAGAGTAATTTAAATGCAAATTAACTATTTTTCAGTCAAAAAATACGTTCTATATAGCAATCGAAAGCTCTATTCGTATCTCAGTTGACATGTTTCTGCATTTTTTATGAAATTGAAAATTGGTCGAGATAATCCGGATCTACCGGATATACCAAATCCCATATCCTCGGAAAAATTTTTCTGAAAAAATTTGACAAACCCATTTGATAAAGCATATTTTTGTGAGTATTTTCCACAAAACCGCTTAAAAATATCTTTGTCCGGTCCAGAGATATGATTTTTTGAAAATCGCATTTTTCCCTTAAGAATTGAATTTTTTGCAAAAATAGGCTAAAAATGCCATTTTCAAAAAATCATATCTCTGGTCCGGAAAAAGATATTTCTAAGTGGTTTTGTGGTAAATACTCACAAAAATATGCTTTATCAAATGGGTTCGTTAAATTTTTTCCGAAAAATTTTTCCGAGGATATAGGATTTGGTATATCCGTAGATCCGGATTATCTCGGTCAATTTTCATTTTCATGAAAAATGCAGAAACATGTCAACTGAGATACGAATAGAGCTTGCGATTGATATATAGAACGTATTTTTTGACTGAAAAATAGTTAATTTGCATTTAAATTACTCTTGTCCCTATCTTTATGTCGATGACTGTATATTTCTTTCAATGATGGCTTTCAACGCGCAAATATCGGATCCAAAGGTTAAAAATTAATTTAAAAATTTAATTTAAAAAAATATTTAAATTTATAGATTGGTGGAACATATATGACATTATTAAATACCTTAAATAATTTGGGTGGAAATTGGCCAGTAACTTTGTTTTTGAGCATCACAGATTTTTTTAATCGAAAAAATTGTGTTGCTACAGGGACAAAATTGTAAATTTTTAAAATTTTTTTAAAGAAAAAAAAATTTTTTTCTATTTTTTAAAGAATTCTTGGTGCCTGTAATACCAAAAAAGATGAAGAAATGTGTGTTAAAGGTGGTGATGTTTGTGAATTTCACATTGATGGTTATTACATTTCTGTTGGAATATGTACTATAATTGGTTTATTGTGGTATAGAATATTTTATAGACGTATTAAATATTTCCAAAAAATTCCGAGACAAGAATGGAGAGTTATTAAAAATAAATAGGTAAAAACGGGAAAAATGACGTTGTGATTTTTTAAAAATATTATTATAGCTTTGAATTTTTGTAAAATTTTAAAAGTTAGAGATCGAGATAGGTGTCAAGGGTATCTTAGAGGTTTGGGGTTCTTGGAGGCTTCCCTTTTTAAAAAAAGTTGAGGAGATTTAAGAAAATTGAGGATTTTCTTGGGGAGTTTTTTCCTTTTGCCTTGAGCTCTGGTTAGTAAGCAAAGGTTGTTAAAAGGTGTTAAGGCTTTCTTGGAGGTTTTTTCTCCTGTACCTACCTATATTCTCTGATTAATTGACAAAGTTTTAGATTCCAGGCTCATTTTTGTCTTAAAGGCTACCACCAAGGCTCTCTTGGATGTTTTTCTTTGGGGTAGTCTTTTCTCTTTTTACCTAGAGATTAATAGACAGACTTTTAAGTCAATCCTCAGCTAGCTGATTTTTAAAAAATCTCTCGATCTTTAAATATATTCTATGTTATACATGGTGTTTTAATTTTTCTTTTTTAAAGGGGTTGGGGCTAATTATTATTTTTTGAATAATTAAATTATATTTATATATATTTTTAATTTTTTTCTTCAAAAAATTTTTTTTGCATATATGACTTTTTTTATAATTTCCACATTCGTTGTTTTTATTGTGTGAAATACATATATTTTTAGGCCTTTTTTAATTGTGATTTTTAAATTTAAAAAAAATTTCTTTTTTCAATTGAATAAAAAATGTATTTCAAATAGATTTTATTTTTAATTTTTTTTGTTGGTTGGATAAACCAAAGAAGAATTATCTCAAAATTATCGACTTAATGTTAGTGTTAGTTTGGCGTCGAGATTTGACATTACTGACCCTTTTTAAATAGTTTTCGTTGTTGGACATTTTGTCTTTTAGATATTCTGTATTTTTAGTTTTTTTTTAAATTTTACATTTTGACATGTCAAAGAGTAAAATTAGTTTTGTAAAATGTCAAAGTGTAAACTTTTTTTTGGTTCAATTTTTTTTATTTCTAGGATTTGCTTTCATATTTTCATTTAAAATTTTTTTATTTTCACCAATTTTTAGTGAATTATGCATTTATTCGAGGTTCCTGAACGTATTTTTGACTACACAATAAATCAAGTGGTTACAATTTTCTACAATCGCTATCCAAATTCATTTTCTAAACATGTCATTTCTGAAGATGTAATTTCGCGTGAAATTAAAGGAGGGAAGATTATTACAAGGAAATTGATTGTTAAAAGAGGTTTGTTGATTTATTTTTTAAAGAAGGGCGGAATCGTTTTTTAATTACCTGCAGCGAAAGGAAAAATGGAGACGAACGGCACGGACAGACGTCCGTGTTTTGTCTGTCCGTGTCCATCCGTGTTTTGTGTGTCCGTGTCCATTCGGCTCATTTTTTCTTTCGATTTTTCACCATTTTTTCTTTCGATTTTTCCTTTCCTTGCAGGTAATGAAAAAAACGATTCCGTCCTTTTTTTGGGATAGGGCCTTTCTATTTTATTTTAAAGCATTTTCCAACAAATATTTGAATTAAGAAAATTTTTTTTTCAGATTTTCAACTCCACCACCAAATTTTCCTCTAAACAGTATTCAACAACAACCCCCGCCTCATCATCTTCACAACAAACAACATCATCATCTTTGCTATATTCTTCACCTTCAAAACAACATCAACAAATTGCTCTATTGCTAATCCAATAATTGATACAGATTCAGAACAGATCAAAACGGTTTATTTTTTTTATTTTAATTAGAATTGAGTTTATGTTAGATAGTAAAAACCCGGGTAGGGGATCTTTTTTAAGAATTTTTAGTTTCGTTGTTTCAGTTTGAAGTCATAGTTTGGGTCACATAACTTTATGATTCTTGGTTAAGTTATTATACCAATCGAAAGCTCGTGGGTTTACTTATTCTTTTTCCCGTTAGTTTTTAAAATGAGAATGTGGCCATTCCTGATTTTTTCTTTTCCAACCTTTTTTCTTTTTAAATCCAAATACTTTTTTATATCTTTTAATTTTGCAGTCCAATTCACTTCATGATACAACAATTCCACCTCCAAATCAATTGGTATAAACTTCAAGGTCACACTCCTCGCTTTCTTCAAATCCAGATTTGTCAATTAATCGACATCCACAAATTGCTCTGCGCCAACTTTAGCTTCATTTTTTTGTTTCAAAACAACAAATTATAAAACAACCAGAACAACAACAACCAGTACCTGTTGCTTCAACTACAACAACAACTATTATTCCATCTTTAGGATTATTAATAATTAATGGGGGGGGGGGGGGGGGTAGTTGGGTAATTTTTGCGACAAAACTTGCAGTTATTTAGATGATAACTATTTTTATCTATTTTTCATTTAGCTCAACAAAAATCAAACAACCTCAGCTTGGTATGGTAAATAGGTATAGTAGGTTTCAAAAAGTTAGTTCTAAGTTTTTTTATTTTTGAATTAAATTATATTTTCAGTAATGGTAGGGGGTGATGGAGCAATCTTCTCCAACATTTGCTCACTGGCAACCTGTCAGTGGTCCATTGGCAACCTGTCAGTGGTCCATTGGCAACCTGTGAGTGGTCCATTGGCAACCTGTGAGTGGTCCATTGGCAACCTGTGAGTGGTCCATTGGCAACCTGTGAGTGGTCCATTGGCAATAGGGTTGCCGTTTTCGAGTCGGGCCGACGGTCGAGGCATTTTTTTTCGGGCTTGTTTTTATCGAGTCGGGCCGGTACGAGTCTTTTTCGGGCCTTACTTTATCGAGTCGGGCCGATACGAGTCTTTTTCGGGCCTAACTTTATCGAGTCGGGCCGGAACGAGTCACTTTCGGGCCTGACTTTATCGAGTCGGGCATCGAGACATTTTCGAGTCTTTTTTTAAAAGATTTATTTAAAAATAATTAGTGGATTTGGAGGGATATCTGTGAATTAAAAGGTATATCGATGGATCTGGAGGGTAAAGGAAGGGCTGAAGAGAATTGAAATGGATATCAGTGGATTTGAGGGATTAAGGTGATTTAAATTATCGGAGGATTGGTGTGAGATATTGCTAGATTTGGTTTTATTAAAGGAGATCAGATGATTAAGGGGATCAGGATCGCATATCAGATAATTAAGGTGCTATATTGTAATGGGATTTAAAAGGATTGAAGAGATTTGAATGGATATCGGAGATTTGAAGGATAACGCAAGATTTAAGTGATATTGTGCGTTAATCACCAAATCCCTTAATAAAATCCCAGTGTACCATGATTGAACTATTCGTATTTAGATAAGGGCTTACTGGAAAGTCAGGAAACCAGATTTCTTCTATTTTTAGCGCCGCAGGTGAAAATTTTGAGAATTTTGGAGACCAAGAAGCCAGAACAACCTGTGAGTGGTCCATTGGCAACCTGTGAGTGGTCCATTGGCAACCTGTCAGTGGTCCATTGGCAACCTGTCAGTGGTCCATTGGCAACCTGTGAGTGGTCCATTGGCAACCTGTCAGTGAGTAAATATTGTAGAAGATTGCTCCACCATCCTCCTCACATTACTAAAAATATAATTTTATTCGAAAATAAAAACAACTTAAAATTAACATCCTATCAGTAAGTTTTATATTTCCTCCCGTTTATATTTAGCATTAGGTGTCAACGTATCATCAACTATCAACAAAATACCTTCAACAGCAACAAATGGATACCAATGATCAAAAGATGGTTTGTTTGTAATGTTTTTAGTAAATCCTGCAAGTTTTGTCCGCAAATATTTACCTCTATGTTTAATCCACTAATAACGGTTCCTTCCCCATGCTCTCTTTTATAATTTCACATTTTTTTCTTGCGAGATTTAATCTTTGTTTTATAAATGATTTCGATAAAGAAGGTGAGAATTTTGAAGATCGACATATGGATGAAGACATTTTGTCTTTCGATGTTTTTAGATTTTTTTGAAATTTACACTTTGACATGTCAAAGTGTAAAATAATTTTTGTAAAATGTCAAAATGTAAATTAATTTTTGTAAAATGTCAAAATGTAAACTTTTTTGGTTCAATTTTTGTTTTTATTTTAAGGAATTTCTGGCATATTTTCACTTATAATTTTCCTTTTTCTACCAATTTTTAGAATATTATGCATTTATTTGAAGTTCCTGAACGTATTTTTGACTACACAATAAATCAAGTGGTTACAATTTTTTACAATCGCTATCCAAATTCATTTTCTAAACATGTAATTTCTGAAGATGTTTTGTCACGTGAAATTAAAGGAGGGAAGATTATAACAAGGAAATTAATTGTTAAAAGAGGTTTATTTTGATTTTTTTAATGAAATTTTTATCTTCATGTGGACTTTTAGGCTTTGGGGAACCAAAAATTTCGAAAAATTTTCGAGAAGTTTTTCCCTTTCTGTTATAAATTATATATTTGAATAAGCTCTTCAAGCTGAGTTGAGTGACATAAAAATCGACAAAGCCTGACTTAACTGAATTTTTTTTAAAAATTTTTGTCAGACCCAAACCCTTCAATTACCCTTCTTTTTTTAAAGGTGCCGGTTTTCTCAAGTCAGTTCCTCGTTGGATTTCGAGACAGACTCATGTTGCTTTTATGCCAACCTTGGAAGAAAGCATTTTTGATGTGAATGAGGGGACTTTAATTACACATACGAGAAATGTTTCTTGGACAAATACTTTGGATATGACTGAAACTTGTACTTACAAAAAATTGGTATTTTTTAAAGTTTTTACATGGGTTATAGATTTTCCTATGTTGTTTAGATGAGTAAATTGAACTTAAGTCAAGTACTCTAACAATAAGGGGTTTGGAATTTGGTAGAGATCGGCCCGAGCCTGGATTCAATCTTTGATTCTCTTTGACTCGAGATGGACGAATCTGGGTAATGTCGTCACTTGGAATGGTTCCTAATCTGGGACGATTCTTCTAAGACAATTTTTCGGGGTTTTCACGTTTTTCTGATATTGGATTTATTTAGGTTAGACAACAGTCCGAACTAGAACTATAAATTTTGCGATGATTAGTGTCTTCCCTTGTCAAAAGTCATTCCGACCGTTTTTAGCTCGGACACCTCGCAACCTCTCCGTGTTAAAAAGAAAGTTTTTAGGGATAACTCTAACTTTAAACCAAAATTTAATTTTTTCCAGCCTGATTCCAAAAGCAGCGTTAAACGTATTCTCTCCGTTAAAGCAAATTGTCGTTTCTCCAATTTAGTTGAACAATTTTTGCTTAAATTGTTTCGTAAATCTACAAATAAAACTTTGAAGGGATACGATGAAAAATTGATTGAAAGGTTTTTCCTTTTTGATTTTTAACTAAAAAAAATTAATTAATTTTCTATAGATTTGGACATCATACTTCAACACAACAACTACATCCAACTTTGGGAGGAAATCAAAAACAACTTTCTGAAAGGGCTAGTGATTTAATTAAAAAACATCGTGGAGCTCGAATTGGAAATGGTTAAGTTAAATTTTTTTCAAGGATTTTTATTTTGCTTGGGATGAATTGTCAATGCCTAGGTTTACCTTCAAAAAATTCTTTTTTTTTTAAATTCCTTATATAATTTTAAAAAATACTTTTGTTCTTTCATTTGATAGGGTGGTGTTTTTGTTAATTTGATTTATTTGAACGAAGAATTTTCTCTCTTAAATTCAGAATTTTTTAATTTTGGGGGTCAGAATTAGTTATCTTTATGATTTTTTTAAAAAATTCATTCCATTTTACACCACTCATCAATGTTGGTAATCTTATATATATTTAATTATTTTGACGTCTTCAAATTCGTTTACAGAGGATGTTTGGCACTTGTTGGCATAATTTTTTAATGATCGGAAAATTTTGATTTTGTTTGGGGACCTTGACCAGATTTCTGACCTTTAGTAAGAAAATCAAGATTTATCTCTAGTTTTTTTTGCGTATGTCCCTCACCTCCTCTTGGATAGACCTTTGACAAGTGCCGAATATTTTAATCTCAAAACCTTTAAATTGTGCATCAAAAAATTTTTTTTATGAAATTTTTTGAACAATTTACCTTTTAAACAACATATGTTTTTTTGCTATTTTTCTGTTGAATCTTTATATAAACACTTTAAAAAATTATTTTTTTCTTTTGTTTAAATTTAAAGGGTTCTTTACCTTTCAATTTTTAATTAAAATCTTTTTTAAATTTTTCTTCTTTTTAGATTTTTAAATTATTTTTTTTGAATTAAAATTATGAATTCATCTGTTGCTCTTGTTTGGAGAACTTTGTGTTCACTTAGCATTCTTTCACTTGCTCATTGTGCTTATAGTGCTGCTCAGGTTTTTTTAAATTTTATTTAGTCTTGGTCTTCCCTTGATTTGTTATTCTTTCACTTGCTCAATTTTATTTAGTCTAGGCTTAGGCCGGGTTTCTTTCAATTTTTTGGTGAATCCCAGTAGCCTCCATTAAAATATTTTTGTTTTCTTACCGCAAGAGCGTAACATTATTTATACTTAATTTACTTGTAATGTTGGGGCGATAAGCTGAATTTTGGCTATATCAGACCATACTTGGGCTTCTTTCTCCCAATATTTTTCTCTTTTCCTCATTTCGGGGTGGGAGGTTTAACCCTCTCAGTTTTCCCCTTGGCTAAGCTCTTATCGGACCATTTTTGGGTGCCAGATTCGGTCACTAAAAACCTTGTGATTGTTAGTCTCGAGCTCGCGATGTCTTGAACCTTTTCGCTTAAAAAAATTTTTTTCAATTTTTAGCATCGTTCATATCTTCGTTTAATTGGACAACCATTTACTTGTTTACCAATAGATTTGTTGTTTCAAACAATTATTAGTCTTTTAATTGCGATGATTTCTACAGCTTTTGTTGTTGGCGAATTTCAACCGATTCGAGCTGATTTTTTGGTTTTTTTTTTAAATTTTTTTAAAAAATTTTCTAAATTTTTTTTTAAAAAGACTTCAAAAAAATCTTGGGATACAATTGGTAATTGCCCTTCTTTTTATATTTTTGATCATCGTGGAAAATGTTTATTGCCTAAATTTGAGGTTGATGAAATTTGAGGACGAAATTTGAGGTTTATTTTAAAGAGACAGATCTCTTTCTAGTCTTTTTTATAATTATTTGTCCAATTGAAAATTTGTTTTAGATAGTTAAACCTCTCTAAATTTTTTGACTTTTTGTGGCTATTTTTAAAAAATATTATTTTAAATAATTGTGTATAGAATTTTAAATTTACAAATTGTCGAAGAGGGCTCTGCTGCTTAATTCCTTCTAATTTTTTCCTTAGCAAACATTTCGATCTCTTGTGACGTTATCTTTTTGGATTTAATTAGACCTCCTTTATTTATCAATTTTTATTTTCCCTATTTCCTTAATAAATTCAATTCTATACACATTTATTTATTAATACAGTCAAAACCTTATTTTTACATCTTTTGAAGCTGAAATTTTTTTATTTTATAATCAAAGGGGGACCTCTAATTATCGCTTAAGTAGCTTCCACATCCTTTTTTGGTCTGCCAAATTTAAGAAAAATATTTTTGAATTTTATATCTAATTTTAAGGGCCTCTTCTAGTAAGGTTTTTTTGACTGTATTTTTATTCTTTCACTTTTTGTTTTTATTTCTTCAAAAAAAATCTTTTTTTTTTCTCGATTTAATTTCAAAAATATATATTCCACATAAAAAATAATATTCATTTTATTTTTTACCTTGACTTCATTTTTTAATGATTTAAAATTGTTTTATTTAAATTTTAATATTTTAATTTTATTTTTGTTCTTTATTTGTACTCTTTTTTCTCAAATCCAGTATATGAGTTGTGTGGTGCAGTGGTTTCGTCCCTGCTTACCATAGTCCAAGGTCGTGGGTTCGAATCCCCGTCTAAGTTTGAATGTCTTCTAGTATTTTTTCGTCGACTTTTTTCACTTTATTGTGTCTGAAATTGTTCTAAAAATTTTTTTAAATTTATAAAAATTTTTGGAAAGTATTTTTATTTGATTTTTGGTTATTTCTACCTTCTAATATATTTTTTGAAATTTTTTTTTAATTTTTTCTATTTAAATAATTCTGTTTATTTATTTAAATGTTTATTTCTTCTATAAATAAAACAATAAAAACAACAACACAAACAACAGCATTAAAATCATCTCCACAGCAATATCAAGAAGCTTTAAATTATTGTGTTAAAATTGTTAAAGAAAGGGATTATGAAAATTATTTGGCTGCTTTATTAATGCCTTCAAATGTTAGAGCAAAAATATTTACGGTTTTATTTTTTAAATTAATTTTAAAAAATTATTTTCTTTTAATTTTAAAGATTTTGGCGTTAAATGCAGAAATATCTACTTTGAGGCATAAAATAAAGAGGCACTCTGGTGTTGCAAATATAAATCAATTAAAGTTTTGGAATGATGCGTTAAATTCTTTGGCTAGAAGAGATGCTCTGTTGCCTCGGTTTTTTATTTAATTTTATTTTTTGGGGATTTTTTATTGTCTTTTAGTTTTCTGAATTGGTTTTGAGTATTCCGAGCTATTTTCAGTTTTATTAAAAGATATTGGTAGGCTTTATTGGAGCATTTATGTAACAATTCGGTTGTCCGATTGGTAGCGTTCTGGATTTGCCCTTTCATTGGATGTAGGTTCGATCTCTCTCCTGGGTATTTGCTTTTATTTTTTGCTTTTTTGTTCTAAAATTTTTGTAAGATCTTTTTAAAAAATTTTCCCAGGCCTTAAAAATTTTTTCTTGCAAATTTCTTACTCGCCCGCTTCCCTTTAAGAGTTTTCAAATTTTTACAACTCTAATAAAAAAATTTTCTTTTCAGACAACCAGCAATTCTCGCCCTCCAAGCATTTTACAATTTTCCACACCAATCATCTACTGAATTTAATTTATTTTTAAATTTAATAAAATCAAGACAACAAACTTTGGGTGATCGTCCTTTCGAAAATTTGAATTTTTTGGAAAATTATTGTAAATTACTTTATGGCTCTTTAATTTTACTTCAAATGAATTGTTTAAATAGACAAGAACTTCAACTTGTAGATGAAACAAAATTGGAAAAAGTTGTAAATTCAATAGCTTGTTCTATTGGGATATTGACTTTGTTGAGGTTTTCTTTTTTATTTTTTTAATAATTAAAAATTTTCCTTACGAGCAACTACTTTGTTATTAAAACATGATGGAATTGTACTTCTCCCACAAGATGTGACAGACCTGCATGGGTTCAATATTGATTCTGCTGCTCGTAGTGGTCCTAATACAATGAAAGAGGTTGCTAAAGATTTGTGCAAGGTTTTTAAATTTTTTAAAATAATTTTTGCTGGTTGTGCCTGCTTGATTTTTGGTTAAGTTTTGGGGACGGGGTCTGAGGCTTTTTTCGAGCTTCCTGAGTTTTTTCTAAATACATTCCCAGACTTTTAACCCCTTATTTCTTAAACGGGCAAGACCATTGGTAAAATTTAGGGGATGTTTCTTAACGTTTTCCGGATCTGATTTTGTCCAGCCCTTGTCTTCCATTATCCGTGTTTTCGTCTGGGAGGAATTTCTTTGATACCAGCAGCCTTGTGTTTACCTATGCTTATATTCCCTTTTCCCCTCAATATTTTATTTTTCTAGATAGCTTCTACTCATCTCGTTTCTGCCCGTTCCTTATCTTGTTCAATCCACCCTTCTTTAAGGCCAGCTTTGTTAACAGCAGGATTTCGTTCAGATTGGATTTTAAAGGTTTTAGAAAAATCAGATTTTAATTTACTGGATGTTCGACTACATAGAAGACAGCATCCTTTTGCTGCTTTAATACTTTGGTGGAGATATAGAAGAAGAATATTTTAATTTGTATATTTTTGTTTTTTTGTTTGTTTTAGTAAAAATATAAATTTTAAAATTAATTATTGATTGATATCGATTTTATCGATTAGTATTGATTTTATCGATTTTTTGGAAAAATAAAATTTTTTGAAAATTAATTATCGATTGATATCGATTTTATCGATTAGTATTGATTTTATCGATTTTTTGGAAAAATAAAAATTTTTGAAAATTAATTATCGATTGATATCGATTGATATCGATTAGTATTGATTTTATCGATTTTTTGGAAAAGTTCAAATTTTTAAAAATTAATTATCGATTTTATCGATTAGTATTGATTTTATCGATTTTTTGGAAAAATTAAAATCTTTAAAAATTAATTATCGATTGATATCGATTTTATCGATTAGTATGATGCGACAAAATGTCACTAAAAAATGTCCACAATTATAAAAAAATATTTATCAGCAATAAAAAACAGCAGAAGCAGCAAAAATTTGTGAGAAATTAAAATAAGGGGTTTGGCAAGGGTTTTTTTGGAGAGATTATTGTAAGAAAAATAATTGGGGCTAAATATGGAAATTAAAAAAAAATTAAAATTTTAGGTCAAAAAGCTAAAGAAATATTGGGCTCTTTCATAGGAGAATGATCATCATTATTGTATATATTTTTTATTGATTTATTTGACAAGTTTAAGTCGTTTCAAATTGCAATTTTTGCTGAAATTGAAAAAAAATTTTTTAAAGAAATTTCCAAGTTCAAACCAAAAAAGATGTGATTCCAATGGGTAACAGCCTTGCCCTTCAATTTTTGAATTGAGCTTTAATCCACAATCTTCACATTTGTAACAATCTAAATGGTAGCTTCGATCCATAGCAATTACACGAGCAACTTCTGTTTCATTGCCGCTAGGGGCGATTACCTGACAAAAAATAAAATATAAAGGTTCACTCCTGAGGCCGTATTTTCGAGCATAACTTTTTTAAACTTCACCCGATTTTAATAATTCTTATATCGATAGAAAGCTTTGAATGTGAGTATCATTTTTCCTAAAAGGATCGATTCGATCGGATTATCGTATAAAAAGTTACAAAAGGATAAGTGCAAGTAATCGTGATTTTCGATCTTTATTGGGGTGTAGAAAAGAGCCCCGCAGTCTTTTAACCTAAGAAATTAATTTAAAAAATTGTTAACGAACTTAGATATCAAAAATAAATAGTAAAAAAATTTTCAAAGTTAAATTAAATTGTCTAAAAATGTTTGGGAGTGGAAAGGAATCGAACCTTTACCGTATTTCCTATACATAAGAAAAAAAGTCTAGCACGCTATCCACTACACCACCACGCAACTTAACAGATCTCATTAATTTTATTTCAAATAGTTTAAATAAAAAACTCACTTTTAGGCAAGAAGCACATCTTGGAGAAAACCTTTCATGGAAACAATCGAGACAATAAGCTGAATTTTCAGAATCCACAGTAAATTGAATGCCATCCAAAGATTTTTGACAAGTGGGGCAGACAAAGCATTCTGGGTGGAAAGCTTTTCCGAGTGCTCGAAGAATTTTTCTGAAAAATTGAAAAAATAAACAGAAAAAGTGGAAATCGGAGCATCTACATGACCCCTTGTTCGAGCCATAACTTTTTTCCAACTCAACCAATTTTAACAAAATTTGTACCAATAGAAAGCTAAGAATGTCCTTATTATTTTCTTCCGAAAGGATCCCTAGATACGAGCATTCTTTAAAAAGTTGTAAGCTTTTAAGTGCGGATAATCGTGATTTACTGACTATAACCTTTCAACTTCATCGGCCTACAGCTTTTTTTAAATAATTTTTAAAATGGACCCAGATAGGAAAATAATCCTTACATCCAGAGCTTTCGATAGATAATAGATTTATTTGAATCAATTAGAATTTAAAAAGTTGTGGATCGAAAAAGGGGGTCAGAAACAACCGTAAAGAGAAAAACCACACAAATTCAAACCAGAAATAAAAAATAAAAAACAAAATCAGAAAAAAATCAGAAATTCAAAAAATCAAAAAAATCCCTCACTGTGTAATAGGCATTTTACATTTGCCACATTTCTCAAGAGAATTCATATAATCAACTTGACACAAATTTTTTCCATCAACCGCATAGAAAGAGCAACCTTAGTTAAGAGAAAAAATTAAAAAAAAATTTTTCTTAAAAAATTTACCAGCCAATTGTTTTTGACATTGATCACAACAAAAACAAGTAACATGGTATGGCTGGCCTAAAGCAGTTACACCTGGGGGATCTCCAGAAATTTGTTGACGACATTTGGTACAATAATCTTTAAGAGAAAATTTAAAAAGATTTTTTTAAATTTTTAATTTAATTTTTAAAAATTAAAAAAAATCTAAAACCAAGATCATCAGCCATGATTTTTTTTGATTTATTATTTTTGATGATGGAAAAATATAGAAAGATAGGTATTTAAAAATTGAAAAATATTTAAAAAATATTATATTTTATTCCCTTATTAACTAAAAAATATTAAAAAAATTTTTAAAAATTATAAAAAAAAAATTTCTAAGAAAATGTAATAGATTAGGAGGTATTTAAAAAATTAAAAATAATAAGTCAAAAAATTGAAACAATTAAAAAACGAATTATAATTAGTGTCTTTAAAAACCCAAAAATAATTATCTACATAAAAAAAAAATTTTTTTTGTAAAACTATTAATAATTGGAGATTGGAGAGGTCTTTAAAACCACCCCCCTTCCAAAAGGAATAATTACCCACTCAAAAAAAATTATTATTATTTTTTCTGATTTATCCCCCCAATTATTTTTTATTCTATAAATTCTCTCAACTTAGACAAATTACGTAAATATACATTTTATTGTTAGCTCTAAAAATGCTGTCAAAAAATATTTTTTTTTTCGTCAAGTAAAAAAAATTTTTTTGACAAAAAAGAACGCCTTTTAGAGACACGTCCTTATAACAATCCTTGCCTTTCCTCCTTTTGTTCTTCCCAAGGGGATAAAGAAGAAAGGAAGAAAAAAACTTTTTTTTTTGGGAGGAAAAGCTTGTCAAGTCTTTTTTTAAGTAAGCGAGAAAAAAGAAATAACACAAAAAAAAAGAAAAATTAGCGTAAAAATGTTTTTTGGGAGGAAGTTGAGGAGAGGAAAAGCAGATAATATTTATATTTTAGAGGAATAAAATCAGAATAAAAATATACATAAAAATAATAAAATATGAGAGAGTCTACAAGTTTTTAATAAAAATCAGAATTATTTTAAAAATACAGAAAAATAAAAATCGGGGAAAAATTAAAAAAAAATAAGAATTAAAGAAATAAAAATTCAGATTAAGGGAAAAAATAAAAATCAGAATTAGTAACGGAAATAACATACACAAATACAAATTGGGAGAAGTTAATCAGAAAAGTTTGTGCGAGAAAAGATTAGATCTTAGCCTATATTTTGGATCATAATTTCTTTGTTTCTTGACCGATTCGAATAATTTTTGTATCAATCGAAAGCTCCATATCTGGAGAATATTTTCTCTTACGGGATCGATATGATCAGACGATTCCATTAGAGGTTATAGACAGATAAAGACAAAAATCACGATTGCGCGTACTTAAACACGAGTAACTATTTACAGAGTGATCTGATCAGATCGATTCTATTAGGAAAAAAAATCCAGAAACTCATAGCTTTCTAATGATATAAAAATTATTCAAGTAAGTTTAAAATTAGAAAAGTTATGGTTCAAAATAGGGTCTCGGTAATGAAATCATTTTTAAATAATCATTTTTAAATTATTCATCATTTTTAATCATTTTTAAATAAGTTTTATGTTTTTTGTTCAAAAATGAGAGATCAATTTACACATATATTTGAGTTTTAAACTTTCTGGAAAATAATGAAACATAGAAAAATGATCAAAAATGAAAATGATCAAAAATTAATCGAGAAAAAAGGATATAAGTATGAGAAGAATTTAAAAAAGAGAATCACGCGAAGATGAAGAAAATTGAGAAGAGGAAGAAAATAAGAAGAAAAATTTTTAGAAGGAAGATTTTTAAAAAATGGAAATTAAAAAAAATAAGGGTGAGGGATGATTAGAATTTTCCACAAGAAAATTTTTTATTTTGTTGAGTAATCCATGTGTGTATGTTTAAACGGTTGAAAAAAATAGAAAGAATTTAAAAAGAAATAAAAGTGATTCGTCGAAAAAAAAATTTTATTTTGAAAACGAGAGTGTTGTATTCGAGAGGTGGTGATTTAGCATATGAGAAGAAAAAAAAATTAAGAAAAAAAGAAGACATCTGCTTTCAAAAAGAAAAATGCATGAATCGGTTAAAATAAAAATAAAAACAGTTGGTTATGAAGATAACTAGTTGGTTAGCTGCTGGAATTTTTATTCCTCTCCTCAAATCTTCCAATTAAAAAAAAATAAATAAATAAATGCTTGAGTGTTTGTTTTCGTTTAAAAAAGATAAAGAAAGATGTGTGTTCAAGATTAGATAATACTTACAAGAATCGATATTTTTAAAGAGAAAATTTTTCAAAAAATTTTAAAGAAGAAAATTTTTAAAAAGAAGATTAAAAAAATGAAAATCTAAAAAAACATAAGGATAAAAAAATCTAAAAATATAAAATCTAAAAAAAGCCCAAATTTAATTAACAAAAAACATTCAAAAAAAAATTTTTTTAATTAAAAAATCCTCTAGAAAAAAATTTTCCTCCCTAAAAATTTTTCTCTCTAGAAACCTCCTCTTAATTAAAATCACAAAAAAAATAAAATTAATTAACAACTCTTCAAAAAAATTTTTTCTTAAAGTTCTCTAAAACTTCATTTAAAAATCTCAAAAAATTTTAATGGAAAAACTTAACAGACTCTTCAAAAAAAATTTTCTTTTTTTCAAAGACGCAACAAACAATAAAACACGAATACACCTCTCACACACCAATTGTTCTTCAAAAAAATTTTTTTAAATGCTTCAAAAGAATTTTTAATTCCCAACAAATTCTTTTTTAAAACCAGCTGTTCCCTAAAAATACTTTTTCTATTCAATTTTTAAAAATTCTCTTTTTTTCACTCCAATATTTTAAGTGCCAAAATCCTCAGATAAATAAAGTGAATAGAAAAAAAGAACGAGGACTTCAAAAAATAAAAAAAATAATTTTTAGCAAATATTTTCAATAATAAACTCTTTTAATTATTTTCTTTTGATTGTTAAAATTAATTGAATAATAGAGGAAATAATAGAGAAAAAATAAAAAAAAAATAAAAACAATTAAGAATAAATTAATTAAAATTAAATTAAAATAAATCGGAAGAAGACAATAAAAATAAGAAGAAAAAAATTCTAAAAAAGAATTTAAAAAAATCATATGATTCTTTTTAAATGCTTCAAAAAATCAGACGTTTTTAAATAATTATTAAAAAAAGTAAATAGTTCAAGAGACTTATCAAAATGGATGAGGAATTAAATTTAAAAAATTATTAATTTTTAATGAAGATTGATATGAATAGATTGAATGAAAATCAAAAAAAATTTAAAACTAAATTTAGAAACAAAGTAAAAAGGATTAAAAAAAAGTTCAAATTTTTTTAATATTTTTGGATCAATACAGGAATTAATAAAAAAGAGCTAAAAAAAGTTAACACACACAGGATTCGAACCCACAACTACTTCAATTACCAACCAAACACTAAACGACTACACCACAACACAAACTTATCCAAAATTAAAATTTCTCAATACATGTAAATTGGAAAATAAAAAAGAAAATATCAGAAAAATAAAGAATAAAAAAATAAATATACAAATTTTTTAAAAATGAAGGAAAATTTAAAAATAGAAAAAATGTAAACAAAATATAAATATATAACAGGTTTTTAAGCAAAAAAAAATTAAAAATAAATTTTTAAAAATAAAATATATAAAAAGTAAAAATAAAAAAGGGAAAAAAAGAAAAAATTAGAGAAAATTCCCCAAATTAAAAAAAATTTTTAAAAAGCCTTAAAAAATTTTTTTGAATAAAAAAATTCCCTAAAAAATATTTTTACAAACATTTTTCAAAAAAAAATTTCAAAATTTTTTTTTAAAAATTTCGCTTACTTTCCCCTGCAGCTCCATAACCACTACGCATTTTCCATTCCATTTCTTTAATTAATTGATCAACTGAATCTTCTTTATTTTCTTCTTTTAAATTTGAATTAATAATTTTTTGTTTATACGAAACAAAATTTTGTAAAGATGGGGGAGGTTCTGAAGTTGAAGAATAATTGACAGGTTTTTGTTGTTGATTGGCAACACGTTGACGTTCAGTTAATCCTTTAAAAGATTTTTTTTAATTTTAAAATTAAATATAAAAATTATTAACCCTAAAAATACACAAACATTTTAGGAAAAATAATAAAAATATATTTGAGGTTTTAAAAAAATTAGTTGACCACCAAACGGACTCGAACCTTGAACCCCCCCCCCTCCTATTTTTAAATTATTTTTTTGTAAAATAAAATTTTTTTCCTGTTTTAACTTTCTCAGCTCACGCTGGAAAAATCCAACTCATTATCAGATTCATCGCTTCTCACACCCACACGGATGGAGAAACAAAAAAATTTGAAGAAAATTTTTTTAAAGGGAGAGGGGGTCGAAGGTTCGAGTCCGCTTGGCGGTCATCATTTTTTAAAACACTCCAAATCCCTATTGCTTCCTTAAAATGTCGATTTGATCATTTTTACTCCCAGAAAATTTTTTATTTTCAATTCCCATTAATTAAAAAAATTTTATTTTAAAAATAGGGGGTCGAAGGTTCGAGTCCGCTTGGCGGTCAACATTTTTTAAATCCTCAAATAAATTCCTATACCCTTCCTAAAATACCCCATCCATCGATCTCAATTTCCTAACTTATTAAAAAATAAAAACCTTGATCTCTCAATTCCTTAACAAAATTATCAACATTTTGTTTCCTCAAGTGAATACCTCCTCCACTTCCATTACTCGTTAAAAATTCATTTTCCCTTCCAAAATTATTTTCTCTTATTCCACCACCATTTTGTCCTGTCATTAAAGTTGCTACAGGTGTTTGTGTTGCATATGCATGAATATAACGTTTTGGGTCATTAATTAATTGTTGTTGTGAAGAAGATGACTGTTGCTGTTGCTGTTGTAATAATGGTGATTGACGATGATTAAAATTAGTTTGCTGTGATGTTTGTTTTATAAAAGAATTTATTGGAGATGGTGTTGGTGAATATGATGTTTTCTTTAAAAAAATATTCAAATTAAAAAATATTTTAAAAAAGTCCGCAAAATTTTGTCCGCAAAAATTTTTTGTCCGCAAAAATTTGCGGACACAAAACCTAATCCAATTGTTATTATTTTATATTTTTACAAAGGAGGGTTTACTAAAAGGTTTAAAAATTCATTCGAAATACCCCTTTTTAAAATTCTAATTAAAATAAAAAAAATTCTTTTACCGGTCCAAAATTAGTTTGTCCAGGTAAAGGCCCAATTAATTGTATAGGTATTTTAATTTCCATATTTTGCTTCTGCTGCGGTTTATATGAATATTGTTGATATTGCTTATTATTATTACTATTAAAATTGCTGCTTTGCTGTTGCTGCTGTATACTTGGACTCATCTTTAAAAAAATTAATTTTAATTTTTTATCCGCAAAAATTTTTGTCCGCAAATATTTGCGGACAAAAATAAATTTTTATTCAAAAAATAAAATCCAAACCGAAGGGCTATATCCGGAGTTGACACCGAACGCGGGAGATTGGTGGGAATAATCGTGCGTAGCATGTACCTTTAGGAAAAAATTAAAATTAAAAAAATTTTCCCCCTAACCGTTGTTCCGGTTTGATGCTGGGCCAACGTGTCATGCTGCGGCTGATTCTTCAAAAAATAATTTTAATAAACAATTTTAAAAAATAAAATTCAAAAAATCGAGCAAACCTGCCAATATCTCCCAGAAGCCAATTGATCCGATCCGTCCAAAAATTGTTCCCGTTCATATGGTAAAAGCGATTCACGGTAGACGGTCGGGCGCAAACGTTGCGCTGCGTGCTGTAATGTCTCAGGGTGAACGCCGGCAAATGGAAGCGATCTTTCCGGAGATTCTATTATTTAAAAAATAAAATTTTAAAAAATTATAAAAAATGCATAAAATTTTGTCCGCAAAATTTTGCGGATTGTCCGCAAATATTTTTGCGGACAAATTTTTAAAAAAATATAAAAAATTTTTTTACTGGCGGTTTGAACGCTCCCGATGTTGTCACAATTGGTTGATGTCCTCCAGCTAGAGCCCAATATCTTTGAGGTGTTGAGTGTAGGGGGTGGGGGAGGGGGCGCTGGGGGCGGAACGCCCGTTGCTGGTATGGTCCCAGAATAGTCTTTAATAAAAAAATTTTTTAAGAAATTTAAAAAATAAAAAATACCCATGCAGAATCTTCTGTAGGAAGTTCAACTACAGGATCAAGTCCGTGACCACTCAAAATTGGTGTATCCAAAAAAGAAGAACGGTTTAATCCACGAGGAAGGCCACTTCAAAAAAATATAAAATTTTTAAAAAATAAAAAAAATTCTTTTCAATAAAATGAGTATAGGAGGGAGGGTAAATGACGGACAGCTATTTACCATTTTAATTTAAAAAATATTTTCTTAAAAAAAATTTTTTTAATAAAATTTTAGTTGAGGGGGGCATTGAGGACCAGAGGTGGGTCGGAACAGTCAAAGTTGTCGAAAATTGGAACTGGCTCAAAAATCGGAACTCGGAACTTGAAAATCGGAATTCCGACCCACCTCTGTTGAGGACCAACTACCAAGAAAAAAAATATTTTTTATTTCATGAAATTAGAAAAATATTTTTTTCTTTTTTAAAAGTTATTTGATTAAAATCAATAGGAGATGACACACAAATATTTATTTATTAAACAAAGAATGCCGACATATTAAAAATAAAAATTTATAGGGGGAAGAAGAACCACTAAACTACTCCACTTATATGCTAGTTTAAACACCCTTCTCTCTTCTCTACGGGATTTTTAGGAGACCGAGATCACAAAGAGAAAAAGAAAAGAGTGATTTATTTATATAAATAGACTTAAAATATTTATTTTTAGAGGAGTAAATAAAATATTTTATTTTCTATTTTGACAGAAAGAAGAATTTAGTTTAGCAGTTTTAGTTGATCAACCAAGAGGAGAGAAAAGAGAGAGGATATACATAAATACAAGTGAATAAAAACAAAATTTTTTAAAAAAGGATTTTGTTTTCTTTAATAAATATATTTGTTTGTCATATATTAATACAGGGTTCGGATCGAGAAAATGTTAAGTGTAAGTACAAAAAGTCCAATTTGGAAGTACATAGGGGGAAGAATTTTTAAACTATAAGTACGCTACAAAAAATTTTTTTCAAAAACTTTTGTGGTGCCGAAGGCGCAAAAACGTCTTCCATTTTTTGCGCCGCAGGCAAAAATTTTGAGAATTTTGGAGGTCCTTAAGCCATATTTCTTCCATTTTGGAATTTTAAAGGTTAAATTCAATTTTTTAAACAAAAAGTCTATTTGTAAGTATGTACTTACAAATAAGTACGAATCCGAACCCTGTATTAATATTAGAAAAAGGAAAAAAAATTTTTTTTCTTAAGGTCTCACAAGTTTTCAAAATTATAAGGGTTCTCTGATCACTCCCATAAAAGCTGGGTTTTCTCATTAGAAAAGAGGGCAATCTTACCGGGGTGTGAACTGTTTCTACGGAAAAATGAAGGTTTGTGAGGAAATTTGGGTTCGGAGAAGTCCCTTTCCTAGGGGGAAAAAGTATTAAGTATTTTAAATAGGCCAACTAAAAAAATTTTTTTTTAATTATTAAAAATTAAATCAGAAAAAAATATGGAAAATCTTTTTAGAGAGAAAATAAATATCCTATTTTAAATATTTAAAACTAATTTTTTCAGAAAAAAATGATAAAAATGAGAGACTGACTGGAAAAAAAAGTCATTAAAAATAGTCATAATAAAAATGTCAAAGAGAGCGAGAGATGAGAAAAAAATCAGTTTCCGTTGCGCTGACTCATAAATAGATTTAAATAAAAAGGGGAAATAGAAAAAAAAAATAAAAATAGGGGGGAGAGGAGAAAAATCACAATTCCTAAGCCAAAATTCATTAAAAAAAAATTCCAGGAAAATTCATAAAAATTGGGAAAAAAATTTCCCAATAGAGATCGGTAATTTTGAGAAGCCTTGGCCTGTTCCTGGGCTTTGGGCTTGGCCACTGGCACAGGAAAACCCCAGGAAGGTAAAAAAAAATGCCCGGGCCGGGACTCTGGGTACAGGAAAACTCCAGGCCTTGGTCCAGACCCAGGCCGATCTCTGGTTCCCAATACCAAATAAAACCAGGCTAAAACTTAAAAATCCTTTTTACAAATAAAATTTTGAGAAACTTTTGGGAATTTAGGACACACGAAATAATTTCAAAATTAAAAAAAATTAATTTTTTTTTCTAAAAAACCTTTTAGTTGGCGGCACAAAAAAGTAGTGCGGAAGTGGTGACAAATGGCTCATCTGATTTTTAAAGGAACAACACAAATAATATCCAGGTCAGAGCGAACTTCTTTTTGTTTTTTTTATTTGTGTTGCGCTTAAGTAAAAAATATTAAAATTAAAAAAAAGAAAAATAAAGGCATTTAAAAAAAGGTATCGTTCAAAATAGGGCCTAAGGAGTGGGATGGAAAGACATCGATATGGACTCGAAAAATTTTCAGAAAAATTTTAATTTCAAAAAAAAAAAACGAGAATCCAAGTACAATTTTTATTGATAAAAATAAATAAACTCTTTTCTTCCCTTTACACCTCTTTTTCAAGCCTATCTAAAAAGAAAAGAGAGAAAAAAAACTTGCACAGCATTTTTACTAAAAATCTTTAGCTTATTATTTTACTATTTTTATGTTCAATCAGCGATTTCCGACTAAAAAAATTTTCTTCAAAAATAAATAAATAATCTACACTTTTCTCTCCTTCATTTTTTCTTTGTTTATTCGAACATGTGTCGCCAAACATTAATTTTTCCCCCGCCCCCACAATGTTGTATATTAATGCTAAAGCTCATGAAAAATACTAAAACGATTGATAGGAGGGAGGAAAATTGGGAAGATAAAAATATAAAATGAAGAAAACTTGGGGAGTAGTAGTCTACCAATAAAAGAAGGATGGCGATTACGAAGATCCAAACCGAAATTTTCGGTGCGGATTAGAGATAAATATTTTTGAAAAGCTTGGGCCTGTTCCTAGACTCTGGGGTTTGATTTATTGACCTGGGCCTGTAGTCTGGGAAAAATCCAGGAAGGTCAAAAAATGCATGGGCCTAGACTCTGGATACATATGTTCGACTAGTCCGAATCTTTCCGTGGTAATTTATTCCTTCGTCCATCTACAGAGCCTTAAAAAGGGGTGAAGGAGTAACTTTTTCTTTTGGGTCATATTAAATAAAAAAAAATAAGAATAAACTAACCGAATTTGCATTTTTAATTCATTAATAATCGGAGCTACAAGTTTTGACCAATTCTTCTTTAACGGAGTTTATCGATGAGGAGGTATTGAAACTTTCCTCATTTCCCAGTTGACATTATCCTTTCCTTTTTTAGCATCGGGCTGGTCAGCATTAGTAGAAAGTTTGGGGAGTTTGCGTTTCTTGTTGCTCTAAAAATAGAAAAAAAATCTCAAAAAACTCATTCAAAAATTCTTTCCAAAAATCTCCCAAAAAATTCGGGTACAACCCGACGTACCGCGAGCCAAATTACCACCTAGCTATAACTTTGTTCGAAATTGTCGAATCCATGGCGCCTTGGTATGGTTGGGTGCGGCTCGACCAGCTGAATCGAACCATACCTGGGCGTCACGGATCCAAAAATATTGAACAAAGTTATAGCTCGGCGGTACATTGGGCTCGCGGTACAATGGCCAAAAAGTTCTTTCAAAAATTCAAAAAAGAAAACCTTTTTAGTCAAAATAAATCCATCATTATTATCCCCACCATCCTCCCCATTTATTTGTGGCTCTTCAATCAACTCATCATCAATATCTTCCAAAGGAGGTATTTCTTCCAACAGCTGGACCAACTCCAGCTAACCAACGGATTTCTGCTGATTCTTGTTCTTCTAAAGCATACTCATCAAATAGACGGTCTTCCCGCAACAATTCACCGGCCTAAAAAATGATCTTGAAACCACAGTAAATAATTAAAAATAACCTCATGAAAATTTTCAAGGCTTCTGGATAATCTCTCAAAACTGAAAATTAAGTAATTAAAAAAATTTTTAAACATAAAAACAACCTACAAAAAGATTAACCATTCAAAACAAACAAAACATTGCATCTAACCAATGGAACATCTGCTGCACGTCTTCTCGTTTGACAAGAACTTGGCCACCATTTAATTGGCTTTAACATTGGGAACGGATAAACTTATTTAGGGGAGAAACTTTGCGGACAAAACTTGCGAATTTAATAAAGTAAAAAAGCTAACCTCCGAAGAGACCACTTGAGCTTTTGTGCCCAGCGATCTCCGAAGAGACCACTTGAGCTTTTGTGCCCAGCGATCTCCGAAGAGACCACTTGAGCTTTTGTGCCCAGCGATCTCCGAAGAGACCACTTGAGCTTTTGTGCCCAGCGATCTCCGAAGAGACCACTTGAGCTTTTGTGCCCAGCGATCTCCGAAGAGACCACTTGAGCTTTTGTGCCCAGCGATCTCCGAAGAGACCACTTGAGCTTTTGTGCCCAGCGATCTCCGAAGAGACCACTTGAGCTTTTGTGCCCAGCGATCTCCGAAGAGACCACTTGAGCTTTTGTGCCCAGCGATCTCCGAAGAGACCACTTGAGCTTTTGTGCCCAGCGATCTCCGAAGAGACCACTTGAGCTTTTGTGCCCAGCGATCTCCGAAGAGACCACTTGAGCTTTTGTGCCCAGCGATCTCCGAAGAGACCACTTGAGCTTTTGTGCCCAGCGATCTCCGAAGAGACCACTTGAGCTTTTGTGCCCAGCGATCTCCGAAGAGACCACTTGAGCTTTTGTGCCCAGCGATCTCCGAAGAGACCACTTGAGCTTTTGTGCCCAGCTATCTCATAAGAGACAACTTGAGCTTTTGTTGTGTTGCTGTTGTTGCTGCTGCTGAAGTTGTTGCTGATGTTGTTGTTGTTGCTGCTGTTGTTGTTGCTGAAGTGAAGACTGAAAAAGATTGGCTATATTTTTTAAAAATTGAAAAAAGCAAGTCTTGTCCGCAAGTCATTACTCCCCCGACCCCCTCAAAAAGGTTAATCCCTAAAAAAGAGAAAAGACATCATTCTATTGTAGAACATCTTTGCTACAAATGGACAACAGAGGAAAATCAATAATCCTGAAAATCAATAATAACGGAATGCCAAAATAATCGCCAACAGAGTATTATTTAAAAATTTACTTTATTTCTCTAGAATACACTATTTCGCGAAGAACTTCAAAATGTAAACTCAAGGTATTTCAAAGTGTAAAAAATTAAAATACACAAAAACAATCTAGTCACTCTCCCAAAATTTTTTATATTTGACAATTTTCAATGTAAATTTTATAATTTTCAGGGATTTAGATTAGATTTTCAGGGATTAGATTTTCCCAAGCTAGAAAAATAAAAAAAAACAAAATTTCTTTCACAACAAAATTTTTTTGGCATTATGTCACTTTATTTTTAAAAATGACATTTCATCCCAAAACTAAAAATCTTCTAGCCTTCGGATCTTTACTTTTTTCAGTAGCTAAACTCACACCTATTCAATTAATGATTAGCAACAGTGGTATTGATCCTGAAGCCGACGACAATTCATCCCCTACTAATTTCTCTAGTGGTCGACGAGAAGCTAATGAAGGAAGGAATTTATTGGCTTTTTGGTTTTTTTTAAATTTCTTTAATTAAAAATTTTTTTAAAGGTTACTTGGTTTATGCAATAATTTTGGTTATGTAGTGATGCTTAGTGCTGCAAAAGATATTCTTGAAAAATCTGAAGAATCGCCAATTGACAGTGGATGCGTTGTTAGTTTATTTAATTTTTTATTTTAGTTAAAATGATGGGGGGGGGGGGGGGGGGGACGTCCATAAATTTAAGAGAAAATTTTTCTAAGCTTTGGGACTCTTTTTCGAAAACATACAACAAATTTGAATTTTTGCGGACAAAATTTGCGGACTCTTTTAAACTTGCGGACAGAAATTTGCGGACTTTTTTCAACTTGCGGACATTTTTTCAACTTGCGGACAAAATTTGCGGACTCTTTTAAACTTGCGGACAAAACTAAAAATACAAAAAAATACCCAAAAATAATTTTCATAAACCTTTCTATATTTAGACAGACACAAAATACATCAAATGTTCAACCATATCTACTGGTGCCATCCTTCTCGCTGACATTTTACCTTCCCTTACGATAAAATTGATAGCTCCCTTCACGTTACAAACAATTCCTTTTTCATTGAGACACTTGCTGGTTGTTAATTTTCAAATTTTGAGTTATCTACTTGTTGCGTATTCGAATACCATTTTTGTGGGAATTTTAGGTTTTCTTTAAATTTTCTATTAAAAATTTTAATCTTCTTTAAGGCGTGGTTTTCGCAAGTCTGGGTGCTGGTCTTGGAGAGATTACTTATCTTTCACTTTCTTCACATTTTCATAAGTTTGTTTATTTTTTTGGAGGGGGGGGGGTTAAACCTCTTTACTTCACAAAAATCAGAATTTTTGATTTCAGCAAAAATCAGAAAACTCAAAATTTGCGGACAAAACTTGCGGACTTTTACTTTTTCTTGCACAAACCCGAAACCTTAAAAAATTAAAAATTTTCAGCGATGTAATTTCCTTTTGGTCTTCCGGAACCGGCGGAGCAGGAATTTTTGGTTCTCTAGCATTTGCCGCTCTTACAGACCATCGAATGCTTGGATTAAATGCAAAACAAGCTTTATTAGCCATGCTGGTTGTTCCAACAATTTTGGCGCTTACCTATGGTTTTTTGCTTCAAAGTCCACCTTCAACCCACAGAGTTTGGCTACGATGGCCTTCTTTTAATGGAATGAATATAAGCATTTTTGGAAGGAGAAGGACGGGATTTTCTTCGGTAAGAAAAATTTTTTTCGATTAACTTGCGGACACAACTTGCAGACTTTTGTCTTTTTTTTTATTACACAGACCAAAATTACCAGACAAATACAAAATCGGAATTTCCAGAAAATTTTCGGAAAAAAGTATAAAATTGCGGACAAATCTTGCGGACTTTTCTTACCAAAAAAATTTTCCGACCAAAAAAATTTTTGACCAAATAAATTTTTTCTTCAATTTTAGACCACAACAGAATCCTTTACTTCATCTGCCGAAGATGATTTACAAAGACTTTTACATGGAGATCATTTAGACACACGTCAAACTTTACGTAAAAGTGTTTGGAGAAAGATTCGAATGGCCAAAGTATTTTTTAAAAATTTTCTAAAAAATCTCCCCTCAATTTTTCAGCCTTTATTACGCTTTATGGTTCCCCTTGCAATTGTTTATTTCTCAGAATATTTTATTAATCAAGGCTTACTTGAATTACTCGTTTTTAATTGTGCAACTTCTTTTAACCTTAGCCCTATGCAACAATATAGGTGGTATCAAGTACTTTATCAGGTATAACCTTAAAAGAAAACACAAAAAATTCTGATTTGTATTTCTGATGTTCCGGAAAAGTTTACAAATTAAACTTAAGTTTAGGGTTGCTTGTATTTTCAAAAATAATTCTGATTTAAATTCTGGTTTATTTATGACCCTTAAAAACTATGTATTTTCCGGAAAACACATAATTCTGATATTTAAATTCTGATTTTAAAAAATTCTGGTTTTAATTCTGGACTCCCTAGAAAATCTTGTGTTTTCCGGAAAACGCATAATTCTGATATTTGTATTTTCCAAGAAAAAATAAATTCTGATTTTAATTCTGGACTCACTAGAAAATATTTTGTGTTTTCCAGAAAATTCTGATTTGTGTATTTTCCGGAAAGTTTTAAGTGTGTGTTTTCTAAGAGAAAAAAATTCTGATTTAAATTCTGATTTATTTATGACTCTCCTAAAAATACTAGGTATGTATTTTCTTTCCGGAAAATAAATAATTCTGATTTTTGTATTTTCCGGAAACCTTCAACTATTCCCTATCTCTTTAAAAATACACAAATTCTGATTCTTTTATTTTTAGCTAGGCGTATTTATTAGCCGTTCATCAATCAAATTCTTCCCAATAAGAGCATCACTACTCCCATCACTCGCCCTTCTTCAAATTTTAAATGCCTTGCTACTTTTCTTTGAATCCCTTAATGGATTGGCCCATTTACCACATATTATTTTACTTATGTTTATTATTTTCTACGAAGGATTGCTAGGCGGTGCTGCTTATGTTAATACGTTTAGTGCTATACACAGAACGGTAAAAAAATTTTCTAAAATTTTTTTAAAAAATCCAAAAATTTTTCTAAATTTTCTAAAGGTCTCAAAAGCAAACCGCGAATTTTGCATAAGTTTTGCCACTATAGCTGACTCTTTGGGTATTGTTTTTGCTGGTTTTTCTTCAATTTATGCGCATAATTTTATTTGTGATCATCGCTGGTAAACTAAGATTTTTTTGATTGACACCCAATTCTTGACCAAATTTCTAGTGATGTACATCAAAAACGGATATTTTTTTAAATTTTATACATGGGTATTTTAATTACCTTATTTATATTTTTTATTTTTAAATATTTAAATAAATTCTTTAATTAGCATGGCTTGGCAACACATTCCGGGGATGGGCTGAGTTATTCGAAACCCCAGTCATTCGATCCGAAACCTTGACCCAATTTGTTAATGACCCGGTTCCTATTCCTGACCCCTTCCCTGACCCGGCACTGGACGATTCCCATTTTTATTGGTTTCATTTACATAACCGGTTCAGAGAACCAGGAAGCCACTGATCATTAAGAATTAGAATATTAGAAATATTTTTCTTCAATAAAAGGAAAAAGAATTATTTCGTCTCATTTTCTTTAACGTACATATAAGCGCAATAAGAAGGTGCATAATATCAGCTAATTTTTTTTAATAAAAACGATTTTATGCACTTCTAATCGCGCTTTATTTTGAACGTTTTTTAAGACTAGATTGAATGGTCTACAAATTAAGGAAAAGATCAGGAGATTAAAAGAAAGGTCAAGAATTAATGTTTTTAAGAAAAGGGCCAAGAATCAAAAAAAAATTTTTAGGCCAAGAATTATCAAAATTCTAAAATAAAAATTAAAAAGCCGTTCTTAAAAGTAAAGAAAAATGGAGATAGTAATTAATATAGTTAATGTTTGTATAACACAATTTAGAGAGATAAGCACTAATAATATTCACAATCAGAGTCCCTCCCCTCCTCAAATATATTTTAAATAAATATTGGAAAATCAAACCACTTATTAATAATTGACCGGGCAATTAAGTAAATATAAAAAAATATTTTTTTTGTATTTAAAATATAGTTAGAAATATAGTTAGAAATTAGAAATGTTTTAGAGAAAATATGAAAAAAGAATGCCCACAAAATTTTTTTAGTAAGAGATAGAGCAACAAAAAAAATTTTTATATTCCTTAAAAATTGGTACATTTTCCTATTTTTTGATAAGAGGAAAGAAGAAAATGAGACGAAAATTTTTTTCCTTTTTCCTTATAAAACCGCCACCTTTCATTCATTCTCTTATCAGTTCACTTTAAAGGGAAAGACTATATAACAAAAATATTAATTTTTGTAGTTAAACACCTCTCTAAATGGTTAAAAATGAGGTTGAGTGTTAGGGAGGAGGTAGTGTCAGAAACTTGAAAAATTAAGGTTAAACTGAAAGGAAAATAAACCCACAATTTTCTTATGATTTTTAATTGACATTTTTTTAAATTACTTACAACAAATATTATTATTTTGACATTATCTAATTCCAGACATGTTCACGGATACGGATAATATCCGTGGATAGACCCTTTTGAAAAATTTTGAGTTCTGATCACTTTAAGAAAAACCCAGATACATTCGCGGATACCCACAGGCGAATATGGTCAAAAAGTCGCGGACACAAACGAATACGGATATACCCAAAAAAATTTTTTAATTGGATACAGATATTAAAATCTGTAACCGTAAACATGCCTTCTTAATTATAAAAAAATAAAAAACCTTTTTAACCTAAACTTTAATAGCTGGTGAAGATCCATTGTGATTTTCAATCCTATCAATTAAACCAAATTCCAATGCCTCGCTAGCACTCATAAAGCGATCCCTTAATTATATTTTCTCATCAAAAATTTTTCAAAATTAAAAAAAACCTGTCCAACGTCTCAGCAATTTTTTCTACTGTCTGCCCTGTATGATGAGCATAAATTTCATTCAAACGTTCTCGATTTCGGCTCAATTCTTCAGCCATAATTAAAACATCAGAAGCCATTCCTTGTGCACCTCCAGAAGGTTGATGGACCTTTAAATTGGAATTTTTGAAAAAATTCAATTTTAAACAAAAATAAACCATAATTCGTGCATTTGGTAATGAAACACGCATTCCCTTCTCTCCCGCTGCTAATAATAAGCTTCCCATTGAACATGCTTGTCCAATACCTGAAGAGCAGAAATTAATAATTAAAAAAAATTTTCACTTACACCAAGTTGAAACTGGCGCAGAAATGTATTGCATCCTAACGAAATAAAAAAAAATTTTTAATTAAGAAAATAAATCTTAAAAAAAATTTTTTTTTAATTAAAAAAATGTTTTCAATTAAATGAAAAATTTATAAAAAAATTTTTGACCAAATAAAAAATATTCAAAATTACGTGTCATATATGCCTAAGCCTGCAGTGACAACACCACCTAAAAAATTAAAAAAAAATTAATAAAATCCTTTTATTAAAAAAAAATACCCGGACAATTTATGTACATATTTATCGGACTTTTTCCACTTTCTCCTTGAAGAAACAACAATTGTGCAATGATCGATGCTGCTGTGTAATCATTAATCTGTCAATAAAAAAAAGAGAAAATGCAAAATTTAAAATAAATTATAGTTGTAATATTTATTGGGTTTGTGTTTTCCGGAAAGAATAAATTAATTTAAAACTGTGTTTTTCTAAAAATAATTCTGATTTTGTATTTTTAATTTGTATTTTATTCTGGTTTTGTATTTTCCGGAAACATATTTTAATTCCAGAAATTCTGATTTTTAAAATGTGTTTTTCTGAAAATTCTGATCTTGTATTCTGACATGTATTTTTAATTTATTCTGGTTCTGTATTTTCCGGAAAAACACATTCTAATATTACCAGAAATTCTGATATTGTTTACTTAAATTTGTGTTTTTCTGAAAATAATTCTGATTTTATTTTTTTTATGCTCAACACATTATTTCTGATTTTGTATTTTCCGAAAGTAATATTTATTTAAAGTTTTGTGTTTTTCTTTTAATTCTGATTTTATTTTCCTTGTATTTTTAAATATTCTGATTTTTGTATTTTTCAAAAACACATTTAACTATTTTTAAATTTTATTCTGATACCTGGGACATAACGCAAATAATCCTGTCCTTTAATAAACGAGAATAAATGTCGTAAAAACGTTCTAAAAATTAAAAAAATATTTTCATACAAAAAATAACTTACCAACACGTCCATCATTGTCAAGAACTTAAAAAAATATTTTAAAATTAAAAAAAATATTTTTAAAAAAACCTAAAGGAACCACTCCAGTTCTTGAAGGTGATGATAGAGAAAAAGCTCTTTTTGTAATATTGCGAAATGAATTAGTGATGAGCATTTTTTAAAGAAATATTTTTTTAATTATCAAAATCTCTGGAAAAAAAAAATTAAATTAAAAATTATCAAATCTCCCAAAAAGTCGAATCTCCAAAACTCGAATCTCCCAAAAAGTCCGCAAGTTTTTATCAGCAAGCTATTTAATATTTACTTTGTAAAAAAATAAGAGAAAAAAGGAAGAGGTGAAAAAATAAATTTAGTTTCGGATGAAATAAAAATTTGCAGAAAAAAACTTGCGGATTTTAGAGAGCAAAAGAAGGAAAAATATAAAGGAACGATTAATCACGTTTTTGCAGAGTAATCAATTTTAAACTAATAAAGAAAAACAAAGGTGGAGGAGAGCGCGTGTTAATTAAAAGTTGTTTTAATTATTCCTTCTCATTTTTGTTAATCACGCGAAAATAAAATCGAAAAAATTTCAGATAATTTTTAGAAAAATGTGTTCACAAAGGGATAAGGTTGGTCACTTTTTCGACTAAAAAAATATTGAATAAAAAAATTTTTCAGGAAGTTTTGCATATGATTTTAAATCCAAATTTACCCTTCAATTTTGAAAATGAAAAGGAGAAGGAAGAAAATAAAGGTTAGAAAAATTTTTGAAAATTCTAAAAAAATTTAAAATTTTCTAGAGGATTATTCACATTTACAAAATTACAAAGAAAGTGAAATTCAAAATTTGGAAGGTGTAAAGTTGGCCGAGGAAGAAAAATTGGAAGAGGCTTTGGAAAAGTTTAATAGTGCTATTGAAGTAATTTTGTGAATTTTTAAAAAGAAAATTTTTTAAATAAAAGTTGGAAATCAATCGAGACGAAAAATGGACGAGAAAATAACAAAAAAAATAAAAATATTAAAAATAGAAAATTAAGGGCCAAAAAAAAGACAAAAATCTCAAAAAAAAGCAAAGACAAATATTGCCACCAAAATCCAAAAAAGTCTAGGAAATAATTTCAGAATTAAAAATTAAAGGACAAAAAAGGCACTAAAAACTTTAAAAAAATATCTAAAATTAAAAAAAATGAAAAAAATCCAAGAAAGTTTCATTAAAAAATTTCATAAAAAATCCTCAAATCCCTCAAAAAATCTAATCTTAAAAAATATAATTAAACCTGCAACCAACTCCTTTTTAAAAAAATTTTTAAAGATTTGCCCACAAAATCCATCTGTTTACAACAATCGAGCACAGCTATATCTTCTTATGAAAAAGCTTGATGAAGCTCGACTTGATTTGAATAAGTCACTTGATTTAAGTAAAGGCAAGGGTAATTGCGCTGCACAGGCATATGTTCAACTTGCTTTGATTCATCGTTTAAATGGAGAGGAGGAATTTGCAAAGGTTGTTTCTTTTCCTTAGAAAATCTAGAAAATTAAAAAAATTATTTTCAAGATTGAATTCGAAAAAGCTTCAGAATTGGGATCTAGCTTTGCCAAAAAACAATTGGTAGCTATGAATCCGTGAGTTTTTCTTTGAAAAATTTCAAAAAAATTTCGAAAATTTTTTACAAAAAAATTCAAAATTTTTTTAAAAAATTTTTAAATTTTTTTTTCAATCAAAAATTAAGAAAATTAATGAAAATAAAAAATAATTAAAATGATTATTTAAAAAATCAATTTAACAATTAAAAAATATTTTCTTAAATCTATTCTTCAAAAAAATATTATTTTAGATATGCAGCCATGTGCAACAAAATGCTAGGAGAAATAATGGTAAAATTACGACATGGAGAAGGAAATGATTAATAAAAAAAGATTTTCTTTTTGACTATACTAACAATAAACAATACTAAATAATTATAATTAATATTTTTATGGGAAAAAGAAGGGAAAAATAAAAAAAAATATATTAGGGCGATTGAAATTTTTTTGCTCGGTTTGTTCAATTAAAAGGGACCATCGTTTACTGTGATAATAAATCTGGTATATTTTTTGGTTTCATTCGATAGAGGACCCCGGACTTCCTATTGCAAAGTGATATCCGTTTTCTTGCAAATTGACGTTGGACTAATTGTAAGTTATGGCCAGTAAAAGTTGGACTGCTAAAGTTTGGAATTAAGGAAGAATGAGGAACTTATCTCTTATGCTTTTTCCAACCATTAAAAATTTCAAAAAAAAATTCCAAAAAATTCACCCCAAAATATTTTTTAAATTAATATATTAACAATTATAAGTCTCATTAGAGAACAGAAAAAAGGGAAAAGATCCTAATTATAAATATGAATAGAATTGCACTATACATACTATTTTTTTAAAAATATTAGATTAATTTTAGGCAGTCACTCGGGAGTATTTTGTTGATTATGCACAGAAAAATAAGAAAAAAAACTTGATATATTTATGTAGAGATTTTTCTATGCCAATTAGAAGTCTTTTAGTCATCCATACTGTCCCTGTTCACCTTAAAAAATAGAAATTTAAATTATAAAATTCAAGGAATCTTCAAGGTTCTCTTAAAATAAAAAATTAAAAAAAAATCCCAAAAAATTCCAATTACTAAAAAAAATTCAAGGAACGGTCACCATAAATCCTCATATTTGACCGAATCTATTGTCCGTTAAAAAAATTAAAATTGTCTAAAAAATTTGAAAAAAAATCAAGAAACAACAATAATTCGCTTTCGTCTTGGTCCTTACAATATAAAAAATTTTTTCAAAAAATTCTTCCCAGAAAAAATTTTTCAACTCGAAAATAATTCAAGGAACGGCCATAACCTATTCTCCATTCATAAAAAGAATTTACAAAATTTCAGAATTTTTAACCCCGAAAAAATTAAAAGCCCAATTCAAGTCCACCCATTAAAGAAAAAATTAAAATTAAAAAAATAAAAACCGGAGGAAACGGAAATCCGTGTGTCATATCCTGTGCTGGCCATTCATATGTCTCATTAATTAAATCCTCATATTTGACCGAATATAGTTGAGATCTGATAAACATTTCTTTATCTTCAGGTTCAGGATATAATTTTGCTGTTCCATCTTTGTAACATTCATTGGCAATTTTTATAGCAATTTTGATAGAAATTTCTTTAATATCTTTAAGCCGAGAATAAATACGTCCTTCTGCTAAACATTTATCGCTTACACATTCAGCAACAGTCTTTAAAAAAATTATTATTAAAAAAATTTTTTAGGGAACAAGTCAGTCTATCAGGAGTCTATCGAAGCCAAGTCTACCAAGAACCTACCAATTTATCGGAAATCAAGGGCGTATCCAGGGGGTCGGTTTCGGGGGGGGGCTAACACTGGGTGGGCGCAAAAATTTTTGGCGTTTACCTTGGCGTTCCGGACGCAAATTTTTTGTACATAAATTTTCATCACTTCAGCGCCGCAGGCAAAAATTTTTTGAATTTTGAAAGGCCGTAGGCCAAAAAAATTCACTTTTTTTTTGCGCCGCAGGCGAAAATTTTGAGGATTTTGGAGCTCAAGAGGCCAGATTTCTTCCACTTTTTGCGCCGCAGGCGAAAATTTTTTGGAATTTAGAGCCCAAGAAGTCAGATTTCTTCTTTTTTTAGCGCCGCAGGCGAAAATTTTGAGGATTTTGGAGCTCAAGAGGCCAGATTTCTTCCACTTTTTGCGCCGCAGGCGAAAATTTTTTAAAATTTGAAGGTTGTAGGCGAAAAAATTTCACTTTTTCGACCATCCTTCTCCTAATTTTTTCCCCCTTTCCCCCATTTCGGGGGGGGCTCTAGCCCCCCCCAGCCCCCCCCTGGATACGCCCTTGTCGGAAATCTATATCTAATTAGAGCCAAGTCAATTTCAGGGCTTACATATAACAATAAATTCATAAAGGGAGGACCTAGAGTTTGGTACGTCTTTTCGTACTCACCAAGCTAAATCCAATTCAATTTCTCGGTTAACCAAAATTCAAGAATCAAATTTTAGAGTGGCTATAAGAGCCTTAGTTCCAAAAGAAGCTAGTAAAAACTGACAACCCCAGCTATGATTCTCACAGAATAGGCACGCCCGATAGACTGGTTCTGCTCCCAAATCTAGTCCTCAAAAAACTTTTAAAAATTAAAAAAAATACATTAGCAGCTAACAAAAACAAATTATTGTTAATTGTTGACAATTTGAACAAAATTGCAGCCAATGCAATACCCGGAAATATATAAGCATTATTTCCCTGTCCAGGTTTATATATACGTCCATGCATCTCAACATTTTTGAATGGACTACCAGATGCGAAAAGAACACTTCCCTTAAAAAATTTTTTAATTAGAAAAATCTTCGAGGCTTTGACTCTTATATGGTCGAAGAAAGTCATTCAAAAAAGCCCGTCGAATGGTAGCAGAAACAGTCCGCGGTCTCATATATGGGAAACACAGAACCTCGAAAATCAAAAAAGCATAGAGAGACAGGTTCTTTAAAATGAGCAATGAATTTTTTTGATCTCCAAAAATCAGCTTGCCTCCATAGTTTTTAAACACTTGGGACAAGCCCGTAGCCAGAGGGTAGGGGGAGTCTACGAACTCTTTCTAATGGCAAATATCGCTCATATCGAAGTCTGGAAACTTAAATCAAATCCTCCAAAAATTTTTAAAAGAAAAACCTTGGTATATCTAAAAGCATTTTCAGCCGTACATTCAGCCTTATCTGTTGGATTTGACAACGCAAAAATTATTGGACGCAAATTTATTTCTGCCATAGTTTCAATAATTTCTCTTGTAAAAGCACCTCCAACTGTTGAAGCTCCAATTAATGCATTAGGACGAACAGTTTTGACAACTTCTAGAAGGGAACGTGTTGGTTCCATATTTTTAGCAAATGGAATATGACGATCTTCAATATTTTTGCGAGAGGTTGTTATTAAACTGGAAAATTAGGAAATCATTTTTTGAACTAAAAAATATTAAAATTGATCAAATATTATTCCCAAAAAATTCTTTAAAAATTAAAAAACCCAAAAATACCATAAAAAATGAAAAAATACAAAAAATTTTCCAAATAAAAATTAAAAAACCACATTCCCTTTATTTTAAATATCCAGAATATACCCACTAATCATTATCTGTAGAAGTCTGTTTGCGTAAACTATAAAGAAATAGAGAAGAAAGATAAAAAAAATAAATCAGAAAAGCTCTTTAAAAATTTCTAAACAAATCTTTTATGTTAAAAAATATATATTGAAGAGTAGGGTTTGTTCTCCTTTGGGAAGGGAACTTTGAGTAAATTTTTTCCAAAAAGGCAGTGTCACGGAAACCACAAATTTCAGGGACGAGGAACAACCCAATGTGTTAAAGAGCTTTTTGATAAAATAAAACAATTTTTAAATAAATATTTATTGTTAGATAAAGAATCTTACTTAAATACTTAATTACGAAAATCAGAATTAAAAGTAAATGAAATACAAAAATAAAATAAAATCAGAATTCAAAAAAAGCTAAATTCTGAAACTTCAGAATTAAAACTTTTTCAGAAAACAGAAAATAAATAAAAACAGTAAAATACAACTTTTCCGGAAGCAAAATACAAACTTTTCATACTCATGAAATATATACAAAACTCCCAACACAACTTACCTTATAGAATTTATTTTTAATAAAAAAATTTAAAAATAATTTTTTTTTTCACTTACCCATCAACATCCATCAAATAAATTTTTGAACAAGCATCTTCTTTTGATAAACCTTCATTTTGCATTTGTAATACAACCATTTCAGCAATACCCAAAGCTGCCTAAAAATCACAAAAAATTTATCAACGAAATTTAAAATACCCCTCCAGCACCCAAAAAAACATAGGAACTTTCAGACATTTTCTTTTTTGTAACACGTGTACAAGCAAGTAATCCGGCAACAACTACAGAAGCTGTTCCTTGAATATCATCGTTGAACCTTTGAAAATTTTTATTTAAAAATTTCCAAAAAAAATTTTTAAATTTACATGCAATAATCATTCCGATAACGCTCCAATAGACGATAAGCATTTTTATTGCCAAAATCTTCAAATTGAATTAATACATTTTGGCCATACCTAAATCAATGACATTTTTTTAATAATTTATTCCAAAAAGGAGACAAACTTCTTTCGACAAGCTTTCATAAAATTATCCAAAAGAGTATCATATTCTGGTCCAGTAACTCTATTGCGACGTAAACCAATATAGAAAGGACTGAAAAAATAAAATTAAAAAAAATATTCAAAATGGACATTTTGTCCAAATACAAAAATGGACATTCTATCCCAAAATACAAAAATGGACATTTTATCCCAAAATCCAACATGGACATTTCGTCCCAAAATCCAAAAATGGACATCTTGTCCCATCTTAAAATCTATTTTCAAATTACGAAAAACCAACTCATCCAGCAATTCCTGATTATCAGTCCCAACATCAATTAAAACAGGCAAACACCACTTAGGTTGTATACCAGCCAAAGCAACATACAAAGCCAATTTTCCAACAGGAATGCCAATTCCGTAAGCTCCCAAATCGCCTAATCCAAGAATTCTTTCTCCATCGGTAACCACAATAGCTTTGATTTCGTTGAATTTCCAATTACTAGAGAAAAATTTTTTTTGAAAAATTTCCGAAAAAATTTAAAAAAACCTCAAAATTTGGTATATTTTACTGACGCTGTTGTCGTTTATAGTAATGTAGACACCTCTAAAAATTATGAAAATTTTTAAAAAATTCTAATCAAAAAAATAAACTTTGGATTTCGATAAATAAAGCCAAATTGCTGACATGCCAAACCAACAGTTGGAGTGTAACTAAAATAAAAACAAAATTGAAAATAGAATCTTCAACCAAAAAACATACACTATCGGCATCAATTCCTTCAAATTATCACACAAAACACGGTAAAATAATTTCTCGTTTCTGTCCTAAAGAAAGATTTTAGAATTAGAAACAGAGGTTTTATAAACTTTGGGCCAGGATTCTGGGAATAGAAACAAAGACAAAATGTGGAGGTAAGGAGTCCTGGCCCCCATCCAGGAAACAAGAATTGTCTTATTGTTAGACTCTGGAATTCTTTCCTGAACTGGAACCGGAGTCTAGGAATCCTATCCGGAGCCAAGAAGAACCAAGAAAGCTCAGAAAATGTCCAGGTCTGACCTCTGGGTAGAGGAAATCCTTCTCCTAACCCTTCATCCTTACATAGAATCAAATTTGAGACCTGAAGCGCATCCAATTGAATATAGCGGGCCAAATCATTAGGCTGTTTACGCAATTTAGAAATCACTCGGTAAGCCTGTTGTTCTTCTGTCATAAACGCTGGAGGCAACAGACCATGAATTCCAAGATATTGGCGTTCTTGGAGAGAGAAAGCCATTCCCTTTAAAAAAGAAAAAATCAATGAATTCGAAAAGAAAAAAACCTTATTCAAATCAGGAGACTTGAGCAAATCAACGCCTCTAACACTTGGAGTAACCCGTTCAGCTCGATAAAGTTTATAGAGAGCCTTCTGCTTTGGATCTAAAAATAAACTTTAGGAAGAAATTTAAAGTTAAAAACCGTCCAGATTCCATTCACGAGTAAGGAATTGAGTTGTCGAAAGAAATCTAAAAAGGGGGATAATGAAAATTAGGACGAATTTTAACCTTTCTGACGAAGCCAAGAGCATGTCGAGACGAGACGTTTTAAGAATTGACCCAAGCATTTTTGTGGCTGTTAATATTCTTCTAAAACAACCTAGAATTAGATAAAAATTAAATTTTAAAGAAAAAAAATTTGTACAAAGAAAAAACAGGACCAAAACTCAACAGAAACAACAACTTAAATAAAGCAAAAATTAAAAAAATTTTTTAGAGATTTTTAATAATTCGACACTATGAAAAAATACATTTTTACTTTTTTAACTCAAATAAATTTCAAAATGTCGACTTTTAAATTCGGTCAAAAGCTATTTTCCTGGCTTACTCATCGGTTTTTGTTTGTTTTTTTTCTTTAATTATCAGCTTTTAATTTTTTTGTTTTTTATTTTAGATTTAATCTCTTGTATTTTTTAAATTATATTTAAATGACTGCCTCTACAGCACTTCAAAAGGCTATAGAACTTGTAACCCGTGCAACTGATGAAGACAAAAATAAAAATTATGAGGAAGCATTGCGGCTTTATACTGGATCTTGTGAATATTTTATGCATGCTTTAAAATGTAAATTTTTTGAAAAATTTTCCTTGTAATTATTAGTCCTTAATAGGGTTGGCGAATCCTGGTAATCCCTGGATCCGGTATCCTAACCGAAAATTTTCTCGGGATCCTGACTTTTTTCGGATCCTTATCCTCAGCTTCCATTTTCTCCCATAACCTTTTTTATTACTTAAAAATCTTTCCACGAAAGATCCTTACTTACCTCCGCCCACAGAGCCTCATTCTTCGAATTTATTAAACAAAAACATACCTAATTTTTAGATGAATGCCAAGCTGAGCGTCAAAAAGAAATTATTCGTGAACGAATGCAAGAGTACATGAAACGTGCTGAAGATTTGAAGGTTTTTTTCTTTTTGAATTTTGGAGGAATTTGAGGAAAATTCTGAATTTTGTTTTCGTCGTTTCTACGTCCCTTTGCTGTCGTTTTATTTTTCACTTGTCCCTCGCAAATTTTTTTTGGATATTTTGTCGACGTCTCTTTGTCCCTCCACTACCCCTCAAAAAATTCTAAAATAATTTTTAAAAAATATCTCTCTTTCAGGATCACATCAAAAAGACCTCAAACAATTCAAAAGGAGGCAAACGTCCAGTTAAAGAAGACGATAAAGATTCTAGCGGCGATGAAGAAGATGGAAATAAAAAATTTCAAAAGGCTATAAATAAAGCTATTGTAGTCGAAAAACCAAATGTTAAATGGGAGGATATTGCTGGGTTAGATGGTGCTAAAGAGGCATTGAAGGAAGCTGTTATTTTGCCAATAAAGTTTCCACATTTGTTTAAAGGTTTGCTGTTTTTAGTAATAAAAAAAATTTAGGGGTTAGGATGACAATTTTTTACTTATTGTTAGGTTCCCTCTTTTTTAAATAGCGATTACTAAACAATGTGGCGAGTTCCGCTGCTTTTGGAATATACGCCATGTTCCAAAAAATTTTTTTAAACAAAAATTTATTTAAAATTTTCACTAGGCCCAATCTCCCTCTAAAATCATCTCTCTATTTTCCTTCAATTTTTTCCCTATAAATTCTGTGTAAGCCCAATATGTTGATTTTGGTGAGGGTGGTGGTGGTGTTGCTGTGCTTGTGCCCCCATAACACTTTTATGTGCTCTAGCAGTTAAAGCCATATCCTCCTCTTTCATCTGTGCTAATGAAAGTCCATAAAGTAGAGGAGAAATGGCTGAAGGGGCATAACCCAAAAACATTGCCAGAACAGGAATTGCCGAATCTGGGCCAAAGCGCCACGTTCCACTCATTGTAATAACATAAAAAGGGACTTGGAATAAAGGCCTGGAAATTTTTAAAAAAATTTTTGAAATTTTCAAAAATTTACCCTGCCAAAAAAGCATAAACCAAAAATCGACTTTTGTAAAGTCCAATACTTTGAAACACAATAGGAGAATGATAAAGTATTTTTAATACTTTAATATACGAATAATATGACAAGCCAACAGGGAGGCCCACACATAGAATAAGTAAATAAGTTAGAAATTTGTAGCTGTAATCTGTACTGCCCCATACACAATGTCTGAGCACCTAAAAATTGAAATTAAAAAATTTTTTTGGGAAGACTGCCAGGCATTTTTGGGATTATCTTTGCATCGGGGATCATGCTGGTCCTATTTACAAAAATTTCGTGGATTTCTGGCGGTTTTTGGGTCATAAATCGATTTTTCTGTCTCCAAGATATCTCCAAGGGTTTTCTGTCTCAAGATCCTTTCTCAAGTCCCCCAAGATCCCTTCCCATCCATCTTACTCTAAAAAAATATTTTTAAAAAATCCTTTACCGGATCATGCACCACAATATGCGAATTTGTAATACACGGTAAAGCAATTGTAAATGCTACTATCCAAGCTAGCACACACAAATAAGCTGGGGGAAGGCCAAAAAGTTGGGCATAATGAATGCGAGCAAATGTAAGTAAATGAACTCCAGCAATGCAAAGGGTCATAAAGTGAACAACCGTCCATTCAGAACACATTAGAAATGTCTAGAAAAATTTTTGAAAATTTTTTGAAATTTTTTAGTCGAAAAAAACCTGAATTCTACACGCCATATTATTATTTGGCCATAAATGTGTCCCAGACCACAAATTTGCCAAAAATAAGGGGACCAAAACTCCAAGCCCAATCATATTAGTAACACAAAGATGGGCAATAAAATGGGAAGAAACAAAATTTCTATATAGACGACGGCAGCAGATATAGCTTAAAAGCATTAGGTTGGCTAAAAATCCAAATGCGGCGATTGCGCCTAAAGGGAAAACTAGTGATTGATAAGCGTAATTTTGTTTGTTATTATTGGGGATTGGATTTGTGTTGTTATTATAATTTATTTTTGAAGAAGACATTGTATGAAACAGGCGGAATTTATTTTTTACAAATTGTAAAACAGGCGGAGTTTTTTAAATTGAATTGTAAAAATGTTGTTGTTTTTCTCTCAAGTTTTTGTATTTTCTGAAGCAGGCGAAATTTATTTTTTCACAAATTGTAAAATAGGCGGAATTTATTTTACAAATTGTAAAACAGGCGGAATTTATTAAAGTTGAATTGTAAAATTGTTGTTGCTTTTCTCTCAAGTTTTTATATTTTTCTGAAGCAGGCGGAATTTATTTGTTTTTTTACAAATTGTAAAACAGGCGAATTATTTTTTCTATTTATTTTACAATTTGTAAATTAAACTTTTCAAAACTTTTTTTGCTTCTTTCTGCCCCCTTTTTAGCGCTTTTAAAGATACAAAGAGGAAAAGGACAAGGCAGATTTTTATCGAATAGTCTATACACTTGCTTTTTCTAGTTTTAATGCTAACAACAAAAGCAATGGCCACAAAACAAAAAAAATATATTTTTTGTTTTTAGTTAGAGAAAGAGAAAAAGCACCAGGCGCCTTTGGGGACATTTAGGAATTCTTTTTTTTGGGGAAGCTTTTTTATTTTTCTCCCTTTATTCTCTCGTAGGAGAAACAAAAAATTTTCCCCAAAATTTCTCGACCAAAAAAAATTTTTTGGGGAGGAAAACATTTTTCCCCTTATTTTCTAGTTTCTCATCCCTTTGGAATATTAAAAAAATTTTCTAAAAAATTTTTAACCTTTCAGGAAAGCGCACACCATGGCGAGGAATTTTACTTTTTGGACCACCAGGTACTGGAAAGTCTTATATTGCCAAAGCTGTTGCAACTGAAGCACAAAATTCAACATTCATTTCCGTCTCCAGCAGTGATTTAGTTTCAAAATGGCTTGGAGAATCGGAAAAGTATCTTAAAATTAAAAAAAATTAATAAAAAATAATTTTAAAGACTTGTTCGACAGCTTTTTGAGATGGCACGAACAAATAAGCCTTCCATTATTTTTATTGACGAAGTTGATTCTTTGTGTTCATCAAGGTTTCTTTAAAAAATCTTTACTTCAGAATTTTTTTAATTCAAAAAAATCATTTTTCAGATCCGATAACGAATCCGAATCTGCTCGGAGAATAAAAACTGAATTTCTTGTTCAAATGCAAGGTGTTGGCCATGACATGGAAGGAATTTTGGTTTTAGGTATTTTTTTAATAGAAATTTCAAAATTTTCCAAATTATTCTTTCAGGAGCAACAAATATTCCATGGGTTTTAGATGCTGCTATTCGACGTCGTTTTGAGGTTTTTCTCCTTTTTAAAAATTTTTTAAAAAATTTTCCCTCCCTTCAGAAACGCATTTATATTCCTCTTCCTGACACAAATGCTCGTAAAGACATGTTTAAATTACACATTGGAGATACACATACAAGCTTAACTGAAGCAGATTTTAAGGAATTAGCAGTAAAAACTGAGGGTTATTCAGGGCATGATATTTCTATGGTTGTAAGAGATGCATTGATGCAGCCAGTAAGAAAAGTTCAAGATGCTACTCATTTTAAACGGGTTTATTTTATTTTTTTAAACTATACATTCACTCATTATAAGCTTCCTTTAGATTTAATACCCACCGGTTCAAGAATACGTTTTTAAAAATTTAATGACCATTAGGGATGGGTCAAGGTGGTGACTGAAACCAAGCCCGACTTTTTTCTATACCTAGCTCATTTCTATTTGCAGTCCCAATGGTTTATGGTTGGGACTTAAACCAGCCCCCTCCCTCCCGAAAATAATCTTTAAAGCCTCCCGAAAATAATCGGTGGCTTTTTTTAAAATTAATTTTAAAGGTTAGTGGACCTTCCCCACTCGATGCAAAATTAATTGTTCATGATTTATTGACTCCTTGTTCGCCTGGTGATGCTGGCGCTATTGAAATGTCATGGTTAGATGTGCCGTCTGATAAATTAAGCGAGCCAGTTATTTCTATGGTTTTTTTTAAATTTTTCTAAGCCCAAAAAAATTTTTTTCTTAAAAAAGAATGACATGATCAAATCTTTAATGAGTACAAAGCCAACAGTTAATGCAGCAGATTTGCACAAATTAGATGAATTTAAGAAAGATTTTGGACAAGAAGGATGAGTAATATTAAAAATGTATTTAAAAATGAAGAGGAAGACAGAATAAATACTTTTTAATTTTATTTTGTAAAAGTGTTTGAGGTATGAATATTTTTTTGCTTAAGTTTACATATTCATCTTTATACATCTTATTTAATCGAAAATAAAACTCGAAACACACATTTTACAAAAAATAAACTTGAAGCAGAATTACAAAATAAACTTGAATCAATCACAAATCAGAAAATAAACTTGAATTGTGAAAAATAATTAAAAAAAGATAAAACCTGAAACAGAATTACAAAATCAGAAAAAATAAACTTAAATCAGAAATTCCTTCTCATATCAGAAGAAAATAAAACTTGAAGCAATTACAAAAACAGAGAAAATAAACTTACTTGAATTTTAAAAAAAATCAGAAAAAGAAACTTAAAATCAGAACTTGAAGCATTTACAAATTACAACCCCCCCTTACATTGCTTTTACCCCTTCCTCTTTTCACCTTATATTTAATTTAAAAGTAACAAACACACACAAGTAAAAGTGATTATTAACACATCAAAGGCTATCAAAAAAATGCAAGCGCCGGCTAACACAAAAAAATTCCCTTTCATTCATTCAGTCACGCTAATTCACCTTCAAATATATCCTGCTTAAAATTAGGTCATTATATCATTCAAGAACAAAAATCACACACAAAAATACACCTCAGATTTTCCAAAAATTCAAAAAAAAATTTCTTTGACCCTCTAAAAATGATTCTACTAACATTTTTATTATTTTTCCTCTCTGGAATTTCTGCTGAAACCCACAAATTTCATCACTGTTTTGACCGTTACAATAACCACAAAATTATTGGGGGACGATTTATTATACAACCCTTCCACAGCGAGTGGAGAATTGGAGGAGGAGAAGCTCGTTGTATTGGTATAAAAATTTAAAAATTTGAGGCTAATTAAAAATGTCCAAAAACAAAAAATATGACAAAACGCCCAATAACCAAAAATATGACAAAATGCCCATTAACCAAAGATAAGACAAAACGCCCAACACCCAAAAATGTGACAAAATGCCCATTACCCAAAAATATTACAAAATGCCCAATAACCAAAAATATGACAAAATGCCCAATAACCAAAAATGCGACAAAACGCCCAATAACGAAAAATATAACAAAATGCCCAAAGTCCAAAAATTTGACAAAACGTCAAAAATTCCCCTATTTTTATCCAGATTTCTGCATCAGATCTCTAGTAAGTTTAAGCTTTTTTAACTAAAAATTGAAACAATCCAAGAGTCGTTGTGCTTCAATAGTATTTGACAAACACGAACACATTTGCCACTATTTTTCAATTGGTGGACTAGACAATGTCGTACCCGAAAAAGGATTTGTTTATTTAAGCCTTATATCTAAAGAGTGTATTGTTGGCTTAGAAGAAGAATTAGAAGCAAAACAAGAGAACAGAAAAAACACAACAAACACAACAACACCCACAGACACAACAACAATATCACCACCTCCTCCTTCCTCCCCAATAATTGTGACACCCAAGAAGGACAACAAAGAGAATCAAAGTATCAATGAGCCTACTATCGAGAAGCAACAAACTTCCAAATTTTCTAAACAAGAAGTTGAACAATTTTTGTTGAATGAGGAACACTTTACAACGACAATAACAACTGAGAAACCATTGGAGGAAACAGAAGCTGAAGGTAAAAAAGTTTTTTTTGTTTAAAAGGTCAGAGTTGAAGCCTTAAAATGTCCAAAACCCAAGACGTCCCAACCTCAAAAACCCCTCAAACCCCACCCCCAAAACGCCCCAACCCTCAAACCAGCCCTCCCCCAAAAAATATCAAAAAACCCCTCCTTTCATCAATTTCAGATTCGATCAGTTTTCTAGAAGAAATTGATAGAGAATTAAGAGAAAAGGAAGAAGAAAATCTTGAAGAATCAGAAGAGGAACTGGAAGCTCGATTAAAAGAAGAACAAAATTTAATACTAATTCCAACCCTTTCAATGCTTAAAATAAAGAAAAGAATAAAAAATGAGGAGGAAGAATTAAAAGAGATTAGAAGACATCCAAGATTAGACAATTCTATCAACAATAAAAACAATAGAGTTGACAATTATTTAATTAAACAACAAAATCGAGTTGGAAAAATAAATAAATTGAAGGAAGAAAATGAAGGTTTCTTATTAGAAAAAAATAAATTTTCCCTCCTAAATTTTTCATGGAAGACCTCTCCCTTCAATAATTAATAAAAAAAATTCCCATAATTCACCCCCCTTTCTTAAGACCTATGATATTTTTTGGACGTAGTAAAAATAAAAATATTAATTCAAAAAAAACAAATGTGAAAAATAAGCCCTTAAATTTTTTTTAGAAAATCCCCTTTACAAACCCATTCGATAAAATAGTCAAAAAAATCAAGAGCCGATTCCCCCTTAATAATTTAAAAAATTAAAAAAAATTTTAATGATGCTCTCTTAGGTACTTCACGAAGACATCCTCCTCCCTCCCCTTTTCAATAATAAAAAAAAATTAATTTACCCCCTCTTTCAAGGCTGCGGCACTGGCAAACAAGCAATTTGGATAGCTGTAGAAAATGCACGTTTTAATCCGAGCTCAATTGACCACTTCTCCCCCACCACCAACCATGACACCAATATTCAAACCACCACCTCATTCACAACAGAAACCCCCAAAGAATGTGCCAAATTTTGTTCAAACACAACAACCACTTTTTTTGACAATTTTGGACGTCGACGCCGTTGCAATGCTTTTTCCTTTAATGAAAATGAAAAATTATGTCAACTTGCCTATTCAAATGTTGAGTTTCCGTCGATGCTGGTTCAAACAACAGAAGCTGATTTTGTACAGAGAGCGTTCAGGAGGCTTTGTTATGGTGGTAAGAGAGCTTTTTTGAAGCGTTAAGAGCTGAAAGGACTAGAAAATTGTAAAATGTCCAGCACCTAAAAATATTTCAAAACGCCCAGACCCCAAAAATATCCAAAATATTTCAAAACGTCCCAACCTCTAAAAAAATTTCAAAACCCCCAAAATTCAATTAATCCCCTTTTAGCAAACTTTTCCCCCTTCTCTGGCTGCTCCGACTTTTTATCGTTTATGGACTACAAACTAAACGACGTTGCAATATCACCCAAGGAATTATATGATGGTTTACCACAAAATATACAAGGATTGTCTGCTTGTATTGAATTGTGTGTTTTGGCTAATGATTTTAATTGTTTGGTAAGTTAGAAAGGAAGGAGGGGATTAACCCGAAAAAATTAAAAAAAAACATTTCCTTGGTGTAGTTGGAAAAGTTTTAGTTTATCACAAAAATAGGTCGAGGGTTCGAACCCCGTCAAGGAGAAAAATTTTCAAAAAAATTTTTCCGGACTTCTTTCATTATCTCTCTCTACTTTTCTCTCAATTTTCACCAAAATTTCCTTCTTGGTGTAGTTGGAAACGTTTTAGTTTCACAACCAAAATAGGTCATGGGTTCGAATCCCGACACGGAAAATAATTTTTTTAATTCTCAACTAATTTTTAGAGTGGATTTTTTGACACTTTAAAAGGCAGATGTTTACTTTATAATGTCAATAGCCTAAGTAATCCTAGTGCTTTTTGTAAACACAATGGGAATGGACACCAATTATATTTTGAGGTTTCTTTAAAAAGTTTTTTCCACTCAAAAAATTTTTTTCTAAAGAATGGATGTGCTGAATCACACAAAGATGTCTCAGAATAGAATAAAAATTTATTAAAAACAGATTTCTAGATATTTATAATTTTTTTGAATTAAAAAAAATTTTTTTTCGCATTAATATTATGCATTAAATGAATTTAAAAAATTAAAATATAAATTCAACACAAACCTCAACCATTTTTTAAAAATTAATTTAACACAATTAATATTTTTTATACCCATGTAATAATTTACACATCCAAAAATATATATTTGTTTATATTCCTCAACCTCTCGATTTTTCTCCAAGATGAGACAACTTAAAATAAAAAAAAATTGAAAAAATCGAAACTGTAATTTTTAAAACCTCCCTATGACAGAAAAATGTGCCTTATAATAAAAGGCAGCTTAAATTGAGGGGTCCTAAAGTTGTGGAGCCTTAGATAGGGGATAAACAAAAATGAGGTTTTCGACTGCATTTTTTAAAAAATCAAAGAAACCTGTTCAACAAAGCATTTTGGGCTAACCATTTCTGTACATCCATAAGTTATTCTTTGTATTGATGGTTTTGTTTTTGCCCATTCAATAACATTTTGATATTCTACATAATTACCTCCACCAACTACAAAAACAATTACATCTACTACTGGATATGTTGAACGTAGTCCACTTTAAAAAATTTTTTTAAGTTTAATTTTAATTTTAAAAATTCTTTCTTCATATATTCTTATAGCCCAAAATCTCCTCTTTAATTTAAATATAATTTTATTTTTTCCCACTTACTTAAGCCTAAAGTTATGCCAAAAATAATCTTAAAAACCACCACAAAAATCACGACTAAGCTCATTTAAAAATTCACAACTTTTTAAAAATTAAATCTAAAAATTGAATTTTTTAATATTCCTAAAGCTCAAACTCTCCTCTATTTTTTGATATGAAAATTAAATTTTAGACTTTACTTAAACTAAAGTTATGGAAATTTTAAGGTTGCTAGTTAGACTAATTTTCCCACAGAAAACAATTAAAAAATCCCCCTGTATTTCCCTTGGTGTAGTTGGAATGTTTTGGTTTAATCATAATTATATCAAAAATAGGTCATGGGTTCGAACCCCACCGATAGAAAAAGATTTTAAAAAATTCTTTATTAACTCTAAAAAATTTTTAAAAAATTTCTAGACTCTTAAAAATTTTTAAAAAATTTTCTTAGGCCTCTAAAATTTTTAAAATTTCACAAAACTCTTTTATCGATCCTTGTGTCAATTTTGGGTCAAAAACACGAAACTCATCAGCTCCATCCAAAGCATTACTAGAACCACCAACACTTAAACCTGTTACAGACTGCATTCCTCCACTAACTTTAACTTCAGTTAATTGTTCTATCATCTTTTGGGAAAAATTAAATTTTTTAAAAATTTTCCAAAAAAAAACCTTAGTTAACGGCAAACAATGCTTCTTTGGAACTAAATTTTTAACTCCTTCCATTACAAATTTTGAACTTTGATTTAACAATTTTGAAAACATTCCAACTGTTTTGGTTCCCGCTCCCAAATGTAATTCTGTATGTCCACCAACATTTGAAAAGGATCTTTGAAAATTTTTTTGTGAAATATTTAATGGCCACGTTTTTATAGTCATCGACACATTAATTCCTAATAAAGCACGTGAACGTGTTGTGTGAGCTAAGCGGCTAGTCTTACTTAAGTTCGATTCTTAAAAATTTTTTTTAATAGTTTCAAGGCTTTAAAAAATTCATGTCATTAATTATCTCTCTAATAAAGCAACAGTTATTAGCCCCACATAACAAAAAATATGAATTTTCCTAATAGTTGAAGATTCACTCACGGCAAGTTCAGATGCCTGACCAACTAACAAGGTCGATGACTTTTCCAGTAAAAACCATGAAAATTAAAAACCTCAATTGTCTAACAAAATTTAAAGCATCTGGACTTATTCCCTTCTCTTCAAAATGAGCAAGTATTTCACGTTGTTCAGTCTTAAAAAAAAAGGTTTTTTAACTAACAAAAAATTAAGAATAAAACCGTGCTTAAATTTTTAGAACATGCAGCAATTAATGCAAAACGTAATGCATCTTCATTAGTGCTACATTCACGCAAACATTCCATTAATGGTAAATCTGTTCAAAAAAAAATTAAAAGGATAAACTCCAATAGACCACAGGAAAATAAGAAGGCTCACGCGGGAACATTTCGAACTGTGACCAAAAATTTTTAATTTATAACTGCCAATTTTTGGCGTTTTTGGACATGATTCCAACTAGACACGGACCATGATTTCTACATGGGATATCACTGGTTCAACCAGAAAATTTTTCAAGACGAAGTCGGATCCAAAAAAAAATTTTTGAAAAAATAGACCCGACCATTCACTGAACCATCTCTGAACATCTGATCCTAACCCGGCCTTTTATGTAGGCAATAGAGTAAATTTCCCAAAAATTGCTCAAAAAAGGTCAAGGGACATAAAAAAAATTCTATTAGAATCAGGATCAAAGTGCCACTTTTAGAAAAAAACTTTAAAAAAATAAACACCAAACCTTGTCCAGTTAACAATTTTTCTTCAGTTTCATACAATATATCCAATTTTCTACTTTTTATATTATCTAACAAAGCTGTAGCTACATTTGTATGTAAATCAATTAATCTCTTCTTTTCTAGCAATTCTGGTAATGAGCCTACAGCACTTGAAAGTTTATTCGTTGCACTATCAAGTAAAAAGTCTGATTCATTTTCGATGATTGTGGAGCCCTCAATTCCCTTAAAAAATTTTAAAAAATTTATCTGGCGTTTCAAAGTATTAATGTTTTGAGTTAGAGACATTTTGAAAATTTTTTAAATTTGGGAGTTCAGTAGTGACCGGAGCCGGACCTGATTTTTCCGGAGTCCGGGTCTCAAATCCTGAGTTTTTTTTTAATTTCTGGATTAAAACCGGACCTGACTAATCCGGCCGGATTCGGTACGGCTCTAGTTGCAAATCTAAAATCCGGATCCAAAAAATCGATATTACCGGTCATTAGAGTTGGAAAAACTGGACATTTTTAAAATTTGGACGTTCCCAAAAAATATGACATTTCCGAAATTGGCCGTTTGAAACTTTTAAAAAATCCAAAAAATAAACCATGGAATCCTTCAATCTTCTAATTTCTTCTTCATTTTTTCTATATGCTTCCAAATCTTCTTGTATAGCTTCAGCTACCAAAGGGAAAGCACTTCCCTTATACGAATTAAATAATTTATCTTCATTGCTAAATTCATAATCTTTTTGACGGGCATTTTTATCTTTCATTCTGATACGATTTAAATCCATATCCTTTGTAAAAAATTTTAAAAATAAATTTAAAAAATATTTTTCAAGTTTAAAATCACTAATTTAATCATTTTAAAGCTTTTGAAGCCAAAAACAAGCAAAAAACAACACAAAGGATTCGAACCTCCAACCACCCTACTTGAAAATCCAGACCACTAACCATTCTACCACCCAACAACACAATAATCTCTCAACTGATTAAACATATAGAAGTGGGATAATTAACTAGAAAACCTCCCCACACAATACTTACTTATTCAATTTTTCCAATTTAAAAGAAATTTTGGGATCAAATGTCCCCCTATAAAATTTTCAAACCCCATATATTCCAAAAAATTTCCTAAAAAATCCCTCAAAAAATTAAAAAAACCCAACCAAAATATCAGCAATCATAGCCTGATATGTCCACGTATGGTGTAGCATTGTTGATAAATCCAAACTTCTATCAGCAATAACCAAAACAGGTCGATGAATATTTAAATGACTGGCTCGGACATTTTCTTGAGTGAATAAATTGTTACGAGCATCACGTAAATTATCACGAATTTTTTGATCTAATTTCTAAAAAAGAAAAAAATTTGTTAAGTGGGCATTTCGAGACATTGGACGTTTTGAAAACTTTTGGGACTTTGAAGGGCCATATCCTGGCCAAATCAAAAAATGGGCAAAAACGGCTCAAAATCCTTGCTAGAAAGGGCACATTCTCTATCGAATGAGCCCGGTCTCGACCATTTTTAGGTCGGACACTTTGCAACCTTCCCTTGTTAGGCGTTAGAAAAATTGGGTCTGTTGAATAAAAAAATCAAAAAAAAATAAGGTTGAGGATCCAATAACCCTTTTAAAACCCAAATTAAAAACCAAATTAAAAATTAAAAAAAAATTTAAAAAAAATTAAAAAAAAACCTCAGCAACTCTCTCAGCCGCATTATTCTTCGGACATTTAATTATCGGAACAACACCCAAAGTAATACAAATAGAAAAAAGACCATTAGCGATACTTAAAATTATTTTGTTCATTGATTCATCACTGGCTGATGGATTGTTTAAGGCTTAAAGATAAAAATTAATTTTTGAAAAAATTTTTCTAAAAGGACATTTGGTCCCAAAATTAAATTAAAAAAATTTTTTACCAAAGAAAGAATAAGGGCTAGTTTGTGAATAACGACTCAACATAAACAAATCGTCTTCTAACGAGATAAATGCCAAGAATTGATCAGTGACCTAAAAAATAAATGTTAAGATTTTTTGTTGTTAGACAAGTGACATTTCATCCCAACAAATAAAAAAATTTTTAGACGAGATTTCCTCCCAAAAAATTTTTTAAGACAAATAATAATCCATTCCAATAATTAAAAAATTTTTTTTAGAAAGATGACATTTCATCCACAACCCCGAAAAAATTTTTTTAGCCAAATAGTGACACTTGATCCCAATCCAAAACTTTTTTAGACGGATGACAATTCATCCAAAAAAATAAAAAATTAGACAGATGAAACGTCACGAAAATTTTTTCTAAAAGGGTGACATTACATCCCAAAAAATAATCTTCCGCATATGACACTTGATCCCAAAATTCATAAAATCCAAAAAAACCTTTTGTACTTGTTGCACAATTCCCCCCTCAACAGCACTCAACGCCAAATCTTCCAATAAAGGTCTCGGCAAAGGATATATCATATTAAAATAGTAACTATCATACATTGATTTTCTCAAATCATTACAAATTATTTGAATATTCGATTCTGTTGGCGATACAAAATAAACTGCTGGAACATCTGGCAAAGTTTCTCTTTGAGAATTTAGATGCCTAGAAAAAATTTTTTTTAATTATTTTAAAGTTTGATTTGGCTAAAAATTGAGAGGAAAAATAAAAGAAAATGGAAGGCGAAAACCATAAGAATCGAAAAACGAGAAGAGTATAAATCGGGCTGGGGCAAGTCGACGCCCAATACTTTCTTGCGTCCAGAAAAGTTCCCCGGCATTTTTTAGGCTTGTCCAGAGTTTCCCGGGCCTGTTGTCTTCTGGATTCCAACCAGATCTCAGAGACTACCCAGGGCTTTCCTATATCTAGAGATTAACCGCCAGTTTCTGGCTATGTTTAGAGTCTTACGGAGCTGTGGTTTTTAAAACTGCTTTGGATTCGAAAGAGATCAATAGATGCTTAATTTCTAAGGGTGGAAGCTTTTCAAGTGTCCAATAAAGGCCCAGGCATTTTATGTTATGTATCTACTTCGAGATGTAGTTCAGAAAACCTTCTAAACTTAGGAGACGACAGACACAAGAAACACAGACAGTTGGAATTAAGCCTAATTCAGGGACGGGCCCAAATCCTATCCAGGTACTTATTAAACACTCCCAAAAACGACCCCAAAAAATACCCCCAAAAAATAAATAAACAAACATGTGTAAAGTAACTCCAGCTTCTCTAAGTTGTTTAACATTTAGAAGGGGCGAAATAATATCTTGTCCATACCCATCAAATATCAGCAATTTCCATGTTGGTTCAACTGCTAAAGATTGAGTAAATGGTTGGTTGAGGTTCAACAATTGTTTTAGAGCTGCTGAAAAATTGAAAAAATTCCTGAATTTTTTACAAAATAAAAAACCTGTTTGACGGGAACGAAGAGTTTCCATTAATTTTTTGAATCAAAAATAGAATGAAAATTCAATACAAGCTCTCTAACCTTTTTAAAATCTAAAATTTTGTTTAAACAAAAAAATAGGCAAACTGTTGGACACTAGAGATCGAGATTTTTTGAAAAAGCCTGGACTTGTTCGGTTCGATTCGTTGACCTAGCCCGGATCCTGGGCCTGCAGTCCAGGAAAAACCCAAGCTTAGAAAAAACCCAGGAATGTCAAAAAATGCTTGGACCTGGACTTTAGGTACAGGAAAAACTCAGGCCTTAGTCCAAGCCCAGCTCGATCTCTATTGGACACCTCATCAATTTACTCTCCTAATCTATATAGCCTAGTCCAGGAAAAATTTTGACCTTATCTAACAGATAAAGTCAAATTTTTCTTCCCTGAGGAAGCATAATAATGGATAGGTGTCCGAGGCACCCGAGGCTACTTATGTCAAAAATTAAAACAATTTTAAAAAATAAAATGTAATTGTGGAAAAACACAAATTCAACAAGAAAATAAAAAAAATTAGTGACCGGGGCCGGACCGGATCCGGCCGGATTTTTCCGGAGTCCGGGTCCCAAATCCGGGTTTTTTTGAAATTTCCGGATTAAAACCGGACCGGATTTATCCGGAAAAATCCGGCCGGATCCGGTCCGGCTCTAGTTGCAAATCCGGAATCCGGATCCGGGTCCGGCAAATTTTGAGCACCGGATTTGGGATTTTATACGGTTATGGAATTTTCCCATTTTTTCTTGTATTTTTTATAAAAACGAGGATTTTTAACACCTAACCATACTAAAATTCAAAAAATTTTCGCCTGCGGCGCTGAAAGGGAAGCGTTCTTCTTTATTGGTTCCAAAAATCGTACCCAGAAGGCACGACTGAGTCCCCCTTATATATAGAGAAAGAGTCTTACCTCTGTTAGAGAGTCATACCTCTATTAAGAGTCGTACCTATGTTAATCGACTCGTACCTCTGTTATTAGACGGCTCTAACAATAGATTTTTTCTCCTGAAACCTTCTAAAATTTTCGAAATTTTCGCCTCCGGCGGTGAAAAATGGAAGAAATCTGGCTTAATGGCATTCAAAAATTTTAAAAATTTTTGCCTGCGGCGCAAAAATGGAAGAAATCTGACTTAAGGACCTTCAAAATTATCAAAATTTTCGCCAGCGGCGCATGGAAGGGATTTGTGATTAAGAGGACCTGGCAGGAATCCTTGGAGGAAATATTGCTCTTTAGACTAAAAAATGCTCAAAAATTGGCAGTTACGATTACGAGGTAAAGAAGGCCTGTACGAAATTAGGAGCAAATTTCAAAATTCCAACCACGAATTACTTTATTTTCCAAACTTTTAACCTCGAAAAATCCACAAAATATCCTTCATAGCCTCCAAAATCTTTAGATATCACCCTAACAAGATTTTAACACATAAACGACACACATATTACAACATTTTAACAAAAAATTGATGAAAAAATTTTTTTTGAAAAATCCGGAAAAAAACCGGAGTCCGGTCCGGAATCCGGATAATTTCTGCCGGACTCCGGAAATTATTTTTACCGGATTAAAACCGGACCGGATTTATCCGGAAAAATCCGGCCGGATCCGGTCCGGCTCTAGTTGCAAATCCGGATCCGGTTCCGGAAAAATCGATTTTACCGGTCACTAAAAAAAATAAAAATTTTATTCAAAATTTCAAAATGGTAAATTTCATAATACAAAATATAAAAAATGCCAAGTATATAAAATGCAATAAAGCACATGTTCAAAGTTTACATAAATCGTCCATTTTTGAGGTATTGATTCTTCATTTTCAACGACATCTTTTTTGTAAACATGGCTACAATGAAATTTGGTAGGATTGAAAGAAATTCCAGCTGAAAAAATTTTTTAATTAAGAAATTTCAGTCAAAATGTCGAAACCAAAAATATTTCAAAATGTCGAAACCCCAAAAATTTCAAAATGTCAAAAACCCAAAAATATTTCAAAATGTCAAAACCCAAAAAATGGTACAAAATGTCGAAACGCCAAAAATATGTCAAAATGTCGAAAACCACAAAAATATTTCAAAATGTCGAAAACCAAAAATATTTCAAAATGTCGAAACCCCAAAAATATGTCAAAATGGTCAAAACTAACATTAAGCTGATGAGCAAAACACCCAGTAGTTTCTTTAATTAATCCAATGCTGTGTATTGCTTGACCAACAAATTTAAGTGGGGTAGGTTCAGTGAATGAAGGTTTTGGGTTTTTAGTCATATTTGTGGCTACCACGCCAGGGCACACAGTTTGAATTGTAATTCCTGTACCTTTGTATTCGGCTTGTAAAATTGCAGAAAGCCATCGGGCATATCTCTGAAGGAAAGAAAATTTTTTTAGAAATTTCATGTCAAAATGTCGAAATTTTTAAGAGTAACCTTTGAAGCAGAATAAACAGCCAAATAATACCATTCAAAATAATTTATTGTCGAAGAAATATTAACAATAATTCCCTTCTTTCTTGGGATCATTTGTCGCAAAATATAATGTGAAAGAATTGTTTGTGGCAACATATTAACTAGCTAAAAATTATTAATAAATAGTCACGCCTCATTATAGGGGGGCATCAGTCATAGGGGGCCTCCCTAGGAAAAAAATTTTTCAAGGGTATTTTGTGGTACCTTTTGGAGGCTGGATAACCCACAAGATACCTATTGAGGGTATTTTATAATTTCTAATTTTTCAAAGAAAATATTTTTACCGCCATATCCGCCAATTTTTTTATTCCACCTTCAGTCTTTTCAAAACGTTCAGGATATTCATTGAACATTCCAACATTATTAACTGTAAAATTAAAAATAAATTTTTTTCTTCTCCAAATTTAATTATTTCTTAAATTAGAATAAAAATAAGCCAAATTAAAATTATTTCCCCCCAAATGGATTCGAACCCACGACCTTTTAGTCATAAATTTCAAACACTTTCCAACTACACCAAAGAGAACACTAAAAAATTTTTTCTTCAAAAAAATTTTTTTCTTCTCTAAATCTAATTATTTCTTAAATTAGAATAAAAATAAGCCAAATTAAAATCATGTCCCCACAAATGGATTCGAACCCGCGACCTTTTAGTCATACATTTCCAACCACTTCCAACTACACCAAAGAGAACATTAAAATTTTTTCCCTCAAAAATTTTTTTTTGATTTTTGAAAATTTTTAAAAAACCTTTTCAAAAATTTTTTTTAATTCTAAAGTGTTCTTACTCAATATTCCAATATCCACATCATCAATTCTATTCAAAATATATTTATTATAATCATCCAAATTTGGATTAGTAAAATCAAAAGCTATTGTTCTCACTTCAATTCCTTTAAATTTTTCTCTCAATTCTTTAGCTACATTATCCAATTTTGATTGTGAACGTGAAATTATAATTATATTAAATTGTTTTTTGGCTAATTGATTAACATATTCTTTTCCAATACCGTCAGTTCCACCTGTTATTAGGGCCCATTTTGCACCAGCTAATTTATGCAAATTTTTTGGGAACGGGAAGAAAAATGGGAAAAAAATTCGAAAAAGGGCACATAGAAAGGAAAATAAAATATATTTTAAGAAAATAATTCCGAGAATTGCAACTAATATAAAATCCATTTTTTAAAAAAATTCCTAAAAAAAATTTTTTTAATTTAAAAAATAGGGAAATTGAGGAAAAAAATTCTCAGTGGTCAAGAAAGTGGTCCAAAAAAATTTTTTTTTTAATTTTCTAAATTTTTAAAATATTTTTTTTTTCTTAAATTAGAATAAAAATAAACCCAATTAAAATCATTTCCCGCCAACCGGATTCGAACCCAAGACCTTTTAGTGGTAAATTCCCAAACATTTCCGACTACACCAAAGAGGACTTTAACACAAAAACAATTAAATTCAGGTGAATTTAAATGCCCATAACTTTTCTTTAGATAAAGATAAAATTTTGATTTAAATTTCGTAAAATAGAGGAGAGTTTGGGCTACAAGCATATCCAAAAATTAAATTTCTAATTCCAGTTTAGGCAAATTTATTAATTTTAAAGGAGTTAAAGTCAGAATTTTTGAAGAAAACGGCCTCAAAAAATTCCTATTTAAAAGATTTTTTCTTAAATTTCCGAAACAAATTAACTTATAAACTAAGAAAATAAAAAAAAATTAGAAATTAAACACATGTCATTCTCCTCTCCCTTTTTTATATAACAGACACAACGCCCCTCGAATTTTTATATAACACACTACAAATTTTGTAGTGTGTTCAACACAACAACAACGAAATAACCCCGCCTGTCACCCTTCTTCTTTCACTTTTCAAGAAAGAAAAAAATTAAAAAAAAAAGAATTTAGAATACAACCTACAAAATATAAAATTAAAAAAAAATAAGGGAGAGAAAACCTGTCCCATAAAAATTATTTTTATCCCTTGTCATTAAAAGGGGAAAATAGGGAAAACTTTACTAAAAAAGTTGCGGCCTTAATCTAAAATTTAATAGTACATACATTTTTAAAATTAAATCAATTTTTAAATTTGATGAGATTTTTTAATTGAATAGAATTAAAAAAAATAAATTAAAAATAAATAAATTTAAAATAAATATTGCCTGAAGTTTTCAAAGATCAAAAAAGTCAAAAAAAAATTTTTTTATCTTCGTAAAAAGCGGTGTGGGTCCCAATCCTATAACCAAAAAACAAAATTTAAAAATTAAAAAAATAATAAATTTAACCAAAGGATTTTCAATAGCAGGTCCATTGTGCACAACATGAACAGTTACACGTTCATTAAATTCAAGACCATTAAGTAATTTTGGAGTAAGCCTTTAAATAATAAAAAAAAATTTAAGAGGATTTATAATTTTAAAGAAGGGAGAAACATAATTGGACCAAATTAAAATTATTTTACATCAAACGGATTCGAACCCATGACCTTTTACTCATAAATTCCCAAACATTACCCACTACACCAAAGAGAACACTAATACAAAAGTGAATTTAAAAGGGTTTCCAGACCCACACGAAAAAATGATAAAAAAAACCCATTTCTAAAGGTATAGAAGAGATCCCAAAGAGAAAGACAAATAAACATCCCTCAAAATCGCCACTCATTGTCAACACATTTTTCTCCAAGAAAACCCCCAAGTTTCTTCCCCTCCCACTAATTTTTAAATTTAAAAAAACCTTACAAAAAATATTGTGTTTTATTATTATTATTTCCTCCTCCTCCTCTTCCTTCTCCTTCATTATTATCCAATAATTTAACCATCATATTAAAAACAGCTCTTTCATTATTTGGATCCATTCCTTGATTTATTTCATCAACACAACGAAAAGGTACAAAACATAAATTTTGTAAAGCCATAATATATAGCATTGTTGAGACTGAACGTTCTCCACCAGATTGTGTTTGTGGATTTAATTCACGAAGACATGTTCCATTTCGAAATTTTACCATTATTTTAATTCCATATTCAGATATTGAATACTTGGAAAAAATTATATTTTAAGAAAAAAATAAGTAAAAAATTAAAGAAAAAAACATCCTAGGACCACCAAAAAATTTTTTTTTAATTTTTAAATTAATAAAAATTCTTATTTTCTTAAATTAGAATAAAAATAAACCAAATTAAAATCATTTTCCAACAAACGGATTCGAACCTAGGACTTTTATCCACAAATTTCAAAATATTTCCAACTACACCAAAGAAAATATTATAACGAAAAATTAATTTAAACAAGGGAAATTTAAATGGCAATAACTTTTCTTTGGATAAAGATAAAAATTTGATTTAAATTTCATAAAATAGAGGGAATATTAGGCTACAAAAATAACCAAAAAATTAAATTTGTAATTCTAGGTTAAGCAAATTTATTAATTCTTAAAGTAGTCCAAGTCAGGGATTTTTGAAGAAAATAGACATAACAAACCCCTCTAAAAAATTCCTTTTTAACCCCAACAAAGATCAAGAAACCCCTCTTGAATAAAACGGCCACTTAGGGACCAAAATCAACCCATCTACTAATTAATAAAAATTAAAAAAATATAAATACTTTATTTTCCGGTTCATCAAATCTCACTTCACCAACACATCCAAGAGTTGCAAAAAATTGAGAAAATTTTTCATTAATTGAATCAATCATTGGCCTGAGTTGTTCTAACCAAGAAGCTAATTCTGTATCCATTTTATTTTTCCATCTGTCATTCTAAAAATAAATCTATAGAATTTTAAGTAATTTTAAAAAACCTTTTCTGTAGCTAAACGTATATTTTTTACAAGAATTTCTCTTTCCTTCAAAAATTTTTCGTATTCATCTGCATCCTAAAAAAATATTTTTAATCATTCAAATCAATTTTTTCTCAGATTAGAATAAAAATAGACCAAATTAAAATCATTTCCCACCAACCGGATTCGAACCCTACTCCTTTTAATTCAAAATTCCTAAACATTTCCAACTACACCAAGGAGGACATAGATCAAAAATAAATAAAATCATGAGTCCCATTTTTTATCCCTCTCTTACTAAAGGAAAAAAGAGGGAGCGGGGTTATAAAATTAAATTTAAAAATTTTTTTTAACCTTTTCAGTTCCATCTTGTCTATCTTTTGAAGATTTTTTCCGTTCTTCAGCATTTTTAAGCTCTATACTTTCCAAGTCATCAGGAATTTGCTTTTCTTCAAATTCCTATAAATCAATTAAAAAAATTTTTTTCTTCCTAATTTTCAAAAAAACCTTCAAAATTTTTTCAAATTTTCTTTTATCATCATTAGACACTTCCCCTCCACTTCCAGGTGGTAGACATTCAGCAACTTGTTTAAAAACTGATTTTCGATATTCAACTTCCTCTTTAGCATCTAAACGTCTTTTTAATTTTTGTTGATAATCTTCCTAAGAAAATTTTTTTTTTTAATTTTTAAAAAATTATTTTTGACAAAAAAACCTTATTCGCTTGATGAACTTGGTCAAAAAAATCTTTCTCTGCCTTAAGTTGTTTTAGTCTAGATTTTAATCTTGCATGTTCATCACAATTTATAGCTATTGTATTTATTGGATCACGTTGATTTTCCTATTAAAAAATGAATTTTAAAAATTTCAGAATGGTCAAATTTAAAAATGGTCAAAATTTTAAAAATGGTAAAAATGGAAAGGGTCCAAAATGGTCAAATTTTTATAAAATCAAGAAAACATTTAAAAATTAAAAAACAAACCATAGAGTCAACAATCTTTTCAAAATCACCAATCGCAGTCTCCAAAATTTTATTTGAAGCTTCATTATAGGCAGCTTGCGCTGCTTCCAAATTAGGTTTTTCTTTAGAATATTGGCTCAATTTATCTTTACATTTTGCTGCATGGTCACGATACCTTTTGATTTCATCACTCTTTTCTTTTTCATTTTTCTGCAAAAAAGGTTTTTTAAGTAAAACATTTTTTTTTCTAAAATCCGCAATTTTTGTCCGCAAATATTTATTCCTTAAAAAATTATTATTCACTATTTTTTCTAGAAAGGATCACGTTATCACGTTAACATTCCATAAATTTTTTTTTAAAAATCAACATTTTTGACAAAAATTATGCGGACAAAACTTGCAGATTTCTTAAAAAAGTTTTTTCTTAAAAATTGGTTCTGGTCTAGCTCACGAGTCCAATTAACGTCTTTGAGTCCAATCAACGCATAAACTTTTTCTATTCGACTCATAAATTTTCATTAGAGTTGATTGGACTCAAAAACTATACCAGAGCCAGATTATATCCTTTCAAAAAAAATTTTTTTAAACTTCTTACCATTTTTTCTCTATATTCTTCTCCCCGTCTTTTAAAATCTTCTTTAGCTTTAGCAACTTTTTCTTGTCTTTCTTTAAGTATTTCCTTGTCTTCTTGTAATTTTTTCAATTCATTATCAACATCAATTAATGATTTTGTATGTTCCATATCAAAACGTGGATTATTATAAATTATTGTTTTACGGTCAACATAAATTTTTTTGGGATTATGACGTGAAGAATAAACTTCAATCTTAAAAAAAATTATTTTTAAAAATAAAATGTAGAGAGAGTGGAGAGGAATAACGAGACGGGTCGGCTCAGGTCGGTTCGGTCCGGCTCACCGGACGACTAGGACCTGGTTTTCTGGCTTCCGGAGGTTCTAGTATGAAAACCCCCGGTTTAGTTTGAAGTAAAAACCGGATAGCCCTGCCGAACTTAAATAAAAAATAAAAAGTAAACCCTCAATTGACGAGTCAAAAATAATTGAAACTCTGGATTAATTTCTCTTGCAGCTTGACATATACGTTCATAATTTTCTTCAACTTTTTGACCTCCAATTAACAGTTTGTCCATCTAAGAATTAAAAAAAATTAAATTTTTTGGAATTTAAAAATTTAAATCCACAAATCTCCCATTTTATTATAAAACCTGACCGTTTCTTAACCTAGGTATGAGAAAAAAAAAACTAAAAATGAATTTAGTAGCCCCAGGCAGGTATAGATCTGAAACAACTAGAATCTGATATGAGTTACCCCGGACCGCTGTTTCGCCTTCTTTTTTAATATGCTTAAAACCCCATTCTGGTAAGCGTTCTTAAATGCTATCTCCAGTCCCGCTTTTCCGTTCAATTAAAAAAATTTTTTTAAACATTACTAGCCGGCTGAAAAGGAAAAAATTTAGCCCCGGTCAGCTCTCTTCTTTTCATTTCCTTATAAAAAATAAATAAAAAAAATCACAAACACTATATAATCCATTTAAGTAAGCACCAACAGGACTTGATGAGTTAAACAAATTTAATAAAAAATCGACAAAACCCAATTCACCAAGTTGTGGAGATATTTCTACTTTAGTTTCTTCAAAATTTTGAATCTAAAAAATAATTTTTAAAAAATATTCAAAAAAATTAAAAAAAACCATTTCTTGTGAAACTATGCTCGAATCAATTTTAAATTTATTTATTAGCAATTCTTCATCTTGAGCACATGAAAAAATAAAAATACCCAAATCACGTGATGCAACAACATTATTGAACAAAACAAGATTGTTGGCATTAGGTATATGGACTTGAAAAAAAGAAAAAAAATTTTTAAGTTAATTTTTTAATGAATTTTTTCAAATTATTCTAGCGGGTAAGAAGCAATAATACCAGAAACCGAAATACCAAACCTCCAAAAAACATTTAAAAAAATACCGAAATTTGAATTGTTAACAATCAACCACCTTCCACGTTGGTGGAGCAACCCCTTAACTCTTACAAATTAGTGAAACCAAGGGCGTAGCTGAGGGGCTTCTGGGGCTCAAGCACACCCTCTCGAAATGGGGAAAAGGGAAAAATCTGGGGAGGGGATCTAGCAAAAAAAGCCTCCCTGAAATCGAACCCTTGCCTACGCCCTTAATTGAAACCAACCTACCAAAGTTTGGTTGGCAGTTTTTTGAGGAGTTTGGTATTTCGGCGTTTGGTTTTACGGTGCGTAATAGAGATGCCCGAGACTCTTGGTCTTGGTCTTGGAACCAAGACTTTTCTTGGTTTTTTTTCGGTCTTGGTCTTGGGGTGTTTGTCTTGGTCTTGTCTTGGTTTTATTTTCTGGTCTTGGTTTTTTGGCCTTTTTGGACCTAGTGCTTGGCCATCCAAAATCCTCAAAATTTTCGCCTGCGGCGCAGAAAATGGAAGAAATCTGGCTTCTTGAGCTCCAAAATTCAAAAAATTTTTGCCTGCGGCGCTGAAAAAGTGAATTTTTTTGGCCTACGTCCTTCCAAAATTAATAAAATTTTCGCCTGCGGCGCAAAAAGATAGGTATAAAATAGAGGATGGATATCAGCAGCCACCATCACTCCATCACCTAAGTCCCCCAACTTCATAATATTCCTTTTGATCCCTCTTAATCCACTTAAATTCCCCTTTAAACATCAATATCCTCCTTAATCCAAGGGCGTAGCCAGGGGGTCGATTTCGAGGAGGGCTAACGTTGGGTGTCGCCAAAATTTTGGCTTTACCCTTTGATATCACTAATATCCCCTTAATCCACCCAAATCCTCTGAAATAATATCTCATTGATTTTCCACCCAGATAAATTCTCCAAAATTTTTTGCATTTCGCATAGATTTTTCGAAATTATAGGTGAATGTGCTGAAGTTGACTGTGATCGTATCAAAATAACAAAAAATAAACCAAAAATTTGAAAATATGGGACCTACAAATTGTTACGAGTTTTGTATTATTTTTGGTCTTGAGTCTTGGAGTTTTGGTCTTGGTCTTGAGTCTTGGTCTTGGAAAAAATTTTGTCTTGGGTCTTGAGTCTTGGAAAAATTTCGGTCTCGGACATCTCTAGTGCGTAACCTTCTAGCGAACTAATTTAAAAATTAAAAAAAATTTTCTTACCATCCAAATACGGAACATAAACTTGTCCTCTAAATTTTTCTCTATTTTTTGTATAAAATTCCCAAGCATCTGGAATTGCTGGATTATTGCGAAATTTGACAAGATTTCTTAATTTTGTTTCCATTGAATTACGTTGAGAATTTTGATTTGAATGAAGCTCTAAATTTAAAATAAAAAAATTTATTTTTTAATTAATTAAAAAATCCAAACGATTGTCAAGACGATAATATATCTTTTGCTTTTCAGTAATTTCAAGTTCTTCTTTTTTTATTTTAGCATGTTCTGCATATAATTCATCTTTTAATTTTGGTAAATTGTCATCAGGAGACTGAAAAATAAAAATTAGAAAAAAGAAATTCTGATTTTTGTATTTTCCTTAGGTTTAAATTCTGATTTTTATTCCCTTGTATTTCTCCATGTCAAATTAAAATTCTGATTTTAAATTCTGATTTTTGTATTTTCTGTGTTTCAGTTAAATTCTGATTTTTGTATTTTCTGTGTTTCAGTTAAATTCTGATTTTTGTATTTTATGTGTTTTACTTAAATTCTGATTTTTGTATTTTCTGTGTTTCAGTTAAATTCTGATTTTTATTAAAAATGTATTTTCCAAATATTTAAATTCTGATTCTTTAAATTTTTGTATTTTCTTTTCTCAATTTTGATTTTTTAATTTTGTATTTCTCCCCAAATTTATTAATTCTGATTTTTGTATTTTCTTTTTGTTTTTAAAATTCTGATTTTCTTTTAATTTTGTATTTCTCCCCAAATTTATTAATTCTGATTTTTGTATTTTTCCTTCTTTAAAAAATACAAATAAAAACACTTACAAATTTCTGAGAAAGTGATTCATAAAAATTTTTGTATTTATCATATTCTTTAGTAATTGATTCTTTTTCTTTATCCCATTGAGCATATGTATTTTGTACTTTTTTTAAAGTATCTGCTGCTTTTTGTAACTTAAATTTTAATTAATTATTATTTTTTCTAAAATTTAAAAAAAACCTTTTCATCCAATGAATTATGACGCAAAGCATCTTCAATTTTCTTTGTTGCTGTTTTATTTGTATTTCTCTTAAAAAAATTTTTATTAAAAAATAAAAAAAATTTTCCCTAAAAATAAAAATATTCTGCTTTCTCCACAAAAAATCTTATTTTTTTCTGAAAATACGGAAAAACATTTTGCTAAAAATTGGTTCGAATTTTTTTTTTTCACGAAAAAAAAAAATTCGAAATAAATTTTGAATTATTTGAATTTTTAAAAAATACTTCTTTAGAATTTTTTAAACAATTTTTTTTCAATTTTCTCATTAAAAAAATAAATTTCATTAAAAATTGTCAAATAAAAAAATTTCCAAACCAAATCTCCAATTTCTTTTTCCAAAGATTCAATTGTCGCCTCAACATTTTTAATTGATTTATTAACCGGATCCAATTGTGCTTTAGATTCGTTAACTTGTCTATCAGCAGTATCTACACGTTCCGTAGCTTCTTTTAAGGCATCCAATTTATTTTGGTATTCCTAAAAAAAATATTTTTTTTTGGAAAAATGTTAAAATTTGTTTAAAAATTTTTCAGAAATTTCGTGGGCATGGAAGGAAATTTCAAAAAAATTTTTCGAAAAAACTAAAAAAATTTTTTTTCTAGAAAATTCAAAAAAATTTTAAAACCCTAATAAATTTCAAGCTTTTCAATTTCGAAAAAATTGAAAAAAAATTTTTTTGACCCCTAAAAAATTTTTTTTTAATTTTCCAAAAATTTCTTTTTCAACAAATATTTTCTCAAAAAATTTTTTCCAAAAAATTTTCAAAAAATTTTTTCCAAAAAAACCTCTTACAATTAAAGCCTTTTTAATTTCCAACAAATTTAATATTCTATTTCTAGCAGCCCATTCTTTATAAGCATCTGCCCTCTGTTTTTTAGTTTTTAATTCCAAATCAACTTGTTCTCCTCTTTTAATAAGTTGATCCAATTCGTTTTGAAATTCTGAACCTTCAACTGATTGTTTTTCCAATTTTTGATGTTTCTCGAGTAAATTTTTTGGCCCAGCCTAACAATAAGAAAAATTTTTTAAAGAAATTTTTCAAAAAAACCTTTTGTGTATTATACAAAAGTTTTTGAGGTCCTTGTTCAGCAAAACTTTTAACTTTATCCTGGGCAAGAAATGTACAAGGATTGTCCACCTGAAAAAGATTTTTTTAATGTAAAAATTGTCTGGAGTAATTAGGAAGTTGGTTTGGGGCCTCCAGAGTCTTTCCTTCCCTCCTTCCAGCCCTTCCCCCTCCAGAAAAAGGAGAAGGGCTAGCGAAATATCTTTCATCTCCAGATACTCTCTCATCTTCCAAAGCTCGAAACAATACGTCTTTTGAGCTTCGTTGGAAGTTCGTGGAGGCAAAGAGTTCATGGCTCTAATCGCTTCAGCTAGCAAGTGCTGGATACTGGGCTTGGAGATAGTTTGATCTAATCGAGTTTTTGAAATGCCCAAAGCCTGAAACCACCAGGTATCTTTTGAGCTTCCTTGACATTTCCTGGACTTCAGTCCCAAAATCCAGCACACGTCCCCGGCGACCCCGCAGAATTTTTAAAATTTTAGCCTTCTTATTTTCACCATCCTATTCCATTTTCCTCTCTAAAAATTAAAAAGAAACCTGTATATTATATTTTCCACTTTCCTCTTTCAATTCAGACTGTTTTTTATGCCTTCCATCAATAGTATACGTAGCAGAATTTTTATGAGAAACAATATTTATGCAAAAGGCTACAGCACGACCTCGGCTAGTATCCCAGCTTTACAAAAAAAAATTTTTTTTATTTTTTAATTCAAAACATTATTACATAAAAACCTCAACAGATCCTTCATCTTTTCCATGCATAACAAAATCCGAGATATTATCTGACCGTCCCAAAATTTTTGGAGAGCCTCCCAAGGCGAGACAGATGCCACAAATTATTGAGCTTTTGCCTAAAAATAAACTTTTCAAATTCTTGTCACTAGGTTTAACGGTACTTGGGGGTTATTCCAAAACAGGTTTTGCGGACATACTTAAGTGGACTCATAATGGTCAGAAAATTCATAAATTTTGTTGAACATACAACCAAACCACAATCGTTCGAAAAAATTGGCTGGGGGAAATATCAGGAGTCGGATTTACCTTACGATTTATATCTGACCATTATGAGCCCACATTAATGTATCATCAAAAACTGGTTCGGGATAACCCACAAGTACCTTGTTAAATTTAAAAACCTGTTCCATTCGGTCCAATAATGACATTCAAATAAGGACCAGGCCTGCATTCGACATAATTGTAAGTCCTAAAATTTGAAGATTTTTTACTTTAAAAAATAGTCAAAGTCTCACAAAAAATTTTTAAAAACAATCTTGTCAATACATCCATGGCCAAGTTGTCGATTTACAGTGGGAGGAATTGTTGATTCGTAATCTTCTTCGAAACTGTCTTGAGGTTCAATTTTATTTTCTTTGTCTTCAGAGATTCGGTTCATTTTGAGGCAAGTTTGTAAGCAACTATTAATGAACTAAGGGAAAAAGGGTTGTGTCACAAGAATCCAAATTCACGCAAAAAAAAAACAAAAAAGAACAAGAAATTCACGATTGATAAAATCATAGGCAAAAATGAACAAGTAAAAATGAAATTTGTTAAAATCTTTAAAAAAATGAAACAAATTGATTTGACTAACAAATTTATTCTCAAAAAACTAAAGTGAAATATAAAAACCACTTTTTTATAAGTCAACAAAAAAAACTTAAAGAATTTTAAAAAATTCGAAGTGCTGCCATTGAAGTTGCTTCTTCTTATCCACAACAATGAGAGTTGTGGTTATTGATGGCTCGAGGTCATAGCGAGGCTCTCCCTTCTCGTCACATAGTGGTATGGTCGAATAGAAAGACTTTGGAACAATTTTGAGAAGCGCATCCTTGGCATAAGTCAGATCCGCATGAGTTTCAAACTTGAAGACATTGTCCTGGAAAGGACATTTCTCTCCACCATGTTTTCCCTACAAAAGAAAGCATTTAATCAATTAAACCAAAAAATTAAGCAAACCAATTCGCTGACAACCTTTTCCCGATCAACATCAGACACGGTTTTCGAGAAGTTCAAAACCAAAATTGGGTCATCATCGGTAAAGGTCATCTTTGAGAGCCAGAGAGCAAGTTTCTCGTCTACATGCAACTTGTCAATAATTGCAGCTTGAGAGAACTTATAAAGGTCGTCCTGGCACATCTCATTTCTAAAAACAGAAGATCATTAAAGCAGATTGTGTTAAAAACAAACGAGTTTCCAGAACCACCACTCAAGTCAAGAGATTCAAGCGACATTTTTTTGATTTTGTTGTTTGAAATAAATTTAAGTAAAATGATCTATAAAAAAATTAAATTAATAAATAAAAAATAATTGATGAGAGAAAAAAAATTTTAAATGAGAACAAATTAAAGAAAACCCAGGTTTAAATAGAGCTGAAAAAATCAATAAAAGGAACACAGCTTATCAGGTCAAATGTCAACTCCGCCCACACCCACCCAACCAAAAATTCAAATGTAAATCGATTAAAGCAAAAGAGAAAACAAATCCCTTTGACCATCTCCCCTAATAAACCATAATTTCTTTTTTTTCTCTCCCTACTTTCTCTCACTCTATACACAACGCCAACAGAAAAATTACGGGTAAATTCGACAAAATCAAACGACATAAATAATAAGCTCCTGTGAATTTTCCCTTTTGCAAGATTTCGATAAAATTGGGACTGATTTAAAAAAAGATCGGACTATTCCGTTATCCCTGAAACTTTTGCGGACATAGACAGAATGGTCAGTTTTTCTTGTGATCATTCAATGTGAGATTAATAAAGAAAAGTTTGAGTACAAACCGAAAGAGCCTACATCTTTTGAAGGAATATGCCAGCCTTTAAGCATGGCAAATGCCAGCATGGGGCATGGAGATATTGTTGTTGATAATTGTTTTGTTAGACCCTGAAATTTGAAAATTTTTGGGGTCAAAAAATTAGAATAGCTCAAAAAAGAACAGCGCAAAAGAGAAAACAAATCCCTTTGACTATAATTTCTCTTTCTTTCTCTTCCCACTTTCTCTCCCTATAAACATAACGCCAACAGAAAAATTTACGGGTAAATTTAACTGAAAACAAACGACATAAATACGCATGAGAATTTTCCCCTTTGCGCAAGCCTTTCGATCAGCCTGGGAACAATTTGAAATAATTTTTGAAAAAATGTTCTCAGGCGTTTTATGCCTCTTTCAACGTAAACAAACTTTCAAAAAATTTCAAAAGCTATAAAACAAGCTCTTATTTAAAATTAAAATTAACGTAGTTGTGTTTTTTTTCCAATGTAAAAATAAATTCTTCTCCAAAAAATAAATAAATAAAATAACAAAATAAATTTAGAATTGAGACCAATCTTCCAAATATTTAAAAAAAATTTTTTTTGAAGTTTTTAAAACCACGGATGCCAAGATGGATCCATTCTACACAAATTATCTGACAGTTGTGCCTGCATTAATAATTGACTTGTTGCACTTGAACCATTTTCAATGTGCGAAATTGCTATAAAATTATGAAAAAAATTAAAAAATTAAATCAAAAATTAAAAGGGTCTTGAATCTGTTAAATTTCAAGATTTTTGGTACTTTGGTTAAGTGGGTAAATTTCTGGATTATACGAGGCAGGTTCGAATCCTTTCGGTCCCAAATGCTTTTTAAAATGTTAAAAGGGTCTCATACTGCCAAATTAAAAAATTTTTGACACCTTGGTTAAGTGGGTTAATTTTACGATTATATGGGAGTAGGTTCGAATCCTTTTGGCTCCCTATGATTTTTAAATGTTTATTAAATCATCTAACTCAAAAATAAACCTATTTAAAACCCTTCACAAAATTCTTACAAACCTTTAATTCGAGTAAGCACTGTATCCACTGCACGTTTAACAGGATTAACAATATTCATTTTTGGGTCTTCTTCAGCAGCTTTAGAAAAAACATCCCATAAAATTGGCCTAAGCCAAATTTCCAATGTTTTTGTATTAAATGAACGTGCAATTGCTATTAAAGCACCAGCAAGATGACCTTTAATTTAAAAAAAAAATTTTTTAATTGAAAAAATAAATTTAAATAAACCTTCAATAGAAGCATCCAAAAAATATGAAATATTACAAGTTAATCGAAAAGGTACAGGTCTATTTGCATCCAATTCAACTTTAAAAAACATTAATTAGTGAGAATTTTTTTAAAAATTAAAAAATATCACTTTAAGTGGTTAAATTTTAGAACATACGAGGCAGGTTCGAATCACTTTTGGTTCCGAAAAATTCTCAAAAAAAATTTTTTTTTCATTTTCAAAAAAAATTTTCAAAATTTTTTCAAAATTTTCACCAAAAAATCCATTTTAAAATAATAAAAAATTTTTTAATTTAAAAAAAAAAATTAAAATTTTACAGAAAAAAATCCAACAAAAAATTCCCAAAAAGTCCATTTAAAAAGTTAAAAAAATGAAAAAAAATTTCGCTTACTAAATCTAACTTTTCCAGCCAAAGTATCACAAACTTTTTTTGTCAAATCAAATTTATAATCAAGAAAAAATAATTGTGCTGTAGAAACATTTAATATTAATCCATCGGGTGACATACTTGAAAGGAAAAATGCATATTCACAAAGTCCCAATAAAGCAAAATGGATAGATAACTTAAAAGTAAATGTAAAAAAACTTTTTGGAAAATTTTCAGAATTTTTCAGAAGGATTTTCAAAAAATTTCAAAATTTTTCTGAGAAATTTCGGAATTCTTCAGAATTTTATTTCAAAAAATTTTAGAATTTTTTCCGAAAAAATTAAAAAAAAAATTTTTTTGAAAAAGAAAAACCTTTTTCCTCGCATTCCACAATGATTCTGCTTCTGTATATCTTGAATACATCCATTTTGATAATAAATCTCGCTTAACAATTATGAGATTATTGCTGCTGCTATCCATTAATAAATCTGTTCCTCCTCCACCATTAGAAATATTATTAAATAATTCATGAAGATTTTTATGCGAATATCTTTAAAAAAGAATTTTTTTTTGATTTTTGAAAAATAATTCTTTCAAATTATTTTGAAAAATTTTATTTTAAAAATTGAAAAAAACATTCGGAGCTGAAAGGATTCGAACCTGCCCCTTATAATCTAAAATTTTCCCACTTAACCATGGAGGCAAAATTCGAAAAATTATTTTGAAAAATTTTATTTAAAAATTGTAACAAAATCATTTGGAGCCGAAAGGATTCGAACCTGCCCCTATAATCCAAAATTATACCACTTAACCAAAGTGACAATTAAATTTTTTTATTTTGGCAAATCCCAACCCCTTTTCCTGTATTCGCCTTTAATTTTAATTTCAAAATTTTTTATTACTTCTTTCATCTCAAAAAAATTAAAAAAAAATAAAACCTTTGTTCAGCTAATCTTCCATAATAATATTCAACGATATTTGAAGATGTTAATAAAGGTTTTTCTTCTTGTAACATTTCATTTAAAATATCACCAAAAATAACAAAATTATCACAAGATGATGAATTTGATATTTTTGTTATTGAATTTTGTGGACATTCAATTAAACGAACATTTGAACCAATATGAATAATTTGTGGAATACAAAATTGAATAAAACGTTGAGCTGTATGCTTAAAAAAAAGAGAATAAAAAATAATAATTTTTTAAATTAAATTTGAAGAAAAATTTATTTAGAAAATTTTTAGCATATTTTGAAAACAAAATTTTAATTTTTTGACAATTGTAAAATTAAATTTTTTTATCTTGAAAAGTTTTCCCAAAAAAATTCCCTTGATAAAATTTTCCACAAACGTAAAAAATTAAAAAAAATTTTTAATTCGGGAAAAAATTTTGGGGAAATTTTTTAGGAATTTTTTAGGAATTTTAAAATTTTGGGGAAATTTTTTAGGAAAAAATTTTGGGGAAATTTTTTAGGAAAAAATTTTGGGGAAATTTTTTAGGAAAAAATTTTGGGGAAATTTTTTCCCAAAATATTTTTTCTTCAAAATTAAAAAAAATATTAATAAAAAAATCAACAAACCCTAGATTTTGAAAATTCAACATTTAATAAACAAAATAATTGAAGTATATGTATTTTTGTAGAATCATATCCTCCACAAACATTTTCTAATTGAAAAGTATAAATTTTTCCATTTAAAGAACGAAGTTTTATAACACGACAAATTGTTGATTCATTATGTATAAATTGATCAAATATTGGTAAAAATGAAGCTATTTGTGCGTTACAATTTGATGAAGTTGTTGTTGTTGTTGAAGCCTGGTTAAATAATTTTAAATTTTATTTTTTTGTTTTTTTAAGTTTTTTCTAAAAAAATTTTTTTAGAAATTTTTAAACATGTTTTATTTATTTTTTTATGTTAAATTATTATATGAACTTATAAAAAATCATTTGGGACCGAAAGGATTCGAACCCGTCCCCTATACTCTAAAATTTACCCACTTAACCAAAGTAACAAAAAATTTTATTTTTTGCAAATTAAAGCCCCAGACACCTTTCTCATTTAATTTTTTAACTAAATTGTATAAAAAAATAAACAAACTCGATAACCACCAACATCAAAACCTGCACTAAAAACATCAATTAATGCTAGCGAACTTTTGAATTTTGCCAAATATTTTGCATGATCAATAAGACGTCTGTTTTGAAAAAATAATTTTAAACAATTCAGAAAATCACAAAAAAAACCTCGATCCCATCATATTATTTTTCAAATAATCACTTATTTTTAATATAGATTTACGCAAAGCACTAGCTACACTAAATAGTGAAATTTGTTTTTGTTGGTGTTGCTGACTGTAATCTCTTTCATAATAATTTTTTAAAAATATAAAATTGTCTTGTAATATTTTACAAATCTGGAAAAAAATTTTTTTTGGTAAATTGAAAAATTCTTATATTAAAAATAGCATTTGGGACCGAAAGGATTCGAACCTGCCTCCTATCCTCTAAAATTTACCCACTTAACCAAAGTGACAAAAATCTTGAAATTTGGCAAAAAAAAGATTTTCTATTTTTTTCTAAAAAATTGCCTAGAAATCTTTTTTTTGATTCCCAAAAAAAATTTTCTTCAAAATATTTAAAAAAGAAACCTTTTTTTCTTCATCTTGTTCAGTAAAAGCACTAGCAAAATTAAAATAATTTGTAATACAAGAGCATAATTTTTGTAAAGTTTTAAAGTCAATTATTGTTGAGGTAAGATCAGCTAATTTTGTAAATTGTTCACTAATAAAAAAATTAAAAAATTATAAATTATTTTAAAAAATCAACTCACAAATGACATGATGAAAGAATTTGTCTAAATTCGTTTAATAACTCCTGAAAAATAAAGGGGGGAAATAATTAATTCTGAAAAAAAATAATTCTGAATAAAATACAAAATAATTCTGGTATTTTCCGGAAAATACACGTTAATATTCTGATATTTAAAAATACAAAGAATTCTGATTTTGGAAATCACAAGGAAATCAGAATTAATTAAATAAAACACAAAAAAATTCTGATTTTAGAAAAACACAAGGAAATCAGAATTAATTAAATAAAACACAAAAAAATTCTGATTTTAGAAAAACACAAGGAAATCAGAATTAATTAAATAAAACACAAAAAAATTCTGATTTTAGAAAAACACAAGGAAATCAGAATTAATTAAATAAAACACAAAAAATTCTGATTTTAGAAAAACACAAGGAAATCAGAATTATAGAAATAAAATACAAAGAATTCTGGTTTGAAAAATATAAAAGAAAATTTTAAAAATTCTGAATGTATAATTCTGATTTTTGTATTTTAATAAAAATACACAAAATTTTGATTTTACAAAAAAAAAATCAGAACACTTACTTCTAACGGGGAAATTGGAAAATTCTCAAAATCAAGCATAATTTTATTTAATGCATCAATTTCAATAAAATTATTTTCACAAATACAAAATAAAATTGAAGCAAGTTGATTGTCAGTGTTATCCATAGTTGCATTTATTGATGAACTACTAGTAGATGGAGAAGCATTATGATTATTATTAACGTTGCTATTGTTATTATTTTGAAGAGATAATCTGTCTGAAAAATAAAAAATTTTTTTCAAAAAAAAATTTTTTTTCTAATTTTAATTAAAAAATTATTTATTTTCGAAAAAAAATTTTCGCAAAAATTTTTTTTAATTTCACCAAAAAATAAAACAAACATTTTTGTAAATATTCTGTAACATTTTTTGAACCCAATACAATTCTCAAATCATAAAACATTTTTTGAGGAAAAGCTTTACCAATACATTTTAAAATATTTAAAATTGCTGGAGAAGGTCTTTGTTGTGCTTCCATTAAAAGTGCATTAAGCCTTTAAAAATAAAAATTATTTTTTTTTAATTTTAAAGAATACAAGAATTATTCCAGAAAAATTTAAAATATTCAAAAGATTTTATTTGTTAAAAAAAATTTGTAAAAATTAAAAAAATTTCTACAAAAAATAATTTAGAAAAAATTTCATTTGAAAAAAATTCAAAAAATTTATAGAATTTTTTTAGTATTTTAAATTAGGAAAAAACGGACAAATTTTTTTCAAAAAAAATATTTTTTAACTACAGAAAATCCAAAAATTTATTCTAGAAAATTAAAATAATTTTATTTGCACAAAAAATTTTCAGAAATTAAAAAATTCTCTCCAAAAAATAATTTAGAAAAAATTTCATTTGGAAAAAAATCCAAAAAATTTTTGAAAAAATTTTTAGTAATTTTTTTTAAATTCCTGAAATTTGGAAGAAAACAGAAATTTATTTTCCAAAAAAAATTTTTTTTTAATTTCCTGAAAAAAAAATAATTTTTTAACCAACCAAAATAACCAATTTGAAGGATTTATTGTTTCATTATCAACATATTTTTCCAACAATTCATTTAATGAAATCAAAATTTTTTCAGATCCTCCAAAAGATGTTAAAATTTTAATTAACCATAAAAATTTTGCAATTGATAAACGGGCTTTTAAAGGTGATGGAGAAATTTTTGCATGTTCTAAAGTACAGGCAATTGCTTGAATTCCAGTTATTTGTGCAGAATTTTCATTTCTTTAAAGAAAAAATTTAAATTATATTTTAAAAAATTCCAAAAATTTTCCAAAAAAAAATTTTTTAAATTAAAAATTTTCAAAAATCTCAGAAAAATTTTTTTAATTTTTTCAATACCTCATATTGCCCCTTTTCAAAAACAGAGTCAAAAATTCATGAAAAAAAAATAATAAAAAAAACAAACATATTGCTCATAAAAATGCTTGTCAAAAAATCTCCCCAATGTTTCCATACAGATGTTCCTCCAAGTAAATCATGATCAAGTTGTGCTGCTGCAGAAAATGCACGACCAGCTTCTTCTCTTCTTTAAATTAAAATTAATTAAAAAATTTTTAATTTAAAGCAATCCACCCTTTCCACTCTGATCTTTTCAGAAACAGAGTCAAAAATACGTACTCTCCAAATAATAACGAGACAAACAGCGTTGGGTACGACTCGGTGAATTAGAGCTCCAGAACTGGCTGTCGTGCCACGATATCCCTCTTAATCAAACCGCATCCCACAATAATTGATTTATCACATGGAGTCAATACAAAATAGCTCTCTGAAAACCCTCGGCCCCGAAGTTAAGATTTGAAGAAAGTAGGTAGGAGCTGGAGAAACAAAAACGCAAAATACCCAGCAATAGTGGAAAATGCGTTAGAAAAACCATGGCCAGTTATTATAATTTTCTAAAGGTTTAGGAAGTGGATAGCTTGGTGGATTGCCCTCCCCCCCCTCAAATAAAAAAACAAAACAAACTTGTCCAATTTACTCAACACAATTCCTTTACAAATCATTAAACGAGATATTTGATCTCTCTTCAATACATTTAATTGTACGCCTTCAATTAACGTTAAAGCTTCTATTAATGCATCTTGAGCAGCATTTATTGAACGTTTTAAAGATGTTGTTGTTGTTGATGTACTTGATGATTGTATAAATTCGTTACTTGAAAGGCGTAAAAGACATTTTATATGTTCTACTAATTTTAAATGTATATCTATTGGATGAACTAATATTGAAGAATGAAGCCTTCAATAAAAAATTATTATTTAAAAAAAAATTTTTAAAAGTTCGCAATTTTTTATACAAAGTTATATGTATATTTTATAATAAAGCCTTATGAATATACAATTCGCTTAAATATCCGCCCATCCCTTATAGAAGCTATATAATATTAAAAACCGACACAAGGACTTCCCTCCATTTAAAAATAAACTCCCAAGGAAAAAAGTCGCCGGATATCTTTTTCTACAGGCTCTGGATGGATATCCAAGGATCTGCCGACCATAACTCGAGAATTTAAGAAACTTTAAAGGCCAGAAGCAAATGAAAAGATTTTTTGATTCTTACCAATAAGCCCATAATTCTTATGATAAGAAAATAAAAAATAAATATGACTTGAGGATAATCTAGGGATTTTCAAGAATGATCCGGATATGGGAAAATCCGAAATAAAAAAAATTTTTAGTTAAAAAAATTTCCCAAAAAAATTTAAAAAAAAATCAACAAACTTATTTAATTCATTTTGTGCCAATTCAAGTTGATTTGAACGTCTTAACATTCGTGATAATTGAATTTGTGTTTGTGCAAGTGTATGGACTGGTAATGTTAATAAAGATTTTTGATCAGTATTTTCATAAAAATTTAATATTGAACAAAAAAATTGTGAACGCCAAATAAATAAATCAACTAGAGAATTTAATTGATCAATATTTGTAATTGGACGACTTCTAAAAAAATTTTGAAAAAAAATTGTAAAAATAAAAAAAATCGAAGAGGTTTGTCGGAATGTAACAAAGAACCGAACCGAAGAATTGAAAATTTTTCAGATCTTCTTTACATATATCCTAGGATTTTACAAGAACACACAGACTTCATACACAAACCCTAACCTATTTAAACTATGCCAATCGATTCTCTCAAAATATATTTGGAGTACGTCAAAGAGAGATACGTCAAAGAATGGCGTACCAAAAATCGACAAAATTTGGCACTTTAAAAAAATTTCTGCTGAAAGTGTGTGTGTGTGGGCTTGAGATATTTCACTATACGCAATACTTATTCTTCACGAAAAATTAGGAATTTTTTTTTCTTATGAATTTCTGATTTTCAATGGTACAGGGAAAATTTTGGGTTATATATATGTACCTCAAGAATAAGGATCCTAACTTGTCTGAACTCTTGAGGTATACATGTAACCATAATTTTCCCTATACCCGATCCCTATACCCAATTTCCCTTATACCTAATCCTTATTCTTAAAAAAATTAAAAAAAACCTCCAAGATTTTAACAAATGTTTAACAGAAGTATTTAAATTATTTGATGATGAAGAAGAAGATGATCCATTTTGTTGTTGTTGTTGTTGTGAAGAAGGAAAATTAATTGATTGTAAATTATTATTTACAACTGTTGCAGATTCACAAACTTCATGAGTAAAATGGGCCAAATTTAAAATTTCCAAATGTGAATGTGAAATAATTGAAGGCAATTTTTTCCAATTTGTTATCAACATTTTATTTATTTCTTCAAATGCTTTTCCATCTAATTGATCAAAATTGGCAATCTGTGAAAAAAAATTTTTTTGAAATTTATTTTATTAAATCCAAAAAAAAATATTTTTTTGTTTTTTTTTCAATTTTGAAATTTTTGAAAATTATCTGAAATTATTCGAAAAATTATTTTAAATTTAAAAAAAAATTTTTTTCAATAAAAATTGGAAAAAACATTAAAAAACAAAAATTTTTCTTGGATTTTTTTAATTTAAAATTTTTCAATTATTTAAAAAATTTTCAAAAAAAAATTTTTTAATTACAAAAAATTTTTTAACCAATCCAAAAAAAATTTTTTTTTGAAAATTTATTAAAAATCTTCTGACATTTTTAAAAATATTGCTGGAAAATTTCTTTGATTTTGAAAATAAAAAATTCAAAAATCAATAAATTAAAAAAATTTGAAAAAAAATTCGAAAATATTTTTTTCCACCAAAAAAATTACAACAAAAAATTTTCAATTTTTCTCAAAAAAAAATTTTTGATTTTGATATTTTTTTAACAATTAAATAAATTTAAATCTCTTAAATAAAAAATACCCACCTTAATCATTAATTTGTAAAGAGACGATTTTATGGTCATTGACGGATCACCAGCAGCATCAAGTTGAATTAAACAATCTCTAAATTTTTTTTAAAAAATTAAAAAAATTATTTTCTACAAAAACTTTAAAAGCTTCCAATCACTCAAATGCCATGCAGTTTCTGTCAATAAATTAATATTTGCAACTTCATCCGAATTTGAAAATGCTTCTAAAGATGTCCAATCATTTAATTGTTTACAAGAACTAATTAAAATAAAAAATTATTTTTTTATTTAAAAAATGTTAAAAAAATCTTTTTTGATTACAAAAAAATTTGAAAATCAGTCCAAAATTTTTTTGAAAATTTTTTAAAAAAACTTTTGAAATTTTTAGAAATATTTACTGAAAATTTATGATTTTTTTGAAATTTTTTAATTTTTTAATTTATTTTTTTAATTTTCAAAAAAAAATCAGAAATTTTCAAAAAATATTTTTAAAAATTTCAAAAGGTTTCTTAAAAGAATTTTCAAAAAATTAACAAAAAATTAAAAATTTTCCAAAAAATTTTAAAAAAATTCAAAAATTTCAAAAAATTCTTTAAATCTTACTCAATCCAACAATTTTCAAATATTTGAAATTCTGATAGTATTGCAGGTGTTACCGCATTTAATGAATCAGATTTAAATAATTTTTCGTTTAAATACAACATTAATTTTTCTGCTGTTTCACGAGCACGAACAAAATCGCCCTTTAAAAAAATTAAAATTTTTAATTAAAAAATTAAAAAAAAAACCTGTTGATAATATGCTAAACATTTAATTGTTTTTTCAAAACATGCACGCTTTCTCCATACAAAATTGTATTGATCAAATTCATTAAGCAATTGATAAAGTCTAGTTAATGAATCAAGCGTATCCTTCAATAAAAAAAGAAAATAAAAAAGTATTTCATTAATATAATTCTGATTTGTGTGTTTTATAAATTTATTTTTTTTTTAAAATTCTGATTTGTGTTTGTGGTATGTACATATTTTTAAATTAGTTCTGATTTGTGTTTTTGTAATTGATTCTGATATGTGTTTTGTCTTTTTTAAAATTTTTATTCTGATTTGTATTTCTTAAAATAATTCTGATTTTGTGTTTTTGTAATTGATTCTGATTTATTGTTTTGTCTTTTTTAAAATTTTTATTCTGATTTGTATTTCTTAAAATAATTCTGATTTTGTGTTTTTGTAATTGATTCTGATTTAGTGTTTTCTCTTTTTTAAAATTTTTATTCTGATTCTGATTTGTATCTTTTCTGATTTTGTGTTTTATTCACTTATAAATTTATTCTGGTTTGTATTCTCTTTTTTACTTAATTTATATTCTGATTTTGTCTTTTTTGAATTAATTCTATTGTGTTTTATTCTTGTTTGTATTTTCTTTTTAAAATATATTCTGATTTGTATTTTCTTTTTTTTCTGATTTGTGTTTTCAAATTTAAATCAAAAATACATTACCAATTTTTCTTCTGTTAAATTTGTTGCAGCATTCCAAGCCGACGTTGTTATTTCACCACCAACATTAGAAATTAATGCTTTCTTACTTATCGCAATTTTTTCTAATTTTAATAGAGCGATATGCCAACATTTAAAATTTGATCCCACATAGCTTAATACAACTGGGTCAATTTCAATTTCAGGCTTTTTACATTTAATTAAAGCTTTTAATATTGTTGAAATAACAAAATTTTCTTCTTCCTCAAAATGATTATCTTCTTTTTTTATTCCTCCATTTTTTGTTGTTGTTGTTGTTGGTATACAAAATGCTGATGATGTTAAAAATGGAGTTATAAATGAACAAATTTGTTCACGATCAATTTCGTTTAAATAGGACCATATTGATGTGAATAACTTTGAAGAAAAAAAAATTTTTTTCAATAATTTTTCAATTAAAAAATTTTGTAATAATTTTTTAATAAATTTCGATCAAATTTTTATTTTAAAAAATTATCGAAAAAAATTTTCTTCAAAAAATTTTTCGAAAATTTTTTAAAAATAAAAAAAACCTCAATAAATGTTTGTTGACATAATAATGGATCAATATAAAGTAAATCAACAAAATTTTCTATCCATTCAGTACAAATTGTGGAAGGTGTTGATTGTTCATCATTTGATATGCAAAGACTATAGAAAAAATTATTTTTAATTTTTTTAAATTTTTATTATTAGAAATCGGAAAATAGGAATTTTAGAATCATCGATTCGTATTAGGGACAGCCTTACTTCAAATTTTTAAAAACAGAAAATGAGAAATGGAAATAGGTGAAAGGCGAAAGAGATCCATCCCATCATCCCTGCTTCAAATTGATCATCCCCGTGTCCGATCTCTTTAAAAAATATTTTTCTTTACCTTTCCTGTATTTCATCAAAAATTTTATTCAATTGAGATTTATTATCTTCTTTATCATCAACATCCATTGCTTCATCCTCCCCTCCTTCCTTATTTTTTCTTCTTCCTTTATCATCTTCTATAGTTATTGTATCCATTTGAATATCTTCTTCTTCTTCTTCCTCCCCTACATTAACAAGATCAATTGTTTCAACATCCAAAGACATTTTTTCAATTATTTTTTCATCATCCTCTTCTTTTCTTCCCTCATTTTTATCTTCATTCTTTTCTTCAATTATTCCTCCATTTATTAATAATGGACAAAATATTGAACAATTTTTTATTTTTAATAATAAATTTGAATTAGTCGTTGTTGATTTATTAGCATTTAATAATAAATTAATTAAATGTGCAATAATTAAAGATGAGGAAGAATTTGTTGTAGAAGAATTTAATAAATCCCAACGTTCATTTGTAAAAATATATATTAATCGAGCAAATAAATTGGGAGGAAATAAACGTTGATGAATTGTGAAAAATCTTTTTAAAAAATTTTTTAATTCAAATATAGTCAAAAATCTCATTTTTGAAGATATACTCTAAATTAGTCGAACCTTTCTATCTTTTAGGATTCGATTTGAAGGAATCAGACCTGTTACAAAATGAGGACTAACAAATAAGCGATGTTCTCTGTTTGCCGCAAGGTATGAGGACCTATGCCAAGCACCTCATCTTAAATATCCTTTCAAAATTAGGCAATCCTCTGTTTAGGATTTGATTTAAAGAATTAAGGTTGACAGAAGATGAGGACCCAAAATACCCCTCTATTTAAGGTACACCTTATTATAAGGCTTATCACTTTTAAATTTGGTTCCCTTCTGGATAGGGAACGATGTGCCCGCTATGTAAAGTACACCTTATACCTTCAAGAGAATATTCAAAATGTGGCCCAACTACAATTTAAAAAATCATAAAAAAAATTTCTCCAAACCTTTTACGAAGTTCTTTATCCACACAACATAAACCCCAATAAAATGCTGGTTGAATAATTTCAATATTTAATCCTTCACTACCACCGCCCAAAATTAAAGACGTCGAATTTTCATATAATAAAATTATTGCATTTAAAAATAAATTTTTCAATTCAAAATTTGTTGTTAATCTTGATTCTAATGTTGAAAAAAGTTTAATTAAAACTTGTGCTCCTAAACTTTGAATTTTAATATTTGGTTGAGGAGTTGATGTAATTTGTTGTAATTGTTGTTGAAATGATTCAGAAATTAATTGTACTTCAGATGTAAGAATTTCTGTTGCAATCTTTTAAAAATAAAATTTTTGGTTACAGTGGGTACCGCTATAAGATATCCTGGGGATAGCCACAGGGTTTAGGTTAAGCAAACTGTCTAATTGTAAACCTCAAGGTTAAGAAGCTATTTATGAGTTGAGGGGCTGTTTAGACCTCACGGTTGGGGACCTGCCTGTTTTATAAAAACAAAAAATAGCCTCAGAGCTGGAGAGCTGTTTAAAAGTTGAGGAGTAAGCTTCCAAAGCTGGGGAAGCACTCATTAAAAAAACGGGTGGGTGCTTGAGGCTTTCCCATTTTAAAAGTGTGCTTCCCATCTAAAAAACCACCAACATAAAATAAAAAATTTTTTAATCTCAAGAAAATCTTATATAGTGAGGTCCCAGAATTTTATGAAATAAAAAAAATAATAAAAAAATTAAAAAAAATCAAACCTTAATAACATTTTCAATTAATTTATCTGCTGCTCCTTTTTCAATTAAAGGTATTATAACAAATTGTACAATAGTTTTTTGTGCTTCAGTATTAAAATAACGAGTACGTGAACATAATAATTCTAAACATATTGAAAGTAAATCACCAATTAATTTTTGTGCTTGTAAATCATGTTGTTGAATAGGTGTAATTGCTGTTGTAGCAGAATAAGTAAAATTTGTTGCAACATATTCACGAACAAGTCTAAAAGGTTCAGAATTAAATAATTAATTTTTGTGTGCATTTTTATTTTACTTTCAGAATTTAAAAATATTAGTATACAGTCCAGAATTAATTTCAGAAAAAAACACATTATTTCTGAATTTTAATAAACGTTTCAGAATTAATTCTGCAAAGGAAAAACAAACAATTTTCAGAATTTTGACAATTTCAGAATTAGAACAATTCCAGAAAACAAATAATTTTCAGAATTTCAAAATTATACCACTAAATATTAGCATTCCAGAATTAATTCCGGAAAGAGAAAGCACAATTTTTAATAGCTGCAGAATTATTTTAAAAAATATTTTTCGGAATTTTAACAAAAAACACAAACATTTTTCAGAATTAAATTCCGGAAAAGAAAAAACACAAATTTTTCAAAATTTACTAAAACAAAAACACACATTTTTAATTTAATTTCAGAATAATACAAGCATGTATATTTTTCAAAATTTTTCATCAGAATTTTTTCCGAATTAGAAAATCAGAATTTTTTAGCATTAAAGAAAAATTCTGATTTATAATTGTTTTTATATTTAATTTCAGAATAATTTATAAATTAAAAAAAACCTTTGTAAAAGTTTAACAAACGATCCTAAACAGACAGTTTCCAAATAATTAGATTGTGCGGAATGCATTAATCTCAATAATGTTATAACTGTCATTGGAGGTGAAGCAGTTAAAGAACAAGCATAATTATTAAATGCATCATGAATACAACGACTAATATGTTGATTGAGTAAATCAAAATCATTTAGACCAGGAGGAGGTGTCATTGACGCTGCATTATTTTTTGTTGTTTTATCAAGAAGTTTACCCAAAATATTGTATGTACTACGAAGAATTTGCTGTAAAAAATTTGAAAAAAAATTTTTTTTGAAATTTCAGTAAATTAAAAACGAAATTTTTTTCAGAAAATTTTCAAAAAAATTTCAAAAACTTTTTCTGAATTTTTTAATAAATTTTCTGGTTTATTAAAAAATAAAATATATTACTTGAGAATTGCTATAGCTCATACAACAAATTAAAGATCTTTGTAAAGGTCGAAATAAATCTACAAGTAATTGTTGAGACTAAAAAAATAAATAAAATTAAAAAATATATTATAATTCTTTCCAAAGTTTTCAGCTCATTCAAAGGTGAATGAATGAAAAAGAAAATTAACAAATAACTATAGGTAATTTTCTTTTCGCATTCATTCACCTCTCTGAACGAGCTGAATAAATTTATTATAATCTCCCCTATTGTTTTAATCTTTTTTTTTTCGTTTGTTTGATCGGTGAGTAATAATGGGTGCCATAAGCATACATCACATCTTCTATTCTTTTTAAAAGGGAAAAAAAGAAGGTAGGAAATTTCAAAAAAATATTTTCAAAAATTTCTCCTTTCAAATCATATATAAAATTAATTTAAACAAACCAAATGAGGTATAATATTTGAAAGAACATCCAAAGTTATATTAACTAATTGAAGTTGTTGATTTATTGCAGTTTCATTTGCTGTACTAAATTGTTCTGGATTGGGTAGTTGTAATTGTTTCTCAAATCTTTTTTTAGAAAAATTAAATTTATTTTTAAAAATTATTTAAAAATTTTTAAAAAAATTTTCTGAAATTTTTTTTTGAATTTTCGAAAAAGTTTACGAAAAAATTTTTTTTGAAATTTTTGAAAAAATTTTTTTCAAGCAAAAATTTTTAAAAAAAATTTTTCTATTAAAAAATAAAAATTTATACAAATTTGTCCGAATAGTAACAACATTTCCAAAAATATTTGGTTTCAAAGCTACACGTAAAAGAAGTAGAGCACGTCCTGAAATTCGCAAAAAAAATTTTATTAAAAATTTTTTTCGTTTTTACTATTAATTTGTTCAAGAGCAGAAGATCCACCTCCACTACTTGTAGAAAACTTTAACAAAAAAAAAATAATTTTTAAAATTCAAAAAAAAAATTATTTTATTAAAATACTTGATCTGTAGATGTAGCCATACGAAACAAAAACATAATAACAGTATCAATAAAATTTTTATCCATTTCTTTGTTTGAATCAGGTGGTAGAGGGATTGAAGGCTGCAAAAATAAATAATAAATAAAAAATAAAAAAAATCACTTCAATTTTTTTCAAATATAAAAAAGTAAGGTTCGACAAGGGTTTGGTTTTCCCAACCCTTCCTAAAAAAAATCAAAATTCTTGATGATAACCATAACGGAAATTAAACACATTTTTTGTCAGCTAAACCCTAGGGTTGGACTAGAGGTCGGTAAAATTGTGTTTGCGGGATCCCGCATGCGTGATTTTTCTTTTAAATATTTGCGGGACGGGATCGCGCGGGATAAATCCCGCAATTAAAAAAAAATTCGGGATTGAGGGACGGGATCGCGAAAAATCCCGCGCGGGATCCTGTCTCGCATCGACTTCTAGTTTGGACCGTCTTAAAAAAATCATTTTTAAATTCAAAAAAAACCTCATTTTCAATATTACTTGAAGTACTAGGTTGTTGTTGAACATCATCATTATCATCACCAAGTTCTACAACAACATGTTCAACTTTACAACTTGAACTATTCAAATTTAATTGTTGTTGTCTATCTTGTTCCCATTTTATAACAACTTCACAAAATTCTAATAATAAACGTTTTGTTTCTAAACCAATTTGTATTGACATTAATTTTTGTATTGAACTCAAAATTAATTGTGACATTGAATGACGAACATAATAAAAAACTGGAAAGTAAAAAAAATTTTTTTTAATAAATTAATTTTGAAAATAACCTTTATATTGTCGAATTATAATTTGTCTGAAAAATAGAAAAATATTAAAAATGTTAAGAAATTCTTTTTTTTTTAATTTTTCAAAAATTTTTCTGCAATTTTTTAATGTTTATCAAAACTTTTCTAAAAATTCACTACAATTTTCAGAAAAAAAAATTTCAAAAAAGTTTCAAAATTAAAAAATTCTTTTGAGAAAATTTAAAAAATATTCTAAAAAATTTTCAAAATTTCGAAAAAAATTTTCAGAAAATTATTTTTAGATTTTGTTTTTTCCTAGTTTCCTGAATCTTGATTAAAAAAAAATAAGTATTTTTAAAAAATTTTCGAAAAATTCCAAATAAAAATTTCAAAAAATTCAAAAAAAACCCCTTCTTACAAGCAATGTATAATTTGTAGTCCATATTGTTTAGTTTCTTCAATCATAACTTTTTTAATTAAAGCTTTTAATTGGGAATAACCATCAGTCATACGTCTAGTTACTGCTGGGATTAAAATATCCAAAGATTTACGCACCATTTCTTTATTATCCTAAAATTTAAAAAAAAAATTTATTTGAAATTTTTTAAAGTTAAAACTTGGGAAAAATTCATATCAAAAAAAATTTTTGAAAAAAACTTTTGAAAATTTTTGAAATAAAATTTTTTTATGAAAATTTTCTAAAATTCTAAAAAAATTTTCAAAAAAATTTTTAAAAATTAAACAAAATTTTTTGAAATTTTGTTTTTTTTTTAGAAATTTTCAAGAAAATTTTATATAAATTTTCGAAAATTAAAAAAAAAAGTTCTGATAATTTTTTGAAAATTTTTCAATAAAAATTCCTCAAATTTTTTTCTGTATTTATTCAAATTTAATAAAAAAAAAATTAATTTTTTTTTTCAATCACAAACCTGTTGATATGCCTGTATTAAACTATTCAAAACTTGTAAAATTATAGTCCGATTAATTAGAAATTTATCAACAATGTTTGCAATAAGAAAAAGGCCAGCATATTTTTCTGTTAAATCGCCACGAAAACTTTGTTGTAAAGAAGGCCAACCAAAACTATAAAATAAAAATTTTTTAAATTCGTCTTAAATTAAATACATACAGCATAAAAGGGCGAAGATTTCCTAATTCTTGTTTATTTCCTTGCTGCCTTAAAAAAATTTTTCTAATTAAAAAATAGAGCTCTGGGGCCAATCAAAATTAAGGAGACAATCGACAAACGATAGATATATTTTTCACGTTTATCGTTCGGATACGTCGTTTGTCGAATACCTCGAATAAAAATAAATATCTTTATCGTTTGTCGTTTATCGTCTCTATTATATCGACTGTCGTCGAGATTTGTCGGTTATCGTTCGAAATTAGTCGTTTGTCGTTTGAAACGATAATTTATTATGGTAACAAGCGGAAAACTACGGTAGTTGAACGACAAATTTATCGGATGCTAAACCCTGTCCCCCAAATTTATCGTTTAAAATTTTAAAAATTTTTTAAAAATCCAAATTCAAACTTAAAATTCCAAATAAAATATTTTTAGATAGATTAGAATGTGCTCTATCTTTTGATATAAGTTTCAAAAATTTTTCTTTAAAAATAAATTTACTAGAGGCTACCGCGCAAGGTACATCCATTTTTGAGAGAAATAGGGACTCCTTCTTTTAAATAGGACTTTAATTTTTGAGTAAGCGGCTTATAAATTTTTATATCTATTAGGAAAATAAAGCTAAAATTCTGATTTTTACTAATGGTATGTAAAACACTCTCCTCTATCTATTTATATAAAAATTGGAAGGATTAAGAGGATTTCGGCGGATTGAGGGGATATCGACGGATTAAGGGGGATATTGGGGGATTTGGAGTGATATCAATATATTATCCTCAATATTCAGGGATTAAAAAGATACATTTTGAGTTTTAACCTTCACGAATAATTTTTATGGATTGAGGGGATTCGTAAGATTGATGGGGTTAAGTAACTGCGAATTTGGTATATTTTTTGGTACCATTCGATAGAGGACCCACGACTTCCTATTGCTAAGTAGTATTCGTTTTCTTGTAAAACGACAATGGTCCAAGTTATGGCCAGTCAAAGTTTCAGTCCTCGGGTGTGTTTGAGTATAAGGAAAAGAGGGAAAAGAAGTGAGATGTCTAGTTTTTTCACTCTCTCTGTTTGCTTTACATTTTATTACAAAGTTTAGAAAAGAATGCTTGAGGCACGAGGAATTAAAAAGAATAGAGAAGAAATTCTTCTATTATATCGTTTGTCTCCTTAATTTTTATTGGAGGTAAACGCTAAATGACAATTGACAATTGATAAACGATAATTTCCATAATATCGTCAGCTGACATATTCAGACGACTTTCGATATATTCCAGACGATAAACGATATATTTGTAATATATCTATCGTTTGTCGATTGTCTCATTAATTTTGATTGGCCCCTGGTCTAATTTATGCATCCAATAAAAAGTTAATGAACCAAAAAGAAAAATTCTATAAGAACAATAAAGAATAACCAAAATCTATAGCTAGGCGCTTGGAAAATTTTCGGTTATTCGGCAACGAAAAACCGAACCGAAAATCCTAGTTCGTCGCTTTGGTTCCAAACCGACACCCTAGCTAAGGGTATATTTTTGTTGCCATGTTAATGAAACAGGAAGACGAAATTATTCTATGTAATGTACAAGATTCATTGGACGCATAAACTGAGACCAGAGCCAAAAAAATTTTTTAATTTCACAAAAAAAACAAACTTTTTTGAAGCATCATAAATATGTGTTGAACATTTTTGAACAAATAAAGAACAAAAAAGATACATGACAATAACTAATGTATGACTTAAAGATGTTCGATCAGATGTTGCTTTTTGAATTACTTCACGGCATAAAATTAATACAATATTTGTATTTTGTTGTTGCTTTTGATCATCATCTATCATTGATGTTGATGGAGAATCTGATGATAATTCTAATAAAAATAAAAAAATTTAGAAATTTAGAATTAAATCTTAAAGGAGCAAAAAGACAAAGAAGTCTGAAAGGCATTGACTGGAAGGCTTATACCAAAAAAATTTCATCCGCCTCCACGATTCTCGTCTCTTTTTTCACTTGCGACTTTATTAAATAAGAAAGGGTCCATCCATCCTTGCTTGTACCACAAAACAGGCCAAGGCTCCAGTTTCGGAAAGTTTCGGCGTTTTTGGTTAGGTTCCGAGAACCGGAATTCAAATTGGATCCGGTTCCGGTTTACAAATCGGTTCCGGGCAATATATGATTATTATAACGGCCTTGTTATACCAATAAATTTTTTTAATATAACTAAAAAAGAAACCAGATGTCTGTGAAACAGCAGCACCACCAACAACCAAATCAATTTCATAATTATCAAAAGCAAAAGAAAATGATGGAGCAACAATATATTGCATAAAACGTACCAAATGCATTGAATGTCCATTTTTTGGGTCAGATTTAAGAAGGTTGATAACTTTGAAGAAGGTAGCACGGCGAAGAGATAAAGAAATTTTCTGTGGAAAAAAAGAGAATTTTTTAATTTAAAAATTTCTAAAAAAAATTTTAAAATTTTTCCAAAAAATTTCAAAAAAATCCAAAAAAAAATTTTTCAGATTTTTTTATCTGAAAAAAAATTTTTTCAGATTTTTCCAAAAATTTTCAAAAAAAAATTCCAAAAAAATTTCAAAAAAATCCAAAAAACCCACTCACCGGCACAATTTCTTCTTCAATAAATTGTTGTAAAAATAAAAAATCTGAAGCATAATTTCTAACAAATGCAAAAGTCAAATCATAAAGTAAATCAATTATTTCATCTTCAGACGATAAAATTTCAGAATTTTCAACAGTTGTTTGTAAAGCCAATAAAAATTTTAATTTAGTTAAAATTATACGAGCACAATAAATTGGGACATCAAATTTATTTTCATCCAAAATTTTTGGTGGTATAGAAGATGAATCTTCTTCTTCCTGCGGTACAGCTGATAATAAATTGGCTGCTTCTTCGTCTGGGAAAATTTGCCCGACAGAATGACTATTCTAAAAAAATAATAAAAAAATTAAAATAAAAAAGATGGATACATTAAAAAACTTAAAAAAAATTTACACAAAAATCATTGAAGCTGACAACCCATAAATACCCCCTAATAATGAAGTGTATCTTTTGAATAGAGGGTATTTGGGGATTGTCAGCTTAAAAGCCTTTTGAAAAATAAAACTTTCGACTTTTTTTTTAAAAAAATCATCTCTTAAGACGTGAGTTGTAGTTCTTATAAAATCTTTGAAAATTAGGAACCTAACCAAATAAAAAAACGAAAATTCCGAAAATACAAATCAAAATGAATAGGCAAGCCGAAAAAATCCTCGTCTTTTCGGCTTGGTCCAAAACCGACAACATACTTAAACACCCATTGATTAATCAAAATTAAAAATATATTTAAATACAGAAATATCTAACAAATTTTGGGGGTATCTAAAAAAACGAAGTAGTGAGAGGCTTGACAAGATAACAAAAAAAAGAATTAAAAATAAACCTGAAAATTTTCTGAAAGCCATAATTGTCTTATTGAAAATATTATATCATTCCACAATTGAATATAATTATTAGAAAAATCATTGCTATCGTTTAAAAGATTATGCTTCTCAAAAAATGTTGAAAGAAAACGAAGAAAATTAAGCATGAATTTTTTGTTGTTGTTTAAATTAGAAGAATTATTATCATTACTGCTGGGAGAGAAGATATTATCATTATTCGGCTAAATTTGGAAAAAAATAATTAGGTGTTTTAGCAATTAAAAACAAAAAAAAATTTTTTTGCTTCTCAAGCGATGTTTGGAAATTTAAAATATACATATAGTAAGTTCGTACTCGCAAATTCGTAAAGACGTGAATTTTCTTTTCTCGTACTCGTAACAATAATAGTCTAGCAATCCCAATTCCCGAAAATTAAGAAATTCAACGTTTTTTGGGATCGGTCCCGACATTCAAAAACAGTCGATCATATATTTCTTCAACAATCCCCGAAATCGAGAATTTAATTTAAAGTTATTAAAACTCTGATACACAGGTACAAGTGTGTATTTTTGTACGAGCTTTCAAACACGGGTTTCAGGTTTATTAAAGTAAAAAAATTTTTTTTCAAACCTCAAGTAATTCATCTGTAAATTGTTGCAAAGTTGATAAATTATCAGCTATACAAAGTCTAAAATTTGTTGCATCTTCCATACTTGTAAGTAACACAAGAAAATTTGTAGCAAAATCATTATTAAATATTTCTTTTGTTAAAATTGTTATAGGATAAAAATCACTTGAAAATTTTGACAAGTAAGAAAAATAATCATTTTGCCAAGTAATATTTTGCTGAAAAAAATTTTTTTGAAATTAAAAAAATTTTTTTTTAGTTTAAAAAAATTTTTTGAAATTTTTTTACAAATAAAAACCTTTGTTGTAAATATGGATAAACATTCAGAATAAAATAAAAATAATTTTTGTAACAATTGTTGATCCAAATAATTGACATGTGTAAAAAATTGTAAAGCATTAGAAATACATTCAACATCAACAACGTTAATGTTATTTGAAGATAAAGAAGCATCAATTAATAAAAGGACATCCTTCTGAAAAAATTAATTTTTAAATTAAAAATATCGAAAAAATTTTTTTTATTTTAGAAAAGCTCAAAAAAATTTTTTAACCAAAAAATAAAAATTAAAGAAAAAAGTTTTTTCTTACCATTATTAATCCCAATTCTTCCATTTTAAAATTTCTAGTAGAATATTTAATCAAAAAATTAATTTTATTGAAAAATGTTGTTGAAATTTCCAATTTCTTGTCCATAAAATTATTAATAATATCTTCAAGTTTTTGGTTAATATAAAAAATATTTTCAGAATTATTATATTCTTCTAGTATCTAAAAAATAATTTTTTGAAATTTTTTATGTAAAAAATTTGTAAAAAATTTTTTTAATTTTTCAAAATTTTTAACCAAAAAATTTCAAAATTTTACCGAAAAATTTTTTCAAAAAATTTTAAAAATATCCTACCTTCCCAATACATTCACAAGCTTCTTCCTTTAATTTATTTTCATTTTTCATTATTATAGCATTCTCAAAAATTGTTTGAAATATTTGTTCCAACAAAATTTGTTGTTGTTTTTGATGATGTAAAAATTTTGGGATTTGTATTGAAGAAATAATTGATTTGGAATATGAAGCAATATTAAAATAGAGAAGAATAAGGGCTTCTAAAAATGAAGAGAAAAAAAATTAAAATCGAAATTTTTAGAAAAATCAGAATTTTAAGAGAATCAGAATTTTAAAAAAATCAGAATTTTAAGAGAATCAGAATTTTAAGAGATTCAGAATTCTAAGAGAACCAGAATTTTAAACAAATCAGAATTTATATCAAAATTTTTTTAGAAAATCATAAACTAAAAATCAAAAAATTTACTCACTCAATGCAATATCTCGAAGTGTTGCTTCATTTCGACTCACATCAGAAAAATCATTGCTACTATTCTCTTCAATAATATGGAAACAAATTTTTAGAAGACTTCTTGCAAATATCATACATTCATAAAGAGGAATATCAATATTAAATTCATCAATTTTTGAACAAAAAATAAAAAGATCCTTTTTAAATAATAAAAAAATTTAAAAAAATATAGCTGGACTCCTCACTCAATATAAAATAAACTAACAAGGATAAACACCCCCCTTCCCTCCAATTCTAACCAATTTTATAGTAGTGGCGGTATGCCGCATCTCAATTTTTTTCAATTTGGTGGTTAGTGAGCGGGGGAAGAGCTGCCTAATCACCACCATCAAATTAAACCTCATTATAATTTTATAAGTTCAAACAGTAATAAAAAAATTAAAGAATAAACTTACAATTCCAGCAATTTTACATTTTTCAGAAATTGTAACAAATTCTCTTATAGACTCCAAAATTTTTGTTCTCAAAGATTCTTTAAAATTGTTTAAAATTGAATAAAGAGGTAAATTTGTTCGAGTAGACAATGAACAAATTATTCGAAAAATCTGAAATTTTTATTAATTTTTAAAAGTAAAAAAATCCCTTACCTCTTTTCTCAAAATATAATCTGGATCAACAATAAAATTTATTAATTTTGATACAAATTGATTTAATAAATCAATTGATAAGGCTGAATTTGAATTATTTGGGAAGCAAACATTTAAAAGTAAATCTATAGTTTTTGAAGAATAATCTAAAGCACCACTAGAAAGTTCATTTGATAAATCAGAAATCATCTAAAATATTTTTTATAAATTTTTTTAAAGGTTTGGGTTATTTTAAAAATTATTTTGAGACTTTGGACAATTTAAAATTCAAAAAATTAAAAGGGGTGGGCTACTTCAAAAATTTTTTTGAAGGTTAGGGCTCCTTTTAAAAAATTAAAAAAATTTTTTTAAAGGTTTAGGCTATCAAAAAAATCCAAAAAAACTAAAAAAAAAATTTTTTAATGAAAAAAAAAATACAACAAACTTGAATACAAGCTTCAACGATTTTAATACAATATTTTTGTACTAATAAAGGAGGATAATATTCAATTATAAGCCTTAAAGCTGTACATCCTCCAAGTTTAGAAAACCATTCACAGCTATAACAGAGTAATGTAATCTTTTCAAATAAATATTCAAATAATGGAAAATGACAAATTTTTTCAACATTTTGTTCATAAATAATATTTAATGTGTCAATTATTATACGTAAAGCAAGCTGGAAAAAAAGAAAGATTTGAAATTTAATTTAAAATCAGAATTTTGATTTTTTAAAATTCTGATTTATAAGTAAAAAAAATCAGAATTCTGATTTTTTAAATTCTGATTTATAATTAAAAACCAGAATTCATATGCAAAAAATTCTGATTCAATAAAAACCTGTATTCTTATTTCTTAAAATTCTGATTTATAATAAAAAACAGAATTCTGATTTTTTTAATTCTGATTTATAATAAAAATCAGAAGTCTGATGTAAAAAATTCTGATTTACTAAAAAACAGAATTCTTGTCTTTTAAAATTCTGATTTATAATAAAAATCAGAAATCTGATGTAAAAAATTCTGACCAAAAATCAGAATTCTGATATTATTGAAATTCTGATTCAATAAAAATCATAATTCTGATCAAAAAATTCTGATTCAATAAAAACCTGTATTCTTATTTCTTAAAATTCTGATTTATAATAAAAAACAGAATTCTGATTTTTTTAATTCTGATTTATAATAAAAATCAGAAGTCTGATGTAAAAAATTCTGATTTACTAAAAAACAGAATTCTTGTCTTTTAAAATTCTGATTTATAATAAAAATCAGAAGTCTGATGTAAAAAATTCTGACCAAAAATCAGAATTCTGATATTATTGAAATTCTGATTAATTAAAAATCAGAATTCTGATATTTTTAGAATTCTGATTTAATAAAAACCAGAATTGTATTTTTTTTAAAGTAAAAAAAATTTTTTTACAATAGCAGCATGACAATAATCTTTACAAGGATCAGACAATGTTTGGGCTATTACATCAATTAATACAAATGAATCCATTGAAAAATGATCTTGATAAAAAAATTTTTTTAATAAAAAATTAAATATAAAAAAAAACCTTTCCTATCATTTCCTTCAAAAATTCCATTTATAGTTAAATATTTAATTACAATTTTAAAAAATTCTAAAAATTTTTCTCTTGTTTCAACATTAAAAACACAAATAAAAATTCCTTTTAAAGCATTTATTGCCAATTCTCTTAAATTTGTATCAGAACAAATAATATACATTTTAGTTGATTTTTCTTTAAAATTTGATGAAATAATTTTAGAAATATTGTCAACAAATTGGGAAGAATTTTTAATTGATAATTTTTCAATCGAAAAAATTTTTAATAAAACAAATTTTAATAAATTTGCTGCAGCAAGTTGATTATATGAATTTGAAGTTGTTGTTGTTTGGTTTCTGAAGCAAATTTAAATTTAAAAAAAAATCAGAATAAGAATAACGAAAAATTCTGATTTAATTTAAAGAATAATTCTGATTTTAAAAAAATCTGACTTAATTAAAAACCAGAATTCTGATTATTGAAATTCTGATTTAAATAAAAATTAGAATTCTGAAATTAAAAAATTCTGACTTAATTAAAAACCAGAATTCTGATTATTAAAATTCTGATTTAATTATAAATCAAAATTCTGATTTATTAAAATTCTGATTTAATTAAAACCAGAATTCTGATTTTAAAATTCTGATTTAATTATAAATCAAAATTCTGATTAATAAAATTCTGATTTAATTATACATCATAATTCTGATTTTAAAAAATTTTGCCTTAATTAAAAATCAGAATTCTGATTTATTAAAATTCTGATTTAATTAAAAACCAAAATTCTGATCTATCATAAAAATAAAAATTCTGATTATTGAATTCTGATTAAATTAAAAAATCAAAATTCTAAAAACACATTAGTTAAAATACAAAAAATCAGAATTCTTTTCAGAATAATTAAATTCCATTAAATTAATATTAACCTCAATACTTTACAAGCAGAATTAACAATTTGATTCAAATCAACAGTACATTGAATTAATTCTTCTCCATTATTTATTAATTCTTCATTATTATTGTTAATTTGAATTTTATTAAATGGTAAAATTATTTTTGGCAATTTTTCTTCATTTTTATTTATTTTATTAAAATCTTGTATATTTTGAGCATCCAAAAGTATTTTTCTATTTGAACCACCAAATTTACCCAAAATTCTAAATGCAGTTAATGATGAATGAGAATCACCATGAGATACACAATGCCATAAACCTTTCATTAATGAAGCACGTACAGGTTGCATATGATCATAAACTAATAAGAAAAAAATTTTTCCTAAAAAAAACTTTTTTCTAGAAGGTCAGCCTCAGGGAGAAGGACAACTTCAAAGCCATAACTAACAATAAACTTAAAATGTCTTGACAAGTCGATTTTGCTATGAATTCTTAGGGGCTGAGACAGCCTATGGAGAAGGAATGTCACAAGTTAAACAAAACTCAGACTTCTTCAGACCCAACTATTTTTTCTCAAACCGTAACATCCCTGCTATAAAATTATTTAGAGACCCCTAACTTTCATAGAAATATTTTTAAAACCACTCAATAAAACATACAATATTCAGGTTGTAAATTATCAACACAAAGTTCAAGTGTACGTAATCCTTGTTGAACTAATGTTGGAGAACCATTTAAAGCACAAACTAATGGATCCATTAAAAGAGGTAAATAAGGTAAAAGTGAAGATAATCGTACTGGAACAGTTAAACATAATTCAACAAAAAGTTCATGAATTGATTGTAAATGAGATCCATTTTGAAGACGATTCTAAAAAAATTAAAAAAAAATTTAAATAAAAAATAAAAAAGAACCAATTGTTGTAATATTGAAGGTAATAGAGGAAGAAATTGATGATACATTTGTTCATGTGTTCCACTTCCTATTGATCTAAACAATGCTCGTAAAAGAAGAAAATAGTTAGTAGATTCGCGTGCTTCTAAAGCATATAGCATTGATTGTTGAATTATTTGATGAAGAAAAGGCTTAAAAAATATAAATTTAAAATACTTCTTGTTGTTAAAAACCGTTAGGACCCAAAGGGATTCGAACCCACAACCTATAAAAAATAAATTTAGAAAATATCCCACTGAACCACAAACAAAAATCTAACAATAAAATGCCACAACGCTTCTCTCAAGCCAAAAGCAAACCTTCTCGGAAACTGAGTTTTTCGAACTTGTACCTAATACCCGTGTTAATGTCATCGTACAAATTTATCCTCTAAAAAATTAAAAAAAAACCTTTAAAATAGTATCACAATCAGAATTATTTGATGAACAAGAAATTGCATGAAATACAAGTTTAAACAATTTTAAATAAAGTGTAGCCCTTTCATTATTTGCTTAAAATGGGAAAATTGTAGAAAATCTTTTCAAAAAAATTAAAAAAACCTCCCAAATCTGGCAATTTTGTTAATAAATATTTAACCAAAATTTGTCCAGTTTTATTCATCGTTGCAGGATTTGTAAGAAATGTACTACAAATATTTTGTAATATTGGATTAATACTTATACGTTCAATAAGAAACTGAAAAAATTTTTTTTCAATTTCTAGAGAAAATTTATTTTTAAAAAAACCTCAATATGTTGTTCAAGTAAACGCTCAAATGAGGATGATCTCATATTTGTATACTAAAAAATAAAAATTTTATTTAATTAAAAAGTTGCCTCAAATGGTCAAAATATAATTTATAATATTTTTAAATAATTGAAAAAATCCTTGGGAACCGAAAGGGTTCGAACCCACAACCTATTAAAACTAAAATCTAGCAATTAACCTACTAAAAAAAAATAAAAATACAAACAATTGCAATAAAAGCATCAAGGGTCTCCTTTTCTTCTTTTGATCGCACATTTGAACTAAAAATTTATGAAAAAAATTAAAAAAAAATATTTTTAAAAAAACCTAATTTTATGTTGATACACATTTCCTACTGCTCCACCTTGCATTAAATTAGATCCAATTATAAAAATATCCAAACAAATTAGTCCATTTGGAAATAATTCTAATAAACAACGTTCAACTGTTGAAACAACTTGAGGTTCTATAAAAATTATTTTTTTAACAAAAAAAAATCAAAAAATGAATTTTGGGGAATCAAAGGGGCTCGAACCCTCGACCTAGTGGTAAAAATAAATTCAAAAGATAACCCACTTAACCACAAAATTTCAGTAAGCCTTGGTTATCTTTTTAAAAATTATCAAAAAATACTAACTTTACGACAAAATCAAAACCTTATTTTTTTTAAATATTAAAACAAATTTAGGGACGCGAAAGGGTTCGAACCCACATCCTATTAAAATAAAAAACAACCCACTTAACCACAAAAAATATTTTTAATAACCTTGTTCAATTCCAATTTCTTTGAGTGCTATAACCATCATTTTTATTGGTTGAATAATAAATCTTTTAAATTAAAAAATTCTTGTAAATCAAAAAATAAATTTTTCTGCTAACCTCACTAAATTCTTACAATCATTTAGAGAAAGAGGTGAAGTTGGATCTTGGCAAAATGTAGCACGATTAGTTTCTATTGAAGATGACTTTAAAGAGAAAAATGTTTAAAATTAAAAAAATTTTTTTAATAAATTTTTCTAACACTTTTTTCCTGTTTTTGCCCTCCTCCTCCACCTCCAGTATTTTCAATTTCTTGTGTTTGTTGTCCTTCAGTTAAGACAATTGTTTTACTTGGAGATTGTAAATTTTTTTGTTCTGTTGTTGATTTAATTTGTTGCTGTTGTTGTTGTTGAATAATATTACTTTTATTATATTTTTCTTTAATTAAAGGTAAATGATAATTAGCAATTAATTTTGCTTTTCGAAGAAATGAATTGATTGAATTACAAAGAATTAGACGCTGCTATGAAAAATTTAAAAAAATAAAAATTTGTGTAATTCTGAACCTTATGACCCTCCCTTATTTGTGAACAATCACACCCCCACTTTGTATCTCATCATCCGACTTGATGACCTAACATCCATCCCGTGCGAACCAAAACCAGGCAAGTAGCCAAGGGAGGGGGGGGGGGGCATGGACGCAGAAAAATTTTCCCCCTTGCCCCCCCCCCCCCGAAAAAGATCCTGGTTACGGGCCTGCCCACAACACCGCCTTATGACCCTCCCCGATTTCCTTAATGAGTTCATAATCTGATTCCGTGAACTAAGATTAATTTAGTCCCAAATGTATATAAGGATGAATCGCAAATATAATAAAAAATGAGGGTTATAAAATTCAAAATTACACCAAAAAACCTTACAATTTCAGTTCCATTCTCTTTTGATCGTATAATTAATGGTTCAATTAAATTCATCATCAATTTTCCATACATTGTTTGTACATAAGGTAAAAGTTGATGGTCATGTAAACAACGAGAACAAAGGAAAAATATACTTTAAAAATTGAGAAAAAAATTTTAAAAAATTTTTTGAAAAATTTTACTGTTTAAGTAAATGTGGAATATTCATTCTAACATGATGTAAAATGTCTGCAAGCAGTGAATATGACTGATTTCTTTAAAAAAAAATTTTTTTAATAATTCTAAAATAATATTTATATTCATTGTTAGACCCAGGTTCGACTTCAATTTATTATTTCCAAAGGTAAAGTGGAAGAACGGACAGTGGGACGGTCAGTCAAAAAATGACCGTCAGTCAACAAATGACTGTCAGTCAAAAAAATGAGTCAGTCAAAAAAATGACCGTCCGTCAAAAAAGGACTAGGTCAGTCAAAAACCGGACGGTCATTCATAAAATGACAGCCAGTCAAAAAAAGACGGTCAGTTGGAATATTGATAAAACAAAATGAATTTGCCTCATAAGTAATTCTCTTCTTTGAATTATTACTTCTGGATGGAATGCTTACAAGTTCACCAAAAATTTTTGACGGCTTTCCTATGTATTACTAACAATAAACAGAAAAAATCAAACAAAAAATTTTTTGGCAAAACATGGGAGCCCATAATTTATTACAAAAAAAATTAAAAGAAAAACCTCAATTGATCCTGTGAAGTAAATGAATTTCCTAGCAAAGCTTTTTCATCACACATTTTTGGAATTAATGTAATAAAATTTGTTTTAAATTCTGATTGAAATAAATATTTCAATGACATGAGTAATTCTCTTCTTTGAATTATTACTTCTGGATGGAATGAATCAATTAACATTAAAATTGCATCTGTGATAGATTTTGTGTGTTCACTAATGACTGTGGCAATCTATTTTAAAATTTTGATTTTTTAGAGGGTTTAAATATAAAGGAATTAAAATTATTAAAAAAGGAAAAATCACTACTTTATTGACAAAATTTAAGGAAGTTTCTCCCAATCTTAATAAAAATTATTTTTTTCCCGCAAAAAGGAGCATCAGTAAACAGTCGAAAAATCAAAAAGAGATAAGAAAAGAGAAAAAACCGAAACTAAAAATTTTTTCGAGACAAGACTTAAGACTAACAAGGTAAGGGGGTCAGAAGGAAAAAAGCAGAAGACTGGCAATAGGCTTATTTCCCCTGTCCCCTTTGCCTGCTCTACACGAGGATACAAAAAAAATGGCAATTCTTACAAAGTTCGGAATGTTCTCTTGTAAGATTACAAAAAAACACTAAAACCTCCCAAACACAAAATAAATTTTAAATTAAAATAAAATTAAAAAAGACCTGTGCTTGTTTTGCTGTATAACCAATAAAAGAAAGTGCTCTAACTTGAGAATTATGAAATTCATCGACCAATTCTCTATTATAATTTTTTTCCAACTTCAAATGTTCAGGCAATTTAATATTTATATAACGAAGAAATATTGGTATTAAATCTAAAACTTCTCCAAGTAAATGTTGACGATGCATTTGAATTAATACAAGAAGAAAAACTGACATTTCTGCCAAAACTTTTACACTTTGATTTGCTTTTGGGATTAATGTGTACTGAAAAATTAAAAATTAAAAAAAAATTTTTTGGTGGGATTTTTTTGATGTATGCCAACCGCGGATGTCGGACATGGAATTTTGGCGTGTTTTAAGAAATGAAAAAAATTAAAGTTTTGCGTTTGGCGCTCCATTGAACAAATTTTGGCGCGCATCCATGATACAAACGGTTTTCGGCGTCAACGCTGTTTGGGATTATGACTGTTTGTCATTAGGGCCTTTAGCATTATTAAATTTTCGCATGAAAGGATTTCCGAAAAAATTAGAAAATTCCAAGAAAACCCGAAACAAACCCCAGTAAAAAAGTAAGCACAAATCCCCTCAAAAAACCTTTTCAAGCATTGGAGTCACACTTTCATCACTTTGTTGTGGCTGGGAAAAAGTAAGTGGTGTAGTGAAATAACAAGTTCTCAAAGCCTAAAAATTCAAAAAAAATTAGAAAAAATATTTTTTAAAGAAACCTCCACAACACTTTCTTCTATCGTTCTTTTTGAAGTTGAAAACGGCTTTTGTAAAAACATTGATTCATTTGCTGTATGTCTCAACATTTCTGTATAAGCATTTTTCCATTGGATGAAAAAGCTTGTCAATTCTGATGCAAATGCTGGACGAAATGTTTTGATGTGATCAGTAAGGATTTTAATTATTAATAAAGCATTTTCTTCATTTTCCTTAAAAAATTTTTTAGAATTATTAAAAATATAAAAATATTAGGACAAAAAATTATTAGGGTAAAAATTTAATAGACATTAAGACAGTGAGTCTCTGACGATCGTAGAAAAAAACTAAAAATTAGCTTTAGTTTTCAGTTCATTAAAGAAAATGGATACTTATAGTTAAGCCCTAGGCACGCGGACCGATATGTCCGTGTCACCTAGGCACGCGGACATATCGGGACGGACATATCGGGATATTTCAATGTATGAGCAGTTACCCTACTGATTTCGGGACCTACGGCCACTGGGTTTTGAATAGTATATTATCTTGTTGAGGAATAGTTTTATGTTCAGAACAAACGTAACCACGCAAGAAATTATTTTTGCCACCCCAATCCCGATATGTCCGCACACCACACCCATCCCTTAGGGTGGTCGGTTCTAGGAAATCTTCAAGAACCGAATTTCAGAAGAAGAACCGAACCGAAAAAGCTTTAGTTCTTCGGTTCAGTTCACCCCAATCTACCAACCGGCGTCCTTAAGACAACAAAACTCCTCCTAATTCTAGACCTATTCTCTAGCTTACATAAAAAAATCAAACCAAATAAATAAGTCGAAGCAATATTTGTTGAAGACTTTTACCATAAGATTTGACTACATCGTTTGAAGATAGACGAAATAACAATTCTAACATTAATTTACGTAATTGCTTTAAAAAAATTTTTTTAATTGAAAAAATAATTTTAAATTAAACCAATGTATTATTTTCAGCAATAAATTGGGGAGATGTTTCCTGTAATAATCTCATAAAAATACATATAAGGCCTTCAATTAAAGATGAATAAGCTGACGTTCCAAAAAGCTCGTCAATATTTTCGCTGATTTCCTAAAAATTAAAAAATGAAAATTTTTGGGAAAAATGTCGATCTCCACCAAAATATTTCAAAATAAAATTAGAAAATTAAAAAAAACCTTCAAAACTTGAAATTTAACATCATCTCTAGGTGCTTCACCCAATGTATTAATTAACATATTTAAATGAACTGCCAAAGGTGGAACTGAAGTGGATGTTGACGGCATTGATGAAAATATGTTTGCTTGTTGCATTCTTAATTTCAATTGGAATTTATTGCTAAAGATGCTATAACTAGAAAAATAATTTTAAAAATCTGAACGGAAACCGGAACTGCAAAAAGCAGGGATCTTTAGCGGTCCATTTCCATGGGCATTTTATTTGAAAATGACTCAAAATGGTCAGAAAATGAAAATAGAGGAAAATGTCTCATGGAAGAGTCGCTAAAAACCCGGCCGCCATATACAAAAGTTTTGATCAAATTAGTTTAAATGCATCTAAAAAAATCAAAAAATTATTAGAGTATTTATAAACTCACAACTTTAAATTAGAAAATCAAAAATTTCGAACAATGCTTTAACAAAAAAATAAAAGAAAAAAGTAATAAAAAAGAAGCCAATATGTATAAGAAATTTTCTTATAGAAGGAAAATTTCTTTAAATGAGAATTTGTCGAAAATAATGCCAAAAATAAGGATTAAATTTTGAAATAAAACCTTCAGAAAATATTCCAAAAAATTCGACAAATTCTCACAAAATTTAAACAAAAAATAACGGGAGCAGGCCAACTTACCGCGAGCCCAACTTACCGCAGAGCTATAACATCGTTCAGAATTGTCAAATTCGGGACGCCCTGGTATGGTTCGATGCGCCTTGACGAGCTGAATCAAACCATACCAGGTATTTTAGGATTCGACCATTTTGAACAAAGTTATAGCTTTGCGGTCAGTTGGGGTGTACACAAAAATAATATATATTGAAAAAAATAAAATAGTATATTTATATTTCGCATATTTTTAAAATCACATTTTTCTTTTTTCTTTCCGAAAAATACAAAAACAAAAAAAAGTCATTTTTAATATTTTTTTAAAATTTATTATACCTAACCAATAACAACTTTTCCACTATCTTCTTTTCCTTTTGGACGAGGTTTGCCAGTTGTAAATGGAATATAACGATATCTTATCATATGCATAATTTGTCTTTTCATTGTAAGACATGTCAACACTTGAAAAAAAATTTTTTTTAATTTCTGAAAATTTTAGAAAAAATAAAAATACCAAGGACTCATAACCTTTCTCTAAATATTTTTTAGTTTTTTGGGTTGATATCATTCGATAGAGGACCCGGAATTCTTGTAAAGTTAACTTTTACCTAGAAAATGTGGTGAGTAACCAGACCCACAAAAATTTTGATAGTTTGTTTTTTCACCACAAGAATCTTTCAAAAAAAAAAGTCACAAGAATTTTTCAGTTCAGATCCGGATATACGTAGAGTTTCTAAAATTTTCCAAAATACTTCTGACTTAAACTAAAACGCTCACAACCACTTTATTCAGAAAATGTTTTTTCAAAACCCAAGACTTGGTGCTAGGACATGCAACCTCAAATTACTGTCAGAAACCCAGAACTTGAAGTTGTTCAAGCTCTTTTCTTGGGGGTGAAGGGAATTAACAAAATAAAACTGTACCAATAAAATACATGACGAGAATTGGCCAAAATACAGGTACATCAAAAACCTCAAAAAATGTGCAGGTAAAAGCAACAAGTGTTGACTTCATTGTTGATAACCTTAAAAATAATAAAAATTTATAAGTAAAAATTTCTAAATCAACCAAAATTTAAATTCAGGTAAACGCCGCATAAAGGGCCGAAATTCTTCAGAATTACTTTTTGGCAAAACAGGGCCTTCATCATCTAAAAAATTTAAAAATTGGACATTTTTCTATTTAAATTTAATAAAAAACCTTCATCAAATTCCATAGCTGGATCAATTTTTGGAGTGAGAAAGGCAAGAAATAAATTTAAATAATAAATGAACAAAGCATATGTGACGATATAAAATCCCTAAAAAAATTTTTTTAATTAAAAAAATAAAAAAACCTGAAGAACAATAACTCTCCAAACAAAAATGAGTATTAATGACACAGCAATGACCTTAAAAAATTAAAAAATAAAAATTTTTTTAAGAAAATTAAGGGGTGTCAGTTTAGTAAAATTTCATTTGGACCTTTAAATATTTTTTTGAGGTGAGGAAAAAAGTGACCAAAACAGACAAAAAGGAGTGTTTTGGGTGTCCGTGGGACTTCGGGATGAAATTTGGCAGACAACACATACCATACTTCTACATATTGTGAAATTTTTTAGCCCACGGACACCCAGAATTCATTTGAGGTAAAATAGGCAAAAAGGAGAATTAGTCAGAAAAAAAATTGGTCGAAATAGTCATTGTGGTGTAGTGGGTAAGAGCCCAGATTTTCCCCTTCGGGGCTCGGGTTCGATGCTTGTTGGAGTGTTTGGTTTTTTAAGCTGTTTTGGTGCTACTCTGAATAACAAGCATACGAGCCGTGAGGAGAAACCACGTCTAACTAGCTCAGTAAATCGTGAGCCAATAAAGCAGACTTGTACTAATAGATATGACCCTTAACAATCCCTTCAACAACACGCCAAAACCCAGAGGTTTAAAAAATAAAAACGAACCCAACGAATAGAAGTGTATGGAGTGAGCCTATCCAAGTAGTATTGATACTGCTAAATTTGTAAAAAAATTAAATTAAAGCAAAAAAGAGGAAATAAAACTTACAACCCCTAAAGACGAAAAGAAACGAGAACAAAGTCCAGGCTGGTCCCGAATATCGTCCATTATTTAGTTTTGTCTAGTTTAGACTAAAAAAGAATAAAAATGAGTTGAATACAACATTTAAAACAAAATTAGAAGAAAAAACATAAAAATTTGGAAAAAACAAAAAAATTAGGCCAAGTTGGAGTTTACTTGTAAAAGTAACGCTCTCTTTTTCTTTACCTCTTCTTTTAACATTTCTCTTCTTATTTTCTTTCTCTAACTTCTACTATAATGTTAACACTGTCTGACTTTTTTTCACTTGACAAATAAATTAAAATATTTCATTTCACCTAATATCAATTCGCCCAGTGGTGATATTTCCGATGTTTTGTCCCTTGTTTTTTCCCATGTTTTTCTTTTTGTTTTTCTCTTTGTTTTCTCTCTTGTTTTCCTATGTTCTCTCATGTTTCTTTTGTTTTTTCCCTTGTTTACCCTTGTTTTTGCCCCTGTTTCCCTTGTTTTCCCCTTGTTTTTCCCAATTTTCTTTTTTTTTATCAATTTTTGTATCCTTTTTTATCTCCAAAATATTTATTTGATCTATATTTTTGTTTTTTACTCATTTACTTTTTTTTATCAGGAGTGGTGTGACCACACAAAAAATTCCTTCTATTTATTTCCCTCCTCCTTATCTTCATTTCCAATCGAACCACTGAATTTTCTTCTGCTCATTTTATTATTTACACTAACTTATATTTATTTTTTGTGACATTTTTCCTTTTATAAACCTTAAATAATTAATTTAAAAAATGTTTTTCCCCGAACGGGTTCGAACCTTGCCCCCAAAACCAAAAATTTTCCCACTTAACCAAAGTGACATTTCTCTCAATTTCACTCAAATTTTCAATTTTTTTTCAATTTTCAGCATGGTTTGCCCCTTCTTTTTGACAATTATTGCTTATGCAGCTATCGCCTATTTTGTTAAACGCATTTTGACTTCAATATACAACATTGTTTTTCCGTTTTTATATGCCGTCCCACAGAATTTGCAAGTTTTGGCTGGAGCAAAATGGGCTGTAATAACTGGAGGAACTGATGGTATTGGAAAAGCATACGCTAATGAATTGGCCAAAAAACAATTTAATATAATTATAATTTCGCGTTCACAATCAAAATTGGACGATGTAGCTAAAGAAATCAAGGAAGAATTTAAAGAAATTGAAGTGAGAACGATTGCTTTTGACTTTACAAATCCAAATTTGGAAGATTATGAACAACAGATATTTGCCAAGATTGATGATGTTGACATTGGAGTTTTGGGTATTTTTTTATTTTAATTTTTTTGCGGGGTTTAAAGGGGGTCCTTTGATTTTTTGGAATTTTTTAAGACGGAATTTTCTCTTTGCTGACAATTTGCTCCATTATTTTCCTATTTACGGGTCCAAGGGGTTTGGTTCTATCAAAAAATAAATTAGTCGTAGCCCCACACACATCCTCAATTTTATTTATTTTTAGGGATTTTCTAAAGTCGAATCTTTTTAAAATATCCAGCCTCTCTTGGCTAACAATGAGCTCCCCCTATTTTTCCCCAGATACGGTCCTAGGGGTTTTACTCGACCAAAAATAAATTTTCCGTTTGATCCTAGACACCCTAAAAATTTTTTTTAATTTCCAGTTAACAATGTTGGGATGAGTTATGAATTTCCTGAACGCTTTGAACGTGTTCATGGTGGAATTAAACGTGTTGCTGACATCACTGTATTTTTTAAATTTAATTTTCTTTTCAAATATTCCCCCATTTTAAGTTAATCAACACTTTTCCGACAACTATTCTTACTCATCATATTCTTCAACAAATGGCTAAGCGGAATAGAGGTGTAGTGGTTAATGTGGCTTCTTCAGCTGCTAATTTTGACTGGTTTTATTTGGCTGTTTATAGTGCTACTAAGGTTTTTTAACTCTTTTAAAAGGGTTTAGGTCCAGTGCTCCCCACACCCATACGTCCTCATGAGATATTTTTTAGAGTTTTGGATCCATTTTGTTCTCCCAACCCACACTTCTTCCTCCCGGGATTTTTTAAGTTTGATTTTTTGGAAAAAAGTTTTGGATCCGTTTTTCTTTCCTATACCCATTGTTTTTCCTCCGGAGACATCAAAAAATATACCTAAGAGTTCTGCCTCCCTTATATCGTTTGAGGAATACTTCTTAATCTTTTCCGGACCAAGGTACTCTTCCTTCTCTCTTCCGATTTTTTTCTTTTTCATTTTTAACTTAATTTCTCCTCCTTCAGAAATATGTCACTTGTTTGTCTTCAATTCTACGTAAAGAATATGCTGACACAAATATTTATATCCAAACAGTCTGTCCTATGATGGTTGCTACAAAAATGGCGAAAATTCGACGTTCTTCATTTTTTACTCCCTCACCTGAAAAATTCGCTAATGAAGCTGTTCGCAGTATTGGCTTAACTGATGAGACTACTGGTTGTTTGGCACATCAAATTCAGGTTTATTTTTTTTATTTTTAAATTTTTGGGGGTTTTTGGGAAGGGTAGGCGGGCAAAAAATATTTTCGATTTCTTCAAAAAATTTTTCAAAAATTTTTCAAAAATTTTTTAAAAATCCCAAAACTCCTAGAAAAATCCCCAATTAATTTTCTCATCATTTTCTCAGGCTGAAATTATGTTTGGCTACATCCCGGACTATTTCCTCAACAAATTTATTCGAGACAATTCTTTGTCAACTCGAAAGCGTGCCTTAAAGAAAATTGAGAATTCTGTGAAGACTGAATAAATTTTTGTTTTTTTTTTTTAATTTAATTTAAAATTATATAGGAGAGCATTTGTAATAGATGACATTTTTTAATAAATAAAATTTTGAAAAATTATAAAAAAATTTTTTTCTTTGGTTTGGGGGGAAAAGGTAAAGGAAGTTTCTTTCGCTCTCCCGCCAACGGATTCGTTTGACTAGTTAAGATTCTGATTAAAAATAAGGAGACGTTTTCTGCTTCAAATATAATTTCTAAAATAAATTCTGGTTTTTCTGGGAAGGGGAAGAAATTTCTGGGAGGTTTTTCCGGAAATTTAAAAATTCTGATTCTTCCGGGAAAAATGAAATATAAATTCTAGTTGTTCTGTTGACTGACTAAAGATCTCTAGTCACTAGATACCACTCTTCCGGAAAACTTAGTTGAGAGAGTCTACTTTCGGAAAACATAGAAGTGTCAAGTTTCCGGGCAGTACTCAACCGTCCCTTATTGATTTTCCGGAATGTTCCGTATTTTAAATTTTCGCCAAAAATATTTTATTTTTCAATGCCAATTTGGCAAAGTGTCTTTAATTTTCTCTCTCGTTTCAAACAATTTTTTTCTCTAGTTTTGTTGAGCAACCGGTTGTTGTTTTTGTGTGTTTTTGAGAGTGTTTTTGTGTGTTTTTGTTGTTTATTTGTTTGTTTTCATGTTTTTAATCGTTTTTACGTGTTTTCCTGTTCCCCTGACCCGCGCGCAGCGAAAAAACTAAAAAATTATGCTAAAAATCTTTAAAAAAGTTAAAAAAATTTTAAAAAATCTAACCCTTTTTTTATTCAGCACAACCAGCAGACGTCTACATGCTGTACGTGGAGCAGTGTTTTTTATGATTTTTTTATTTATTTTTTAAATTTTTTAGAATTTTTTTCCAAAAATTTCAATTTTTTCAATTATAGTGCTCATCATGGTGCTCGTCATGGATGGATGGAAGAATATGCTCTGGAGAATATGGGAGAAGCATGGAAGCTGTGGAAACCCGGTGTGGTTAAATTTTTGAGTTTTTTGTTTTTTAAGCAGATGTGCTCTGCATGATGGTTGGTGGTGCTCTTCATGGTGGCTCGTTCTTCTACATGGTGGCTGTCTTATCTTCTGGCCCAACCGGGTTTTTTTTATTTTTGAATTCTTTTTGAAATTTTTTGTTCAGGCGAAGCTGCTCAACTTGTGGCCAGATGGGGGCCAATGGAGCGTGGAGGGAGTGTGGACAGGTTTTTGGGTTTTTTTGTTTTCTTGGGGGTTTCGAAGGTTTTTTTTTTCGGGGGGAGGGGGGTAGTTCTTCTCTTCGGGGTTTGATTTTTTAAAAAAATTTTCTCTCGTTCAGCTGTGCTCAACATGGTTGGACAATGGAGGAATATGGGACCCGGTGTGGTTTTTTTTAAATTTTTTTTTATTTTTTAAAAATGTCTTCATGGTGGCTGGCTTGCTCTTGGTGGTGGTTTGGTGGACGTGATGTTTTTTTAAAAAAGAACTTTTTCATTTCTTTTTATTTTAGGTGGTTTTGTCTACATGGCTCGTCTACATGGTTGGTGGTCTCGTCTACATGCTGGAATGGTGGATGATCTTCAAAAATAGTAAGTTTAACAAAAAATCTAAAAAAAAAACAAAAATGCGAGCCAAAAATGCGAATGCGCGCTTCCCTCCCCTTTCCTCTATTCGTTTTCGCGTTTTCATTTGTTTTGTCTTTTTTGTCTGTTTTTTGAGAAAAGATTAGAATGGGCGGAATGCAGTGGTGAATGGATGCTTTGATCAACAGCTGGAACAATGGATGGAGCAGCAGCAATGAGGGTTATTAGCAATGGGTGCTGATTTGTGCTTCATGGTACAAGGTTTGTTTCGCCGTCGAAGGGAAAATTTTGAAATTAGAGGGGTGTCCTCCTTTTCGGGCTGATTTTTATTGATCGTTATCGATTGGATCAAATGTCTATCTTTAAATTTTATTTTTGGCGTTCTGTCATTTAAAGATAATTTGTCACCTCACTATCTCGTTAGGTAGAGAAAAAGAGCGCAGAGAGAGCTTTCTTTGGTTGCATTTCTCTTATTCTCTGCCTAGCACCGTATTTCTTTTTCGCGTTTTTTTGCATTTTTCTTGAAATTTTTAGAAATTTTTAAAAATTTCCGTGCTTAAAATTTTCTATTTTTTCAGATAATTTCGCTTATTTTTCTTTATTTTCTTCCAAATTGATCAACACTTTCTTCTGATTATCTCCATTTTGTGAAGCTTTGGAAAGTCAAAAAACCGATGAAAATGAAAAATTTTTATAAAAATTTGTCAGAGGCTAGTGATGATTTTACGAAGACAGGACGATGGTTGTCAGGTTTGCAGCATTTATTTTGGTATTGGGTTTTAAATAAGGAAATTTTGTCCTTTATGTCATTAATAGAGCAAATGACTGCTCGCCACCCTACCACCATCGTTTGACGTCCCGCCACCAACTTCGTTTTTTCTCCATTCTCTACAGTCTTATAGTCATGCCCATCCTCCTATTTCTGCCTTTCAACTTTCTCCTCATCTTTCGACCGGCTGCTTTTCTTTGGCCTCTCGGCTGCTTCTTTACGATCTACTTTTGCTTTTCAACTTGCTACTGCTCTTTAACCTACTCGTCTTCTTGATCAGCACGAATTGTCCTTTATTTTAGACTTAGGTTTATGTTTACTACAAGAGATTGACCTGGGTCTGGATCAAGGCCTGGGTTTTTCTTGTACCCACAGTCCAGGCATTTTTCGACCTTCCTGGGTTTTTTCTGGACTACAAGCCCAGGATTTGGCCCAGGTCAATAAATCAAACTCGAGACCCAGCAACAGACCCAGACTTTTCAAAAATTCCGATCTCTAATAACGACAAACCCTCCTTCCTTCAATGACTCTTCACTCTTCCTGATTTCGCCCACGACGAGAACTTTTGGAATAATCGTCGGCTCCATTTCCCAAACTTAATTTGCTGCTAGTTTATAGCTTGACAATAAAAAATATCTTCGTTTTACCTCAAAATAGTTCAAAAATATTTTTCTTCATTAATTATAAACCCTCACAAAAAATGAATGATTGACGTTAACTTGAAGGAAAAGTTTGGTTCTTCCTCTCCTTTTGTCTCCTCAAAAACTTACCTTAATTAATTTATTTTCTTTTCAATTTAAAAATATAAACAAAACAGCTGTCTAAAATTTGTGTGATTTTTAGATAAATATGTGGGGAAAAATTTTTTTAATTTTAAGAGGGAAGAGAAACAGCAGCCCCTTTTTTGCCCTTTCCAGATTTTTAAGAAAAATAATGATTGTTCTATTTTTATTTTTTAATTATTTTAAAAATCATCTAGCATTGTCTAGCATATTTTTAAGAATTTTTTAGATCAAGGAAAAATAGCTTAGGGATTCCCAAATTCTCGGAAGAACTTAAGAATACGGCCCACTCTCTAACATTGACAATTTATATGTCATACGAATTAGCTTCGCGAGAGGAGTCGGATGGGTACTTTATGGATACCCCCCCCCACACAGTCTGAGGATTAATCTTTTATTTGTGTTTCATTTGAATATGTCCCAGGGGATTGAGTGAAATTGAGGAAGAATAGTTGCCGTTATGTACATAAGGAAAACTCTGAGGCTCAAACTAGGAGAGGGGGACTGGATATCCATAAAATACCTTTGGATGACACCAAAAAAATTTTTTAGTGGTTGTGGCCTATAATTGAGACTGCTCGTTGATTTTGTCGTCATTCGAGTGCCTCCCGCCGAGCTCTTTCGAATGACTAGTAAAATTTGTCCGTATTGAGGGTGGCCTGTATTCTTACGTTTCTAGGAGTTCACCCCTCCCTTCCTCATTCAGATTTTTCAGAATTTCTTGAAATTTTTTCTTTACAAATTTTTTGAAAAAAAATGTTTCCACCACGTCGTCATAAATCAACACAAAATAAACACCAAAAATATTTATTTCCGCCAAATGAAAAGAAAAGAGCAAAATCTGAGGTCTTTATTACCGCAAATAATAGCCTTCATGCTGACGGTTGCGAACAGCAGAAAAAATATTCTAAGAGACGGAAGAGGTAACAAATTAAAAATGAGTAAGGAAATAGAGTGTTTTTTAAGTGTTTTTAGGAATTTTTTAAAAAAATTTTTGGGGAAAAGATTTTTAAATTGTTTTTTCTTTGTATTTCTGGTAGTCCGTACGCTCGTCCGCAATTTATCGAAATTTTCCTTTTCGAAAACGGCTTATCGAAAAATTCCGCTTCCACTGTTTTTAGAATAATAATAAGTAACTTGTAAAATTGGCATGGAAACCAATTACCACAAAATGTTTGCTGTTCTTTGTTCTTTCTTGACTCTCTAGTTTTTTGTTTTCATTTTGTTTTTGTTGTTCTTTGAAAATTAGTCATCTAACAATAAGATTTTAAATATGAACGGCCATAACTCGGCCCAAAGTCATTTTGCAAAAAAAAAACGGAACACGCCACAATACCAAGTCGAGTGTCCTCTATCGAATGGTACCAAAAAATATATCAAATTTGCACTCAAAGTAAACGATGGCTCCTTGTAAGATTTTAAAGTCAATGCCTGCTTGCGCTTTTCAACGTTAATTTTTTGAAAAAAAATTTTTTTAATTCACACGCTCAAGCTTTAAAAGTCTTGAAAATATATCCTTCCACTCCCCTCTCCCCTTCTCTTCAATCCATTCCCCTCTGTTTTCCCCCTCTAATCCATTTCCGTTATAAATAAAAGTCAGCAAAGCCAGCAGCTGTTCATTATCCTCTCTTAAAAACGTCACTCATTTCCCCCAGCCTGGTGGGAATGAAATATTTCCTTTTTTTCTAAAACAAGGGGGGTAAACCTATCAATATACATAATATATTTTCTCTTTTTTTGTTTTTGTGCCGGAATTTTTTTTCTTCTTCTCTTCAGTTGTGTCCCTAAAGGCGAAAAGATCTTAAATTAGATTGTTATTGATTTTAATTTAATTTTTCCTCTATTAATTTTTTTTAATTTTTAAATTGATTTTGAAGTCAAAATAGTCAAAGTTCTTCAAAAAAATTTCCCAATTGCCTTGTATTTTTTTTCTAATTTATGCCTACGGGCGATTCGTTGAGATCTACCTCTTCAGAGCTTAATCCTCCATATTGGTAATTTTTTTATTTTACAGTTTGGTACTATTTTGAAGCTAAGAATCTGCTCTATCTTTTGGTATAATGTACAGGATTATATCTTAATTTTTCTAAAAGTTTTGGGTCCTCAAACTTCTTTGGGACCATTTGTCACCTTTTTATTTTTTCCCTACAAATTTCCCTAATTTATTCCCAAATCGTTCCCTTGACTATTTTTAGTTAAGAATCTGCTCTATCTTCTGATATAAAGAACAAAATTGTATCTCCATTCTCTTACAGGCTTTGGGTTCCCAAACTTTTCTGGGACCATTTGTCCCTTTATTTCCTCAAATTTTTTAAGGGTTCCAGTTTTCACTGGCAATCTTCTCTAAACTATTTTGTAGATAGGAGTCTGCTCTATCTTTTGTTCTAAGTACAGGAGTCAATCTTCATTTTTTTCTAAATTTAGTACCCTCAAACTTTTCTGGGACCATTTGTCACCTTTTCTTAATTTTCCCTCAAAAATTTCTTTTAAGGGTTCCAGTTTGCACCAACAGTCTTCCTTCATCAAACAAGTGTTTTCGTGCCTCTTCATCCCCACGTGTCTGTTTTTCTCAACATAATAAATACGAAGATTCTTCTACTGACGATACTGCCTCAACAAGTTTTTGCCTTAGAAAAAATCACAAAAAAATGTCTTCGGTTTCTTCGTCTTTTTCAAGATTAAGAGGGACAAGTTTGACTGTAGATGAAGGTGAAAGAGAAGAGGATGATAAGAAAGAAAGGGAAAGAAGAGAGGAATCTGATGTTTCAATATTGGAAGAAATTGGAAGGAGTGAGGGGTCAATAAATGCTAGAAGAAATGTTCAAAAACGTTCTTCAGGGATTTGGAATGATCCGGTTTGTTGCTTCGAAATTAAATATTTTTCTTAGGTTAGAAAAATTTTTTGTCGATATTTATATGTCTTTTAGAACCTTTTGAAAATTAATTGACACTGAAAGAGGTCGAACCTGGGACCCCTCTAAGCCAAAGTCTAACACACTAACCACTCGACCAAAAATTTAAAAATTTTAAAAAAATCCCCTAAAAATTTTTTTGCTTGTATTTACGTTTTCTAGAATTTTTTAAAAATTAATTGACCTCGTAGGGGTTCGAACCTGGGACCCTTTCAAATCAAAGTCTAACACACTAACCACTTAACCAAAATAAAATTTTTTAAAATTTTTTTCAAAAAAATTTCTTTATTTCAGGTAATCACAATTAACGTTTCTGGAATGCGTTTTCAAGTATTTATTATTTTAGTAAAAATTTTTTTGTATATTTTTCAAGACATATCAAAGCACACTTGAACGTTTTCCTCACTCAATGTTAGGCAATCCAACAAAAAGACGAGCATTTTGGAATGAACAATTAAATGAATATTTTCTTGATAGGAGTAGAACATGGTTTTTTTTATTTTTTTTCATTCTTTATTTTTTTTCAATACAGTTTTGAATCTATTCTACATATTTATAGGTATTTTTTTTAATTTTTATTGAAAAAATAATTTTTTTTCATTCAAGAACTGGAGGTCAGGTAGTTAGGCCTGTTACTGTACCTGTTGAAATGTTTATTGATGAATTGGTTAATTTTTTTTATTTAAATTTTTATTTAAATATTTGTTTGTTTTAAATGTTTTTTTGTTGTTGTTTTTGTCCTTTTTTTAAATAAATGTTTAGCTATTCGTTTTTTTGTCTTGTTTTTGTTGTTCTTAGGCAACTTTTATGTTTTGTTGCATTTCTTACGTTTGTTTTGAAGGGAGGGGGGAGGTGATCCTTTGTGACCAGGGTGTTTTACCACCTTTAGGGGGCATTTTCCCCATTTTTGACTTTTCCGCCCCTTTTTCCTCTCTTTTTTATGCCACTTTTTTGTGTGGCCATGCTCCCCTTTTGGTGATTTGTAAAAGTTCCCTGGTAGCACCCACAAAATTTTTGCGAACATACCAGAATTTTTAAGGGTTTTCGGGAACAATATTTTGACGTTTAGTGTATTTCAGTCGAGTTTCTGGGGGAGGGAGTTTTGATGTTTTATCCAAAAAGAATCGTTCGGTGTCTATGCTACTCTATTTGTTTTTGTATTTTTCGTTCAACTTTATTTTAAAAAATTTTAAGAAAATTTTTTTCCCATTATTTAAAGTATTTCTATCAACTAAAAGATGATGTTTGGTCAAATTTTTGTGAAAGTGAAGGTTGCAGAATTGTTAAAGAAGAGAAAAAACCTTTAAATCCTACACAAAGAAAAATATGGAATTTGGTTTTTTTAATTTTCGTAATTCGAAATTTTTTTTAATTTTTTAGATGGAACATCCAGATTCTTCATTTTTGGCACGCATTCTTGCTTCAATTTCTGTTGCTGTTATAATAATGTTTGTTTAAATATTTATTTTTTTTAGTATTTTTGGGTGTTTATCGGTTAACTAGTGTTTTAACTAGTGTTCCCCCCCCCCTTCCCCAGGGGAAGGCTTACGGGGGACCCCCGAACCCGAATTCCCCGCAACCCGACGTTTTCCGTACGTTCATCCCTTGCCCCTCAATATTGAACACTACTTTAAACTTGGAAGAAATGAATGTTAAAAGTACCTCTCTCTTTAAAAAAATTTTTTTCTAGTAGTACAGTCTCTTTTTGCCTTGAAAGCATTCCAGAATTAAAATCACCTACAGACAGGGAATGGTCTTCACCTTTCTTTTGGATTGAATTTTGTTGTTGTTTATGGTTTTCTATTGGTTAATTTTATTTTTTATTTTTTTTAATAAAAAAATTTTTAAGAACTCGTTATTCGTTTTATTGTAAGTTTTCTTTTATAAAAATATTTTTTTCAATTAAAAAATTTTTTAAAATTATTTTTAAAGGTAGCACCAAGCAGGACAGATTTTATGAAGGTTAAAAAAATTTTATTAAAAAAAATTTTTTTTTAATTTCAGTCATTTTTAAATGTACTTGATTTTGTTGCTGTAGCTCCATTTTTTATTAATTTAATGTAAGAAAAAAAAAATTTTTTTTTAATTTTTAAAAAAAATTTTCAAAAATTTTTTTAAAGTTTACACGACGCTGAAAATAAAAATTCTTCGTCAACCTCATTTGCTGTACTTCGAATAGTTCGATTAGTTAGGGTCTTTAGAATATTTAAATTAAGTCGGCATTTTACTGGATTACAAGGTTTTTTTTTTAAATTTTAATTTTAAAAAATAAAAAAAAATTTTTTTAAGTGTTGGGGAAGACTTTCCGTGCTTCTATACAAGAATTCTTTTTATTGGTATATTTTTTTTTAATTTAATTAAATGAGGTCTAGAATGTTCTTAAAAATTTTTTGAGGTCTCTAAAATTTTTTAAAAATTAAAAAAATTTTTTTTAAGTGCTGTGGACATTTTTTAAAAATGTTGGGAGTTGCTGGGTATCGAACCTACACTCTTCCTTTCCACTATTTAATTTAATGGAAAAAATATAAAATTTGGTCTAAAAATTAAGAAAAAAATTTTTTGAAATTTTTATAAATATTTATTTTATTTTTAAAATATTTTTAGACTAAAATAAAAAATGTTGGGCGTTGCTGGGTATCGAACCCCACCCTGTCCTAAATTAATTTTAATTGAAAATTAAATGCATTAACCACTTGATCAAGCGGAATAGTGGTGTTGTTTTTAAGGCAGAGAGGGAAGAAATAGTGTAGATTTTTAAGAGAGACATTTCTTTCAATTAGAAAATTTTTTTTCTTTACAAAATTTTTTAGAATTTTAGAAAATTTTTAGAAGTTTTTAAAAAATTTTTTTAATAAATTTATCAAAAAAATTTTTAAAGATTTTCTTCATGGGAATAGCTTTAGTTCTCTTCTCCAGTGGTGTCTATTTTGCAGAACAAGGCGAACCAGGAACTAAATTTACTTCAATACCAGCAACATTTTGGTTTGTTTTAGCAACAATGACAACAGGTTTTCTTTTTAATTATTAAAAAAAATTTTTTTTTAATTTTTAAAGTTGGATACGGCGATTTGGTACCAAATGGAGTTTATGGGAAAATTGTTGGGTATGAGGGGGGTTTTTGAAAACTAAAAAATTTATTTTTATTAAAGTTCGTGTTGCGCATTAATTGGTGTATTAACATTAGCATTGCCTGTTCCTATTATTGTAAGATTTAAAAAAAATTTTTTTCAAAAAATTTTTTTGAGAAAAAAAAAAAGAAAGAAAAAATTCATGAAGAACAAAATTTTTTGAAAAAATTTTGTTGAGTAATGAGAAAATTTTTTGAAATTTTTTAGAAAATTTATGGAAATTTTTTGAAAGGATATGTTCAAAAAAATTTTTTGAAGAAAAAATTTTTTTTGAAATTTTTTAGAAAATTTATGGAAATTTTTTGAAAGGATATGTTCAAAAAAATTTTTTGAAGAAAAAATTTTTTTTGAAAATTTTGGGAAATTTTTTTATTTTTTGAAATTTAGTAAAATTTTTGAAATTTTTTTGCAATTTTTGAAAAATTAAAAAATTTTTTTTCTAATTTTTAAAGGTAGCTAATTTTAAACGTTTTTATCGTCAAGAAGTTATATTAGCCAAAATGTATGAACAAAATTCCCGTCCAGAAGAAATTAGTGCATTTATTAAACAAAAAGGGAAACATGGAGGAACATTTAAAATTTCTATTAATGGAATAAAAAAAGAGGATGGGGGCGATGATGATACTGATGTTGAAGGAGGAGGAAGAGGTTTTTTTGATCAACACAAAATTGGTGTTGACTCAAGCACTTTGTTGGTTTGATTGAAGGAAGCAACGAGGCAAGAGATTTTTTAGAGGGAATGATGGTGTGGTCAAGAAGAAGAAGAAAAATCCCCAAAAAACACACAAAATGATGGCAAATCCAAAAAACTTCAATTAAAAAATTTTAATATATGTCACCGTCCAATTTCAATTCGCATTGGGGACTGAAACCCCAAATTTTGGCGTTGCAAAGTTGGGACTAGGTTTCAAAACATTTCTTCAAGTTCGGGACCTACGCCAACTTGATCTGGGACCATTCCGTACTTATTCGAAATTTCTGAAAATTATAATACACCAAAATTTGGGGGTTTCAGTCCCCCAATTGGCGAATTTGGACAATATATAAAATTGGTCGGTGACATTTATAACTTTATTGTTATAATAATTACGGGTATATAATTTTTTTTTAATTTTTTATATAGAAAAAAATTAAAATTTTCAACAATTTAACCAAACCAAATAAAAAAATTTTATTTTTACCATTAAAACATAAATTCAAAATTTTAGGAAGACCAAAGAAAAAAAATAAATTTAAATTGAATTATAATTGACAAGACATTTTTTTCAGAGTAAAAGAAAATAGGGGAGAAAAAAAAATATTTTTTGTTTAAAAATGAAAATAGGAAAAAAAAATCCTTTTAAGTTTAAGCGTGGAGATGCATAAGAATTTTTTTAATCTTTTTCCTAAGAAAAATTTTTTTTAATTTTCTGAAAAAATTAATTTTTTATACATCTCCACACTTTATTTTTAAAATAATAATTTTACAAATTTTAAAAGAGAAAAAAAAATTAAAATGAGAAGAAAAAAGCATGGAAAGCATGAAGAATAAAAGCACAAAATTTTTTTGAATCGATTCAGTTTTCTGATTTTTAAAAATATTTAAAAAAATTTAACTTTAAAGAAACTGATCCGATTCAAACAAAAATATATTTAAGCATTAGAAGACAATTTTTTAAAAAAATGAGATGGACAAGATTGCAATTTTTAAACGAAAATGAATGATTTTTAAAAAATGCGCAAATGAATTTTTAAAATATTTTTTTAGAGTTTTAAAAAGGATTGAAAATTTATTTAAAAAAGATTTTCAATAAGAGGATTCATGAGAGGGACGAAAAAAATTTTTTCTGAATCTTTGCGATTTTTCAATTTTAAAGGAAAAAAATAAATTCATAGAAAAAAATAGAAGAAAAAATGGAAAGACTACAACAAAATTCAATTTTTTTGTTGTGTTACCTTATTGGTTTTTCAGACCTTTTTTTAAGAAAAAATGTGGGATAGACAAAAGACAAAAATGAGATTCTCGTGAGAATGAGATCCTCCTCCCTTCCCCTTGTCATTTTCTAAAAAAAATAAAATTCTGGAAAAGGTTTTTTTTTGTTCGCTTATTGGATTTCAGGCCCTTCTGTCATTAAAAAAAGGAAATTCTGGAAAAAAGGCTCCTTCCCCCTTCTGTCATTTAAAAAAATTTGAAAAAAGGGTCTGAAAAAAAACTTATTTTTTTTGGAGTTGACTAAATTTTTAAAAAAATCCTTATATCGGGAAAATTATCTTATCATTTTTTTATTTTATCGAATGCAGCTATGCAAATCCAAACGTGAACGAACCGTTTTTTGATTACTTGATTTTGAGAAGACATGCCAAAAACGTAAAGTTTCATCACCAGCTCCAGTAACAATTGATTCACCATCGGGAGACATTGCCTTTAAAAAAATAGGGGGAATTTTTGGATAAAAATCAAAAAATAAACCAAATATAAAACTCTTGATTGATGACCAGATAATTTTGTTATTGGTTGCATACTTGGATATTTCCATAAAATTACTTGATTAAATGAATAGCCATGTGTTGATACTAATTCTGGGCTATGTTTAGACCAAGCAACATTGCAAACCTTGAGAAAAAAGGTAAAAAGAAATTTTTGTGAAATTTTTTTTTCAAAAAAAAAATTTTTGAAATTTTTATAAAAAAATTCTCAGGCCTTCAAAATTTTTAAAAAAAATTTTGAAAATTTTTTTTAAAAATTTTGAAAGGCTTGGAAAAATTTTTAAGGCTCGAAAATTTTCAAAAAAAATTCTTAAGGTACATACTTGACTCCCAGTCTCAACACATTGCATTGCCTGTCCAGTCATTGTATTCCAAAAGCGTAAAGATCGATCCGCTGTTCCTCCACCACTGACTAGAACACTTGGATGATGTGGGGACCTTAAAGAATTTTGTAAGAAAATTTAAAAATTAAAAAAATATTTCAGGTTACCAAGCCAAAGCTTTAACAGCAGCATTATGTTCCGTGTAAGTTTGTATTGGTTCATTACGACGAAGACTCCAAACAAGCAATTGATTGTCATTACCACCAGAAGCCAAATATTCTTTGTTTGGGGACCATTTTAAACCGCAAACCTTTCAGGGTTAAAAAAATTTTTTGCGAAAATTTTAAATAAAAAACCTCTTGTCTATGGGCATTTAAACGTTTTTCAGTCACATTATTACTTTCACGCAAATCTCTATAAATGATGCAACGATCGCGTGAACCAGAACATATTACATTATCATTCCAAGCTAAACAACCAATACGCATTTCATGAACTTTTATATTGTGAATGCGTTTTTGTGTACGAGTATCCCAAATCTTTAAAATTAAAAAAAAATTTTTTTTGAAAGGCTAGGAGAAATTTTTTGTAAAAATTTTTAAGGGCTCATGTCGGAATTTTTAAAAATCTTTAGTGGCTCAAAATTTTTTTGAAGTGCTCGAAAAATTAAAAAAAATTTTTGAAAGGTTTGAAAAATTTTTAGGGGTCGAAAATTTTTTAAAAGGCTCGAAAAATTTTTAAAAGGGGCACAAAATATTTTCAGAGAATTTTTAGAGGGTCGAAATTTTTTTAAAAATTTAAGGCTCGAAAAATCTTTTTAAAAAACCTGTAAAATTCCTTTATGAGTTCCAACAGCTAATAAATCTCCACGTTCAGACCATTGAACAGAAGTAACAGATTCACTATTTTCATTGCCCAAATCACATAATTTAATTACTTGACTATTACAAGCACTCCATAAATAAACACAAGTATTTAAACCAACAGATAACATATTTTGACTTGACCAATCAACAAGATTTAAATAAAAGTCATCTTGAAGTTCTGGAGCATCCAAAACTTTATATGGATTTTTTGGAACTTTTCGTTGTGGTTTTCTTGGAGATTTTAATAAACGTTGACTGTCTAGAAAAATAAAATAAAAATATTTTTTAATAAAATTTTGAACCCTCTAATTAAGTAGGGGATTGTCTATGGGTAGGAGGACCTTCAAGGTATTAGATTTTTAGTGAAGCGAAGCGTCTATAGTGGATTGGGAGGGGGGAGTGAAGTTTCTCCTAATTTTAGAAGGATTTGAAGTAAATTTTCGAGGAAGCATCTCAAGTGAATGGGAGTGAAGGAGGGCCTCTTAAAGCGAAAGGAAGGCCTCCAAGTTTGGGTATATTTTCGAATTAATCAAAGAAAAAAAAGTAAACCTGCAGAAAGTGGACTTGATGAAAATAAAGGTGATGCTGCATTTGCCAAACTACCACCAACAGAATTTGGCACTTTATGTGTATATTTGAACAAAGAATGAGGTGTACTTCGTTGTAAAATTTGGACACTATCGGTACTGTCGCAATCACTCTTTGAAAAAAATTAAAATTTTAGAACTTTCGGCTGAAAATGGTGTGGTAAAGGTCGAGACTAATGATTGAGCGGGCAAAAACTAGGGGTAAGTTAGGCGAGAATTCAGGACCTAGAGTCCAGGAAAAAGAGTCCAAAATATGCTTGGGTATGAATTTTAGGTACAGAAGAGGTCGCCATTTGGCAAAGACAAATTTGACCGGGCCGGATCCTGAGAATTTAATCGTGAAAATTCAGCAAGTACGGATCTGGAATATTGGAAGCTACCCATAACTTGTCCTAAGCCTTACAGTTCTTGGCAGGCACATAGGCTTGGGGAGGTTGGGTGTCTATCCCCCTGATTCCTGGGAGAAAAATTTTTTTAATTCTTACCCTAACATCAATAATTGAATGTTTCAACAATTCATTCTTCAACAACGCTCGATGAGTAACCGAATCATGTCCAGTTTCTTCCAATGGAAGTGCTCCAGTATTAGGTCCATTATTACCAACACTACCATTATTATTCATTGAATTAGATGAAGGTTGTTGCTGTTGTTGTTGATTTGGTAGTTGATTTGGTTGTTGTTGAGCTGTAGATGAAGTACTACTTTGAGTATTTGAGGCAGCATTTGTCTTTAAATAAAGAGGATAATTTGGGAAAATGAATGGATGATAGTAGTGATCGAGCTGGGTCAGGACCAAGGCCTGGGTTTTCCCTGTACCCAGAGTCCAGGCCCAGGCATTTTCTGACCTTTCTGGGAGTTTCCTGGGCCTGGGTTTTTCCTGGACTACAGGCCCAGGATTCGGCCCAGGTCAATAAATCAAACCCAAAACCCAGGAACATGTTTTTCAAAAATCTCGATCACTATAGTGTCGTCATTTAAGAGAGCCCTTTCTCCCTATAATAGAAGGTATATAGGGGCCCATTCTAGCTGTCAGAAGTTAGACCAAAAGAAAAGATGGGAGCACCCAATTCAAAAAGGGGGCCTTATCAAAAAAATAAAATCAAAAAAAATATACATGATCATCAAAAAGTTTTCTTGCTGGAATATTATTAGAAGCATCAGTTAATGGATGACTTGAAATTGATGCATATTTAAATGCCCATTCTTGTTCACTTTCACGTATAGGAATATATCTATCACCTCCATCAGGTCTATATTTTGTTGGTGTTGTTTGTATAGAACCTCTAGAAGTTAAATATTTTTGTGGTGAAATTGGTGGACGTTGAAAAAATCGACGTAAATAATCTTCATTCATTATTCCCTTTTTTTGACGATTAAATGAAGAAAATCAGTTGAAATAATAAAAAGTCTTGAAAACAATAAGAATTTACTGGAAAAAAATATTTTAATATTTAAAAAAATGAAAAAAAAACATTGGAAGCCTAAGGATACGCCCAAAACGGCGCGCGGCGATAACGGCGCAAAGCCATAACCTGCTGGAAATTTCTGGCCCTTATCAATTTTGGTATCAAACTCTTTAGCTTAATGAGAGGAATCGATCAATACTAAAATTTTTAGAATTCGGAAATCTTGAAGCAAGTTATGGCCTTGCGCCGTTATCGAGCGCGCCGTTTTGGGCGCGTCCCTCCGGAGCTTTTCTAAGAACTGGCACAAGATCAAGACAAATGAATTTTCAAAAGGTTTGCAGTATTCTCCAAAGTATTCTCTACAGTATACTGAAGATTCGACTAACCGAAGTCTTAAAATAAAAGTCTTAAAACCGGAACAAAAACAGTTGTACAACACGAAAATAGAAAGAGAAAAAGAATAAAAAGAAGAGTGACCACAGGTCATGAGATTTGGCATAATGTCTAATTTTAATTTTATCGATTTTTCTTTGGCGTTAATTTAAAATTGAATTTTCCCCGGTTTTTAATTATTTTGTGTGAGAAAAAGTTTTTTGGTTACGTCATAGGTTTTGCGTGGAGTAATTGATTTTTCTTTGTTTTATTCTTCAGTCTCTTATTTTACCTTATTTTAGCTTTTTAAAATTTGTATTTTTAGAGGAATTTTTGCTCTAATTGGCTTTAAAAAACTTTTTTTTAGAAACAAATTAGAAAATGCTTAACAACGATTTTGCTGCTGTTCTTTTAGTTAAAAGAGAAGTTTTTCTTTATATGATTCCACCATTATCTGGAACTAAAGGATACAAGTAAGAAATTTTTTTGTTGAAATTTTCAATTTTTTCAACTTTTAGAGCTTCTGATTGGAATTTGGCTAACCCTAATTGGACTGGTCGTTTACGTTTGGTATCTAAATCTGATGATGTTTTAGAAATTCGGTTGGAAGATAAAAATACGGGTAAATTTTTTAATATTTTTTAGTAAATTTTTTAATAATGGGACCAAATGTCACCTTTTTTTTATTTTTCTATTAAAAGTTCATTTCTCAAGTTTAGTCACTATTTGACATTTGTTTCCCACCTTTTTAGCTTTAATAGTTATTTTTGCTATCCTAGAAAAATATTGGCCGCACCTGGATTCGAACCTGTGCCCCTAACACCGATCATATTTAACACGATTCCACTTAACCAAAAAATATTTTTTAATATAAAGGTCAAGCAGATTCACTCCTCAAATTTATCCACTCCTTTATCCGATACCTTTCTCACTTTCTTAGCGTTACTTTTTGTTTTTGATATTTACGGCCACTTTGGGTTTTTTGCGGACTCTATTTGCGGACAAATTAAAAAAAATTTTTTTCGTTTAAAGGTGAACTTTTTGCCAAAGCACCAATTAATCGGCTCAATTCTGTCGATTTTGAACCAGTTGTCGATTCTTCCCGTTATTTTGTTATTCGATTAAGAAGTGATAATGGACAAGCTAGATTTGTTGGGATTGGATTTAGTGACCAAAGCGACTCATTTGATTTGAAAGTTTCAATTCAAGATTATTTTCGAAGTGCTTTAGAAGTTGAAAAAGAGATTAAAGCTGAGGAAAGTGGAATTAATAAAATACCTGTTTTACGCGAAGGTTTTTTTTGGAATTTTTGAAATCTTTAAATTTTTTAAAATTTGCAGGGCAGACGCTTACACTCAATTTTGGGGTATATTTTTATTTAGAAATTTTTTAATTTGAATTTTTTATTTTTGTAAGTTTTGTGAGGTAATTCCAACCACAAACATTACTACAAGTCCTTACAAAATTATTGGCCGTAGTGCGGTTCGAACCCGTGTCCTCATAGCAGACAAATCTAAACACGATTCCACTTAACCAGAAAATTAATTAAATAGTTATTTTGGGGGGAAAAATTGTTTTTCAGGCAAGGACATTGATTACATGTTTTAAAAAATTTTTGGCCTTAATGGGGCTCGAACCTGCGTCCCCATATCAGTCACAACTAAACACGATTCCACTTGACTATAAAATTTGAAAAAAAATTTGTTAAATAATTTTTAAAAATTTTTTAAAGAAAAAAACAATTGTCTCTAATGACAATCAACGTGTTATTTCAAATAAAGAATCTCCAAAAAATTCTGGTTCAACACCAACAAGTTTTCCTCTTTTGCCTCCACCACCGCCTTCATCTTCCTCTCCTTTAGTTCGGCGTTGATGAAAAAATAATTATTTTTAACTTGCCAAATGTTTGAAAATTTGTTGGAGAATTTATCATATGCTCTTTTGTGTGGTAATTTGAAGGGATTATTATTTTATTAGAATTGAAATTAACTGGTTAGTGCTTTCTCTGTTCCATAAAATTTGAAAAGATTCCACGGTTTCTGTTCCAAAAAATTTTTTCGGTCTCAAGTTCTAGCAATACTTGTTCAATGAAATTTTTGAAAAAAAATTTTTTGCTGAAGGCGGGAAAGCATTGAATATGTAACACTAACTGACGTTGTCATAATATTCATATTCTTTATATGTATCCATATCATTTTTATATACCCAAAAAATTTCTGTACGCTTTATAATTTTTTAGTTACGTTTTTGACTTGAAAAAAATTCTAATTAAAAATTATAAAGCGATTTATAAATTTTATTTTAAATATATAATCCTTAAAAACTAAATTATTTTTTTATTAAATAAAAATTGTGCGTTGATTAAATTTTTTTCTTTCACGTTGTTTAAAAATCAAATTTTTAATGTTTAAAAAAATTTTTTTTTAATTTTTAGAAGAAAAAAAAATTAAAAATGTCTGGTGGAAGTGCAACAATAACAGCAGTAACTCGTTTAAAAAAGGATTATCAAAAATTAGTTCGTGATCCTGTGCCTTATGCAATTGCTGCTCCTTTGCCTTCAAATATTTTGGAATGGTTAGGTTTTTTCTTTTAATGATTTTTTTGGGGTTTAATGATTGTTTTTGTCATTTAGAATGGGTTTGTTAAGGTTTTCATTTTCGCTTGTAATTTCGTGGCCTAGAAGAAATGGGTTGTAGTAAGGTTCGAACCCTCGACCACAGTCAACCAAAGTCTCAACAGTCAACCACTTAACCAAAAAGTTAACTAAATTTTATTTTAATTGATTACTCCCTCTCGATTAGTGAACGACATATCTACGTTTTCGTCGATTCGCGGCGAATAACTACTTTTATTCGCGAACGACTTTTTTTTAATACATAATGCCAGAACTACGTTAATATCGATGTTTTGCGCCAAACGATTGCGAAACGACTTTTTTGTGTCTCTTTTTCTCTAATTTCACATTATATTTCCTTTCTCTTTTTCTATTAATTTTCTATGTCGTTGTCTCTCCATTGGAATTTTTGTTAGGTTTTCGTTTTCTAAAGTTTAAAAAAAATAAAAAAAATAATTTTATTCATCTTTAAATAATGATTGTAATGAAATAAGTGTAGAAAATGAAATAAGTGTACTAATTGTTTTGCTAATTGATCCAAATTATTTAATTTTTCTTGTTGTGAAGCAATAGCTTTATCAAAATCTTCATGTTTTTTAATTAGAGATTCAACATTATCCCCAGTCGGGTCCTCTTGAGCGAGAAAAGCGTAAACGATTGGCCTAATAAACAAAAATTGCTTTTAAAAGGATTCAATTTTTAACTTTTTCATCTAAAGCACGTATTTTATCCCCTAAAGCAGCCAAATCCCTTTCAACTCCCTCATGTTTTCTTTGTAGAGCTTGGACTGAACGAAGATCACGACCAAAATCTTCAGTATCCAAAGCTTCATTCTTTTCTTGTATCCAATCCCTCGTCTCCTCCACGTCCTTATGGAAACGTTGAACTTCATGTGCAGATTCTAATTGCTGCCCTCTTTGTTCCGCCTTTTGTTCTAAAGCCTTCCAACTAGTAGCAATTTGATTCATTTCTTGTAATCTAACTTCATTTGCTTTCAAGTCACATTTAAAGTCATTGAATTTTGTTTGTAATACTTCTGCATGTTCCAAATCTTGACCAATTTCTTGTTGAGAAGCAACTGTTTCTCGTGACTTTATCCACTCTGCGAGGTCATTTGCTTCACGCAATAATTGGTAGGCTTTAAATAAAAGGGATTTAAAGATAATTTTGGGATTGTTTTCTAAACAACCTTTGTAAGCCTTTTCCAGTTTTCTCTTTCGTTGATCACCCAAAACCATTAAACGTTGGTACTGATCTTCAATTTGACTTTGTTTCGCGTTAATAGTGTTTACAGGTTGGCCAGCAGTTGCTTGGTGGTGATGTTGAGAACCAGGCTCGATATATTTAACATATTCCATGATCGCCTACTCTTCGGACTTCCTAGATCTAATCCTTAAGGATATGGATTTTCGACGTTTCGATGACGGTGTCACAGGTTCTTCGAGATCGCCGCTTTCGAATGCGACTCTTAATTCATTTTCAAATTCATCCATTTAGTAAGAATATATGTGGAAAAATCCCTAAAAATTACAGAAAAGGGACTGAACATTTATAAAAATGGAAAATTGCAAATTCCAAAGGAGAGACTACACAAACGAAAATTAATAGAAAAAGAGAAAGGAAATATAATGTGAAATTAGAGAAAAAGAGACACAAAAAAGTCGTTTCGCAATCGTTTGGCGCAAAACATCGATATTTACGTAGTTCTGGCGTTGTGTGTTTAAAAAAAAGTCGTTCGCGAATAATTGTAGATTTTTTTAAAACGACTTTTTTTCCTTAAGAAAAAGTCGATATGTCGTTCACTACTCTCGATATTAAAAATCGCAAAATAATTTATTTTTAATTTTGGCTGTAGTGGAGTTCGAACACTCGTCCCTTCCTACATTCAATCCTACGACGTTTCCATCTACCAAAGATAAATTTTTTGAGGGTTTTCGTTATTTTTTAAGCGTTTACTTCCTCCCTCGCTTCTTAAAACAGCAAAAATAGTTCTCTAAAGCTATTTTATGGTTAAATCTTATCTTTTAGGCATTATGTTGTTATTGGAGCTCCGGATACTCCTTACGAAGGTTTTTTTTAATTTATTTAGATTCAAAAAATTCAATTTTTCAGGTGGCTATTACCATGGAAAATTGGTTTTTCCACAAGATTTTCCTTTTCGACCGCCGTCTATTTGTAAATTTTTTTCATTTTGTTTTCCATATTTAGAAATTATTTTTTAAGATATGCTAACTCCTTCAGGCAGATTTCAAGTAAATACAAGATTGTGTCTGTCAATATCAGATTTTCATCCAGTTAGTTTTTTTTAATTTTAAAATTTATTTTTGGGATTTAAATTAAAATTTAAATATCTTTAATCGTTAAAAATTTATTTTTGAACTTAAAAATTGTATTGACCCCAAGAGGGTTCGAACCCGGCTCCTTACTTTATAAAAATATGAAAAATTTTCCCACTTAACCATCAATTTAAAATTTTAATGTTTTTAAAATTTTTAATTGCAGAAAAGCCCCTTTTTGGCCTTCGGACATTTATATTAACTCCAAGAGGGTTCGAACCCGCCTCCTTACTCTATTGAAAATTTAAAAATTTGCCCACTTAACCAACAAATTTATTTTTAAAATTTATAAGGATACTTGGAATCCTTCTTGGTCAGTTAGCACAATTATAATGGGACTCATTTCCTTTATGAATGAAAATTCGCCAACTCTGGGTTCTTTGCTTACTTCAGATTATGAAAGGAGAATACTTGCTAGGTTTTTTTTTTGAGATTTTTAAATTTTTTTGAATAATTTTTTTAGGCGCTCTCGAGAATTTAACCTCAAAAGTCCCCAATTTTGTGAAGTTTTTTCTGAATTGGCAGAACAAATTCGTTGTGAATTGGAAGAAGAAAGAGCTTTAAATGCTGAAAATAATGGGTCGAACGAAAATGTAAATAATCAAACAACAAGGTTTTTCTTATTAAAAGGGCATTTTGCTGATTTTTCTAAAAATTATCTTCAAAAAAATTTTTCGAAAGAAAACTGAAGAAATAAGATTCCTTGTGGGTGGCTATTTAACGTAATCCCAAAATTCTCCTTTTAGGGTTGCCGTTTTCGAACCTGGTTGTTTGAGTCTTTTTCGGGCCAAAATTTGATGCCCGGTTTGGTCTTTAGAACCGAACCGAATCGGGCCGGAAATCCCTCCTTCTAAATTTTAAAATTTCAAAAAATATTTTTTAAATTAAAGACCATCCTCTTCATCAATTACTGCAAATTTACTTATGGTTACTGGTGTGGTTATTCTCATTTTTGCTGTTCGTTACGTAGTTATGAATGCAACATCAGCCTAAAACTTGAAGAGAATATAATGAAAAATTATACTTTAAATTCTTTTTGGTAAAAATATGTACTATAAACACCAAATATTTACAAAATTTTGAATAAAAGTCGCAAAAACTACTATATGTTTTTGGGCTTTTTTATAATTATTTTAGTTAATAAACTTTATGGAGTTTTAACTTAGGGGTAGAAACCCGACCCTCGAAACTTTGACTTTTTTTTTGGCAAAATCTCTGACTCGAACTTTCACGGCTCTACCGCGACAACACCCGTTCCCCGACATTCCCCCTCCTGAAGGGTTGGGTTGCTACCTTAATTTAACCTTAAAGCCAATCGAAAAAGAGATTCTTTTTTCTTGTTAAATAATATGACACTACTCATCAGGGGTTTGCCTAACAGATTTTAAGAAGGCTAAATACCTAAGAAAATGTAAATTTCGGCGTAAGGCACACTTCTACCCCTCATGTCACCATTTTCTAGAAAAATATTATTAATTGTTATAGAATTTCAAAATATCTATTCAAAATTATACACACATTTTTCTTGACGTATAAAATTTATCAAGCATAAAATTTCTTTTTTTTTTAATTTTGAAAGGATTTTTTTCCTTTTTTAATAATTATTTTTTTAGGATTTTTTAATTTTTAAGAATTATTTTTTTTAGAATGTAACAAACTTCTTTTTTCCCTTTTATTCTTTGAATGCCTTTAGCAATAATTAATAAATTTGTAAATAGACGTCATACAAAATGGCTTCCTTTAGCTTTAATTTTCCTTTATACTTTTGTTATTTTTTGGTTTGGAAGACTTTCAGCACAAATTGGAATGTTGGAAATTAATTCTTTTTTAGCTATTAAAAATCAAGGTTTATTTTATTTTAAAGCAGTTTTAAAATCATTTTTTTAGTTCCTTCAATTGAATCTCCTGTAATTTTGCCGTCAACTTATTTGATGGTTTTGATTATGACAAAAGCAGAGAATTTAGGTTGTTGAAGATTTTTTAATATTAAAAAAAATTTTTTTAATATTTTTAAAAAATTTTAGAGGGATTTTTAACGAAGATTTATGAAAAAAATATTTTAAACCCCCGGCAGGGTTCGAACCCACAACCCCTTTTTTCTTAAAACTGTAATTTTACCAACTTAACCACAAAATAATTTTTTAAATTTTTTTGAGGACTTGGACAAAAAATTTTTTTTATTTTATTAATTCTACTTCCCTGCCGGGGTTCGAACCAACGACTCTCTTCCCATAAATTTTTAATTTATCCAACTTAACCACAAAATCAATTTTAATATTTTTGATGGCCATCTAAAAATTCATAAAATAATTTCTTTTAATTTCTCTTAAAATACTAGAATTACGCAATACAATTAGACAAACATGGCTGCGTTTATCCACAAAAACTCCAAATCTTTACATTCATAAATTTGTGCTTGGAATGGATGAAGTTAAAAATAATCATTTCATAGAGGAGGAAATGAATAAACATTCAGATTTACTTTTGGTCAATTTAACTAAGGAATCTTATAAAAATTTGGCAAAGAAGACTTTAATGGCTTTTAGGTTTTTTAAAAATTTAAAAAATTTTTCTTAAAATGTCAAGAGTTCAAAATGGTCAAAAATTTATTTTTTATTTTCTAGTTCAGTTTCTGAGCAATTCAAATTTGACTATCTACTCAAAGTCGATGATGACAGTTTTGTAAGACTTGGTGCTTTATTAAACGCCTTAAAAGATATTGAACAACATCCTTTACTTTATTGGGGTTTTCTTGATGGACGTGCAAAACCTATGCGTGGAGGGAAATGGTCTGAAAGCGAATGGCGTTTATGTGATAGATATTTGCCTTATCAGGTTTTTTAAACGTTTTATGAAATTTAAAAAATTATTTCCCTGACAGGGTTCGAACCCACAACCCCTTTTCTAAACCCGTAATTTTACCAACTTAACCAAAAAAATAATTTTCATTTTTTAAATCTTCAGCTTGGTGGAGGTTATATTCTAGGCCAAAAATTAGTTGAATATATTTCAAAAAATGCTCATCTTTTTCAACTTTATCGAAATGAAGATGTTTCTGTTGGTGCATGGTTAGCCGGTTTGAAAGTTCGTTACGTTCATGAGTAAAATTTTTTTACTTTTTTTGATTAAAAAAATTTTATAAGTCCACGATTTGATACAGAATGGACTAGTCGTGGATGCAATAATGAATATTTGGTTTGTTTTTAAATTTGGATTTTTTATTTAAATTTATTTCCCTGACGTGGTTCGAACCCACGACCCCCTTCTAAAATTCTACCCACTTAACCACAAAATGAATTTTTTTGACTTTTATACTTTTCGAGGGGATAAGATTTGGATTTTTAAGGTTTTTGGGGAAATTTGTAAATTTATTTTGTCGGGGTTCGAACCTGACTTGATTCCTCACTAATTCCAAAATTTTATCCACTTAACCACAAAATAAAAAATTTTTTTTATTTTTCAACAGATAACCCACAAAAAGTCTATGAATGAAATGCAGACATTATTTAAAAGTTTATCATCTTTTGGTGTTTTGTGTTATCCAAGTGAATATCGTCTTCGTCCATCTTACATTTATGATTTTTCTAAATTACCAAGTGAATGTTGTACAAGAAGAAATGGATCCAAAATTCCCTGAAAATTAATCTAGTTTTCTTTTTTAATATTTTTTAACTAATTTTCAAAATAATTTTTGGTTCTGGTCCAATTTATGAGTCCTTTGTCAAAAGTTGAGTTCAAGGCGGAGTTGTTGGTATTTAGTGGGCCAAGCAGGGGTGTGCCGAAACAGATTTTAAAAATCGAAAGAAAAAACACCAAAAAACGGAAATAAGGTGAAAGACGAAACGGCACACCCCTGATACCAAATTAGAAGAAAAGATTCATTGGACTCATAGACTATACCAGCGAATAATTTTTTTAGTAATTATTTTAGATCTCACTAATTTTTAATTTCATAAAATTTTTAAAAAAGCATTTTTATTTTTAAATTAATTTTCTATAATTTTGTTTTTTTAAAACAATTATTATATTTAGAAAATTTTTAATTTTTTAAATAATTTTTAAAGTTTTTAAGCAATAAAGAATGTTAAATGATCTTTCTTTACAAACAGAAACGGCATTAGTCTTTTTAAATGGCCTTTTAACAATTTTATTGAGAAATGCTTTGGTTCAGTTAATTTATAATGGTGGTGGAACAACAATAAATCAGGAGGATTTGAAATGGTTTGAATTAAAAATTTTTTGGGGAATATGAATTGATTTTTGTTTTCTTTTTAATTTTAGAATTAGAGAATGAATTTCAAAAATTGTTTCCCTGTCAGGGTTCGAACCCAAGACCCTTTTTCCCTGTATTCAATTTCTAACCCACTTAACTACAAAATAATTTTTTAATATTTTGGTCTTGAAAATTTCAAAATTAGTTTTAAGCATTTTATTAATTCTATTTCCCTGCCAGGGTTCGAACTCACGACCCCATTCCCCTGTGTATTCTTGATTTAACCCACTTATCCACAAAATTAAAAATTTTATTTTCCAAAATTTTTGTTGCTTCCCTATGGGGTTATAATTCAAACTTTTTATTTTAAAAAATTCATAATTTCTCAATTTTCAGGCATTTATTCACTCTAGATTTCTTGACAATTGTAATTCCAATGTTTCTTATTCAAACACTTCTGGCTGATTATTTAATTATAATACTTGGAATATTTCTAATACTTATTTTAATTACTTTAATTTTAAATAAATCAAAAGTTCCATCCAAAAGGTTTTTTTTTTAATTTTTAATAAATTTTCTAAAATTTTTTTAAAGAAATCGTCCACATGAAGAATCTCTTACTATTAATTCTCAAAATTCGAAGCTTCAATTTTGTGATCTGTTCAATTGTTGTAAACTTGTTAGGCCGGATACATGCCGAGCTATTTATAATTCACACACAATGTTTAGGTTTGGAAAAAAAATTTTTTTTTTAATTTATTATAAAGAGTAGGGTTGTTCACAGTCGGTTAACTGAAAACCGGTGTTTGTGATTTTCAAAAACTTTCTAAAAATAACCGGTAGTGAACAACTCTAATTGAAAATTATTGACGTAAAACTTCTTTAAAAAAATTTTTTTGCTGACAAAAATTTTTTATGGACATATTTAATTTCGCATAAATGTTGGTATTTTTTCATGAATTCTTTGGCGGATGTAAACAAAACTTAGTGACTTATTGTTATGATTTTTGAAAAGGTTTGCCATTTTCCTCCCAAAGATTTACAAAAAAAATTTTTGTCCGTAAAAAGAAATTTTTTTCATTTTTTTTGAAAATTTTTTAAACTTTTTTTCCACAGAGCTCTTCTTCTCAATACAACAGCTTTAGCAATTTTAGCTGTTGACTTTTCAATTTTTCCTCGAAGATTTGCCAAAACTCATTATTATGGTCAATCTTTAATGGATACTGGAACTGCTGCTTTTGTTTTTGTAAATGCTTTGGCTGATGAAAGTGCTGAAAGGGAAGGAAGAAAACCTAGAGAAAGGGCTTTAAAATCTACAATGTAAAAATTTTTTAGTTTGATTTTTCCTTGTTTGAGTCTGTGATTAACCCAGAAAAAGTTGAAAAAACATGACCGACCACCAACCGGACTCGAACCCACAGCCCTCTCTACCCTATGTTTGGGGACTCTACCGACTTAACCATAGTGTTTAAATTCTGGTGGTGAGTGTTCGGTTGGTGGTCGTTCAGTTATCTAAGTGTTCAGTTGGTAGTTCGATTAAAAAGACTTTTTTGGGAGAATCCTTGCGGACAAAAAATTTTAAAATTTTTATAGGAATTTATTCTTCTTTCGTGTTCCAACACTTTTGGTACTTGCATTGCTTGGTATTGGGCGTTCATTATTTGTTCATTTGAGTGGATATGGACAGGATGTTACAGAGTTTGTTTAAAAAAAATCTTTTTGGAAAAATTTCTTATAAAATTTGCGGACAAAAATTTTGTCCGCAAAATTTTTTTTCTTAAAATAATTTCTTTTTTTTAAAGATACGGCGTTCATTGGAATTTTTTTGTTACTCTATTTTTCATTCGGGTATTTTTTTTATTTTTTGAGAAAAATTTTTTTCCTCCTCCCTAACAGATGTTTGTTGCAATTGTTCCAACACAATTAATTATATTTATTGGTTTACTTATTGGTTTAATTTATCAATATTTATTAACTTTTGCTGGATTGGAAGGATGGTTATTAAAATCTGAATATGGAGGAAGACATGGTTTTGTTGATCAAAATCGAGAAGGAATATTTTCTTTGTTTGGCTATTTTTTCATCTATTCTGCTTCGTTTCTTTATGCAAAATGTTCTGCACATTTTTTGGAAAAGTGAGTGATGAGAAAAAAATAATTTACCAAAAATAAAATTAAAAAAATGATTAACCATCGAACGGGTTCGAACCCACGACCCCTCCTCTGTGTATTGGGAACTTTACCGACTTAACCACAGTCGTTAAAATGTGGCAGATATTATTGTAGGAGTCCGTTAGTGTTCAAATTTTATAATTTGTAAAGAATAAAAAATATGACCACCAACCGGACTCGAACCCACGACCTGGTTTGTCACTGTAGTTGGGATCTTACCGACTTAACCACAAAAAATTTTTTATGAAATTTTTTATTTTCCAGAGAAAAACGTCTTTCACTTGCGCGTACTCTATTACTTTTTCTGATTAGTATCTTTTGTTATTTGTTACAATATTTGTTGGAAAATTATGGTTTACGATTGCAAGCTTCAAGACGTCTTGCGAACTTGACTTATTGTTTTGCTATGGTTTGTAAATTTATTTTAATTTTTTAGTCAATTAAAATTAGGAAAAATATTTTTATTTTAAATAATTTTCTTGTGTTTTTCAATCTCTTTTTTTTATTTTTTACCTTAAAATAATTTTTTTTTCAAGTTGGCCTTATTTTCTGCTTCAACAATTTTACTTCAAATTTTTCAATTTATTGCTCCAATGCCACGATCAAAAGGTGGACTTGTAGAAGCAATTAGTAGAAATGCTTTGTTACATTTTCTGATTGCGAATTTATTAACCGGGTTAATTTTTTGATTTTTTTTTTAATTTTTGAAAAATTTTGGAAATTTTTTTTTGGAAAATTTATTTTAATTTTCAGATTTGTAAATATGTTTAGCGACAATATTTTAGAGCTTAAAGGAATAATAACTCAAAGTTTAATTCTAATCATATATTCATTAAATACCTCATTTTTAATTTATTTAATTCCAATAAGAAGAACCTCAAAATAATTTTTGAAAAAATATATATAATTTAAAAAATACTCAATAAAAAAAGAAGGGCTATAAGAAGATTTAAAAAAATATTTTTTTGATTGTGGTATTAATTTAAAAATATGTGTAGGTATTTTTTGATATTTATTTTGGTACTTTGTTCATAAACCACCTCCACCCCTATTTGAGTCTCAGATTTATTTTCTTTTATTCTTTCCTGCAATGGTCAAATTTTCATCCTTGGAAATGATGATTTTGCAGTTAGTTTGGTTTTAACTGAAAAATTAATCAGACTCAAATAGGGGTGGGGGTGGTTTATGAACAAAGTACCTTTATTTTATTTATAACTATTTAATGGGATATTATATATGGTAAAAAATATATTTATTTTTAATAAAAAATTTTTTTATTTGAATTGTTCAAAAGAATATATAAATTCTTTTTAATATTTTATAAAAATTAAAGGAAAATTTTAAAGAAATATGGACTATAACTTTGGTGGACATTCTAAATTTAATTTAAAAAATTTTTTTAAAATTCCCCCAAAGTTATATGGTCAATATTTTTAAATAATAATTAATATTCTTTTTAATTTTATAGATTAAAAAATATTTCTAAAAGGACCTTGGAAGGACATCGGAATTTTGGGTGAGCCGTTTAATTTATTTAAAAATTAAAAAAAAGAAATTGCTAATTAAATTTATCAAAAATTAAATTTTAAAATGAAAGCTATATTTGGTCTTTAAAAACAAAATATAAGCGAAAAATGCAGAAACAACCATTAGAAAAATTAAAGAATGGACGGAATTAAAAAATGGGCGATTAAAAAATAGGGAAGAAGGGAGATAAGATTGAGGATTAATTAAGTGTCCGCAAATTTTTTGCAGACACAAAGTTGGTAATTGTCTAAACAATTAGCGGTATTACATGGACCAAGGGATAGCGCTGAGAGAGAATGGAATGAGAATTTTCAAAAAAATTTGTGCTAGGATTTTTCTCCGACGAAGGGAGAAGGGGCAAAATTTTTAGGGAGAAGCAGAGTCTTCGGGGAAATGCGAGACTAGGAAAAAGGGACCAAAAAAGAAGGATAAAAAAAATTTCCCCAAACTTTCGTAGACAGGGGAATAATTCTACAAAAAATAAAGCTAAAAAAGAAGACTAGTTTTTAAAGAAAAAATGAAAGAGGTCTTTTAAAAAATTAAAAAAAAACCTGAAAAAATTTTTTCTAAAGGGAAAAGCTCCTCTAAATTGAACAAAAAAGTGAATTTCCTTTCTCTTCTAAAAATAGCCATTAAATGCCTGTATCACAATAGCTTGCATAGGTCCTAATCTAATTAATTTTTTTCTTGTCAAATCCAAAAAAGAATTTATTGGGTAATCCTCTAAAGCATTTATAGAATTTGCAATAACCCTTCCATGCCATTTTTGATTTTTGTTGGTGTTTTGTTGAAAGAGGGGAAAAAGTTGTGATAGAGGTAGAATACGAGTTATTGAGCCAAAATTTGCAGCGAAAATTGTTATCTGTGAAAAAAATGGAATTTTTTGGGAAAAAGCCGGGGAAAAATTTTGAAAATAAGAAAGAAATTTTCGAAAATTTTTAAAGAATTTTTAGGAAATTTTCAAAAAAATTTTTTTTTGGATTTTGAAAATTTTTTTGAAATTTTTTTTGGCCAAACTTCTCGTTTTGGCAAAATTTTTGGAAAATTTTTTAAAAATTTTCAAAAACTCTAACCTCTCCATAAAATTTTCTATCATTTTCTCTATTATTTTCAATATATCTACAAAGCAAAAAAGCATCATGTTCCATAGGTTTAGTAATATAAACATTGCCATAACGTAAAGAATTGCTATATTTTCGTAAATTTGAAAGCCTCAAAAAATTGCGAAAAATGTTTTGAGATATTTGGGAGGCCTAAGAAAATTTTTAAAAAAATTTTTGAAAATTTAAAAAAAAACCTTGGGTCTATTTAGGCTAGGGGAAGCTGTTGAAGTAAAATTGGTAATATTATTTGTTGAAGAGAAATGGGGATTTTCTTCTTCAATTTCATCAATATTCCAGCCAAGAGGGCCTCGTTGGGGAAACTGTAAAAATTGGAAAAATTTAAAAAAATTGAAAAAATCTTCTGAAAAATTAAAAAAAAATTCTCAAAAATTTTTTAAATTTTTCAGGCAAACCTTTCCTCTGCTCAAATCTTTTTGGCCAATTTCCTCTCCATAATACAACAACGGCGTTCCAGGCAAAATCAAAATTAAATGAATTAAAATTTCTGCAATTATTCGACTGCCAACTCTGGAAGCTAAACGTGGAGTAAAGGCATTTCCAAAATTCCAAACAGGCCAGACCTTTTTAAATTTTATTTTTAATTTAAAATCAGAAAATTCTGATTAAATTTTAAAAAATTCTGACTTTAAAAATCAGAATTTCTGAGAAAAATTCTGATTTAAAAAATCAGAACAAATTCTGAAAAAAATCTGATTTAGAAACAAATCAGAATAAGTTCTGAAAAAAATTCTGATTTGGAAAATCAGAATAAATTATGAAAAAAATTCTGATTTAAAAATCAGAGTAAGTTCTGAAAAAAATTCTGATTTAAAAATCAGAATAAATCTTGAAAAAAATTCTGATTTATGAAAAATCAGAATGAATTCTGAAAACAAATTCTGATTTAAAAAAATCAGAATAAATTCTGATTTAAAAAAATCAGAATAAATTCTGATCTCAAAAATAAATCAGAATAAATTTTTTAAAAAATTCTAAATTTTTTTCACACCTTTACTCGATCTTCATCCTTTTCCACTAAACCAGTAGCACTTCTTTCTTCATCATTTTTATGAAAAATTAATAAATCTGCTATAATTTCATTAGCACATTCCCCAATATTATTTCCCTTATTTTTTGATGAACAAATTAAATTTCCAGAAGCTAAACTTTGTAATTCTGTATTTACAATTAAATTAAGCGAAGCATGTTCTATTAATAACCGTTTTGAAGCTTCTGATAAATGGGCGTGGGAAGCAAAAAGAAAGCTTTAAAATTAATTATTCTGATTATGTGTTTTCTTGTGTTTTGATTTTTTTGTGTTTTTTTAAGTTTCTGATTTGTGTAATTCTGATTTTGTGTTTTTAATTAATTCTGGTTTTTGTATTTTGGTTAATTCTGGTTTTGTTTATGTGTTTTTAATAATTTCTGAGTGTGTTTTTGTTTTAATTCTGATTTTTAATAAAATTCTGATTGTGTTTTTTTTGTATTTTTAATTTCTGGTTGTGTTCTTATCTTTAATTTCTGATTTTTAAAAATTACCGATGTATTTTGTTTAAATTCTGATTTTGTGTTTTTAATTTTTGATTGTGTTTCAGGTATATTTAATTCTGATTTTATATTTATTCAAATATTCTGATTTTATATGTTTAATAATGTATTTTTAATTATTCAATTCTCTTCTGATTTCTTGTATTTTTAAAAATATTCTGATTTTATATTTTAAAAAATTTACATTTTTTCTCTAGCACTTCCTCCTCCTCTTTCATCATCTAAAAATATTCTTAATGAACGCAATATTTTTGCAATTTTTTCCCAATTTGGATCCTTTCCATCTTCACTTCTATGTAAATAGTCTATTGAGGAAAAATGAAATCCATCAATTCCTTTATTAATCCAAAAGCTTAAAGCTGCCTGAAATATAATATTTTTTTCAGAATTCATCAGAAATTCTGGTATTTTTCAGATATTCTGATTTTTATGTATTTCTGTATTTTTCTGATTTTGTTTTATTTTCTTAATTTTTTGTATAGTTTTGTAGTAATTTTCAGACATTAAATTTTAATCAGAAATTTTTTTGAATATTCTGAACTTATTTTTTTTCTTAGAAATTCTGGGGTTTGTATATTGTATTTTTCTGCATTTTTGTTTGAGTTCTCATGTGTCTTTTTGTGTTTCTGTTTTTTTCTGATTTTTGTTTCTGATTTCTTCTGACTGTATTTTTTATATTTTCCCTCAAGATTCTCCCCTATTTTTCAGAATTAAAATAAAAAAAATTAAAAAGAAAACCTTAATTGTATCAGAAACATTTTTATTTGTCCAATGTAAAACAGGCAAATCTGGACGGTCTTTAACATGGAAATATTTTAGTGTAGAACCACAATATTCTGAAATAAATTCTGAATTTGGTATTCCCCTTCTCCAAATAAAAAAATCAGCAAAATGAGCATCTTCCGGATGGGCTGAAGCTAAAGCACTTTTGTCAAACCAAGGATTTGAAATTGAAGTTAGGACAAGGGGAAAATCGATGAGGACACGAATTCCTGTTTTGAAAATGTGGATTTGTTTTCTTTGAATTTTGTGTGTGTTTATTTTTGATGAGGTTTTGTGTGTGCTCAAGTTAGAAATTGAGTTTTTTTTTTAAAAGTATGGATCTATGCTCCATTTATCTGAACCCGATCCTAGGTCTGTAATTCAGGAAAAACCATGGAGGCGAGGAAGGGGCCTTAGGCAAAAGAACCTACTTGATCCTATTTTTTATGAGACTTTTTGAGCCCTACGAAATTGATTTTTTATTTGAACCGGATCCTAGGCCTATAGCCCATTTTTAGTTTCTATTAAATAAAATTTTAAAAAAAAAATAAAAAAAATTTTCAAAAAAACCTTTTTTATGTGCCTTTATTATTAATTCATTAAATTGTTCAAAATTTCCAATTTTACTTGCCAATTTATTATATTCAATAACACCCAATCCACTCTTTTCAACACGCATTATTGGACGTAAAAATATTGCTCCAACACCCAAACGTCGTAAATAATCCAATTTTTGAATTATTCCAATTAAATCACCAATTTTGTCAGAATTTGAATCGGAGAAGGAAAGTGTCCAAATCTTTAAATTTTTTAATTAATAAATTTTTTCTTCTAAAAAAGCTTTAAAAAAACCTCATATATCATTGAATCTTTCCACCACTCTCTCGTTGTAAATTCACATTTTGGGTGAGAAAAGGTTATCAAAATGGCAATTAAAAGAGAGAAAATCCAGCCAAACCAAAATATTGAATAGAAAAAGCACCTAGAAAAATTTTGAAAAAAAATGTCCGCAAAAAATTTTTTGCGGATAAAAAAAATTTGTCCGCAAATTTTTTGCGGACATTGACCTACACACTAATTTTTAAAAAAAACCTTTTAATCCTCCATTTTGGATCATATCTACATTCATTTATTTCATCAATACTTAAAGGCCCTCGTCTTCTTGCTTTAGGAATAAATAATAACTTCCTTCCATCTTCACCAGCCAACGGATCAAAACATATTGGAATAGAATTATTTTCTATAGCAAAAATATAACTATCAGATTTTGTCGTAGAAATTCCTCCATCTTTCATTTTGTTGAATTTAAAGAAAACATTGTTGTCTTGGTTGTTCCTTGAACATTTAAAAAATTTTTTGGAAAATTTACTGAAAAATTTTTTGACAAAATTGAACGGGAATGTTTGAGACTCTAATGTACTCTTATGCTTATTTTAGATTTTTAATTGTAGCGATATTAGAGAAAGAGAATATTGCTCTTTAACAATAACTCATTGGGGGGATTTTGTTCTCTGACAGAATTTTTTCTCTAATTCTATTACATAGGTACCTATACACACTTTGCCGATTCCACATTTTGCCAATAAGGCTAAAAATCCGCGTTTTGTCAATAAGCTTATTGGCAAAACGTGGATATTTAGCCTTCTTGGCAAAATGTGGAATGGCAAAGTGTCTGAACACGGTTCAACATAAAATCTAAAATCAGCAAATTAGCAGTATATTAGAGTCTTGGATTTTTCATTGATTTTCTAGGGAATTTTGTGTACATTTTTAAAAAAATAATGATAATTCGATTCAAAAAAAATTTTTTTCTTTCCAATGTTTAACAATCATTTTTTTACATTTTCAGATTTCCATATCTCTTCAAACAACTCTAAAATAAATTTAAATAAAAATGAGTTCAATTGGTACTGGTTATGATTTAGCTGCGTCTACATTTTCACCTGATGGACGTATTTTTCAAGTAGAATATGCAGCTAAAGCTGTTGAATCAAGTGTGACTGTTATTGCTTTAAGTAGTAAAAAGGGTGTTGTTGTTGCTGTTGATCAACCAATTCCTTCAAAACTTGATATTGAGGTTTTTTGATTTTTTTTAACGGTTTGATTTGGGGATTGATTCAACCCAGTAACGATTTGCTTTAGGCCCATAACTGGTCGAAAAGTTGATGTTTGAGAAAAAAGTCCGGAACAGGGGTTTGGGTAACCTGACCCATCTCTGGTTAATGAAAAAGGGGAGATCCATCCGGCTAAGTAATTACCAGGTCGAAAAGTCGATACCTACCCGAGGGCTACACTAAAAGAGAAGGTTCTTGATGCTTTTTCCTATTAAATTTTTTTCTTGTGGTCTTCTCATAAATCAGCATTTTCCTGGGACATGTGAATGTTCAAAACCTTGGGGTTAAACTTTTAACTAGAAAATTTTATCTAGTCATATTTATTTTTTAAATTTTTTTTAAATTTAAGGGAGCAAATAGCCGTATAATGCGAATTAATAATAAAATTGGATTTGTTGGTTCTGGACTTTTTCCTGATGTTTTTGCTTTGTGTGATTATGCTAGGGATGAATCACGCAAATATTATAAAGAATTTGATAGACCTTTGACTGTTAAAAAACTTGCTGGAAAGGTTTCTTTGTGTTAATTTTTGGGAAGAAAATTGATTTTTCAAAAAAGGTTGCCGAGCATGTTCATATTTACACGTTGGGAATATCTCGTCCTTTTGGAGCTTCTACTTTTATACTTTCTTGGGATGAAAAGGTTGTTACATTTTTTTATTTTTAAAAATAATGTTTGGCTCCATCCCTAAACTCCGATTTTTTAACTAAATCTCCGACCCTTTCTAGCTCGACCTTTTTTGGCTAGTATAATTTTTTGTGAACCTCAAGGTGGTCTGGATCCAATCCTATCGATTCTCCTAAATCTGTCCGTTCCCTTTGACATTATTCTTCTGTTTTGGAGGTGAGTTTGTAACCGACAGCGATTGATCTGTGTCCGTTATTTTGCTTATCGATTTATCTTGGGGTGTTGAAAGTAAACTTAAAAATTAAAAAAGGTTGTTACATTTTTTTATTTTTAAAAATAAAGGTAGGCTCTTCAATTTATTGTATTGAGTCGTCTGGCCAGTGCTACAAATATTTTGGATGGGCTATTGGGTTTTGTTTATTTTTTTAGATTTTTTTTTAATTTTTTTAATAAAGAAAAAATGCTCAAGCAGCAAAAACAGAAATTGAAAAAGTTCAAGAAATTGATGGCCAGTCAAATTTGAGTAAAGAAGAATTAATTAAACGTGCTATACACGTTTTATTAACAACTAGAGAAGAGGGAACGACTGGACATCGAATTGAAATGGGTTGGATTGGTGAAGATTCCAATGAAGTTTTTGAGGTTTTTTTCTTTTTTTGATTGATAAATTTCCTCGGCCGCTAATGGGTATCGAACCTTGGTCCCTGAAAGAGGCTTAATCTCACATGTATCCCACTTAACCAAGGGATACAAAATTTTTGTTGTTTGCTCGTCTTCTCCATTTAAGACCCGAAAGAGTAGAATATTTTTTTTTTAAATGCCCATGACCAGCAATTGGTATCGAACCTTGCCCCAAAAAGTTGGATGTTTTAACCACTTAACCAAAAGGTACAAAAAATTTCTTTAGGTGTGCTACCCCCGAAAAAGTGTTTTTTATACCATAGGGAAAATTTTTATTTTTCTAAAGATCAGAAAAAAATTTATCTTTAAGGGAATTAATCAATCTGAAGTTGACAAATTGGAGGAAGAAGTTAGTCAACAAATGGAGGATGAGGAGGATTAAACTAAAAAAATCCTTTATGATGTTTGGAAGGAGGAATCTTGTGGTTGGGAAGGAATCTTTTGTTGACCAATATAATTAATATATTTTTTTCTACTACCTACTATTTTATATATTTGAGAAAAAACTAAAAGGTTTTCTTTAAAAAAATTTTTTGGTTAAAAGTGCGGTCTTTGAGGAAGGCTTATGTTAGTTAGGTAGGATGTTGGTAGGTTCAATTTCTGCTTACAGATGGGTCTTGTTACCAAAAATCTTTTTAGAAAAGGTTTTAATTTTTTAACTTAACCTTAAAAAAATTTTTTTCTAGTTTGACCCGAGTCCCTATCAGAAGAGATTTTGAAGACCCGACTTTTTTCTCACCCAGGCCCACCTCTGGTTCCTATTTTTTGCTTTTAATTAATTACAGAATGGGATTCTATAAAAACATTCTTTAATTATTTCAACAATTTATTCTCCTAAAAATTATTATTTTAGAAACAAATTTTAAAAAAGTGAATGTAACCACAAATGCAAGGCTTTTAAAAAACAAAAAAAAATTTGGGAGATATAGTGGTATAACATTTTTTGGTTTAGAGAGATTATTAAGGCAAATAAAAATACATAAATAAATATAGATATTTAAAGGGACATAAAAATAAATTAAAAATGCAGCTGCAAATAAAAAATAACCCTCATGAATAGAATTTTGATATATAATTGATTTTTTTGCATTAAGGAAATTTTTTGGAAATTATTTTTTGAGATTTTTTTGGATTTTTCTGAATTTTTAGAAAAATTTTTGGAATTTTTGAAAAAAATTTTTTTAACCCCCCTTTGAAATTTTTTCGAAAATTTTGATCCCCCTCGAAAAAAATTTTCAAAAAAATTTTTGGACCCTCTTAGAAAAAATTTTCAAACCCTTTAGACCCCCTTTAAATTTTTTTCAAAAAATTTTTGGACCCCCTTAGAAAAAATTTCCAGAAAAAATTTTTTAGACCCCCTTGATTAATTAAAAAAATATCACAAAAACTTGAGACATTGTTTTGGTACTGGATCATGTATCCGTTTACAGAGATTCTCTTCTAAAGCATAAAATGCATCATTTTCCCTTTGACCATCCAAAACAACCCATGGAACAAAATTAAAAGAATCACCGATAGAAATTGTTTTGTTTCCAGCGAGAGCGTGAAGGCGGCGGCCAAGTTTGCCTATAGAACAAGTCCATAATCTGAAAATTTGAAAATCAGAAAAGATCAGAATTTTGTTTTAAGAGACCAGAATTTATGAAAATCAGAATTTCTTTATTCTGGTTTTAGGAGATAAGAATTTTAATATTCTGATATTTAAAAATCAGAATTTTGGAAATCAGAATTTATGAAAATCAGAATTTTTGTATTCTGGTTCTGAAAAATTGGAAATAAGAAAAGAGCAGAATTTCTTTATTCTGATTTTAAAGGACCAGAATTTTTGTAAATCAGAACCTATGAAAATCAGAATTTATGAAAATCAGAATTTTTATAAGTCAGAATTTTTTGTATTCTGGTTTTGAGAAATCAGAATTTTTTAATTTCAGAATTTTTAACACAAAAAAACCTCCTTACAAATCAGAAGAAGAATGTCCATTTAAACAACTTCTAAAAGCTGCAATTAAATTGTCTTTGCCTTGAACACATCCAATTAAAGGAATATGGCTTTCTGGATCTGGTAAATGTTCTATTGCACAATTCATTAATTGATTCAATTCACATTCGTCTTTTCCGTGTTGGCAGTCACATCTGGAAAAATGAGAAGAATTTTTGACAAGAAATATGGGTATTTTAAAAATTAATTTTAATAGTAATAAAAAACCATCAATGGGTATCGAACCTTGGTCACCTATGAGATACAAAGACTGGGCATTTTAGCCACTTAACCAAAGGAGCACAAATTTTTTTGGGTGTGCTACGAGGTCGGCCCCTCTAAAAAGCATTTTTAAATAATAAAAAATGTCTTCGACCCCCAAGCGGCATCGAACCTTGATCCCTGAAAAGATGTAAAAGTCATAATTTTTAACCACTTAACCAGAGGATACAAAAAATTTTTTTACGATGTAAAAACGGTCCTCGGAATCCTAAAAATCAGAAAATTTTTCAGAATAAAAATCAGAATTCTTTTAATTTCAGAAAAAAATAAACTTGTAATCATCCTCTTCAGCTACACAACTAGCTTTTCCAAAAGGCACAAGAGTTACGTTTAATCTTCGAGTAGACGATAGCCTCGACCATGAAGGCAATAATTGGCGTCTGATAAAACCTGAAAGGTTTAATTTTTAATAAGTTTTTTTTCCATTTTTTAATTTAAAAAACCCGTTGTGTCTGGACATTGTGCTTCCATATAAATTGTTACTTGAACAACATTTGCCTTTTTTGGTGGAGGTACAGCAACAGGCATTAATGGAGGTGGAGGAGGATTGTCTGGTTCTTCTTTAAAGGTCTGAAATTTTTTTTGAAAATTTTTTGGAAAAAATTTTTAGTGTTCTTAAAATTCTGATTTTTGTGTATTAAAAAATAAATTTTTTTATAAATTAACAACCAATTTAAATCCAACCGTTTCCAAAGAATTAATAAAAATATTAGAATTTTGATGAAAAATTAATAACAAAAATACAAGAGTAAATTTATTTACAAAATTTTTTCCAAACATAACACCCGCAATCAACAGATTCTTTTTTTTTCTCTTTCAATTTTTTTCGTCAATTTTCCGGACCAATTATTTTTTATTTAAATTGTGGGGGGTTTATGAAGGGAGAGAAGAGATGGGAGAGAGATTTTTTAAAGAGATAAGGGTATTTAAAAATGAATAAAAAAATAATTTTTTGGTGGATATTTTTTTGGATTTGTGGGGCTTTTTTTAAAGTAAATTAAATAAAAGGATGAGCCCACCCGTTTAAAAAATTATATAATGATGCAAAAGATAATACTAATTGTAAGGAAAATTTTTTTCGTGTCAATGAGTGAGTGATTGATGGATCAAGTTCATCATTTGGACGACAAGATGAAAGGAAAAAACAATTGACACTAAAAAAAATTAATTTTTGCTGCTTTTGCAGAAGAAAAATAGGGGAAAAATAAAAAATATTTTTAGAAAATAAAATATAAATTGTGTATTGTTGTTGTTTACGGATAATTAACAACACAATACACAAAAAATTAATACACTAATTTGTAAAAAAAAGGGGAAGGGGGTACAAAAATTGGCCAAAAAAATTTTTCTCTGGAAAAAACAAAAAAATTCTAACAGTTAAGCAAACAAATAAATAAAAATTTAAATTTCCACGTCGTTATATTTTTTGTGTTTTTTGGTGGTAATGGGTGCAATAAAAAAGAGCCACAAAAATTATTCATCTCTCATAAAAATAAATTCTTTCCCCCATCAAGAAATTTTATTTATAATTTCTCTCTTTTATTTAAAAAATAAAAAATTGATTTGGCCAATTTTTTGGGCCAATTCGGAATTTTTATTTAAAAAAATTATTCCAAAAAAATTTTTTTTATAAAAAATATTCCAAAAAATATTTTTAAAAAAATGTGGGAGGAAAAAAGGATGACTAATCCCAATAAAAAAATTAAAAAAATACACAAAAATGAGAATTTTTTTACTTAAAAAAATTTAAAAAACAACCTTACCATTTGATTATTCTCGTCCAGTTCAAATTTTGAATTTTGCCTGAATTTTTTAAAATTTGCTAGTGGAGGCAGTAGTCGTTGTCTATGAGGCATTTCAACAACATTTTCAGTTAAAGAATTCCACCAAATTAAAAATAAAAAAGCCAAAATAAATAACAACAAATAAAATAGTGGCCTTGAAATTTTATTTTGATGGCGATAATAATGACGTAAGTGCATTTTGAATTTAATTATTTTATTAAATTATTAAGAGAATGTGTGTTCACAGAAAATTAAATATTTTTTTATTTACATGCTTAGAAAAGCTGAAAAAATTAAAAATATTTTAAAAATTATAAAGCAATAGGATCATCTCGATTTACACAATCCCAGTGATGTTCTAGCCGACCTGATTCCCAAAAATCGGGGACTTATTTATTTTTTTATGTCGGCTAGATCCATGATACACCCCCCCCCCACCCTCAATATTACACGTACACGCATACAAACCAGGGATGGGCTAATTTCGCATTTTAGCGTTTCGCGTCTTTCGCATATTTCACATTTTTTAGCGCGAAAAGTTTCGCATTTCGCTTTTTAATTTTAGATTTGGCCCAGCCCTGATACAAACCCTCAGATTTTAAATAATTTTTAAAAAAGGGTTGTTTGTCTATAAGATGGATGAGGAGGGACAAGTTTTAGAAGCTTGTATTTATTCACAAATTGGCGAAGGATTTTTGATACCTTCAATAATATGTACACCTCCATCCCCAAAGGAAATGCATGTAAAATTGAGACATTCTTACTGTCTATTTTTAAAAAAAGAAAAAAATTAAGTACAGGAAACGAAAAAAATAATAATTTTTTTATTTGTATTTATTCTTTATACAATTCCCAAAAATAATTTAATATAAAGAAGCTTTTTTAAATAACACAAACATGTACCTATTCACAAATTGGCTAGAAGACGGAAAAAAAACTAGTCCTATAAAAATAAATAAATTTGTAGGAAAGGAAAGAAGGGGGGATGTTTTTTTAAAAATAATATGTTTAAATTGAAAATCGATATAGTGAAAATGTTTAAAAATCAAAGGGGGAAAATTAAGAGGAAAATCATATAGGACAGGCCGGCGCGCGGCCATAACGGCGCAAAGCCATAACTTTCTTCAAGATTTCCGATTCTTTCCAAATTTGGTATTAAACGATTCCTCTCATCGAGCTGAAGAGATTGGTACCAAAATTGATAAGGGCCAGAAATTTTCCATCAGGTTATGGCTTTGCGCCGTTATGGCCGCGCGCCTAATTGGGGTGTATCCAAATCATTGAATAACTCTACATAAATAATCGTTAGCGCGCATTTTATAAAATAGTGTTAAATGAAAAAAATATTATTTAGAAAAATGATTAATGAGAAAATATTAAATAAAATGATTAATTTTTAGAAATTAAAAGAGAAGATTAGAGGGAAAATTTTATCAATAAAAAAGGGAAAACATTGAAAGGAGCAAAGGAAGGTCTGCGCAAGAAAGGAAGGAAACCAAAAATGCAATCTAAAAGCTTAGAAAGGGAAAAGGGATATATAAAATCCGCGACCTTAATCCTTCCGGTTAATTATATTTTCCAAGTTGATGGGTTTGGCGAAATGTTTATTTTTATTTAAAATGACAAAAAATCCAAAAATGACATTTGATTTCAGAAAATTTTTTTCGAAAATTTTTTCGACTTTTCTGGAAATTTTTTTTTTGATTTTTTAGATTTTTGAAAATCCTAATTAATTTTTTTAATTTAGGAATGTGACAAACACCTTTAGAAAGGTGTATAAAAGCCTCCCCATAATTTTCTATTTAACACAAACCAAGAAAAGAAGTTCATCATGCCATTCTTTTTAGTTGTTGGTGCATCGATTATTGTTCAATCTTTTCCATTTTTTCTTCTGCTTGTTCCTAGTGTGTTAACAAAGTGTTGCAAGCGAAAAAAGGTGAGTTTTAGAGATTATGGAGGGTCAAAAAACTGTCCGGACAAAATACAGTTTGCGAAGTAAAAAACCAGACCAGACCCTTAAACCAAAACCCAATAGCCGTAGGGTCTAATATATTAAGAAAGCATTATATCTGGAAAATTTGACTCTTGTTCCGGAAAAATTAGGATCTGGATCGAGATCCAGACAGATTTCTAGTCCAGACGGTATTTTGGTCGGACGGTGTTTCGCCCCCCCCCCCCCCCCTGTTAAAGGTTTTAAATTTAAAAAATAATTTTTTCAAGAGATTTAATGGCCACAGCCATTCAACAACAATTTCTTCAACTACCGAAGAACATCCAAATGGATCAGATTCTACTCCTATAGAAAAAGTAGTAAAAGTTTCAACATCAAAGACGCCAAAAAATGTGAACAAGAAGGGTCTTGTGGAAGTTAAGAATCAGTCAAAGAAGACCGCAAAATCGGGCCAAGCCAATAAGAATGAAGAAAAACCTTTAAAAATTAAACAAATCAAAATTCAACCAAAAAAGAAGAAAGTTAAAGAGCCAACACCTCCTTCAGTAAAATTAACGTTTGTTTCTTTTTAATTTTTTGGGGTAAAGGTTAGGGACTTTAACTGAACCTAGAAAAATTAGAGGACCTGGATATGGATCCAGGACTTGATTTTTCGTTGGTTTTGTGGCATGATTTTTTGTTTGGTCCTCAACCAAAATCAAAAATCGGGGTTTTTTAAATTTCCATTCTCTAGAATTTTGGGACTTTGGAGGGCTATATCTTGGCCAGATCAAAAAACGGGCAAAAACTGTTCAAATTCCTTGCTAGAAAGGGCACATTCTCTATCGAATGAGCCCGGTCTCGACCGTTTTTAGGTCGGACACCTCGCAACCTTTCCTTGTGAGGATTAAGTTTTTTCGATTTTCGGGGGTTTGCCTAGTGGGTAGCCGACTGTGCTGCTGAAGAGACTTTTTCGGATTAGTCCTAAAATTATATCTTGATCCAGGCCTTGATTTTTTGGTTCGAGTTCGACTTGGTCGAATTCGGGTCTTGAATTCTCAAATTCAGTTATGACCAGTTAAGGTCCTTCTCTACCCTTTTTATGAGTTTTTAAATATTTTCCTTCAATTTTTAGTGCTAACAAGCCATTAATTCAACAACGTATAATCGCTCTTAATACCTCTGGTTCAAGAATAACCCCAGTCTCTTCAAGTTCTTCCTCTGGCTCAAAATCAAACAAATCACTTAAACCTAGCTTGATTAAACTTAAAGAACAGAGACGTGAAAAGTTTGCTTCAATTATGGAAGTGGATGAAGATTGGGAAGTATCCAAGGATTCAAAGGTTTTTTAATATTAGATAACCCCCTCCTCACTATTAGATAACCCCAAAATTGGGTACCGGTTTAAGATGCATTTTTTTTTAATTTTTGTTGGTCATTGCGAGAGTAGGGTCCAGTGGGATTTTGCGAGTATTACCTTTACTGGATCTAGGAACTTTGGGTTTGAGTGACGAGATTAATCCCGCGGCGAGATTTTTCCCGTTCTATTTTTGAGATATTTTTGAAAATACGGAATCACAGAATTTCGATTTTGGGGGAACTGCCTAAATTATGCCCTCTATTTAAGAAAAGTACTGGCTTGTCCAGCCTCAAGGGAGTATTTTAAACTGACGTTCGATTATGATTTTCTACAATTAAATTTCATTGTTTTTAAGCCTCATTGTCTCGCATCGGCTGCTTCTCACCTTGGCAATCAGCAGTCATATCCAAATTTGTGGAAGCCAGTACATCATGAAAGTTATAGGGCAATGCAACATTAAAAAGGATTAAATAAAGTATATTTTATTGTATAAATAAAAATGTTGTGATTTTTCACAATTTAATTTTAATTTAATAAAGAGCTTAAAAAATAATTTTTTTAATTAGAAATGTTGATTTTTCATTTGAAATATTTTTTAAAATTAATTTTGTAAGGAATTGAGAGGGGTTTTTTTTCCAAGAGAATCCCCTCCCCCCTCAAATTTTCTTGAAATACCAAACTGTTGTTCCAACCAGATATGGGGGAAACTCCAAAAAAATTTTTTTGAACCAAACGCGACGAAAATAAAAAAAAACATTTTGGTTAACGAAACGAAGCATTCGAAATTTAACAGAACTAAGCGTCTCGCCCGTGTTTATGTTAGTATTTTAAGCTTCTGGTATTATAAGATGACCGAATCATTTTATAATGGGTATTCTAGGATTTGACTGTTTTTTTAAATTTAATCTTTTTCTAGAAAATGAATTCTTCCAAAATTTTAAATTTAAAAAATGAGGAAGAAGAAGAAGAAGAAAATGATCAAGACGAGGAAGAAGATCTAGAGGAGGAAGAAGATGAGGATGAGGAGGAAGAATGGTCATTGAACGATGAAAAAGATTTTTTGAGAACTTTGGGTGCATTAAAATCTCGTGATCCTGAAATTTATCAAACTGAAGTTAAATTTTTTAAAGAGAAGGAAAAAGATGAACAGGAGAAGATAAAGAGGTTTTTTAATATTTAAAAAATATTTTTGGGGGTTGGGATTTTTGTTGTAATTTAAAAATCGATTTTTTATTTATTAAATTGGGGAACCCGCAAATTGTGTCCGCAAAAAATTATTAACTTTCGAAAAATTTTATTTGGCTCCTGAGCGGGTTCGAACCCTAGACCTAAAAAAACCTTCGAAAAAAAATTTTTGAAAAATTTTTGAGAGGGTTCCCAGAAAAAAGCCAAAAAATTTTCTAGAGTAAATCGATGATGCTCTATCGATTGGTACCAAAAAAAGGTCCAAAATTCTGATTAGTTTCGTAAGGTTTCCTTGTCAGTCCCAAATAAATTGCTTTTTTACCATTTTATTTTTTAATCGCATCTCTAAAAAATAGATTTTTATGGACTTTATTGCTATAACGTAGGGGGTGTCAGGTTCGAACCCGCTCAGAGCCCAAACAATTTTTTTTTGAATTTTCTCTATTATTCTTTTGTTTTTTAATAATGGAACGTCTAGAATATTAATAATTTATCAAAAATTTCTAAAATTAAATTTTTGACTTTATTGTCATAATGTAGGGGGTGTCAGGTTCGAACCCGCTCAGGGCCCAAATATTTTTTTTGTCTCCCATATTTTATTTTTTTAATTTTCCAGTAATGAATCATCCAAAAATAATTTATCAAAAAATTTACAACAATCAAAAATGACTTTAAAAGAATATGAACAAAAATTAATAATTGAAAGAGGAGGTAAATTAAGTGAAGATGAGGAGGAAGAGGAAGAAGAAAATGGAGAAATTTATAAGGATGAATTAACTAATGGACTGAATAAAAATGATTGGGAATTGAAAAATGAGTATTAATTTTTAATTTTTTGATTTTTAAATATTTTTTTCTGTTAGATTTAAGAAGGCTTTAATTTCTGATAATGAAAGTGACGATGATGGGGATTTGTTAAAAAAGAGGATAAAAACTGAGGAAGAAAAGGTTAATTTAATTTTTGTTTTTGACTGATGTGAGCTTACCTTTTTGAGGACAAAAAATTTTTGATATCTTTTTTGATAGATTTCTGGGTACAAATGGAAGAGCCAAACCATTCGTTTTTTCGATAAGGTCCAATAATTGGAATGTTAAAAAATTGGGTCGAGTATCGGATTTCGGATCGAAATCCTGGTTATAAATTTTTCGGGGTGAGGTCAATTCTGTTCGCTGATATCTTTTCGTCTACTTTCCCATTATTAGCGAAACAGAGTAGTAAACTGGGGATTAGACTAAAATCGGTATACTTTTTCTTTGACCCTATCGTCTCTTGGCCCTTTCGTTTCTTGATGAATAAATAAATTTTTTTAAGGCAAAAGAAGATGAAGATTTTTATGAATGGATTAAAGGGTCAAATCAAATGGAAGTTGAAGATAAACATTTGGTATAATTTTTTAATTTTGTTTAAAGAATTAATTTTTTAGAAAAAATTAAAAGAAAGATGGACAAAAAACGACCAAGAATTGGGTGAAGATGAACGTTTTTTGAGAGATTTTTTGTTAAATAAAAAATATTTGGGAGACTCGAAGGAAGAGGAAAAAGGGAAAGAAGAAAGGTTTTTTTGAAAATATTTTTTAAATTAAAAAATTTTTCTTTTGAAGAATTCCAACATATGAAGAAATTATTAAAGATGAACAAGAAGAGGATCTTGCTGACCAATTTGAACAAAAATATAATTTTAGATTTGAGGAACCTGATCAAGAATTTGTAAGAAAATTTTTTTAAATTTGATACTTGAAGGTTTTTTTTTATTTTTTTTGGAAATTTTTGGGGATTTTTTAAATAAAATTTGGCAAAATATGGGGTGTCAGGTTCGAACCCGCTCGGGGCCCAAATATTTAATTTTTACTTGTTCACTGTTTTATTTTTTATTTTAAACGAGGAAACGACCCAATATTAAAAATAATATTTTATATCCAACGTTGTTTTTATTTAAAAAATTTTTTTCTGAGCAATTTAGGAGGTGTCAGGTTCGAACCCGCTCGAGTCCGGATAATTTTCAGGACTATTTTTTAAATATTTCTATCAATTTAATTAATAGTTAAAACAATATCCACGGACAATAAATGAAGCATTAAGAAAAAAGGAATCAAAAAGACATAAAAAATTGGAAGAAGAAAAAGAAGCCAAAAAACGTAAAAGAACGCATATTGAAATGGTTGAAGTGCCTTTTCGTTATAGACAAGTTGCTCCAAATTCTTTTGGATTGAGTACTGATGAGGTTTTTTTAATTTTTTCTTTGGTTTGTAAGGATTTAAAAATTATTTTCCCTTAATGGGTATCGAACCTTTACCTATTTTGCGTTGGTGGACTAGTCGTAACCCACTACACCACACGAACTGGGGAAGGGTTTTCTTCAACTAGGGAAGGGTTTTCTTCATCAGATTTTTTCTACAAAATTTCTTCAAGATTTTCTCCAAAAAATTTTTCTTTGATGTTTTAAATGTTTTTTAATACTGAATTAAAATTATTTTCCCCTCTTGGGTATCGAACTTCTGCCTATTTGAGGATTGTAGCCTAAACGTAACCCACTACACCACACTTACTAGGAATTTTCAAAAAAAATTTTCCTAGCCTTTCTAATGACTAAAAAATCTTTAAAAAATTTTTTTCAAAGATTTTAAATTCTGATGATCGTTGTTTAAATGCATGGGCACCTCTCTCAAAAATTTGTCAATATCGCGATGATAATGAAGAACAAAGACAAATTTTATATTTTGAAAGGAAAGCTAAAAATATTGAAAAGAAGAGAAAAATTTTGGAAAAGAAATTGAAAAGGTTTTTGTTTTAATTTAAAGAAATTATATTTAAAAAATTAAATTTAGTGAAGAAAAATCTGAGGAAAAACAAGAAGAGAAGGAAGAGGAGAAGATGGAAGAGAATGATTTTGGGGAGGGTGAAGAAGAAGAGGAGTATCAACAAGATGAGGAGGATAAAGGGGAGGAATATCAGCAAGATGAAGAAGAGGAGTATCAACAAAATGATGTTGAGGATCATTTTCTTGATGCTGAGGAAGATGAAGAATCTTTTTCAAGTATTCCGAGTACTTCAAATAATATTGTTGGAATTAAATCAAAAACAACACTTAAAGGACAGTCTATTGAACAAGGAGGAGTAAAACAAGGTTTTTTAATTTAAAAATTTTTAATTAAAAATAAATGTGTGTGGGATAGAGTTTAGGGAGGAAGGGGTTTTATTAAGTAATGGATTTCTTTGGGTTAAGTTTAGTTTAGACTAGCCTCCGGTTTGATATGTACCCTGTTATTTATTGCTAAATGCCCGTCTCCGTCTACTTAGGCGCTTCACTTTCAGGTGTCTTTCCGATTAAGCTACTCATGGTATGCTCCTGCTTATAGACCTTAAATCCACGTCTAATTGTTTTTAAGCTGGGATCATTAGATGCGAAGGAAAAATTTAGGAAAAATTTTTTAACAAATAAAATTTGCTTTTTTAGAACCTATGGAATTAAATCAAGAAAAAATTGTTGAGAAATTAAATGAAGAACAACGAAAAAGCAAGAAAAGAAAATTCATGATAAATAAAAAAGAAAATAAAAAGAAGAACAAAAAACAATTTAATGTAACAGAATTAAATAAAGAAAGGCTTAGAGCTTATGGAGTTGGAACAATAAAAAAATTAAAAAGTATTCAATTTTGTAAAAAGATGGACGAGAAAGAGATGAGGAAGAAGGAGAAAATTGAAGAAAAGAAGATGGTGGGGGAAGAAAACGGAGAGGGAAGAAAAAAGAAGAAGAGGAAGAAGAAGAAAATGAAAGGGAAAAATGATGAAGGGAAGGGAGAAGAAAATTGAGGAGGAAAAACTAGAAGAGAAGACACTTTGGACGGATTTTTTGGGTCTGTTTTGTTTTTGGCTTTTCTCTAATGCTAGAGAAGAGGAAAAAAAGGTTAGTTTAATTTTTTAAATAATTTTAAACAAATTTTGGGAATAAATTAAAAAAAATTTATCATTTAGATACAATTAGGGTTGCCGTTTTCGGTTCGAGCCGACGTCGGTGCATTTTTTCGAGCTTGGTTTTTTCGATTCGGTTCGTTTTCAAGCTGAAAAGCCTCGGCTCACTGGATCTTTCGAGTTTCGGTTCGAGCGAGCTGGCAATCCTAAATACAATATTTCAAAATCTCTCAATATTTTATGTTGTTGTTGTTCTTTTTTGCCTTGTTATAATTTTTATAAAAAAAGATTTCTAAAAACAAAATTTTCTAATGGGGGAATTTTTGAAAATTGGTTGCCTAACTTGTCAGATTTTTAAAAAACTTTAGATTTTTTTATTTTCAAAATAAGTTAATTTTCGTCAAAAAAATATTTTTAAAAGAAAATAAATTAAAGCAAAACTTAATAAAAAATACGTAGAGTATCAATCAATTTTTTCGTGATTTCTTTGGTTTTGGATTTCCACCATATTTTTCTTCAAGATGAGCAAGAAAATCATCCTTAAGAAAAAAATATTTTTTAGGCTTAAAATTTTAGTTTAAAAAAACCTGTTGTTTCTCTCTTTTCTTTTGATTAGCCAAAATTAAAGATCCCAAATCTCCTTTTCCTTCTCCATTTTCTTCTTCATCATCCTTACTCCCTCCAGCACCTCCCAAAGCACGCATTTCTTCAACAACTTTTTCTGCTCGTTTACAAGGGAACATTTCGAACTGTGACCAAAAATTTTTAAATAAAAATTATACCATCGTGTAGAGCGTGGTCGAATACGTATTGTAGTACCCGGCTTTTCTTCCCCTGACCCCCATTTCGAAAAGTTATAGGGCTTCAAAGTTTTAGACTTTTGGAGCGGTTGAGTCGCCCTGACTTTTTTATTATTTCTCTTTCTAAAGAGAAAAATGAGACTCGCTTTCTCCATTTTTCCCTTCCTCTTCTTTTCCTATGTTGGTTAAAGAAAGAGAAAGGAGGAGAGAAAAGAAAAGGAAAAGAGGCATCTCTGCCTCCTCCTCTTTCCTCTTTAATTGACATTAGCTGCAAGACAGAGACGCCTCTTTTCCTTTCATTTTCTCTCCTCCTTTTCTCTTTCTTTAACTAATATTGGAAAAGAAAAGGAAAGGAGAAAAGGAGGATGGGAGTCTTATTTTTCTGCTTAATAAAATAAAACTCTCTCTTTATGAGGGCGACTCAACCGCTCCAAAAGTCTAAAACTTTGAAGCCCTATAACTTTTCGAAATGGGGGTCAGGGGAAGAAAAGCCGGGTACTACAATACGTATTCGACCACGCTCTACACGATGGTATAATTTTTATTTAAAAATTTTTGGTCACAGTTCGAAATGTTCCCTTGTTAGCTTCATATGCAGCTCTTTTCATTCGTCTAACACGTGAAATTGGTTTTTCATTTTTGTATTTTGGAAGTGAAGGTAATTCTCCAAGTTCGATAAAATGACGAATAATTTCGCGAATTCCTTTAAAAAAGAGGGAAATTTTAGGGGGGAATTTTGAAAAATTAAAGTTGAAACCTTGTTTTTAGATACTCCTAAAAATAGAGCACACCTCTATCTAAGGTATGGGTTTTTTTTAATTTAGTTAGCCGTTGGATGGTGGGATATCTGCCAGATCGATACCTCCCTTCCACCCCTTACTTTAAAATACCTTCATACGCTTTCTCAGCCCCAAGCAGGGATGTCACGGGGTTGAGAAAAAGGTCAAGTCTGGTATCGGTTGGGTCTTCAGAATTTTCTTCGAATTGGGCTCAAGTCTAAAAAACCGAGTTTCAGATTTCGAATAATTCGTGGCATCCCCGGTCTCAAAGGTCTAAAATGAGGTCTTTGACGACTGTATTTTAAAAAATTAATCTAAAAAATTTACTAAACTGTCTTCATTCTGAACATCAGCTCCAATAACCGTTTCCAATATTTTGTCCATATCCCCTTTATATTTAACATAAGCATTTTTAACATCATTCATTTCTTGTTGAGATCCTCTAAATTTCTTTAAATATTCTTCTATATCTTCCTTTGTAACTTTTTTAAACATTCCACGCCAAACAGAAAACCAATCTTTGGAATTTTCTTCGTCATCGTCATCAAAGTCAAATTTTCCTTGAAATTTTTTTTGATTTTTAGATGGCCGAACCTTACTATATGATACCCCAAGGAACAGAACTAGCTACTACGTGATAGATAAGTGGTAAACCCTCACTTCCCTCAAGTTAAGGGACCACTTATTACAAGATATGAGTTTTCCAACTCCGAAGAGTGGGCCCAACGATTTTTCAGTTTTAAGGGGATGAGGTCCGTCGATTTTTCTGTTCCACAGAGAGGAGGTGTCTGACTAAACTTTTATTTAAACAAAACCTGTTTCCATATAAACCGAACGCTTCTCAGAGTCACTCAAAATATTATACGCCTTGCTAAGTATTTGAAATTTTTTTGTAGCCACTTCTCTTTCCTCATCACTATAAATATCTGAAGCAGCAAAACGATCAGGATGCCAAAGAATTGATTGTTGATAATAAGCTTTCTTGACTAAAAATTTTTTTTTCTACAAGAGAAGGTTCGCTTTGAAGCTTACTTTTGGCTGAAGTTAAATTTGTAGTAGTCCTTTCCAAATTTAAAATAATGAAGAGATCTTTGGTACCAAATATACGTAGACAATCGTTAGAAAAAGTCATTCTTTTCTTAATTAAAATTTAAAAAATAGTGAAGCTAGATTTGATAATGCTTTAAAAAAGGTTATCTTAGAAACAAAAAATCAAAACAATAAAAAGAGGATTTGTAAGAGAAATTCAAAGCCAAGCGGGCTTGGAAAAATGCCCTCTCAAATACTTTTCATAATAAATTTATTTTAAAATTTATTTGGCATTATGTTTTTCTTAATATTGGTTAGAGTGAAAAAACAGAGAAATAGTACAGAATTTAGAGAAATATAATGTGCGAGAAAAGTTTTTTGTCTCTCCCATATTCTGCCAAAACATATTTTGCCAATAAGGGCAAAACTCGCGTTTTGTAGATAAATTTGTTGGCAAAACGTCGTTTTTGGCCTTATTGGCGAAATGTAGAATTGACGAAATATGGTAATATTGATCTTGGAAATTTTTAAAGAATTTTTTTATTTTTCGAGGTTTTTCTTTATTTTTCTTTTGAATTTTTAAATTTTTTTTTTAATTTTACAGAAAATTTTACCTATCTATTCTGACTTAATTTCTATTTTCTACAATGTATACACCAAGATTTCCCAAATCTGTCAAAGAAAATATTAAACCGCGCGGAGTTTTGGGTATTTTTTTACAAAATTTTTCAAATAAATTTTCTAAATTTTTTCAGTTCGTGAAATTAATTCTTTAAATAATGAATGGAGAGAAGCATCTTCTTCTAATGAAAGTCAAATTACTTCAATTTTAAAATTTCGTGACCAAGTGAAGCAAATTTCTAAAGAAGAATTGAAGAAACAACTTGATGATCGTTTTTATCGTTTGGTTAGTTTAAAAATTTTTTTTATGTCATCGGGCAATTTTTAGGTTATTACCTAGATTTTTTAGAGTTAAAACTGAATTTGGACAAAGGCTTGCATTTTTTGTTTCAAGGGTTTAGTTTCGGTTCTCAGAGTTCATTCCGACTGGGCCTGGTTATTAAACAGACAACCCCTACATGCTATGGATTAGAATTAAGCTACAATCTAAAGATATTTTAAAATAATTGCGGAATGAAAATTTTAGGTGAAATAGGAAAATAAGTTTCACGAATTATTCATTTTTAATTTTCATCAAAACAAAATTTTAGACCAAAGCCGATATCGTATTTGAAGATGATAAGATGGAGACATGAAAAAATGGAGATGGAGATGGAGATTTTTTTAATCTCAAGGAACTTGATGTCACTGGTTTTCTGTTTCGAACCGACAACCTTTATTCAATATGTAATTTAATTTTTTCCCTATATAAAATATTTGAATAAATTTTTTTTATATTTTCTCGCAAAGTTTTTGTTAAAACTTTGGATATTTTGTCTAATTTTTATTTGATTTTTTAGTTGAAATTTAATTTTTTTCTTTGAAAATAATGGATAATTTGCTTTCAAATCCTTCAACAATTATTGATGCAACAAATTCAATTAGTGGACAACAGGGAAGGACATTTTCTGAGCTGATTGGTTCAAATCCATTATTTACTGGAGGTGCTGGATTAGTTGGTGTTGGTATAATTCTTTCATATTTTCGAAGATTATCTTTAATTGGCAAAGAATTGTTGAAAAGAAAATTTATTTCAAGATTGGAATTGGATAATACTGACATGTTTGTTTTTTTAAAGTTTTTTGGGAACTGGGACACTCTTAGGGAATGTTAAAAATTCAACTGTGTGTAATTTTAAGATTTTTTGGACAGTTTAATATTTTTAAAAAGAGGCACAGGTCGCAGGCTTGATTTCCGTTGTTATTGATTTTTAGGGGACATTTTTAGAGGTTGAGGATAATCTCCGCAAAACTACCATTACCACGAGGTCACAGGTTCGATTCCTGTAGCTGACCAAACTGTTGCTTTGCATAACTCTTTCTGGTGGCAACTACCAGTAAACTGGCGACTCGATTCCTGTAACTCGCAGGCCTGCTTCTGTTAGGAGTAGGGTTGCCGTTTTCGAACCGGGCCGACGTTCGAGTTCTTTTTGGGGCTCATTTTTTTCGGACCGGACCGGTCGAATCTTTTTCAGGCCAAAAATCGAAGCCCGATTCGATCTTTCGAACCGAACCGGGCCGGCAACCCTAGTTAGGATTATTTTATTGTTAGTTAAAAATCCAGCTGACAGAGTCTAATTAAATAAATATTCTTTAAAAATTGTTTACTTAAAAATTTTTTATTTTTTTAAAGAGCCTTTCAATGGGTTTTGGATTATATAAACAAAAACAGCAAAAGACGTACAAGTATTTTAACAGTCAATACTTCCCAATTATCTGATGATTCTGGACGTTTAAAAACAAGTTTTATGTTTACACCTGGAAGAGGAACACATTATTTATTTTTTAAAAATCGTTGGGTACAAGTTAATAGGGAAAGACAAAACCAAACGATAAAAAAAGATGGAATGACTAGAACAGCATTAGAAGTTGTTTCTTTAACTACTTTTGGTATTTTAATTTTTTTGACTTTTAATTTTCTCTTATTTCTGGGGTTAGTTTTCAGACCGTCGATCATTTTGATATGGACGGACCTCACTCTGTATTATAGACACAAGACAAGACTGGATAACCTATAGCCGTTAGTAGAGGGAATTATTTAAACGTTACCTACGCATATCGAGGGTTTGTGGACTGAAGCTTCCTCCTCGAAATGTGGCAAAGGGAAGAGGTGAAGGATGATCTAAAAAGTGAAAGTTTTTTCGGCTATGACCGTTCAAGTCCAAAAAATTGTCGGCTGCGGCACTGAATACAATTTCTCACATCCTAGTGGCCTTTTCGATAGCCTCTTGGATTTTTTTAAGTATTTTATTTAAGGTGGCAATCCAACATTTTGGAAAAGTTTTCTCGAAAATGCTGCTAAAGATGCCCTTTCTCAAGTATTTTTTAGCTATAATTTTTTTTATTTACTCAAATTTTTTTTCAAGTTGGAAACAGGACTTTGTGTTTATATTCCTCATGGAAATTCATGGCAACGTTTGGGTGCTCCAAGAAATAAAAGACCAATAGATTCGGTTATTTTGGATATTGGAGTGAAAGAAAGATTGCTTGATGATATTTCTAATTTTTTTACTTCACAGCAATGGTAATTTAAAATTTTTTAATAATTTTTAATTAAATAAAAATAAATATCCCTGGGCGGGTTCGAACCTCCGTCCCCTTTTTTTCCTATTTCTTTTGCATTTTTTATTTGGGTTGCTATTTTTCAAATTTAAATGTTTTCTGAGTTCTATGTTTAATAATTTAACAAATAAAAATAAATTCCACTAAGTGGACTCGAACCCGCACCCCCTTTTTCAGGGTGCTATACCACTTAACCAAAATGCCTAAATTTTTTATTTTTTTAATAAGCCAATGTTTTTTTTCAATATTTCCAGGTATATTGATCGTGGAATTCCTTATCGTCGGTATTTTTTAAATTTTTTCTTTTAATTTAATTTATTTTTCAAGTGGTTATCTTTTACATGGCCCACCAGGAACAGGCAAAAGTAGTTTCATTTCAGCTTTAGCAGCTCTATATGGACACAATATTTGTATGTTGAGTTTAAGTGATAGATTAATTGATGATGCAATGCTTAATCATTTAATGCATAATGCACCTTTAAATGTTAGTAAAACAAAAGGTTTTTTCTTTTGAATTTTTTTAGTTTTTATTTTAATTTTTTTGATGGGATTTTTATGGTTTAGTGTAAAAGAAACATTTTTTCAATTAGAAAGTGGTATCCATGAGGGTTGTTATTAGATTTCCCAGGAACCAGCAACCCACCGGTTTCGGTTATGGCCGATTTTCGGCCCCTCGTTTTCGGTTTAATTAATGTGTCGTGAACAAACTTGTACCCATATGATCAATTTGTCGCCAAGAAAAATAGGCGCAAATCATTTTTGGATAACCGGAACTAGGGTTGGCAATGTTGAATAATTGGAATTGTAAAAAGTCAGAATATTCGGAAATTTTTTGTATTGTTATCTGTTCTTTTTGTATGAAAATTTCCCAAAAATTGCCAACCTTAACTGAATGAAATTGATTAATACAATTGACAAGTAATATTTTTATAGAGTTTCCTAGTCATCGAAGATGTTGACAGCGCATTTGGAGGACGACATGATGGTGTAATTCAACATAATTCTGTTTATGATGGTCTTAGTCGTGTTACAATGTCTGGATTGTTAAATGCAGTGGATGGGGTTTTTTTAATTTTTTTTTAATATTTTGAAAATTTCTGTTTGAAGGTAGCTAGTGCAGAAGGCGGTAGAGTTCTTTTTATGACTACAAATCATATGGAAAGGTTAGATGCTGCATTAATTAGGCCTGGACGTGTAGATGTTTCACAACATTTTGGAAATTGTACTCCTATTATGTTTGAACAGGTTTTTTTTCAGATTTTTCTTTTTAATTTTGGAGTGGAGGGAATTTCAAGGTTGGAGACGATAGGTGAGGCGTGTCCAAAAATTTTTGAATAGGAGAAACTAGCGGGTCTCATGCTGGGTTGGTACGAGGGAATTTGGTGGATTTAGAGTGTCAACAGGATTTTTTCATAGTGTTTCGCGTAACCCGCGTAGCCAGAAGCTCGCTTTACACGCCTTGGATGTTGTGGGTTGAGAGTTAGGGTCTAAAAAATTTTTGAGAGTAAGGATTTAGCGGGTATCAAGTTGGGTCAGTACATGGAGGTTTGGTGGATTGAGAATGGTAACAGGAGTTTTCTTCCTATTGTTTCGGGTAACCCGTGATTCTGGAGCTATTAGCTCGCTGTATACGCCTTAGATATTGTGGGAGTTATTTACTTGTTGTACTAAAAGATTTTTTCGCCCTCTTAAAAAAATATTTTTTAAAGATGTTTAAACGTTTCTTTGAAAATGTGCCAGATGTTCTTTGCTCAAAATTTCGTGATAAAATGCTTTCTATCGGTATTGAATGTTCACCAGCTACAATACAAGGACATTTACTTAATTTTAAAAAACAACCTGAATTGGCAATTGAAAATGTTGGGAAATTAAAAGAATAGACTTTTATTTTTGGAAAAATTTGTTGAATTTTTATAATTTATTGGTTAGGCTTTTTTGTTATTTTTTTTAGATTCTTAATTTTTTTTCCTAGGCAATTTATAAACATTATTGTTTTAATAATTTTTTAATTTAATTTTTAAAAAAAATTTCTATTTTTTGAATAGATACTTTTCTTAACTTAAAAAAATGCGTACCAGGGGATGTCACGGGATGCCTTAAACCTAGACTTTTTAGGACCCGAAATCCGATCCTAAGAAAATTTTGAAAACCCCCACCCGAACCCCGACTCGGCCCGACTTTTTTTCTCAACTCTTGACATCCCTATATGCATACCTAATTAATTTTTCTGTTAATTATCATAGTTTTATTAGTAAAATGACAAGTATTGTTCAATCAGCACAACCTTTATCTGAAGTAAAGAAACTTAAAACATTTGATTTGGCAACAAATTTAGAAACTTCAATTGTTGGAAATCAAAATACTAAAACTGATGATGAAGTTTATGATACTGCTTATCTTACAGAAAATGATGGTTTAATTGCTGTTGGTTCTAATACAGAAAATTTGTTAATATTAAACGTGAAGAATGGGAAGAGGAATTATGCTAAAGGTTTTTAAGTTTTTGTTTAAAAATTTCATTTTTTGGGAAACGGACCTCTTCTTCACAGTTCAAATTAGAATATTGCTTTCGGGGGGAGGGGGTATCGGATTTGGCGGGGTAGAGCCTTCGGGTAGGGGGTTTTTGCCTAAAAATTCGTCGGGGGACGGGTGCCACCCTTGTTTAAACATGAAGCGCAGATTTGACTCGAAACCCAATCGAGAAATCTTTTTCCCTCTCCAATTTTTTCTTTTCCTTCCCAATTCCATTTTATTTTGCCAACAGTTGCTCAAAAAGGATTAATTTTTATAGTTTTGGAAGGAAGGAAATCTGGTACATTAATATGATGAAACTTGGGGAGGAAAAAAGGGGCTCGTAAACGATAATTCTATCTTCTTTTTTAATAAAAGGACATTCTCAAAGCATTTTATGTGTCGATTCTCCAATTTGGAGCAATTCCTTATTAGCCTCTGGGTCGAAGGATAATTCAATTATTCTTTGGAATGTTCAAAAAAATGAAAAAGAAGATTTAATGGAAGTGGATGATGAAGAAAATGAGGAGGGTGAAGAGAATGGTAAAAATAATATTTTGGTTAAACAAATGGCTATAGCTTCTGGACATACACATTCAGTTTCAAGGTTGTTATTTTTGTTGACCTTATGGGTGAGAATAGGGTTGTCAGTTTCTAATTGAACCGTACGGCTTAGGATTTTTCTGCTCTTTCGAGATATCCGAGGATTTTTCGAAAGAGGCAATCCTACTATAGAAAATAAATAGTCGGATAATGTTAGAAAATTATGTAAACATTACTGAATCAAAAACTTGTGATTGTGTAGCCGCTGCTTTGTTTTCTGGATGAGTACTTCTTAACAAGGATCACTTAAGTATTTTTTAAATTATCCGGTAGCCTATCTTGAATGCTTGGGGCTGATTTAGGTGTACGTTAGGGTTGTTTCTATTCTTTGAAGAAGTACTCTTCCTGACTTTGTAATTTTTTTAAACATACAAGAACGTGTCCTTTCCAATAATTTAGAGAACTAACATCCTTCAAGGCCCTTTCTAATTTTTCAAAAAAAAATTTTCAGTATTTCATTTTCCCATTCAAACAAGCCACCATTCCTTGTTAGTGTTTCTCATGATACTACACTAAAATTGTGGCCTCTTGTTGATTTAATGGTTAAACAAGAAAAATTGGAAGAAAATGAAGAAAATAAATTGTAAGAATTTTCTAAATATTTTTCAAAAAAACTTTTTTCTTCAAAAAAAGACTTAAACTTTCTGCTTCAACAACAATTGTTGCCCACACAAAAGATATAAATAGTGTTGATGTTAGCCAAAATGATAAACTTTGTGTTACTGCTTCAATGGATAAAACAGCAAAATTGTGGCATATAAATCTTAAAACTATGGAATTGGCAAATGCTGGAATATTAAGTGGGCATAAACGAGGAGTTTGGTGTGCAAGATTTTCAAAGAATTTACAGGTTTTTTTATATTTTTTTTGTCTATTATTGGGCGGGAGAGTAAGTAGGTTGGATTTTTTGGTTTCTTGAGTTCGGGCCTGGGTTGGGAAAAAAAGACGGATAGGGTTTGGAAAGGGTTCCGGATCTGGTTTCGAGTTTTGGTCGAATTTTTGAGCTTTTGTTGGTAGAGGATGAAGCGATGAGGAAATTCATAGGGACATGTGTGTGTAGGATTGGGTAAAGAGATCAAGGTAGGGAAATTGACAAGAAATTAGTTTCGAAGATTTTTTTAATTTTTGAGGAGAGGAGTTAAAATAGGTGTTTACACAAGGTTTGCAAGCATTTAAGAAGAGTGGTGATGTGATGGAGGATCAATCCTCCAATGGAGTTGTTAGGATCGATCGATCTCCATCGATCCTCCAATCCAATGAAGTTATTGAGGAAGGAATTCGGAATATGTAGAAGGATTTAAGAGATTCTTTAATCCTTTTGGGGATAGGAGATAAACGTAGGGGAGACCCACTTCTTTTAAAATAATTTAATTGCCCTTTTAGAGCATCTAAACTTCATTTTTTTCAAGTTAGTAGCAACATGTAGCGGTGATTGTACAATAAAAATATTTTCATTATTAGACAAAAGTTGTATTAAAACACTTGAAGGGCATCAATTTGCAGTTTTGTCAATTCTTTTTATTGAAAATTCGTCAAAATTAATTTCTGTTGATGGAGGAGGAATTTTAAGATTGTGGAATGTTAAAAAAGGAATCTGTGAATGTGTGGAAGAAGGACATAATGAAAAGATTTGGTCTTTAAGAGAATTACCCAATGATATTAATTTACAACAAAAAAGCGAGGTTTTAATTTCTTATTAATTTTATAATCCTAGGATTTGTTTTAAATCGAAAATTAGATTAAATAAAAATTAATTTCCCTGAGCGGGGTCGAACCCACGACCCCGATTTTTTCAATGACTCTTTTTTGACGTGTTATTTTATTTTCAATAATTTTAAATTTAATTTTGTGGTTGTTTTATAATTTTTGAATTGATGGTTACAAAAAATAATTAAATAAAAAATAATTTCCCCTGAGCGGGGTCGAACCCACGACCCCCCCCCCTCCATTTTTCATAACCCGCCATTTTTCCATGTGAAATTTTATTTTTTGAAATTCTAAATTTAATTTTTTTAATTTTTTGTTTATTTTAGCATTTTTTGATTATTAGATTCCGAAAAATGATCAATTAAAAATTAAGTTTTCCCTGAGCGGGGTCGAACCCACGCCCCCCTCCACCACTTAAAAATTTTTCAATTTTTTTTCTAGGACATTGAAGAAGAAACTGATGATTTAAATAAATTATCCGATTCATATTGGATTACTGGTGCTGCAGATGGGTTAATTACTATTTGGAGAGATAATACAAAAATTATGAAAGCTTTAACACTTAAAGAGGCAACTAAAAAAATTACTGATCAACAAACACTCTCCAATTTATTACAACAAAATCATCTTTTCGAGGCTTTGCTTTATACGCTGGATTTGGATTTGCCTTTTCAGTTAGTTTTTCTAAAATCGGTGATTCTTCGGGTTCGTAGCCCTCCCTTCTTTTTCTGACCATTTTGAGCTTTTCCCATTTTAGTTTTGGCCATTTTTGGAATTTTAAAAATTCCAGAAAATTTAATTTTTCCTCTAATTTTCCCCTAATTTTCCTTAATTTTTTCTCTATATTCCAGATGTCTAAAAATATTGCAACGTCTTTCCTCTGATATTGTAGCCACCTCGGAGAATGATCAATTACACAAATTAATTAATATAATTAAAAAGTTATCAAAAATTCAATTATCTGCATTACTTGGATATTCAACACAATGGAATACAAATAGCAGAACATATTCTGTAAAGATTTTTAAAATTTTCAAAAAAAATTTTTTGAATTTTTTAAGGTTGCCCAGCTAGTTTTAAATTGTGTTTTGAGGGCTATACCCCCAGAAGAGTTGATGGAATTACCCAATATAGAAAATATTGTACAACGATTTTTGCCTTATTCATTAAGGTTTTTTTAATTTTAAAAATTTTTCTTTAAATTTTTTAGACACCAAGAACGAATAAAAAATTTTCGTAAAAGTGCTGCTCATATAGACTATATGTTTTCTTCTATGCGTTTAAATGAAATTTAAAAGGTTTTTGATTAATGTTGGTCGTTGGTTAAGTGCGTACGCGCTAGATTATTTGGGTAATTATTTATTTGATAGGTCTGGGTTCGAATCCAACTGGGTCCGGATAATTTTTAATTTGTTTTGTATGCACTTTTTACCTCAAAAATTGATTATATTTTATGTTGTTATTGTTATATAAATTTTATTTTGTTTTTTTAAATTTTTTTAAAGCATTTTATTTGCTATTAATATTTATCTATTTAATTTACTTTAATTTTTTCCAAAAAAATTTTTTTCCTTTTGAAAAATGACTTCAAGAAAGAACGAGAAAAATGTTCATGATCAACCTGTTGATGAAGAAATGCCTCCTTTGGAAGATATTGATGATGAATTGATTGAAGAGCCACAAATAAATGAGGAGGAAGATGGGGATGGAGATAATGATGGATTTATTTTGGCTAAAAAGGTTTTCTTTGAAATTTAAAAGAATTTTTTAAGAGAATTTTTTCCATTTTTAGACTAACAAAAAACGCAAACTTTTCAAACTTTCTACTGATGCCGACCAGCCTGATGCTAAAAAAGGAAAGGATAATGTTAACTGGGAGATGCGGAAGGTTTCAGTACCTCCACATCGCTATACTCCGTTAAAGAAGAATTGGTCAAAACTTGTAGCGCCGATTATTAATGAATTAAAAATGCAGATTCGGTTAGCTTATTTTTGTTTTTTAATTTGGTATCTGGGCAAAAGTAAAGGTATTTTTCTTAAAATGGCTCCTACACCCTTTGCTATATGTTAAGCAATTTTAAGACCTTGTTTTCTTCGTCCATTCTATGGGTGAAGAAATAAATACTCCGGACGGGTTCGGATCAATCGAACATTTTTAAGCTTTCCTAAGACCTTTAGATTAATATAGCCAACCTCGGGGTGAAGAAAAAATAATAAAAACAAATTGCCCTAGGATATCTGGGCAAAAGAAGAAGGCTCGAACCCGCGACCCCCATATCTTCTCTTTTTACCATCAAAAATTCCTGTTTTTATTTATTTAAAAGAATTTTTTAAGTTATAATCTGCGAACTCGAAATGTGGAAATTCGATGTCCAAATGCTGATGGAAACAAAACACATTTACAAAAGGCTGCTGATTTTGTACAAGCATTTTTGCTAGGATTTACTATTGAAGATGCTGTCGCTTTAATTCGTTTTGATCATATGTTTATGGAAAGCTTTGAAATTAATGACGGTTTACTTTTCTTTAAATTAAAAAATTTTTTCCTCGAACGGGCTCGAACCCGCGACCCCTCTTCCCTAAACCACTTAACCAAAGTATACAAATTTACTTTTAAAGTCAAAACTCTTCGTGGTGACCACCTCAGTCGAGCAATTGGCCGAATTGCTGGAAAGGATGGCCGTGTTAAAACAACAATTGAAAGCGTTACACAAACGAGAATTGTTTTGGCAGACGATAAAATTCATCTACTTGGAGCTTTTAATAATTTAAAAATTGCGAGACACACAATATGTTCTTTAATTATGGGTATATTTTTGATTTCTAATTAAATAAAAATAAATTTCCCCAAACGGGTTCGAACCCACGACCCCCACCCCCCATTTTTCTGCTCTTATTTTTTCTGAATTATTGACATTTAAAAAATTTTTAAATTTATTTTTGGATCCATTTTGGATTTTTAATTCTTAAAATTTAATTTTGCAGAAAATAAAAATAAATTTCCCCGAACGGGTTCGAACCCACGACCCCCATTTTTCTCTTTTATTTTCTATCTTCTATCTTTTTACATTCTAAATATTTTTAAATTTATTTTTTGATCCATTTTTGGAATTTTTAATTACCGAAATTTAATAATTTTCAAAATAAAAATTAAATTTCCTCAAACGGATTCGAACCCTACACCCCTCTCCCCTAATTTTTCATAATTAAACCACTTAACCAAAATATTTAATAATTATTTTTTTCTAATATTTAGGTACTCCAATAAACAAGATTCACGGGAATTTGAGAAGTTTGGCAAGTAGATTGGCAGAACAACTTTAAAAAATAAAAATTTTTTATGTTGACAAGGTGATTTGTTAAATAAAAATATTGTTGAATAAATAAAAAAAAGGTTTTATTTTAAGCACTAATAAAAATATTTATTTTCTCACACACACAATTAATTAAATTAAATAATAATTTTAAAATTCTAAAAATACATTTTCTTTTAAAAATAGAAAATAATTACAGGCCAAAAATAATTTTAAATTAATATTAAAATTTGCGTATATATAACTTTTTTAAGTGTTTTCTAAACAACAAGAAAAAGGAAGAAATAAACTAGAGAAATAACCGGATTTTAATTTAAAAAAAAAGAAAATAGGGGAAAAGAGATCTAAAACAAAATATATTTTTTAGTAATTTATAGAGAGAAAGGAAAATTTTTTTTGAATATTTTTTGATTAAACTAATCCATTACCAGTAGATTTTTTAGAAAATTGAAAGAAAAAATAATAAATTTAAAATAATGTACCGTATTGCCTCTAATAGAATGCCCCTCTTTTAATTAAAAGCCCCCTTCTCCCTCCTAATAGACTGAAAAATTGAAAGACAACATTCTCCCCCTTTAGAGAATTATTGATAAAAAAGAAAGCCCCCTCTCCCCTTTAATAGAATGCCCCTCTTTAATTACCCCTCTCTCACCCTCTCTAATAGACTGACTCTCTAGAGAATGATTGATTATGTAATAGAAGGCCCTCTCTTCCTTCTTCCAATAGAATGCCCCCTCCTTTCAACAGAATGCCCCTCCCTAATTAAAAGCCCTCTCTAATTGATTGATAAATCATCTCCCCTTTTCCTTCTTACAATAGTTTGCCCCCTCTTTCTTAATGAATTGCCTCCCTCTTTGGAAAGTAATCGAAAAAATGTCTGGGCATTCAATTAGAGGTGCTACGGCATATTTTATAATTTTTTAGAGTAAAAGGAATGATTTTAAAGTAATTTAAAAATTTAATTTTTTAATGGCCACACGTTCATTTTTCATTGTTGTTGTTGGGAAACTTGATTAAATAATGAAAGTATTGAATTTATACAAAATGGATTATTTGAAGAATTATTCAAATTACTTGAAGAAGTAGACAATTCTTGTGAAGGAATAATTGTTTGTTGTTGAATGATTAACGGATTAATTAAATTGGTTAGGGTAACATTGTTTGTTAATGTTTGTTGTGTTAGTGGTGGTGTGGAGAAAAGCACTGGAGTTCTGAAAAGAATGGAAAAATGAGTGGGTTTACATTTTTAAAATATTTGGACGTTTTGTACTTGTGACATTTTGAATTCTGGACCTTTTGAGTTTTCTTTAATTAAAAGCCCCCCCTTCTAATAGACGGCCCCTCTAAAGAATTTTTACTTTTGGACATTTTTAACTTTTGACATTTTGAAATTTGACGTTTTGCAAATTGGGCATTTTTTAATTTTGGCATTTTGTACTTGTGACATTTCGTAATTGACGTTTCGCAATTGTGACATTTTGGGGTCTGGACATTTTGTAATTTGGACAATTTTAAATTTTTGGATGTTTTGTACTTGTGGTACTTTGAAATTGTGACAATTTGGACTTTTGGGTTCTGGATAGGGTTGTTGGCGACCGGTTTTAAAACCGGAATTTTTGAAATTTTTTGCCAAAAATTAACCGTTTTTAAAAAATTTTAAAAACCGAAAACCGGAAATTTGTGAAAATAAGTGATTTTATTTAAAATTCCCCCAAAAATAAACCGGTATTTGCCTAAAACTCAAAACCGAAAACCGGGTTTCTAAAATTCAGATTAACCGAAAACCGGGGGTACCGGTTAATAACCGGTCGCCAACAACCCTAGTTCTGGACATTTTTAAATTTTGACATTTTGAGGTCCCCAAATTTTTCAAAAAAATTCTACCTGTCACTTAATTGTTGTATCCCTTCAGAAGCAGTAGCCCTCTTCCTGTTGTCATCCTCATTTTCTTCTTCAGTTTCCATAGCTTTTGAATTTTCTGCCAAATTATTATTAAGTCTCATAAAATTTAATGTTTGAAGGGTTGACTGTAAATTTGTTTGTTGTGTTGAATCAAAAGGTTGTTGTGGAGGTTGAATTAAATTAATAGGGGGAATTTGGGCTAATAAAGAAGTTGGTAATGAATATAGCCATTCATAAATTAAATTGGAAGAGGAAGAAGAAGGAGGGGAAGAGTTGGTGGAAGATGAAGGAAGAGGAAGAGAAGAAGGAGGAAGTTGGAAAGGAAGAGGAAGAAGAGAAGGATTTTGTGAAGGGGGTGAAGAGGTGTTGATGGTGGAAGATGAAGGAAGGGGAAAGGTGGAAGAAATAGGAAGAGGAGGAAGAGGAAGAGAAGGATTTGTAGTTGAAGGAAGAAGAGAAGATGGAAGAGAAGGAAGAAGAGGAAGTTGTTGCTGTTGTTGTTTTTGTTGCTGTGTATTATTAACTAAAGTAGCTATTTGTAAAGGAGTTAATGGTTGTTGTTGTAAAGGTATAGGTTGGGAAGCAACAAAAATATGTTGTGAATTAATTGAAGATGATGATTGTTGCTGTTGCTGCTGTTGGTGTTGGGAAGCTATAGAATTTAAATAGGCAGAAATTAAATTGGAAGTAATCTGTGGTGTAGTGGGTTGCGGTTGGGGTTGTTGGGGGAGAAGAGGATTAAATTGACGTGGAGTAGAATTATTTAAAAATAAATTTAGAGAAGCTTGTTGTTTTTGTTGTAAATTTATTTTTGAAGAAAATTGATCTTGAAAATGTTGAAAATTTGTTGTTTGTTGGTGTTTTTCGAGACTCAAACGTCCCCCTCCAAAATTTAATTCTTTTCTTGATTCAATTAAAAAATTGTTTGAATTATTCCATTGTTTTCTAGGTTTGTATTGTTGTCGAGGCTTTTTTTGTTGTTTGGTTAAAATTATTTTTGTGTTGTTTATTTCTTTGTTTATTCCAATTAGAGGACTTGAGGAGGAATTCAATATTTCACAAAATTCTGTATCGTCGTCAATACTTCCGTCATCTGTTCCTCCTTCACGTGCCTTCTTTTGGCGACGTCTTAGTTTGATTTGGGCGGCCATTAGACGACGTCTACAAATATTTTGAAGTTTTAACTTGAAAATTCGAGGAAAGGGACATTTGAGTCTGAGAAAATTTTTTGTTTCCGAGGGCCACAACTGTCTTAATTCTTAACCGATTTGAATGATTTTTGTATCAATCGAAAGCTGTGAATGTAGGGATCATTTTTTCTAAGAGGATTGATATGATCAGATCAATGTAAAAAAAGTTATGGCCGAATAATTGATAGAAATCGTGATTTTTGATAGTTTTGTGATTGTAACTTTTTATGAGAGGGTTTGATCGGACCGATCATTTTAGGTAAAATAATCTACAGATCCAGAGCTTTCGAATGGTATATAAATTATTCAAATCGGTTAAGGATCAAACAAGTTATGGCCCAAAATAAGGCCTCAAGACGGAAATGTCCCCCACCAATTATAACTAAAAACTCACCTCTCTTCCACTAAACCACACTTTTCACATTCACAAATTCGAAAAGGGCAGACTGCCTAAAATCAAAAATTTTTATAAAATTTTCTAAAATTTCTCTCCCTTATACCTTTTTATGTCCCCTCAAAGCACTTTCTTTTCCATGTGCCGTACATCTCGCACACATTGGATTTCTTGCTTTAGGCCCCAAATTAATTCCTCCCATCAATCCTTTTAATTTTCCTTCTCCAGGTTTTCGAGTATTTAAAGCGTTGTTTAACCGGCGACGTTTTTCGACCATTTGACATTCTGCACATTGACAATCTCTGTAGCGGCAAAATGGTTTGTGGCCTTTACGTGGATGTTCCTAAGAATTTTTTGGGATTTTAATTTTTGGTGTTTCGTATATTTATTGAGGAAGTTCTTCAAAAAACCAAATTTTTTCGGAAATGGACATTTGAGTCTGGAAATTTTTTTGTTTCTGAGGCTCGTAACTTTTTTAATACTTGGCCGATTTGAACAATTTATGTATCAATCGAAAGCTCTTGATCTGTAGATTATTTTATCTAACAGGCTTGATCTGATCAGACCACCGAATGAAAAGTTAGAGCCAGAAAATTATCAAAAATCACGATTATGCGTACTTATCAGCCTGTAACTTTTTATCCATTGATCTAACCGGATCAATCCTGTTAGGAAAAATAATCCTTACATTCAGAGCTTTCGATTGATATAAAAATCAAAGAGGATAATTTAGAATAAGTAAAGTTATGACCCAAAATAAGGCCCCAGAACAGCCCCTCCTCTTCAAAATCACCTCTTTATGATTCAAACATCTTTGACAAAAATATTTTTTATCTTTGGGATCATCAAAATCAGCACAACTACTTCCTCCAGAGCTTAAAGCTGTTGTTGTTGTTTCAGACAAAACATTTTCAAATTGTTTGTTATTTAAAGGTGTTGGGGTATATGAAAGTATATCTATTAAATTTTTATTTTTTTCTTCTTCCTCATTTTCTTCTAAAGAGGATAATAAGTTTTGTGGGGGTATTGTATACAAGCTATTTATATTTTTTGTTGCCGTTGTAGTAGTAGTTGGTGGTTTGGGTGATGAAAATGTTGAGGAAGTTGGTGAGGAATCTGAAATTTTTTTAAACATTTTTGTCGGTTTTTTAACTATAACTTTTTGTTAAGTGGACCTAAAATTTTGTTCTTTATATCAAAAGATAGAGGAGGATGAGGGCTACAAAATTATTTTTAGATAAAATTTTTATCTTTAAAATCCAAAAAGATATAATAGTTTAAATGAGGCTTACTCATGCATTTCTACCCATATTTTGTTAGTTTTTTGACTATAACTTTGTTCAAGTAAAAGATAAAATAAAATATAAAGTATCATTTTGTAGCCCTAAATCTCCTCTATCTTATGGCAAAAAATCAAATTTATAACTTTCTCCAAAGAAAAATTATGGGCTTTAAACTAGACTCATGTCAGCCTTAAAAGTAAAAAAATGTCCTTGTGGTTAAGTTGGAAAATTCTTTTATTTTCCCCTAAATTCCCCTAAAAAGGTTAAGGGTTCGAATCCACCTGAGGAAAAATATTTTTAAAATTACTATTTGAGATTTTAAGAAGTGTTTTTAATCTTTTGGCATTCTGTTATTTTTTTAGAAAATTAATGTTTCATGAAAAATAAAAGATTCTTTTAAAGAAGAGATAAAATTAAATTGAAAACCCTCCAATTTTTTTCTAAAAATTTATTTGATTGGTTTTGTTGCCGCCCATTAAAAAAAGAGAATAAAGAAAAGAGGCGAGATTGGCTTTTTAGATACGGTAAATGAATTCTCGAGAGAATATAAATGTGCAGGTGTTGCTATAAATTAAAAGAGAGAGAGAAATGATTGGGTAAAAATTAAAGACAGTAAAACCTGACTGACGTTTTAAGTCATAACTTTTTTTTAAAATAAGATACAAATATAAACTAAACTTGTAAAAATAGAGAAAAGTGAGGACTTTAAACTTCTCTAAAAAATAAAATTAAATCTTTTAAAACAAAAAAGTTATGAATTTTTACCTAATTATTTTGACATTTTTGTTAGTTTTTTGACCATAACTTTAAGTTAAGTGGGCCTAAAATTTCGATCCTTATATCAAAAGATAGCGGAGGTTGTGGGCTACAATATTATCTAAAGATAAAATTTTTATCTTAAAAATCCAAAAAGATGATATTTTAAATGAGGCTTACTCATACATTTTTTACCCTTTTTTGTCAGTTTTTTGACCATAACTTTATTTAAATAAGAGCCCAAATAAAAGATAATATATCATTTTGTAGCCCTAAATCTCCTCTATTTTATAGGAAAAAATCAGGTTTATAACTTTGTCCAAAGAGAAGTTATGGGCTTTAAACTGGACCCATGTCAGCCTTAAATTTTTAAAAATGTTCTTGTGGTTAAGTCGGAAAATTCTTTTATTTTTCACCTAAATTCCCCTAAAAAGGTTAAGGGTTCGAATCCACTTGAAGGTAAATATTTTTTAAATTACTATTTGAGTAGAAATGAATGAAACAAAAATAAAATACGAAAAAATAAGTGGAGAATAAAAAAATAAAAAGGGCGGGCAGACTGAAAAGAGTGCAACAACAAAAAAACCAATTTTGCTACTTCCGCGATGAAAAATTTTTTTGCCGACTAAAAGTACACAACTGTCTTTTTTTTATTTTTGTTTGTTGCCTCTCTACGTTAAAAAAATTTGTGTTGCAAAACTTTTAAAAGGTTCTACTGTCAGAAAAAAAGCTTTCCCCTACCTTCAATTCCCTCCACCAATTTCCTCTTGTTCTCTAACCCCTCCTCTGATTTCTTCCCGTTTTCTTCATTTTCTGTATCCATTCTAGGAGGAATAAATTCAGCAACAATATACGGTGAACTAGTTTCTTTTGTAATTGTTGTTGCGCTTTTTCTCATTTCTTTTTGATTGTTGTGTAACAATGAATTACCCAATGGAGGGATCCATTGATGACAATGTTGGGGAAGGTGATTATTGTTGTGGTGATGGAGTAATAGATGCTGTTGTTGTTGATCAATCATTTCTTTCTTTTAATATGGCCTAGAAAAAATTAAAAAATAAAAAAAATTTTCTTCAGAAAAATTATTTCAGTCTCAGAATATACACTTTGCGAATATATGGGCTGTTGCGAGAACAAAATTTGTAGTGATAATTAGAGAAACAGAAATAAAAAATAATCTGTTATTTTCAAGTTTTAATTAACACTCTCTCATATTTTGCCAATAACACATTTCGCCAACAAAGGTAAAAACTTACATTTTGCCAATAAGCTTGTTGACAAAATGCGGGATTTTAGCCGTGTTGGCAAAATGTCGGAAACCGTTTTGTCTAGAAAAAGAAACTTAAATTAAACTTTTTCGATAAAGACCGGTTTGGTGCCAAAAATTAATTGCGGGATTTAATACCGTAATTTTTCAAAAATTTTTTGAAAATTTAAAAAATTTTTTTAAAAATTTTTTAAAAACCTAATAATTGTCAAAAAGATAATGGCCAAGTTTTCTATAAGCTTTATATATACATTTATTTATCTTAAAAAAGAAAGGAGGGGCGTGTCTTGTCAGGTGACTTAACTTTTCTCTTTAAAGACCACCCGCATTTTTATGAAAAAATATATTTTCAAACGAGAACCTAAAATGGATTATACCGTTGAAAAAAACCAAAAAAAAAAGGGAGGGTTGGGAAATAATTTTTTTTTCTTTTTTTCTTGAAGCAGGAGAAGGGGGAAAGGAGAAAAATGTCCAAAAATGGGTTGCAAAAATAAAAATTTTTTTGAAAGAAAAAAAAGAAATTGGCAAAAGATTAAAATAAAAGTAGAAAATGAAGAAAAAAATATTAAATTTAATTTAAAAAGAAATTTAATTTTTTAATCTTTAAGTGTGATAAAAATAGAAGGGAAAGGAAGGGGAAGAAGGAAAAAATGGGGGTGTAAGTACTAGTGATGGTCGGGAATTAAAAAAAGCCGAGAGTCGGGAGTCGAGACCGAGACCGGGAATCAACCCCGAGACCGAGTCCCGGGTCGAGACCGAGAGTCGAGAACAAAAGATTATGTAGGTTATATATATCCTTCCAAAAGATTCCTTTAATTTCATTCATTTTCTGCGCCGGAGGCGAAAATTTTGAGAATTTTGGAGGTCATGAAGCCAGATTTCTCCCATTTTCTGCGCCGCAAGTGAGAATTTAGGCGCCTCATAAGAAGATTTTGAAAAATTCATGATTAAATTAAAATTTTTAATGGCTTTTCAAGTTTAAAATATTAAAAAAATAAATTTAAAATCAAAATCAAAGTTAAAAGGCATTTATTTTTGAAAAGAAAAATTTTTTCGGCCTCAATTCCGCCCCTGGATTCGAACCATTCCTATCAAAATAACGAAACGAGTGAAGTCAATCAACCTAACCACTCAACCATCGACCAACAAGAGAAAAAATGAAAGAAAATATAAATATTTTGTTCCATTTTTCTTAAGAATTTTGATGATAAAGTCCAGGACGTACGAGTAAAATTCAAAAAATTTCCGTCATTAGGGGTGTAAATTTAGTCTCGTTTTCCGAGACTAAAACACCGAGACCGAGATCGAGACCGAGAGCTCAAAAAACCCGGGAAGTTTCCCGACTTGGGAACCAAGACCGGGAATCCCGACCATCACTAGTAAGTACAACAGATTTTCTCTTAAATTTTCTAAAATCTCTTTTAAAAAGAGGATAAGTATAAATACTCAAACTTTTGTTAAAAGCCGTTTCAGTGCCAAAATTAACGTAAATTAAATTAGATTATTTAATAATTTTTCAAATGCCCTAAGGCGATTTAAAAATTTTTTCAAAAAATTTTTCCAAAGAATTTTGCCTGAGGCGATATTAATTACAAAAAATTTTAAAAATTTGTGCCCTGAGGCGATTCAAAAATTTAAAAAATTTACAAAAATTTTTTAAATTTTTGCCTGAGGCAACATTTAAATAAATTCAAAAGATGAATGAAAGCTTATATAAAAATTAAAAGAATGGCCAATTTTCCTTTACTTTTGCCATGTATTAATAGTCTAGTAAAATAACACACACAAAGGGTTTTAAAACAAAAATGTAAATTTATTTCATTTTAAGCTCCGCCCCCTTCCCCCATACTTTAACACAGCCCATTCCCCGTCTAGTGAATAAAGCTTTATAGTCAGCTGCCATATTTCGCCAATACGACATTTTGCCAATAAGGCAAAAAACCTACATTTTGTCATAAGGCTTCAGTGACAAAATGTAAAATTTTGCCTTATTGGCAAAATGTCGTATTGGTGAAATATGGAAACTTGTTTAAGTCAACATTTCCTTCTCGGTGTGTGTTCATTGGCCTTTTCTCTTTCCTTTTCATTTTTTCCCCAAAGCCCCCTCCCCTCATTCATCCACTTTTTTGTTGCCTATTTTTTCCCAACCAACCGCCACATAATAGGCCACCCACATTGGATAAGCAAAATGATGAAAAAATTATAAAATAAAAAAAGGGGTGTGTGCCATGAATGTGTAGGGTATAATGTTCATTGATGCTTTGGATATTTGACATTTTTTAAATAAAAAAATTATTATTTTTTGTCCTTCTCTTGGTTGCCAAGGCATAGAGGAGACTTTTGGGGGACATTTAAAGGTAATCTCCATCTTTGGGGGATAATTTGAGGTGAGGTAATTAGGTAAGGTAATTTGGGGGTTGCTACAGTATCCCAACCTGCTCTCTAACCAGTTTTAACTTTTCGAAAGTTACCATTTTGAAAATTGTCTCTGTAATTAGAGAGGGGCTACAATATCACAGGTATACCTAACAGTATTTCACCCTTTTGAAGGAGTTACCATTTGGAAAAATTACCATTTTGAAGGAGTTACCATTTTGACATTTTTATTAAAAAACATCTGGCTAATGGAAGGTAAACAAAAAAAATTTTTTTTGAATTTAATTTTTAAAATAAAAAAAGAAAGGCGTGCCACGAAATGTAAACGAAAAATGAAACCAAAAAGAAACCAAGTCCCTTCAGTTTCTTTTTATTTGTCCCAAGTGGAGAAGAAAAAAAAATGAAAGGAGAAAAATGGGGACAAAAAAGAAGAAATTCTGGGTGGTCTTAAAAAATGTTTTTTTTAAAATAAGATGAGAGGTTATCTATAAATTATTTTAAAAAATTAAAAAAAAAATTTCTGTCTGTTAGAGAAAAAAAGAAAAAAATTTTTAATTAGACAAAGAAACATTGTTTATTAAAAAGTTGCACTCTAACGCGAATACATGGGGCGAATATGAGTGTACTCTAAGGTTATAGTGATGGTTAGAGAAAAATAGAAGTCTCAAGTTTTATTTAAAAAATAAACTTGTTGTGCTCCTTGCGAATATATGGGGCGTTGCGAATATGTGGACTGTAAAAGGTAAGTGTTAATTAGAGAAACATAAAATAGAAAATAGTCTGTTATTTCAAGTTTTATTTAAAAATATGTTTTGGTGCCATAATTTGAGTGTGTGGATTAATTCATTATTTTAACGATTTGAGACTCTAATGGACCTCAAATTGAGGAGAATAGATTGGAGAAAGTAAGAAGGGGTCATTTGAGTCTCATCTTTATCTTAAATATTTTTGGTTGTGTTTTTAATGTGTTTCACTCCAAATCACGTTTAAACTAAACCCATTTTAAGGCCAATAAAATTTCTTTGTAAAAAAATATCTTTTAAGGAGAATTTTAGATAGAAAACGAGGGGTTATAAAAGACGAAAGAGCAAATAAAAGAAACGCTGTTAGAGTCAGTTGCATTTGCACAAACAGCCATTTTTTTATGTTTCCTTCTATACAAAGTGAAATATACGAAGAGTGAAGGACCACCCAAGTTGTGTGACAAAAACAGCTGCGGCTGCTTTCTACCGGAGCGAAAAAATGAAGAGAAAAGGGGGATGGGAGGGGAGAGAAAAGGAGTGAAGAAGAGAAGCTATTAGAGTATTATTTTCTATTTTAAAGGTAAAAGACTCTAATGGACCTTTAGTTGAGGAGGGAGGAAGGGGAAAAGGGTCTTGCAAATATACGAGTCTTGCAAATATAATGAGGGGTGAGACTTTAATAGGCCTCTGTTAAAGGGGGATAGAAGGGAGAGGGGACTGTCAGAGTCCCTTTAAGGGTCTAAGACTCTAATAACCCTCTTATAAAGGAGGATAGAAGGGAAATGGGGCTTTTAGAGTCCCATTCAATTTTAAAGGTCAGAGACTATAATGGGCCTCTTGTTGAGGAGGATATAAGGGGAAAAGGAGGTACAAGGGAATAGAAGGGAGAGAGGAGGCTGTTCAAGTCCCAAATTTAATTTTAAAGGTTGGAGACTCTACTGAACCTCAACTCACTTATTTTCTCTCCAAATTATCTCTCCAACCCATAACTTTCAAAAAAAAAGACTAGGGCCGTAAAACCAACGTGTGTGGCCTTCCATTTAACAAAAAATAACTCTAACGACGTTTTCCCCTTCCTCCCTATTCTCGAACAGGCAACATAAAATATTAGAGAAAAAGGCCTGTGAGTGGCCTTAAAAAATAGTCAAGTACTTAAAAGACCGATGATGAGAACGAATGTGCAAAAATAAATAAATATATTTTATTTTTTATAATTTTTTTTTATAAAATGCTTGGCGGGAAAGAAACTAAAGATTATTTTTATTTTTTTTAAAAAATAAAAAAAAGGGAACAGCCAATAAACAGTAAAAATGTGTAAAATAAAGGGAAGAAAATTTTTTTTTAATTTTTTGAGAGTTTTTTTATTTCCAATTTGGGAATAAAATGAAGAAGGAGATAGAGGGGATGAAATAAAAAATAAAAAAAAGAAGAAAAAATTTTAAAAAATTTTTAGAAGTATTTTTAGGGGGGTTTCAAGGATTTTAGGTGATTTTTGGGTGATTTTGAGGATTTAAAAATTATTTTCTTACATTTTCTTGCTTTTAAAAAATTCAAAATAATTTTTTTTAATCGAACTTTGATTAAATTTATTTTATTTAACAAAAAACATGTTTTTAAAAATATTTTACACGGAAAGGATTCGAACCTTCTACCTATTTTGGGAGACTATTAATTATAGGCAAAACACTTAACCAATAGACCATAAAACTTAACTAAAATAAAAAGTTGCTGAACTTTGAAATTACACAACTTTTGGTCTCGTGGGCCAAAAAATTTGATTTTAATGCCAAAATATAGAGCATATCTAGGGCCACAAAATAATCATAAAAGTAAATTTACAGCTTAAAAATGAACAAAGTTATGGACAAAAACTAACAAAAATGGGTAAAAAATGCATGAGTAAGCCTCATTTAAAGTGTTATATCTCTTTAATTTTTGGAGAAAAAAATTTTACCACAAGCTAGTTTTGTAGCCCACATTCTCCTCTATTTTTTGATATAAAGTTCAGAATTTTAGGGCTCCTTGGAGAAAAGTTATGGTCAAAAAACTAACAAAAATGGGTGAAAATCCAAGATAAGCTTACTTAAACAGCTATATCTCTTTGGGATTTGAGGATAAAAATTTTATCTTTAAATAAGTTTGCAGCCCACATCCTCCTCTACATTATAATATAAAGAAGAAAATTTTAGGCCCACTTAACAAAAAGTTATGCACCAAAAACCAACAGAAACAGCCTAAAAACAACCTAAACGCCTACCAATAACACTTTAAAAATTCACAACTTAATTTAAATCAAATCTATAAAAATTATTTTTAGCTGATTTTGTAGCCCCAATTCTCCTCTATCTAATGATATATAAAGATATTAGATCAGCTTAAATAATAATCAAGATATTTTTAAAAAACTAACACTCATTCGTGTTTATAACGACGACTACCCCTTTCAGAAAAAAAATTAAAAAGAGAGTAGAGGTATTTTTTGTTTAATTTTTTTTAATTTTTTGGGTCGTTCAGATCCTCTTTATTGTCTAAAAAACAAAAAAAAATACAATTTAACAATAAAAAACAAATAAAAATTGGGGCAACACTAACTACTACACTACTTGTTGCGCGCGAGAACGCTCCAAAAAATAAAGGAAAGAGAAAGGAAAAATAGAAAAAATATTAAAAACTAGCTGGGTAATTTTTAAAAAAAATATTAAAAAAATACTTGTTTAATTTAGGGCAATTAGGTAATTTATTAATCCTCCAAAAATCACTCATTCCCCCTCATGGAAAAATAGAGGGAAGGAAAGGGAGAGGAAGAGAGGGAAGTCAGGGGGGTTACAATTAGAATGAGAAGAGAGGACTACAATTAGAATAAAAATTAGAAACTCCCAATAGTTACTTAACAACCCTCCCCCCTATAAAAATAGTGGGGATGGGAGAGGGGGAGTAAGGGTGGGAAGGGAGACAAGGGAGAGAGGAAGTGAAGGGGACTACAATTAGAATAAAAATCAGAAATTAATTTATTAAATAAAAATAATAATTATTTGTTTATTGGAATAATAGAGGACAAAAAAAATTTATAAAAATAAAAAAATCTGTCAGCAAAAATAGAGGGCAGAAAAAAGTGTTGCGAATAAATAAATATTTTTTTGTCTAATAAAAGTTTAAATAAACCAACTGTTTTCCCTCAAGGTTGGTTGTTTTTGTTGTCCCTCTCTTTTTTTTCTCCCAAAAATAATAAACAATTGTTGTTATTAATAGAACCTTCTAAAAATTTGGAAAAATTTTTTTGGACATTTTGGGCTTTTGACATTTTGAAATTTATTTTTCTATTAAACATTTTGACGTCTGGGCGTTTCGAAAATTTTTATTTTTGGACGTTTTACACTTTTTTGGTCATTTTAAGGAGACTTTTCATCTCCAGACTCTAATGTCCCCTTTAATGTATCTTTTCTCTTCTCTTCAATTTTTCGTTGCTGACAGCCGTTCCGCCACTCCTTGTTGTTGCCTTTATTTCCCTTCTCTCTTATTTTAATCTTTTTGGGATCATTTTTTAGTGACTGGCGCGGAGACCACCCAAACAACACACATTGGTGGTTGTGTGTCGACACCGCCCACCCAGAAAAGTGGAGAGAGGGAAAGGGAGAAAAAAGACAGCCGGACATTTTTATTTAAATAAAGGACCACCCAGTTCGCAACAAACAGACTTTATTTTTTTTAAATAAAAATGTCTCTTTCGTTGTTTTGTTGCCTCTCTGTCCGTGCTGGGTGATGCCGACTGGGAGAAAAATGAAGGGAGGATAATGAAAAATTGAGGAGAAGAAAATAATAAAAATAAGTAAAAAATAAAATAATTTTTTTTGAGAAAATATATAGGGTAAAAAATAAATAAAAAAAAATTAAAAATTGTATAGAATGTAAAAATATATATGGAGTAAAATAAAAATAAGTTTAACAGTGAATTAGAGTAAATAAAACTTAGAATATTATTAAACTTGAATTTATAAACTTGAAACATTTTTAATTAAACTTGAATAAGGGAGAGAGTCCAACTTGAATAAAAATACAAAATTAAACTTGAGCTAAAACATGAGATTACAAACTTGAAACATTTTAATAAAATTGATTTGTAAATCTATAAACTTAAATTTGTAAACTTAAAACTTGAATGAAAGAGGGAGAAGCAACTTGAATAAAAACAAGTTTTAAACATATTAAACTTGAAGCTAAACTTGACTTTACACACTTGAAACATTTTTAATAAAACTTGAATAAGGGAGAGTCAAACTTGAATAATTACAAACTTAAACTTGAATCTACAAACTTGAAAATTTATTTTTTAAATTAATAAAACTTGAAATAATTAAACTTGGAAGAGAAAGAGTATATGTTTTGGAGATACCAACAGAGTATTTTCTTTAAAAAATAATTAAACTTTAAAGTTTAACATAAACATTTGCACTTTACACGATCTTTGCTTCAATATAAAATAAAATTAAAAATAAGCAAATCGTTCCATCTTATTTTTTTGATTTTTCCCCTTTATGTCCTTTATTTATATAATAAATTACCACCCCTAAATTAACAAAATAAATTGCTAATTTTCTCTTTTTGTCACAGTGCAGAAAGTAAAAAAGATACATTACTAAAAATATAAATTGCAAATTAAATTGTATAAACAGAAAAAATGTGAAAAGACCAAGAAACAAAAAATATTAAATAAATGAGGAAGTTGCGTTTATTAGAAAATTGCAAACTTTGTTTTAATAGAAGAAAATGTTTTTAAGATTAAACTTGATGTTTATAGTTTAAAAACTTCAAGGTTTAGTTGCAAGTTTTAATTTTATAGTTTTTAAGTTCAAACTTGAACTTCAAACTTGTCAAGTTTTAAAATTCCGCCTGTTTAAGAAGCAGGCGTTAAAACTTATTTAAAATGTATTTTCAAAAAAATACAAAACTTTAAAACACAAAACTTGAATAAAACATAAAACACATTTTTGTATTTTTAAAACACGCAAAAAGTTTTAAAGTTTTAACAAAATCAAAATACACACCTTTTTTATTTAAATAATCCGCCTGCTTCAAATAAAATAGGTTTATTTAAAAAGTGTCACCATTTAAATTCAACCTGTTGCAAGCGAAGGAAAAAAATAAAACAACTTAACTAACTAAAATAAAAAAAAGGTTAACACAACAATGCTTCAAAATTTCATAAAAATGTTTATAAGGTAAAAGCAAACAATTTTTAACGATAAAAAGCCTAATAAAAACTAAGAGGAGAGAAACACAACGGAATTTTTTTTTGCACAAATATAAGAAAAAAAGTGAAAAGTGCAAATTTTTTGGGAGAAAAAAGCGCAACTTTTGCTCTTTTTTCTCTTCTTCTTCTTCTCTAAATTCTTCTCCTTAAGAAAAAAAATTATTTTTACAATAAAAAAAAAATATTTTTTTATTGTAAAAATTTTTTTCTCCTCTTCTCTCGTATCACAACGACCTTTAACTAATAAATATTTTTATATATTTACTTGAACGGGTAGAAAAAAAAAGAAAAGAATTGTTGTTGCTGATAATCGATTTAATAAGAAAAATCAGAAAAAAAAGTTTTAAAATTTAAATTTGTGCTTTTGCATTTATTAAAATGTGTTTTTGTATTTTATTTTAAATAAATCCGCCTGTTTCAAGAAAAACTTGAAGCAGGCGTATTTTTTAAGAATAATTTAATAAAATCAGCCTGCTTCAATTAAAAAAAGTTTTCAAGTTTAAACTTAAAAACATGTTATTTAATTCTTATTTCTTTAAACAAGCAAAACTTTAATTAAAATGAAATATTCACCTGTCTAAAAAGAAAATAATAATTTTTTTAATGCCACACGCATAACTAAAAATTATTTAGTTTTTTTTTAAATTAAAATAACAACCTTTAATTATTAAAAAAATTTCGTATTTAATTTTCTAACTATTTTTTAATTTTTTTTTAAGAAAAATAGCTGGCCAACACGCAAACTTATTATTATTATTATTTAACTCAGTCGACCGTGAAAAAATTTTTTTAAGGTATATAATATTCAAAGAATTGAATTTATAATTTTAAAAAATTCTTAACATTATTACAGTAATACTACTAACAAAAAACTTTTTTTTTCAAGTTTTTTTTTAATTATTATTTTCTAATTAATTATTACCTTTTATTTATTCAACAAACACCAACCAACCAACCTCTTCCCACTCTCCCATAATTCTCTAAGCAACAACAAAACAAAAATAACCAAAAAAAATTTTTATTAATAATATACACTACCTAATATTTAAATAAAATGGAGGTTGTACTCTACGCTTAGAGAGCTCATTCCAAGAATTAAACAAAAAAAAATGCCACAAAGCCAGAGATTTTTTATTTCCCCCAATTTTTTTTGTTCATACTAGTAGCGCAAAACAAAAAGAATAGGGAAAAACTCAGAATGGTTGGCAAAACTATATCAAAGAGAGAAATTTAAAAAAAATGTGTAAAATGTATATGTATATTATATAGTTGAATTAATGAGCCCCCAAAGGCTCCACTAATGCTGGGTGGTCCGTGGTATTAAAAAAAACAATGCTAGAAGTAACTGTTGTAGCAAGAAAAACAAAAAGGGGGGAATTTACAAAAAAATTCCTCCTATTTTTAATTTCTAATTAAACAAATATTCTGAATCTAAATCCAAAAAAAAACTTAACTTAATAATTTTTTTACATTCAGATTTACTAGAGACCTGACTGGGAGTGTCGTACGAGAAGCGAGATCTCGAAAAATTCTCAATCTCTATAATTTAGATTCTCGATTGAGATCTTGTCTCGGTCCGGTCCCTTTTACTTACCTGTACTGTATTAAAAAAAAAACAGTACATCATTAAAGTGTAACTACTCGGAAGATATAGAAATTTATTCACATTAGAAAAAAAATATATATATTATAAAAAATTAAAATTTTAGAAAAAACAATGAAGCAAAAAAAAATTTTTTTTTAATTTTTTGAAATTCTTAAAATTAAAATTTTTTTGATCTTAAATTTTAAAGAACAAATTTTCTTTTTCTTGCTTCAATTACAAAGGCTTTTTTTAATGTAATTTTAATTTTTTGGGCAAAGGGCACAAACAAAAACCGGTGTGTATAATAATAATTAGTATATTTTTTAAGGATTAGAAAAATTACAAAATAATAAAATAGAGAATTGTTTTGACTAAATATATAATAAAAATTTGTGTAGATTTTTAAAAAATTGAACTAGATAAAAATGAGAGGACCGGGAATGAAAAAAGTGTGAAGGGGAGAAAATTCAAGATTTGAAACAAAAAATTATAAACTTTAAAAAATAATTGGGGAAGAATAGGGGAGAAAAAGGCACAAAGATATAAATTTTAAGGAGTTGGGATAAATATTACGGAAAGCCTAGAAGAAAAAAATTTTTTCAAGTTAAGAAAAAATTTTTTTTTTGAATTTTATAATTAAAAATTAATTAATTAAAGGCACAAAAGATTTAAATAAAATTACAAAAAAAAATATTTTTTAGAAAAGTCGGGAGCAAGCTTAAAAAAATATATATTATATATAATCTGCGTAGATTAGACAGGAAAAAAAATTAAAAAATATATAAAAACAAATTAATAATATATAAAATATAAAAAAAAAGTCTAAATTTTGTACAACAACTAGAAGAAAAAACAATAAAAAATAACTAGATTAATGACTGAAATTATAGATAATATTAATAAAATATACACAGGGGTATCTCACCGGATAAAATATAGTCTTTTGAAGGGAAAAAGTGAAAATAAGAGAGAGAGAATTTAAAAAGTTTTAGAAGGTATAAAGATAAAAAGAAAAAATTAGACAGTCTTCCGGAAAGTTTGTTACAAAAATTATTAATTAAAAAAATAAACATTCCAAAAAGTATTCGAGAGTAAAATAAACTTTTCCGGAAAATGGATTAGAAAAATAAATACATGTTTTCCGGAAGGTACTAAATTTAAAATAAGATTTCCGGAAGGTAGTTGAATCCGGAAAGTATTTAATAAAAATAAACTTTTCCGGAAAGTATTTAAAAGAGTTTTACGGAAAACACTTGAGTTTTCCGGAAGGAAATTAAATTAAAAAGTAACTTTCCGGAAAATACATAAAAGAAAATAAACAAACCTTCCGGAAAATACATAAAATAATACAATTCTTCCGGAAAGTATATTTAATTAATTATAATAAGTTTTCCGGAAAGTTACTCACAAAAATAAATTTATTAAACAAGCTTTCCGGAAATATATTTATACTTATTTTTCCGTTGTAAACCTTCCGGAAAGTTTATTTTTCTCTATTCCGGAATAAATTATATTTACCTCTCACCAAGTTTTATTTATTTCCATTTCTTCCCTCCAAAAGAAGTTGAAGGTCTAGACATTGAATAATAATCTACAACATTGCTAGAAGCAGCAGAATTATTTCTGTTATTATTTAAATTGATGTTGTTTGTTGTTGTTGAAATGTTTGAAGTATCCAAAACATTATTGTAAACATTGCTGTTGTTATTATTATTATTCCTTCTTCTTAACCTTTGCAATTCTTCTTGTCTTAAATTTTCTTCCCTTTTTTTCTTCATATTATTATTCTCTTCATCTTCTACTCCTCCTCCTCCCCTTCTATTATTATTATCCATTTGAATATATATTAATGAAGATGATTGTTTTTGTTGTTTATTTTTTTGATCCTCCTCTTCTTCTCCATTACGTATTGAAAGTGTAGAAAATGCTTTAGTAGTATTGTTATTAGCATCACAAGAAGGCATTGGTGCTTGTGTTATAATTGAAGAAGGACCTGTTGTACTCGTTGTTGTTGTTGATTGATAATATGGGGAAGAATACTTTTAAAAAAATTTTTAATTTAAAAAATAGTCAAAATGATTAGTGATCGGAATTTCGTACCATACCGTATCCTATACCGGAATGGTCAAAAGAATCGGAACTAGAAGCGTGGAGGGAAAATGCGGAAACAAAAAATGCGGAAGCGGAACACGAAGGGTCAAAAAAAGCAGGCTGAATTTTACGAAAGCGAGAGGAAGAGGAAGAAAGCCTAAACCTGATCGGTACGGTCCGATCGCTAGAAAATTTTTAAAAAAATTTTTTTACTTGTTGTTGAAGTCGTTGTTGCTGCTGTTGATAACGTTGTTGTTGTTGTAACGAGGGAAGAGAAGCAGGAAAGTTGCCAATTAAAGAATAAATATCTTCTACTCTAGCCAATTCTTCTAATATAGGTAAAAGGTCCAAAAGTTCAGTATCATCCGGATCATCAAACCAAGTACGGATTGGTAACTGAAAAATTGGAGGGAATAAGAAATTTCAAAAATTTTTGAAAATTACAGAATTATTAGGATGGAAGGCATAACTAGCTGGTGAATTATCAATAATAACAACTTTGCGTAAATCTCTTCCCAATTTTTCCAAATCCTAAAAAAATTAAATTTTAAAACATAAAAAAGTAAACTCTTACCTTAACATAATTACCCTCAAAAAATACGCAAGCTTCACGAAAAAGACGAAAGCGAAATACTTGACGTCTATCCAATAAATCTGCTACAGGATCAGCATACTTTAAAAATACAAAAATTATATACATAGCTCCAGAACTTTAAAAAAAACCTTAGCCAACGATGCAGTGAAGAGAACACATTCAAAAAGAGCACCAACTCTCTCCAAAAAATGATCAGTATGTGGCCTTTTTAAAACATAAACTTGATGGACAACGTTGTCTATTTCTATAGGAATAACAAAATCGGCATTTTTGACAGGCTACAAAATTTATTTTTTGAAAATTTTTAAAATTCAAATTTATTTTTTACTTTAAATGAAGAATGAACCAATGTTTCATCCAAATCCAAAATTAAGCACTTTTTATTTCTATCTCGATGTGTTGGACTAGATAAAAGAGGTGCTGCTGCTAATGGCCATTGTACCCGTGAAGTTATTGGAGAAGAGCAATTATTTTGTTGTTGCTGTTGTTGAACAGCTTGTGATGATGACCAATTACTTGTTGAGTGCTTTAAATTAATTTTATAATTAACAAAGTCTTTTTCCAAATTTTTGGTGTAATTAAATTTTTGGTGTGCACAAAGGCACCCACTCCCCTTTAAACGAGGATGGGGGGATTGTTAAAGAATTATGTATATACTTGTTGGTAGCTATATCCATATCTTGCTGACTCAGGATTTATAAGCAAAGCTAGACCCGATTGCCTCCCCCTCGGGGCCGCGCCTACGCTAAAGCGAACAACACCCCATTTTGCTTAACTGTACCTCATTTTGTTTATTATCACTTCCAAGAAAAGGTCCATCAATAGCAATATTGCTAGTATTATTGTTGTTATTGTTGTTTGAGCAATTATTACTTGAAGCAATTATATTAGAATTTCCATCAACTGTAATTTGTGTTGCCATTCTTTTTTGTTGTTGTTGATGGCCTTTCCCTCCTCCAATAATAAAACTAAATCCATGTTTAGTTTTGCTTTTTCCTCCACTTTTTGTCGTTGTAGTAGGGTCAAGCCTTTGGCGCAAATCTCCTGCTAATCTAACTGATGTTTTGTTAACTATAGGTGATCCAGTCTTAGCAATTGGTTGTAATATTCCTCTAGAAGAATCGTAAACATTGTTGTTAGTATTAACACAAGTAGATCGTGAGTCGTTTTCTGGAAAATTTAATATCTTTTAACACTAATGAGTTGATCCCCAATAGGGAAATGACAAAATTGATTTTGAAAAGCAAAAGGTAGTCGAATGGTGATTTACGTTTGTCCCAGGCCTCACGGGCTCTTCCGACGTTTTCGCCAATACATATCGTAACTAACGATAATTTTGTACATTTAATTCTTATATATTTTTCTAATAAACAACTGAACACTTGCAAAAATTAATAATCCCTCTCTACTTATAATTAAAAATTCCCCTCTCACTTTCATTCAAAGGATTAGGCCTTAAACAACAACAAAAAGCATGCAAAAGTTTTGGCATCTGTGACGCTGTTGTTGTTGTACTAGTTGTTTGATGACGACGTATTTGAGGTGATGATGTCATTAACGAAGAGGAAGTTGTTGTTCCTCCTCCTCCAATCCGTTTATTGTTGTTGCTGTTGCTTCGAGCGCCCACTGGCGCGTTGTTGTTGTTATTGACGGTTACCGCCAGATTTTAATGAGAAGCTTAATTTTGTTAAAAGTTAAACAAATATTCGTATAAGAATATTTTGAAAATTAAAAATAATAAATTATTATTTTCACTAAAAAATAAAGTGGGAAATTTTAAATATTAATTTAATAGGATTATTTAAAAAATTAACAAAAAAGGATACACAACAAAAATAAGTAGGGTTAAGAAAAAAAAAATTTTATTAAAGGATTTCGGGACAAAAAAGACAGAGTTTCACGGGCAACCCGATCAATCCCTGACATCCCCAATAATAAATTCTTTTAATAATTTAATTTCAAAACCAGTTTTTAGAAGGGGGATACGCAAGATTGGGATTTTTCGAGATTCGTACAATTCTTGTACGACCTTTCAAATGTGACCCTCCCAGTTCGTTCTCTAATCCAACCAAAATTAAATTTAAAATAATATAATTTAATTAAAAAAATAACCAGTTTTTAGAAAGGGGATATTTTTAAAAAAAAAGTAAAAAGGAACCATAGTGATTTAATAATTAAAATTTAAAACAAGAGAAAAAAAGAACAGTAAAAATAAAAATTCCAATTAAAAAAATATTTTTACAAATACACCCACAAAATTTTAATTTATCGCGCATGTTTGTTTACTTTTTTCAAAGTTTTGTCCCTAAAATTGATATAGAAAAAAAATATTTTTGCGGTGTTCGAGGCCTAAACTAAAGAATTAAAAAATAAAATAAACAAATAATTTTTGTATTGCTGCTTTAAATAAATTTTTAAAACGATTAAAAATTAAATTTAAAAAAATTGATTGAAAGAGAGGGGAAGAAATGAGGGGAAATAAATTTGGAAAAAAAATTAAAAAATTCTCCCCTTCACCTTCTTTAAAAAAGCAAAAAAAGATTATTAAAAGGTTTATATTAAAAATGGAAACAATTTTCTTTTAAAAGCTCAAAAATCACTCTCGAGTTTGTAAAATAAAAAAAAATTTTTTAAAGATCTTCAAGAAATTAAAATTAAAGTTTCAAACAGTCAGTCAAGTCAAATAAAATTTTCAAAAATAAATTTTAAGACGTATTTAAACTGATCAATAAAATAAATTTTTTAAAAAAAGGTCTGGAGAAACAGCCAGTCATAAAAATAAAAAAAATTTTTTTTTATTTTTTGAAAGAAGCCATGAAACGAGCATTATATTTATTTTGTGGTAGAACGAGAAAAAAGGAAGGGAAAAAAAGAGAAAACGTTATATAATAAAGAATGTGAACAACATAACAAATCAATGGCCGTAGCGGAAACAAACATTAAAAAATAAGGGTGGTAAAAAAGAAAAGTAGTAGCAGCAAATTGCTGAGATTAAAAAATATAAGAAATAAAAAAATTGCGGACAGATTGCTACAAATTCTAATAGGAAATGCTTTTGGAAGAAAAGTAAAACATGATTATTTAAAACCTGAAACAACAAGTTTGCTTCAAGTTTTTATGTGTTTTTAAAAACAAAATGTATTTTTTGTGTTTTTTTGTGTTTTCTTTTTGTTAATTTCAAGTTTTGTTTAGTGAAAATACAACTTGTTTAGAGAAACAAGTTGTTTCAAGTTTTAATTAATTCAGGTTTTAAACAATTCAAACAGATAAAATACAAAACTTGAAACAAATTTACAAGCTCAAAACAAGTTTATTTCATTTCAAAGTTTTTAAAAATTCCCAACTTTTCTGCAAACATTTGTCCGCAATTTTTTAACACTTATATTTATTGTGGGTGGTTTTGGGTGGTTGTTTGGAGGAAAAAATATGAAGAAAAATGCACACATTTGCGTGTGTAATCATTTTATATTTTTGAGGGAGAAACGAGAAGAAAAGAACGCACCAGCCGGCCTTTCCATCGGTTTTTTCCTTCTTCTATCACTCAAAACTAAAAATATATATATTTATTGTTATATAACATTTTGCACGCATTCTTTCCTTCGTTTCCTTTTTATTCGGACAAAAAAACGGGGAGAAAATGTTGGAATTTACCACAAAAAAGGTTGCTAGAGGGTAATAAGGAAGCATTTATAAAAAAGAAAAAATATAATAATAAAACATAATAGTGACCAGAAACACAAAAAATCTAAAAAAAATCGAGAATATAAGGAAAAAATTTTTTAAATTAATTAGGAAAAAAAATCAACAATTTTTGGAAGCAAAATAATTTTTTAATGAAAGCAAATTGCCAAAACATCCCCCCAAAAAATTTTAAAAATGAAAGAGCCAATGAATCAATTGCCAAAAATGATGATGATTCAAAAATTGCGAAACACTCTACCCCCAACTTTCATTTTTGCTGCCAAATATTGTGAAATCAAAGGCGGTGTGTATAGACAAAAAAAAATAACGAGAAAAAAGACGGGAAAAGAAAAAGATTAAAAAAAAGACTTTAGAGTCAGCCATTAAAAAAATAAATGTTTTGCTAAAAAATAAAAAAAGGTTTTTAAAAAAGGAAAATGCAAGTAAAATTTTGTTACAAAAATATAAGAAAATATTCCAAAAAAAGCATACATTTCCGGAAAAAATATTAAAAAAAAATTTTTAACACGCGGGAAGCTCCCCAAAAATTTTAAAAAGGTTGTAATTCGAGAGGATTAGTTAGTGGAAATTAAAAGAAAAATTTTTTAATAGTTTGAGAATTGAATAAGAAAAAATATACGAGAGACTCTTCCATTTCTCGACAAATCTAATAAAAAAGTTACGCAACAATGCGAGATTAAATAATATTGAAAAAATAAAAGGGGTGACAATAGTAGTAGTAAAGAGAAAAGGTGTGAAGAATGGGTGTGAAGAATTGAGAAGAAAGATTAAAAATTAAAAATACTAATAGAAGAAAAAAATACCAGGAAAATACAACATGTAAAAATACATTAAATTGAATAGAAAAAATTAAAAATGCTGGTGTATTTTCCGTTTATCAAAAATTAAAGTTTATTTTCCGGAAAACACATTTTTAACTAAAATAATATTCCTTTCCGGAAAACACATTTAAAGAAATCCGGAAAAGTTTGTATTTTTCATTATATATCCGGAAAAGTTTATTTAAATTGTATTTATTTCCGGAAAACACATTTCTAACTAAAATAATATTCTTTTCCGGAAAACACATTTAAAGGAATCCGGAAAAGTTTGTATTGTTCAATAAACATCCGAAAATGTTTATTTAAATTGTATTTATTTCCGGAAAACACAAATAATATTATTCCGGAAAGTTTATTTTACATTATACACATCCGGAAAAGTTTGTGTTTTACAAAGTTCCCTCAAAAATCAAATAATTATTTCCGGAAAACACACTTACAACTAAATAAATAAAATAATAGAATAAATAATAGAATAAATAAAAATAAATAAAAATGAAAAATTAATGGATTATAGAGTAATGGTTCCACCCAAGGTCGACAGAAAAAAAAAACAATGCAAAGGTCGATTACTACGCTCTAGTATTACAGCAGTAACACGCTAATCGCATAAATTTACACGTGTGAATGAATTATTGTGTAAATATATTAACTAACAAAAATTTTTTTTAACATTTTTAGACTCTAATAATCCCTAAAATTAAAAGGTTAATCTGTGCTGCTTAAATTTTTTTGTTACCTATAGACAGCCGATTGCTACTAACACAAATAGCCTTATATATTTTTTATTAAGTTTAAGCAACTAAAATGGCAAGTAAAAAGCTTCTAAAGACAGTTAGCCTTGAACAACTTTTCAGAAAATTTTTTGCTCCCAAAAATGCTTCAAAAAATTTTTTTCATAAGCCAACAAAAATTTTTTTCCTTCCCAAATAAAAATAATTCATTCAAAACACGTTATATATATATATATATATATATATATATATATATTAAATTACAAATTTAAAAACTAATTCATTATATTTTTTATTTAATTTGGAATGCTAATTATTTGACTTTAAAGGAATGCTAATTAACAACAAAAAAATGTGCAGATAAAAATAAAAATGTACTCTCGCCGAAAAAAAAAATAAAATAGAAAAAAAGATGGAAGGAAAGGATAAAGTGCGCGACAATATTAGAATTAATTGAGCGAAAAAAAATTAAAAGAAAAAAAAAATTAAAAAAAGAATAGACGGGTTATTATAAATAATAATATTAATATACATATCTTGATGCCCTTATTTAAAAAAATGTCAAGAAAAAAAATATTTTTATTAATTTTTTATATCAATTTAATTTAAATAATTTCTTGTTTGTATCTGAAAAAAAGGATTAAAATTCCAAAAAATATTTTTAAAAAATTAAAAAGTGCAACTACATATTATAGTTTATTAGTCCAATAAAAATAATACAGGTCCAAATAAATTTACATAAGTGATTTCTATTCAAATAAAATATATTCCTCTAAAATATGTCATAATTTAACATAAAATTCATAAAAATTTCAAAAGTCTGAATGGACTAATGAATTTTAATTTGACTTAAATTTTTTGATTGGATCCATAAATATTTCTTAGTAAGCCAATAAATCTTGATTAGACACTCGTATATTCTTATTGGACTAATAAACAGAAATGAGCGTTAGGATGGGGAATGTTAGGCACCCAAGTTTAAGTTTAAGATCATTAAAAAAAATCAATAAATGACTTCACAAAATATTAACAACAAGCGTCCTTATTCATATTCCAACTTTTCCCCTCCTGACCAAACATCAGGGAAAAAGAAATTATTAATTGACTCTATTAATGCAATTCCTCCGATTGGAGAATTGCCACAACTTGACAACAGCATTCCGGATTTTGCTAAAACCATTATTCAGCAAAATTATTCTTTAATTACCCATCTGACAAGTCTATTAAAAATTGCCACTTCTTTATTACAAGACACTCAAACTCCAACCGAAATTTTTGAAGAAAAAGAGCGACAGAGGTCGTTGGTGTTAATTAATTTACCTGAACAACCAACAACGACACCACCTTTCGAACGTGCAGTAGCTGACACTAAAGCTGTTCAAGGTTTACTTCACCAGCTGGGTGTGGAGTCTTATCCTAGTAGTATATATAGGATGGGTGTTTTTAAAAACCCAGCTGAAAAAGGTCACAAGCCCCGTCCCATTAAAATTCTGATGCCATCTTCTCAGCATCAACGGCACTGTTTGTCAGCTTGGAAAAGAGAAAGAATCAAAATTTGCAAAGACGAATTATCTAACATTTTCCTTCGGCCCTCTCTGACCTTACAACAAAGACAATTTGAATATGAACAACGAGTAGCAAGGCGTAAGGAACGTGAAAAGGCAAATATGGATGGAATTGAAGTAATTAATACGCATAATAAAAATTTTTAATAAAACCTCTCTGTATTAAGCCGGGTTCAAACTATTCCTTTAATCATACTGCACCCAAAACTCTTAGTAAAAATACGAAAACAAATCAAAAAAGCATAACTTGTTTATATTTTAACGCGCGCAGTCTTAAAAACAAATTAGAAAATCTACATATTATATTAGAACAAAAGATGTATTTACTTTTACTGATTACCGAAACTTGGTTAGACACCAAAATATTAGACTCAGTTGTTATAGGTAATTTTGGTTATTCAATAATTAGGGCGGACAGAAATAAAGGAGTGGGTGGAGGATCATGTATAATTATCTCAAATACTTTACCATTTATTATCATCAAGTCCTGTCTAGGTTTAAGCTATGAAATCAGCGGAGTAGACCTTATTTTACCCAACAACAATATAAGAATACTAAACGTATATAGATCCGTTAATAAAGAAAACACTAAAACCTTTCATCAGCTTTTTGAAAATCTTCATGACCTTTCTTTAGACTCGCCTTCACTAATAATTACTGGGGATTTTAACTTCCCAAATTTATCGTGGTCAACTAACTCTCCACATTCTAAAAACTCTAAGGATGCACAATTTATAGAATTTATAGACTCACTTGAACTCACACAGCACGTCAATTTTCACACTCGTTTGGATAAAATTCTTGACCTAATTCTTAGTAGTCCAAAAAATCTGGTCAAAAATCCGCAAAAAAGCACACCTTTTGGTACCTCAGACCACAATCCAATATCTTTCGAAATCAATTATTATCGTGAGATTAAAGCACTTAAATCCCCGCAAAAGCGATTTTACAAAGCAAACTACACGGACATAAATAATTTCTTAAATAATATAGACTGGTTAAGTTGTTTTTCAAAAGCTTCAAATCTCAATGAACTCTATTCACAATTCCTCGAAATAACACATTATACAATTGAAAAATACATACCTATAACACAAGGAAAAATAGATCCAAAGGCAATTCCTATCCACATTCGTAAGCTTTACTCCCACCAAAAAAATCTTTTTAAGAAAATTCCAACTAAGGAAACCGCAAAACAAATAACACTACTTAGCAAAAATATTGACAAACAACTTAAAAAATTTTACAGAAATAGGGAAAGAAAACACCTTAAAAATTCCCTTTTTAGATTCAAATACACTAGTCAATTTTTGAAGCCTAAAAATAGCAATATTCCGACTATTTTCAATAAAAATGGATTGCCTGTCTTTTCAGAAAAAGTTAAAAGTAATATACTAGGCGATGAATTTAGTTCATACTTCAATAACGAAATTCCAGATTTAGAGGATCTAAGCCAAGATAACCCACAAATTCTCAATACTCTGGAATATACACCTATAACTGTAAATGATGTCTTTAGTTTACTTTGTCAAGCCAAAAATATCAGTAATACCAGTCCAGACCAAATTCCTTATATATTTTTAAAAAAATGTGCACAAACGCTAGCGCTTCCGATTTTTAATATTTTTTCATATTGTCTCATGTCCTCAAATATTCCTGACATTTGGAAAACCGCAATAATACAACCAATACCCAAAAACGCAAAACCAAAATCTGCACAAGATTATAGGCCAATAGGATTGACCTGCACTCTGCTAAAAGTTTTCGAACAAATTATAGCCAAACAAATAAACGAATTTCTGCTTAAAAATGAAATCCTACCGCCTTCACAGCATGGCTTTGTTAAAAACAAATCTGTAACCACGCAACTACTAGAAATTACAAACGACATATCACATGCACTAGAGGAAAAAAGCCTAATTGATATTGTATACTTTGATCTGGCAAAAGCTTTTGATTCCATTCCGCATGCACGACTATTTAAAAAATTAGAAATCATTGGAATTAAGGGAAATTTACTAATACTAATTAAGAATATAATCACTAATAGAAACTTCAAAGTTAGAGTAGGCGATACTTTATCTTCAACTTACGAAACACATAGTGGGGTATATCAAGGATCTGTACTCGCCCCAATATTATTTAACATTTATCTTTATGATTTACCGAAATACTGCTATAATGACAATATCAAATGCAAACTTTATGCAGATGATATAAAAGCGTATCAAATATATAAACAAACTAACCAAAACCAATTACAAAATTTTATCAATAAGTTTCACGAATATTGTTTAATCAATGGTTTGAATATATCTATAAACAAATGTCATACACTCTATCTTGGAAAAAACAACAAAAGAAACCCCTATAAAATTGGCGACAAATACATAGACTCATCATGTAACATTATTCGAGACTTAGGAGTATATTTTTCATCTGATTTTAAATTTTCGGAGCACACTCAAATTATCACATCTAAAGCACGAAGGACCATGTACAATCTACTTCACTCTATCAAATCTAAAGATCACAATATACTTATACACATGTTTAATACCTATATAAGAACCGGTTTAGAATTTGCCTCACCAATCTGGAACCCACACTTAAAAAAAGATATAATTAACATAGAAAAAATACAAAAATACTTCCTCAGGTCTATTTATGCAAGGAAGCATGGGCAGTCAAAAGGATTTAATTTCTCTAATATTCCAAAATACTCTAACCTACTGAAAATTTTTAAAGTCGAAACCTTAGAAATTAGGAGATATAAAATTGATCTAATTCTCTTTCATAAAATTATTTGGGGAAATATAAAAGTAGAACATAATTCATCTTTCTATTTCATCAACACTAAAACACGTGGGGAAGAATTTAAATTAAAAACACAAGCTTGCGCAACCACAATTAGATATAACTCCTTTTTTATCAGAACCGCTAGACTTTACTCTACATTACCGATAGAAATACGCAAAAATACTCCCATTAATTTTAAAAAACTATTGGATAATTTTGATTTGTTTTCACACATAACCTCCCTTAAAACTTAATTAAAGAATAGTTGAACTATTTATTTATATCAGATCATTTGTATTATAATTTATATATTATTGACCACATATTCTGTATTTTTTTTTTTTTTGATCGCGCGTCAAACATGACGTAATAAATTGAAATATATATATATTAAATTACAAATTTAAAAACTAATTCATTATATTTTTTATTTAATTTGGAATGCTAATTATTTGACTTTAAAGGAATGCTAATTAACAACAAAAAAATGTGCAGATAAAAATAAAAATGTACTCTCGCCGAAAAAAAAAATAAAATAGAAAAAAAGATGGAAGGAAAGGATAAAGTGCGCGACAATATTAGAATTAATTGAGCGAAAAAAAATTAAAAGAAAAAAAAAATTAAAAAAAGAATAGACGGGTTATTATAAATAATAATATTAATATACATATCTTGATGCCCTTATTTAAAAAAATGTCAAGAAAAAAAATATTTTTATTAATTTTTTATATCAATTTAATTTAAATAATTTCTTGTTTGTATCTGAAAAAAAGGATTAAAATTCCAAAAAATATTTTTAAAAAATTAAAAAGTGCAACTACATATTATAGTTTATTAGTCCAATAAAAATAATACAGGTCCAAATAAATTTACATAAGTGATTTCTATTCAAATAAAATATATTCCTCTAAAATATGTCATAATTTAACATAAAATTCATAAAAATTTCAAAAGTCTGAATGGACTAATGAATTTTAATTTGACTTAAATTTTTTGATTGGATCCATAAATATTTCTTAGTAAGCCAATAAATCTTGATTAGACACTCGTATATTCTTATTGGACTAATAAACAGAAATGAGCGTTAGGATGGGGAATGTTAGGGAATAATGGGGAACATTAGGGACGTTCCCCCATTAAAAATAAAGATATTTTTAACAATGATATTATTAGTTAACATTTTTAAAAAATATATGAAATATAATATTATAGTTAATAAAAAAGTTTTTAAAATTGTGTTTAGAAAATTAAGCTACTAAATTTCACATTTTTTTATAATTCGGAACACAAAAAAATATTTTTTAGAGTATTTAAGTGAATATAAAAAAAGGTTAAAAAAAGAAATATAATAATCTACATAGAAAAATTGAAAAAAAAGGAACGATTTGTCGGTCTTTTTTACTTTTTGGCTGTCATATACATACACACTCTACACTCCTCTACAAGTGTTTGGCCGGCTGTCAGATAAAAAAAGAGAAAGTGTATATAAAAGAAAAGGGAAAGAGAAGATCTCCTCTCTTTCAGTCAGTCAGTCAGTGTGGACAAATAAAAAAATGAAAGGAGAAAAGGAAAAGAGGAAAGAAAAAGATATATAAATTTATGAAAGGGATGTGTTGGAAAATGAATAATGGCGCACTTTTTTTGGGTGAAAAGTAAAAAAAGGGAAAAGGAAGGAAGAAGAAAAATCTTTTTCAGATGAATGCAAAAAATTAGAGAAAACAATATAAAACGATTGAGCATTTGATAAAAGAAAGAAAAATTATTTAAAAAAAAAAAAGGAAAAGAAAAAAATAAATGGCTGACTTATTGACAGACGATAAATATAAGCTAATAAGAATATTATTAAGTTGCTTCAAAATTAGTGGAAACTTTTGAGTTTAAAAGAAGCCTTTTCTCTTAAAATTTAAAACTAGACACTTTAAAACTTAAAATTGTTCAAAACAAAATTTCAAGCTTGTAAAACTTGTTTTATAATTATCCAACATGTTTCAAGTTTATACAAATTTTAAAGTTTAAATTCTTCACAAACTTGAATTATTCGAAAACTTAAATTTATTTTATAAAACTTGTTTGAAAACCCCAAAAACTTGGATAAAATACAAAACTTTAAAATTTAAGTATAAACTTAAAACATGCTGAATAAAACTTGAAACTCTAAGCAGAAAATAAAAATTGTTTCTAAAAACACTAAAAACTTGAATAAAATACAAAACTATAAACTTAAGCACAAACTTAAAACATGCTGGAATAATTCAAATTAAGTTTTACAAACTTGAAACTTTAATCAGAAACTTAAAACTTCCTTGTTTCAAAAATTTTTTAAAAATGTAACAAATTTCGCCTTATGAATAAATAAAAATTATCTTAAAATTTTTAAAACTTTTTCTTTCTTCCCCTTTATTACACCAGCTAAATAAATATACAATTATTAAGTACATTGTAAAAATTTATGATATAATTTTTTGGTTAGTTTTAAATTCATTTTTTTATCAAAAATTTTATTTAAATAGAGAGATAAGAGAGGAAAATATATAAAATTAATTTTATATTTATTTTTTATTGCCGAAAAAAAATTTTTTTTTAATTCTTACACATGATTAAAATTTAAATTAAAAAAAATAAATATATTTGATTATTAGTGTATTAAAAATAGAATTAAAATAAAATTAATTTTTTAACTGATAAAAAGATAACAAGGAATCTAAAAAAAATTTAAATGTTGCTATATTTAGGTGACTAATAGACACGAAAAAATATATAAAAAATTAAAAAAATTTTTAAAAATAAAAAAAATTAGAAAAATTAATTTAGAAGATGAGATTAAAAATACGCGCGAAAGGAAAAAACTACAAAATAAATTAAAAAAAATTTTTTTTAATGTAAATAAAAAATAATTTTGCAGGAAAAGAAGGCGGGGACTTATACGGATTAAAAAATTTGTTTTAAAAAATCTTAGAAAATTAAATTAAATGAGAAAAATAAAAAAATATTGCTAATAAAAAATTTTGTGAACAGACATTCTTGCTGGATACAAATTTGGATAAAGAAATTTAAAAAATTTGGACTTTAAGAACTCAAAAATGTATAGCACCCTTATTTGTTAAATGGATACGTTCCCTTGGTCTTTGAATAATTTTAACATTAGAGTGGATTTCATGAACCCAAAAAAATTAAAATGACTCGCAATAATGTCTGTCCAAATTAATAAAAAAAAATAAACTCTAAAATCCCCGTTAAACGGGCGGCGTTGGGCCCCAGTTGTGGGACGCCACAACTGGGGCGCGCCTATTTACAACTCCAAATAAAAGAGCTCTTTTTAATAAAAACTTTATTTAAATAAAAAGGTATGAAACAAAAATGGGTGGGAGACGGGGATGGAGAACCGGCCAAAGGTTCTCGAGACCAAAAACTTAAGACTGAACTGATTTGGCCAGTTCTCCATCCCCTTAAGTAAAGTCAAAAAAAGGGGTGTGACACTCCCCATCTGGGGGGGGGGGTATGCGGGCTCGGCTCGATCATTCTTAGTTTGTTCTCTTCGAGTGGTGACAAGTAGAAGTCGGCAAAATCGCATTCTCGGGATTTCTAGTGACAAGTCATTGACGGAAAGTCCGTTGACGAAAAATCCGTTGACGACAAGGAGGGGCGTTGAAGCGTACTTTTTTATTTTGGCGCTGAAGCGTCTATTTTATTTATTTTTTTCATTCTGTATTTTCGTTTTGTCAACTTTCACTGTGTCAACTTTTTTTATATTTAAACAGTTTTATTTTCCATTTTCCTCATTTTTCTCATTTTTTTAAAAATTTAATTTTTTCCTCAATTTTTTTTTGTTTTCAATTTTCTCCAAATTTTCCTCCACTTTTCAATTTTATTTTTGATTTCCGCTTTCGTTTTTCCTTTTTTCATCGCCCCTTCTCTATCCATTCGCATGTTGCATACTCTTATCAATTTACTCCTTAGTAATCGTTTTAAATGCTAGCCAGGTCTTTTGTTCTATAGCCCAACTTTTTGGTTTTATTGATTGTTCTGCGCGTTTGTTCTTTTTCTGTTTCACCAAAATTTCTCTAGTCTGTCTCTTCTAGTCTACTAGTTCCTCTGACTGTTCCGACCCACCTCTCCTTTCTAGTCAAGGCCAATCTTTTATTCGAACACTAGTCAATTTCCTTTCTTCTAATCACGGCTCTTAAATTCTAGTCAAATTTTATCTTTATGTTTGAACATTCTGGTCACAATTTGGATCAATTCAATGGCTATTGTTTAGGTCAGTTTTACTCTGTATTGCTCATTTTATTTTTTAAAATTAAGCCATAATAAAATTTTTTCTTTTCTTTTTAACATGGCGTCTACTGGCTGCAACAACAACAACAACAATCCACAACAACAGCAATTCCCATTCCAGAAACTGGTCCAGGCTTTTCAAAAATCTCGATCTCTATTCCTATCCCCTCAGTCGACAACAATAAATTCCAAGAATTTCCTTCTCCATCAATGCCAACAACAATATGCATATATTCCCGGCTAAGCTCACTTCAACTCCCAATAATTTTCATCATCCTCCAACAACATTCAACTACAGCTTGTATAAAACTGGTGTCGTGGGTTTAGCATTTTTTTTTTAATTTTTACGTCTTTTAACTTTTCCGAAATTTTTCCTGACTTTCCTCCCTTTCTGGCTTTTATTTATTTTTGATTTTGCACCTGCCAACTTTTGCTTTTGCTTATACTGCCAATAATTTTTCTTTTCTTTATTTTGCGCGCATCTTCTGCTATTTAATTCTCTGGATCGGGATGGTTCTTCTTTTGCTTCCTCTAAACGGGCCCGGCTTACTCCCAACTTCAGCTGCACCTGCCAACTTGTTTTGGGTTCTCCCCTCCAGTGTCCCATCTTCATTTTATTCAAACAATTTGCAAACTTTCACAAATTATTATTTATTTTTATTTTCTTCTTTCTCCTGGGCTTATACAACGGTAAGGTTAATCGACTTTTCTGATTTTCCTTCAACCTTCAGATGTGTTCCATTACTTACTTCCTTCTTTTCACACTTCTGATTTCGGTTTCCTTTGCTGAGCACTCGCATGATGTTGAACCATCTTCTGATGCCTCACCCGCATTAGGTTATATTTTGTATCGGGGTAGGGTAAAGGGAATGGGGATAAATACATTATCGGGGTTTCAAAAATAAAATCCCTTCCCAGAGGATAGCAAAAGATTTAATGGTTTAAGTTTTAAAAGAAATTTTGAAATGTTATTCCTTTGCTTCCCTTCTGGGGGGGGGGGGTACATTTGGTTATGTGGTGTGGTAATCTAGTCTACTTAAATTTAAAAATCCCAAAATATATTTTTATTTATTTTATTTATTTTTCTTTTAACAATTTGTCCCATCACCATCTTCTTCCTCCCCTCAATTCTCACTCTTCTTTATTTTCTGCCACTTTTCTTTCTCTTCCTCATCCAATTTTTCCTCCCATAATTTGCGCACTTTTCTCAATTCTTCATAAATTTTTAACGCCCGCGATTCATTCTCCCACAATTTCTGCGCCCAATCAAAATCCGGTTTCCCTTTCTGCTCCTCTCTCACTCGTTTTTCTTCCTCCACCTTTTTCTTCTCTTCCTCTTCTTCTCTTCTCTTTTGTTCTTCCTTCTCCTCTTCTGCTTTCAACGCCTCCAATTCCTCCATTAATTTCTTTTTCTTCTCTTCCAACGTGCTTCCACTATTCCCTTTTTCTTCCACAACTATTTTTATCGGCTCTCTTGTTGGGGTTATTCTCTTTCCACTTCCTCTCACATCTCTTTCCCAATTCCAACCTCTCTTTTCTCTCTCTCTTCCCCTTCCATAATTCTCCCCTATATTCGGCTTTCTGCTCCAATCTTTCGTAACCTTTTTCTTCCAGTCCTCTTCCACATCTCTTCTCAAATCCTTCAGTATATACGGGTTCTTTAGGGCGGCTTCCACTAATTCATCATATGTCGGGTCTCCTTTTCTTAATTCTGGTTTGCCCATAACTACAAACGCATCGTCAAAAGGTTCAACGCGTTTTGAATTATTTTCCGCGTATTTTTCCAACATTTTCTCGTTTATCTGGAGCCCAATTTCTCTTCTTCTATCATTCATTTCTCGGGTCCTTTTGCAATCATTTATCGGCGGCCACCCCCATGCTTCACTTTTCTCCCAAGCCTTTTCTTCCCTCATTCTTCTTCCATTTTCTTGCGTTTCCAAAGTCCGTTCTTGCCTAAACGATGATTGTAAGGATCTTTTTAACAGTGATATGGCCCCTTCCCTTTCTTTTCGGATTAGATTTTTTAATGAATGTCTTTTCTCCCTCTCATGTTTTCTCCGTTCAGATTCAGAGATTAAATAATTTTGATATTCTTTTTTATTTCTTTCTAGCGCTTTTTGTGTGGCTTTCTCTTTCATTGATTCCAATTTCATTTTCTCATCCCAGGTCATTTTTAGTGGGGTCCATTCTGATATATCTTCCAACCTGTTTGTATTTTGTTCCACCACTATTTCATCATCTCTAGCAAGTGATAAGGCCCGCTCCTCATTGATTGAAGACATAATAATATTAAGTAAATTTTTATTAAAGTGAATTTTTCTTGATCTGCAATTGTGAACAATTTTATTATTTAGTGAATTGAATGTTATTCTGTTGACTACAGGAACTTCGGGTTGTAAATTCGCGGGGCTATTGGTGTTTAAATCGCGCTCTTCCTCTTCCGATTCTATAATTTCTCCCACATTATCTGGTTCCTTTGGGTCAATATCCCTTCTGTATGGTTTACACTTATCCATATGTATGATTTTTCTCTCCCCACTTTCTGGGTCTTCCAAAACCAGGTTTGGCTTTTCAACTCTGATTATTTGTAAGGGTCCTCTAAATTTGAAGTCGAATTTGGTTCCTTTTTCTTCCCTTTTTACTAACACTAAATCCCCTTCATTCCAGTCTATTGTTTTAATTGATTTTTGAAGCCGCTTCATTTTCTCCACATTCAAGTCTAATTTATTTTTTACACGATTGTGCGCTTCTCGCATTCTTTCTTTAAGCTCGCGCGCATATATGGTCATGTTTTCATATTCTTTCTCGGGTTTATTCAAAGCATTTTCTGAAGGTAATCTCGCATTCCATCCATGGGCTATGAAGAAGGGTGTTTCTCCCACTTGTGAATTAATTGACGTGTTATACGCAAAGGCCAAAAGTGGTAATGTTTGGGGCCAATCTTTTCCTCGGGTAGTGGTAGAAATCATATCAGCTAAGGTTCGATTGTATCGCTCGCATTGTCCGTTAGCTGACTGGTGATAAGGGGTGGTGGTTTGTAATTTTATTCCAAACAATTCAGATACATCTTTAAAGATGGTGCTCAGGAATTGTGTGCCTTGGTCTGAAACCAAGCATTCCGGAACTCCAAATTTGGTTATTAGATGGGTTATTATTGCCTCCATTACTGTTCCCGCCAGTTGCTCTCGTAACGGGACTGGGATCATCATTTTTGAAAAAGAATCAACAATCATTAAAATATATTTGTATCCACTTTTTGCCATTGGGAGAGGGCCCATTAGATCGACATGCACTCTTTGAAATGGTCTCCCTGCGGGTTCAATAGGGCAAATGGGTTCCTTGCTTTGATGAAGGCCAATGATTTTTCTTCTCTGGCACGCGTCGCAATTTTTCACAAAGCTGCTAATTTCCTCAGACATTTTATCCCAAAACATACTTCTCTTAATTTTCTCAAGTGTGCGCTTTTCGCCTAAGTGTCCTCCCTGGATCGGATCTTGGTGGTACTCTGTCATTAGTCGTTTTCTAATCGATTCCGGAACCAATATTTTTAGTTCTCCTTTATCTTTTAACCATATTATGTCTCTCCATTCCCTCCATTTCTCGTTTTCCTTGTTTTCTCCCAACTTTTCTTTAATTTCTTGAATATATTTATCCTCATTTTGGGCTTGAAGCATTTCTTCGGCTGTTATCTTTTTAGCAATTTTTACCAAGTTTATTTCCTTTTGGTTCCTTTCTAAATTTCCATGGTCAATAAATCTACTTAAATGGTCGCAAAAGTGATTTTTCTTCCCCGGGCGGTAAATTATATCCACGTCATACGCCATTATTGAGATCTGATATTTCGCCAATCTTCCCTCCAAATCTTTTCTTCGAAACAATGACGTGAGTGCGGAGTTATCTGTAATTACTGTAGACTTCCCTGCGCCTTCTAAATAAGGGCGAAAATTTTTCAGCGACGCAACAATTGCCAAAGCCTCTAATTCCACCACCGCGTATCTTCTCTCATGTTTATTCAATTTCCTACTAAAATAAGCTATCGGGTGGAGGTTTTCATCTTTATTATTTAATTGTAATAAACATCCCGCAATTGCTACAATGCTTGCGTCTGTTTCTACAATAAATGGTTTGCCCAACTTCGGCGGCGCTAACACCGGTGCCGAAGTTAGCATTTTCTTCATAGCCTCTAATGCATTTTCATGTATTTCTCCCCATTCTTTAGTATTTTCTTTTTTAGTTAATTCATAAATTGGTCCCATGGTTTCCGCAAAATTCGGCGTAAATTTCCTAAAATAGCTCAACATTCCAATTAAGGATCTGAGTTCTGTCAATGTATTTGGCTTCTTTAACTGCATTATAGGTTCGAGGTCTTTTGGGTCAATTCTAATGCCTTTAGCTGAAATTAAGTGTCCCAAGTATCGTATTTCTGCCTGCCCAACTTTACATTTTTCTGGTTTTAGTTTTAATCCGGCTTCCTTCATAGTCTGTAAAAATGCTTGCAGATCATTTAAGTGGCTTCTTTCATCTTCAGATCCCAATATACAATCGTCTAAGTATACTAGGAAGCTTCGAGAGCATGCTTGCCTCACTTCCTCCATTGCTTTTTGGAACGTAGTTGGTGCGCCTGAAAGGCCAAATGGTACTCGCAAATACTCGAATAATCCACAATGACAGATAAATGCGCTCCTCTCTTCATGTCCCTTCGCTAATCTGATTTGATGGAAACCTGCCGATAAGTCAAATACCGAAAATATCTGTTTTCCCATTGCCGAGTCGAGTAAATCCTGTATTCTTGGGAGGAAATAGGTCTGCTTTTTGGTTATAGAATTTAAGCGTCGATAGTCCACACAGAATCGGTAACTTCCATCCGTTTTTCGGGCAAGAACAATTGGGGATGCCCATGCTGAGCTTGAGGGTCTGATTATATTTTGTTTCAAAAGGTTTTTAATCTGCTTTTCAATTTCCGTCTGTAAATGTAGTGGGTATCGGTAAGGTCTACTCTGAACTGGTCTGGCTCCATCAACTAGGTCAATTTTATGTACCGTCTTTCCTTTAAAATTTCCTATTTTTTCGTCATTTAACATGAATGCTTCTTTGTTTATTTCCAAAATTTGCTTTAATTCCAAAAGTCCCTTTTCACTCAAAATAGTTCCTTCCAACGAAATTCTCTCATAAATGGGTTTTTGTGGGGTCAGTAAAGGCTCATCGGGTAAACTTTTCATCCAATTAGCTTCGTCGGGTATCTGATCCACTTCCTCTTTAAACTTTTTCCACTCACTCTCATTCATACATCTCTCATCTTTTTCCATTACAGTCTCAATTTTTATTTCATTTCCAAGTGCTTCTAATGTTGCTAATTTTGAGTTCGCGTGCACTTTTATTTCCGAATTTCCATAATTTAATAGCCTAAGTGGAACAATTCTTTTTGCCATCGGTTTTACTAAACATTTTCCAACACGAAGTGGGAAGTATCGGTGCTCACTTTCTTCTGTTATATATTGGTCCTCAGGTCCCACACATCGATTTATTTTTCCCCACACTAGTGAATCTGATAACGCGGGGAGTATTTGTGTTTTTAGTAATTGAACTGCGATTGGCTTCCATTCCAAATTTACGGCTTGAACCATTGGCAAAATGACTCTTCCCAATTTTATTTTTCCCTCTTTAAAATCTAATCCTATCGAACAATCATCCTCCTGTCTATTTATTTCTTCCATCAAATCTGTTCCAATAATAGCACCGCCAGGACATCCATCGTTTTCAGAAATTAAAATTGGAAATTGAATTTTTAAATTGCCTATTTCAATCAATGTGTTAGATGATCCCAACAAATAAATAGGAGTTGAATTAGCTGCCTGCGCCTGCGGGAAATCTCCTTTAAGTATTGACATGTTACACGCATCTGCTATTTTTTTGCTCACATAGGTTATGTCTGCTCCAGTATCAAACAAAGCCCGGGTTTTCCTCCCATTCAGATTTATATTTATGTAACATCTTCTCTTTTTTGCCATTACTTGATATACTTTCGGAATGAAATCTAAAATATAGGCTTCTTCCTCAAGTACCTCTTCTGCCAGCGGCGCAGTAGGGGTCTGCCTTCTTTCAATAGCTGAAACCGTAATCCTTTGTCTACTTTGTCTGGGTCGTATTAGATTCAAGAATGTATTTGCAACTCTTATTCCTAATCGCATTCCATTTATTACCATCATAAAATAAATTTTTCCCTTCCAATAAATTACACAAACTCCAATCAAGAGCGCAATTCCTGCAATGACTGCAATTATCATTTTTATTGTTGATTTTATTCCAAACGGGTCCTCCCAAAATGTTTTTCCCTTTTCTAAGATTTCGGTTGATTTTGAAACAATAACATTTCCTTGGTCAATTACTGTTTGGATTGCTTTATTTCCATGGGCGAGAATGGCTTTAACGGTTCCCCGGGTTGAATTATTTTCTTCCAAAAATTCATCCTCAGTCATTTTCTCCTCCGGAAAAATCAGCTCTGGTCGATTCAATCTTTTTGTAAGGTCCTGGAAATTCTGATCCAGTCTGGTTTGGTCTGACTCAAATATACTTCCCAAATTAAATATCAGTGGGTTTTGTCTATTTATCCGTGGGCTACTTTGGAATGTGTGCATTATTTTCAATTCTTCTATTTTAGTATTATTTAAATCTTCCGCTGCGCCTATTTTATTTTTCTTCAAACAATTTATTTTAGTCCCTTCAGTCATTAAATCTCTACTCCCTGTTTTCAAAAAGTATCTTTTCTCCCCCACTATTACTGGCGTCTCCTTATAACACTCTCTCCCAATTGTTCTATTCCACTCTACCACCTCTGCCTTTACTTGCTTGCACTTATTTATCTGCCAGCGAATCTGACCCGTGGGTGTGTTTAAAAGGGCTGCTGTAATGTCATCTCTGTTGTACAGCGACCGAGCAGCTTGCTCTGGCATTTCCCTTGCTAAAGCTCGCGCAATCATCAATTGACTATTCCTATTGTGGCAGTCTGAAATCCATTTTTCCCGTGCCTCTAAAACTCTTTTCTGCTCATTTTTCCATTCCAAATAGTTGAGCCTAGAATTTGCGTGACTTTCTCCTTTGGGGTCCAGCCAGGGTTTTTCTGTCACTTCTCTTTTCATTACCAGTGTGGTTGTGGTTCTTTCTGTCGTCTCTACCAATTTCTCACTCACTGGCCTAATCTCTACACTTTTACTTGTACTTTTTGGTTTTGGGGTTGTAGGTTTTATTCTTACATTTCCTTTCAAATGCATTTGATTAATTGGGGGTTTTATCGTGGTTCTCATTTCAATTGTACTCTCCCTTACTCGAGTTGTGGGAATCGTGGTCCTTGACGTGATCCTCGGTGCCTCTGTTATTTTCTGTGTATACCAAAATCTCGCAGTTGTTCCAGCTGTCGTTGTTGAGATGGGCCTCCTTGTCGAGGTTATCATGGGTCTCCTGGTCGACGTAGTCGTCGACCTTCTGGTAGATGTCGTGGTTGGTCTCATCGTTGTGCTTCTAATCGTTATGGGTATGGGTCTTGTCCGGGTACTGGGAGGGGTAATTGGAAAGCTTCTAGTTGTGGCTTCACGAGTCATTGTCAAAGGAGGCGGTGTGACTTTCCAGATATTCGTCGAACTTATTGCTCTCGTCGTGCTTGTCCAAGTTTGGGTAGTAGTGGGTTGAATGGTCGTCTCCACAACTCTAGGTCGTGGGGTCGTTTCAAATAATTTTCTATTTTTTTTCAAAAATCCGCCCGTTGATTGTCTTTTCACTCTGGTATTATTTTCCTCCTTTTCTTTAATTATTTCTATATATACGTCATTTTCCATTCTAATACAATTTTCTGGCAAACCGTATAGATTTTCAGGCAGCGTCGCGTTTTTGTGATAAATAAATGAGTACTGCGTTTCATCTACAACTATAGCCTTTGGACTCCACACTTCGACATTTACAGGGCCTATTTTAAAATGAGTGTTCCAGTAAGTGGGGTCTGGGATTCTCCACATCAAAATTTCTTCAAAATCTAGATTTTTACTCCATCCCTCTGTCTCGTCCTCAATTCTACTGATTATAAACTCATCTCCCCAATTAGACACCAATTTTCTCCCTTCTAATATTGCAGCCGAACCTTCCTCCAACGTAACTCCTGTCACATTTTTACACCTAGTCCCAAAAATAGAGTATTCCTTTTCCCAATCTGTATATGTCTGCCACGTATTTTCCCCTCTTCTTTGTAACAACTGGTGGTCCCACGTATCCCAACATTCATCCTTCGAAATTTCTGAAAAATATATATTCGCGTCCTTTTCTTTCCGATAAATTCCAAAATAAGATTCCGTGCACATGCGGATATTCCACCTATGGCATCTGAAAATCGCAAATTTCTTCGGCAATCTGATTGGCACAAAAATATTAATTTTAGCTAATTCAGGAACATCTTCGAGTGGCATAGTGCAATTATGGTCTGCGGGAAAATCCATTATCACTCCCGAGGCCTCTGGGTAATCTCTGTTACATATTTGGAATTGAGCGTTCATCATTGGCATTAAAAGACATATTATCGTTAAAAGGCAAATATAAGGGAAGCTAGTTTCGCTGACTCTGTATCCCCCTCTTGAAAAATTTCCTCTTCCCCTAAAATTCGTTCCTCTCGTGTTAGTTATTGGCACCATGTTTGGGTTCCTGTTTTGTCCTGTGGGCCATCTATTTCCCCTCGCACTTCGAAAGTTTCTAGAATTGTCGGTTCCTCGGTATGTTTGATTCCAGGCTGACGCTCTATTAAACTGTCCTCTTCTCCACTCGCCACTATTTCCTCTATTTCCCCATCCTCTATTGTTAAAATTTGGCCTGTTTCCAAATTGTCCACTCTGCCTGTTTCTGTCATATGTCCCCTCTCGATTTCCATTCGCTCTTATTTCACTCACCTCCGCTAAGGTTGCTTTCACTTCTATTTCTTTTGTCCTTCGCCATATATCATCCTTCATTGTACTATTTAATTCTTCTACTCTGCGCGCCTGCGCCACTGCCTCTGCCAATGTAGGGGGCTGGTCCATAAAGATCACCTTTTCTTTTATCTCCGGCAGCAAACCCGCGCGAAAACGATCCCTGCACTGCTCATCCCGGAACCTTTTAGTCATCACTCCCAATTCTCCCTTCACATTATTAGATATTGCCACGTCAAGGTTTAGGCCAGCCAAATCCACATCCAGAGATGAATCCGGATAAGCTCTCTCCACTAAGTTGCGTAAGGCCTGGGCAAATTCCTCCACAGACTCTCCAACGTTCTGCCTCCTCTCAATCATTTTCAATCTAGCCACCTCCCTAGTAGAAATTCTCTTCAATCTGTTTGCTAGGCCTTCCACCAAATTTTTCCAGTTATTTTTCTCATCCTCCGGCATCCCTTCATACACCGCCAAAGCCGCTCCCCTCAAATAAATAGGCAATATCTGACAACATCTTGGAGGCTGCCAACCATGGCCAGTCGCCAATCTGTTGAAGGACTTCAAATAGGCCAAAAAATCATCACTTCCATCAAACGGCTTTGGGTAGGGCAAACCAGAAGAGCCAAGTTCCAAATTAAGATCCTCCAAGTTCCGCACTTTTGTTTGCAACAGATCCATTTTCAATCTTCTCTCTTCCTGCCTTTGGAGATATCTGTTGTATCTATCTTCTCTTTCACTCTTCTTTTTCAGCAAATCTTCTATGGGTGTTTCAGGTCCTTTTAATTCACTTGTTTCCAGTCTGTTTCGTAAAAATGGAATTTTTATCCTAAAATTAAACGCATTTTATTTAATATTCCTTATTTTATTGTCCCAAAATCTAGTCCAACCCTTAGTTAATTTAATGCTAGCATTTTAGCCCTCTAAGGGGACCTCAAGAATCGCCGGCCGGACCATAATTGAGGCGGTTGGGGATTTGGGACCTAATTTAATGGCCATATTTTTAGCTTTGGACGAAGTGAAATTCTACTCAAGGACCTGCACACCTGAACATCAGTGCCAATTTCACTGTTGGGGAATTGATTTATGGGCCGAACCGGTTTTTTGCGCGGAAACCGTTCCGACCCTTCAACTCTGCCAACCGGCCTCTACTTCCACTACCCCTACTTCTGTTCCTTCCATGGAACTTTGGGAGATGGCTCTACTAGCCTTGGTCCTTATTTCTACTATCCTCCTGGCTGTCCTTCTGGGCCTGGTTCTTAAATGGAATTTTACAAAGAAACGAGAGCAAGATTACCCGTTTATTTCCAAACCTTTTCGTTTTACCCTTAATAAATGAATTGTTTTTTGTTGAGGAGGAATAAATTGTTAATTGTTAGTCTTTTTTTTGACAATTTATCAAATTGGGGATGGGCATTACTCGGCAGAAGAGGAGGAGGGTGAGCGCGAAATTCGGGGAGAAAATGAAAAAATTTAAAAAAAATGAGCTGTTTAATGAAATAATTTAATTTATAAATGTTTATGTTCGGCCAACTTGATCACAAGATTTTTCGTTTAAAAATATTTACAACTTTAGGTAAAAATTTGGTTGATTAATTTGATTAATTATTTGGGCAAATAAATGTAAAAATTAGGCGTTTCAATCTCGGTGAAGGTAAAATATTTTATAAGAAATTTAATATTGGGGGGAAAATGACACATATAATTTAATTATTTTGATTGATGGAATTAGATTGGCCAAATAAGGAAAAATTTGGCCACTTGTTGTAATAATTTGTTTAACTAATTCGGCGAATTTTAGGCGTTGTTTATTAAAAGAATTTTTGTGGTAATGTTTTAATTGGTTAAAATATTGTGTTTTGATTGGATTTGGTTTTAAGGTTTGGGGAGATAAAATTTGAATTTTTTTGGATATGTATTTTTAAAGCGCTCTGGGAGCACCATCTAAAATCCCCGTTAAACGGGCGGCGTTGGGCCCCAGTTGTGGGACGCCACAACTGGGGCGCGCCTATTTACAACTCCAAATAAAAGAGCTCTTTTTAATAAAAACTTTATTTAAATAAAAAGGTATGAAACAAAAATGGGTGGGAGACGGGGATGGAGAACCGGCCAAAGGTTCTCGAGACCAAAAACTTAAGACTGAACTGATTTGGCCAGTTCTCCATCCCCTTAAGTAAAGTCAAAAAAAGGGGTGTGACATAAACCAACCTCTTCTTCCTTCGCAACAAATTTCCACATATTATCAAGTCTATTTTTTTGTTGACAATGAAAAATATTCCAAATTCCATCATTATTATTGCTCACCAGTTTTTTTTAACCATTTAATTTGTTGTTGTTGTTGAGAAGCCTTTCCAACAATCATCTTCTTTTAGTTCTCCATAATTTAAATTTTCTAATCTAAAATTCAAATTAATTTAAAAAATTCTCTCTCCTCTCAAAAAATATTTTAAAAGAAAATTCAAAATCTTTTAAAAAACACAAAAAATTTTTCAAAAATTTTTTTTAACTTTTCCTTTTTTATCAATTAACAACAACAGCACACACAATTAAATAACAATTTTTTAAAATAATATACTTTTCATTCTTCTCTCCTTCCTTTCAATAATTACTTCTTACTTTTCTTAACAGTAGTAAATGAATGTCTCGGCTCAGATTCTGAAGCTTTTGATTGTGAAGCAGAAGAATGACGACGTGCAGCTTTTTCAGCAATTTTCTCCTTAACAAAAAAAAATTTTTTTTTCTAGATACTTATAAACTATACGAGGTCCGACCCCATACACTAAAACCAAAAATAGTTGAGGAGGCAAGGACAATTACAGCAGGGATGTCACAGATTATCCGTAATCAGGTAATCGGTCTTTCGATATACCCACTCCGAAAAAAATTTTGAAAATCCGCCCAAACCTTTTTCTCAACCTGTGACACCCCTCATTTACTGAGAGAACCATTTTGCTTATAAATTAAAGTGGAATCAACTGGAATTTAAAAAATTTAAAACAAAAAAAATGGAATCGACTCTTCGAAGAATTTATATTTATGAGTAAGGCAGTAGGTTCTAGAAAAATTTTCGGATATTCGAAAACGAACGGAAGAATCGAAATGAAAAATTCCCGGTTTTTCGGTACTTATACATATTATCCTTAAAGTTTCTCAATTTTCACCAATAGTTTTAGGGATAGCCACAAAACCTAACAAAATTTCCTCAAAAAACTCATTTGTCTCCTACCAATAAAAACCCTTAAAATACCAAAAACCCAAACCTTTGCATATTTAGCCAAAGTTTGATGGTAAATTGCAGATTCTTCACGACGCTTTTGACGGCGCTTGTTTTTGAGAGCAATACGGCGGCGTTTGCGTTGAAGAGTTATTGGAGTTACCAAACGTTGAATTTTTGGCATTTTAACACGTGGCTTCTTTCCTAAAAAATTTTTTTTGAAATCCCTTCCTGGTCAAAAACTTTAAAAAAACCTTCTTTTGCCGGAAGTGTACGTCGAATAACATATTTACGAACATCATCTTCTTTGGTTAAATTGAAGAGACGACGAATTTTTGTTGCCCGTTTAGGTCCAAGACGGCGAGGAACAATTTTGTCAGTCAATCCTTCAATCTCATTATCTCCTAAATTATATGTTGAAATTTAAGTTGATTTCGAATGGATTCTTCCTAATGTTAATAGGGGTTTCCCAATAACAAATCAAAAGTGTAACAAGGCCTCAGCTACCCCAACCAGGCATCCTACAATGATTTCAACGTATTGTGTTTAGTCGTGTTTAATTTATTGATCAGGGATCTTATCGACAGGGTTTCTAACGACCAAATGGTTATCCGCAATTTGCAGTCATCAAATGATGTCAGGGAGTACAGCCCGGATTCCAATAAGCCTTACTTAACAATCAGGCATTGAAACCAAAATCAAAATAAAGGAAAGACGAAAACATAACGAGGAAATCCTCAACAAACAATAATTCATCTCTAAAAAAAGCCTACTCTAAAAAACCCCAACTCAAATCCCCATTAGACTCATCAAAAAAACCAAACCTTTCCGAACAATAATGCAAGCCAAAGCACTCAAGTTTGCATCAACAATACATCCTCTAACAGATTTTCGTTTACGTTCACCCTTTCTACGTTGACGATAACAAGATTGTCCTTTAGATAAAAGTAGACGAACACGTCCATTTGTAATAACTCCTTGCTTCATTGGAAATCCTTGTTTGTCATTCCCTCCAGTTATACGAAGAATATAACCCTTTAAATGATAAGAATAAGGAGTGAGGGGCAACTCGAAGAATTACAAATCACAAGTCAAGGAATTCCAAACCACGAAACAGACAAGTCAAGGAACGACAAGTCATAGAAAAAAAGTCAAGGAACGACCAACTCGTTCCATGAATTGGCTGTTCCTTGACCGGAATTTTCCTTGACCTGTGTGCTCCTTGGCTTGTCTGTTCCTTAGCTTGTCGGTTTCTTGAGTTGGCCTGTTCTTTGGTTTGTCTTTTCCTTGGCTTGTCCGTTCCTTGAGTTAGCCCGACACAAAAATTAGCAAACCCCTCCCCATGAAATTTAAAAAGAAAACCTTCCATTCATCACCCAAAGGGTCAGCTTCAACTTCCTGAGCCATACGCTTCTCAAAGAAGATTCGATATTTCTTCTCATCTTCCAACTCAAAAGTTTTTTGTGCGCCAGTTGCAGGATATGCAACGTTTAATTTCATTGTTTAAATCTCTAAAAAAATAATTTATTAAATAAGTAAGGTTGTCGGTTCTGGACCGAATCGAACCGAAGAAACGAGGATTTATCGGTTCGGTTCTTCGGTTCGGTTTCGGATATCCGAAAACTTTCCAGGACCGACAAACCTATAAGTGAGTAAAATAATAAAATAATAAGAAACTCCAAAAAATAACAAAAACAAAGATAAACCCAAAAAAACCAAAAATCCAACCCACAAACAAAAAAAGTCCCCCAAACCTAATCTCACAAGAAAATCTAAAAACCACGACATAATAGTACAACGCGTAAAACAAGACAAAATGGTAAAATAAAACAATTTAGAACTTAACGACATAATGGTACAACGGCTAAAATTCGACAAAATGGTACAACCACTTTTCTCTCACCGTCTCTCCTATACTCTTTTCTCCTCTATTTCTCTAACCCTTAAGAAATTAATGTTCTCTAAAAATTTAACATAAACACAACGCCAAAACCATAATATAGGCAAAAATATAAACTTAAAGCCCTCTACTCTTCCAAAAATCAATAAAACAAAGTTTATGCCTAAAGCACCCTCTTAAACTTAAAGTTTTTCAAGGTTATCTACTTAAAAATTTAGTATTTTTGTCGAGAGTTGAATGAATATACATGACTTTTCAATGGCCATGGCAATATGATTTTCCACCTTTTTTTACGTAAATTAATTTTTCTTTAAAAATTTCTTAAAATTTTTTTTCTTAGATTACAACCAAATTTACAAACAAGAGATAAACAATTAAAATCTTGGGGTAGACTTGTACTTGATTATTGTCAATTTAATAAAATTTATTCTGCCAATTTTGAAGAAATTTCAAATTCTGAACTTTTTAATAATCGACGACTTAATAGTTTGTTTTTTTTTCTTTTTTTTTAAATTTTCTTAAAAAATAACAGGGAAAAAGCCGAGGGTTCGAACCTTCACCCAGCCCAATTTTTAACAATTCTAATTTTTTGGTTTAGTGGGAAAATGTTAGGTTTACCCCTAGAATAGGTTGAGGGTTCGAACCCCACTAGCGGTAAACTATTTTCTAGTCAATTTAAATTCCTTTAAAAATTCTTAGGAATATTTCTAAACCTTTTACACATTAGAAAACATTTTTAAAACCCTTTTAAACCTCTAAAACCTCCCCTTTTATTTTTAAATAGGACGTTTAGACGATTTTGGCATTCGCGCAGTTTTTGATCATTTAGAAAATTTAAAACATATAGAGTGGTGTGATAAACAAAAAACTCGTTGTAATATTTATTGGAGACGTCCAGAAGAGTGGGCAATACAAATTTACGAGTGGGCAAATTCTATTGGTTTATTAAACAGTGTTGTTACTTTGTTTGAATTGACACAAGGGGAAGACGCTATTCAAGAATGTAAAAAAATTTTTTTCTTTTTTTAAATAAATTTTTTATTCAAAAACAATTAGGAAAAATCAGACGTGAAAAACTGAATTTTTTAACCAATTTTTACCATTTTTAAATTTTTGGTGTAGTGGGAAAATGTTGTGTTTACCCATTAGGAGGGGTGAGGGTTCGAACCCCTCCAACTTCCCAACAATTTTTCTTTCTCTTAAAATTTACTTAAACAATTTAGAAATATTTCTAAACCTTTTAAACATTAAAACAATTCCTTTTTCAGCCTTCTACGGTTTGGAGAAAGACATTTTATTAAAAGGCTTGACTCACTTGGAGAAACAAGGAAAAGCAGTTTTAATTGATATTGACGGAGAGAAAGGAGGAGTTAAATTTATTTAAAAAAATGGAGGAAGAAATAAAGAAGAACGAAGAAGCTGCTATTTTAGTGGATAATTGTAATAATAAAAAAGGTTTTTTGTCATTTTTAAAAATTTTTAAATTTTTGGTGTAGTGGGAAAATTTTGTGTTTACCCAGTGGGAAGGTTGAGGGTTCGAACCCCATCAGCGACAAAAAAATTTTTCCTTCTTAAATTTTTTCTTAAAAATTCCTAAAAAAAATTTTTTCTTTTTTTCTGCAGGTTCTCATTTTTTAAAATATAACAATTTTGTTGAAGAAGGCGATACAGTTATTATTTATGTTAATCCTGGTACTAAATATTCTATCGTTGTTAAAAGAGGCAAAACTATACACATGAAATATGGTGCTTTAAGACATGAATTTTTAATTGGAAAACGGTTAGAAAATTTTTTAAAAAAATTTATTTTCCCCAACCAATTTTTAACATTTTTGAATTTTTGTTGTAGTGGGAAAATGTTAGGTTTACCTAGTGGAAGGGTTGAGGGTTCGAACCCCGCGCTTGCTGTAAAAATTTTTTTTCTTCCTCTTTTAAATTTTTTCTTCTAGTTATGGAACACCAATATCTGCCACAGCCGGTTACGTTTACATTTTACGCCCTTCCCCGCATTTATGGACTCAAACATGTCCAAAACGTACCCAAATTTTGTATACTCCAGATATTGGAACAATAATTTTACTTTTGGATATTAAACCTGGTTCTATTGTTTGTGAGACGGGGACAGGTTTTTTTTCAATTTAAAAATTAATAGAAATATTTTTCAAAAAAGGAAGTGGATCTCTAACTCATGCTTTAGCAACAACTGTTGGACCGAAAGGAAAAGTCTATTCTTATGATATTGAGGCTGAACGTGTTGAGGCTGTTAAAGCAGAGATTGAGGTTTTTTAAGAAATAATTTTTTTGTAGAATATCCTCATGGCTGGCTTTACACTTTTTGGGAAGGTGGGCAATCCTTAACTGGGGCACCATCAAAATAATCGTCCGTGGGTTGAGAGTTAGAATTCCTCCAGGAAACCATTAAATTATATCCCCAAACTTGGGGGGCCATGCTAGCCCAAAATGCCCATTACACCTTCTCTCCCCTACCTTTTGGGGTCAGCAATTGGGGCTCCACCTAAAATAATCATACGAGTCTTATTTGTCACACTCATAAAAAAACTCTTCCTCTATAATTTAAAAATTTTCCAGACTCACGGACTTTCCTCAATCGTTTCCATAAATTGCCACAACAGTTGCTCCAACAATGGTTTCCCTCCTGAAATTTCTAATAAATGTGATGCTTTATTTCTTGATTTACCTTCTCCATGGCTGGCTGTACAAGCTTGTGTTGAAGCTTTAAATCCAAATAAATTTGGCCGTCTAGTTTCTTTTTCTCCATGTATTGAACAAGTCCAACAAATGGCACAAACATTAGAGAAGAATGGATTTATTAGTATCGAAACTATTGAAATTGTTCCAAGGAAATTAAAGGTTTGCCTTAGAGTTAAAAATTAAGAAGGTTCAGGTTTTGACTGGGATTAACCCCCGACCATTGGAGAGACGTTTTTGGGTTATCGGGGTCGTGGACTTATCTCTTCTCTCCAGAAGCCCACCTCTAACATAAGACGGGGACCGCAGTCTTTGGGCTCCTGACTCTCCTATAAGCAAGAATACCAGTCTTCGAGTTCTTAACTCTTCTATAAGCAAAAACCACGGTCCTCGGGCTCTCCTATAAGCAGGAATACCAATTCTCGGGCGCTTGACTCCTCTACTAGTCTAGAGCTTCAGTACTTGAGTTCTTGATTATAAGGGGATCAAAAACTCCATCAGATTGATCAATAAGGATTTTTATCCATAACCTTCCCTATGTCAAAACACCTTTAGAAACCTTTAATATTTAGGGGTTCCTTAAAAATTGGACATTTTGTCCCACTTTCCCTCCAAAATCAAGAATTTTCTTTATACAGGTTATCAATGTCGAATCTGAAACTTTGGCTGAAACAGCATTACTTGGATCCAATTTACCTATAAACTATAAAGGAATTGAGGAAAATACTTTGAATAAACAACAAAATAAAACTCGTAGAAATAATAAAAGAAAACGTCCAAAATGGGCAGAAGGAAATGATCAAGAAGAGACAAATGGAGAAGAAAATTCAAAAAAAGAAATTATATTTGATACAATTCCATTTCCAACAAATCAACCTACACATACAGGTTATTTAACTTCAGCTACTTTATTACCTAAACAACAACGTGCTTAGAGAAGTTGGGTTGTTTATAAGCTAACAATACGTGTTCAGTTAGCTGGTCCCCCTTTGCTTCTTCAAATTGTTCCCCTCCCCCCTTCGCTTCCACCCCATCCTTCCTTTTTTTTATTTTTAGTTATTCTACTTTGTTTTTTCTGCCTACCTATTTCAACACCCTAAACAACGTTTTTAAAGTTGTTCCCCCCATTTCACCTACATTTTTACTTATGTTAGTTGTTTTTTTGCCCACTCAACAAAATACACAATAAAATTTTAGTCTATCAAGTCTTGATGATTTTTCAAAATTTCTATCTGTCAGTTTCGATTAAAGTATTTCCGTGCCAAGTCCCTTAATTCCGAAAATCCGTCTTAATCCGCCCAAATTCGTCGATATCCTCTGATGTCCTTCTGGATTGATCCCAGTACAAGGTACGACTAGTACGAATTTTGGTACGGGCGTCCAAGAACTGTTAAATCCTAAACCTTTGTAAACCCCTTAACACTCTCAAATACGAGCTAGACTTTTTTAAAAACAATTATTTTAAAATTCAAATACCAAAAAAAATTAAAAGTGAGGTAAGTGACTTAATAAAAGGCCTCAAAAATTTTTTACAAAAATAAAATTCTTAAAAAAAATATACTTTTGACACCAAAATTTCATCTCAACTCTTCTCTTTTGTCACAATTTGAGTAACACTTGACTTGGTTTCAGTCTGTGCCCCAAAGCCCTGTACAATTTGTAGCCCAGCTTTCCTAGCCATCCTTCCAGCTATTGAACGAGGACCAAATTCATAAATTTGAAAACTTGCAAGTGTCGTGTGACCTAAAGCATGTAAAGCGTGATGGGTTGTTTGGGAAGCTTCTGGGCCGTAACTTGAAAATAATTTTTTTGGGAAAAATTTTTAAAATTAAAAAAAACCGTAAATTAACAGTTTGAACAGTTTCATCAGAAATACATCTAATTAGAGTCTTGGAAGCTTCTTCAAGCGAAATCCAAATTGTTGAGAATGCTGATAAAAATTTAAAAAAATTTGAAAAAAAAAATTTTTTTAAGAAAATTTTTCAAAAAGTGTCAAAATGTCAACTCCCCCGGATTTTTAAAAAATGTCAGATGTCAACTAGAGCTCGGGACCCCGTAGCTCCCGTCCCAGAATCCCGGGGTTTTTAGCGACAAACGGAATTACCGGAATTTACGGATTAATCCCGCGGGATCCCGCCCCGTTCAAAATTTTTAAACTCAATCCTGTTCCGGAATCCCGGGAATGCGATTTTACCGACCTCTAATGTCAACTATCTCAAAATTTTTTTAAATATGTCAAAGTGTCAACTAAAATTTTCTATGTCAGCAATTCCAAAAATTTTTTACTACTGTCAAGCTTGTCAGCTACTCCAAAAATTCTTTCAAATTATTCAAAAAAAAACCTGTAATTCCTCCCCCTACAACAGTAGCAGTTGACCTAAAAGCCCTTCCCCCAGTTCCATCTCCACTTAAACCATCTGCCACTTTTTGGCCTATAGCAACACCAACATCTCCAATTTTATCGAGAACAAAACGAGTAACTTTAGCAACAACTTTACTTCCTTTATGTAAAATTACAACACCATTTTGAATTAATGGATGAATATTTGTTGGTTGGGCTGTTGGTTCCTTAAAAATTAAAGGAAAATTTGTTCCTAAAATATTGGGCCTAAAGGAACAACAGCAGAAATGCCAAGAGGAAATTAAATTTTTTAGTTTCTCACAAAATATTCGGATTGGGTTTCGGATTTCGTTCCGAGTTTCGAATTTTAGATTGGGTTTCGGATTTCGTGTTTGGTGTTGAATTTCGAATTGGGGTTTGAATTTCGTAATTGGTTTCGAATGGCAAATCAGGTTTCGCATTTGAATAGGGTTTCGGATTTCGTGTAGGTTTCGAAAGTTCGTGAAGGATTTCGTATTTCGGATTTGCATTTCGAATAGAGTTTCGGATTTCCTGTCAGATTTAGAATCGCGTTTCGGCTTTCGCATCGGATTCCAGATTTCGTTTCGAAAAAAGACCAGAATTTCGTGTATCGAGTGACCCATCCTATCCCTAATACCACCACAAAAATAAAAAAAGAAACCAAATTAGCTCTATATTCTTCTCCTTTATCAGCCATATATTTTCCCGTTTTTGTAGCAGCACTAGTAGCCCCAACAGCCAATTTGTCCCCCACATCAATCAAAAATTTTGCTATTCTTTCAGAGGTTCGTTGTTTTTGTTCTTGTGACATATTTGAAATTACTTGGCTTTCTTTAATTGTTGAAAATTGGTTTAAGGCAAAAACAAATTCTTTTTCAAGTTGAGGAGAAATGTTGCGAGGTAAAATAATTCCAACAAACATTTGTGGGTGTTCTCTTGTTGGGTTTGGAAGGACATAAATACCTTTAAATTTAATAAAAAAACAGTTAACGGAAAAACAAAGTCATCCGAGGAAGATTTCTAAACAGTTTTAGGTATGGCATCGGGAACTAAATAGCTTTGGCTGGAGCTTCCCCGCCCAAATTCAAAAAATTCCCCAACCACCTTAAAGCAAATTCCCCAGCTTATGGTTGGAGCCAGAGTTGGTTTCAAAAAACATTCCGAGTCTGGGAGCTATATCGAGTCCCGCTCAACAGCCCCATAAAATGCCCAATACCCTATAATTGTTCACAAATCCCCGCCCAAATTCATACTACCTAACCTCCTCAAAGTTAAATTCCCCGCCATCCTAGGAAAGGGTACAGGACTACCATAAAATCCAAAATTTATTTTCCCCTTACAAACCCTCAAAAAAATAAAAATAATTAAAAAATAAAATACCCAATTCATTTTTCATAACAGTAGTAAGTTGAGGTCCACGTAAAGGATATACCCATGTTCCAACTTGAATGAATGCTGGAGGTAAAGGAGCACTTTTTGAGCAAGTTTCATCTTGTTTGAGTTCAATAAATATAGCGAGTGAAGACGGAGGTGTTGGAGCGTTTGTCTTGTCACCCTAGAAAAACATATTTATTGTTAGATAAGTAAATATTCTAATAAACGCCCATCCCTAACAGGAACTTATGCACTGTTAGAAGCTCACTTAATGAGTCTGTGGGCCTCGGTGATGTGGTTCTCAGTATGGTTGACCCATTTCCTCAATGGGTCTCTCATCGAGATCCTCAATGGGTACGTTGAGTGGGCTTCTAACGGGGCAAATGTTTCTATTGGAGATGCCACCTTTATTAGAACATTTACGGTAATTAAGCCTATTTAAAAAATTCAAATTTTCAGTTCAGGAGAGCGTAGTCCGCAAACATCCCACTCTTTTTTAAATAAACCCTAAGAGGGATGTCACGGGTACCCGAAACCCGGACTTTTTTTTGACCCGAAATCCGACCCGACTTTTTTTTCTCGATCCGTGACATCCCTGAACCCTGAAGACTGTCTTCCAGAACCAAAAATATTTCCCAAATTAGGGTATCGTGTTATCTCGCCAAAAGCTTGACTCGCCAAAGCTTGACTCGCCAAAAGCTTGTTTCGCCAAACCCCCAAAAGCTGTTGACTCGCCAAACCGTGGAAAAAAGCTTGTTTTGCCAAATAAATACCAAAACTTATTATTATTCAATTTGTTAATAAAACTGTGGAATTTTTTATTATTTACCTCGCGGCGGAATAACCTGTTGCTTTTAGCCTGTTGTTTTTAGTCTTCGCTGGAAAAACTGTTTTTGTGCCAGGCTGATTTTTGGGTTCAAAAATTCGATTATACAGATGATACCTCATTCGAAAGTACTCGACGAGCTGAGTCGAATGACACCAAAATCAGCTCGGTTGGATGATTCTGAACCGAATTATAACCAACTGAATCTTCGCTGGAAAAACTGTTTTTGTGCTGCTACGGAGGGTAGGCCGGGCATGGTCTTCGCTACACGATGGCCGTGCTTCGCTGCGGTCGTGCTCGCTTCGCTCGCGGCGACCGTAGCGAAGCGGCGGCCGTCGTTCCGCTCGACATGCCCGGCTTCCTCCGCAGCGGCAAAAACTTTTTTCCGCGTAGGCATTATGTGAGAGGTTTCCACACTTTGTATTATGAAGGATTTTGGAGGAGGATTATATTATACACAAAGAGGAGTTTTATAAAATTTTTCTACAGTTTGGCAATTCAACAGCTTTTGGGGGTTTGGCAATACAAGCTTTTTACCACGGTTTGGCAATTCAACAGCATTTGGGGGTTTGGCAAGACAAGCTTTTGGCGAGATAAAACGTGCCGCCAAATTAGACTACTAAAAATAACCTCAATAATAACCAATTGTACACCATCAGGTAACCAGTAATACAATTGAGCATTTGGTTCAAATGTTGTATTCAAATTCCCTCTAATCTCAGAAATTTTTTCTTTTGAGATTTCTTCGTTTTTTGTATTTTTGATTTCTTCAATTCTATTTTCAACCAATTCTTTAACTCTTGACAGGCCTTGGGAGGTTTTGGACAAGTTTTCTTTCTTCTCAGAATTTGATCCTTTTTCCAATTCAAATGCTTGTTGTGACAAGTCCAGACCTTTCTGGTACATTAACAAGGCGTTTTGCTGCAAAAATAGAATACATAGTAAGGGCGTATCTAGGAGTTCAGTGGGAGGGGAAAAACTGGAATGTGCGCCTAAAGCCACCTCGACGAGTAGCCCCTGGTCATTGGGATGCTCCCAAAAAACGGGCCCACCAATTTTATGAAATTAGTGACCGGTTAGATAAGTATCACCCCAAACCAATGGGATGTACCCAAATAACGGACCCGTTCGATTTTTTAGAAACTAGGGACCTGACTTCAGTCAAAATACTCAAAAAACCCCCTCAAAAATCCCGAGGCACCATATTATAGTAAAACAAAATTCAATAAACAACCTTATCGTTAACTTCATCGTAGCATAATCCTTGTTCAATAAGCGCATATGCTTCTGAGAACAAACAATCAACAGCATCAGAATTTGACATTTTTCGAATAATTAGACTGAAAATTCTGAAAAATAAAAATTTTTTTAACAAATTATAACTAAAAATAAACCAGTCAGTCCGTTAGCGACTTGAAAAGAAACTTTAACTTAAACACCTTAACCAACCTATGACTCATTCACATTCACGCTCCAAATTAAATTTTAGCAATTTCAAAATCTTAAACGGCCGCCTCCTTTTTTTCCTCTCAATTTTTAAAGAACCTCCTCCCACATCGACAAAATGTCAACGTACAAAATTGAATTAAATAAAAGGTAAGTAAATGTTAAAAACATTCTTCAATAAGATTAGACTTCAAAAAAACAAAAAAGTATTTTATTAAACTCAAAAAATAAATAAAGTATTTGATAATATTTTGTATAGTCAACCGGTATTTTTAGCGATCCTCCTCAAATCTCTTCTCAAAAAAGTCGACAACCAACAATGGCCAACGCTTCGAAACAACCCGCGATGGGAGAAATTCAGAGTAGTCCGTCCCAGCGTATTGAACACAATAGAAGATCTACAAAATTATATGGATTTAAATAAGTAAGGACATCGAACGGTTTCCTAACCCTCCCTTTCCCAGATTTTTTTATTGATGTACAAAATGGTCAGTCATTTCTTATTTGCTTAATTTCAAAAATTAACAAGTGGCATAAATTCAACTGTTAAATGTAAGGACACACTGGGGATTTGGCATTTCAAGTTTTCAGAGGTTTGGTATTATGACATAATTTCCTATTTGGCTTTTTGAAATTTGGCATTTAGACGGTTTTTCGGAGTTGAGAATTCTCATAAATATAAGTACTCTTAATTTAACCGGTTTTGAAAAAGGATGACTGAAAAGGTAAACCTATAAATCTTTACTCACCCGCAAGGGCATACATGAAATATAGGTCAAACTGTATTGCTCAGCGCATTCCCCTAATTTTCCTTCATCTCATTTTTATTATTCCCACTCTATTAATTAATACCTCATCATCCATTCGCGCAGAGCCAATAATTTCCTTCACAGGTCCTAAAGGCTTGGCATTGAGCATCCGCTTCTGAAAGCAGTTGAACTTCTCGATCAATTCCGGGCAATTCAAGTTCTCCTCCGGCTCCCTAAAAATTGATATTTAAATTAAAATTTTCCTTTTTAATTGCTAGAGGGTAAAAGTTTGGGTTGTGTGTGACACCTTTTTTCTCATTCTTTCATATCCTAGAAACTCAAAACACGAGCCACACATTGACTAATTCTCTTATGCGGGTTCGAACCTTCTGTGAGAAAATTGGGTAATAGTCGGTCTCTTACCCCAACCCCCTCTTTTTCTGACCATTTTTTTCATTTTTCCTTCCCTTTCTCCCTTATTTTTCATGAGGTAAGTATCAAAAAGGATTTATGAGATACCCTCACCAGTATACCCTCTTATCAGGTTCTATTTATTTACAAAATATTTACCAAGATTTTTCACTCTCCGGATGTCCTTTCCATTTCAAAAGATATTCAACTCGGCCATTATTCAACACGCGCTTATTGCAAATTGCCTCGACGACGTATTGCTTCTGAGGTTTTATAATCGGAATTGATCCTCCAGATGATGAACTATCCTCACGTTTCAGTCCCATATCGCTCACTTTATTGCAAATGTCCTAAATTAAAAATTTTTATTGTATAAGATTAATCAGGTTATCGGGTAACTTGATAATTTAAGGAGAGTTGGCTATCACCAAGATGTAAAGGAGTAAAGATATACAAAAGTTGGTAGTTGTGATATTATGATAAAATGATCGAAGATTATGCCTAAACGCGAATATCGATAAACAAAAGTTGCGAAATGAAATCAATAAGGGTCTTCATATGAGCAAGAATTTAATCAAAAATGAGTGGAGAAAGAAAAATAAGAATAAAAGAGTCAACCCTGAATACCTAAATCATTTTGATATCGGTGGATTTGAGGGAAAAGAGAAATATCAAAGATACCTGTGATAGGTTAATTACCCTACGTAATTTAATTTACCATAAATTATTACGGGAATAAAGATCTGTTCAAACGGAGCTACTTTATTAAAACTGAGTACTACTCTCCTCTTAGTAATTATCGATTAGTGAGAGTATGCAACAAAGGACAGACAATATTATCGTATTATTGCATACCCGCGCTACTCGTTAAAAACTACATACACTTCTGCATTATCGATTAGCGAGAGAGTATGCAATAATAGGAGAGAAAATGTTCTCATAGTATTGCATACTCTTTCGCTAATCGATAAAAAGACTATATACTCTCCACTTAGTAGTTATCGATTAGGAAAGAGTATGCAATAATAGGAGAGACAATGTTCTCGTAGTATCGCATACTCTCTCGCTAATCGATAAAAGTGACTACATTTCTCCACTTCTTAATTATCGATTGGCGAGAGAGTATGCGATAATAAGAGACTGTTCTCGTATTATTGCATACTCTCTCGCTAATCGATAAAGACTACATACTCTCCACATCTTAATTATGGATTAGTGGGAGAGTATGCAATAATCTCTCCTATACCCTCCTAATCGATAATATACACCCGCTGATCGATAGACTAAATACTCTCCACTTCTACTACGTTACTACATACTGTTGTAGAGTTACTTAGCCTTTTTATCGATTAGAAACAGTTTTTATCAATTAGCAAACTTTCGCGTTTCGCATTTTTCGGATATTTCGCATCTTTCAGCTCAAAAAGTTTCGCATTTCATGTTTCGCTTTTTATTTTAGATTTCGCCCAGCCATGCTAGGTACCCAAAATGTCTAGGTACTTGATGCCATAAAAAGTAGTAAGTATTTAGGCATTCAGGGTTGACTTTACAATGCATCAAAAACAATTCAGCACACCAAATAAAATATTAATTTAGAGTTTATTTCTCCGCATTAAGATAAAATGAATGCATAGTAATAAGCAGAATTGAATGCCACTGTGGGAACGTCACCATTTGAGTAAAATAGACCACCAATCAATATTATCGATTTTTCTAACAGAATAGAAAAGACAAGAATTGTGATGTCAAAATGGTAGCCTACGCTAAATAAAGAAAAGCACAGGTCAGAGAAAAGAAAATAGTTTTATGAATGTCGTAGAGACATGTCTACCTGCGGTGAGGAGCAGGCAGACGCAATAGGCGCGTAAGAAAAAGAAATACAACAGCAAGCACGCGTAATCCAGACAATGAAAGAAACAACACCTTACGTTATATCTAAATTAACTACTAATAGACCATTTTTAACCCAGACCATTTTTTACTGGAAACAAAAAATTAGCGAACCTACATAAACTAGTTATGTAGACATGTGTCCGCACTTGCAGAAAGAATATGAATGAATAAAAATAAACCAGCATAAGAGAAGTCAAATGCTGTGATGATCTGAAAAGTTGTCACTATTGTGAAATAAGAAAAGAATAAAGACAAATGCCCAGCTGCGTGGGGCTTGGAGCGAAACCTGCAATAACAAAAGACGCAACGTGCGCCTCCAAAAAATGAAAGTAATTGATAGTTATTGAAGACAAGCAACAAGCATAACACGTAATTCCTCAAGGAAATGTCTCTTTTGGATTACAAAATGGTCAAAGGCAATCAATGGGCAAGGATTAAATTCATTTATAAAAAAGCAAAAAATATGGTAACAGCGTCATTTTCCGTTTTTGTTTCTTTAAATTTGTTTTCAGATCAATGAATATTTTCAATCTTCCAAAGAGTGAAGAAGCTGCAATTCAAAAAAAACCGCTCAAATGGTCATGAAATGAAGTTAGTTTTTGAAAACAAGTTAGATGGCAATTAGGAGCCAAATGTACCACCGAGCTATAACTTCGTTCAAAATTATCGAATCCGGGATGCCCTGGTATGGTTCGATTCAGTTCAGCATTATTGTAAGGCCGGGTTCATCCTAAAATCACGTGAACAATAATGTCGCTCTAAACTTTGTGCCTAACGGAAGTTCCCAGAGAAAAGGCAAAACACGCCACAAACGGCCATTCCCAGAGAGTTATTAGCCGCCCATTATCTAAGCTAAACATCGCCACTAACCTATCCTTGGGAAAGCAATAAGGAAGTAAGCTGGCATTTATAAGCTTTAATGGAATAGGCAAAGGCAGATCACTTCTTCATTCATTCAACAAAGTTGCCGGCCGGCCAATCCATACTTGTAGGGAGAGCGCTCTCCCTATATTCCCCCACTGCGTGCGATTCACCTATTTCTATACTCTGCGGAGTTCACAAATGATTGCAAGCATGCGCGACTCTGCTTATAACAACTAAACAACGAGGCACTGGGTAACGGGACCAACCGCTTTACTTTATTTATTATATTTAATTTGTTTCGTAGTTTATTTCATTTATTATCTTGTCAACCAGCGTTCGGAGAACCACGTCGGGTAACCCCCCACAACCGGAAATTCATCCCACTGTAACTTTGTACAAAATGGTCAGAAAATTTTATAAAAAATATTTTAAGCTTTGCTCGATAAGAGCTTTCGATTGATATAACATTTGCCATATTTATTTTCATTTGCGGAAATTTTGTCGTATGAAAATATTGGCCGAAAAAATCACCAAAATTTTTAAAAAATCATAACTTTTTAATATTTTTAATATATTTTGCCCCATTTCTTAATATTTAAATAATTCCCTCATTCCGACTTTCAAATATTTCTCTTTAATCTTATTCAATTTGTTGCCCTTCATACATTCATTTTCCTTCTAGTTTTATCATCTTACCGCCCCTCCAACCCTATATATAGTTGTTCCAATTTACTTTATTTTCAGTGTTCTTCGGAGCCTCACTTGACCCTAATTTATAAGCTAACAGTATAAAAATTATATAAAAGCTTCAATTTATTTGAGTTTAGGGTCATTTTATCATTCTTTTTTATGCTTCTTGTTTTTTTCTTTAAATATACCACAAAAATCTTAACTTTTAATCAACTCCCAAATAAATTATTATTCAAATTTTTAGATTTAAGAATATTTTAATATTTAGTTATTCTTGCAGAATTATTAAGTCTAAGCTTTTGCATCCACAATTTTCAATATTAAATTTTTTCAGGTGGAGTTGAAAAAAAGTATTGGAAGACAGACATACATGTCAGTAAGAAATGCGAGGAATTTGTGGACACAAAATGAATAGTAGATTATCCTCATACTAAAAGGTAATCAAATTAGTAGGTAATTTGATAAATAAAAATGTATATTCTTGTTCACTTCAGCTTTTGCACCCAAAATTGAGGCATTTCATCATGAAGACCAAACTAGCTGAGGCTTGCAGCGTCCGTGCAAATCATATAATCAGGAATCAAGACGATGAGATAATTTAAATTTTTTATTTTATTCAATTGTTATATATTAATGTGTTAAATTATATTTTAATACGCACTTTTTATATTTTTCATAAGGTATACTCCCAAAATAATACATTTGTTGCCAGAGGCAGACAAAAGATAAATTTAAAAGCTTTATAGGAATTTAAATTTGAACCTTGAAGTAGTAAGACTGACATGAGAAAGTAGGAGCTAACGAAAGTTAGAAGGAAAACTGCCAGAAATATCAAGATCTTCCAGCACGATGCTCCACCCCAGTTAATATAAATCAATCTTTACGTCTTGTTTCATTTTTCACGTGTATTGGCTTCTGCTCCGAAGAGAACCCATCATCTTTCTTGTTTGTAATTTATGTTGGAAAATAAAGGATTTAACTGGGAAAATACCCCTTTCCCCTTCACAAATCCTGCGGAAATTAATAAGATTATGAAAGAAGCAAAAATCATCATTCATTCGCCGAATTAATAAGAATGAAAGGATATCAGGATTTATAACAGGAAATTTTTTAGATCATCCACATTTATAGAAAAATCTAAGAATTTATTATTGGAATTTCCGTTCCATACCCAAAATTTTTCTGCAGCTTTACACAATGGTATAAGCAGAAATGTTAAACTATCAAGTTACTTTGACGTATGTTACTTTATTATAACATTACATATAAGAAAACTTGGTAATAGTGTCGTTTCCAGGCCCCATTTTTTCTCCCCAATTTTTTGCCCTATGTTTGTACGGAATGGTCAAATTTTCTCCTTTCTTTCATCAAATTTGCCTTTCCATATTTTTCCTAAAAACAATCAAAAAGATTAATTTGTAATTTTTAAAAAAAGTATTAGAGTAATGAGAACAGTCATTTTCCCAATTACTAAAAATGGAAGACTGTTGTTGTGAGACGAAAATATGAAAGAGGCAGACAACCATCAAAGAAAGATGTATGGATGATTGGGGGCGTTGAGAGAAACACCAAGAGAAACACCAAGCTTTTTGATTGTTTTTAGGCAAAATATGGAAAGGCAAATTTGATGAAAGAAATGGGAAAATTTGACCATTCCGTACAAACATAGGGCAAAAAATTGGGGAGAAAAAATGGGGCCTGGAAACGACACTATTACCGAAAACTTTCTTATAAGATTATAGGAAAGCCCAGAGAATTTTGAAATTTACGGTCCCATTTACTTCCTCTTATTTTCCTTTTTTTAACCCTGGCAATTAAATTGATAAAAAGAGAATATAAGTGGAGGTCCAACAAAATTAAAATAAGAAAGCTAACGAGGTAAAACAAGAGACCATGAAGAAAAGAAAATGGGACCTAAAGTCCAAAATTTCTAAAACCCAACCCTAAAAATATTCCACCCAAATATCCCAAAATAAATTTAAAAAGTCCAAACCTCATCCGTTTCACAATTAAACTCATCAACCATATCAGTTTCATAATTGGACTCCCCACCATCCGTTTCATAAGTAGACTCCCCATCATCAGTTCCATCAGACTCCACCACCTCAACAATATCAGGCAATTCACCGCCGCTTGAAACCGATCCATCAGAAATTGACATTTTGAACGATTTTTAAATAATTTTCAGGAAATTTTAATTTAAATCTGTAACGAACAAATAAGTTTAGGTTTAACAAGGGCGTATAAAGAGGTAGGATTATGAGAAGGAAGATTGAGAATGTTTGATCACAAAGAGGACTTTCGAGGTTGGAAATTAAGTCGTCAAGAGCCCCAAGAAAAATACCAGTGGAAGGAAATGTTTGATCTAAAGGAGGAAAAACCCAAAAGACTGGATCTGGGGTAAAGGCTAGTCCACAAAATCATTTAAAAAATCAGTAGATCGGAGGTGTATCCAAATCTGGAATAAAGGTAAGCCCGCAAAATCCGAAAAAAATTCAATATTGACTCCCACGAGGAGTCAAATCAGGTAAAGGCAAGCCCTCAAAATTCCCCCCTCCCCTCGAATATTCCCAAAATGGGTAGGGATAAGCCACTTCCCCCACCTCTGTATACGTCCTGTTAAAAAAGCAAAGTGAAAATAAAAATTCAGATATTAAATTGAAAAATAACAAAACAACAAAACCAAAAAGTAAAATTTTTAGTCATAATTTTACATATAGAAAAAAATAAAATTTTAACACAAAAAAACCTATATTATCATTCAAAACAATTCAAAACTAAATATATTTCAAATAAGCATCCTTCAATTCATCCATTATTCCTCCTCTTTGAAACGCTGATTATAGACAGGAATCAATTTTGCAAAACGCTTCCAATCACAAATATAAACTGTCAGCAAAAAAAGCGAAGCTGAAAAAAGTGAATTATTAAATTACAAAATAAACAGAAAAAAAATGTTGGGGGATGAGTCATAGAATTATGAAGATGAGTCAGAAATGGCGGGAAGGTCGATAGAAGCGAGGCGACAATGGAGTCTGGAATCGAAAAATTATAGAACAAATAAGGGCAAATAGAGTAGGAAAAAGGCAAGAGTTTAGCCCTCAGGAGGTATCGATCCTGCAACCTCACTACAGTTATTGCCAAGAGCTTTTCTTTAAACATGTAAAGGTGTTCTGTCTACTGAAGCTTAAGCCCTCGCCCAATTTTATTCTGCCAAAACGGTTAACTTTTCTGCCAACAAGGCTGAAACCCCTACGTTTTGCCAACAAGTCTTATTGACAAAACGTAGACTTTACCCTTATTGGCCTAAAATACAACCTCTGAAACAACTCGGGGGGAGCCTTTCGTTTTCAAGGCCTTTAGCCTTATTGTCAAAATACAACCTCCTTGGAAGAACTCGGGGGAAGCCCCTTCCTCCCAAGGACACCAACCCTCCCCCATGTCTAACTTATTCCTAATCGTAAAAATAGTCATGCTATTTGCCTTAATCTTGTTCTAATACTATTGTCACATGTTGCAAATATGCCTTCTGTTAAAATCCGTTCAAATTCTTACAGAACGCACGTGAATTCATGAAAGTAACTATATTGCACTTAAGCAGTAAATAAATTGTAAAATTCATTTCAACAATTTATCCCCAACTTTTGTGCGAGTTTATAAGAAATTCTAGCCTAGAAAGGAGAAAAATTTAAAAGAAAACAGACCTCCATACGCTGCATAAGACGAATAGCTTTAAAAAATAAAATTTAATTTTACTCTAAAATTAGTCAAAAAATACAAAGATTTGTTGGTTGCAGCACGTTTCAAGAGAGGCTGCATTTTGACATATGGAAACATCAAAGTCTTTGAACGATTAAACATTTTTATCTGAAAAAAATTAAATTAAAACCGGAAACTAAATTGAGAAGAAAAAGTCGAAAAAATCGGAAAAAGCCTGAAAACGTCGGAAAAATGTCTGGAAAAACCGAAAAACGTCTGGAAAATGGAGAGTTAATAAGCTGAAGAAAAGAGAGATTAAAAACTGAAGAAATAGCACGTAAGTTAGAGAAAAATTGCAAACGCAAAATCTTTTTGTGTCGAATTTCAAAATGTCAACTATTTTAGGATTTTTCAGAATATCTAAAAGTTGGGAAGGACAAAACGTTCGAAGAGGGAAAATGTTCAGAATAGGCTTTCGCCTGCGGGATTTTTTAAAATTTTTTCGAAAAATTTTTGAAAATTTTCAGAAATTTTTTTGAATTTTTAACGTTTCTAGAGATTCTCTATAAATTCAATCAATTTATTTAAATGAAACGGAAACAAAACGACAGCGAATCTTCCTCAACTTCTCAACATCCTCAAGGTAAAACAACAAAAAAGGCAGAGATTGTAGACTTTGATGAAGCTTTTGGACTTCTTGAAGATCCATTGGAGGATATTGTGACAGAAACATTACAACCTGAGGTTTAATTTTTATTTTTTGCTTGTAAACTGTTAGATTTAATCGGGACAGCGATCGTGTCGGGGTTAGGAAGGGGTGTCATAAAAATTGGATTTAAGAGAGGCCTCAGTTCCTCAGTGGTTTATAGTTTATTCTTCTCTCTGGGAGTTTTCCTCTGTTTCTTCTGATTAACTAAAGATCTGAGTGAGTTGGTCTTCGGAGAAGGATTTGAGAAGGATCCTTGAGTGTCTCTCTCAGGTTCCTCTCAGGGTCCTCTCATGCTCCCCTCAAGATCCCTCATCCTCTCAAGAAGGATATGAGTCGTTTTTTCACTAAGAGTGACTCCAAGCTGTATTATAGGTTCCAAAGACTAGAACATAAAATTAGTTGAAACGGAAGTCCAACCCTTATGGTCGTTTCCCGGCTATCTTCCCCAAGTGCTTTTCCCAAGTGCTTTATTTTTGAACTTCCAATCAAGTTGTTGATTGTGTGAATCAATTTAAGAGATAATATCTTCAATCAAAAATTAACTCTTTAGGTCCCCCAACCTTCCGACATCCAAATTCAATCACCACTAGAACAACAACCAACATCTGTTCATTCAATCGAAGAGGAAAAATCGGCAAAAAAGGACGACGTCGACAACGCGGAAAAATGTGAAGAAATATTGAAGCAATTGATGCCGTCGACAAGTAAACAAAGAAAAAGTTTGGAAGAGGAAGATGATTTGTTGCCTCCTAAAAAGATTAATGAAGAGGATGAACTGGCAAGGCTTAAATTGCAGTTTGTTTTTTTTTATTTTTTAAATTATTTTTTAGGGGGCATCCCCCTTTTGGACCTACACCCTTAAGCCCTACGCTCGGAAGACCCACACCCGAAAGACTTCACTTTTAAAAGGTTATCGAGGGTTAAGGTGGAAAAGTTCCTACCTCTATGATCCAGTTCTATATTTTTGAACCTAGGATCCTGTTATGAGCGTGTACCTTAACTTTGGGCGAGTCTCTCTCCCCTTCAATCCTATCCCCTTGAATACCACCACATCCCTCGATATTCTCTTTCAAAGGTTTATGGTCTTCAGGGTCAATAGACACTGAGGATGTAAGTCTTCAGGGTGTAGGTTTCCAAGGAGGACTCGTTTTTCTCTTATTTCTTCTCCTTTTTAGAATCCTTCTCGCCAATTTTACCCAAGAACAGCTTGAACGTTATGAAACGATGAGACGTGCCAGTTTTCCCAAATCGGCAATTCGACGGGTTTCTTTTATCTTTCAAATTTAAAAATTAAATATTTTAGTTGATTAGCCAATTTGCTGGTGTTTCTGTTGGACAAAACGTGGTCATTGCGATTGCGGGTATGGCGAAGGTGTTCACTGGAGAGTTGATTGAAGAAGGTTATTTTTATTTTTTTCTGATTTTTTTGGTCCCACCAATCTCATCGAACCTTTCAAGTGGGTCATTGAAAGGGTCTTTGAGTTCCGCCAGTCTCTCAATGAACTTTTCCGGCTTGACATTTATTCTTCCTTATGCCTGCCTCTGACCTTCCAACGAAGCTAAAACAAACGGGACATGGTTTTTCGGGTTTCCTTGGAGTAATGGGCTTTTTATTGTCTACTGGGTTCCGCCAGTCTTGGTGAACTTTTTTTAGACAAAATAGAATAGGAGATTAGTGGGCCACGTAGATTTTTCTTATATCTACCTCCGTGCTTTCAATGAAAAAACAAACGGACATGGGTTCTTGGATAACTTCCTAATATTCTGGGGAATTATCTGGTAGAGGAACATTCTTTAGGGAAAAATATCCTTGTCATTGTCATAAGAATTTTTCGAATTAAAAAATTCTCTTATTTTCAGCACTAGACATCCAAAAAGCCGAGCGTGAAACCAACAAAGAAGCTTCAACATCCTCAGAGCCTTTAACACCTCGACATTTGCAATTGGCCCTAGACAAGCTTGACAAGCAAGGGAAGTTGTTTCCGGCAAGACCAAGAAGATGTACATTTTTAGAAAGAAGATTCTTTTGAGATAATTTTGATTTTTTGGAAGAAATTGTTTTATAAATTTTTAATTTTTAAATAAAAAAAATTTTTAAAGAAGCGTTGTAATAAGTTGAGTCAATTCAAGCAGAAATTCTGTATAAGCGGGAATTTTTGGGGAGTTTTAGGGGATTCTTTCACAGTTTGAGTGGGGACTTTCCAAGTCTGAGTTGGGGACTTTTGGGGATGTTCCAAGTTCTCCCAGCATTCCTGATTGGTATATCTTTCAGAATAAATTTATTTCAATTTTTCCTAACCAAAGATTTTTAAAATTCCGAAGGCCTTAAAATACCGATTTTCCTCATCTTTTTCGAGTTATCGACAAAATATCAACTAGTTTACACTTTGACATTTACCAAATGAAAATTAACATAACGAATTGCGTTAATTTTCCGTTCAAATTTAGTTGGCGTCACTTTTTTTCTGAAATCTGGATTTTCACAGATTTCTGTTAATCTCCGGAGATTACGCGTTTTTGGTGTTTTTTTTCATTTTTTCTATTATCTCATCTGTTTTTTTTTATTTTTTTTATTCGTTATTCGTTGACCCCATTGCTGCGCGCGCTTAAAATTGCTAAAAATAAATTTTTAAAATTTTTAAAAAGTCTAAATTTTTTTTAATTGAAGGCCAGTCCCGACATGGACCTGCTTCTGCTGGATGGCTGGCCGGTTAAATTTGTTTTTTTTGCCCTTTTTTTAATTTGAGTTTAAAATTTTTTAATATGTTAGGCGTCTTCTACCGTGCTCTACATGGTGGCCCTGTGTGGTGGCCTTGGCTGGATGGCCTCAACTGGATGGCTTCAACCAAACGGTGGGTTTTTTCCTAGTTTATTTGAAATTTTTAAATTTAAAAATGAAATTTTTTTATTTTTATGTTTGTTCTTCATGTGGTGGCCTTTGGAGAATATGCCTATGGTCTTCATGGTGGTGGTCTGGGGGCCTGTTTTTTTTATTAAAAAATTTTTTTTTATTTTTTTTAAAAAAGTTATGCTTGTGATGGTGGTGGCTTGGTGGCTCTCGTCATGCTCTTGGTGGTTGGTGGCTCTCGTCATGCTCTTAGTGGTTGGTGGCTCTCTTCATGCTCTTGGTTGCCTGCTGATGTGATGTTGGAATATGGTTGGGGTGTGGTTTTTTTATTAAAAAAATTAAAATAATAAAATTTATAATGGGAGGGGGTGATTTTCAGACAGGTCCGTTCTACTCCATGCACTGGTGGTGGCTCGTCTACATGCTCCTTCTCGTCTACATGGTCCTCCTGATCAACTCTTGGCCCGGTAAATCTTCAAATTTTTAAAACGAAAAATTGCTTGCTAAAAATGCGCGAGCGAATGCCCCCACTTCGCCCTTCATTTTCTTTGTTTTTTTGTCCTTGTCTTTTGTCTTTGTTTTTTTTCCAATTTTTCATGATTTAAAGAAATTTTTGAAAGTTTTAGCTCAACTAGTGGTATGGATGGTATGGACAAAGCTGAATGTGCTTCAATGGATGGAATCAGTTTTTGGAGGTTTTTGGTTGATTGGGGAAGGGGGGAAGTTTTATGGGGAAAAGCCTGTAGAAGGCTAGAGGGGTGATTATTGATTTTCGATACTTGAACGTCTCTCGTGTTTTTATCGATTTTATTTTTGGCATTCTGTTTATTGTCAATTCATCCCATTTAAATTAGGTACATTTGAGTCTTTCACCATTTGAGTCTTACGCAAATTCATCTTCAACAACTTTTTCTTCGCTTACCTTGACCCGTTTTTTTAACTCCGATCGAGATCATTTACGTTAATTTTGCGAGTATTTCCTTCCTTTTCATCATCTTTGATTGATTTTTAACTTTTGCATTTTTAATTACTTACTTTTTCAGATTTTAGCATTAACCTCTTTTAATTACTAAAATGACTACTCTCCTAATTACTCCAACCTTAAATTCTACTAATCAATTTGCTACCAGTTTTGCTCTTCATTTGCTCAAAGCTGATCGATCTACTAATGAGAACAGACAACTTTTTGCTTTGGTTTCGCCGAAAGATGGGACGAAGATTTCAAAATCGTTGAAACCTTATCTTGAAGGAGGTCAACTCAATATTCTGTTTGGCTCTTGTAATTCTCAAAAGATTGTTAAGAGAGTTGTCGAGGTTTATGAGGTTTGTGATTTAAGATGGGTATTGTCTAGGGTTCATAAAAGCTTTCGGGATTGGCTTGTTTGTCTTCTCTGGTTAGCCTTATGCCATAAGATTCAAGACCGTGTTACTTCAGGTTCCGTGGACGGGCCGTTGTCTTCCCTGTTTGTTTCTGGTTAGTTTTTGCCATATGATTCATGACCATGTACTTCAGATCCGGGGACGGCCTATTTGTCTTCTCTGGTTTCTCTGTTAGATAAGGTTCAAGACCGGGTACTTCATTGTCCGTATTTGGCCCGCTTGTCCTCTCTGGTTCCCTTTGTGGGATAAGATTCAAGGCCTGGTACTTCAGGTTCCGGGGACGGCCCGCTAGTTGTCTCCGGTTTCTCAGTCGATAGGATTCAAGACCGGGTACTTTAGTTTATTAGCTCCCTTTAGTTCTTTACTCACCTTAATCAGTATTCAAAAATATTTTTACAGATTCGCTCAGTTTTTGTCATAATAGACGATGAAAGCAACATTGCTGACGAGGAAAACAAACAAGGCCTAAAATCTCACTCTATCGCCTCAAAGACCCATTCATTCCTAACATCGTTGTGTTCGCTGCTTGACTGTTTTAGGCAAACTAGTGCAATTCCTTCAATTGTTGTTCTCTTCCATTCTTTTGGTACTGTGAAGGAGGAGTTTCTTCTTCCGCATCTTGGTATTTTTATTATTTTTTTATTTTATTATTCACCTCTGTTTCGCCATCTGTGTTTATATAGCTATGGAGAGCCCCATCTCCCTATTCCTCCAATTCGTCCAAATTTATTCATTGCCTTATGCTGAAACTTTTGGGGAGACTGTAGGGAATAGGGTTAATTTAATCTTGTTCATAATCCTTTTTTGTGAAAAAAATTGTCCACGTGAAGCCGTTGATTTTAGGATTAACAGTAGTGTTGCCGTTTCCGAACCGCGCCACGTTCGAGTCATTTTTTTGGGCTTTATTTTTATCGGGCCGGACCGGTCGAGTCTTTTGGGCCAAAATTCGAGGCCCGTTTGATCTTTCGAACTGATTCGGGCCGGCAGCTCTGGTTAACATGTTCAGGAACATATTTTTTTCATATTTTTGGATGTTGGGTGTCTTTTGGTTTCGTTGGGTAACTTTCCAATTCCTCCCTCACAACATCTCTTCTTATAGGTTGAAGGTTCAAATCCTTTTGGGGGTGTTATTATTTTTCTTGCACTATTTTTATATTCAATTTTTAACTAATTTTTTCTTGCAGATATTTGTCTACCTCTTCATCCAATTGTTCAATGTAAAACAGAAAAATCTGCTCGTTTTTCTTCTCTTCACGCTTTATGTCATGCTTTTGCTGTTAGCTACAAGATGAATATACAAATTGGACTTATTGGGGAGACAACTGGATTGATTTGTAATCGAAATGTATTTTTGGAGTTTGAATGTTTGTCAGGTCTTAAAAGTGAGGAAAAGTCGGAAATAAATTTTTTCGAACTTGGAAGAATTGATGGAGATGAAGAGGTTATTTTTTTTATTTTTTGGTCTACTTTACTTGAGTGCCAGTTCCAAAATCTTGGTTTATATATCCTTACACTTAGGCTCGTTAAGCTGACAATGAGTCGACTGGTACTTCTCACTAATGCCCGAATTGTGTGTGGGTCGCCCTTTGACTCGTCAAGTTGAGTTGACTGGTCCCCTTCTCTAATAACGGAATTGTCTTTGGGTCGAGATACAGTCCTTCTAACGTCACAAAACTATAGGGGGGACCAAGCTCATTTTTAGGTCTCTAAATATTTAAATATCGGAGAAAGGTTAATTCTAAGGTTCTTTCTCATAAGGTGAGAAAGAATTGTTTTTTCGGAACTGTCCACACTGGCTAAAGTTTAACCGAGCTTTTTTGGAACATTTTAACAAACTTTTTTCATTTATTTTTCAGATTTTTACTTTTACTCGTTTACTTTTATTTTCAAATGTTAAATTGGAAGAACAACAAAAACAACAAGCAATTCAATCGTTGTCTTCTCTTCAAAATGATTGTTCCATTTTAAATGAAAATACAAAATTTGCTTGGTCTAAAATGCCTTCTGAAGAGTTTAATGATGATAAAATTGAAAAAGAAATTTTTGAGAATTGGCCAAGTCATTTGGTGTTTTTTCAAAAGGAGAAAGGTTTTTTTATAAAAATTAAGGGAGAAAAGGATTCATTTTTTTAAATTTTTAGAGGACGAAAAATTTTTGGGGGAAGGCGGGCCGGCAAATTTGAAGAAGAATATTTGTTCAAATTTGTTTTCTCCTTGGCTTCTTAAACAAGTTTGTAGTGAATTTCGAATAAATTTTGTGGAGTTTCCTCAACAAAAAAGTTTTGAAAAAATGAAGATGAATATGGAAGAAGTAAAAAATCGAAAAGAAATTGTAGACTTTTTTGAGAAGAAATTGGAAAATTTAATAATGAAGATGGAAGGGTGAAGAGAAACTAAAAGGGAAGACAAAAATAAATATTTGGTGGTGGGAAAAACAAAATCAAAATAAATTTGCTGGTGATGGTTTTACTACTATAATTCTTCTAATTTTTGCTTGGTGATGGGTTTTGTTTTTTTGCTGAGGTTTTAACAGGTTTATAATATTTTTGTAATTTATTATTTTTTAATAATGTTAATTAGGTGAGCAAAAGATAAAGAAAAAATAAAAAAAATTTTAAACTTAAAATTCCTCTAGTTTTTTAATATTCTTCTCATATTTTTCCTCTTTATTTTCTCGAGATTTTTTCTCATTATTAATCATCACACTTCCGGAAAGTTTTTTTTTAATTTTCTTTTGCTCTTTTTGTTTTCTCTACTAATATTTAAGAGAGAAAAATATTTTCTATTTTGCTCTATTTTCTTCCTTCCAATATATTTGTGAATATAAATTCCTTCGTGTGGTAGTTTCTGCTGCTGGGAGTGAAATGAACGGGAAAAGGACTATTTTCTTACTCTTCTACCAACAACTTGTTGACCGATACACTCGTTTCTTTTCTTGTCATTTTCTTTGAAAGTTTAATTGAACTAATTGTTTGTGTGTTTGGAATTCTTCAATGTTGAGAGATTTTTGTTTTTTTTTCTGAACGACTTTTGACTGATTAAGTTTTTTTTGCTTTTTTTTTAAACGTATTTTGTGAATTTTCTTGAAGGTTTTGCTTTTCAACAAAGTTTTGCTTTCCAAAAAAATTTTTTTCTGTTGTCTTCATGTTTTTCTTTGTCTTCTAATCAATTTTCTCCTTTTAATCAGCCATTTTATAATTTTAATTTAACCATTTAAATCATCCATATCTTTAATTATCCATTTTTTTCTTTTATCTATCTACCTTCAAAAATTATTTTTTCCCACTTTAAAAAATAATTTTTAAAAATTATTTTTCTTCCAATTTACATTAACAAATGAACAGAAAAAACAATGTCCTTGCTTTTTCTTAAAAAATATTCTTACTAGATATTTTTCTACTTGAAAATTTCGCGCGCAAAGCTTAAAAAGTCAGCTTTAAAAGCAAATAAATTTCTTGTAAAAAGCTAAAAATAATAATTCGCACTCTACTTTGGTTATTTTTTCTTCTTCGTTTCTTCTTCTTTCGGAGAATAACTTTGTGTGTCGTTTGTCGCTATAAAACAGAATCAATATTGAATGAAGAAAAAATTTGAAGAGATTGGAATATATTGGACGAATGTATTTGTGTATGTGTGTGTAGTAGTGTGCGAAAATAAATATATTTGTAGGTTACAGAGAAAAATATTTTAGCTTTTTGAGTGTTTTGTGGGTGTGTGAATTTATTTTATTTTTGCTACAATTTTTGAAGTGATGATGAAGAATGAGGAGCGGAGTGAGTGATAACAGCCTTTGGGTTTTCTAATTGAAAAAATCTTGAAAAAAATGTTTTCTTGAAAAATTTTTTTGAGGTCCTTTAGAATTCTTGTAATTTTTGAATCTATGCTTTTGCTCCGATTCTCTTTGTTAACATTTTTTAATCTTTACAGAAAAACTTGTGAATCTTCTTTAAGTCTTTACATAAAATTTGCCTTTTCAAACAAAATTTTTTGCAAAAATTTTTTCACCTCTCATTGTCAGATTTTGACGTGCCACTCTTTTTAAACTCTTAAAGCATAAGCTTTTTTTTTAGCTGTTAACCTTTTTTTGCTAAAAAAAAATATAGGCTGTGGGGGAGATAGGTGGTGATGCTGGTGGTGTTAGTAAGGCATTATACACGGCGACTTTTTTTCTATTTTTTAGAAAGCGTGGCTGTTGTTGTGTGTGTGTTTATATTTATTTATTTTTTTCTATTTATTTATGTAAATATTTTTATTTTTCTATTTATTTTTTACAAACCTCGTCTCTCTAAAAATGCTTTTTCTCTCTTACGAAACCAAAAAAAAATTTTTTTGTTTGTCTAAACTTCAATTTAGCCAGTCAATCAGCCAGTCACTATTTTTTAAAAATTGTCTATTAGGTAGCTGTTTAATCATTTTTATTTTTAAAAAGCTATTTAAATTTTTTTTAATAATTTTGCTGTGAGATTTTATACAAAATTAGGAAAACGCATGCTTCTTCAAAATCGCTTTTATTATTAAAAATAATTATTTTGTGAAATCTTTAAGGTCTTCAAAAATATTCTTCTTTATCAAAAAAATAGTTTACTCGTCTAAAGGCCTAGAATGTAATTTTTTTTTAAAAATCTTTCACAATTCCTTCCTGATTTTCTATTTTAAAGGTGTCTTTAGAATATTTTTTTAAATCAGAATTTTGTTAAAGTCTCTTTGACCTTTTTTTTTATTGTTGATTCACTCATCTAAAGTCCTTCTTTAGCCTATTTTTTCTTTCAAAAAAATTTTTTTTCTTCAAAAAAATTTTTAAGATGACATTTCTTTATCTATTTATCATTCCTTTTAAAAATATTTTAATCTTTTTTTTCCTTTTTTTTATAAAAAATAATAATATTTTTATGTAATAATCGGAAATTAGTCTTCTTCCTCCCTTCTTCATAAATATTCTATTTAATAACAACAAATACTACTAACCACTGACTAAACTAATTCACAATTAAAATACTAATCCGCTTATAAATATGTGAGCGAATAAATGTGTGTGTTTGTGTGTATTTAAAAATATTTATTATTAGTGTGTTTATACTTGTGCAATATCTCCTCCTGTCTATTAAATATTTAAAAGCATTTTCTTTTATTTTCATTTTAATATTCGACATTTTCATTTAAAAAATTAATTTTCTCTCTGTTTTAAGATTCTTTAAAAATTGGTGTGTTTTTTTGATTATTTTTTTGTTTGATTCTTGTGTTGATAAAAAATGTGATAATAAAAATAAATATCTAACATAGCATCACACTTTTCTTTTTACTATTTTCTAAATTTGTTTTTATTTTAAACGTGTAAAAGTGCTCTGTTTGATAGTAAAAAATTAATTTTCTCTGTTTTAAGATTCTTTAATTGTGGTTGTGTTGGGTGTGTTTTCTCGTAAAAAATTTTTTTTCTCGTTACACACACACACACATTAATTATTTATCAGAGCAATTATAGGAGACTTGGTGGTGAATAAAACTAATATAACGTTTTAAATATAAAAGCGTTTAACTAATAGTAAAGAAAAATAGTAGTGCTGCTGCTCTTCTACTTGTGGGTTTAATGATCAATTTTGTTTGTAAAAATGAACAAAAATATTTTTTATTTTTCTCGCCCATTTCTCGTATTTATTTTTCATTATTTTATTATTTTTATATTTATTTTTCTTCTTTATTTGTCTTTTTATTAAATACAGTCGTCGACATAAAGATAGGGACAAGAGTAATTTAAATTTAAATTCTTAATTTTTCATTCAAAAAATACGTTCTATATATCAATCGAAAGCTCTATTCGTATCTCAGTTGACATGTTTCTGCATTTTTCATGAAATCGAAAATTGGTCGAGATAATCCGGATCTACCGGATATACCAAATCCCATATCCTCGGAAAAATTTTTCTGAAAAAATTTGACAAACCCATTTGATAAAGCATATTTTTGTGAGTATTTTCCACAAAACCGCTTAAAAATATCTTTGTCCGGTCCAGAGATATGATTTTTTGAAAATCGCATTTTTCGTCAATTTTTGCAAAAAATTCAATTTTTAAGGGAAAAATGCGATTTTCAAAAAATCATATCTCTAGACCGGACAAAGATATTTTTAAGCGGTTTTGTGGAAAATACTCACAAAAATATGCTTTATCAAATGGGTTTGTCAAATTTTTTCAGAAAAATTTTTCCGAGGATATGGGATTTGGTATATCCGGTAGATCCGGATTATCTCGACCAATTTTCGATTTCATGAAAAATGCAGAAACATGTCAACTGAGATACGAATAGAGCTTTCGATTGATATATAGAACGTATTTTTTGAATGAAAAATTAAGAATTTAAATTTAAATTACTCTTGTCCCTATCTTTATGTCGACTACTGTATGTGTGTGTGTGTATTTTTATGATTTTAATTTAATTTTTGTAGGGGTTTTAAAGAAAATTTCTGAAAAAATTTTTTTCTTCTTTTGAAAAATCAGCCATAAATGTCGGTCTTCAAAAAAATTTTTTAGAAAAATTTTTTCTTTTGTAAAATGTCACAATCAGTCTAAAAATCTGTCTAATCATCTATATTTTTCTTTTATTAATGATTTCTTTAAAAAAAATTTTTTTAGGAAAACTACCACAAGAATGAAAATTTAGAAAACTTATTTATCCAATTTTTTGTATGCTTGTGGGGCTAGGCTAATGGCACGCCGCTGCCGCCATATACACATTACTACATCAGACTAAATCAATATATTCAACAATTATATTTTATTATTGCGAAAGTGAAGCAAAAAAGCTTTTTTTCCTAGGTTTGGTTTTTTTAATTTTTTTTATTTTTTTTTATAATTTTCAATTGGGATTTGATTTTTTATGTTGGTTGAATTTTAGATTCTTAGGGTTTAGGTTATTAATTTTCTGAAAAAAATTTTTTTGAATTTTTTTTGGAAAGGGGGGGGGGGGTTTAATTGTGTTGTAAAAATTTTTAATGTTTGGTTCTTTAAGTTTTTGGATTAGTACTATAATTTTTTAAAAATAAAAAAAATATTTTTTTTTGATTTGGGGTTTTGGGGGTTCTTGTGGGTTATTTTGGAGGTTTTTTTTAATAATTTTTCAAGTGGGGGGTTTGTTTTTTTAGGTTTGTTGACATGAGATTTTAGATTCTGAGGTGTTTAATTTGTTTATTTTCTGAAATAAATTTATAATTTTTTTTTATGTTGGTTCTTTAAGTTTTTGGATTAGTTATTTAAAAAAAATTTTTTTATTTTTTTTGGGTTGAGTCTTTTAGGTTCGTAGGGTTATGTTGTGGGGATTTTTTTATTTTTTTTTCAAATTAATTTATTTTTTCTATTTCTTTCAGATGACTTTGTCACCAATTTTATCAATATTCTTCTTCTCCATCAGTCAATTCTCGACATTTATTTTTTGTTCATCACCATCTTCTCTTCGTTTAATTAGCCATAAAACAAATCCTGGTGTTGCTGCTGTTGTTGCTGCTTCAAAACAAAAAGAACACGAAGAAGAATTAATGGATGAATGGGCTCCCTATAGAATGGCTTTTTTATTAATTTTGGTGGCGTCGTCAGTAGCTTTATGGGCTTCTTATAAATTGTTATGGTATTTTTTATTTTATTATTTTTCAAAATTTTTGAGAAATTTTTTCTGTAAAACCTTTAGGATAGGCACCCTTTAAAATTAGATACTTTCCTAAAATTTAAAAAAAATATTTGATTTTTAATTTTGGTTGTGCATGTAAGTGGAAGAATGCTTAAATGATTTTTCTCTTATGAAATCCCCCCCCCCCTCTAACGGGATGAGGTCATATGGATACTCGAGTATAATTTCTATAATGGATGAAACTTAGAAAATAAAATCCTTAAAATATAAAATACGAGGGTGAGGTGTGAAATAGTCGGGAGTTATGTTTAGGATCGGGTTTTCAAAAGTTTCTTCAGATAGGATTTCGGATTTATGCTTGACTCATATTTTATTTCTGATTAACAGCCGGGCTATCAACTTGTTGATTATTAAAAAAATTTTTTTTAATTTCAAAACATTATTCTTTTAAAGTGAACATCCAGATGATAATGAAGAGTTACAGCAACGTGTAATTGCATACCAACCTTTACGTCAAAATTGTAATCAACTAGTTTTATCGCTTGAAGGAGGAGGTGAAGGAGGACATGTAGATGATGAACACAAACCTTTCAAAAATTCAATAAAAAATTCTTTATCATTTTCTTCTATATCTTCGTTTGATGATGAGAATGATTTGACTTGTCTTTTAGTTGGTAATGAGGAAATTGTAGGAACAAAATTTACAGCAACAGCAACAACTACAAGACTTAAAAAAGGTTTATTGTCAACTGGTAATATTTAAATGACTAAAAATAAGAATATTGAAAAATTGTGTAAGGTTTCTTTTTTTTAATTTTATAAATATTCCCGTAGTAGAGAAAAACAAAGCTCTGATATTGAACCTTTAAAAAAAAATTTTTTTTCATTTTTATTGGGCTACTAAGAGTTATTTTGATTTTTTAATTTAGAGTCCTCTTTTCTGAATTTAATATTTTTTCTCCATGGGCCAAGAGCTGAGAGTGAGATATTAAAGGATCTTTTTTCTGATATCATTTTTTCATATTGGAGTAGTTTATTAATCCTTTTAAGTCCTTGACTTTTTTCTGTCTCGGGACTAAAATTAATTAGTTTAAGGTGTCGCTTAAAAAATTAATGGATCGAGATCAAGGCTTTGTTGTTAAATTTCTAATTCCCTTTTAAATATCTAATTTAAATTTTTTAATATAAGTCTGTTTTTGTTCTCAAAATTGACCCCTTTCTCTTTTTATAAGTAATTAAATAATTATTTTTATATAAATAGGGGTTTTTTCGGTTTTTGTGTGAAATATCCAGAACATAAAATACTGAAAAATTTTTTTGTTTCCGAACCGAAGAGAAAAAGACCCCTATTTTATAAGCTTTTGCGTTCTCTCATCCCTCCTTTACTTTATCTCTCTCATTAAAAAGTTTCTGCGATATTCATATAAATAATTAAAAAATATATATATATATAATTATAAAGCGAAAGCATCTCAATTATTAATATATTATTATTACCATATTTTTTTCTAAAGCCAAGAATTGGAGACACAAAAATTTTTTATAGAATTTTTTTGTGAAATTTTTAAGGAAATAACAAAATATTTTGCCTAGTTTTTGGTCCAGAAAAAAAATTGTCTCTTCAATTCTTGGTTTAATTTCCCCCCTTTCTTCCCTTTTTTCCTTAAATTGTGCCACACGAAGGTTTTGTAATTTTTCGATCTAAAGTGCCTTGCTGATCTCTCAAAAGTTGAAAAGCAAAAACTAAATGAAAATGTTCTCTCTCTTTTTTTTTACTTTTTTATTAAATATATTTGGAGGAATTTCAACAAAAATTTTGTTTCTGTAAATTTTTTCAAGAAAAATAGAAAATTTATATCTAAAAAATTTTATAAATGTTGAAATTCCTTGTACTCTTGCAGGCAAACCTCGCTACTATATAATACGAACACCCCCTCTCTCAAAATTAGATATGTATGTACTTGTTAAATTTTAAGATATATATGTGAGGACTTGCTCATGGATGGGAGGGGTCCGCGGATTTTCAGAATCGATCAGATACGGATATGATGCTCCAAAGATTCTCCAAATATAGCGCGAGGTTTAAATGTATAAAATAGTTGTAGTTATTAGTATGGGAGAGGGTTATTAGTTTTTGGAGAAAATCTTTTTTTTTTTTTTCGAATATTTGGAAGTGAACAGAAAAACTGATGAAACAGATAACCCTCTCCGATATATCAAATAGAAAATTTGTAGAATTATTATATTTTTTTCTTTTTATTTTTTTTTGTACTTTTCCATAAAAACCAGGCTCGAGAAATTACAAAATAAAAATGAGCACACATCCATCCCCTCATCACCACCAAAAAATATATAACAACAAAAACAACATTAGACCTTCTTCAGCCTTTTAAATTCAAGTAAAAAAAACAAACAAAGAACATCAACCAACAACAACAAGAAAAACGATCTTCATATAAAGAATTTAAAAAATATAAAATATTTTTTTTTAAATAATATTTGTTGTTATGAATAAAATTTAAAATGAACTTTAATGGATGATTTTTTTAATAGAGTATTTTAAAATTACTTTTTTAAATATATTTTTTTTTATTTTTTGAGGACTTTTCGTGGCTTTAAAATTCTTCAGACTCTAGTGGAGTCAAAAAAGATTTTTAATTATGGGACTCTAATTGATGATAGGATTATGGGACTCTACTGGTTCTCAAAAAATTTTTAAGGACTCTAATTGATTTAAAGTTGACAGCTTTTTGAGACTCTAGTTGGGTCTCAAAAATTTTTCTTTTAATTTTTTTTAATTTTTTCGATTTTTTAAGTATGTATTTTCGGCGTACTCTTTAACTCTTCTTTTTTAATTAAATTTTCGGTGAAGATTTTTCTTCTAGGTTTGTTTCAAAAAAAAGTTTTTTTTTAATTTTTAACTAAACAAGCAATAATAATAACCCTTTTTAATGCTTTTCTTTTTTTAAGCTGCTTTAATTATTAAATTTATTCAAAAAAATGCTTTTAATTAATTTATTTCTTCAATTTTTTCAAAAATTTAATATTTTTTTGTGAACTAAAAACATGAAGATAAAAAGGAGAACGTTGAAGAAGAAGAAGAAGAAAATTTGGAAAATTTTGTGGTATTTGGCAATAAATAATGTATGATGAAGAAGAGGATAAATCTGGTGTGGTGTATAAATTGTGCAAAAGGACTATGGCATTGTTAGTTTAAAAAAATTTTTTCTTAAATTAAAGAAAAAATAATTTTTTTTGGATTGATTAAACTTGAAATTTCCGCTCTTTCCATGTCTGTAATTTTTGGTTACTCTTTTTTTTTTCTTGATTGGGATTATTTTGTATGATTTTTAGGTTTTTGAAGAATCTCAAATTTTTTTTTCTTGTCCATACTAAATTTTGCAAAAATTTTTTTATTTTTTTTTCTGTAAATGCCTTCGAAAAAAAGTAAATTTATAGCTTAATGTAAGCGAGGAATTTTTTTAGTTTAATCAATTCAAAAAAATTTTTTTTAATATTTTTTTTTGCTTCAAAATTTCTTTTAAAAATTTTTTTTCTCACTTTTTTTCTAAAAAATATTTTTAACCTTTTCTGAGTTTATTTTCAAAACAAAAAAACTCGTCATATTTTTACTAGAGGCATATTAATATATTTAAATATTTTTTTTCTTTATTTGGCCACCTTTTTTTCTTTTATTTTTTTCTAAAATTTTTTTTCCTTCCTCAATTTCCTCTATTTCTTTCATTTTTTCAGTCGAGGCTTTTTTTTGTCCATTTTACTTTTATTTTTTACATGCGTGTGGTCTCCTTCTACTTGCTTACTAGTACTTTTTTTACTATTTGTAACAGCTAGTAACCCCCCAAGTATAATATTTATAAATGTTTTGAGTTTGTTTGTGTGTTTGTTGGGGGGTTTTTAATTCTGGTTCATTGTTTCTAAACAATTCTGATGTTTTTCAAACAAATTTTTATGTTTTTCTAATGAATTCTGATGTTTTCCAATTTGTTTGCCAAACAAATTCTAATTTGTTTCCTCTATTTGTTTCTATAAAATTCTGATTTTTTTCCCAAGCAATTATGATGTTTTTGAAACAAATGTTTTCGTGTTTTTTCAAACAAATTCTGATGTTTCCCAGACAATTCTGATTTCTTTTCCCTATTTGTTTCTAAAAAATTCTGATTTTTCCTATGATGTTTTTCTAACAATTCTGATTTGTTTTTCTGACAAATTCTGATGTTTCCAATTTGTTTCCCAAACAATTCTGAATTTGTTTGTAAAAAATTCTGATTTTTATTAATTTATTTTTACCTACAAAAACATCATTTAAATTTATCTAATTATTTGTTTCTTCTTTACACCTTTTATTTCTTTCTAAAATTCTATACCAGTAATTTTTTAAAAAAATCCTTTTCCCCGCTCTCGATATGTACTTTTTGCTTCATCTATTTTTTAGATATACTACTACTTACCTATAGCTAGTTTTTTTAACTCAAAATTATTTTTATAAAAGATTGTGTGTGTATGTTTACACTTTTTTGACACTATTTGGGTGGTCTTTTTTGTTTTTGAGAGGGAAAAAAATATTTTTTTCCCTCACTATTATTTAAAAAACTTCCTTTTTTGTGTGTGAATATATGGTATTAATAGAGTAGTTTTTTTTGTTTAAAAAATAATTTTTTTAACGTTTGTTTAGTTGAAAAAAATTTTTGTTTGTGTGACGAGCTTTTTGCTGCTACCTTTTCTTTTAAACTTTTAAATTTTAATTTGTTTTGAAAAAATTAGAAACTTTGTTTTACCTGTTGTGTTTTACAAGTTTGTTTTGTTGTTTTTGTTTCTATTTAATTCTGATTTGTTTGTGATCCTTCTGCTGTGTTTTTATTTGATGTTTTTATAAAATTCTGATTTATAATTATTTTTAAGATGTTTGTTCTGATTTTTAAAAATGTTTGGGTGTTTTTCTTATTTGTTTTATTTTACAATGTTGTTTATTTAAAAATGTTTTGTCTATGTCTATGAGATGTTCTGATTTTGTTTGTTTTAATGTTTAATTTGTGTTGCCTGTTTTTTAAATGTTCTGGTTTCTTTTAGTTTTACAAGTGTTTTGTTTAATAGATGTTCTGATTTGTTTTAATGTTTTGTTTGATTTGTTGTGTTTATCAGAACATCTATTTATCAGAATATCTACGCACATAACATCTATTCTGATTTTAAATATCATTTAGTAATAATGTTTTTTTTGTTTGATGTTTTTAGACATTTAGAACAAATGGATGTTTATTTTTAGTAACTCTCAAAAGTTTGTTTTTCTTGTTTTTATTGGCAGAGCATTTTGTGCCATGGTGTTTTTATTACTTAATCTTTTATTATTAGTTGAGGATTATTTTTGTTTTTATAAAGTTTTTGTCAAATAATAATAAATTAAATATTTTTTACTATTTTTTGAATTTATTTTTCAAGAAATTAATTCAATTTTTTTCTAAAATTTTTATTTCTAAACCAGAAACTTTTTTCGTGTTTTTATTTAATTCTGATTTGTTTGTGATCCTTCTGCTGTGTTTTTCTTTGATGTTTTTATAAAATTCTGATTTATAATTATTTTCAAAATGTTTATTCTGATTTTTAAAAACAATATTTTTAATGTTTTTCTGAAATATTAAAATGTTTTTACGTTTTGTTGTCTCAAACAATCCATCATTCTCCCTCCTAACTTTGCACTTTTTGAATGTTTTTGTTAAAAAAACAACTTGGTATTAATAACCAGTTTTTTTTCTGAAAAACAACAAGCTTTTCCCCCAATTTTTATTTTCTTTTATTTTTCTTTTTATTTTTCCATCCATCAAAAAAAATTTTTTTTCAATTCTTTTCTTCAAAAATTGTAAAGAAAAAACGGCTGAAATGGATTTTTTGATTTTTCTTTTATTTTTTAAGAGCGGCTTTTTGGTTAAAAAACGAGGGCATCCGTTCCTATTTTTGTTAAATTGCGACGCGGAAAAAAAAATAAAAAAATGAATTAGTACACTTAATTTGTTGAGAAAAAAAAGCTGTAAGAGGAAGTGAAAAAAGCAGGTCAACCGAAAATAGAAACACGGACAAGTTTTGTTTTGTGTTTTTATTTTCTAGAGGATGTTGTGATGTTTTGTTTAAATGTTTTTATTTTTGTTTTTCTTATGTTTTTCTTAATGTTTTTCTTGTTTTCAAGTATATGTTTGGGTGTTTGTTTTGTTTAGTTTTCAATGTTTTTCTTAAAACCAGAGGAGTTTTTCTGGTTTTGTTTTTATTAAATTCTGATTTTTTGAATTAAATTCTGGGTTTTTATTAACTTCTGGTTTTGTTTTTGTCAAATTCTGATTTTGTTTATATTAAATTCTAGTTTTTGTTGTTATTTAATTTTGGTTTTGTTTTGATTAAATTCTGGTATTGTTTTTCTCAAATTCTGATTTTGTTCTTATTAAATTCTGATTTTGTTTTTATTAAATTCTGATTTTGTTCTTATTAAATTCTGATTTTGTTTTTATTAAATTCTGGTTTTGTTTATATTTTATTCTGATTTTATTAAATTCTGATTTATTTTCTCTTCTTTCTATGTTGTGTGTGTTTTACTTGTTTATTTCAAGTCTAGACTTATAAATTCCTCCATATTACTATTAGTGGACTTTAGTCTAAAACTAGTGGACATTTTCTTCAATTCTATTCTCGACACTCACATGACCACTACACACACAATTTTATTTATTTTTTAGTAATTTTTTCCTTCCATTTTTTCTCTCCTCTATTTTTTTTCTTCCCTCACATCTTCCCTCATTCGTAAAAAACAAACAGCAACCACCGGCTGGCACCAATATATAAAATAAAAGTAAAAAAGCGCAAGCGAACGAGTCTCTATTTTTTTTTAAATATTTTTTTAGTAAAAAAACATTTTTAAAAAGGGTGGGTACTTTATGGATATGTCACCCCCCCCTCCTATTTTGAGTCTCAGAGTTTTCCTTAAACGTAGAAAATGGTCAGAGATTATTTTCTTCTCCATGTCAATCATTTTTCTTTCTTCAAGCAAATGTGGTAAATGTATAAACGAAATGCATGAAATGTAAGTACAAAATATGTGAAAAGGCAAAATAAACAAGCAAAATACTTGAAGAAGAAAAAAATGATTGACATTGAGAAGAAAATAATCTCTGACCATTTTCTACGTTTAAGGAAAACTCTGAGACTCAAAATAAGGGGGGGGTGACATATCCATAAAGTACCAAAGGGTGAAAATAAATTGTTTTTATGAAGCTGAAGTTAAAAAAAATTTTTTTTTATTAAAATTCTTTGTATTTGGAGGGTAGTAATGGGGGTGGGGGGAACTTGAGGTTTATTTGGGAAACTTGGAATATTTTTGTAATTTTTTTTTGTAAAAATATTTTATATTAGAGTTTAATTTTAATTTTTTTAAATATTTTTTATTTAAACCTTAAATTTTTTCCTTTTTTAAATTTTATTTTATCTCATTTCCAAGCTAAACTTTGGAAAATTAAAAAAATTTCAAATGATTTGAACGAGGAATTTTTAAAAAATTGCTAGTTGGTGGGGGAAGGAATTCAGTTAATTTTTAGAGAAGGAAAAATTTAATTTCTTTTTTTTTGAGAAAGGTTAGGGTGAGGGGGGAAGGTAGGGAGGGGGGTCCGAAAAGCACAAAGAATATATTTTTAAAAAAGCGGATGGACACTAACTATTCACAACCATTTTTTGAGAGCTGCTATCCATCCAAGAAAAATAGATTAAATTTAAATAGGTCGAGCTAGTCGTTCTTTTTTTATAAAAAAAATTTTTTTTGTGTTCGTCGGTTGGCAGATTGCCCATTGTCTGGATTTATTTTGTGAGTGTGACTGGAAAAAATTGAGAAAAATGACCATTGCACACATAAAAAATTAAAAATAATGAGACAGCCAGACGAAATAAAAATAGAACGGAGGGAGGGATAGATAGACGAGGAAATTTATTTTTTAGTTTTTTTATATAAATTTATTGCTTTCGAGAGAGAGATAGATTAATGAGTGGATGATGAGAAATTTCGTAAAAAAAATAAATTTTTTTGAAATGAGCTGCTATAAGGATTGGTATAAGGATAAGGAGCTATAAGGATTAGACTTTTAACTATAGTTATCACTGCAATTCTAGTCTACAAGTTGTAGTATACATATCACTTTAACGTCAATTTTTTCCCTTAAGTTTGGTTAACTCTTCTCTCGCCTATTATATTTTTTTTATTATTAAAAAATTTTTTTTTTGTAAATTTTTCTTATTTTCCCAAGTAAAAAGCTAAGGATGGCACGAAGTTTTCTTCTCCTTTTATTTATTTTAAAAATTTTTTTCCAGTCGTTTTTTTGTTTATTAAAAATATATAGTCGATGACCATGGCTGTCTTTATAAAATAGGCAAGCAGTGTCCGCCCACTAATTTTTTTATTTTTATTTTTTTTTTCAATTTTTGCCTCTCGGATAGTGAATAGTAGAAAGGGAGAGAATATATTTTTAGTATTTAGTTTTAGTAAATATATTTTTTAGTTTTTAGTTTTATAGAGTACCCGATTAATCTAAATATTTGGTATTTTTTGGAAAATATTTTTAAATTTTAAAATAATTAAAAAATATTTTTTTGATTTTTATTGATGAAATTAAATTTAAAAAATTTTATTTTGTTAAAATTCATTTTTCTTATGGATTTTCTGTTATACTTTTCTTTGGGTCTTGTTACGTACCGCATTCTTGAGAAAAATATTAATTAAAAAAATTTTTTTTTCTAAAATTAATTATTTTTTTTATTATCGTTAGGATAGGAAAAAATACTTTTAAATTCAGAAAAAAAAATTTTTAAAAATTAAAAAAATTTTTTTTTATAATTAGTATCATACTTAAAATAATTTCTCTTATCTCTCTCGTTTCCTACAATATTAAAAAAATTAATTTTATTTATAATATAAAAAAATTTAAAAAAATAATAAATAAATAAAATGTGTGTCACAAGGCTAATTATTTATATTTGGCAACAAAATTATTTTTTTCCAAATATTTTTTAACAACAAAAAATAAAATGATAAGTAGCATGATGTGGTGGTTGTTGTTAACGTTAAGACCGCCTTAAATCAGAATGAAAAAGAAACAAAACAACAAAAACATACAACAAGGAAGGTGTTAATAAAAACTAGCCAATCAACATTATAGAAAAAAAGGCGGCCATTTAATAAAGAAAATTTTTTATCCCTAACATGTTAAAAATACTGTTTGTTTTATAATGTTAGAGAAAAAAAGTAAAAACATTGTTTCTCAACTTTGTTTTTCTCAACAACAAAATGTTTACAACAAATGGTTAGTTTTTGGTTATGTTTAGAAAAAATTCTGATCAGAAAATGTTTGTGTTTTTAAAAGTAGGAAATTTTTCAGAATTTATAGATGTTTATCAGAAAAACATCAAAGAATTTGTTTGATGTTGTTTGTTTGATGTTTGAATGTCAAAACATATTTTCCCAATTTGTTCAGAATATCAGAAAAACATCAAAACAACATGTTTTTCTGATTTTTATTTTGTTTTGTAAATATTCTGAAATTTTTCCTTTGTATTTTCTCAATGTTTTTTTTCTAACCAATCTGAACTTTTAAACAAAAAGTACATTTTGGTTACATATAGTAGCAGCGCCACGCCCTCCTTTATATTATTTTAAATTATCGGAAAAGCGACGCGCTTTGAGTGCTTCTATAAAAAATTTCTTTGTTCTTCTTTTTCTAATTTTTTTTTTAAATTTTGAACTGAAATATATATTTTTTTAAATATTTCTTTGTCTGTTTTTTATATTAATTTTTGGGACAAAGGGAAATTGGGTTTAAAAAATAATTTATTTAAATTAACATATATTATTTTTTTGTTAGCAATTTCAAACAATTTTAAAAAATTATTTTTCTCTATTTAATTTAAAAATTTTTTTAAACTTAATGTTTTAAATTTTTTATTTAACAATGTTTTTCTGATTTTTTCAAAACATTCAAAACATGTTTCAAAATATTTTTCTGATTCTTCACAACACAAATAATTCTGATGTTTTTCTTTTTTTCATGCAAAACACGTTATTCTGATTTTTGCTCAAAACATGTTTTCTGGTTTTCTTAGTTAAACTTGTGTTCTTGTTGTTTTGTAAATTTTTTTCTGTAAACATTTTCAGAATCTCATTTCAACATTGTTTCTACAACAATTTTAAATGTTTTCTGAATCCTTTGATGAAACAAACTTTTATATAGTCTGAAGCTTATTTTTGCTACATTCTTATTTTTTTTACTTTAAATTTTTTTCAAAATTTTTTTCTAAAGTTTTTTTTTCAATTTTCATATTTTCCAATATACACTCAAGTAATTTCATCTATTTTTTATTTTTAAAAAAAGTCTGTGCGCCACTAATCAATACTTTTAGTCGTCGTAGTCGTTAGTTAGTTTTGCTTCGAGGGGTGTATTTTTTGTCAGTGACATGACAGACTTTTCTCTTTAAAATGGATGAGAGAACACAAGCAAGGAAAAAACGGCTGTCAGCAAAAAAGGGCGAAAAAACAGCTCTAACTGCTATTTTTTTAAAGGCTTCTCTCTATATCGTAGTTTTTAAGAGTGTATAACCAGCCAGTTTTTATTTGTGTGTTTGTGTTTGTGTGTGACAAACAAGGAACCCCAACAACTAACCAACCAACCAACCCTCTCTCCAACCAACCACTATTAATAAAAAAATGGGGGAAAGCAGAGGAGGCAAGGTAGTTAAAGACGATGAAGACGGACGTCGACGACCTCTTCCTCCTTTTCTGTTTCTTCCTTCTACTACTTCTATTTTCTCTTGAAAAAATTTTTTTTTGTTATTTCCACCGTTCTTTCCACCATCCTTCTTTTTATATTTTTTTTATCTCCTCCCATTTTTTTGTTTGGGGGTTGGGAGGTTTTTTTTTCAATGAAACAAGAAGAGCTGCTTTTACTCTAGAGCTGCTGCTAGCCATTTTTTATTTTATTTTTTTGTTTTATTTTTTTCCTTTTTTTAAAAAAACTGGATAGTTAAAACAACTATTTTTTGAGTGGGGGATTTTTTGGTTTAAAGAAAAGTTCCGGGTTTATAATTTTTTTTCATTTTTTTTTGTAAAATTAATTAACCTTGGAAAATATATATAATTGGTTAATGAAGCAATAAATTTGATAATTTTTTTTATTTTATTAAATTTTTTTTTCTCTAGAGGAGAATATTTCTTTAATTGTTGCAACAACTTTAAAAAATATTTTTATTTATTTTTTCAAAAAAAATTTTTTTGAAAATTTTCTATTTTTATATTTTTATTTTATAAATTCATTCGTTCAATTACTTCCGTTCTTATTTATAGAAAAAAATTTTTTGACTATTAAAATATTTTTTTGGTTATCTAAAAATGTTTCCCCTATTAAAGCTTTTATAAAAATTGCCTTTTTTATTTTTTTCCTTATTTAAAAAAACAGCTAGTACATGGCTGGATATTAAAAAATGTTTTCTGTTCCAAAACCATTTAACCTTTAAAAAATTTTTTTAATTTTTTTGTTAATTTTTTATTTTTATACAAGACTAAAATGGATATATCAGGCATATTATTAAATATACTTAATAGTCTGCTGCCATATATAAAATATTAAAAAAAGGAATAAAATGCGCGAACATTTTCCAATTAATGCATTATTAATATTCTTCAACGGATAAAAGGAAATATATTTCCTTTCTGCTTTACAGTATTTTTTGCTTCTAAATTTTTAAAAACTAAAAGCAACACCTTGTGTCTGATACAATTTTCTTTTAAAACAAAAGAGAATTGTAAAAACTATAGAGAATTGTAAAAACACAAGAGAATTGTAAAACAAGTTGGAAAAACAAAAGAACAACAACATCGTACAATTAAACAACTTTCTTTTTACAAAACAGAATGTTTTTGTTGTTTCCAAACACTGTTTCTAATTTAAAGTTTTAAAACTTGTTAAAAACTTGTTGTTTTGTTGTCATTGTTGTTTTGTTTCAAGTTTGTTTTAATTTAATTGTTTGTTCTTTTGTTTTTCCAACTTGTTTTTACAATTCTCTTTTTCTTTTTACAATTCTCTTTTTAAGTTTTACAATACTCTCTTCTTTGTTTTTACAATTTTCATATTCAAAACAAACATTTAAGTTTTGCTTCAATAATAATATTATTATTATTTTACCCTTTATTTCCCTACTAATTTACATTTTATTTATTCATTTATTAATTAACATTCTTATTATTTTTTTGTAATTTCTTATATTAAAAACACTCACCATAATTTCTTCTTCCCTTCATTGCTTAGTTTTTTCCGTGCCATTGTTCGTGCCATTGCTTGTGTTTTTTTAATTTTTTTTACCTTTAAATAGGTAATAATAACCACTAACTAACCACGAACGTGTCTCTTTCTACTTTAATAATAATAATAATAATAATTTTGTTTTTTTTCTTCTTTCCTCTGCTGCCAGCCTTGATAAAAATATAAATAAATGTCTTGTGTCGCGCACACATAAATACAAAAAAGGAGGGGAAATAACCAACAACTTTTCCCTTTCCTTCTCTTAATTTTTTTTCCTTTTTATTGAAGCTTTCCTCTCCAATTTACCGTAGTTTTTTTTGAAAATATATTAGTGGTTGGGTGTTTATCACCGTTACACTTACCCCCTTTTACCACTACTGCTACTGCTACACGACTTTAATTATTTTTTTGTTTGTGCCCTCAATAATTTTTTAGATAAATATTTTTTTAAAGTTTGCCTTTTTTGTTTGTTTAAGCACTTTTTTGTTAAATTGTGAATTTTTTAAAATATTTTATCTTTGAGGTACTTAGTAGCTTTTAAAAATTTATCTGTCTCTCTCTCTTACAGCTTGTATTTTCTTTTTGTATTTTTGTATTTTTTTCGTATTTCAACTTTTTCTCTTTTGTATTTTTTAATTTGTTTTACAACTTATTTTTACAATTTGTACTTTTAATCCAACTTGTTTTACAACTTGTTCTTATTGAATGTTTTTCTGATGTTTTTCTTATGTTTTTTCAACTTGTTTTGCAACTTGTTTTTCGGCATGTTTTACAACTTGTTTTTAATTCAACTTGTTGCTTGTTTTTATCAAATGTTTTTTCAACTTGTTTTACAACTCTCTTTTATTTGTTTTAAAAACTTTCTTTCCAACATGTTTTACAATTTGTATTTTCTTTTGTTTTTTTTTCTGTAGTTTTTGCTGCGCCTAATTACCCTCTACTACTTAATATACATACTAATCTTTTGACCAAAAACTAAAGTTTATCTTTCTTTTTTAAAAAATTAATTTTTGAACTATTTTCATAGCATCAAATGTTTTTTACTACTTTAATTTATCAACAGTTGGGAGGAGTTTTTTTTTAAGTTTTACGTTTCTCTATTTTTTTTTCTAAATTTTTTGGAGATTTTTTTCTCTATACTTATATATTTTAAATCTCAAAAATCGTTTTTTTTTCTTCTGTTGATTCATTGTTGATTTTAACCTGAATCTGGGGGATTTTTAAAAAAATCTACAAAAAATTTTTTTGTCAACTATATAGCTAACTTGTAGCTCTTTTGATTCCTCCGCGTCGAAATCAACATGGAATCATTGAGAGAAAAAATTAACAAAATTCACAAATCCACCTCTATATTTGATTAGAAATTTATTTTTATTAATTTTCTGTTTAATTTTTATTTTTTTTAATTTTCATTCTATGGTCTATCTTTTCTCTTGCTATATTTTTAGTTTTATTAAAATAAAAATTTATCAGTTTTTGCGTGAATATTCGCAAAATTTTTCATTTTTGCTTCACATATTAAAAATGATAAAAAATATATAAAACTGGTTGTGTGATTAGAAAAATTTTGAAAAAAATATTTGGGGGGGGGGGAGAATATATTTTCTTTAAAGAAAAGTGATTTGGAGGGTAGGGGGAGCGGGAGGGGGAAGAGAAGGGAGGGGGTTGAGGAAGGGGAGGAGGAGGGATTGCTTGTTGCTTGTTCTCTCTTTATTTAATTTTTATAGCTATTTTTTCTAAATTATCATTTTTGGTTTAAAGACATACGAAAAAAAATTTTTTTTGTGGTGCGGAAGTATTTTTAATAGAGAGAGAAAATTTTTAAGGCTTTAGATTAAAGATTGAAAAATTTTTTAATTAGAGTTATCGAGAGAGGATAATTGTAAAATTGTGTGAAAATTAGTTAATTAAAAATATTTTGATTCAAATATAATTTTTTGTAATTTTATTTTTGTATTTTTTTACAGCAAACGATTTTTACCTGGAAGAAAATTTTCTTGAAAGTATTTTTTTCTCGGGTTTTAGGTTTTATTTTTATTAGTTTAATAGTTGCATTCTTTTTCTCTAATTTTTAAATACCCTTAGTTTTAGACCTTATACCTTTGCTTTTCGACACTTTTAAATTTATTTTTTTTTCTAAATTTTTATTAAATAATTTTTTTTTAATTTTGGTACAATTACAAATGTCATAAGGAAAGTGTATATATTTTTGACTTTTTTTAAAATAAGGTAATAAAAATTTTAAAATATTTTATTAGTGTCATGCATACATAAACATTTTTATATATAAACACCCAACAAGGCAACAAAATTAAATTTGTGTGTTTGTTGTTTTTATTGTTGTTTTTACAAAAACAAATGTGTGTGTGTTTCTTCTCTATTTTAAAATGTTTCTCTCTTTCTCTCTTTGTATTTTTTGTGTTTTTTTATTTAAATATATAAATTTAAACTTTTGAAACTCCGCCTACTTTTCTACCTCTTTAAATATTTTTTACTTCCTCAACTATTTTTTCATTAAAAATTTTTTAAATTTATTTATTATTAAAAATGTTTTAAAATTTAGTTAAGCACTAGATTATTTTTTGGCTTAATTTTCCTTGTATTTTTTTCTGTTTTTTTTTTTCTAATTTTTGTATTTTTGAGGTTTTTAATAAAAACACAACAACAATTAAGTTTATGTGTTTTTGTATTTTCGTATTTCTTTTCTTGGTGTTTATGTGTTTTTGTATTTTTTCCTTGTTGTTGTTGTTGTTTTAATTTTATGTTTTAATTGTTCGTGTTTTATTTTTGTTTTACTTGTTGTTTTTATTTGTTGTTTTTGTTGTTGTTTTGTTCTAATTTTTGTTGTTTTGATTTGTTTCTGTGTTTTTGGTATGTTGTTATTGTTTTTGTTTTAATCTGTTATATTTGTTGTTTTTGTTTTGTTGAGTGTTTGTGTTTTTCTTGTTGTTTTAATTGTTGTTTTTGCTGTTTTAATTGTTTTTTTATTGATGTTTTTGTTTTAATTTTAACTGCGCCGAAGTGGCATGACTTTTCTGTTCGTGTGGACGAAATGTCTATAAATTTTTTTTATAAATTTTGATTAAAAAATATTGCGAATTTTATTATCTATATATATTTATTAATTAATCTTTTCTTTCTCTTTATTTTTTTTAAATATTTTGTCAATTTTTTTATTTTCTTAAATCAAAAACCAACCAATCGCCCACCACTTGTGTGTATATCGGCTGCTCACAACTACATACACACACGCCTCTTTTTTTCCTTCATATATAAATTTTTTTTAAATTTTTCTCCTTTTTTCATTTCTTGTTTCTTTTTATTCGCTCTATCAACATTTATATATATTTTTTAATTGTTTAAAATTTTTATATATCTTTTTAGTCTATCAAGTATTTTTTAAATTTTTTATTTTTTAATAGATTGAAAATTTAATTTTTGATTTTTGTGTTATTTTGTTAAATTCTTTTTCCATTTTATTTTTATATATATATTTTTTTTTGCAATTTTAGTGTGTATTTTTGTGTTTTTTAATTTGCAACAAAAAAAATTTTTTTAATAGGTTGGAGAGAGTGGAGAGAGGGAGTATTTTTTGTAATGAACTCTGTTGGGACTTCAAGGGAAATTTTAAAAATTTTAAAAAGGGGAAATTTAAATTGTGATTTTAAATATTAAAAAAGATTGTGAGTGTGTAGAAAACGGATTTTGGAGAAAAAAATTTTTTTGGTTAATTTATATAAAATAATTTTTTTATTTTTATCATCAATCTTCTGTCTTTTTTTACCCCATCACCTCTCCTCCTCCTTCACCTCTCCCCATCTTCTCCTTCTTCATTTTCTTCTTTTTACCTTATTAAACCAATGAAAAAAAGGGACGAAAAAGTTAAGAGATTGTTGCACACCCCTCTAAAAAATTTTCTTTTTTTTCCTCCAATAAAAAAATTTTTTTTTCTTCATATTTTTTGTATACGGTCTTTTGGGCAGAGAATTGGGGGAGAAGATATCTAAAGAAGAAAAAAAAATTTTTAAGAAATAAAAAGAAAAAAAATAGGAATTTTTTCCAAGGACAAACAAAAATAAAAATGACAGAGAGAAAAGAGAGCCACTTGTTTTTTAAAAAAAATTTCTGTCACAAAATCTTTTAGTGATTTGACGAAAAAATAAAGCGACGATTGCTCTAGCTATATTGATGACTATAATTTATAAAAAGTTTGAGAAAAAAAAGTTGGGTTTAAAATATACTTTAAGTTCAAGCTTAATCTTTGAAAATGTGTTTTTTTGTTATTTTGATGTTTTTGTGTTTCTTTGTATTTCAAGTATATGTTTGGTTGATTCAACTTTAAGTTCAAGCTTAATTTTGGAATTGTATTTTTGTTAGGATGTTTTTGTGTTTGTGTTTTTACTTTGTTTTGTTTTGAATGTTTCTAAGTTTTGTTTTTAATTTAAGTTCAAGCTTAAGTTTGCAGATGTGTTTGTGTTTGTTAAATGTTTTTGTTTGTATTTTGTGAAAAATCTATTTTTATTAGTTTAATGTTTTTAAGTTTGTGTTTTTGTTTTATTTTGTTTTGAATGTTTCTGTGTTTTGTTTATTTATTTTTTAAGAGCAAGCTTAAGTTTTGGTAAATGTATTTTTGTTTGTTGGATGTTTGTGTTTTCGTTTTATTTTGTTTTGAATGTTTGTTTGTTTGTATTTTAAGTTCAAGTTTAAGTTTTTAGAAAATGTGTTTTGTTGTTTGAATTTTTTCATGTTTTTTTTGTTTTTAATTTTATTTTTAATGTTTTGAATTTTGTTTATTTGTATTTTTCTAATTCATTGATGTTTGTGTTTTTGTGTTTGTTTTGAATGTCTTTCAGGTTTTTTCTTGTTTGCATTTTTAATTCTATAATGTTTTTTTTTCAAATTTTTGTTGATATGGCAGAATGACCATGGGAGGGTAAAAATAAATAAATTGACCTTGATTAAGCGATTACATTAAAAATACCATATACATTTATAATTAAAAAAAAATGCGCGAAAAAACAAATTATCATTAAATAAAATTTTTGATCAAGGTTGTATTTCATATCATAAATATGTATATATTTATTTTTTAGTTTAGTGACTGTTTTATTTTACTATAAAACATTAATCAAAACTTGTGTTTTTTCTCCATTGGTTGTTGTATTTTCTTTTTTTTTTAGTTTGTTAGTTAGCCGAACATTTTATATTTTCTTTTAAGAACACTTAAACATGAAACACATCTTTTGTGTTTTATATGTGTTTTATAAACATATGCTAAATTTTAATTTTCCGGAAAACACACAAACATAAGACATAACACATGAAACACATAAACAAAATACACACATGAAACACATAAACAAAATACACACATGAAACACAAAGCACGAAACAAAAAAAAAGAGAAACACATTTTTTCATTGGTTTTAAACATTGTTTTTATCCTACCCAATGTTTTTGACAATTTTTATAACTACTCAAATTTTCAAGTTTATTTTTTTCCTATTTTTTAGTTAAAAAATATTTTTTTAAATAACTAAATTCTTAAGAAAACAAGCACAAATAGACAAAAAAATTTTTTAACCTAGTACAATTCAGCTGTTGTACTTTTAAAATTTTTTTAAAAGATTTTTTTCTATTTTTTCTTTTATTTTTTAACAGTAAGAAAAAGGAATATTTGGCATTGTAAATGTCATTTTAATAAATTTTTTATTTTTATTTTTTTTTATTTCGTGTAAATCTAAGAATTTTTGATTTTAATATGCGCTCTTCTAGAATTTTTTTAAATTCATATTATTTTTTAAATTAATGAGTAAATTCCTATTAAATTAAAAAATAAAAAAAAATATAGAGAGAAGAAAGTCATCAAATTGAAAAAAAACTTAAAAAAAAACAAAAACTTTTCTTAAATAAAAAATGTTTCCTCATTCGCTGCTACAGGCCGCGTCTTCTTTTGCTGCTAACAACACATGTTCGGTGCCACAATCAGGTTCTTCATCATCCTCTTCATCAGAATCTCCAAGGTCACAACATCATCAACAACATCACCATCAACAACAACATCATCATAATAATAAACAAAGACAACAAGCAATGTCTGCTGCTGAAGCTTTGCAAGCACAACTTTTGGAGCATCAACAACAACAACAGGTTGTTCTTTTTAATGTTTTTATTAAATTATGGTTTATTGAAAAATGTTTTTGCAATGTTTCTGATGGGTGTTTTAATTAATACATTTATTAAACAAACAAAACATCATTAAAAACATGTTTCTAAACAAGCATCTAAAACATTTTTCCAAACAAACATTTACAAAACATTTTTATATAAAAGTTTTTCTAAACAAATAGACAAAAACATTAAAACACTTTTCCAAACAAAACATCGTCTTAACAAAAACACAAACATAATCAAAACATTGTTTTTAACCAAACAAATAATTATTTTATAGCAACTTGCTGCAGCAGTAGGACAATTAAGTGGAGGTAGCAGTGTTATTAGTAGCAGCATTGGTCAATCAGCATCTTCTGTTGATGAAGCCGTTGTTTGTAGTTCTTCGGGTACAGGTGGTGGTGGTAGTGGAAATCAAAGAGAACCAAAACCATTTAAATGTCCTCATTGTCCAAAAGCTTTTGCTAATAATTCTTATTTGAGTCAACATATGCGAATTCATTTGGGTATTCGAGCTTTTGGTCCGTGCCAATTTTGTGGAAAGAAGGTTAATTGTTTAGATTTATTAAAAAAATTTTTTTCTCTCTAGTTTACACAACTTTCTCATTTGCAACAACATATACGTACACATACGGGTGAAAAACCTTATAAATGTAAATATGCTAATTGTGAGAAGGCGTTTTCTCAAGTTTGTTTGATTGTTTTTATTAATGAACAATGTTTTGTTTGGTTGTTTAAATTTACAAACAAGTTTGAACAGAACAATACACCTAAACAAAACATTTGTTTAGGTTTTTGTTTTTACAATTATTAAACAAAGTTGTTTTCAATGTTTATATGTACAATCAACTTGTTTGAAACAAACATTAACAAAACAAACATACAAAACATATAAACAAACAACCTTAAAACATAAACAAAACAAGTTGTTTATCTTTAAACAAACATAAACAATTGTTTTGTTCTTTTACAATTTAATTTAAAAACTTGTTTAAATAAACTTCAAACATAACCCTCCCTTTTTAAACAACTTAAACAAACATGCAAACAATGTTTTTAAGTTTTACAATTTGTAATTTTTTTTAGTTATCGAATTTACAATCCCATTCTCGTTGTCATCAATCTGATAGGCCATACAAGTGTAACAGGTTTTAAATGTTGTAAAACTTTAAAAACAATTTATTTCATTAAAGTTGTTACAAATGTTTTGCTGACGAACAAACACTTCTTGAACATATTCCACGACATAAGGAGAGCAAGCATCTTAAGGCAAGTGCGAAGGTGAATAATAATAAGTAAATATAAATATAAAATTTTTTTTTAATTTTTAAAATAATTTTGGGAAATTTTTTTTTGAATTTTATTAAAAAATTTTTTTTTCCTTTTTTTAAAGGTTCACATTTGTCCATTTTGTGGAAAATCTTATTCACAAGCCCTTTATCTTGACAAACACATGACTAAACATACTGATCGTAGGAGTGATATGCGATTTCCGTTTGTTTTCAAAAAAATTTTTTTGGTTAAAAAATTAATTTTTCTTGAAGAAAAAACGTTGGAAATGTTGGTTATTGTTCATCTTCAAATGGTTCTACTACAGCCGCTGCTGCGCAGCAACTGGCGGCTGCAGCAGGGAATGCTGCAATGATGGCTGTTTCTGGTTTAGATTCTGCTTTTGATCCTTTTGATGGGCTTGGACAACATTTGGGTCAATTGGGGTGTGGAAGTGGTGGAAATCAAAATAATAATAGTACTGCAAATGCTGCTGATCAACAACAACAGCAACAAGATTTTTCGCTTAGTAAGCAGTTTTGCTTCAAACTTTTGCTTCAAAAAAATTTTTTGCTTCAGAAATTTTTTTTTGCTTCAAAAAAAATTTTTTTTTCGCTTCAAAAACTTTTTTGCTTCAGAAATTTATTTTTTTATTTTTTAAGTAGCCGAGCAATTCCAAATGGCAGCAGCTAATGCAATGCAACAACAACAACAACATTCTGCTCAACAACAACAACAATCTCAGCAGCAACAACAACAACAATTAGCAGCAAGTACAGCAGCAGCTTTAAGTTCATATGGATGCTATCCATTTTCAGGAGGTACTAGTAGTAGTAGTAGTGGTGGAAATGCTGGGAACGGTGGGTGGTAAGAAAACAGTTGTTTTGGGGGGCTTTCTTTAAGAGAATTAAAAAAAGGAACAGAATCTTCTGAATTCAAAGAAAAAAGATTTTTTTGAGGAAATGTGTGGGTAAGGAGGATTGTTTCACTTTTTAAAATTAAGAAAAAAATTTTTTCCAAATCTTCAAAATTTTTTTGTATTTTTGCTTCAAGTATTTGCTTCAAGTATTTTTGCTTCAAGTATTTGCTTCAAGTTTTTCCTTCAAGTCCCTAAATGTTTAGAGAAAATTCTGTTTTCTTTTTTTTTTGAGTTTTCTGTTTCCAAAAATATTTTTCCAAAAAAATCTCTTCTCTTTACTATCCCTTTCCTTTACTCAATTTAATTAAAAAAAATTTTTTTTCTGCACTTAGGAAACTCAGGTAGCGCATCAACTAATAATGGAGCAATGGCAACAGCAAACGTGGTTAATCAAATGTCAATAGGAAATTCTGCTTTAAATTTTTTTCAACGTTCATTTCAACAAAATGGAGGGAGTACTGCTGCTTCCTCTATTGCTGCTGCTAGAGGGTAAAAAAGAATTTTTTTGAAATTTTTGAAAAATTTTTTTTTAAAGATTCAACATGATTACCCCATTAGAAAATATTAAACATTTTAATAGTAGTCAACAACAACAGGGAGGTAGTAGTGGTAGTGGAGGAGGGAATAGTGGTGGTCACCAATCATCTAATAATAATAGCAACAATTTTTAAACAAATTTTAGATAGAAAAATTTACTTAAAAAATTTATTTAAAATTTTTTGCCCAATTTTCTTGCCTAACAAAAAATCCTTAAGTTGCAAAAAAATTATTGAAATTATAATTTTGGCCAGTTTTTAAACTCACCTCCTTCCAAAAAATTTTTTATTATTACGCGTAGCTCTTTTTTTCCTTCTCAATATATTTACACTTCTATTTTATTATTTTAAACTTTTTCATTTTTTTTATCCGTCCACCAAAATGTTTGTGTGTCATTTTTAGATTTTTATTTATTATTTTTTTCTAGACTTGATTAACTGATTTGGACACTCTCATTTTTCTTTCCTTGATATTTCTTTTTTTTTAATTTTTTTCCTGCAAAGGTGGCTTCTCTCAAATCTTCTTTTCCTTCACTCTCGGTCGGTCTCTCTTTAAAAAATTATTTTTTCCTTTTTTGCCACAAAAAGCATTGTTATTCGTAAAATACATTGATATGTTCATCTTATTTTAATTTTTACTCTATTATCTCTGCTAACCTCTCTCTTCATTCCCAACTCTATATAGTATTGTTGCTTGTGTTTTACTTTTTAAATTGTTTTTAATTTTCCGGAAAATACATGTTTCTAAAACATCTTATAAAAACATTTCTAAAAACATGTTTTTTGTATTTTTCCGTAAACATTCAAACAAACATTTGTAAAAACATTTTCAGGAAAACACATCCGGAAAATACATGTTTCAAAAACATTTATAAAAACATTTTTAAAAACATGTTTTTGTATTTTTCCGGAAACATTAAAACAAACAAAACACTTTTTTGTGTTTTCCGGAACATACATTAGGAAAATACATGTTTTAAAGACATAAAAACATTTTTGAAAACACTTTTTTGTGTTTTCCGGAAAACACATTCTCCTTTAAAAACTCAACATTAAATGAATATTAAACACAAAATTTTTCTTTTGTATTTTTCTTTTTTCAACTTTGTATTTTTTCAATTCTCTCCTTTTCCTGTTAATTTTATTATATTTTATTCTATTTTATGGACGCCCATTATAATTTAATATTATTATATTTAATTGCGCAACATGTTTTACCTTTTATTTTATTTTTTTTTGTTTTCCGCCATTTTAATGTTTTTATTTTAATTAAAGATTAAATAGAGAAAAAAAATTTAATTTTTTAAAATTTTAATTAATCTGAATTAATGATATTTTGAAAAAAAGAAAAATTTATTATAAAATATTATTTTTTAATAGATTAATTAATAAAAATAATATTGTTGCAAGCAGAATTTTGTTGGGAATTGATTTGATGGATATGGAGCCTGATGATTGGGTGTTGCATCGGTCACCTAGACAGCTGCAGGCCTGTTGTAAAATTAAAAAAAATTTTTTTCAGAGAATTTTTTTTGATTTTCTGTGAGTGATTAAAAAATGGACCACTAGGCACGTTGTGAAGGACAAAAAAAATTATTTTACCAAAATTGGTTGAGAATCCATCAGACCCCCAGCACCACCACCAACAGAAGAAGAAGATCCAACACCTCCATGAAAATGTTCAACAGATCTTCCACCAATTTTATTATTTGAAGAAAGCCGGAATAATTCAGAAGCCAAAACTTCCCGGCACATATCAAATTCAGCAAAGAAAGCTATAGTTCTATTAATATAGCCATGTCTAGATAATGAATGGGCGCAGCCTCTCATCCACAAACGTTTTCCGGTTTTCCTTCCTAAGATTTGGGGAAAAATTTTAGGAAATTTTTTGGAAGATTTTTGAAATTTTTTGAAAATTTCGAAATTTTCAAAAAATTTCGGAAAAAAAATTTTTCAAAAAAAAAATTATTTTCCCCCTTACCCATAATAACAAATTCTTGGGCTAAAGAAAGGCAAATCCCTCGGCATGGAACTAATCCAATTCCATGTGTATTCATTGGTTGTTCATCACACTGTGCAGTAAAATTGCGTGGTTCGAAAAAGAAACTTGAAAGAAAATTAAAAAAAAATTTTTTGGAGAACCGATTTATTTAACAAACTTTCCTAGATCGCCTTCTTTGAATAATTGTTCATAGACGGCGGACATACAACTTCAAGGAAGGGGAGTTAGGTTAAAAAAATTTTAAGTGAAAATATTACGAATAGCATCGGTTATGCCTCTGTGTTTGATGAGCTGCTGCTAGTAAAAGTGCTGCTGATGCGTGCCCGGTTCCACCACTTCTGGAAGAACCTCCACCACCACCCATGTCGCGTTCTTCGTTGCGGCGGTGGAAAAAAAGTGTGGGGGCTCCGAGGGGGGTTTCTTCTAGAAAATTTTTGAATTTTTAAATATTTTTTAATAAATACCAGATAAGGTGTTAGTTATTGAGAAGGCAAAAATCAAATAAAATAATAAAAATAATCTGTCAGTAATTAAGGAAAATAATAATAGGGAGGATTTAATAGGTTTATTAATTTTGTTGTTATTAATGTTGTTTAATTGTGAAACAAACAATGTTTTAATAATTAAATGTGTTTGTTTAAGAAAATGTTGTAAACAATGTTTTAAACAATGTTTGTTTGGGAAAATGTTGTGTAAATAATGTTTTTGTTGTTGTTTTTGTTGTTGAAGCATTGATGTTTCCCATCAAAATTGATAGGAATGTTTTTAAAGATTACAAAACATTTTGTGTTTTTCTGAAATGTATTTCTGAATGTTTTAATGTTTTTCTGAATTTTTTTGTATGTTTGTGTTTTTCTGATATTGTTGTGTGTTTTTGTTTTTCTGATTGTTTGTGTTTTCTGAACTTGAATTTTATTTGATGTGTTTTCCGGAATTTTTGTGTTTTTCTGTATGTTTGTGTTTCCCAGAATTTATTATTGTGTGTTTTTTTGTTTTTCTGTTTTTCTGATTGTTTGTGTTTTCCGCAATTTTTGTGTTTTTCAATGTATTTTCTTTTTGTTTTTGATGTTTTTAAATAAGCAAGAGAATACAGAAAACGTAGTAAAATACTGAAAAATACAATGTTTTGATGTATATTAAATCTTAGGTTTATTTATAAAGGTTTTTTCGGCATTTTTTTAAGGTCATTTATCAAGCTAACTACTAGTTATTTATAACAGGAAAGAAAAATTGAAGGAAGAAAAATTTATTTATTTTTTGAAAAATTAAGGAATGTAAGTAAAAGTAAAAAGCAGAAAAAAATATTATTTTGAATGAATGTGCTTTTAATTGGAAGAAAAAAATTTTTTTCTTGTATAATTTTGAAGCAGAAGCAAAAAAAAACTTCATTTACTAAAAAAAATATTTTTTGCTTCAGGTAAAAATATTTTTTTTATTTTTTTCAAAAAAAAAAAAACAAAAAGCAAGCTTTTATACCTAAAAGTAAAAATTGGCAAAGGTAAAAAATAAATAAGTGAAATTGAGAGTAGGTATATTACATATTGTTTATGAACAAGGTAAACTAAGTAAGAGAGAAAATTTTATTAGGAAAAAAGATGAAGCATAAGGAAAAGAATATTTATTTAAGGAAGGATCAAATATCTCTTTATTCCAAACACCAGTCGTCAGTTTTTTCCCATTTTTAGGATAAGGAAAAAATTTTTTTAGAAAAAAATATAGTCAGGGATGAAGGGATGAAGCAAATTGATTGAGAAAAAAAATTAAAAAAAAATTTTTAGAAATTTTTTTAGAAATTTTTCTGGAAGGAATATTCGTGACAAATAACGCGTCGTCGATTTTTGGCACATTTTTGTGTGTCTTTTAAAAGAAGAAAAAAAATAAAGAGAGATTTTTGAACTGATGAGAGGGAAGACACACTTTAAATAAATATAAACATTTTAAAAAGCTTTTTGCTAATAGTTGGTATTTGACAAATTTATAAGTGCCTGGAAATTTTGGAAGAGTTTTGTAGAGGGGGGAGACTCTTGAAAGTTTTGCAATAAATATATTTTTAAGGGGATTATAAAAACATTTGTTTTTGGAATGTTTTAAACAAAAGAAACAATAGGGAAAGAGAAAAAATTAAAAATTGATTTGTAAAATGTTTGATGAAAATAAAACGTGTTTTTGAAGAGATTTGTAGAATTGTAAAACATGTTCCGGAATTTGTAAAATGTTTTCCGGAAATTAAAAGTTTTTTTAAACTTGAGCATGTTAAAAGCAAAGTTTGTTTATTATTTAAGTTTATTTATGTTAAAGAAATTTACAATTGTAAAACGTTATAATTGTAAAACATGTTCCGGAATTTATATAAGAGACTATAGAGAAAACATGTTCCGGAAATGTTTGTGTTTTCCGGAAATTACTAGAAGGAAGTTTGTCTAAAGTTTGTTAAAAATAATTGTAAAACATTCTAAACATGTTCTGCAATTGTAAAACATGTTTTGGAATTTGTTTATGTGTTTGTGTTTTGTGTGAATTTATTTGTGCGTTTTTCCGGAATTTATATAAGAGAATATAGAGAAACACTTACCTTTAGCTTTATTCAACTAAAAAACAGAGCGCCTTCCTGCAATTGACACAAGATAAATTATTTTGGTAATTCTTCGGTTGTCGCCCCCCCTTTTTTTATGTTCTATTTTTTTACATTTTCCATGAAATTTCTATGAACTTTTATATACATTCGAAAGAGCAGTTCGAGCTGAGTCGAACGGCACTAGAATCGTCGAAATCTGAATTAAATCAACATAGTTAGGAGCAATTGTTTTAATCCCTTTCAACATCGAAAAAAACATGTCCACAAAGGATTTAGCTTCATAATTCTGTTCAAAATTACCAAATCTAACCGATCATAGTACCAATCACCTCAGCTGAGATAGCTCTTTCGAATGATATGTAAATTATTATATGTCAAAGCAAAAAAGCTCAAAATGGTCAGGGAAGCATAAAAAAAAGAGGGGGGGGGGCGACAACCGAAGAATTACCATTATTTTTTGTTAGCGCATATAAAGGCTTATGTCTCCATTTGTCAATACAATTGTTAACTAGGATTATTTATTTTTATTTTGTTTATATATAATTTATTGGCCTTAAAAATACACACAAATGTTTTAAAGCATTTTTAAGAGAGAAAGAAAAATTAATTTAATTTTTGTCTAATATAAAGGCTAAATTTGATTAATTTTTCTTTTAAAAAATTTTATTTATATGCTGGGGTTTAATTATTATATCGGGTAAAAAAATTTTATTTTAGTATTATTTGAATGAAAATTAAAAGAAAATAAATTAAGGAGACAACATGCTTCAGGTTTTAATTAGAAACATGCTTCAAGTTGCTTCAAGTTTTTAATTTTATAATTATCAAGATGTTTGATTTAACAAAACATGTTGTTTTACAAACATTTGTAAAGTTTGTTTGTAAAACTTGAAATTGTAAAACTTGAGTTTAATTAAAATTGTATTTGTCTGTGTTTTCCGGAATTGTGTGTTTTCCGGAAATTATTAGGGATGTATTTATCTGTGTTTTTGCTGTATCCCTCCTAATCAAATAAACAAACTAAAAATAAATGTTGCATTCACATGCATTCACAGGCACATATATTTTGACCTCTTTCTATATTAAAAGGAATCCCGACCGTTATCAGAGTCTATCACAATTCCCGACCCTTATCTTAATATTTGTTATTCACTTGTTTTCGCCAATCTCGACTTATTAATGTCCCCTATAAATACTCATCCAAAATGGTCATTCAAATCTAATTAGAAGTGTTTTTATCAGGTCTGGCCAGACTCTTGTAATTGTCCCCTTTTCCCTCCCTTATGTATATATTTTAATTTGTAAATAGTTAGATGTAAATAAAGTTATTTAAAGAGTAGAATTTGTATAATCCTCGAAAGGCTTCGGAACCCAAACCCAACATTTGGTGCCACTTGTCCCGGGCAAGCCTTGTCGAGAGAAATGCGCATGAAATTAAAGCATAAAAAACGGAATTCCAGAAAAGTCGTAAATTAAATAATTAAATGTGCTGAAAGTAGAATAAAGAGATTAACAAATCCTCAAAAAATTGAGAGCTCGAGCTTAAACTCCTTAAATGATCTAAAATAAGAATTTTGCAAAAAGAGGTTAAATGAAGACAAAATTAGAACAAATTAGAATCGAAAGTTAAAAGTCGAAGAAAATAAAATTAAAATATTGAGCTAGAAGAATGTCATGAAATTTTTTTGTTTGGTTAAAAAGTGTTCTAAAGTTTAAAGTTTTAAAAAGTAGAAAAGATATGCTAACCGTTAGTTTTAAATCAAAATCAGAGAAACAAAGTAGCGCCGCGGTATTGAAAAATGCTCTTTGCTACCTCTTGATTATCTCTTTGCACATGTGAATAAAAGTTGTAGTACTGAAGGCAGGTGAAGCTAGGTGCACACTCTGTCGGCTAGGTGCCAGGTACTTAATATAATAATGAAAATCTGTACAGTAATAATAATAAATCAAGGCGGGTGCAGCTAGGTGCACACTCCGTCGGCTAGGTGCCTTGAGAAGGATATTAAGCGGGTAAAGCTGGGTGCATACGCCGCAGGCTTAAAAGCCAGATACTCCTTGAGATTTAAATATCTCGAAATTTTTTTTCAGTGAATATTTTGTATATGAAGATTTAAAACAACGGCAAGGTACAAAATTGAAGATAAATTTTTTTGATAATTTCTGAATGAAATGGAAAATTTGTAGAAGAGATTGAACGAAATGGAAAATGTAGAAAATACCATAGCTTAGGCTTCAAAATTGGTATCCAACGAAATTAAAGTGCAAAATTTCGTTGAGAAAGGAGAAAATTATTATATAATCAACAAAAGTAATCATGTAATGTTAGTTACCTATGAATAAGATATTAAAATATGAATTAAATTAAAAACTTGTTAGAAAGAAAAGTAAATAATAGTTCAGAAAGAACAATTTAATTCATTAGTTCAAAAAAAAACAGAAGCTATATTAAATAAATTGAGATAAAACGCTAAAATAAAAAATAACCTAAATTTGTCGAACATTTCTTAACAACATAAGAAATCTGGTCAGACCCACTTAAAATAGTAAGCGAGAATCAAATTTTAACCGTCAAATACACATTAAAAACTTAAACTGACGAGAATTGTAAAACAATTAGTATAACTTATGGAATAGTAAAACTTTCCGCTCTAAATAATTGACATTGCTAGGCTAAATTTGTGTTGAAAAAAAAAATATTTATTAGATAAAAGTAAAGGTTTAAATATTTATATGGAGGAAAAACAACAAACATTTAGAAATAGATTGTGGAAAATGACACAAATTTCAGAAAATTATGTTCAATTAAATATTTTTAGTTCAGAGGAAGAAAAATGGATATCCAGAGAATTTAAATGTTAAATTAATTTACAAATCGGTGGTTAGTTTACTTAAAATTAAATTTGAAGCTATCACTGATATTTTAACTCCTCTAAAATTAGTACAACATAATTATTTTAATTCGGCTGGAAGTGGGGATATAAATCAACCAGATTTACAAGTCTATACTGCTGGAAAACTTAATTTGCCATAAAAAATAAAAGGATTAAATAATCAAGATACCCTCCACTTGGAGGAATTTGTTTAGAAGATAGACAATTTCCAGATGCTGTTAATCATCCAAAAGTTTTTCCATCCATAATCATTTCACCAACAAATCTTACACTCGATTGAAAAAAAATGCGGAAACTTAAGCATATAGATAAACTTAAAATAAAGTAAAATACCCCTATAAAGAGAAATGGCAATAAAATTTTTTGAGATGTGAGAGAAAATGATATACTGATTAGAATCCAATTACAATACCATTAATACCGAGAATTCGCATAAAACTCCGGTCATGAAAAAAAAAATTATTTTTCTCAACTAATAACTTAAGCAAGCGTAAAATTTGAGCCCTCAGACAAAAAACACCAAACTGCGAATATTAGTTATATTAAACAGAACTAAATAAAATTTAGAAGAAAGCCAAAAATAAAAATAATTTAACAAATCCAATAGTTTCTAGTTTTCTCAAGTGAAAATAAATTTAGAATAGACTTTGGAGTTCATTTTTAAACACAATTGGAAGAAAGTCTTTAAAATTAAAAAAGGAGGTTTCGGAAAAAACTGCATTAAAAAAGCCTCTCCAATCTCCAAATTTTTGAGTAGAACTGAAAAAAATCACTAGACATGCTTTGATCACTATTATACAGGAAATGGATTTATTATAAGGAAGCAGAATGTAGAGAATTTATGTGAATCTGTAGACAATTAAAAGAAAAACAATTTCATTATAGGGGCGAACACAGAAAAAATATATTTGGACTTTTAATTAAATAATTCTCTTGATCCGATTATAATTCTCTTGATCCGATTATCACCCAACTGTTAGTATTGGGAATTCAGAAAAATATAAAAAGGTCATTGAAAAATAAGAGATAAGTGATCAAATTTTAACCGCAGATACATATTAAAATAAGTAACTTACCTTAAAGTATGCCATTGTTACAACTGTTAAAATACATAGAGCAGATGATAAACATATTTTAAAAGAATGTAAAAATACTCATAAAGAAAAGAGATGGAAACTAAATAAGATACATCCGAAGTAAGGATTTAAATAAAAAATGCCATGTGAGAGAATTGTCAATCAAGGCGAAATGACAATGTAGAAGATAATCAGTTCAGAAAATGATCCTCATTAAAAATATTAATCCTCAAACGAGAGTAGAGTTGAAAGTCATGCAAACCCACTAATTTAAAAAAAAAGGATGCTTAAACGATTTTAAAATATATATAAAATTAGGCTGTCAGATAAAATTCGGGCTCATTCAAAGACAGGCTAAATTAAAATTATAAAGAAGAAATTTTTCTATCACGAAATCAAATGATTTAACCGAGATGTTAAAACATAGCCCTGGACATAACAAATATTGGATTCCGGTTACTAGTTGCCTTTATCAATTTAAAAAAAAAAATATTAGGCAGCATTGAATAAACATTAAAAAAAATACAGAGATCGGAATAATTTAAAACAAAAACCCTCAGGTTCTTAATTGGAACTATAGAAGTAACTTTAAAAATAATTATTTCGTTGTTCAATAAAAAATACTTTGATGTAAAACCAAATCGCCGCACCTGCGAGCTTAAAAAAAATTCAACAAGCCTCGTTAATCAAATTTTAAAAGAGAATGGATATTAATCAGCAAATTAAATATTATTTTAAGTTATAACTGGTTCAGCCTAAAAGCTCACAAGGAGACTAAATAATTCCGAGTATTTTTCTTTCGAAAATTTATATGTAATTTTGCAGAGATACACAGTTCCCCGTATATCTTATAACAGGAGCTTCAAATATTGCTTAATCAGAATCTCTATGCAGAGTTGAGTAGTAACGCATTGACCAGTGCAAAAATAGAGACAACAAATATCTAGTGAAAAAATCCTAGATACATAAAGTAATCATTCAAATTGAAACTCTGAAAGACAGTAACATAACTCTTAAATCAAAAAATAATAAAGAAATTTGAATTACTTGCGAGAAAATAAAAAATTAAAAATTCGTGCAGATCTATAAGAGGCCTAATTAAAAAATCGGAAAAAAGAAATTTTAAGTTAGCGGCGGACACATCGGACACATTTAAAAATATATTCTGGCTTTTCAATAAAAATAAATAATTGAGAGTTACACATCCAAAAACCCCGTTTTGTCATCCAACTGGTATCGTGAATTCAGTAAAATATTATGTACAAAAAAGTCATTGAATAAAAGGGATAAAAGATACAATGAGATATTTCTAACGGGTCATCATATGTCTAGTAAATAAATAATACACAACTGGATATGCTAAGACACCGGCAAGGATAAATAACCATAAGTATCATCAACTGTACTATCAACTATGCTCACGCCGAGAAAAACACTAATTTCTTTACATAGTGAACTAGTTTGGGTCAGGAGTTTTTAGATAGCCGTCGATCATCAACTTGAGCCGGACTCAAAGCTGCACGAAGAGTAAAATAAAAAGAGTAATCCCTAAAAAATAGCAAAAGCCCATTCTAAAAAAAAAACAAGGACTTGACTAAAAAAAAAAAAAATTTTTTTTTAATAATGGAGAGGGAAGTACAAAACCGGGAACTAAAAAACCGAGAAACAAAAGCCGAGAAAAACTAGCAGAGAAAAATCCCCCACTTAAAATTGGGAGAATCGACAGAATCATCAGAAGGATACAACTTCCAGCAACGATAACAACACAATCTCCTGCAGTAAAATCAACTCACAAAACTGGAGTATCAGCTGAAGATTGGTCATCTATATATCAACAAAAAATTTGTTCTGCAACTTGAAAGACCCCACTAAATTGCTGCTTTTTGAATGAATTTAAATAAAATCGTTTAATTTATTTATGCTAATTATCCCAACTTTCCCTCACCTTGTTTTCAGTTTATTTTCCCAAAAATTTCTGTACCTATGTAAAATATCCCCTAAATAATCATTAGTTCTGTAATGTAATATTTCTTTCCTCATCAGTGTTTACTTAATTCGTCGGAGAACATGGAGGTAAAAGAAGTAAAACAAAAACACATTAGAAAGAGAATTAAAGCCTTTATAATAATTACTTAAATGTAGTAAAAATAAATCCGCTGCCGTCATAAAGACGAGAAACAATACTAAATTTAAAATATAATACAAAAAAAAATATTAAAATTTTAACGATAAAGCTCGGTCAGAAAAAATATAAAATTAAAAAAAAAAGTCAGGAAATATTTTTTAAAAAACCGTCGTTCATAATTGTACTATGAGAAAATAAAAATAATGCTTAGAGAATTAAAATTAAAAAAATATATATTTTAAAATAATCCTAAATTACCCTTATTAAAGGAAAATTAATGTGCCACCCGTTTAATCGGAGAAAAGTTAGTTTAAAGAAAAGCAGTTAATTAAAAAGGCAGCCTTAGCAAATTTCCCGAAAAGTAGAACGTGGACGTTCTTTTCGAAGGGGGAAGGAATGCTGTATCCCTCCTAATCAAATAAACAAACTAAAAATAAATGTTGCATTCACATGCATTCACAGGCACATATATTTTGACCTCTTTCTATATTAAAAGGAATCCCGACCGTTATCAGAGTCTATCACAATTCCCGACCCTTATCTTAATATTTGTTATTCACTTGTTTTCGCCAATCTCGACTTATTAATGTCCCCTATAAATACTCATCCAAAATGGTCATTCAAATCTAATTAGAAGTGTTTTTATCAGGTCTGGCCAGACTCTTGTAATTGTCCCCTTTTCCCTCCCTTATGTATATATTTTAATTTGTAAATAGTTAGATGTAAATAAAGTTATTTAAAGAGTAGAATTTGTATAATCCTCGAAAGGCTTCGGAACCCAAACCCAACAGTTTTCCGGAAAATAAATTATGTTTTTGTTTCAAGTATAATTTTATTTGTTTATTTTTAAGTTTGTCAAGTGTTTTATTTGTTGTTGTTGTGAAGTGTTTGAGGTTTAATTAATGTTTGAGTGTTTTATGAGAGAAGAAGAGAGAGAGAAGGTTAATTATAATAGAGAGATAATTAAAGTTCAATTAAATAATTTAAAGTTTGTTTCAAGTTTTTGCTTCATTTAAGGGAAAAGTTTTGTTTCAGAAAAATGTTTTTATGACCCTGCGCATTTTCTAACTAATATACTAACCTAGTCAAAAATAAAAGGAAATTTTTTTTCTATTTTTGCGCACTAATTTATGCAAAATTGTGTGTGTGTCCTTTTATAAAACACAAGAAAGTTTATGTAAAGTGGTTGGCTTTTTAACAAAGTTTTTTGTCTATAAAGTACTTTATATAGGTGGTCATGAATTATTAAAAACAAAAATAGTTTTGATTGATGAAGCCGTATATTAATAAATAGAGAGCAGAATTAGCATAAAAAATTAAATATTTTTTTAGCATGAAATAAATAAATTAATGAATAAAAAAGGGAAAATTTTTACGATTTTTGATAGTAAAAGACTCTTCTAAAATTTTTATTTTTCTAAAGAATAACTGTAGTTAGATCGGCCAATAGGTTTTAGACACACTTTTTAATGCTCTTTTGAATGAGCTATAGATCATCCAGATCGGACTTGAATTCATCGTGCTACACAAGTTTAAGGGTATTTGTTTCAGGTTTTTGTTTCAGGTTTTTGATTTTTTAAAATTTTCTTTTCCTTTTTTCAAAGGTTCTGTTCTTTGTTTAAAATCAATAGAAGTCATCGAATCTTTTTTTCAGTTCAAAAAAAATTAAAAAAATTTTTTCACGTGATTTTCCTTGAATTATAAAATGATCTGTCTAAAATTTTTTTCATGTCTGATCATTGACTTTTCTTTCTTCTATTAAAGCAATGAATTTAAAAAAAGACAAATGACGATTGAACTTTAGAGCTTTTACTTTTTTTTTGCTTCAATTTGTTCACTTAAAATTTTTTACTGTGTATTTAACAAAGTTAATTTTTTCGTCAGCAAACACACAGACAAACTTTTTGTTCTCTCACACTTTTAAATTTCAAATTTTTTTTAATTTTGAATCATTCATTGAACAACATCCAACAGCAGTAGGGGATGTTGTTCCAAAGACGGGGAAAATCAACCAGAGGGACTCAACTGGCCAGGGACTCAAACGGTGGGACTCAGAAACAAGACTTGAATGGTCGCGTTCCGAAATCTCTCGATCTTTCTTTATCAGACTCTAATGTCAATTTAGTAAATTTTCCAGTCCTCATCATTTCCGTACTCTACTATTCCCTTACTCTCTCTAGTCTTTATTTAAATTCTAAGCAAGAGACTGAAAAAGAATTTTTTAATCTGAGACTCTAACCTCCCTAGACTCTATTTTCCTAAAGTTTCTCGATTCTTCTATAATCTGACTCTAATGTCCATTAAATTTCTCCAGCCTCCTCATTTCCGTACTCTACTATCCCTATACTCTAGTGTCCACTTTCTTGTATTTTGTACTCTCTTCCCATAGTAGTTACACGCAATTTTGTCTAGGTATTTTTTCTCTTTTTCTTTATCATCCATTGTCTCTCATCAAAAAATCAATTTTATATATTTGTCCTTCTCTTAAGTTAAGGTTAATAGTGTTCGTTGTTCAAAAAAATTTTTATTGCATTTTAAAAAAGAATCTCTTCCCACTTTTTTTGACGAGAGATCATTAGGGGGAACATTTTTATAAAAATTTTTTGTTCTTTTCATTTTTATAAGAAGAAAGACTGGAGGAATTTACCTATTGTTAGTTTAGTTAGTTTAGAGATTTTTAAAGTTTTTAGGGAGGTCAAAAAAAGTCTTTAATTCATTCGCAGACTTTGTATTTTGTTGTGATTTTGTCAACAATTTTTTGTTTATTTATTGTTTATCTATTGTTTATTGAAATTCAGCGAGATTGGTTGTTTATTTTTTTGAAATATCGATTGAAGTTTGAACTTTGATCTTCGAATATGTCTCCTAGTTTAAGGCAAACTGACTTTTCCTACTAGTTTCGACATTTTTATTTTTCGGTTAATCGAATTCGACATTTTGAAATTCTCTTAATTTTACACTTTAAAGTTCCTCTACTTTCCTATAAAAGCCGATACCGAACTGCAAACTTTTTCTTTTTTCACGTAGAGTTAATCGTCTGTCTTTTAGGCGCGGTTCGTATTTTTTATTTTTCCTTACATTTTCGAAACTTGTGTCCCCTTTTTTCGTATTCGTGCTTACAATTTCTATTTAATGCAACTTAAAGTCCCATTTTACAGATTATAAAGACAAGTTTAACCTTGTGTGACTTTATCTTTATTCCTGTCTAAATCTAACAAATTGTAACAACAAATAAAAATGGGCGAGCAAGACAAAAAGAAAGCTGGCGGCGGCGATGGTGGCAAAAAGAAGGACGGCTTCGATGCCAAAAAGTTTGCGATTGATTTGGCTTCTGGAGGGACTGCCGCTGCGGTTTCTAAGACGGCTGTGGCGCCTATTGAGCGTGTCAAGTTGTTGCTACAGGTTTTCTTGAGTTCCTTTTAAATTTACCTTTCAATCATTTAAAGGTTCAAGACGCTTCTCAGCACATCGCTGCCGATAAACGCTATAAGGGAATAATTGATGTGCTTGTTCGTGTGCCCAAAGAACAGGGAGTCCTTGCTTTTTGGCGTGGTAATCTGGCTAACGTGATTCGTTACTTTCCAACGCAAGCTCTCAACTTTGCGTTCAAGGATACTTACAAAAGGATCTTCATGGAAGGGTATTTTTTAATGATGTTATGAGTTGCGAGAAAGTCTGGGGTTCGGGTCGGGGTTTTCTAACCTTTTTGAGATCGAGATTCTTGGGTGATGAAGGTTTGGTTATCAGATTAGGGGTACTCCGTTTTGTTCGGCTTTTAGCTAGGAAAGCCCTCTGCTTGACTCTGGTTGTGGGCCTCGCTTTGTCTTATGTAAAGAGTTTTATACATTTACTCTGCATTTTCTAGTGTTGATAAGAACAAACAGTTTGGCAAATTCTTTTTGATGAACTTGGCTTCTGGTGGTGCTGCTGGTGCTACTTCTTTGGCTTTTGTCTATCCTTTGGACTTTGCTCGTACTCGTTTGGCTGCGGACGTTGGAAAGTATAAAAAGCTGTCATGAATATTGATAGAAAGGCTTTTTTTTAAAATTTATTTTTAAGGGCCGGAGCTCGTGAGTTCAACGGACTTGCTGATTGTCTCGTCAAAATATTCAAATCTGATGGTCCTATTGGTTTGTATCGAGGATTCTTCGTCTCTGTTCAGGGCATTATCATCTATCGTGCGGCATATTTTGGCTGTTTTGACACTGCAAAGATGTATTTTGCTAAAGATGGACAGAAACTGAACTTCTTTGTGAGCTGGGCTATTGCTCAGGTTTTCATTTTTATCTTATTTCTTGTGGGTTTTAAGTTGGATTTGAATTTGAAACTAAGGGAGCTTGGTTACCTAAGCGTGAGTGTGTTCAAAGGTCTAGCTTCGTAAGGAGATAATTTGGTGTCGTCAAGGCTTTACGGGAGGGTCTCGTCTCATTCTTGGGGTGCTACAATTTGGTTTAACTTTGCCTTATGATCTGGAAACCTTTTGGGAGTTGGTTGGGTTCTTATTGATACAAGAATTCCTGAAACTTTCTTTTGCCTTGTTTTACCTTTCTCTTAACTTTAAGGTTGTTACCGTCTCTTCTGGAATTCTTTCCTATCCTTGGGACACCGTTCGTCGACGTATGATGATGCAATCTGGACGCAAGGATATTCTCTACAAGAGTATGTGTTTTCAGTCTATAAGTCTATTTAAACTTTTTAATTTAGACACTTTGGACTGCGCCATCAAGATCATCAAGAATGAGGGTCCTCAGGCTATGTTCAAAGGAGCGCTTTCCAATGTTTGACTTTTTCAAAATTTTCTTGAGATTTAAAAATCTTTTTTTAAAGGTCTTCCGTGGTACTGGTGGTGCATTAGTGCTCGCCTTCTACGAGGAGATTCAAAAGTATGTTCATCTAATCTAGAGAGAGGAAGAAGTAAAGGAGAAGGATATGAGAGGGATGGATATTAAATTTGTGTGTTTTGATGCTGCCCTTTTTTTCTCAAACAGGAAGTTTAAAAATTAAAAATAGGAAGGAAAAAATATTTTAAAAAAAGTTTTTTTTGTTTCCTTCAAAAATATTATTAAAAAAATTTGTTGTCTCTTCCCCCTTATTTTTCTATAAATAATACCTTTATATAGTTAATGTTTGTCTCTCTTCTCTAAAAAGAAAATTCTCTCTCAAAATATTTTTCTAAAAAATATTATTATTTGTTCTATTCCTCAAACTATTATAGAGACTTTTTTGAGAAAATAAATGGATTGTTAGGTTGTTTTTTTATTCTTTGTTTAAATTGAGGGTTTAATGAAACCATTTTGAATTTTTTAAAAAAAATTTTAAGTTTAAAGTAAGGAGAGTGGAAGGAGGATTTAGGAGATGGGCATGTGTGTGTATATAACAATGTATAAAGATTAAAAGATTTCTCGACAATTTTTTGAGAAAATAGAGAGTGCCAAAAATCAAGATGCTTGCCCATCCCCTTTGTATTTAAAATACTAATTTAATTGTTTGGATTTTAGCTTCTTAGAAAATTGTGATGAGATGAAGGTTTAAAATATAGCTGTTGTTGTTCACTTTGTTTTTTTAATTGAGAAGTTACCCTTGAATAGAGGAAGCTCTTACTGGCTACTTGAAAAAATTTTTAATGAAGGTTTAATTTTAACTTTTAATTTCTTTTTAGATTTTATTTCGATATTTCCTGTCCGATATAATTTTTTTTAATTCCGCCAAGCATGGAAAATATTTCTTCAAGTCAATTACCTCAAAGTATTTATGGGTCTACTTCAAAAGAAATAACAACAAAATTGCCTTCAAGTCAATATCAAAGCACAGAATGTATTTTATATGGAAGCATTACAAATTTGGAGAAGGGACAGTTTATTGAAAGATTAAAAGGTTTATGTGATCCTGGTGGACCTGTTGCTTTTTTTGAACATAATATGGTTTTTAAATTGAGTAAGAGAATTTTATTATTTATTTTTTGGGGGAAATGTGGGGTAAGGTAATGAATGCCTTTTTTGATAGGTTTGCTCCCTAATGATTTTTGGTCCCGCTAAATTTTTCAGAGAACCACCAAAGTTTTAGATCCAATAGGGATTGAAATTAGAACATTTCGCTGGGAAAAACAACCGCTGGACTTTCTCTTTACCGATTTTGCCTGTTTTTTTACTCCTATTTGGGAAGGAGAAAAGTGAGAAAACCCTTTCTCTCTAGTCCCTGGCTAAGCCCTTTCAAAGTTTAAAAATTATTTCCTATTTTTTAGAAACAGGCACAGATTCTCCAGTTCAAGTCCAAATGCGCCGTCGTTTTAAAACTGATAATCTTCATTGGCATTGTCGTTATATTGCTATACCTGAGACTGCTGTTAAAGATGTTATTGTTCGCAAAGTTATTGATTCTTTAATTTATTCAAATGATATGATGAGTTTTGTCAAGTCGTTGGGATTGAGGTTGTTTTTTAATTTTGGAATATTTTTAATTTTGGGACACGAAAAGTAAAATAGAAAATCAGAAAACATTCTGACGGAATTTTTATAAAACATTCTTTTTATAAAGACTTACTAAAAATTATCACACTTAACCAAAAATTAAAAAACCCGACAAATTTTAATTTAGAACTAAATCAAGGTTTTAGTTAAGTGGGATATTTTCTGAAATTATCCCTGAAAATTACAAGTTTGGTTGAAGAAAATTTTAGTATTATCCCACTTAACCAAAAACATCAAGTTTGCTCGAAAAAGTTTAATTTTAAAACAGAAACTAGGTCTTGGTTAAGTAGGATAATGTTTTGGTTAAGTAGGATAATAAAATCAGTATGTTTTTTGACGGTTTTTTGGCTTTTAAAAATTTCCGAGACACATGGAAATTTCTTAAATTAATTTACAAATTTCAATGTATAAAAATATTTTTTAGAATGGAATATGAATACATTGCTAATGGATTTCTTTTTACAAAACGAGATATTCGAGTATTATTTTCTACTTAAAAATTGAAAAAAAAATATTTTTTTTTGAGGTAATAATGTATCAAGTAATGTGTTCTGACACAATTGGAAATTACAACAAATTAAAACAATTTGGAGAGTCTTTTTTGGTTGAAGCTTCAATATTAGTTCCGGATGGACAACCTTATGATGGGGCAATAAAAAATTTGAAAGAATTTGCTGATCAATTACTTCCTATATGCAAATTGGAATATTTGGATTATATTAATAAATAAAAATTGGAGAAGAATTGAGGAGAAAATTAAAGGGTTTATTTTTTTAATTTAATTATTTTGGGTACTTTCCCTGACAAGAGGACATATCGGGATGGACATAACGGGGCGATCAGTTACTCTACTGGTTTCGGGACCTATGACCACTGGGTTTTAGGTAGCGCCCAATCTGTCCACCGACCAAAGTCTTTGTTTCTTCATTAGGAGGATCATTCTTCCATTTTTTAAATTATTATTTTTTAACAAAAATTAAACAAAATTAATTTAATAAAAAACATTCTCTTAAAAATATTTTTTGTTTCTTCAGGAATTCTTCTCTTGCTTGTTTTTAATCAAAAGCTTCATCCATTTCTTCTTCCAATTCTGTTTTTGTTATTTTTCCTTTTTTAAATTTTTTAAGCAATTTTTCGCCTTTTTGTAATTGTTCCCATTCTGGTTGTTTTCTCTTCCTTTTATTTGATGTTGGTTTTCCTGACGATTTTCCTCCTCCATTTTGACACGATTGCTTGTTGTTGTTATTATCTTCTACACTTGATTGATCTTCATCTTCGTCTTCATTGTTTGTGTTATTAAGCTCTTCCATACTTGTCATTTTTCCTGAAAATTTTTTTAATTTAAGGAAATCAAATAGTGTCGAGAACTTTTCCATGGTAGGATTTTTTCCTTTAGGGGATTTTTAAAAATATTAAAAATCAGAGAATATCTTGTCAATCTTACGAGTTCATTAAACTCAAATATTAATATTTAGAGATTGGGACGAAATATTTAGAGATCGGCCCCCGCCCCTGGCTATGGGTCAGCTAACAATAAGGGTTCGTTAAACTCTTAAGAATTAATATTTTTAAAAAGAAAAGTCCAAAAAAACCTTTTATCATTTTTCCACTTTTAAACTTTTGCTGCTTCTGTTGTCCTCCTCCATCTGCAGCCATTCTTCTCATTTTTCTTCTTTCATGTTTTTCCATTCTCTTTTTATTTTTTTCTTCCATTTCTAATCTCTTCTGTTCTAATTTATCATCTTTATATTTTATTTCATTAATTTTTATATCTAATCTTGACTGAAATTTTGTAATTACTTCTTGTCGTCCAACCAATTCACGAATTTTTGGAAAGCGTATAAGGCCAAAAGAATTTGCTAAACCAACAATATCCAAATCTTTTAAATTTTGAAAATTTAAAGAAAAATTTTAAAAAGAAAACCTTTAACTTTGCAAACAATTTGAGTGTCATGTCTGTTGTATGCTTCGATGAATGAAACAAACGCAGCAGTTCCAAGCTCGAGAAATTTTCTAGATAAAGGGAAATTAAAATTATATAAGAAATATATTTTATAGGTTGGCGTTTTCTTAAAAATTTTACACCCTAGTAGAATGGTTTTAGTGGGGTGGTCCCAAACTTTATAAGGAAAACTCTAAAAGATTTGGGTATTTCGATTAAAAAGAATTTTTTCTAGGGCTTTCTCTGTTATTGCCGAACTTTTCTAGATTTATGTTATTTTTTCTAATTAAAAAACCTGTCTTCACTAGCCATTTGTTGTATCTTTTCTTTAATTTTGAGTGCTTTCTCTTCAGTTAAACCTCCAAATTCACTTTCTTCTAAAACAACTTTTTCTTGATTTTCTAAAAATTGTATATAAGCAGATTCTTCATTGGTTAATAATATTAAGGATTTTCCAATTCTTCCCATTCTTCCAGCTCTCCCACTTCGATGAACATAAAGTTTTGATAATTTTGGAAAATCGTATTGTAGTACCCAGTCAATGTCTAATACATCAATTCCACGAGCTAAAACATCGGTTGAGAATAATATTGCTCTTTTTGTACTACGAAATACGTCTAACTGTTGAAAAAAGATTTTTTTAATTAATTATATAAGATGAATTTAAAATTTTGGGGACCCGAGCGGGTTCGAACCCGTGACCCCAGAGTATGCCTCAATATCTCGCATGGCGCGCTTAAAAATTTTTTCTGGGTCTCTCTGACCTTGTAGTATTTTGCCCGATCCAGCTCGTGTTAAAACATTGGGGGACCCGAACGGATTTGGACCGCTAAAACGGAAAGCGACCCCGGTTAAAAAAATTTATCTTACCACTTTTTGTCTTTTTCCTTCCATTTTTCTATGCATTTCCATTATAACTCTTTCATCATCTTCTAAAAGTGAACGTACAATTATTCCAAAATATTCACATTGTGCTGAATTTGAACAGAATACAAGTATCTTTTCGTTATGTTGAGATTTTAAAAATTTGATCAAAGCCAAAAATTTGAATTCTGCTGGGACACACTTAAGAAAAATTTTATTTATTTTACAAAAAAATCAGCACTTTTTGGATACCCCTCTCATTTCATAAAATGTACATAACAGTCGGACTTCCGTCTTTTTCTTCATTAATGTGTCTCATTTGAACAAGCCATAGTGAATTGAGGAAGGAAAAAAGTTTGACCATTATGTACACCTTAAGGAAAACTGAAACTCAGAAAAAAGAGTGAGGAGAGAATATCCAAAAAGAACGAGATAAGTTCAAACCGCATAGTAATTGATTAGTTCCTTTGGTGTAACAATAGAACCGTCTTCTTGTTTTATTTCTTTCTTTTCTTCCTCTTGATCATCTTCTTCACCTTCTTTTTCATCTTTATTCATTTGTATTATATTATCTGAACCAATAGTTAATTTTAACGGATTTCTAAGTCCAAAACGAGCTAATTCATTAACTTTTGTTTCAAATTTGTCGGCCATTTCTGTAGCAGAAAAAAGAGCAGAACGTCGCTGTTTGGGTAAAATTGATAGTACTGAACAAATGCTGGAGAAAAAAAATATTTTTAAATAATGACCTTATAAAAAATATTTAGTACCTTTAAGGAACATTTTTAAGGTTTTTGGAGATATGGGGAATTAACATTAATAAAGAAAAAATTCGAGGGACCCGAACGGGTTCGAACCCACGACCCCCCAGAAATGGAGTCCATTTTTATTTTTTATTAGCGATTTTCTTTTTAAAAAAAGTTTGTAAATGATTAAAGGGGCTATTTTAATGAAAATTTAAATCTCTGTCCTAATATCAAAAGAAAATTTTTTAAAACAAAAAAGAAAACCTTTTTCTTGTATCTTGATCCTTAAATTTATCTGCTTCATCAATTATCAAAACTTCCAAAAACTTTAAATATTCTTTTAATTGATTGTGCTGGCTAATAAATGAATCAAAACGTCCAGGTGTTGTAACAACAACACTAAATTAAATTTTGAAAAATTTTTTTAAATTTAAAAAAAACCAATTTCCTTTGAAATGATCAACGTCAGTCTTCATTCTCTTTTTTCGTGCTCCACTCGAACCAAATAAACGAATTATTTTAAATTTAAGTGTTGAACATATTGGTTTACATAATTGAAATATTTGATTAACTAATTCTCTGCTGGGAACAATAATTAGACCAATAATTTTGCATGGAGCTTCTTTGCTTTGTTCAATCTAAAAGAGAAAATTATAAGTTCCGTGAAATGAGGAGTTTGGTTAAGTGATTTCTAACTTTCTTGGGGTTAGACTGTTAAGTAAGGATGGTTTAAACCGTTAGAGTTGAACCACTTTTTTTTCTTGTTAAAACTTTTTGAATAAATTTTCCTAGCCTTATAACCCCACTAAAAATTTTTAAAAAAGATCTCTCAAATTGGGAAGTTTAGCTGAGTGGTAATCCTCTAGGTTTTCAATAGTTAAACATTAAAGGTTCGAGCCCTTTGTTGGTTAAACAATGTTCTGTCTTGTTAAAATTTTTTGAAGAAATATTCCCAGGCTTAAAAACACTTAAGAATCCCTCGAAAAAATTTTTTTAATTAAAAATGAAACCTTTTCCTTCTTTTTAAGCAAAATATGCATCATAGGTAATATAAAAGCCAAACTTTTACCAGAACCTGTAGGTGATTGAACAATACAATCAAAATTTGAAAGCATTTTTTCGATTGTACATTTCTTTGGGGAAAAAAATTTTTTATAAAATAAAATAAAAAAACCTGCACAGAAGTTAGTTGAGTATGTCCCAATCCTTTTTTAAAATAATTTTGAATTTGGGGATCTAAAAGTTGAAGTACTTCTTCTTGTTGTTGAATTTCTTGTTTACCATCAGTTGCAGCCATTTTTAAAGTAAAATTTTTTTTAATTTCTGAACTAAAAGATGAAAAAAATATTTAAATTGCTCTATGAACAATTTTTATTTTACTAATAGAAGTAAAAAATTTCCAATTATTTTATTAACGAAAAGAAAAATTTTTAAAGGGGCTTTTGTGGATGAGCGCCATTTTAAATTCATTAAATTTGGACATTTTGATGCATGGACATTTTGTATCTTGGACATTAAGAGAAACTCCGAAAAAATAGATTTTAGGATTTTAACATTTTGAGACAGTAAATGGCGCTAAAATAAAATTAAAAAAAATTTCAGCAAAAAGGCTAAAAAAAACCAAAAAAATCCTAAGGCTTCAAAACTATCATCTTTTACATATTAACAACAAAAAACCTATATACTCTAAAATATCTTCCTACAAAAAAATCATCAAATATATACTGGACCACCAGTCCCCTTATCCTTCTTATCCTTCGCGGCCTTATCCTTCTCAGGCCAAATCTTCTTCATATTATTAAAAGTATATTCTTTATCATTCATCTTCGTTTTAAGATCAGAAAAAAGAGACATTTTAAAAGTTGACGTCTGAATACATTCACACATGTCTGCATGCTCGTGTGGAGTCAATTGTTGTACAGGATGGTAATAGGCAGAATAAAGAAGCGAGTCTACAGCGGGAGGTGCACCTTCCTTTTTATCCGGTCCAAGATCGCACTAGAAAAAAATTTTTTTAATCAGTAAAGAATAGGGGTGGGACACCGAAACTGAAAATCAGGGATCGAAAAAATAGGGGTCGAAAAAAGGGCCATAGCCAGGATTTTTTCGAGGAGAGGGGAGTGGGCATGGGGACTTATCAGTTGTCACGTCCCTGGAAACCAGAACAGAAGACTGGGGATCGAAAAAATTAGGGGGCGAAAACAGGGCCATATCCAGGATTTTTTCGGTGGGAGGGGGCAGGGGGACTTGTCAGTTGTCACAGCCCTGGAACCAGAAATGAAAACCGGTGATAACAGAAAAACAGAGGACCAGTTAATACCCGGCTATGTCCAATCCTAATAAAGAAAATCAGTTTTCTCTGGTTATCTATACCCAAAAAAGGACCCTAAAACCTCAAAAAAAATAATTCTAAAAACCTGCACTTCCTTTGAATCCACAAACACCATTTTCTTCTTTTTAGCTTTTTTATCAGTTGTAACTTTGGTTAATGATAAATCCTCCATTTCCATTTTAATCGCAGTCTTAACATCTCCATCATTCTCTCCAATATCTGGAATTTCATCAACTATAACGATTGGTTTTGGTTCTATTTTTGGTTTTTCATTTTTCTTTTCTTCTTGTTTAACATCAATTGACGAATTTGTCTTTTTTGCTGACATTATTCTTCTAAAAATAAGGGGGAATTAGGTAAAAGTTGTCAAAAAAATTCTCAGATCAAGCAAAATAAATGATCGAAGATACAGTAAAAATAAAGAGATACTCGAACAAAAATTCAAAAAAAATTTTTTTTCAGAATGCCAACCTTTTCTTCTCAAAAATTCGAGAAAATTCCACAAAGTTGGAGAAAAATGACAATTTATCCCATTTTAAGTTTTTTTTTTCTTCGCGACAAAATGTCTGATTTACAAAACGCCACAAAGAAGAAAAATTTGTAAAATGTCACAAATTCTCCACTGACATTTTCGTATAAATTTGGTGTTTTGTAAAAAGTGAATATCAAAGTACAAGTTGGGAGCAAATTTTTTCTTGCAATTTGCTTCTATTTTTATTTGGTTTATCCATTTGTTTTGCTTAAATCATTTGATATTCTTTTTTTTACTTTAATTAATCTCCCCCTCTTCTTTTTTTAGATTTTACAAAGCAACTTTATATTCTCGATCTCTTTTTAATTATTTAATTCTGTTTTACAAGCAATATAATGGGCAAGGATTACTACAAGACTCTGGGAATTTCCAAAGGCGCTTCTGACGATGAAATTAAGAAGGCTTATAGAAAGATGGCGTTGAAATATCATCCGGATAAAAATAAAGAAGCTGGTGCTGAAGCTAAATTTAAGGTTTTTTTTGAGTTTTTTAAAGCTTGGTGGTTATCATGTTCCCGTAAAGGACTCGATTAGGAATTATTTCGAGGTTAAATTTTTGTTTACTGTGACTCCCTTTTTCATGCCCAAGCTTTCATTAGATATACAGAAGGGGGAGACCTTAAAAAATTTTTCTTTTTATTCTGAAGGAAGAGGTCTGACCCTTCAGTATATTCAAAGGTAAAAACCTAGCGAGAAAAAGGTGGACCTGTGAAAGACAAATTTTTTCGATCTCACCCCTTATTGCCAAAAACGATGTGAAATATAACATAAAGTTTTATGAAAACGTTTCGAGTCCCACACGGAATCTAGTCTCGTTTTCCTGTCTTTAAACATAAATAATTCTTAAAAATTTAATTTAGGAGATAGCTGAAGCATACGACGTCTTGTCTGATTCCAAAAAGAAGGAAGTTTACGATAAATTTGGTGAGGAAGGCCTGGCTAATGGTGGAGCCGGTGCTGGTCCTGCTGGAGCTGGCGGCGTTCCTGGAGGTTTCCATTATACATTTCAGTTAGTTTTTTTGATCGATTTTACAACTGATTTCTGTAAATTTCTTTAGGGGAGACCCTATGCGTATGTTCCAACAAGCTTTTGGAAATGGAATGTTCACTGAATTCACTTTTGGTGATAATGGCAATGCTGATGTATTTTTTATTTTTTTTAAATTTTCTGATTAAAATTTCAAAATTTAGGTAGTTTTTGGAGATGGTCTCTTTAGCGGTTTCCCTGGTGGTTTTGGAGGAATGGGTGGACATGGCGGTGGAATGCCTAGACGGCCTAAACAAGATACTGCAATAGTCCATGAATTGCCTGTTAGTCTAGAAGATTTGTGTAAAGGATGTACAAAAAAGATGAAAATTACGAGGTTTTTTGTTTGTTTTTAGCGGTTTGGACTGGAACACTGTGTCCAGTCTTTCGGTGCTTCACCGATTAGCATGTTTTTGGGTGAAACATCGAGTGATCTATTAGTGAATCAGGGTTTGTGTGAACCATCATCTTACCGGTTTTCGGTGTTTCATCGACTGACCTGTTTTGGGTCTAACATCGACTGACCATAATATTGTTCAGAAGCTCGGAGAATCAATAGTCGCTTACCGGTCAATTCAATCTTTATATGCCTGGGTTTTTTTAAATTCTTGTTGGTGTTTGATGTTTGACCGAAATAATTTGTCCGTTAGACTTTTTTGTTTCTTGTCGGTGTTTTAGTTAGACGGTGTTAGCCTAACATTAAATAAGAATTTTTAAAAAATTAATTTAAATAAGTTTCAATTTTTTCAGAAAAATTGTAAACCCAGATGGCACTTCTAGGACTGAAGACAAATATTTAACAATTAATGTCAAGCCTGGATGGAAGAATGGAACAAAAATAACTTTTCCAAAGGAAGGCGATGTTTATCCAAATCGTGTGCCGGCTGACATTATTTTTGTTATTAAAGACAAGCCACATCCAAAATTTAAACGTGAAGATTCGGACATTCGGTTAATTTGGATTTTTTTTATTTTTAATAATTTTTAAAAAATTTTAGTTATAAACACACAATTCCATTGAGAGATGCCCTCTGTGGTCTTTCTTTACGAATTCCTACATTGGAAGGTGATACAATTCCTTTGAAGATTGCAAATATAGTCAAGCCTGGGTCTACTCATCGGTATAAAATTTTTTATTTTTTGGTTAAAAATTTCCCGGATTTGGGGGATCTTTTGGTTTTAGAGGAGGATATTTTCTCAAGATTGTCCAATTTTAGATTGATTGGTATGATGTCTAAATACCGAATGTTGAAATATCAAACTCCTAAAAGCAGGCCCGTAACCAGCATTCCCCTCTCTCTTCCCCTGGTTATGGCCTTGCTTAAAAGACATGCCAGAATACCAAAATGTGGATTGTTAACAACCTTTAGCGTTGACCTTTGTCTGTTTTTACCTTTGATTTGAAATGACCTTTCAAGTGACTAGACCATACTAGTTATGTTTTTTCCACAGTTTGGTATTCTGGATGCTTTTGGGTGTTTGGTATTTCAACGTTTAGTATTAAGGCATGTTCCTGTCTGGATTTCAAGCATTTATTTGACTATCTAAAATCCATTTATTTAAATCCTTCATGAACTTAACATTAATTTTATTTTCTAGGGTCAGAGCTCGTGGCCTTCCAAATCCACGTACCAACATTCGTGGTGATTTAATTGTTGAATTTGATGTTCGCTTTCCTGATTCAATATCTCCAGCAGCAAAAGAACTTATTCAAAATGCTTTGCCGCCAAATTGAGAAGAAAAATTTAAAAGGAATAAAAAATATATGTAAAATGAATTTTTGTTTTATTTTTTTGAAAAAATTTTTTTATGTATTTGAAGTAAAATATGGACTATTTTTAAATGTTTTTCTATTTAAAAATGCTTTGCTAATGCATTTTAAATTATCTTTATTTTTGATTAGAGAAAATAATTTTATAATTTAGCAAGTTAAATCATAATACAATCGAATTTCAGTAGGATATCTCTCTCGAGGGACGAAATTTTAGAGGCGTTTTAGGGAGTTGGGTTGTTAGGGAGTGATATACCCTAATAGGAAGTGATATACGAACTAAAGAGATTATTGAGATTCGATTGTGTTTTTAACCCTTGCGGAACTTAAAAACCAAAATTTTTTAGAAAAATTTTTTCGGAAGACTTTTAATTTTTTATTAAAAAATTTTTTTCTTTTGTTTCAAGGACAAATTCAACTATTACATAGCTTTGTTTAATATTTGTGACTTTTATTATAATATTATTCTACTTTTGGCACACACACTCATTGAAAAATGGCTAAAGCAGCGGCAGTATACAATAGAGTAAGGTTATTTTTATTTGCATTTTTATTCTTTTATATTTTTTATATGCAGCTAGTTGTGTAGATATAAGTTTTTGCTAGTTTTGCTTTTTCTCTAGGGTGGGTAGGGTAGGCTTTTATAGGTGGACTTGGGGGAATTTACAAAAAAAATTTTAAAAAAATTCTTGGCTTAAGTGAACTTAGGATTTTGTTAAGTTGGGGGGGGGGCTTTACCAAAAGGGATTTTTAATTTTTTTTTTCTAGGCTTTCATAGGAAAATATTTTCTTTTTTTTTCTAGCGGTTCTAGGCTTTCATAGGTGAACTAGTCGATTTTACAAAAATTCTAAAAAAAATTTTTGTTTACTTTTTAAAAAATATTTTTCTTCTTTTCTATTAATAGCTAATCCCTCGTGTATTTTTTAAAAATTAAAAAAATTTTTTTTTGCTACGCATGACGCAGATTGTCCTTTCATAAAAAGGGTATTAAAAGAAACGCATTTTAGTTTAATGGTTTTAAAATGAACACACTTTTTTTATATTTTCTTTAAGTGGGGGAAAGAACTAAAATAAGAGAGAGAAATGTGGCAGCTTTTCTTAAGCTTTTTTTATTTTTTTTGAAAAAATCCTATGATTTTGTAGTGTCCTTATGATTAGCAAAATTGAGGGGAGAGGGGAGGTTATCAGCATAAGAATATTTATCTCGTGGATTTATTTTATTCTAAAAAAATTTTTAGAATAGTCTTGGGGAATTTTTAGGAGTGGTCCGCAAGTCTATTTTTCAAAAATAAAAAAATTTTTTTAAAGAAATATGAAATCAACTACCCCAACATGTTTACCTCATTCTGAAGCTTTTGTAGTTGGTGATCGTCAAAATTCCCCCGAAGATTTGGTTTTTGATCTTTTCAAAATCCCTCATCGAGATGAGGCACATGTGGGCAGACTTCTTTATGTAAGAAAAATTTTTTGATAATTTTTTAAAATTCATTTTTTAGACTCTCAGGGGCTTTGGACTTACTTCTGATGATCAACGGTAATTTTCAGAAAAAAATTTTCCTGAAAAATTTTCAAAAAATTCAAAAGAAATTTCCAAAAATTTTTTTCAGCCTAGCCCCAATGCTAGAAAAAATGCGGCAATGTTTGGATATTGAAAATAATGCAGAAGCAACAACAACTACTGTTGATGGAATGCACAAAGTAACCAATAAACATGGTGAGGAAGTCCATGGGGAAGAGCTTCATTTTGGTAGACATTTGGGCCGTGAACAATTTAAAGCGTTTGTTTTTATTTTTTGAATACTAAGTGTATACTTTAAAAGGGTTTTTGATTTGTAAATATGTTTGTAGAAACGGGTCTCACTTGGAATACCCCCAGAAATTTTAAACTGGTTGGCTTTTGTGTAGGTTAACTGCCTAACCGATACCCCTCTATTTGGGATCCTCTCAAAAAATTTTTAGAACTCCAAAGGATATACTTACAAAGGAGGCCTGACTTTAACGAGGTTTTCCGGTTGTATCTCACTTGTAGATACCTCTAAAAATTTTTAAATCTGGTTGGTCATAGTGTCTTCCTGCTTGTAAAAAATAATTTAAAAAATTTAAATTTAAATATTTTTTAGTTGTGTCCGTCCATGTATTGATCTGGTTTCACGTGCACTTCGTAATCAATTAATTATACCCAATTGGACAGAATTTACTGCTAAAATTAGAGAAATTTTTGAAGAGGTTCTTTTTAATTTTTTGGGTTCTTAAAAATGTTTCTTTTTTTTTCAGTGTCGGTCAGAGGAAGGTGGAGATGTTGCAACTTATATTCCTCAATTGGCTAGAGCAGATCCGAATCGTGTATAATAAAAAATTTTTATTCAAATTCTAGTCGGGCTTCACTCTTATAAACCTCCGAAATTAGGTTCTCCTCATATTGGGCTATGGTTTTTTAAATTTAGTTGACCTTTAGTTGGAGAGAGAGAGAGCTAGGAGTTGTCTGATGTAAGTAGAGTAAGTTGTAGAAAGGAGTTTCCGTGTGTGGAGGGTGTTGTGGAGGAGAGAGTTGCCTGGTTAAGGTGTGATATGGGTGAAATTGTTGGTGTAGAGGGAGGTGTTTGAGAATTTACACCTTACTATAAGATATGATTTTTCCGCCCCAAAAGGGTACCTATAGATAAATCTGCATTTAAAAAAAATTTCAATAATTTCCTCCTTTTTTTCAGTGGGGACTTTCAATTTGTACAATAGATGGACAACGCTTTTCTCTAGGCGATTCTCTTTTTCCTTGGTGTTTTCAATCAGTCTCCAAGGCATTCAATTATGCAATTGTTGCCTCAATTTTGGGTGATTATGTTCATTCTTTTGTTGGACATGAACCTTCTGGAAGGCTTTTTAATGAAATTTGTCTTGATTCTAGTGGAAAACCTCACAATCCAATGATTAATTCTGGGGCTATAATTGTCACGTCTTTAATGAAGAAAGGCTTGCCTATGGCTGATAGATACGATTTTGTATGATTTTTTCTTTAAATTTCTTTTTATAAATTTTTTTTATTAGGCATTGAATGAATATAAAAAGTTGGCTGGTGGAGGATATATTGGCTTCAACAATGCAACGTATTTATTTTTATTTTTGTGGCTTTTTAAGAACCGGACCGCGCTATAGGCTGGGGCTGAAAAATTCTTTTTTATTTTAATGGTTGGTGTCTTAAATAGGGAGGTATCGCTTGAGGGCTTTTCCCCTCTTCCACCGACCTGTCGGGGATCAATTCATTTCTAAAAAGGCGTATCCTTAAAAAACGTACCTGAAAAGCTTCCCCTTACCTTCTCTAACTTGTTGAAGATCAATTCCATATTTCTAAGGAACTATCTTAAATTGAGTTGTATTTTATTATGAGGATCGCCTCAGGATAATGAACAATTCCAGACTCCTTATAAACGTTTGTCAAATTAATTTAATTTTTTTCCAGATTTTTGTCAGAAAAGAAGACAGCAGATAGGAATTATGCATTATCCTACTATATGAAAGAAAATAAATGTTTTCCTTCTGATATAGAAAGTATTCGAGATGAATTGGATTTTTATTTTCAATTGTGTTCTTTGGAAACTAATTGCGAGGCTGCTGCTGTATTTTTTTAATTTAAAAATTTTTTTCCTTCGATTTTTTCAAGGTAATGGCTGCTACTTTAGCTAATGGAGGAGTTTGTTCATTAACTGACCAACCATGTATTCAAAGTCGGGCGTGTCGTGATGTTCTTTCTTTAATGTATTCCTGTGGAATGTATGATTATTCTGGACAATTTGCTTTTGATGTTGGGTTACCTGCAAAATCTGGTGTTTCTGGTGGAATGATTTTGGTTTTTTTTTAAATTTATTTTTTAATTAAAGTCGAGACCTCACTATAAGATGATCACATGCTCTAAAAGTTAAAATAGAGGGGGTGTTTACATTGGAGACAATATATAAGTTTAGAAATGTGATTTGATCTAAAGATAGGGATCAGTTTGTTCATTAACTGACCAACCATGTATTCAAAGTACCTTATGTTTAGACAGCCTCCAGTGTGGTCTCTCACATCAGATCCTTCCAAAACGTATCTTGAATCGAGTAATTCATACATGGGTATCTACTTAATACTGAAGTCGGACTGTTCCTCTTACCAAATAGGAAGTCTGTCTATTATGCTTATCCTAAGGGACAGCTTCCTCCAGTAGAGGGAGGGGGATCTCCCAAACCCTTCTTACAATGTTGTTCGACTTTTTCTCCCAATCTCTTTTATTTTTAAAGGTAATTCCAAATTTAATGGGTATTTGTTTATTTTCTCCTCGACTAGACAGAATGGGAAATACAACTAGAGGTGTTCTATTTTGTCAAAAATTGGTTGATATTTTTAATTTTCACAATTATGACTCGTTATTGCATGCTGATTCAAAGAAAATTGATCCTAGAAGGCGAATTGGAAATAAGGAAACTGACCTGGGCCCTATTTCAATTGTCCACAGATTCTGCGGTCTGCGTTCTGTGCACAGACCACAGAACCACAGAAATTCTGTTTCAATTATTCCACGGATTCTGCGGAAAAAGGAGTCCGCAGATTCTGTGGAAACATGCACAGATTCTGTGGAAACATCCACAGATTCTGCAAAACATCCAAAAACATGCAAAAACCACAGAATTCTATTTCAATTATTTTTCTGTGCACAGAAAAAAATCCACAGATCTGTGGCTTTTTTAGTCGATTCTGTGCATTTCTGTTTCAATTATTTCTGTGGTCTGCGGAAAATACACAGAATTCATTAAAAAATCCACCCTAAAATTTTTTCTGCGAATTTTCTGTGGAAAAACTTTAAAAATTTTTTTCTAGGCCTAGGCTTAACCAAATTTTAAAATTTTTAGATAACATTGAAGCTTGATTCATTCTCTATTTTTTGATATAAAAATTATAATTTTATTACTTAAAATTATTGCTTAAAATTAATTTTGAAAAAGGTACATCATTTTTTGTAATATTTTTTACTAAAATAAAAAAATTTAAGGAAAATGTTCTTCGATTTTGAAATATTTTACGATGGAGAAGACGAGCAAACGATTAAGCAGAACAAAATTTATAGGCCTAGAAAATATTTTGAAGAAGAAAATTTTAGAGAAAGATTCAGGCTTGATAGAGAACAATTTGAAGATTTTTTAAGTCAAATTTCAGCTTCATTAAAGCCAATTAATTCAACAAATCACGCAATGTCAGCTAAAGATAAACTTTTAACTGCACTTAGATTTTATGCAACTGGAAGTATATATGCTGTTATTGGTGATTCACATGGACCATCCAAATCATCAGTATGTAGATCCATAAGACAAGTTACAAGAGCAATAAATTTATACATGTTTCAAAGAAATGTTGGATATCCTGACAATTTTGGTAGTAAATTTAATAGTTTGCAAATTATTTAAAATTTAGCCAATACAACAACTGGTTTTTATGAAAAAGGAAAAATACCATCAATTTTTGGTTGTATAGATGGAACATTAATAAAAATATTAGCCCCTTCAAAATATGAGGAACAGTTTGTGGATCGTAAGAATGAACATTCTATTAACGTAATGCTTGTTTGTGGCCCAACTTTGAAATTTTATGATGCATCCGTTCGGTGGCCCGGGTCTACTCATGATTCCAGAGTTTTTAAAAACTCTCGCCTTTTCGAAAGATTATCAAGTGGTTGGAGGCCTTTTCATGGAGCATTTCTGTTAGGGGATTCTGGTATTTTAATTCTAAATGAGATATTAATATCCCTTTTTATTTTTAGGTTACCCCCTTCGTCAAATACCAATTGAAGAAACTCAAGATGATTTAGAAGGAAGAGAAAAAGGACTTGAAAAATTGAATCAAATTGTCGCAATATTTAATTAAGTTTTTCAAAAAATCAAAAAACAAACAAAATTTTGAAAAATCGAATAAATTTTGATAAATAAATTAAAGTTTAAAATATGTAGGCTCATCATAAATATTTGAAGGTTTTGATTTTTCTTCCAATTGAGCAATTTCAAGTTGAAGTTTTCTCTCCTTCAATTTTGCAACACGAGTCAAAACTTCCAAATATTCTTCTTTTTTCTTTTTATAAGTGTCAGTCTCATCTAAATTTAAAAGTTGAGAATATATAATTTTAGAATTTGTTTACCTTCAAACATTGCCTTTCTTTTGATGGATAATTTTGGAGTCAAAGTTGAAATATCATCAATAATTAAATCTTCATTTTCATCTTTTTTTTTATTATAAAACTCAAATTCATCAGTATTACTGCAATTGGCATCAGGTATTGTTAATCCAGCAACCACAGGAGAATCGACTCCAAGAATATCACCCATTATCATATCTAATTCATTTAAGCGAGTTTCACCACCGCTGCCAGTTGCTTTGTTTCTGTCAATTTTTGTCTAAAATATATATTTAAAAGATTTATTAAAGATAACAGCAAACTTTATACTCCTTAACAAGAGACGGCCATTTTGTGCCGCTCAGCCATTTGGCTTCGCGCCCTTTAGTCCACTCAGCACCCTTTGATTCACAAATTCTGAAAATTTTTTCCCAAGCATTCCTTTTTTCCTCATAAGTAATCTTGGTTGAAAATTTGCTAGATATTGTGGAGTAATTTTCTTTAATTAATAACAGCAATTCCTTCTTTTCTTGATTTTTTTTATCAGTCATTTCTAAAATTTATTTTAAAAATTAAATTAAAGATAAATAAAGGCTAATATAAACTGTTATTTTCAAAAACGCGGAAATAAAAAATTTGAATTTAGAAGGAAAAATACACAGAACCACAGAAAAATAATTGAAATAGAAATTCTGTGGATCAGTGGAAAAAATCCACAGATTTTTATATTTTCCACAGAAATTTTCATCCACAGAATCTGCGGAATGTTTCCACAGAATCAGTAGATGTTTCCGCAGAATCTGCGGGCACCACAGATTCTGTGCACACAGAATTTAATTGAAACAGAATTTCCACAGAATCTGTGTTCTGTGCACAGAATGCAGAATCTGCGGACAATTGAAATAGGCCCCTGGTTTTTTTTAATTTTTTTTTGAAATTTTTTAAAATTTTTAGGTTGTAAATTTATTATTTGCTTGTAAAAATGGCGACTTGGAGACTGTTAGAAAGTATATTTTTTTATTTTAGTCGAACCTCATTTTGGATACCCCCGCTTAAACTGACAAAACCGTACCTTATGATGAGCAGTAATTTAAATGGAGGGTATTGCTTACGAGGTTTCCTTCCTTCACCCATTGTTCAATTTAATAGCTGAAAAAATCTGGGTGTATCAAAATTAAAATTTTTTTTTGAAATTTGATTAAACATTAGATCAAGACACAGATCAAGGCACACCCTCCAATGTAAGGTACACTTCATTATAAGGTGTAATTTTTCCAGTCCTAAAGGGTGGGATATCTAAAAGTGAGTTTCGACTGTCTCTATTAATTCATCAAAAAATTTTTTCTTCCTTCAGACTTCACCTTCAAGGAATGAATTTAAATATTGTTGATTATGATGGACGTACAGCCCTCCATTTAGCTGCTTCTGAAGGACAAACAGTTATTTTAAGATTTCTTTTACAAATTGCAAAAGTTGACCAAACTATTCGTGATCGTTGGGGACGGACAGCTTTGGATGATGCTAGAACTTTTCATCGAACAGCTTGTATGGCTCTTTTATTGAAAGCAGCACAGAGGAAACAACAAAAAACACAACAATCAAAAAATACTACTAAAGGGTTTAAATTTTAAAATTTTAATAATTTTCTCTGACCATTATGAGTAGGGTTGCCAAAATGGCCCGACTCGGACCGAAAGATCGAGTCGGGCCTAGGATATTTGGCCCGAAAAAGACTCGTTTGACCCGACTCGATAAAAATGAGGCCCGAAAAAGACTCGTATGACCCGACTCGATAAAAATGAGGCCCGAAAAAGACTCGTATGACCCGACTCGATAAAAATGAAACCCGAATAAAATGACTCGGAAAAAACTGGCCCGACTCGAATGTCCTCGATAAATATTTCCTTTTGGATCTTCCTCTTTGATATTTCTTTTACTGAGTAAGTGAAATATATTTTCTTTCAGAACTAATTAAATGAGCGGTTAGTTGAGTGGTTAAGGCGCTGGATTTTATTTAAAGGATTGTTGGGTTCGAGTACTAATTATAGTTTGAGACTTATTTTCAGATTATTTTAACTTTTTTTAATACAAGAGACGATTTTAAATTTTTGATATTATTTTTTGAAATTCAAAACTCTAGATTTTTCAGCTTTAGCGCAAAAAATGGAAGAAATCTGGCTTAAGGACCTCCAAAATTCCCAAAATTTTCGCCTGCGGCGCAAAAAATGAAGAAGGCGTAAAAAAAGAAAGCGTCCCCCCCCCCCCGTGGCGCTGCCTCCCCGAAAATTTTCCCCGTGGCCCTCCTCCTCCCCCCCCCCCGTCGGGGAACAACCCTAGTGAAGAAGATTATGAAAAACAATGTTAATATGATTTATTTTTGATGACAAATAAGCAAAATTATTTTTGTTTTTTTGAATAAATCTTTTTGAAAAAAGGCCCGAAAAAGTCTCGATGCCCGACTCGATAAAAATTATGCCCGAAAAAGACTCGTATGACCCGACTCGATAAAAATGAGGCCCGAAAAAGACTCGTTTGACCCGACTCGATAAAAATGAGGCCCGAAAAAGACTCGTTTGACCCGACTCGATAAAAATGAAGCCCGAAAAAAATGACTCGACCGTCGGCCCGACTCGAAAACGGCAACCCTAATTATGAGTCATTGACAATGTGTAAATTTTTATAAGAAATGAGAGTAACTGAAAAAGTAAATTGTGGGAAAGATAGGGTAATTTAAGGAAATTTAAGTAACAGTAGAATGGCTAACTAAAAAATTTTTTTGGTCCTTATTGGAGTTGTGTTTCTTTAAATCCGTGCAATTTTTTGACCTCGAATCTTTCTTTTTTTGTTTTCTTAAAAGAATTGTTTTAAAGGGGTAAAGGATTGTTTTCAAGATTAGTTGAAGTTTAAAAATCTGTTAATTTTCTACACCAAAAAATTTTTTTGAGAAAAATTAAAAAGAATACGACTTGTGGACAAAAAGTTGTGGATTTTTGGAAATTTAAAAAAAAAGAAAAAAATTTTTCTTTCTTTAAAGTCTGATTGGATTAGTGGCAAACAACAATAATAATGGTAGTGGACATTTACCAATAACAACAAATACATCAACAACAATAGAAAGTAGTGGAGGTGAAGAAGAAGGAGAATTAGAGGAAGACGAGGATGAAGAATTGTTAAGGTCAGAAGAAGGAGGAAGTATGTGGGATGATGATCAACCTTTATCTACAAATAATAAACATCATAAAGGAGGAGGAATTGTTAGTGGAAGAAGTTCAAAAGCTGCAGCTACAGCAAAATGGATGATTGAACATTGTGTTGATAGACTTTCTTTGGGAGGTAATGATGAGGCTATGGAAAATGGTAAATAATTTTGAGAAGATTTTTTAAAGATTAAAAAATGTTAGGAGAAAAGAGTCGTCGTTTGGAAAATAAAAATGGTGGGGGTCATCAACATAAACAAGCAGCAATTATTGCTAGCAGTAAATTCCATACAAGTACGGGAGACTAATATTAAAATGTAAATAATAGGACTAATACATTCTATATAAAGACCTTAAATGCTCTAATTAAAGCCCTGGACTTGTATTTTTCAATTAGTCGCTTTTAGTGGGCTTGGGCTTCTATTAGAGATGGGCGTTTATTTTTCAATAGACTGACCTCCTTGGGTGGGCTTATTAAATACGGGCTTCTGTTAGTGTGTGGGTTTTAATTTTTCAATAGGCGTCGCATTGAGTAAGCTTATATTTTAGATACGGACTTCTAATAAAGAAGGGCTTAAGTTAGTGTATATTTAAGGTTTATTTTTTTAATATAAAAAAATTTTTTTAATGTAAAAAAATATAGAGATCTCAAAGTAAAATAATAAATAAAAATAAAATAAATATTTACACAAACTTTTTTGTTTCTTTTTAAACATTGTTGAACAAAGTTTCTTCATTTACTATTGTTTTCCATTCCCTCTTGAATGCCAAACTTTTCTGGGCTTTTTCGGCTTTTGAATGTTTTCCTCCTTTAGTCTTTTTAAGGAATCTTTCTTCGGCTTTACTTAAGAGAAAAATTTTAATTTTAGTCTAAAAATTCAAAAAAGTAACTATTTAACGTCGTCATTTAATTCATAATAATTATCCATATCAGTTAAGGAAATTGATCTTTTTGCCTTCATTTTTTTCAGATTTTTTGTTGTAAATTGACGTCAAAAATGTACAATAATAAGTTCAGAGATTTAATTAAATGCTGAAATGATTAAAAACCGATTTTTGGACAGAGGGTGGGCTAAGTTTTTAAATTTTAGTTTTGAGCAAAATTTGAAAATTAGCTAAATTTGGTTTACGATATTAATTTGAAAATTAAAAATGTTGGCATTATGTCTATTTCAGAATAAATGACATTTCATCCTTTTTTGCCTTACACATTCCGCCAAAAACACATTTTGCCAACATGGCTAAAAACTAACGTTTTGCCTATAATATTGTTGACAAAATGGGTATATTTACCCTTATTGGCAAAATATGTTTTGGCAAAATGTGAAGACTCGCTTTTTTCATTTATGAAGAAATACTTCGGTAAGAGAAAAAAAAACTTTTTTGTTGTTTTCCATTTCGCTTAATTGATTACTTTTCTTTTGTTTATTCTTTTACTTTCCCTTTATTATTTTCACTCTATTTCGTGATACCAGTCAGTTAATCTTTTGTTAATTTTTCAGATTTAGTATTACAAAGCAAAAGTTTAGATTTTTCAAAAAATGTCTTCGTCTGCAGCTGATTTGGCTAATGAATATGAACGGTTCTTTAATAGTTAATGTATCCAAATTTATTTGTTTTTTAGTGGTGAAATCGACGAAGTTCCAAAGGGTACCAAAGGAAAGCGTTCGAAGGCTGAACAGGTTTTTTGTTGTTTTTAAAGTTTGTTGGGTTTAGGGTGTAATCCATGGTCAGTTACTAGCACAAACTTTTGGGTTGGTTCATTGACCAATTTGAGTGAGCCTGATCACCTGTTGTTCACGGAAATTCATTCCCCCTCGGTCTTTGTTCTCGTTTAAACCATTGATAAAAATGTCATGAACTTTTGAGTTGATTCGTTGCCCAGATCCGGGTTTTGAATACTCATGGTACTCCAAAAAATATTCTAGGTTCTTGGTCATGAAGGGCTTGTTGTTTGATTTTTCCACAACCTCTTAATTCATTTTAAATGTATTGGAACTAACATTTAAATTTTAGGTTGAACATAAACATGCACATCCGGAAGGTGATACTCGCCGTATTGTTGGTATGATTTTTAAGTTTTTAATGCGTTAATTAAACTCTCCACTTCTCCAGAAAATGCCTCAAACGGTGAAGAGAAGCGCAAAGAGAAGGAACGCGAACGAACTACTTCAGGATCTTCAAAGAGTGAGAAGTAAATGTTTGGAAGAGGATAACAGGATGATGAACGATATTATATGTTAAAAAGAAATATCGTCTTTCTAGAGAAAATACATTTTCGTATTTTTCAAAATGTTGAAAAAAATTTATTTAAAAAATCTGGTAATTTTATTTGTAAATTATTTATAAATGTTTAACAGATTTTTTTGATTTTTGATGGGTTTTAGACCGATAAAATATTTTATTTAATTATGTTTGACTTGTGGGATATTTCAAGCAGTTTTTGTGACTTATTTATGCGGACTCATAATGGTCAGATTTAAAAAGGAAAATCATTCACGCTCTCAATATTTGCCTCTGACCATTATGAGACCTTTATGATTTGTTTGGATGACCTTTGTGCTTATGAGACCACGTAATATGTCCGTAAAAAATGGTTTGGAATAACCCACAAGTCCATTAGGTGTTCAATTTTTTTCAGAAAATTTCTCTTTACTATTTTTTGATAAAAAAATGGAAGAGGAAGTTTATTCAAATGATTGGTTTTTGGATGATATCAATTCAAGCTTAAACACAATTCTCGCCATGATTAAAACGGACACTCAACAATTACCTCATCTTGAGTTACTTGGACAAATTAGGCAGTGTTTGGAATGTTTGGCTTGTTCTTCCCCTGAAGAAATGGCTTCGCAAAGAGCGCGATTTGTTAGTCTTTCTTGGCCTGCCGATTTACGTGTTGTTCTTCAGAGGATTTTTAGAACGTTTGGAATACGTAAAATTTTCTTTTTAATGTACCCTTTTACTTTAACTTTATGCCTCATTTATTCGCAGGGCGTGGGGGACGCTGATCTACTTTGACCGAGTTGCGTTTGTGATTAAAGGTCGTATAACGAAATTAGAGTGAATATTAGTGATGAGCCCTCCCGAATTTTAAAAATTAAAGTCGGAACGCGGAAGGGGCAAAAAAGCAAATTCTGCAGAAGCAGCAGAAGGTAAGATGCTGAAACAAAAATACGGAATCGGAAGACAGCCCTTCCATTGTGAGTAGTAGCCCATCCCATCCTAGTAGTTTTGCGAATAAATGGGGTGGATAGTTGAAGACATTTAAAAAACATAAAAAATTTCAGCAGAAGATTATGTTCGATTGAGTTATGAAATGAGCAATTTTGCTTCTCAAACTCTTGGAAATGATTGGTTACGCTCCGATCTGAAATTTCTCAAACTTTTGGCTAGTCTATCGAGTGGACGTCTTCGAGTAATTTTGGATGAACCCGACAAGGTTTTTTTGATTTTTAAAATTTAAATTAAAAATTTTTTTGAGGTTGATATTGACCAACTTATTGCTTGTCTTCATTTACAAGAATTTTTTATTGGATGTGTGGAAGATGATGCAGATTGGCTTGGGGATGATGAGTAGGTTTTGTTTTTTTCAATACTCATTGAGATTAAATTTCGTTTTTGAAATTTTTAATGGTCTTGTTTTTCGTTAGGACAAACTTTTTTGGATGGCAAGGCCAAGAATTTTGAGTTTCTTTGGGTCTCTGATCTTTTCCTGGAACCTGCTTCCAGGAATCTAGGTTTGTATTTTTCTGGGTTTCCTAAGGAATTTGCTTTCTGGACTCAAAACCTAGGACCTAGTTTATACTATAAGCTGAACCTTGAGTCCGTTCCATGCCCAGGCATTTTAAAATTTTTTCACTACATTACAATCAAAATCTTCGTTTATATTTTATTATTTTTTAGCGCAACATTTTTAAGTAAAAGCTGCCAAGAAGCCTGTACATTTATATGTGAATATGTTATTGAATGTGACGAGCAATCTATTGATACTTCAAAAAATGCAAATTTATTTTTGGCCCTTTCTCATTATTTTTACGAATTTTTGAAAATTGGAGGAGCTCAAATATTGGAAAAAAATTTATTGGAAAAAGTGACGCCTTTATTTGACAAAATTTCGAGTAAGAGGTTTTTTAAATTAGATTTTTTTGTTTAATTATTTAATGGGGTCCTCGGGGGTTTCTATCTAGGGATTTAGTTATTTAATAGGGATTTTGGGAGTTGGAACTGTCCTAAAAATTCCAAAAAATCATCTTTAATGAGTGTACTTTTAAAACTGAGACTGGGCGGTTTTGGTCTCCGTTTTTTCGGCTATCGTCAATTTTTAACTCTCGGTTTCTGGGTTCGATTTGGTCAAACGTCCGCTAACAATCCTATATCCAATTTATTTATAGAAAATGACAATACAGAAAGTGAAGAAATGGAACAGATCCCAGTGAACTCTACTTGATTCTTTTATTTTAAAAGTTTTTTTAATAAAATTATATAATTTATATTCAAGTTTTTTACTTTTCCTCTTTTTATATTCGTAAATATGCGAATTTATTTTTTCAAACATTACTTTCTCAACATAATTTTTTTAAAACAATTTTTCAGCATCTTTGTGTTAGACAAGCGCTCTTTTGCTGATTGGCTACTTTATTTTGCACACACACAAACAATTTGAAAAATAAGAGCTGAAGGGCTGGTGTCCTTCACATTTCCCCCATTCAATCCCCCCTTAGCAAATATAATAAAGATTATTTTTCTCTGTTTTATACGACATATTGACTAGTGGGGGATGGATGGCTATTTAAAAATAATTTTTTTGAAAGACATTTTTGGCTTGTTATTGTGTGTAGGTTTTATAGTTGAGCAACTGTACATATGTGTGTGTGCAAAAAAAACAATATAAAAACTTTTTTTAGAGAAAAATTTTTTTTAAATATATGGATAACTTGACCATTTCTACAACAAATAAAAATGCTGGTAAACAAAGGGATGATGATGACACCAATAAATGCGTTTCTTCAACACTTTCTTTTATTTTAGACAAAATTTGTTCTTCATCAGAATTAAATACAACAATCAAATCTTCAAATCATTTACCTCTTCGATTTGTTGTGGCAACAGAAAATAATCAATATTTGGCAAGTGATAAAAATAAACAAGACTTGGAGGTTTTTTTATTCTATTAAGAATTGGAAAAAAATATTTTTTTAGTGTTCTGTTCCGTCAAATACGCCAACAGCGTGTGTTGCAAGTACTGCGGCGACGATTTGTTCTTTTCAGTCTGGTTCAAGCAAAAATAGGTTTTTTATTTCCTTTAAGATTTTCTAAGATAATTCTTTCAATAGTGGGATAAAATGTCATATGGCCCAAATTATTAAAATTCTTCCTTTTTTCCAGTTCTCTTACAACTACAAAAAATATCAATATAAATAATTCTCATCAAGTAACTTTACGAAAAATGAGTATACAACCTCCACCAGTTGCTAGAATCGCTCCAAAATCAGCAAAACCAAAATTAATTCCTATACATCACCAAGTAGTACCTTCTTCAAATAATGAGAATGGCAAAAATATTACTCAACAAATTCCTCAAGGTTTTTTATTTTTTATTAAAAATTTTTTTGGCATTTTTAGAGCAGTCAAAAATTTTTTGTAAAAATTTTTTGTGCTTTAAAAATGTCGAAAAATGTTAGGTGTTTGATTTTTTTCTCAAAATCGTTTTTGTCTAAAAAATAGGCGAAATCCATTTAAGGAATCTAATCCGCCCTAATATTTTTCCCTTTTTTAATTTTTTATTTATTCAGCAACAATGTCAGGAATTTCCCCCTATTCATTAAACACAGCTTCAACAAAAGCTTTAATACAAGAAAATAAAACAACAAAAACATCTTCAACAATTTTTTCTGCACCTTCAGTTAAAATAAATACATCAAAATTAGTTGAAATGTCTTCAAATCTTGGCGGTTCTTCTTCAAATAATTCATCAAATTCTTCATCTCCAATTATTATACAAACTTCAATTAATTCACAATCATCAAAAAATATTTCAACAACAACATGTGGGTCGTTAACAACAGCACCAAAAATTGTTTTTACTCTTAAACCTGCTCCAATTTCAAGTATTGTTGGTAGTGGTGGAATTATGGATAATAATAATAAAAGGTTTATATTTATACTTTTTGAACCTTATTAAATCGGGGAAACTTTCATAAAACATGATAATTTTAAAATTATCCCACTTAACCAAAGATTTCAATTTAGTCAAAACCGTAGTTTTGGTTAAGTGGGATAATTTTCTGAAAAATATTATCTTATTTTCAGAAAATTTTTAAAATTATTCCACTTAACTAATAACTTCAATGTTGTTGAGCGTAAAGTTTACTTGGCCTTTATGAATGAGGGTGGGAGCTGACTAACTAGGGATACCCCGTATTTAAGATACCGCTTCCTTATAAGATAAACTTTGTTTTTCCTCACGTTGGGTGTCTTCAAAGGAAGTTGGCCTAACTTGAAAACCCATTTTTACTTAAAAAATCAATTTAGCATTAGAACAACAATTTCTTCTTCATCAGCTTCTCCAGCAATAACCACACCAACATCAACAACTCAAATACAACCTCCACCTTTGTGTATAACTCCTCCAAAAAATAATAAAAAATCTCCAATAAAAAGGCCTAATCAATTAATTGCTACAACAACAACGTCAAATAATTCAAATTCATTTGAAGATTCATCAAAAATGTCTTGTTCTTCTTCAATTAATTGTAAGGAAATTTTTTTATTTCAACGAAATTTCAAAAAAAATTTTTTTAGCAAATCAATGTTCTTCATCTTCCCCTCTATTGGATTCTAACGATTTATTGACAAACACAGTAAATAAAGTTGCTTCTGGAGCAGATATTTCTCCAACAAACTTGGAAGAAGGTACTTCAACAAAAACATTAATGTCCTCAACTTCAACCTCATCAACAACAACAAATTTGCCATTAACTAAGCCAAAACAGCCAAAAAAGAAAGCTCCAATTAAACCAAAAATACTTGTTGATGAACAGAGGAAAAATCCTGTAAAAATACAGCCTGCAGTTGCTGTGCCTTGTATTTCTCCGCAAATTTTTGGAGCGAGTCCTCCACAGGTTTTTAATATTTTTAAAATTATTTCTTATATCTAAAATTAGTGGGTTAGTTTACGGCCGGGTTTTAAACAGAATTTTGTTGTTTCTTAATAAAAATTTGAGAACCTATAATTTTCTGAAGATGGGTCAGTTTAAAAAAAACTTTCTTTAAAATCGGTATTTGATTAAATGTAGCAGAATTTGCTACTTCTTATAATGCCAAAACATTGGATGTCAAACCCCAAAGAAGTTCCAGGCCATGTCCATTACCTTGACTAAATTATAAAAGCTGATTTAACTGAAAATTTGGTTATGAATTACCCTTCTCGAAACATAAAATTCATTTTTCTATTGTATTAGGCGCAGATTGCATCCATTCCAATGGAAAGTAGTGTTGTTGCTGATACAACACCAACCGCAGCAGCAATTTGTAATTCGAACGGTCAACAAACTTTTCCTTCGACAGGAATGTTGCTTCCTGCAAATTCTCAATTTGCCTTGGTATTTTTAACAAAAATTTTTTAATTAAAAAATTTTATTTTTAGGCGTCTAATGGAAATTTATTTTCTAATTATGGAACTAATTTTGTAATTAGACAGGTTTTTTCAGATTTTTTGTTAAGAAAAACTGAAATTTTATAAATTGTAGCAGCCATCTTCTGCTGTACCTATTGCAAATGTTTCTGGACAACAACAGCAACCACAACAACAATTTGTTCAACTAATGCCTCAACAAATATTTTTTTCTCCAGTTCAACAGATTGATTCATCAGGCCAATTAATTCAACAACAGCAACAAACATTGGAACAATCACAGCAACAACAAAATCAGCAGCAAATTCAGCAAGGTATATCATCATCACCAACAAAAGCTGTTGCTCCTCCTCAAACACTAACTACAGCAAATTTGATGACTGCAAGAAATTTATTTTTTCATACTGGAAATGGAATGTTTATGCGTATGAATTTTTGAAAAATTTTTTTTTTGAAATTCTTTAATCTTTTAAAGCTATTTCAAATCCAAATATCATTGGAATTCCTCAATCTCAACAACCACAGCAACAAACTTTTTTGCCTATAACTTCAACTAATTTAACTCCAATTTCTTCTGCTTCATCAAAATTTGTTGTTCTTGCATCAAAACCTTCAGGAGGAACAACACCAATGCCAAATATTTTACCTAAAATTTCATCAAGAGGGAGGACATCAACAACAACAGCAACAATTGTTTCTTCAATTACTACAAATACAACAGCAACACCATCATTGGAAACCACGGTTTTTAAATTAATTAAGTAATAAGGGGGGGGGGGGTGAATTTAAACTTTTCTTGGCCAGAAATTTTGTTGGCTTTTGTCAAGTTTGGAGTCGGATTCATTTAAATATCATGAGGTTTGGGAGATATGCCCGGTCCTATATTAAATTAGGGTCGGACCCTGCCCTTTTTTGAGTCAAAAATTTCAGCGGGGTTTGTCAATTTCGTTGTTGGGTTCAATAAAATCATCAATGTATAAAATTATCGCCTATTGATAAACGTTTTATGTTTTTAAAAATGAAGGTTTCTTCGACTCCTTCCATTCAACAAAGTCTTGTTAATAATGCCAATATCATGCTTACAAATCAACAACATGGCGAAAATATTTTTTATGGTAATAGTAGTCCACATGCGCAATATTTACATCAAGTATTTATGTTACAACAAAAACAACAACAAGGAAATTTATATATTTCTAATAATAATTCTGTTGATGTTGGCGAAAAGAAAATTGAATTAGGAAAAGGAGGACAACAACAAACAAAACCAACAAGAGTTAGGAAAAAGAAGGGAAGTGGTGATACTTTGACTGCCGACAATGGTAAATTTTTAATAAAAATTTTTTTGAAATTAAAAAAAATTTCACAAAGAAACTCAAAAACACCCTAAAATACCTCATTTTGATGGAACTATAATACTACACCAACAAGGTCAACAACATGGTCAACAGCAACAGGGATTTGATGAAGAAGAAAATGAACCTCCACCAGTGCTTTGTAGAGGAGGAGGTTTTTTTAAAAAAATTTTTAAATGATAAAAATTTTTTTCTTAAAGAAATTACTTCTGAACCTCCAAGTAGTGGTAGTGGCACAAAATCAATAGAAAATGTTTTTCAAAAAGAAGCAAAAATAATTCGTGAAAAAATGTTTGATTCAAATGGAAAGAAGTATGGGCCTCTTGTTCATGATATTGATGGTTTTAAAATTGAGGTTTTTTTGAAAGAATTTCATTTCATAGTTTATATTTCGAGATAAGGTTAAACACGAAAATTTAACACAAGGGCAGGAAATAAGCCTGCTACTGTTAATAAAACTACTATGGTTTCAGAGTCCCGGCTATTGTTTCTTTGTAGTTTTTGGCCCCAGCTTAAACGCCTCCTGGATCTTCCCTTCACTTTCTTTGAATAAGGTTAAGCGCAAAATCCAAGGCCATTAATTAAACCTGTTAAAGTTTACGATCTCCTCTTGCCGCCTTTCGTACTACCCCTCCTTACACTCAATTTTTTTAAATTTTTCTTTAAGAAAATTTTTTTAAAGGAAGATGTTGAGCCATTTCCTTGTGAACATCAAAAGTTGTTGGAAAAGTTGGTTATAGATGAAAATGTTATTAACCAAAGAAAAAATAAAAATGATGCCACAACAGCGACAACAAATGAAAATGGAAATGAAGGTTTCTTAATTATTTTTTTTCTGTAAAAGATTTCAAAATCGATTGATTTTATAAGTGGGGTAGAGAGGTTATTGAAATTATTGATTTTTTGAACGAGTATTGCCTATTTAAAATTGACTGATTATTCTTTTTCTTTGTTATCCTTGGCGTTTGACATTTTTAATTAATTTACAATCAAGAAATTTTTTTTAAATTTTTTGGGTAATTTTTAAGAACATTGGTCCCTGGAAAAAGTAAGCGAGGATCCGAAATCTGATTGTTCACTTTTTTAATCTTTGTTTTTTTACCGAAATTTTTCGTTATTTCTCCAGAAAAAGAAGAAAAATCATTATCAACGTCAAATAAAAATAATTCTTCCTCATCAGCTGAATCAAATACTAGTAGCAACAAATCAAAGAAACGACAAAGAAAACAATCTACATCATCTTCAGAAGGAGGTGTTGGAAAAGATAATTCTTCATCATTTTCAAAATCACCACCAAATAGAAAATTGAAGAAAATGTCATCATCAAAAGTTGAAGATAAACCAGCAAAACAAGGAAGACGTAGAGAATTAGAAAATCTTTTAAAAATGGATTTTGGACCAGGAAAGACACCTTTTCAAACATCAGATCCAGATGAATATGCTGAAGAAGTTTTGGGTGGAAGAAAAAGAACATTGGCTTTGGCTGCTGGTTTTTTTAAATTTTTTCTGAAAAGTTTCTAATTTTTTTAAATTTTAGAAGAAAAATCAGCAAGGAAGAGTTTGGATAGACCTGGCTCGTCGTCAAAAAAGCATGACAAGGAAAAGAGGTTTTTTTAATTTTTTAGTAATAGAAGGGGAGGGAGTTTTTTGGTTGATGTTGTCCGCCTCTCTTCCCCTCGATCTGGGTCCGGTCCCGGTTGTTAAAGGTGTCCAAGACACTCGGTCTTGAATAAGACTTCTTGAGCGTTTTCTCGGATTGTGCTTGGGTCTAAATTTGTCTATAATTCTTTTAGCTTCTTGTCTTAAGCCTTGGAAAATTTTTAGTGTTTTGGACAGCTCTAACATTTGTTTTTTCTCTCCCTTGATATTTGATAAAAAAATTTTTTTCATTTTTTTAGTTTTTCACTCACTTCAACAACTTCTGCAACTTCAAATGAGAAACCAGATAAAAGTGAACCAAGGCGTTCAGATGAATCACTTGAAGAAGGTTGTTGTTCATATTGCCGTCGGCGTTTTAGTGAAGTTGGAAGGGATAAAGAACATGAACAATATTGTAGTAAAGAATGTAGAAGAATGAAAAAATATGCAAAAAAGCAGCAGCAACAACAAAAGGCGGCATTATTATTAAATGAAGGAAATAATAAGGCTTCATCATCTTTAATTGGAAATGAAAAGTTTGTTTTTTTTAATTATGAAATTTAGAAGGACCTTACTATAAGATTTACCCATTTATTGGATCTTTGACTTAAGATACGGTTCTTTTAAATTTATCTGGACGGGGGAGAGGCCAAAGCGTTGCCTCCCTTTTCGGGATACCCCTCATTGTGTAGTATGATTTTTTCAAATCACATGGGATATCTAAAGATGAGGTTCAAATATATTGTAGAATACATTCGATATTAGATATACTAAGAACCGTTTTTTAAGATCAGTTGACATCTTAATGGGATGGGAAGACGGGGTATTTAAAGATGAGAGTTTGGTATTTCAAAGGCTTTTGGGGGGTTGGTGTTTCAAACTTTTGGTATTATAAAACGTTCCGAAGTTGGGAGAAGAATATATTTGATTAAAGATTTTTAAAAAATATTCTCCCTTATTTTTTAAAGAAATGCTTCTACAACTACTTCCCAAGAAATAAATAATTCAGCAACATCAAAAATACGTTCATCATCAATTCAATCACCACCCATCACAAATAATAATTCATCTACCCCAGATGCTAATAAAACAAAAACATCAACAGCAAAAATTATGACAAGTCCATTAGGTTCAGCATTTTCAACATTACAACCTCAAAGTATTGCTACAAATAATACAACAATTTTATCAAATAAATGGTCAGGAACAACAATACCAACAACAAATATGAATGAACAAATTGCTTGTCTTACAAAAGGATTTGAAGTATTTTTTTTTTGAAAATTAGAAAAAATTTTTTTGAAAATTAAAAAAAAATTTTTTTGAAATATTCTTTTTAAGGTTCAATCCTCTTCTTCATCTGGTGATGAACAACCACAAATACCACGTCCATATGGCGCTCCATTTAATTTTTTACCTACATCTCTATTTGCTTCACAGTTTCTTCCTCCTCAATCACAAGCATTTTTAAGTGGACAAGGTTTTTTTTGAAAAATTTTTTGGGAAGGGACGGACATATCGGAAAACATAAAACTTTTCTTCAATAGAATAAGGAGGTCAAGGCCCGTTGACCATAGGTCGTGAAACCAAGTAGAGTAGCTGTTCGTACATTGAAATATCCCGATATGTCCGTCCGAATATGTCCCTGTTTTTTTATTAAAAAATTTTTTTTTGTAGATTCAAACAATTTTCCATTTCTTCATTCTCAATCTCCTCCAACTCAAATTCCTTCACAACAATTAGTTATGACTCCAAATACAACAATAAATCCATTTTTTACTCCACAACAACAACTTTCTAGACAACAAAATTCGCATATATTTTTACAATCTCCAATAAATACACCTACACCTACTGGAAGTGGAGGAGGAAATGGTGGTGGTGGTGAAAAGAATGTTGAAATTGAAACATTGGTTGCAAAAAGTATTTTTACATGGACGGTAATTAATTTTTTTAAATGGTATTCTGAAAAGGGTGAAAAGATTTTTCGAATTCGGAAACTAAAAAAAAATATTCTAAAAACTAGATATCATCGAGAAAGGTTTGGAACATGATCTGGGGTCTTCTTAATTTTGTTCCATAGCCTAGACCCAGACAGGGTTAGGTTTTCTAGGAGAAGGTAGAGGTGGGTTTCCTAACATAAGCTTTTAACATCCGAATCAAGTCAATGGACTTGGAAATTATTTTTGGCCTTGTCCCAGACACTTTAAAATTAAAAAAAGGCTTTTTGATTAAAAATCTTTTTACTAACTAATAAAAACATTAACAAAAAATTATCTAATCTATCAAAAATCATTATTAACCTTCTCATTTCTTGATTTGTAATTGACATTGAATGGAATTGTTTTGTTATTCTGGCATGATTGACATTTTAAAACAATTGTTTTTTGTTTTGAAATTTGTTTAATCTTTAACGAAAAGAAATTTTTTCCACTTTCTGGTGCCAACCAACAATTGAAACATCTTAAAAAATTTTTTTTATAAATTCTTGGGGTAAAAAAACTCATACCTTTTACAATAATTTCTTTTAAAATTTTTATGCATTCTTATTTGATCACCAAAACAAAGTTCACGAACTTCTCGTAATGCTAATCTTGCTAATAAATTGTAGCTGTTATTTTCTTTCTTGTTGTTTTTATCGTTTTGTTTTTCTTCTTCTTCTTTTTGTTGTTGAACAGGAGATGTTGTTATTGAATTTAATAAATAAGCTGCTTGTTCAAGAAATGAATTTCGTAAAGTTTGGGCATTTATTTGTTTTGAAAATTGTTGTTTTTGGCTTTGCTTTTGTTGTTGATTTTGTTTTCTCATTTATTTATTTTCTCTAAAATTTCTAAAAAAATTTGGGAAAATTCATTAATAAGTTCCATACTCCGATTCGGACAAGCAATATGTGTCATTTGAAAAGAGCTCGCCGATCTGAGTCGAATGATAAGTTTCTTGACCATTACGAAACCATAACTCGACTCATATTTTAGTCCCGAGCCCAATTTTTTGGTGTCATTCGACTTAGCTCGTTGAGCTCTTTTAAATTCCATATTGATGGTCTGGATCGGATTATGAATTTTATGATAGAATTTTTACAATATTTTTTTAATTTTTTCAGTCAGAAGATGTTTCAAAATGGGTTAATTTTGTTACAAATTCTGAAAGTAATGGAGAACGTTTTATTCAACAAGAAATTGATGGAAGTTCATTAGTTTTATTAACTTGTGAACAATTACAGAATGAATTAAAATTAAAATTGGGACCAGCAGTAAAATTAAATAATGCTTTAAATGCATTAAAAGCAAGACAACCTTATATTTGAATTTTTAAAGAAGTTTAAGAAGGAAGAAAAATAATCTGGCATTTTTTAAACTAATTTTAATACCCAGAAATGAGAGAGGTTGATACAAAAACAAAATGAAAAATATTGATTTTATCGTGTTTTCTCGATTAATTCCCCTTGAAGAAACAAGTAACAACCCATCCGTGGGATGATGAATTATTCAAATTTTAAAATTTGAACGTGCAGAGGGGAGGGGGGGGGGGGGGTAAATAAGGGTGGGGAATTGTTTCAACCCATCTCTAATCTGGGGAATTAATTGAGAAAATACGTTATCTAACAAATATTCCTTCTATTTTTCAAGAAACTTGAATACGTTGGCATCGTTTTTAACTAATTTATTTAATGTCAATTTAAACTGATGCCACAAATTACTATATAATTTTTTAATGTATTTAATTATTCGATAAATGTCTAAACAAAACATGAGCTAATATTTGTTTTTGCTACGGCGCAATCGAATATTTTTTACTTTAATATAAAATTGATGGCAAATTTATTTTTAGCAAAATGTAAGAACTGGGAGCATGGCAGGTCAGTTAATCTAATTTCAAAATATAAACTTTCAAAATGGTAAATTGCAAAAGGGTAAATTTTGTAGCAATATTTTTCGTCCAATGTTGCGTCCTCTTTGCCGTTATGCGCACTTGAATGGAACTCCAGGAATTTACAATACTGTTCCGAATTGGAAGCCTGGACCTGGTTGGCGTCCACAGAGTCCACAAGGACCTTATCTTGTTGGCTGGGCTATGGGGGTGAATTTTTTGAATATTCTCTTAGTCTTTTCATTTTTTTAATTTTTAGTATTGGCATTATACTCGACCACACAATCTTCCATTACTTTTGGTTAAGGCGGCAGTCTACCTTGCTTCTGCTTTTTGGCTTCCATTTTTGTATTCTTTTAAATAAATTTTCTTTAAACTTTTTCAATTTTTTAGCGTTGTGGAATATCAATTGAAGAAGTCAAAGGCAGGAAGTTGAGAGCCAGCAACGTGCTCTATAGACGCTTGATAAGAAAAAATGTTTGGAAAATTGTCTAGGAACATATTAAAGGTTTAATTTTGTTTATAAAATTGTTTTTTTGGATGATTCTGATTAAAAAATGTTTTTAATGCCGGGATAAAAATAACTTTGTAGGCTATGGTTTAGTTAATAAGAAAAATTGGTTTCTCGATTCTTACGAGTCTGTACCAGGTGTCATGGTTTGAGTAAATGGTTGGCTCTTCAGAATTTTCTTCGTATCGGGTCGAAAAAACCCCGGGATTTTGGATCGGGTAGTTAGGGGGATTATGTGAACATTCCTGGTGTGACATCCCCCCCCTCCCCCAGAATTTATTCTATTTTGAGAAGTTTCAAATATGGAAGACTTGAATGATTTGTTACGATAAAAAAAAATTTTCCGTTGACGGGATTCGAACCTCGCTCATTCTCCACCAATAGAGTGAGGAATATCCCGCTAAACCATAATGGTAACTTATTAGTATGGGAAAATATTCGACGGAGACCTATATTAGAAACCCACCTATATTATAAACCAAGCCCAAGACTGATTGTGAGAACAACCAGTGTTTCTCTGGTTAGTCGACAAATAACAAAGACAGGAACCATGGAGCATTCGAGAGCTGGAACCGAGAGACCACTGTTTTCCTAGATTCGGGGACTGACATGAGCCGATTCCAGAAACCGTGGAACAGTGGAAAAATTTGAACCTGTAAGACAATGCTCCAACCAGGGATGTCTCTGGTTTCCCGGACTTCGGCCAACTGTTTTCCCGTCCCTTTGCTATCCCCGGTCCCTACAATAATTTTTTTTTAATTTTTTTATTTTTCAAGCCATTTCGTCATGTTGACAATATTGAATTGGAAAATGACAGCATTGTAAACGAATTTTTAAATTTTTGGCGTAATTCAAGTTGTCAACGTATTGGATTTTTAATTGGAAAATATGAACAATTTAGTGAAGTTCCATTGGGGATTAAAGCTGTTGTTTGTGCTATTTATGAACCTCTACAAAATTCAAATGAAAATTCTGTTGGATTTGAAATTAATGAAAATGGGGAAGAAAATGGTGTGGAGGAAAAGAAGAATTTAAATGTTAAAGTTGATCAACTTTGTTCTTGGTTGGGAATGAAACGTGTTGGTTGGATTTTTACTGATCTTTGTAGTGAATCGAGGACGTTGGGGACTGTTAAATGTATTAGAAATGAGGTTTTTCTTTTAATAAATAAATATCTGTAGGGGTTTTGGCGGGCTGTTTCTCCCATTTCATTAGACTTTTCTTATTGCTCGCATTTTTAAGAAAAATTATTGTTAACTTACCCAAGGAGGCATTGGCGGGTCGTGATAAGAGAAAACAGCCCAGTCTTAGGGAACCATAATCCCTGATTCGGCGGTGCTATTCGCTCCAGGGATGGGACGAGTTTCCCATAACCCGAACTTATTTTTCTACCATGAAACCCGATCCGGAGAAAATTTTGAAACCCCGAATCAAACCCTGACCCGCATGTTCTTTTTAACTTTGTGAGAATTTTTTTTTATTTTCAGGATTCATTTTTACTTTCTGCTTCTGAATGTATAACTGCTGGCAATTTACAATCACATTTTAAAAATGCTACAAATTATTGTGATACTGGCTATTTTGGTTCTAAATTTGTTACTGTTGTTGCATCAGGAAATTCTGTAAGGAGAAAATTTTTTTCATAAAAATTTTTTGAAGATTTTTTTCAAAATTTTCTCTAAAATTTATTCAAATGATTTTAAAAAATTTTAACAATTAAAAAAATTTTTTTCCTTTTTTCAAGTCAAAAGGCATCGATTTGCATGGATATCAGGTCTCTAATCAATGCACAGCAATGGTTGAAGCTAATATTTTGTGACCAATTGGTGAATTGAATTGGCTTGGGCTAGAGAGACGCCATTAAACGAGAAGCATTATATTACTTCTGTTCAATATACGGTTTTTTCTAATTTAATTTTTCTAAAAAATTTTTTTTAATTTCTAAGGAGAAAAATTAAAGAGGAGAGGAAGTTTTTCGTGATGGAAGGCCTATGCCTGTTGAATATTTACTTGTTGATGTGCCGTGTGGGGTTCGAAAAGTGCTGAATTATACATTTCCTCGTGGCCATCTTATCGGTATCATATGGTGAATTTGGACACAGAAGGGTTTTTATATTAGGGGGGAATCTCGGCAAAACTTGCGGTTTATAGTTGATATCAATTTTTATCTTTTTTTATTTTAGCTCAACAATCGTCAACAGCTACAGCTGTTTCGAAACGTTGGGTCACTCACTGTTGCAAATCAGAGAGTTTCTCACTGGTGCGTAACAGAGAGTTTTTACTCACTGTTGCAAATCAGAGAGTTTCTCACTGCTGCGTAACAGAGAGTTTATTACTCACTGTTGCAAATCAGAGAGTTTCTCACTGGTGCGTAACAGAGAGTTTATTACTCACTGTTGCAAATCAGAGAGTTTCTCACTGGTGCGTAACAGAGAGTTTTTACTCACTGTTGCAAATCAGAGAGTTTCTCACTGGTGCGTAACAGAGAGTTTATTACTCACTGTTGCAAATCAGAGAGTTTCTCACTGGTGCGTAACAGAGAGTTTTTACTCACTGTTGCAAATCAGAGAGTTTCTCACTGGTGCGTAACAGAGAGTTTTTACTCACTGTTGCAAATCAGAGAGTTTCTCACTGGTGCGTAACAGAGAGTTTATTACTCACTGTTGCAAATCAGAGAGTTTCTCACTGGTGCGTAACAGAGAGTTTTTACTCACTGTTGCAAATCAGAGAGTTTCTCACTGGTGCGTAACAGAGAGTTTTTACTCACTGTTGCAAATCAGAGAGTTTCTCACTGGTGCGTAACAGAGAGTTTTTACTCACTGTTGCAAATCAGAGAGTTTCTCACTGGTGCGTAACAGAGAGTTTTTACTCACTGTTGCAAATCAGAGAGTTTCTCACTGGTGCGTAACAGAGAGTTTTTACTCACTGTTGCAAATCAGAGAGTTTCTCACTGGTGCGTAACAGAGAGTTTATTACTCACTGTTGCAAATCAGAGAGTTTCTCACTGGTGCGTAACAGAGAGTTTTTACTCACTGTTGCAAATCAGAGAGTTTCTCACTGGTGCGTAACAGAGAGTTTATTACTCACTGTTGCAAATCAGAGAGTTTCTCACTGGTGCGTAACAGAGAGTTTTTACTCACTGTTGCAAATCAGAGAGTTTCTCACTGGTGCGTAACAGAGAGTTTTTACTTACTGTTGCAAATCAGAGAGTTTCTCACTGGTGCGTAACAGAGAGTTTGCAGTGATTTTCACAGCATATGGTTTGTTTTTTTTTATTTTGTAGTCACCCGCAAGTTTTGTCCGCAGAATTTCATCCCGAATTTTGTCTAACAAATTTCACCCCGAAGTCCCACGGACACCAAAAAGCCTCTCCATTGTAAATTTAACTCTCAATTAGTCAATTTGTGGAGCCTAAGCAGATATGATATAAGGGAATACCAGTTTAATAGAAAGAAAACGAAGAAATTTATTCATGCTAAGATGCTTAAAAATATTTTTTGTTTATTTTTGTTGTATAAAATTTGTTTGTTCTCCCGGCAGAATATTCTTTTTGTAAATTACAAAATGTAAATTTCAAAAAGTAAACTAGTTATAAATATTTTAAGATCCCAAAACATTTTCAAAATAGTAAATTTTCAAAATGGTAAATTTCAAAATGGTAAATTTAAAAATGTCAAATTTGACTTTTTTTTTCGAAATATTGGATTTGACCGATTTGTTTAATGGCATTTTTAAAATTATTTTTGAATTTTCTCTTTATTTTTTTATCAGCTCGTGTTGATCTATCGATTTACTCTATCCTTTATTTTGGGGGAGAGGAAATATCGATTTTTTCTTTATATGGCAATGAATCATTTTCATATAAAAAATTTTTTTATTTCTGTTGAGTAAACATTAAATTTTTTCAAATAATTAAAATTTAAAAGTTTCTATATTTATTCAGCATCTTTTTTTAGTTTCTCTTTTTAGTATAAACAGGTGGAACTGTTATTTTTGTTTAAATGTGCAATAAATACAACAACAGAAACAACAAATATTGAACAAACAAATATTTATATTTTAATTTATTTTAACAACAGCAAAAATTGCAATAAAAATTTATTTTTGAACTTTGAATTTTTGCAATATTCTCCTACAAAAATATGCAAGAAAAAGGAGTTGAAGAAGAATGGCCATGTATTGAATTAACTGAACCTAAATTTGGAATTTTATCGCAATTTACGAGGTTTTTTAATTAATTTTTTGGAGAATTTAATTTTTTTTAGTAGTGCAAGTGAAGCTGTCGCACACATTTTGGTTAAAGAATTGGTGGAAAAAGTTGATAAGCCATTGTCGACGTCATCAAGTCAAGACGATGCTTTTTCCACTGATTCAGATTTGGATTGGATTATGCAGGTCTTTTAATTTTTTTTGTTTTTTTCGACGGTTTCGGATTTTTAGGGTTTTTTCTAATTGAAAGTTTCGAGGTTGGTGTTTTAGATCCTAGTCTCTTCATTATTTCCATTCTGAGTTCAAAAGTACAGGGCCAGGGTTTTTCAGTCTTGAACGATTCGAGGACGTCCTTTTTTACGGGTCGTGATTTTTAGCCAAAAAATAGTTGGGAACCCAATTTCAATTTTTATGTCGGTGTCCAATCCAATTTGATTTCTCTTAATTTTTTATAGGTTACAAATCACAGTTTAACTCTTCCATTTATTCCAAATCAATGTTATGAAACTCTGCGTTCTGCTGTTCGTATTTATATTGCTTGGAGTTCGGCATTAACAACAGATTCTCCTCGTCAATATTGTCCCAAACAAATTTTGTTATATCCAGACAAATATTTTAAGTAGGTTTTTTTATAATTTTTTGGGGTTGTTTTTATTTTGTTTTGGAATTTAAATTGACCTTTAAATTAAAAATTTTCTTTTTGACAATCCGTGGTTGATTGGTTAGTGTTCTAGAGTTAGTGCTATGGGGTCTTGGGTTCGAGTCCGTTTGGTGTCGGATTTTAAGTTTAGTTAAAAAATGGAAAGATTTCCGATTAAAAAAAATTATTGCTAAAAGTTAACGTCAAAATTAATTTTTTAGAAAATTTCTCGAAGCATTTCGCCATATTTTTCAAGAAAAATCAACTTTCTCAACATCAGATAATCATTTAATTTTGAGTCGTCAAGGAACCCAAATTCAAACAATATTAACAGCAATTCGGCATTTAACAAATCATTCAAAAGATGAATATAAAGATGAAGTTTGGGCTCGTTGTTTATTATTTTTATTGAATGTGAATGATCAACTAATTACTATTGGATGTTGTAAATCTCAAGGTTTCTTTTGAATCTTTTGAAAAGGATGAGGGGTACCTTAAGATCAGTTTTTTAGTCGTCAAGATTAGGCATGGGTTTTTTTTCTGTATCCAGCCTCATGTCAGTTTGAATTTTCGGGGTCATATTTTCTATATCCTTGAAGCATTTTGGACTACTTTTCAACTTCATAGCCTGGGATATTGAACCTGGAGCTTAGGAAGATTTTTTGAAGTTCAAACTGGAAATGAACATAGAAAGATTAATTTTTCTTTGTCCTCCTTTTAATTGGACCCAGTTTAACCTTCCTGGGATTCTCCTAGGCTTCAGGCCAATATCCAAGGCAGGGGTTTCGAAAAGTAATCAAGGCCTAGGCTTTGGATAAAAACAAATAAAACATTTAAAATTTTTAAAGAATCGATTGGCTATTTAATGGCTAAAGATCTTTGTCAAAATCTCTTTGACTGCTGGTTAAAAGCCTCTCTAAATGATTGTATCCCTTCACCAGCGTATTGGACGACATTTTCTTGTCTTTCTAATAAATGTGGAGCTCAGGTTTTTTTATAAAATTTAATTTTTTATTTTTATAAATTTTTTCTAGATTCAATTTATTGAATGTTGGGCAAATTCAATACTTCATTCAACTTCTCTTTTGCTTAAACATTTGTTTGGACAACAACAACAGCAAATGGATGTACAAGAAGAAAATGTTGTTTTTGGTCTGTTTGAATTTTTTCTTTTTTTTAAAGTGATCTCCACTCCATGTGGAGTAAAAATCTAATTGAGGCTTAGGCCGGGTGTTTTCTGTGCCCATCCATGTCCAATCGCAGTCTTAATTTTTTACTTTTCCTAGGCTCCGATATCCAAAGCAATCGGTTCGAAAATTAATCCAGGTCTTGAACCTTGTTGATTAACAAGGCTTTTTATTCTTCATTTTTCCCAAGCTTAGGCCTATTTTGAATACTATTTATTACTTAAGAAGTTAATACCTTTATTTTTCTAAAGATGATGACAATATATTTGGACAATTTTCATCAACATTAATTTCAAATCCTGAAAGAATTTCAACATTAAAAAATGTTTGGCTAAATTTATTTATACTTCTTGGACGTCCAACAAAATTTATTGAACAAGGTTTTTTTTAATTTAAAAAGTTTTATTATATTTTTCTTTAGCACTTGCCTTGTTGGCTGAAAAATCTTGTCAACTTTCTTCTACTTCAATAAATTTTTTTGTTGAACAAATTAAACTTTCATTTTTCTTAATTATTTTTGGATTGAAAAAGATGGTTGATTTATTTTTTGGTATTTTTTTCTGATTTTTTTTGTTCAAAAAATTTTTCTTTAAAGGAGATGATATTTTGTTGGATTTTAATGAAAGTGAAGAATTGCATTCTTTATGGTTGGAAGCTGCTCTGGTTAATAATGCGAGTAATATAAAGGTTTGTTTTTTAATTTTAAAAATTATTTTTTTTTTTTTGGGAAAACGGGGTTTTGAAAAAATTTTCTGATTTTATTAAACAGAAATTTTTTCTGTTTTTCATTAATCAGAAAAATCAGGAATTTCCGGGCAAAATTTTTCTGACTGACAATGAGTTTGTTTTTATATGATTTTTCTATTTTTTCTGTTTCTGATTTTTCAAATTTTTGATTTTTCCTGATTTTTTTGATTAGAAATATTTAACCTCCCCCAAATTTTTTTAGCAAGAGCAGAGACTTACTTCTTCTGATTATCAAATGATGACTGTAACTTCAAATAGTAATACAGATACAAATACAGAAATGACAGCAATACAAATTTCTGGACAAGTTTTAGCTTCACAACATGTTTGGTTTATTCTTAAAAGTATTTCTTTAGAATTTTTTAAATTAATTTTTCATTTAAAAAAAGATAATCAATTAATTTTTGATGAAAAACAACTTTTAATAAATTTTAAAAGAACAAAATTATTAAAACCTTCATCAACTACTCTATTAAATTTATTTTTGGATTGGCTTTTTGATGCAGCTATTTTTCAAATAAATAATACTTTAATTAATGATGGGGCGGGTAAAGGAGGTTAGTTTTTTTTTAATTTTATTTTTAAAATTTGGGGAATTTTTGAATAATGTTTCTTATCTCTAAACAATTTATTTTTTTTTATTCAAAAAAATTTTTTTCTTGGTTAGGCAAAATTTTGTGTTTGTTCATTTTTAATTTTTAAGTAAATATTAAAAATATTCATAAATTTAGACAGATAAGATTGGGAGGGGGGAGGCTAGCCAAATTTTAGCAAAAAAAATTCAAAAAAGCTTTGTCAGTATTTTTTATTGTCCTACATCTCTTACTTGCTCAAAAAATTTTTTTTCTACACTCTTCTATTTTTAAATTTTTGATAAGCCTTTTATTAGTATTTTTTGATCATTTTTATTTGTTAGGTTATTTTACGACTATTTTTTTATTTTTAAAAATTCTAAACAAAATTATTACTATTAGTTGCGCAATTTTTTTCATTTTTGTTTGTTTTGTACTTTATTATTATATTTATTTTGTCTTCTCATTTTTTCCATCTTTTTCCTCCTTTATTACACGCCTGATCCTTCTCGTAAAAAATTTATTATTTTTTCCCCTTATGATTTATGCTCCGTAAACGTGTTGTTGTTGTTGCTTTTGTATGTGTTGTTTCTGTCTATACTTCCTCTTTAATTCCTCCTCTTTTTTTATATTTATACTAAAATCATTCGCGCGTGCTCACAAAATTTTTTTTTGAACACGAAAAACGGAAGGAAAAAAGGAGAAAATAGGGGAAAGGAGAAAAAGGTTTTTACGTTTTTTGTTGTGGTTTCCTCTTTAAAAAAAAATTTCGGGTCTTTTTTAATTGAAAAAAAAATTATTTTGCCACACAGCTAATATAGAATGATCTATTTTTTATATTTTTTGGGATTTTTATTTTTGGAAAATAGTTCTAAATAATTTTTTTTGTATTCCAAAAGTACCTCTATAAGTACACATATCCATTTTTATTTTCCATTCTATTTTTTATTTATTTTTCAAAATGCGCGAATGCTTGTTGAGAGATATCATTCACCTCCATTCACTCATTTTCCCTCATTTTCTCCCTTTTTCCTTTCCTATTTGTACAGGTTATTACTCTCTTTTTTGGATAGTTTTACAATAAAAATTTGAGGTGAGGGGAAAAGATTTTGTTGAGGTGGGGAGGGAGATAGTGTGAGATTTTATTTTTAGGTGGAAATAAAATTTAAAATAAAATGGCGGCGGGGCGCTGTCAAATAAAAATATTAAACGTGGATTTTTTTTCAAGTCAATAAAATTTTCTATTAAAATTTTAAAAATAATTTTTTTTGAATACATATTCGTATACATTTTTATTATTTTGGAACAACACCATATTTTTTCCTTTCTTTTTTCTTCTATTATTTTAATCAACTTTCCCTTATCAACTGTTATCAATTCATAACGAACAGCTCAAATTTTCTTGCTTTTAAATTAAGTCTCTTGCATAAGCCCCTAACACCAATTTCTAGCAATTAATCTCAAACCTCCTCAAAGCTTTCAAGAGTTTTTTCCTCTTACTTAAATCCCTACACTAATCTCTTGATCTAATGCTATAAACATTTTTTGCCTATTTTTTCCAATTATAATTTGTCATTTTATAATCAATCACTTGACACTTTTTTATTTTTTGCACTCGATTTTATATAAAATTTGGAGATATAATATTCAATAATAATATCCTTTATCTTCAGTCATTTATACTATTTAATATTTTTTAAAATTTATTTGTTTGTTCAGATTGTGGCCAAGCACTTGTCGTCGTCCCTCCTCCTCTTCCTTCTCAACCTCTTCTCCATCCTCCAGCTTCAAACAAATCCTTGTCTTCAGTAGGCGATAGCTGTACTACTACTACTAGCAGCACTGGTAGCAATAAGAGTAATAACGTTTCTACTAATAATTTTTCTAAACGACAATCAGCACCAATACCAATACATTTTCAACACCAACAACAACAGCAGCAGCAAATAATCTCTAATAGTGGTGGAATTAATAATAATAATACAACAATAACAACGACAACAACACTTAGGCGTTCTTTTGGTAAGAAATTCTTTTAGAAATAAAAAATTAAAAAACGTGGAAATTTTTTTTGATTATTTTGGTTATTTTACAAAATGTCAAAATTCATAACGTAACATACTCAAAATGTCAATTTTCTGATTAAAAAATTTTTTTAAGCAACTTCAATATCTCGTTCTTCCAACACTCAAAGTAGCAGTATGTTAAGTAGTAGTGGTGGAGGGGATTCTTATCATCAACAGCAACCTATTGCAACAACAACAACAAATTATTCTTCCCCAACAGAATTTCCAAGTATTGATGGAATATCTTCAGGAAGGTCAGCTGCCCTATGTGCACTTTGTAGAATTGTTTGTTCAAAACATACAAACGAACAATTGAGAGATGATCAATTGGCTAGGTTTTTTGCGTTGGCACATGAAGCTTTAATTTCGGTAAAAAAAATTTTTTGAGGTAGGATAAGGGAAGATATAAGGTGGGAAAAATTAGGAATTAAAGAGACGATTGGGGATTTAAGATTTACAAGAGGTCTTATCGGCCCGGTAACTTAATTGCGGTCTGCCTGCACGTTTCTCGCCGTCTTATTCTTACGTCTATAGATCCCAGGTTTATTCCTGCGTCCTAGGCTCGCAGGCTCGATTTTTGCTTCCATAGGGTCGCAAACTCGATTCCTGATCGGGACCTAAACTTAACTCTTTTACAATAAAATTTTTTTTAAATTTCAAACAGAATGACAGAATTCTTCTCAGTTCTTTCATCTTCTCTAGTGCTGACAATCTCTTTAAATTGGCATTGAAAGGTGTTCAAATTTTATTACCAAATTATTTGCGTGCAATAGAGCTTGTACATAATGAATCGCTTCAAATTTTGTAAATTTTCTTTATTTTTTACTTAAAAAATTATTTTCTTTAATTTTTAAGACTTCATCCTTCTATAAGTCAAATAGAAATGCGTGCAGCTTGTTTAAGAGCACTTGCTTCAATATTACCTTGGCCTTCATTATTTGGTTATGCTAATATTCTTGGTATTTATTTTTGTGGTAATTTTGGTTTTGATCCGTCTATTTTTTCTTGAAATCTACACAACGGCCAGGACTTTCTTCTTCAATTCCACTCATTTTTCCATGTTAACAACCATTCAGAAAATTAAAATTTATTCATTACGTTTACATGTATGAGAAACATGATGACAAAAATTATGAAAACCCACAAATAAATCGAGTGGTGTTTAGGAAACATAAACCATTATGTACATTTTAAGAAAAAATACAAATGGGGGAGGGTTGGCATTTTTATTTTTCTTGTCTATTTTTGTTTATCTTTTTTTAAAGGTAACAACAATCAAAATTCTTCATCTCCCATTAATTCTACTTCACAAAAAATTAATAAACGTCAAGAAGGTTCATTTTCTTCATCTTCATCATCTAATTTATTGGAATCATTTTCTCGTTATATTGATATTCGTGAACCAATTCAACGTGTACTTTATTACTCTCTTCGACAAGAAACGGATCCTTTTAATATTCAATATGCACTTGGACTTGCAGCTATTTTCTGTGTTGAGGTAGCAGAACCTGAATTGAAAAGAGCAGCAATGTTGAAAGTTTGGAAGAATGAAAACAACAACAAAGAAAGAAAGGATGAAGCTGAACTTTGTAAAGAAACTGTTGAAGGTTTGCTTTTTTTTAAGTCCTCCCTATCAGGGATGGGGTTTCGACTCGAAATCCAAAACTCAATCTGAACAAAATTTTCAAAACTCGACCGAAATCCAACCCGACCTTTTTTATCTACCCGACTCATCCCTGTTGGGCAGACCTCCCAAACAGCGACCAAAATCATAATTTTAAAAACTTATTATAGGGGATATCGAGAAGTCTATCTGTAATTTTATTTAACATTTTTTTAAATTTTTTCAGCTCCATTTTCTACTTCTCTTGTTCGATCATTTATAAGTGCAATTTGTGATAATTTATGTAAACCATTATGGGCAAATGAAACACTTTGTTGTTTGGCAGCATTTGATTGTCTAAATTCTTTTTGTTCTCTTCCACAATCTGTTTTGTTTTCTAAAGGTTTTTTTCTAAAAATTATTTCTTATTTAATTTTTTCATAAAAAGGCGAACTTTCAACCGGCTCTTTAATTGTAACATCTCTTTGCCGTTTTATTGAACAACAATTAAAAAAACCTCCACCTCTTCATTCAAAGGATATGCATTCAACTGTTGTCGCGGCTTATTTTTGTATGAGTGTGTGGTTTTGTTCAGCTCCTAAACTTGCACGTATTGAATCATGTTTGGATACTGTTGCATTTGCTATTGAATTGGGAATGACGGGAGGGCATAAATTGGTATTTTATTTATACTTTTTTTTGTAAATTAAATCGGGCTTCATATAGGATTAAGGTCTATCAGTAGAAAATTTTTTAGAAGGATCGAAAGATCAACTGGGGGAAGGGAGAAGAATTGTTGTGTTTGCATTTTGCATTAAATCTTTTGCCCATTCTTGTGGTGTCCAAAATGTCAACAGGAAGGAAAACAGCATTTCAGTGTTGACATTTTGGATTAACTTTTCTTCCTTTTTTGGTGTCCAAAATGTCAACAGGAAGGAAAACAGCATTTCAGTGTTGACAATTTGGATTGCGTCCACTCTTCCTTTCCTCTTTATTTGCGACCGGTTAATCCTTGCCTTTAGCAAAGATTATAATGGGGAAAGGAAGAATCAAAGGGAAGGGAGAATTTCTTTTAGTGAGGGTATTAAGATTTAACTTTTTCATATTTTTTCAAGACTCCAGAACAATACAAACCAGCAAGTCAACGTGTTCATGATGCAGCGCAATCTTTATTACATTCCTTATTTTCTACAAAAATTCCAACAACTAAAACATCAACTACAAATTTTGTAATAAAAAAATTTTCTTCTTCAATAAACGAATTGGTGTTAATTAAAAAATTTGGATTAAAACTTGACAAATTTGAACATTTTTTATTACGTCAACAAAATGTTTTAATTTCACTTTATGAAGCACAAAATATTCCAACTTTATCAAAAGGTTTTCTTTTATTATTTAGGCTTCAATATTTTTTATAATATTTTTAGGTCTTCCTTGTGTAATTGCTATATTTCGTACACCATTTAATTCTCCATGGGCAAGTTTGTTTAGACTTATGCCGAAAGCGCCTCCTAACCGAAAGAAGACATGCAAGCAGAATAATACTGGTTTGTTGCTTTTTTTGTTGGATTTGGTAGGTTGAGTATAGCGAGTTCTTCCGCGTATTCGGAACCAAAAAAGTCATCCCGAAATTTTCAGTTCAGTTATCATTTCCGGTTCTGGATGCCCGGAGATTTCCAGGAACCCTAGTTGAGTCGTATATTTTTGTTAATTATTGTAGCCATATTTCTTCTGGGGTTATCTGGTTTAGTTTTAACACGTTATTCTGACAATGAGGCTTGAACCTAATTTAGAACCTGGGTCTCTCGTTGAAATACGAGACTTTCGTTAAGTCTTCATTTTCCTTTGAAGGAAGTTAAATTAGAATATTTATAGTAGTTGTCAGTCATCAACAACATCAACAATTAATTAAACAACAAACACAAACAAATTCCGAAACCTGTAAAATTCGTGATAGTGAACAACAACAACCTTCTAGTGACCTTTTAAGTATACAAACAAAAAATATTTCGGATTGTAATGGAGGTGGTGGTGGAAATACTGCAACAAATACATCAGTTGCTTCGACTACAAGTAGTGGAGTTTCTTCTTCAGCTCCTCCTCCAAATATTACAACAACAACAGCAACAAAACAATTTAAAATACCAAAAGAAGCGTTTGAGCCAGAATGTGAATAGTTGAGAATTTTACTTTTTTTTAAATTTTTCTATCAAAAATTTTCTTTTTTATAGCGACAAAAAATTCCCAAAATTGGAGCCTGTTCCACCACAAGTTTTGGCAATACAATCACAACTTGAACAAGTTCAAGCTCGTTTAGCTGCTGGTAATGGAGCTCCAATTGGTGACCGTAATACTAGAAATGTTTGGATTAACAATTCTTTGGGTCCTTTACTTACAAAACCTCCTGTACCTGAAAGGTTTTTTTGCAAAATTTTTGAAATAAAAATTAAAAAAATTTTTTTCAGTCCTGTTTCTCATTGTAATTCTCTTCGAGTTTTTCTTTATGATTTGGGATTGATCAATCGAACATCTTATCTTAATGAACTGACACCTTTGGATAGCTCATCATAGTTTGTTTTGTTTTTTGTTTATATTTACGGACTTCACTATGAGATACTCTCACGAATTGAGTAAATACTTACAATTAACATATACCTTCTTAAAATTTGTTTTCGGAATAGGGATCTGACTCCTAATAAGTTTTAATTTTTTCAACCCCATGTGGATATTTTATACTTATTGTTACTTATTGTGTGGTCTGACAAGTGACTCACAGTATAAAATTTCCTTTGTGAGGATTCTTTCGTTAAAAAAAAATTTTTTTCGCAGTGATATTTTCTACGATTCTCTTTATACAACAGTAGATCAACATCCTGTTCATTTAACTGAAACTGTTTCTATTTTTTATGTAAAAGAAGGACAAAAATGTATTGAAGATATTTTACAAAATAATGTACAAGTTTTTTTAAATTATTTTTTGAACTGTAAAAAATTTATTTTTAGATTGATCTAAGGCAAACAAGTGCTGAATATTGTCGATTATTAAGTGAATTGGGAAAAGCTTTGGAAATGAGAGAAAAAATTCAAAAAAGTATTTACTTTTAAATATACCTTAAATGCTCTAAATAAGACTTGGGCTTTCCTTAGAAACTAGGCTTGTATACTTTACAATTTGGCTCCTTGGGTGGGGGTTTTGATGGATGGTCTCCTTCTACATAGGTCTCATGGGTGGAATTTGTTATTAGATGAATCTCTTCGGGTGGGCTAAAGGACTGGCTTATACTAGAGCATTTATGTAATTATTAAGTAAATATTTTTCTCTTAGATGGAGGCACATTTTCAACAAATACATCAACAAATAAAAATGAAAAACGAGAAGCTTCTTCTGCTGAAAATTTTGTATTTGATGGTATTGACTATTGTTTAAACTGGAAAGATGACCATGTTGATATTTCTTTTGTAACACCAACTGGACGAACAATAACAACAAATGCTTCAACAGTAAATGGAGCAAATGGATCATCCAAAGCAGCATCAAGTGTTCGAAGAACTGCAACTTTACGACCTTCTTCTATTGATAGTGTTCAACAACAATTTAGTGGGTTTTTTGAATTTAAATTTACCTGTTTATTGCACTTTTTTGTTTTTTGTTTGTTTTTACACTTTCACTGCTTTTGCTTTACACTAATGTAAGGTTGGTGGATTCTGTGGAAAATCGGATATCCATATCCGATTTCCAAGCCATAAATTTCCGGATATATGGTCTTTTTTGGATTTGGATCTGCCAACCTTATGCTCTATTAATGCACTCTTTGCTTTATATATTTAATTTTCCTTTTTCCTTCCTTTTCCTTTTTCGAGGAAACAACCTCAGGGATGGGCTTTTTATAATTTTTTTCAGAATTTTCTTTCTTTTCTGGAACATTTTTTAAAAACTAAAACACGCTTATATTTTAGGCTTAAATGCTAATAACGATATTAACACAAAAAATAATACTGATAACATTATGGGGGAATATTGTATAGATAAACTATCTTATAATAATCACATGAATATTAAAAATATTAATGAATATTATTACAATAAACAACCTTTAATAAACAATATCATGAATAACAATAAATTTGATGAAAAAGAAGATATCCAAAAGGATGAAAAATATTATTCGACCCTTTTGGGCGATGAATACGAATTTTTTAAAAAGCGTGCAATGCTTATATGGGCTCAAAGTATTGATGAAATTAATGCAATGGAAAGAGATTTGATTATTTCTGGAACAGAAAATCAGCAGATTGATGATAGTTTAGATGAAAAGGATAAGGAAGAGGAAGAAGAGCCTTGTATTATGCCATCATCTATAGCTGCATCAGCAGCAACCCCAACACCTTTACCTATTCGTTCTGCTCGTTTTTCAACGTCTAAACCTCTTAGTTTGGAAAAACAACGACGACTTTCTTTAATTTCTGCTCATAATTCATCCAAAGGGTCAGCTGAAAGTGGTGGAAGTTTATGTTGCAAGAATATTGCAATGATTAAGGTTTAAGAGATTTCTATATGAAATTCCTCGACTTTTTTAGGCGGAAGACGAAGAAATGATGGGCGTAGAACAACGCATACGTGCTTCTTCGTCCAATTCTGCTGCTTCTATTCAAGTTAGAAAACATGCTGTTACAGCTCAAAGACGTACAAGTATTCAAAGTGCTAGACATCGACGTTATAATTTAGGAAAGATTGATCTTAGAGACATTAACAACATTCATAGTAGTCCTCCAGCAAGTCCGCCACCAATGTCTCATGGACGTCGAACTTCTACAGTTTTTAGAGAAATTCTGCTTGGGAATTTACGTATTGAAGATGTTACATTTTCTGATAAAGCTTCAACTACAGCAACAGCTGGTTCTTCTACAACACATACTCCTACAAATATGTCTCCAGTAGATTCTAATAGTGGTAGTGCAAATAATTTTAGTCATTTGGAGACGTCCTCAGTAGCATCAACATCTACTTCATCAAATAATTATTTTACTAGGTAAAGTTACATACTTCGTTTATCATTATTTAAAAAAATTCGAAAAAATCTTTAAAAAATTTTTTATAGTGAGAAAAAATCGTCTTCCCCAACTTCAAGTAAACAACAAATACCAACATTAATTAAACCACCATTAGAACGTAATGATTCTATAGCTTCAACATCAACAACAACATCTACATTTTCTTATATAAAATCATTATTTTTTCGGAGAACAAGTAAAGTAACAACATCACAAAATTCTCAAGCTTCTTCGGAGTGTGGAAGAAGAAAATCTTCTCTTGCAAAGGTTATTGATGAAGAATTGGAAGATTTGAGGGAAGAGGAAGAAAATGAAAAGAAAAAGAGTATTGGTGATAGAAGAGGGGAAAAGGAAGGAATTATAAGAAGTGATAAATTGGTGGAGAAGGATGTAACGAGGGGTTTGTTTAAAAAAATTTTTTTGAATAGTAAATCTTTAAAAAAATTTAAAAATCATAATTTTAATATAATGGGGAAGGAAGATTATTTTTTTATTGCCACTAATTGTTTTTTATTGCACGCTTATTTGTATGTAGCTAGTGCTTGTTTTTTGCTTTATTAACTGACACTAACAATATTTTTTATAGCCTTGTCTCGTCTTTTTTTTTATTAATTTCTAAGCTAAATATTTTTAGTTTGAGTTTTAAAATTTTAGAATCATTTGCTTCTTCCAACGGCAACCCTTCAAGAATTAAAGATACAGGAGGACATAATGTAATGTCATCTGCACCTACAACATATCCACCACAAGCTTCCTCGTAAAACATTTTTTAATTCTTAAAAATTACACAAATCATCTTTTACCAGGATTCAATCTAATAATCGAACATTAAGTTCTGCTTCAGTTGGAAATGAATCCTCCACAGTTAATTCAACTAATACAACAGCTACAACAAATATTGAACATTTACAACAACAACAGAAAGCAACTACAAATTTACAAAAATGGTCAAAGCGTTCTGCTGATTTGAGGATTTTTATTGTTTGGTTAGAAAGATTAGAAGATTTGTCAACCTTTCCAATTGGTTTGATGTTTTTTTTAATTAGTTGAATAAATTGCTTCTGGTCTAGTTTAACTCCAATGGACCTTTATTAGTCCAGTAAAGCCTTATGAGTCCAATAAAAATTTTTAAGTTCAGACAGAGGTTTATAAGTCCTATGAAACAATATCTGCCAGAGCTCGTTCCTAATCCGTTCTTAAATTCAAATGTCCTTGCTTCTGTAACCTACTACATGTGTTCGTTAGGTACACTTTACTAATGTAATGAATTTTTATGGACGTAGAGTAATCTATTCATATTTTAATCGGACTCATGAAGGTTCATTGAACTTATAACGCTTCATTGGATTCATAAACTAGGCTAGAACCCTAATTTTTTACCTTCTTAAATTTTTAAGCTGAAATGTTTCCATTTACAACAAATGATATAAACACTCTTAAACATTCAACAACAACAATTTTAAATTCAAATATCCAAACACAACATCAGCAACAACAACAAACAATAGACCATTTAGTTTTTTATATTTACCCATTTGAGAGAGGATTAAGAAGAATACAAATTGCTGGTATTTGGACTAAACAAGGACGTCCTGGACCTTTACATAATGGAACTGTTGTATCTACTAGATCTTTACCTTTATTATTAAAACAAACAATATGTAATGTAGCAAGAAGAAAAGCTGCTGAAATTGACAAGTAAAGAAAATTTTTTTAAATGTGGGACGGAGTGAGGTTGGGATGAATTGGGATTCTTGTTAGTGGGACGAGTCGTGGTTTTTGTTCGGTGGGACGAATCGAACATTTTTGTTCAGTGGGGCGAATCGTGGATTTTAATTTTAAAAAATATTTTCTAACTTTAAAGTTATCAAATGACTCATCTAAAAAGAAAACAAGCTATTGCTGAATTTGGTCGTCGTTTTGCAACTCGTCAAGATTATACTGAATTTGTTGAACATTTACTTGAAGATAATTCTGCTTCGTTTAGTGGGACTGTGTTTCCTCCATGATGTTTTTTGTTGCTGCTACTGGGGGTAAGTTTGTATTTTAAAAAAATTTGGTGAAGGGGTATGCCTTAAACTATTTTATTCAATACTATCGGACTTCACTTATGGGTACGTTCTTATAACCTGAATAATCTTACGATCAAAAATGTCACCGGGAAGGAGAGCAGCAATTGAGTGTTGACGTTTTTCTCTTTTTTCCTCCTTTCTTTTAGAACCCAAAAGATCACTGGAAAGGAGAGCAGCATTTGACCGTTGACATTTTGGATTAGGCCTTTTCTTTCCTGTTCCTTCAAGTTTGTCGGTCAATCTTTGCCTGTGGCAACGATTAGTTAACTCTTGATTTCTTCCTACCTTTGATTCACATAAGTGAGGTCCGACTGTATCTATTAATTTTATTTAAAAATTATTTTAAAAATTTTAATCGTTTGTTGTTTGTCCTTTGTCTTTTAAATTATAAACGCCTCATATATTTTTTATGTGATCATAATTTGTATATTGTTTTTTATTTTTTTAACCAAAAATATTCACTTAATAATTAAAAGCCACAGCTACTCAAAAATTTATTATTCTGTTATTTTTATTATTGTTCTGATCTTCTTTTCTTTTTTCTGATTTCTTTGCTTATATTATTTTAAATTTCATATGCCTTTCTCTAATCCTCTAGTGCATATTTTTTCAACTTTTAAAATTTTCAAATTTTTAATTTTTTCTCTCTCTACTTTTTTTTCTCTACAAAATTTTGTCTTTTAAATATTTCGTATTTTTTTCAATTTTTATCAAACAAATTTTTTTAATTTCTCTCTCTGTTGTATCTAAAGCTCAAACTCTTTGTGTATCTAGTATTTTAATTAATTTATTTTATTTTTTTTAATTTTGTTTTCGGTGTTTTTTAAATCCTTTTCTCTCTCTCTCTTAATTTGCCACGAACATTCTAAATTTTATTTATTTAATATTTTTTATATTTTATTATTTATTTTTTCTCCCCTTAAAAAGCGCAATTTTTTATTATTAAAAAAAGTATTTTTAAATATAAAAATGTTAATTATATATTTTATACATATTTTTTAATATATAAAATTATAAAATTCAGGTGTTTTTCGTTTGAATATTCGTTTGATTTTCGTTTAAAAAAATCTATCTTGGTCTATGTTTAAAAATAAAATTTATTTGCGTATCTATAGTATTGTCCATAACTTGATCATGTGTTAATCCTTCTTTACGTACATAACCAGTTTCGCCAATAATTGGTGAAACTAGACGGGAACACATTTTGAGACCAATCTTAAGAGATTTTTTATGATTTAAAAAGGAAGGAGGGATAATTAAGTACCAAAAATAATTAAATTACCTTTTCATCAGATGTCGAAAATATACTAAAAATATTTGTTCCTTCATAACCCTTTAATTTATTTATATCAGATAGAAATTCAGATTCACAATGTAGACCATTCTTTTTATTACATGTTCCAACAGGAATTGGTACAAGACAAGGCAATGCCCCATTATTTGTTCCAGCAACACTTAAAAATGTATCTACATGTTCAGTGAGTGGAGGGCCTAATAATTCGCGTGTGTCAACACAAGTTCCGCCAAGGATTGCCTGAAATGTTTTTTGGTGGGTTTATATTTTTAATATTTTTTAAGTAGAGATTGGACCGAGACGGGCTCTCAATCAATCAATTTTCGAGAATCAAGATTTTTTCGAGTCAATTTTTGTACGACCCTCTCAGTTCAATCTCTATGTACTTTTCTGGCTATCGGTGATCCCATAGAGTATGCTATAACATCCACTTTTTTGTTTGTATATTCTCGGACTGCGATTAACATGCTTCTGGAAAATAGGCAAATTTTTATGATTTTTTTTGGATTTTTTTATATTTTCTCTTTTTGGATTTAAGTCAGATTTTTTATGGTGTTTATTTTTAGCCTATAATTTTTTTATTTTTTTCTGGATTTTAAAAATTTTTATTTTTATAATTTTTTAGATTTTTACGTTAGAAAAAAATTTCTACCTAATTTGTTTAACATAAGCACATCTAAGTTCTACCAAACCAACGGGTGTAGTCCCTCCATCACCCCAAGTAGTCCCAAAAACTTGAAAACCTTGAGAACGAAGTTTTTCGATTATTCCCTTTTTTTAAAAATTTCTAAAATATTTTTTTGATTTTTTTACGTTAAATCGAGTAATTTTATTTGTAATTCAATGAACAATAACAACAGCTTCTTCATTTCCTACGGGACCTCCACCTGTACTTGCATCATTACCCAAATCTCTCCTTTCTAGTTGATTTACTATTGGTAGTCCATATCTTTTTTTTGTATTGAAATTTTTTAAAAAACTTCTGAAATTTTTTTAAAATTTTTTCTCACCTGTTATGAACAAAAGCTCTAAAATCCGGATTAAATTCACAATTGTAAAAGGGTAACAAAAATAAAATCAATAAAATTTTTACAAAAATGGATATAAATTGAAAAAAGATGTTAATTTTTGCGCGCATTTAGTATATATTTTTTGAAGGGATATTTACATAAGAAAAATGTTTTTTGTTGGTTATATCTTTGGTTATATATTTTGTCTTTTTTTATAGCCTTGTAGTGTGAGAAAAACTAGTTTAGAAAGCCTTTTTTTAATTTTATCATAATTTGATAAAAAAAATTATTAATACGAGAATAAGTGTAGGGAAAAAAAGAGAAAATAATGGTAGCTAATTTTTTGTAAATTTTTTTCGAGAGTTTCTTTTTTATTTTTGAATTTTAAAATTTAAAAGTTGTATTTACAAACAAGAAAGTATCTGAATGTTATAGCATATTCTCGAAATCATAGCAGCAAAAAATGAGTTCCATTTTAATTTTTTTTTCAATCGTCTTCCCCATCTCGAGTTCCGTTTGGTTTTACGTTTTATAATCTCAAACGGCTCGGGACTACAGGGTAAACGACTGAAAATCCTAATAAATAAATTTAGGGGAAGGATTTTTGTGAGGATTTTTGGTGAATTGCTTTTTAGAATATTTTTGTCTGGTTTTTAAAAATGGGAGAGAGGGAAGGAGGAGGTTAAGGGGTTAAGGGGATTTTTTCTTCTACATTTTTTTTTGAAAATAATGGGTAGATCAGAAAAAATGTGGTTTTTTTTAAATGTGTCGTTATTTTCATCTGACTAAAAAGAGGAGGAAGGTCGTATTTTGCCGCCAAAGAAGAAGAATAAAAATAAAAAAAATAAGAGAACAACAGCAACAAGACCAAGACGGACAACAACAATAAAAACACATAAATTTTGGCTAAAAAAAAAGAATTTTATTATTTTTTCTCTGTTGAGAGAAAATAGGCAAAGAGTATAAGGATTGTTCTTTTTGGGGGATTTAAAAAAAAGATTTGGGAGAGAAAAAAATTTTTTGAATTGGATTTATGATTAGAAGATCCCTCCCTCATCCCTCTCGTCTCTCTGATAAAAGATTAAAAATAATTTTTTATATTTAGTTAAATAACTTCTGTTTCTTTTATTAGATTGTCGAATTTTTCCATTGTCACTTTTTTTTTAAATTCGGCCATTAATGCCATGGCTCGCTAAATTCGAAATAGTCCTATCCCTACCAAATTTAATTTTAAATTTATTACAGAATTTTTTCTCAGTTCCTCTCAACGCTAATATGTAAAACAATAACAACAAAATTTTTTAATTAGCAAACAACAACAAAAGCAAAATAAAAGATCAACAACAATGAACATCAACAGAAAAAAATTATTTTTTTGCTTCAATTTGTATTTAATTTTGCTGCCGATTTTTATTGTTTAATTATTATTGCCAAGCAAAACTACAACAACAACAAAAACAATAAGAAAATGGAAAAACAAAGGAAACGGGCAAAATACGTCTGTTTTTGATTTTTAAATAATTATAAACTTTTGTTGTGTAACCACTGGGAAGACCTCTTTTAACTGGGGGTCAATAAAGGAAAAATACCTTAATTTTAATTTATTTTTTTAATTTATTTTTGGTATTTTTTCCTTCTAAAACATTTTTGATATTTTTTTCTTTTAATGTTCCTTTTCTAAAAAATTTTTTTATTGGCCTTGCTCTCGTCACTCAAAAATTAACACAACCTTCTCTCTAGCCGGTTCCACCAATTTACCTTTTCTTGCAAAAAAGAAAATTAAAAAATAAAAATTTTTATGCGCAATCGAACCGAACGACCTCTAATATAAAATTTCTTTTTTTCTAAACATATAGGTAAGCGAAGGGAGGGGGAACAATAGCTAATTATTTTAGTTTTAATTATTTTTTAGGTAAGCGGTAGTGGGACAATTGTTTTGATTATTTTTAAATATTTTTAATATATAAAGTGAGTCAGGTTCAAAAAAATATTTTTATTATTTTTAAGAATTTTTTTACTATTTTTTTGTTTCCTACTAAAAATAATAATAATAGAAACTAAAAAATTTATAATATTGGTTTCAGTTTTAAAAATAATAAATGGGCTTTAAAGGCGTTAATTAAAAAAGCTTCCTCTCACCTTTTTAGTAAAAGCAATATTTCATTAAAAATATTTTTTTGAAAAAAACAATTGGGAGAAAATAGGCTAAAAATGAATAAAATTAATATTTTATTCTGTTGGTCGATTAAAAAAATTAAACAAAAAATTTTTTTCAGGCTTCACATCACCAAGTTATTATTATTTCCAAATGCTTGGACAACATTATTTTCAAAATTTATTTTCAAATTTTCAATATGTTGTCCAACCCTTATTATTTTTTACAATTATTCCTTTAATTGATTCTCGAAATGCTAGAGGTCATTTTTTTAATTTAAAAATTTTTTTAATTTTAAATTTTTTAATTAAAGATTATGATGGTTTTCTAGCTCCGGATTCACTTAAACCAATTTCTTGGTATTTTTAAATTTTTAAATGACTGTCAAAAATTTTTTTCTTCTAGGCTTTTGGGTGTTTGGCGTTCAGAACATGATGGAAAGGCGGTAAAAAATTATAAAAAAAAATTTTAAAGAAATTATTTTGAGAAAATAAACCCTCAATATAGGAGGGGGTTTATTGTGTATTTGTACCCCATGTATTTGTACTTTAAAAAAATATTTTTAAAGATGTTCCCCACAATTCCAAAATTTACTTATGGTGAAGAAATCTCTATTAGCCTAACAAATCCAAAATTGCATGCTGAACCAGCTTTTAATTATACGTAAATTTTTTTTAAATTTTTTCTTAATTAAAAAATTTTTTTGAATAGTGCCTTTGCTTGGTCAGCCCATGACAGAGACGAATTACACAGTGAAAATGGTTACATAACCGTTTATTCTGGTGGTACACGTGTAGCCCTAACTACTGTTATGAATAATGGTGAGAAGAAATTTTCAAAAAATTTTTTTAACCTTCAAAAAATTTTAAAGGCTTTGTAACAGTCGAAGAAGGCCCAGTCTCCAATTTCCGCATCCGTTTTAAATTGGTGGATATTGGCAGAATTAGTTTTTCGCGTGATTTGCCAGTTCACGACCTGGTTAGAGAATGGTCTTTAATTGATGGACATCATTTGGAGGCTAGATTGGATATGGAAACGGTAAAAATTTAAAAAATTCTGGGGAAAATTTTTAATTATTTTCAAGTTAACCCACGGGATGCGTGAACACACCACTATAATTTACACAAAAATATTTCCATAAAAAATTTTTTTTCTGATTTTAAAAAAAATGTAGAATGTGAAATACTGGTAATTTATAAAATTAGAGAAAAAAATAGATTAAAAGAAAATTAAAAAAAATTTTAGTGTGATTTTGTGGTCTGTGTTTGTAAGTCAAGAAAGAAAATGAGTGTCGGAGTTAGGGCTACCCGCAAATCGAAAAAATATTTTTTTGTTAAGAGTTTTCGGACTCCAAAATTAATTTTAGGATAAGTTTAGGACCTCTTACCAATTAATTTTTTTAGAAAATTTTTTCAATTAATTTTTAGAAAATGCGGATAGCCCTAAAATAAGATTGAAAATATATATAAATTAAGCACCGTGTCTGAGGAGTTTTTTTTTTGAGAGAAAGTCTGTTTGTTTTTTCCCGATTGTCTTGATTTTGTGTTGATTTGCCTTTGTTTAATCACTCTACTTCTCAATATTTCTTCTATTTTCTTCCTTTTATTACTTATTATTCTTGTTGTGTAATGGTCTAAATGCTCTAGGAGATGAGGATATGGATGAGGAAAGTGGATGGGGAGGGGTTACTTGTTGTTGTTGGTTTTGTTGACAAGAAGTGTTTCCTTTAAATCAAAAGTCTTGATTCCTTTTTTAAGTTTCAAAAAATTACCGTTTAGATTCTGAATAGTATAACCCAGAATTGACTGGACAGAATGGCGCACATTTATTGGAGGATTTTTTGATGGGGATTTGTTAATGTTTTGCGAATGTTTTTGTGGATGTTGTTGTTGTTGTAGTGGTATTAATGAGTAATTTAAGGAGGAATTCAAAGGAGAATTGTTTAAAAATAATTCTGTTGGCGTTGTAAATATATGGGTTTGTTGATTTTGTAATGTTTGTTGGAGAGATTGTTGTTGTTGTATTGGCCAACAATAAAATGTTTGTTGAGTTGAGGAAGAAGGAAAACTTGAAGGTAACAAAAATATTTGTTGTTGAGGTTGAGGAAGAGAATAAACATTATTTAATTGTTGTGGACGTAAAGGACGAGGTTTTGGCAAAACAAAATTTTCGTCGTTTTCATTGTGTTCCTCTTCTTGTTGTTGACAAGTTACTCGATTCATTTTGCGACGTTTTACGGAATTTTTAATTCCAATGTCTTCACTTGAAGGAGATGTTAGTGTTGGGATTGAACAAGTGTTGTTGTTGTTGTTGCTTTCTTGTTCAATTTTCATCTTTTTTATTATTTTTTTGTTCTTTTTATTCTCCTCATTAAACTCTTCTTTAAAATATTTGGGGGAATTTGAAGTTCCAACAACATCTGGAGAAGGAATTGGTGGATGAGTGATGGAAGGATGAGATGTGGAAGAAGGAATTGAAGAAGAAGAAACACTTGAAACAACAGCTATTCTTGTACGAGCTCGAGAAAGGAATTCACTCATGCGCAATGCTGAGTTGGTAGGTTCTGCTAAAATTGAAATATTTTTTTTTAAATTCAATTTTATAAAATGGGAGGAAGGATTTTTTTGCGTGCCATCTCTTTGGAAATTAATTAAAACTTTAAATTTCCGCCAAAATATACCTCTAAAATTGAGATTTAGTATGCATACATCGTGGCCGAATGGTTAAGGGTCTCGATTACTAAACTTAACTGCCTGGGTTCGAACCCGATTGGTTCCTTCCTTTTTAATTTCTCCTATTTTTTCCTTTAAATTGAATTTAAAAATTTATATTTTTATTTCAAAAAATTTTAAATAATAAAACAAACCATCAGGTTCAGGTCCGCAATACACAAAGAGTGGAATCTTCTTTGTTCCAAACAAATGATGTTTCTTCTCAACTAAACTCATCATTGCCAGAACGTTCGCTTTAAATTTTTAAAATTAATAATTTTAAACAATTTAATTAAAAATTTACCAATGTCGTATAGACGTCGACATCTTGAACGTGAAGGAGGTTCGTAACCTTCAGAATCCAAATCTTTGATTAACATTGTGCTAAAAAATAAATTGTAAAAATACAGACTCGAGGCATATTTTGGGCCATAACTTTTTTGATTCTTAGCCATTTTAAATAATTATTGTATGAATCGAAAGCCCTTGATTTGAGGATTATTTTAGCTAACAGGTTTGAATTAATCAAAACATCCTACAAAAAATTATGGTCCAATAAAGATCAAAAATCACTACTCTTTTCGACCCCAAAGGGGTATCCTACTATTAAAATTTATTTTCTGACTATTTTAAAAATTTATTTTAGCTTTTTACCTACCTAACAACATCTAGACTAACAGCTCTATTTGGATTACAAAGCAACACCATCAAAAATCTTCTACATAACTGAGCCAAAGAATTCTTTCCACATCTATCTCTACTTGTTAAAGGTCCAAAAGCAGAATCCTCCTCCTCATCTTCCGGCAATTCTTCTGTTGAATGCTTCTCCTCTTTCAATTTTATCTTTTCTTCAGTAAAATTGAGATTAAAATTTGTTGTGAAACTACACATTGCCTTCTCTACTTTTGCTATTTTTATTGGTAATTCTCCTTTTTGGGCATCCCTTTGCAAAGCAAACATTAATTCTGGCAATCTATCAAGTCCGTGCCATTTATAAAATGATTTGTTTGTTTTTTGCATAACTTCTAAGGCTTCCATTACGTTTACCTTTAAGTTTAAAAATATTTTTGGGATTTTTTGGAGTTAAATATCACATAGTTGGACCTCTCTAAGAAGGTTGGCACCCCCTCACCTAAAGGAGACTCCCTCCCATTTAAGAGATACATGTCTTAAATCTGGTTGACCACTGAGTGGTGGGGAGATGCCTAAAACGATACTCCCTCTAAATAATACTCTCCCTCAAGATACAATGTTTCCAGCTCCCATGGGTGAATCTAATAAGAGATCCAACTGTAACTGTAAATTCCCTTACAATATCATAGATTCTTCTCTTCTCAACGTTCATACTTCTAGCAACACTTTCCAAGTGTACATCTCGCCCCTGTGCTGCTTCCAAAGATACACGCTCAAGAAATGGAGCACACAATTTTCCCAATGATTTTTCTTTTCTGGAGGGTCCTCTACGAATCTGTGATGTTGATGAAGTTTCTGAAATGCTTTCAGTTACTTTATTTCTTTATTATGTATAATTTTTCCTAAATGTTATGTCCACAGATGTCTGATTCCCAAATGTCTTAAATGTTTCCCTATGTTCCCTTTTGTCGTTCCTTACTACGTTCCCTTTTGTCGACCCTTCCCTGTGTTCCATTTTGTCGTATTGGAATATTAATTTCATTGGTCCCAAAAGATCACCTCCTTAATATCAAATTTCAAGAATACTTTATAGTCCCAAAAGATCACTTCCTTAACAATAAATCTTAGGATCAACATTCTATAACCTAGAAAAAAATATTCATTACCTTCAATTCCATCTCCTTTGATTGTTCTAATATTTTCTTCTTTAATTTTAATTTTAGCTTGTCTAATATTAAAACAATTTTCTTTATTTTCTTCATCAAAATCGCCACAAACGTCTACAAATTTATTTTCTTCATTCATTTTTTAAATAATTTAAGAAAGTCTAAAAAAGTCTAAAGAAAATTTAAAGTTCGAATGTGAAAAAATGAGGGAAATTTCGGTAAAGAATAAAGAAAAATGGATAAATCATTTTTTGTAACGCGCGAATAAAAGAAGAAAAAAATACAAATTTACATTTGAAAAATTAAAAAAATAGATTAAAGAAGGAAGAAAAAAGGCTGTCTTTTGCAAATAATTTTAAAAATTCCAAAACTTATAGGGGATCCTGCAAAATCTTTTCGGAATTTATTTGAGTTCCGCTTGAGTCAACGATCTAGGCCCTGTGCGCAATAACGTGAGACTATTTTAGTCTTGCAAAAAATTTCCCCCAAATCCTTTTTAAGGAAGACCCTCCAACCAATTCAACTTACAAAAGAACATACAAATAAATTAACAAATTATTAAATTAATTAGAAAGTGTGTTTATTGCCTCAGGCAATCTCTCTAATTGTCACAAAAAGGTGTTATAAAACAATCCTGTTAAATATCCTTGTAAAATGAGGGAAAATGGAGCGTCCATTTTGACAAGAAAGAAAAGGTTTTATATATTTTTGAAGTTATAATGCGCAATGAGAGAGAATGGAAGAAAAATGAAGGAGGAAAGGTTCTTTCTCTTTTTACTGAAGAGCGCGCGACAGAAGGACGAACAGAGCTTGGAGGGATATATAGGAGGAAGGACAGGTGAAGAAAGTAGGAAGGAAAAATGAAGGAGAATGGACTGTAAGGCTTTTTGGGAAGAGGAGGAGATGGTAGAAGAAGAGGAAATGGTAGCTAAAAATGTGCTCTGTTGTCCATTCTCTATATATCCCCTCCCTCCTCTTCATCAACTCCTCCATTATCTCATTTTTCTAAAACAAATATATTCATTTCCTCCAAAAAATGCCATTCTTCCCTCCCCTTCTGCCGAAGCTTCCTTCTCCCCCATGGCGCCAAACCCCTCTTCCCCCTTCCTCCCATTGATCATCCCCCCACTTTCTCTCATTTTCACATTTTCCCTCATTTTTGTTGTTCGATGGCGTCGTTTTTCTGCCATAAATGACCAACTGTTGTTGAGGGTTTTTGTGTGCCAACAACCCCATACCGTGACGACCCTGAAAATTTTTTTGTTGAGATGATTGCGCCATTAAGGAAAAAAGGGGAAGGAAAACAAGGTTTTCGCACATCTTATCAGTTTTTTTGGGTTATTTTTAGAAGGGAGGATTTTTTATTTATTTTTTTCCCAATTTAATGATGACCCCTTCGGTGTTTTTTTAGATTTTAGAAGGGAAAAAACTTATCAGTAAAATATTAAAAATAAGAGAATTTACTATATTTTTAGTAAAAGATAAGCTTCCCCCGGGGGACTACATCCCCGGCATGGGGAATTACCTAACCGACAAATTAAGGTATAGGTAAATAAAGAGAAACTTGGCAAATCTATGGAGGTCGTATTTGATTCTAATTCTAACTGAAAGACTTTTAAGAGATAATAGGACTAGTTTATTATTAAGTAAAATTAAGCCTATGTTACGATACCAGAAATGAAGGAAAATATTTTTTGTGGGTATTGCCTGAGGCAATATTTGTTGCCTTGGTGAGGATATACAGTATCCCCTCTATAGCTTAAATATTCCAGAATAGTTGGGCCATTTACTATAAATTTTTTTATTTTCATTCCTTCCTTTTAATTAAACAATCCACAGGTAAAAATGCCGCCAAAATTTTTTTTCAAAAAAGTGCCGACATTTTTATGTCTTTGTATTCGAGAATTTCTTGTGTTTGTTGCTTTATTTACAATTATTGCGCAATACAATTTCTCGAATAATCCGGTCATTTTTGTGATTTTTCTTTTTTTCTTGTTTACCGCTTCTATTTTCTCACACCTTTAAATTCCCCGAGAGCGGTAATCGCGCGCGGCTATCTTTAAATAAAAGGAGAGTTTAAGAAGGTAAGGAGAAGATCTGAAGGAAAAACCGGAAAAGGGTAGAGATAATATAGGTCATTTATTAAATTTAAAAATTTTTTAAGGATTTTGTCTATAATTTAGTTTCCTCAGAAGATAATCTCTCTCTTCAAACGGTCAAAAAATTTAAACAGAAAATTCAGAAAAAACCGACTTTTTAGCGGAAATAGGAAGAAAATAGAGGAAAGGATTGAACGTTTGTAAAGGGCAGGTGGGCAAAAAAGAAATTTTTTAGAAGAATTTAAAGTAAAATATAAATGAAATTTTTAATAATTTTTGAAAAAATAAATTCTTAAGACTTAAAAAACAAAATGAAGGAAAGTTAGGGTAAATTCTCATTAATTTGGGATTTTAGAAGGCATTTTATGTATATAAAAAATCTAAATATCCTTATTAAACCATTAACTATAAACCTATTTTCCTCCAGAACTCAAAACCCCATCCATTATATTACACAATTTTGTGTTCTGCTTATGGCACACATCAACTTAATGCAAAAAAATAATGAAAATGATCGATGGTATTAAATAAAAAATAATAATTAAGGCAAAATAGAGGTACATCAATCAGTTTAGGAGTTATAAATAGTAGTGGGAAACAGAATTCTAGCAAATAAAAATTTAAAAATGCAAAAAAGATTGATTAAAAGTTGTAAAACATGTTAATATACTTTAAAAAACAAGTAAAAAGTATCAGGGCCCCAAAGGGGTTCGAACCGCTACGATTAAAAAACTCGAATCAAACTCGCTAACCACTCGGCCACAATACAACTTTAGAAGAATTGAATAAAGCTTATATAGAAAATAATAATTAAAGGCTAACATTTGAGGAATAAAACAGACTAGAATTAAAGGAATTTAAAAGGAAATTTAAGAAAACAAAAATAAACTAAAATTTTTGAAGAAAATAAAAATAAAATATTTATTTGCAAAGAAATTGCCATCTTTTTCTTATCGGCACATTTAGATCGCCTTTAAAATGAATGCGGCGTTCTCCGGCGCGTTAGAGGCAGATGTGAAAATAAAAATGAGAAGACAAGGAAGGAAAAAATGGGCGGGAGATTGGATAGAAAAATAGGCAAAAATCAGGGAAGAGAAGAAAAAAATGCCAAAAAGAGAAGTGGCACACATTGAAAAAAAAATATTTTTGCGCGCCATTTGTGCCGTAGATTTTTTTGCTTCTTCCATTTTATTGTCCTCTTCTTCACAAAAATATTCATCTTTTTTCTAGTCATCTTTTTTGGCGTCGCTTTTTGTGTCGAACAACAAGGTTGATGACAACTGTTTTGGAGAATAAAAACATATCGGCTGTCAGCAAAACTCTCAAAAAATATTTTTGATGGCATTTATTTTTTTAATTTTATGCCGCTTTTCTCATTTTTCATATTTTAAAGAAGGGGAAATACTAGAAAATGTTGAAAAATGAATTGTCAAAAGCCGCTTATTCTTTAATGTGCCGAAAACTTAAAACAGGAAAAAAACAAGGCGCGGAAAAATATTTTTTGATGAGAGAAAAATCCAAATTGAAACAGCATTAGAAATCAATCGAAAATAGAGAAAAGGGGGTCGCGGGTTCGAACCCGTCCCGGGTGATTTATTTTTAATTCTCTTCCCTCATCCACTGGTAGTCTAAAAATTGTTTAATGAACAGTGAAGGGTGCGAAAACCCTCTTGGGGGAAAATACCTTTTCTTTTTGTCAGATACAAAATAAAAAAATAAAAAAAGTTAAACGTATTTTCATTTTTAATTCATTAATAATCGGCAACCTGAATTCAAACAAAAGATTGGAGTTCTTCAAGATATTTTCTGCTGATTCTTGTTCTTCTAAAGCATACCCATTAAATAGACGGTCTTCCCGCAACAATTCACCGGCCTAAAAAATGATCTTGAAACCACAGTAAATAATTCAAAATAACCTCTTAAAAATTTTCAAGGCTTCTGGATACTCTCAAAGCTGAAAATTAATTAATTAAAAAAATTTTAAACTTAAAAACAACCTATAAAAAGATCAACTATTCAAAACAAGCAAATCAATGCATCTAACCAATGGACATCTGCTGTACGTCTTCTCGTTTGACAAGAACTTGGCCACCGTTTAATTGGCTTTAACGTTGGGAACGGATAAACTTATTTAAGGGAGAAACTTTGCGGACAAAACTTGCGAATTTAATAAAGTAAAAAAGCTAACCATGTAGACGAGAGCATTGGAGTTTAATCGTTGCACTGTTGGAGTGAAGCCATTGCCCATATTTCGCCGAAGCTAACATGGGGCTTTTGCCCATATTTCGCCGAAGCTAACATGGGGCTTTTGCCCATATTTCGCCGAAGCTAACATGGGGCTTTTGCCCATATTTCGCCGAAGCTAACATGGGGCTTTTGCCCATATTTCGCCGAAGCTAACATGGGGCTTTTGCCCATATTTCGCCGAAGCTAACATGGGACTTTTGCCCATATACCGCCGAAGCGATACATTGGGACTTTTGTTGTTGCTGCTGTTGTTGTTGCTGTTGTTGTTGTTGCTGCTGTTGTTGTTGTTGCTGAAGTGAAGTACTGAAAAAGATTGGCTACATTTTTCAAAAATTGAAAAAAGCAAGTCTTGTCCGCAAGTCATTATAACCTCCCCCTCAAAAAGGTTAATCCCCTAAAAAGAGAAAAGCCATCATTCTGTTGTAGAACATCTTTGCTATAAATGGACAACAAAGGAAAATCAATAACCCTGAAAATCAATAATCACGGAATGCCAAAATAATCGCCAACGAGTATTATTTAAAAATTTACTTTATTTCTCTAGAAAACACTATTTCGTGGAGAACTTCAAAATGTAAACTCAAGCTATTTCAAAGTGTAAAAAATTAAAATATACAAAAACAATCTAGTCACTCTCCTAAAATTTTTTATATTTGACAATTTTCAAGTAAAATTTTATAATTTTCAGGGATTTATGTTGCCATCAACAAGTTGGGATTATGCACGTAAATTCTGTGTTTTTCTTGGTGGAGCTATTGTTGGCACGACTGTTATATTTAAAATTTACAATCCATTTGCTCTAATGAAAGCAGAAATTGAAGAAGGAAGTGCTGATATTTTAAAAGAATATACGCCTAGATATGAAGAATTGAGGAAACAATTGGCAAGAGAAGTTGCAAAAATTGAAGAAAGGAAGAAAATTGCTTCTAAACTTGGTGTTAATGATACAGTCGTCGACATAAAGATAGGGACAAGAGTAATTTAAATGCAAATTAACTATTTTTCAGTCAAAAAATACGTTCTATATATCAATCGAAAGCTCTATTCGTATCTCGGTTGACATGTTTCTGCATTTTTCATGAAATTGAAAATTGACCGAGATAATCCGGATCTACCGGATATACCAAATCCTATATCCTCGGAAAAATTTTTCGGAACAAATTTAACAAACCCATTTGATAAAGCATATTTTTGTGAGTATTTATCACAAAACCGCTCTGAAATATCTTTTTCCGGACCAGAGATATGATTTTTTGAAAATGGCATTTTTAGCCTATTTTTGCAAAAAATTCAATTTTTAAGGGAAAAATGCCATTTTCAAAAAATCATATCTCTGGTCCGGAAAAAGATATTTCTAAGCGGTTTTGTGGAAAATACTCACAAAAATATGCTTTATCATTTGGGTTTGTTAAATTTGTTCCGAAAAATTTTTCCGAGGATATAGGATTTGGTATATCCGGTAGATCCGGATTATCTCGGTCAATTTTCAATTTCATGAAAAATGCAGAAACATGTCAACCGAGATACGAATAGAGCTTTCGATTGATATATAGAACGTATTTTTTGACTGAAAAATAGTTAATTTGCATTTAAATTACTCTTGTCCCTATCTTTATGTCCACTACTGTAGATAGTATTTATTTATTTATTTATTTATTTTTAATAAATGAATATTAGAGCTTTAATTTGTTTTTTAATTTATTTGGAAGGTTAAACATTCAGAAGATTTTTGATGTTTTTCTGAGTGTTCTTTTTCTAATATTTTTAATTTTTCTCTTAATTTATTTTTTAAACAATTTTTTAGTCTTATAGAGGCGGTAAACAACCCTTCATGAACTTTTGAAGAATTGAATGCGAAAACATTTACTTCGTCTACCCATCAAATTGTCAACAACAACAATCACTTTTCGCGGCAAATCTAAACTTTTGGCAATGCAAAATCCCTTCGAAGTGCCTACTTACCAAGTTGGAAACCAAACTTATCGTCGAAATTGTCCTCTTGAAATGGTAAATACAACAAATCCAGCAGCTGTTTCCTCCCAAAAATTTAATGAAATGGAAGAGGAGGAAGAAAGAAGTTGTGAAATGATTGAAGAAACCACCAGCAGCACTTTATTGGAAATTAGAGAAGAACCAGGTTTATTTTATATTTTGAAGGAGTTTTCTTATTGAAGATGGATATATAAAAAATAGTTTTTTTAATTGACAGCCGCTCTTTTTTTCTTGATTAAGAGTTTATATCCAAAAATCCATGTTTTTTCTTCTTTCTCGTAACGTTTTTATTTTGTTCACATGCTTGATTGATCCTTCTCATCTCTTTTTTAGTATAGTTTTGAGGGAACAACAAAGAGAGAGAGAGATATTTTCGATACCCTTTGAATTTTTATAAGGCCTTTTTGAGGGACTTTTTCAAATTTATTTTTAAAAAATTTCAAATTTAAATTTAGGAGAAACACAATCTGCAGCATTTGGTTCAGGATTATTCAAAAAGAAGGTGGATCATCTAGAAGAAAAAATGCAGGGGAAAGGTAAGAAATTCTTTTTTGGAATTGCTAGATGAAAAAAATTCTGTTCTTTAGTGGATGAGCAAATGCAAGAGAATAGCTCGGAAAAATCGAGATTAGCGGTGGCTGATGCTGAGGAGAATAAGAATGATGATTCCAAGGTTGTTTAAAGGATGCTTTTTTAATTATTTTTTATTTTACAAATTGCTGATTTTTTAACAATTTTTATTTTTTTAAATTTTCTTTACATGTTTATTTTGTTCTGCTACTGTCTGTAGTCAGTTCAGTGTCCCTAATCAGTTTTATATGTAGTATTTCGAATTGAAACTTGAAGAGAGAATCCTCTAGTATTTGCAACAAAACAAGCTAGCTGTCACACCTAACTGACTTTTTCGCACTGAACTGACCTCGACTCTAACTGTTTAGTGTCTCTTCATTTCCCACACTCTTTCTGCATTTATTGATTTTTACTCGACAGCCATTGTTTAGACACGTAAAACATGTACTGGTTATAGAAAAATAATTAATTTTTCTTGTGGCAGTTTAGTGAAAATGCTTTTCTCTGACCGCTACATGTTTTTTTGTGTGTTGTTACTTCATGTGTTCCCAATATCCCCAATTAAAAACTAGAAATCCGTAAATCGGTTTTAAAACCGCTATATCTTTTTACCATTTAAGAATATTAGTTTCAGAATTCAAAAATCTGCGGTATTTGGCATAATGCAAAGCATTGAGAATAAATGACACTTCATCCCAAAAATCAATAATCGATTTTTGATTTTTCATTGGAGTTCTCTGTTGTCCATCTTTACCAAAGATGTTCTAAACAGAATGCGTGGCTTTTCTTTTGTGGGGATTAACCTTTTTAGTGGGAGGGGGTAGTAATGACTTGCGGACAAGACTTGCTTTTTTTCAATTTTTGAAAAATTTATCCATTTTTTTTAGTTCTTCAGCAGCAGCAACAACAACAAAAGTCCTAGGCAGCAAAAGTCCCATTCGCTTCGGCGATTCTGGGCAGCCAAAGTCCCATTCGCTTCGGCGATTCTGGGCAGCCAAAGTCCCATTCGCTTCGGCGATTCTGGGCAGCCAAAGTCCCATTCGCTTCGGCGATTCTGGGCAGCCAAAGTCCCATTCGCTTCGGCGATTCTGGGCAGCCAAAGTCCCATTCGCTTCGGCGATTCTGGGCAGCCAAAGTCCCATTCGCTTCGGCGATTCTGGGCAGCCAAAGTCCCATTCGCTTCGGCGATTCTGGGCAGCCAAAGTCCCATTCGCTTCGGCGATTCTGGGCAAGCTTCAACTATACAATTCCAATGCTCTCGTCAACATGGTTAGCTTTTTTTACTTTATTAAATTCGCAAGTTTTGTCCGCAAAGTTTCTCCCATTCATAAGTTTATCCTTTCTCAATGTTAAAGCCAATTAAACGGTGGCCAAGTTCTTGGTAAACGAGAAGACGTACAGCAAATGTTCCATTGGTTAGATGCAATGATTTGTTTGTTTTGAACGGTTGATCTTTTGATAGGTTGTTTTTATTTTTAAGAGTTTTTCATTTACTTAATTTTCAGCTTTGAGTGTGTGTCCAGATGCTGTTAAAAAATTTTAAAGAGGTTATTTTTAATTATTTCTATGGTTTCAAGATTATTTTTTAGGGCAGTGAATTGTTGCGGGAAGGACGTCTATTTGATGAGAATGCTTTGGAAGAACAAGAATCAGCAGAAAAAATGACCGAAGAACTGCAATCTTTTATTAAAATTCAGCAAATTAGGTTTGAAGATTAATTGATTGGTTTGATTATTTGGTTTCCATAATTTTTCGCGTTTATTAATTCAGGTTTTGCCCCTTTTTAAAACTTACTAATTTAAAAAAGTCCCCGTTATCAATGTTTAAATCTCCGTCCAGTTGCTTTCCTTGGGTATTGTGAGTTGTCGAGGGTTTTGTTGGCCCACCAGATTTCACGATTATACAACATTAGAAAGAGCTGGGCGAGTTGACTTGAGCGGGGGAAGAAGGCGGATGGACGTACAGGGACCGAGTTTTATAGACTCCTGAAAACAAAAGTAGCTGATTTTGGGATGAAAAATTCGAAAATGCAAATAATAGCCAAAGGGATCTTTTTATTCTCAAGATCGAACCAAATAAACCTTCCTTTTCTTTTTAAGATTTCCAAGCTTAGGGGTTTTCAAACAACATAAATTCCAGACATTTTTATTTCTTTAACGATTTATTTTTTCAGTTTAAAAACGTATAAACGAGGAACAAATGGTCAAACACGGACAAGAATTGACTGCCTACAAAGACAAACACAACATCTGGACGTTGAGCAATAAAGAACCAATGGAATTACAAAAGAAGGAAGTGCTTGGGAAAGGAAACGAAAACATAGTTTTTTTTTATTTTTTTTTTGTTTACTTAGATACAGTCGAAATATCAATCAAACTGTTGGAAAATCTTCGACATTTTCTCAAAAATGAAAAGAAAATTTACAGATTAATTGTCAAATTCCCAATTTCGACTGTATTACAATTGTCGAGTTTTATATAATTTTTCTTATTTTTTAGCCAGATTTTTATTTGTTTGAATAAATAAAAATGAATTTGTTGTTGTTGAATTACCATTTTTCATTAAACTATCGAGGACTTTAAATTTAAATCGACTTCTAAAAGAATTTAACGTGAAACCCTAATTAAATTCCAAATAGACCATTTTTCATGTTGTTAGACTCTTGTATCCCTTTTTGTATTGAGTACTACTCTTGCTCCTTTTTAAGTAAGTTGGAATGTAGCAAGTAGAGAAAGAAAATGTTTGAGGGAGTTGATAAGTTGGGATGTAATGCTAAAAATAAATGACATTTTGTCCCAAAAGTTAGAGAAATTCTATAAAACATATAGTGTAGCTAGAGAAAAAAATAAATATCAAATGTTTAGGCCGGTTCAGTGCTGAATTCAGAGAGTGCAAAGTTACTGTATTTGAAATATAATTTTTGATAAGAATTTAAAAAATATTTATGTTTGCCTATTTTTGGGCTTTTAAAAGCCATGCAACGGATATTACTCGCATAGCCTTCGAAATTATCAATTTCTTACGATTTCTTGCTGCGCCAGTCTTTTAACCTCTGTTTGGCTTTTCCGGTCTCTTGGTGCAACGTTCTTTTACTTATCCGATCTTCTAACCCTTTTTTTGCCGTTTCTGTCTTTTAGTGCAAGGTCTTTTTATTAACCGATCTTCCAACCCTTTTATGGTGTTCCGGTCTTTTAGTGCAACGATCTTTTTACTACCGATCTTCTGACCCAGTTTGACCGTTCGGTCTTTTAGTGACCGGTCATTTATTAATCGGCCTTTTAAATAGGATATAAATATTTATAAAAAATTGAACAATAGAATTAATTCTCCTTGTATAAATTATTATTTTGTTTATAAGGACAACAAGGGAGTCTCTATAAACATGACACCCAAAAATGACCTCTCCAAAAATGACACATCTCAAAATGTCCAACTGAGTAAAAATAATCAATCGAAATGTAAATATAAAAACCGGAGAAATCTTACATGGACACTAAATTCTTAGGATCTTACATCCTAGAAAAATCTTAAAAACCTTTAACATGGCGTTTGAAAGATAATAATGAACAAACATAAATATTTTTTAAATTCTTATCAAAAATTATATTTCAAATACAGTAACTTTGCACTCTCTGAATTCAGCACTGAACCGGCCTAAACATTTGATATTTATTTTTTTCTCTAGCTACACTATATGTTTTATAGAATTTCTCTAACTCTTGGGACAAAATGTCATTTATTTTTAGCATTACATCCCAACTTCTCAACTCCCTCAAACATTTTCTTTCTCTACTTGCTACATTCCAACTTACTTAAAAAGGAGCAAGAGTAGTACTCAATACAAAAAGGGATACAAGAGTCTAACAACATGAAAAATGGTCTATTTGGAATTTAATTAGGGTTTCACGTTAAATTCTTTTAGAAGTCCATTTAAATTTAAAGTCCTCGATAGTTTAATAAAAAATGGTAATTCAACAACAATAAATTCATTTTTATTTATTCAAAAAAATAAAAATTTGGCTAAAAACAAGCAAAATTAAAATAATTGTATAGTCAAAATTATAGATTTGAAAATAAACCGCCAATTTTTCTTCATTTTTGAGAAATGTCGAAGATTTTTTTAAAAACAAGCAAAATTAAAAATATCGACTATATTTAATTAAAAACAAAAAAGATTTGAAAAAAACTATGTTTTCGTTTCCATATTCGTTCATAAATCCAAGTACTTTAATGCCAACACTTTGCTTTTTTTATAATCAAGTTCGTCCATACGTTCTTAGACTGAAATAAATCTTCAAATAAAAAAAAGGCCAGGAATTTGTTGTTGAAGTTGATGACAAGGCTTGTGTAGTAAGTACTAAAAATAAGAAAAAATGGAAAAATTGGAAAGAATGCCTAAAAGTCGGAAAGGATAAGTCGAAAAGGGGAAGCTGAACAGAATACCGATAGAAAAAAGTGAAAAAATGTCTAAAAAGGAATAATGGACAGTAACGAAAAACTGAAGAATGTTGTGACTTATAGGGAGTTTTTGGTGTCACACCCGATTTTACAAATGAGGATTCGAAGGCACGGGGGAAGAGGCGAACGGACGTTTAGAGGACCGAATTCACTTCCCAAATTTCAGGGGGGGGGGGCTATAGCCCCAGAAGCTCCCCCTGGCTACACCCTTGACTTATTGGATGGCCCAAACCATTTAACCCAAATCGACTCATGTCAGCTAGACAAGCTTTTTTAATGACTTATAATTTGTCGAAATCGGATAGGCAAACAAAAACCTCCCTACAAGGCACAATACACAAGGGAAGCAACTGGACGGAGATTTAAACATCCATAAGAGAGAATAAATTATAAGATCCAAAAAGGGACAAAACTTGAAAAATATTAATTAGGGAAACCAAATAATCAAACCAATCAATCAATTTTCAAACCTAATTTGCTGCTATTCTAACAAAAGATTGCGGCTCTTCAGTCATTTTTCTGCTAATTCTTGTTCTTCTAAAACATACTCATCAAAAAGATTGTCTTCCCGCAACAATTCACTGCCCTAAAAAATAATATTGAAACTTTAGTAAATAATTAAAAATAACCTCTTAAAAGTTTCCAAGGCTTCTGGATACTCTCTCAAAGCTGAAAATTAAGTAATTAAAAAACCTTTAAACATAAAAACAACCTATCAAAAGATCAACCATTCAAAACAAGCAATCAATCAGTACATCTAACCAATGGAACATTTGCTGAGCGTCTTCTCATTTGTTAAGAACTTGGCCACTATTTAAATGGCTTCAACATAGAGAAAGGATAAACTTATTTAGGGGAGAAACCTTGCGGACAAAACTTGCGAATTTAATAAAGTAAAAAAGCTAACCATGTAGACGAGAGCATTGGAGTTTAATTGTTGCACTGTTGAAGTGAAGCCATCGCCCAAATATCTCCGAAGAGACTCTGGGGCTTTTGCCCAAATATCTCCGAAGAGACTCTGGGGCTTTTGCCCAAATATCTCCGAAGAGACTCTGGGGCTTTTGCCCAAATATCGCCGAAGCGACTCTGGGGCTTTTGCCCAAATATCGCCGAAGCGACTCTGGGGCTTTTGCCCAAATATCTCCGAAGAGACTCTGGGGCTTTTGCCCAAATATCTCCGAAGAGACTCTGGGGCTTTTGCCCAAATATCGCCGAAGCGACTCTGGGGCTTTTGTGGGTACCCTTTGTTGTTGTTGCTGCTGCTGAAGTTGTTTGTTGCTGCTGCTGAAGAACTGAAAAAATTGGATGCATTTTTCAAAAATTGAAAAAAAGCAAGTCATGTCCGCAAGTCATACTCCCCCGACCCCTCAAAGGTTAATCCCAAAAAAAGGAAATGCTACTCTTTCTGTTGTAGAACATCTTTGCACAAATACAGCAGAGGAAAATCAATAATCCTTAAAATCAATAATAACGGAATGCCAAAATAATCGCCAACAGAGTATTATTTAAAAATTTACTTTGTTTCTCTAGAAAACACTATTTCGCGAAGAACTTCAAAATGTAAACTCAAGGTATTTCAAAGTGTAAAAAATTAAAATATACAAAAACAATCTAGTCACTCTCCCAGAATTTTTTATATTTGACAATTTTTAAGAATAAATCATAATTTTCAGAGATTTAGATGTTGCCATCAACAAGTTGGGATTATGCACGAAAATTTTGTGTTTTTCTTGGTGGAGCTATTGTTGGCACGACTGTTATATTTAAAATTTACAATCCATTTGCTCTAATGAAAGCAGAAATTGAAGAAGGAAGAGCTGATATTTTAAAAGAATATACGCCTAGATATGAAGAATTGAGGAAACAATTGGCAGGAGAAGTTGCAAAAATTGAAGAAAGGAAGAAAATTGCTTCTAAACTTGGTGTTAATGATAGATAGTATTTATTTATTTATTTTTAATAAATGAATATTAGAGCTTTAATTTGTTTTTTAATTTATTTGGAAGGTTAAACGGTAATAGTGTCGTTTCCAGTCCCCCTTTTTTCCTCCCCAAGTTTTTTCCTCTATATGAACAGAATGGTCATACTTTTTTCTTTCTTCCATCCCAGTTAGCCTCTCTTTTCTTGCCTCAGACAATCAGAAATGATTATTTTTTGGCATTTAAAAAATAAGATTAGTGACAAGAGTCATTTTCTTAGTTAAAAGTCTGCCCATTCTGTTCAAATATAGGAAAAACTTCGGGAGGAAAAAGGGGGGACTGGAAACGACACTATTACCGGTTAAACATTCATAAGATTTTTGATGTTTTTCTGAGTGTCCTTTTTCTAATATTTTTAATTTTTCTCTTAATTTATTTTTTAAACAATTTTTTAGTCTTATAGAGGCGGTAAACAACCCTTCATGAACTTTTGAAGAATTGAATGCGAAAACATTTACTTCGTCTACCCATCAAATTGTCAACAACAACAATCACTTTTCGCGGCAAATCTAAACTTTTGGCAATGCAAAATCCCTTCGAAGTGCCTACTTACCAAGTTGGAAACCAAACTTATCGTCGAAATTGTCCTCTTGAAATGGTAAATACAACAAATCCAGCAGCTGTTTCCGCCCAAAAATTTAATGAAATGGAAGAAGAGGAGGAGAGAAGTTGTGAAATGATTGAAGAAGCAACTACCAACACTTTATTGGAAATTAGAGAAGAACAAGGTTGATTTTATATTTTGAAGGATTTTTCTTATTAGAGATTGTACTGATGATTCGGTCCTAAGTCCGGGTCCAGCCAAAAGATTTTCCCAGGATTACCGTGTTTCCTATCTCTTATGCGCGTATTTTAAGAACCTTTGTACCTTCTTCTGAAGATTTGACTGTTGGATATTGCCCATAAGTTCAGATCCAACTGGACTTTTTCCCAGAACTTTCCTTGCTACTTACCTCTTAAGGAATATTTCTAATACTTTTTTATTACAGAAAAGCCAAGTCATTCAAAAGACGTCTTCCCTCCAAAAGAAGAATCGTCTTCAACACCAACAGATCAACCAGAACATTTAAATAAAAAAATTATTGGCCCAACACCTCCAAAAAAGATACAAATTGAAATATTAGAAGAACAACAGACAATAATAAAAAATAATAAGGAAACTTTAATTATTGAAAAAGAAGAAAAACAACAAATTAAATTAATTGATTCTATTAAATATGATACAAAAGATTCTTTATATTATGACAGGTTTGTTTTTTAAATTTTTAAAATTATTTTTTTGAAAATTTTTTCTTAATTAGAATTCAAATACCTGGTGCTCTTATTGGTTTAATTAAAGGCAAAGAAGGTTATAAACAAAGAGTAATGGAAAAAGAATTTGGCTGCAAAATACATTACCCCAAGAAGAAAGAAAAAGTTCATGGAAAAATGACTGAAATTAGTTTGGAGTTTTTAAAATAAATTCTTTTTCAAACAGAAAATTTTCAAATTTTTAAAATAATTTTACTTAGAAATTACCTCTCCACAATCAGCCGAAAATGTTCTGAAATGTCGAAATGCGTTAGAAGTAGCTGTTGAAAAGGCTCGCAAACAGGCAATGCCCACACATTTTGTTTCTGTCCCCGTTGGATTGACTAGTGTTAAAATAAGGGAGCAATACCAAAATTTTGTTCACAGCATTCGTGCAGATGAGGATTTGCCGGTTTTTTTTCTTTTCAAAATAAAAAATTAATTTTAAATTTGTTAGGAAGATTGTAGAAATCCAGACCTTTTTATAACTCCAAGCAAGCTTCATTTGACTCTCTGTGTTCTTAGATTATTTACAGAGGAAGATGTCAACTCTGCCAAACAGTTTTTGGATGAATTGTTTCAATCAGAAGCCGTCAAGTAAATTTTCTTGGAAAAATTTAAAAAAATAATTTTAAGAGAAATTTTTACAAATTCTGACCTTGAACATATTCAACTTGAATTTACTGAACTTGAACATTTTGAAGATAGACCTACAGACAAAATTGCTGTTCTTTTTGCCAAATGTGTTTCTGAAAGGTTTTTACTTTTTTTAATTTTAAAATATTTTTTTCTTTTTTAGACTCCAAAAATTGGCCAATATTGTTGAAGAATCTCTCTCAGCTTCCTTTTTAACCGAAAAACGAAAATCCAAAGAAGTTGTGTTGCACATGACGATGATGAATACAAAATATTTACGAGAGGTTTAAATTTTGTAATTTTCTAAAAATAGTCCTAATTAAATTTTTTTAAGAAAAAGAGGTCCTTTTTGAATGTATCCAAACTTTTGGAAAAATTTGGCAAATTAAATTTTGACCCTGTCAATGTTACAGAGGTTTCTTTAAAATTTTAAAGTTTTTTTTTTAATTTTTTCTTTTTAAAAATTAGCTTCATCTTTGCGAAATGAGCAGCTTAACTGATGCTGAATTGGCCCTTGAGACGTATAAATGTATACATCAATTACAATTTCCAACCAAATAAAAGTTTGAAAATATTTTCTGTTTTGTTTTTCTTTAAATAGTTTTAATAAACAGAAAAAAACTAGTTGAAGAATGTTTTTTGACAAAATTTTATTTTAAGAATTATTTTCAAGTTGGTGTTTTTGGGGTACTTTGTCGTTTCTCTTCCTCTGTCTCTTTTTCTTCAGTCTCTTCTTCCTCCTCCTCACCCTCTTCTTTTTTCTCTTCTTCATGTTCTTCTTCCTCCCCATTTCTTTCTGATTCTTCTAAATTTTTTTTTGAAATTTTTCATTAAAAAATAATCATTAACCTTCCTCTACTGGTGTAGCTGCAGTTTCCTCATTATGTTCTTCTTTCTCCTCTTCAGGAGGTTCAGAAGTTTCTTCCTTTAAAAAGAAATATTGTTGATTTTTATTTATCGTCAATTGCCTAATATAAACTCACCCAAGAAGACCCATCGAAAAATATAAGCCCACTCTCTAATAGAAACCCACTCAAGTGGAAAAATATAAGCCTAGGGCTTATATCAGAGCTTTACGTTAAATATTAAAACCTAACCTCAGCCTTTTCTTCTTCCTCCACCTTTTCCTCTTCTTCATCATGCTGTTCATGTTCTATCACCTCTACTTCTGTTGTTCCCTCTGGTGATTTTACCTCTCCATTTTGATTATTCACCTCTGATTCTTCCTCATTCGCTGCCTCATCCACATTATTATCTGCTGTTGGGGGTGCAGCAGGTTCTTCTGGAGTTGGAGGAGCCTTTTCTTTTACTTAAAAATCAAACACAATTTAAATTTCCCACATTTTAAAAACCCTTTTTCTTGCTAAGCTTCTTTGTCCTTTGTTTTGGTGCTGATGCCGTCTTTTCACTTGTTCTTTCAATACTTCTTGTTTGCCTTGTAGCAGAATATGAAGAGCCCAAAGAATTATTTTCTTGTGTAGATCTAGAGGCACTGTCACGGCGGGGACGGCGTAATGAACCTCCGCTCTGTCCTAGTCGATTTACTCCTGGTTGACCATATGCTGCTGGTGTAAATGTGCCAGAGGAGGCGACATATTCCTTTGAATTGGATGAAAATGGCTCGATCCCAAAAAAAATTAAAAAATACCCCATTATGTTCCAACTCCTCTGCTGAAGTTATTTGAGTTCCATCAGTGGTAAATAAACGTTTTGCTCCCAATACCAACCCAATTCTTTCACTAATAGAATCTAGTAACGTGTTGATGTCTTGGCCTTGTTTGTAATTTAGTACAACCTGTTTGAACCAATTGAAATTTTTTTAAGTAAGAAAATCCTCTCACATTTAAACCCTTGTGATGAGCATCACCATTTCTGTAAATTTTGACACGTCTAGCTCTGCCAGGTACAAGTCTTGTATAATTACTAGTCATTTTTCAACATTGCACCAGGGAGAAATTAACAATGAGATCCTTTCTAGATATCCGATTCTCCTTATATTATTTCCCCCAGAAAAATGTTTTAATTTCCTCCTAATTTTCTTGTGGATATTTTAGCTTGTCAAAAAAAACTTAAAAAAAATTTCTTCCCTAAAAAATAAACTTTAAACAATTTATTTTTCGTTTAAAAAAGAAAAATGTTCTCCTTCCTATTTATTACCAACTTTAAACACAACATCCCTTTAAACTTGGAAGGATTAACGAAGGGGAAAACGGCGAGAAAAAAAACAAGTCTGGGGAAGGGCCGAAATAAACAAAAAAAATTTTTTGGACGAAATGAGTGTTGAAAAAAATTTTTTTAAAGAATATGGGTGGTCTAGAAAAAAATAAATTTTCAAGTTAAAATTTCCAAACTTAAAGGCAATCGTTCAGTCAGAAGGAAAGGCAATCATTAGACAATCATTTAGAGATTGCTCCTTTTACCACACGGAAATTTTTTTTTAAATATTTGCATGGTTTAAAAGAAGAATGTGTGACAACAAAATTGAAAGAATTTTTTAATATCATTTTTTGTTAACTATTGTTTTAAAAAAGAATGGGTAAAGATATATGTATAATGCCTTAAAATGTATGCGGAAATTACGTTTTGAGAGGCATTTCGTTTCCAAGGGGAAAGGAAGAAAAATAATAAAAGAAGACAACAAAATTAAAACCTTTCGGAATAATAAAAATATTTTTTTGTAATTTATGAGTCAATAAACATCTTTAAAAAAATTTTTTTGTTGACCAGTCTACTCTGCTCTGCTATATCCTGGATCAACCCAGAGAATCTAACCCTAAAATAAAAGAGGTACTCTTGTGTTATATGCCCCCTTTTTTAGCTCCGTTTCCCATTTTACAAATTGTAAATACTTTTCCGGAATTTAATAATATATTTACAAATTGTAAAAACTTTTCCGGAATTTAATAATATATTTACAAATTGTAAAAACTTTTCCGGAATCTAATAATATATTTACAAATTGTAAAAACTTTTCCGGGATTTAATAATAGATTTTACAAATTGTAAAAACTTTTCCGGACATTAATAAAATATTTTACAAATTGTAAAAACTTTTCCGGACATTAATAAAATATTTTACAAATTGTAAAAACTTTTCCGGACATTAATAAAATATTTTACAAATTGTAAAAACTTTTCCGGACATTAATAAAATATTTTACAAATTGTAAAAACTTTTCCGGACATTAATAAAATATTTTACAAATTGTAAAAACCTTTCCAGAATTTAATAAAATATTTTACAAATTGTAAAAACTTTTCCGGAGATTAATAAAATATTTTACAAATTGTAAAAACTTTTCCGAACATTAATAAAATATTTTACAAATTGTAAAAACCTTTCCGGAATTTAATATATCATTAATATTCCGGAATTTAATATTTCATTAATATATCAATTTAATATCATCCCTTCAATCAATTCTAACAAAGGAAATACTTGCGCCAATTTTACAATTGAATTAATAAATAATTTCAAAATAAGGGTTTCTCTTTTCAGTATTGCCCAACGGCTAACCTCTCGCTTAAAAAGGAAAAGCTCATCCATGTTATTATTCCCCCTATGTTATTTATACTTTTGTCGCACGCATGCAAAAGAATAATGAGAGAATTTAGAGAGAAGGTGGCTGGTTGTTTTGTTATTATTAGCCAGTAGGGTGGACTGGCCAACAAAGAATTTATTTTTAGAGCGGTACAAAAAAGTGGCATTTATGTTTTTAGAGAGGATATTAGATAGATATACTAATTTGGCACAAAGTTTGGGATATAATTGAGAGTTCGTTCACATGAGTTAAACTTATTTGATAGAGTTTTGGATCTTTCATAAGGCTTATAAATAAAACAATAGACAAAAAGACTGATAAAATTTGATAAATGAAGGAACGGAAAATGACAAGAGTTGTAAGACAAATAAACAATAAAAGAGCAAAACAAAATTGGAAAATAAATTAGAAAAACTATACTAATCCCCTCCCAAACAAAAACTTGTTTTTCGAAGTTTATTAAATATTAAGGCTAAAACTATAAATCCCCTCCACCACTATAACCTAAATATATACAAATCCCCCTAACAACCGCGCAAATATTTCTTTGTTTTTAGTATAAACAAAAGAGAGAAAAAGAAAGCCAAATAAGGGGAAAATATTAAATAGAAATTGTGAAATAATTTTATTTTTTAATAAAATTTTGATTAAATTATAGGGAAAATTAATTGGACCACACCTAAAGTTGGAGCTAAAAAATTTTTTTAAAGAAATTGTGTCCTATAAGTCAATATAAATTGAAAAGCCCAAAGAATATATTTTTTTGAGCAGATATATTTTAAAAAAATTAACAAAAAAATAACAGATGTTCTTGAATATTAGAATATTTTTAGAATATTTTTTTATTTTCCTAATGCCACCCCCACTAATTAAAAATTTTTGAAAAAAAATCTTGAAAAAAATTCCCAAGAGAAAAAGTTGATTTACTTGACGTGCTGTTGTTTTATAAATCTTCTCCCATCGTATTTGTTGAAGATGTAATTAATGTTGAACAGCTACTACTTCCTCCCCCTCCTTCATTATTATTAGGTTGCAGAAGTTGTTGTCTACTGCCGCTATTTAAGGCACGATAACCATTTTGTTGTTTTGTTGTTGAATATTGTAAAGGTAAAGGGGCTGGAGCTGTTCTTCCTGTTGCAATTTGTTCCAAACTAAAAGACACTTATAAAAATTTCAAAAAAAAATTTTAACCTATTCGAAGTTTTTCCATATAAAGACAATTGTCGACTGTCGTTATTGTTGGCACCTCCATTTCCATTATAAGGAAAAATACCGCTAGGAGATGGAGGTAAAGCACCACTAATTGATTGAGACATTAAACGATGACATGGATCTTCTATTTCACGACGATTCCAACCAAGTTGTTGTTGATTTTGTTGTTGTCGATAAGGTGATAAAGAATATGGAGATGTTTGAAATTGTTGTTGTAAATTTTCGTTATTATTAATTGGACAAAATGCATGAAAAGAATGTTGCATTGGGGATGTTGGTGAAAATGCTGAACAGGAAGGAGTTGAAGAGTTTGTATTGAAACTTATTGATGGAGGTTGTAACGAGTTGTTGTTTATTGCACAAGAACGATTGGGGGAAGATCTATGAAGGAAAAAAGAGCAAATGAATTATCGTTTGTATACTCAAATTTTTGACCTCCCAAAAATCAGCTTGGCCCCCTCCCCGTTTTTTTCAATTTTTGGGGACCTGTATTTCGGTCCACATGCTTTTTTGCACCCTGGGACTTTTGAATTTTAAAGGCGTTTGAACGGGCAACTGGGTAAAGTATATTCAATTAAATTTTTTAAACAAACAATTGAAACGCTCCAGGTCCAGAAATTAAAAATTCCATTCTTCTATCTGTTGAGGTATTATTCTTTTGTTGTTGTCGCAATTCACGAACACTCAAATTTGATGGTTGTCCTTTAGTTGTTTTTAAATCAATATTAACATAAGCATGTGTATTTAGACGTTTTTGATCACGTGGAGGAGGTGGTGGGGGAGGACAATTATTATTATTTGATAAAGTTGAGGGAGAACAAGCAGCACAAGAATGGGTTAAACTAAAAATTATTTTTGTAATTTTCCAATTTTTAAAAATTAACCTTTGGTTATTGTAATCAGAAGTTGACTGGACTGGTGGTGGAACTGGAACACGAAGGGGTAATGTCCCACGTTGTTGTTGTAGATTGGAAGACAGATGCCTCCCAGGACCAAGAAGTCGACGTCTTCCGCCAGTGCTAGCAGAATCTTCATTATTGCCCAAAACATGTTCCATTCTTAAAAATTTTTTTAGAATGATTATAAGCAAAAAAGACTTAAACTAACACAATTTCTCCTCTCTCCAATTGTTGCTGACTTGCCCAAGGACTGCCTCCATTTGTTATTGAACCATTTGCATCAAGTGCAGAATGAAATGAAGCATCCATTAGACAAGAACCTGATGCTGATATAGCCAATGAATGATGCATTTGTGAAGGAATTGAAGGGGTTATATAACTTGAAATTTATTGAAGATTAGAGAAAATTAGAAAACCTCACCCATGCTGTTGTTGTTGAAGAATATGTTGATTAAGTGTTGAACTACTTGTGTTCCCATTTATTGCATGTGGACGCATTGTACGGTGAGGATGAATAGCAGTTCCATGTTCAATATTTGAAACGACCGATCTTGGCCTCTCTACTCTATTTGTACAACAATTGGCCCCAGCAACCGTTGTAGAAACTGCTGAAATGACTGAAGGGCACGAAGGAGAAGCATTTTGTTGTGCGCGTCGAACTTCTTGATATAAGGCTGTATAAGGAGGTGGAGCAGTCGGCACAGTAGGTGTAGGGACATTGCAAGGTGACGGGGCGCCTTACAATGAGAATTAAGAAATAAAAAATTAACAAAAACCTTCACTAGAAAATCTTTGAACAGGATGAATACGTTGAGATGCCAATGGGGCTGGAACTAATGAATTCACTCTGACTGGAGTATTATTATTAGTATTTGATGCTGCGCTTCCAAGACGAGAATAACGCGCATATTCTTCAATTTTTATTTTGCTTTGCACCATCTATAAAAATATTTAGGTATAATTCAAATAATCTTTTCTTACATGAAATATTCTTTCTGCCTGATGTGATTGGAATGTATGTAATCCTTCTCCTGTTGCACAACGCCTTCCACTTTCAAAAAAGAAAACTCCAGAACAAGTATATCCATAACGTCGTAAATGTGCCAAAGACCAACATTGAAAATGGCTACTTCCACGCATAAAAAGTATTTCATCGTCATTAACTTTAAGCCAGCCAGGAATGAATTTATTTTTCTTTTTAATAAATACACGGAATGCTGTAGGATCTTAAAAATGAAAATAAGTTAAAAATTAAGTGAAAGTGCCCTACCATTAGAAAGATTTTCTGGGCGAAAAAATCGCCCTCCTTGATGATGATGTTCACTTGCACTATTTCCCATTTTTTGGATTAAAGGTCAATAATAAAAATTAAAAATCATATCTAGAAAAAATTTTCTTAGCAGGCAAATTTGCCTAATTTTTTAAAAATTCAGAGAAATAATGAGAAAAGGGAAAGAGAATTAGTTGAAGGAGAGAGTGCCCTTTTGGAGCCTCTTAACCTTTAAAAATAAAAGAAAAGTTTTTTGGCTATTATTTTTAGTGTAGTATTTTTGTGTTTGTGTGGACGTCCGAATAATTACTTTCTATATTATTTAAGTGGACAACACAACAAATAAAAAATAATAATAAATGCTTCTGTTGTTGTTTTGTTGTTACAATCAATCTACTCTTTTTCGACTGCTTCTTTTATTTTCCTCTCTCAAAGTAACAAAAAGGACCTCATTTTAGTCAAAAAGACTGGCGGCTAGATCGAGATTGTGCTCTCATTATTCCCTTATCTAAATTCAACAAAAGGCGCTTAAAATCACTGAAAAATTAAAGTCAATTAGAGTTCTGGAATCTAATAATAAGTGTCAAACAAGAAAAGAGGCTCGATGGGTACACCTCACTGCTCCGCAAGAAAATAGAGTTAAAAGAGGCTCGATGACCTTCAAAGATAAGACGGCTCCCATACTCTAATAACATTTTTTGTAATAAGTTAAAAAGAAGAATAGGAGGACAAATGATTCATTAGATTTAATCGATTTAATGAGAATGAGGAAAAATAAAAATAGGATAAAAATCAGAAGACAAAAGAGAGTCAAAGTATCGGACAGCTGTCCAAAAAAATCTTTTTTCTGTTTTAATTTTCAGCCCCCTTTTTTGCAACTAAACGGTCGCTTTATTTCCCTCATTCATTACATAATCTTGTTTAATGAAATGAGGGAAAGGAGAATTGAGTCTAAAAGGAATTAAAGATTTAAAGAAAAAGGAGAGAAAAAGTCCAAGGGTTTTGGACTCTAAAAATATTTTCTAAAAAAATTTATAAAAAAGTTAAGATTATTTATATATCTAATACCCTCTCCAAGTGCTTAAAAAAGTATCTCTTTTAAAATTAATTACCAAGGACCCAATTTCTTTGCTCAAAACTCTCTCAGGTATTTTAACGTAATAAATGTGATTTTGTCGAAAAAATCTGTTTTTGAAAAAGGCAAACCAAAAATATTCTTTTTAATTAATTAATCTAAAAAGAGGGATTTTTTGTCCTTATTTTCGGGATATTTTCGAAAAAGAATTTTATTTGAAAATTTTAATCAAAAAATTTTTCCATAAAAAATCTAATTTTAAAAAGGATATAAATTAAAAACAAAAATTACCACTACATCACATTAATTAAAAATATCTTCTTTGATTAAAAAAGAAATGGAGAATCAACAACAGAAGCACCAACGGCTATTCCACCTTCATTAACGTTTTCTAATTTTGTTCGAAGTATATGGCCACCAACTGAATTTAATTTAACTTTCTCTTCTTTTCCACCAATTCCAATTAAAGAACCATAAATTCCAAGTTCACTAACTACATTTTGTAATTTTTTAGAATTGTCATCATCAAATGGGCGAATTAAGCAATTCTAAAAAATTTTGGTAATTGTGGATTATCCCTAACCATTTTTGCGGTCTCAAAACGGTCAGATACAGAATATTAAAGCAAATCATTCCAACTCCTAATATTTCCCCTGAGAATACATCACCTTTTGATTGAATAGAGAGAGAGAAAGTATTGATGTTCTGACCACTATGAACCCTTACAAGTCCACAAAAAATGGATTATCCACAATAACCGAACATTCTTGAAATTATTCATAAAATATTGAAAAATTTGCCCAAACCTTAACAATTAAAGGCCGAATTCTTTGCATTAAAATATGTGAAGCACGCGTCTCAAAAGTAAAACTTGACAATTTTTCAGTTATTTCTTTGTCAAAATAATTCCCTCCTCCTCCTTCCAATTGAGGTTTTAAGACATATTTTTGTGGATTTTGTACAGCATCCTTTAAAAATTAAATAAAAAATTTAAAAAATCCAAAACCTTTATAATTTCTTGTGTCTCATCATCATCGCGTTCAAGTCCCCACAATGAAGCGAATGTTGAACGAACATTTTCCAAATCATTTGGGCAAGCCAAGTATTTTTCCAATATACCAGAGCAACTCAAAACCTACAAACAATTTTTTAAATTCGAAAAAATATTTTTAAAAAACCTGCTGAATTTTCTTTGTATTAGCCATTTGTAATCCAATCCAAGGGCATTTCTGAAAATATAAAAAATAATTTTCTTGGATGGTAAACGTCTTTCTAAAGTTTCTACTATTAACATTTTTTAATTTTTTATTTATACAATAGCTGTAGAACGTTCCATCAAAAGTCGAGCATTCCAGGCGTTTTCAGAAACATAATCTTCAGGTAAATATCCAGTACGAAAGTAAACAATCCCAACAGTTTTATCGCCAAGAAGAAGATTAAAAGTTTTTTCGTCCAGCACAAGTCTTAAAAATATGAGGCCTTAATTTTTAAAATATCTAAAAAAATAGGTATTTATGATAAGAGATGTCAAAAACCAAAAATTTCCCAAGACTAAAATCAATAGAGGACCACAATACCCGAAAAAACCCAAAAAAAAGCCCTCAAAACCAAGACAGGACCACAGGACCAAAACTTCACCCCAAGGCCTAAAACCCCTAAGCAAAGTCTTGAGTCAAGATTTAAAACATAATCTTGGAAACTAAAAAGAACCTTTCAGCACACTCCACAAAAGTCAATCGAATAATAATCATTTTCCCTTCTGAAAGTTCTTCCAATCCATATTCAATAGCGCGTTGATCAAATTGATTTTGACTATTTTTTTCAACGACCATTAATAAAACCGCATGAGGGTTAGACAAAAGTTTCCTAATTTAAATTTACAAAAAGTAAAATAAATCAAAATAAACCAAGCATTGTAAAGTCCATCACAGAGTGTTTTAATTGGTTCATTTAACGGTATAACATCATTATTTGGCACATTCGCTCCCATTTTCTTAAATACACGTCGATGAAGTTTAGTTGTCTTTTCAGCAAGTCCACCCATACTGACCGCTATATTGTTTACTTCAATCTTGAAAATTTTTAACGAATCAAAAATTTAAAAAATAAAAACCTGTTTTAACTGAAATTTATCAAAGTTTATTCCATTTTCTGTAAGTATTCCATCATAATGGCACATATAATCAGCTCTTTGAGTGAGTAAAGTAATTGGTTGTTTTATACCTTCTTTGTAAACAACATCAAGAATTGACATTAAACGACGAGTAAATTCATCCGATTTTATAACTTGTTGATGTGCTTGTTTTAAAAATTCATAATCCCATGAGACTTTAAAATAAAGAAGATTTAAGGCCTGAAATTAATAAAAAAGTAAGCAATGGAAAAATTCAAGTTCATTCCCCCTCCTTTCCTTCTTCAAAGTCTGACCATTTTTAATACTTTGAAGAAGGAAAAAGGAGAGGAACGAACCTGAATTCTACCCAAGCAATAAACAATGGTAAAATTTGCCCATTAGAAAGTGTGAAACATTAAAAAAAATCATCGACTCGTAAATTTGTGGAACTCAACCGGTTTCTCATTCAGTTATAAAATAAACCTATTTATTTTTTAAACTCTAACCTTTTGTACAGACAATGCTTGATCAAATAATCTTCTCGGAAAAGGCGACGGAAGAAGAGAAAATGGTGCAATTTGGCAAATGTCACTTCTAAAAAATTAATTTAAAAATCAAAATTTTTGTTTAAATAACCTGTCTTTATGTTCCTTTGTTCTAAAAATTAATCCATTACAATGTGCCCAATCCATTGCATCTTCAATTATTGATGGTAATTGTTGATAATTTTTAAAAAAAAGTTCTGATATGTAATTAATATCTTGTTGTTTGATAAGTGAAGTCATTGAATAAAAATAAGTAAAAAATTTTAAGTAGTCAAAGACTAATCTAAAAATTTTTTAACTAGATTAAATTTTAAAAATTTGCAAAAAAAGTAAAATCTTTCGATTAAAAAATAAAAAATTTTTATAAAAAAAAGACCAAAATGCAAAATTTTTATTAAAAACAAGAACCAAATAAAAAACAAAAAACCATTTTTCATTATACTCTCCCTTGTTTAATTTACCTTAAAATTACTACTATCAAAATTTACAAAAAACACGGCAATGCTCGATTGTTTTATGATTCATTTTGCGCATTGCACTACCTTTCTCCCTTATTTTTTGAGTGTTTTTTTCATTTTTTGACAACCACTTCTTCTTTACGTCCTTCCCCATCCCCTCCCCATTGAATTTTGCATTCATTCACTACTTATAAATTTCCCTTTTCTTTCAATTGACTAGATACACACACTGCCAGCGTATATATTTTATCGTCATTTCGTTCATTATTTTACTCCCCCCCCTTCTTTTTATTTTTAATTCATACGCATTTATCTCCGTTTTTGTTGTTGTTCATTGTCCGGTTCTTTTTATTAACTAGCACTTGTATATTTTAACTACTTTTATTAGTACTGCCACAACCACTACTTGTTGTATATTCGCTCCCAGACAATGGTCGTAATCGCCTCAATCAGCGGCAACAATTTTATCGGAGATGACGGCAATGGTGGAAGTTGTTATAGGGCATCAACTGGTGGTGGTAGTGCAAGTTCTGAAGCGCCAGACTTTTTGTCTGACGGCAATGAACAAAGTTAGTTGCAAATTTTATTTCACGTTTTTAACAATTATTTCTGAAAATTCTTGTTAAAATAATTTTTAAAATATAAAATGGATTACCCTTTAGTGGGAATTGACTGTTATGGAATGGACAGAGATGTGTTGAACGACTTCGCAAAGTATTATAATAATGCTCATCTGAGTGATTTAACACTGGTTGTTGGCGAGGAAATGTTAGTGTAAAAAGTGCTCTTTTAAAAAATATTTAGAAGCATAAAAATACCCAATTTAAATCCTATCTTCTAGATATCCCGCACATCGGCTTATTCTCTGCAGAAGCAGCGAAGTTTTTGACAGAATGCTCAGTCAGAAATGGCATGGCGAAAAACGGGTAATTTTTTTAAAGTTGTTGGTCCTTCTAATCCATGCATTAGGAAATTGAATTGACAGAAGAACCTCAATGTCAAGCTGTTTTTGGCCAATTTTTGCGTTTTCAATACTGCAACCATGTTGTCTTAAATTCAGAAAATGCTTTGCCTATTCTAATATTGGCTGATAAATATAATGTCACATGTCTTAAAAAAGTAATTAAATTTATAAAAAAAATTTTAAAAGCATTCTCCAAAAGATTTGTATTGAATTCGCCATTAAATATGTATTACCTGACATGAAGTTAAAAGAACTTTTCCACTTTTGGTTTAATTATTCAACAAAAGCTTTTCACCAATCATTGATCAAAGTTTGCATTGAAATTCTTGCCAAAGAGTTCAAGCAGTTAATGACCAGTGCTGAATGGGAAAGGGAGTGGCTGGATTTGGACAGAGACCAGCTTGTTGAGTTTTTGAGATCAAACGAACTCGTTGTTCCAAATGAATATTTTGTTTGGGAGAGCGTTCTTAAATGGGTATTATTTCTAAACAAAAAATATCAAACCAAAAATTCAGTTGAACGCGCCAGCACATCCAGAGAGAAGAGGAAATACTTGTGCACCCCTGCTTGCCCAAATCTTGCCCTATATTAGGTTTTAATATTTTAAGATAAACCTCTTAGAAATTGTTGATTTACAGGTTTCCATTTATGACAGCTGAACAGCTATACGCAATAGAAGTTGAAGAACCATTAATTGTCAAGCTGCACGAAAAGCTTTTTAGGCCTTATACACATCTTGCCTTCAAGTTTATTTCACTTCCACTTGCCAGTCGAGTTAAATTAATAAAGTAGAAATATTTTAAAAAATCTGAAAACTCAAAAATTCTTTTCCAGTACTTCCAATGATACAAACGGCACACAATTTCTGCTTAGAAATTATACCGATATTCAATGGGATAAGAAAATGTATATAACATCAGAACAGCTTCGCTTAAAAAATCACGACCATACTTTTAAAGTTACCTATAATCGTTTTTTAAACCCTAATCTTTTCAGATTTTCACCAAATCATCTTCTTTAACTTTGCCTAGATGGGAATGGAAATTAGACTTTCAAATTGTACAAAATTTGTCATGTGTTAACGACGAGCTTCGAGTTACCCTTACCGCCGTGGATGTTGATCACACTGGCCGATCCGTTGAATATATGCTAATGATTTGCAGTGAAAGAAAAGTTTTGAGAACAATTACTGACAAAAAATTCTTTTCAAAATCGAGGTAACGAACTTTGATACCTCTTCCTGAAAACTGCCCCTATCCCAAAAATGAAACCTTGTCCAATTCTATACTCTTTACAGATATAGCCAAGAACTGGATATTCGAGGCAAACTTGAAGCTAACGAACTGCTTGATACCAACTCAGCTTTGTTACGCAATGATAAAGCCCTTCAACTTCAATTACTTCTTCGACCTATCATTTAAAAGAATTTTTCTGTTCAAAAACTTGTCGCATAACTACCCTACTTTAGACTATAGAATTCTCTACCCAAAAAATTAGAAACGAAAAATATCATTTCTTTATCTTCACTTATTTTCTAAACTTTAACTTTAAATTGTACATTTTAAATGTGATTTTAAATAAAGTTTTAATACTTGTATGCATATAAGGTAAATTTAAAAATCCTGATAACTTCGAAATAGTTTAGGTTTGAACAGGTGGCCCCCCATCGTGATCATCACCGCCACCACCGCCTTCAGGTTTTTGAGCTTTTCCTTTGTGACCGCGGCAATGGTCGCTTTCACAATCCTTTAATTTATAACTTTATAAACTCAAAGGGGAATTTCCGAGGAATTTTCCTTTTAAAGGGAAGCCCATAATGAAGCCTCTCAAAATCTTTTAAAAATAAGTTTTACCTCATCCGAGCTATCAGAATCATTCCAATCTCGTTTCTTCTTAAAAATACAACAACATTTTGATTTCCGTTTCCCCAAGTTTTCGTTGTCCACTGTATCCTCAGTCCACTGAACTCTAGGCGAATTTCTTTCTGTTGTGTTCTCCGATGTTGATGGTTGTTCTAATCTCAGTAGCAAGTGATTGCCATTTTCCTACAAATAAAAATTTGGTTTTTAACGTAAAATTAAAAATTAACCGTATTATCCTCAGGTTGATTAACTTGAGTGATTGTAGTTGTCCCAGAGCCTCGCGATTCAACATCGGTTCTTGCAGAATTATTATCATGTCTTGGGCTCGAAGATTGCATATTCTAACAGATGTTGAACAAATTATTAAAAATAGAATTAATTAAGCAAAAATCTGAAAAAGCGGAAAACAAATTAGATGTCTGTCAATTAAATGTCGAAAATTAGACGTGAAGAAATCAAATGTCAACTTTTGTTCACCTTGATTTTTTTCTTTGTGTATTTTAATTTTCGATATTTTGAAAAATTTCCTGTGAAACCTTCGAAATGTAAAATAGGAGATAAAATGTCATTTAATCAACATTATTCTCTAACTGTCTCCTCTTTTTACACACTATCTATGGGATAAAATGTCATTTTCAATTTACTTTCTATCTTTAACAAAACTACTCCTTTTATGTACTATCTCTCAAAGAGTGGATTATAGAGTCTAACTATAGCTTATCACCAAAAAGCTTCTAATCCCAACTTTCCACTACAGAGCTAGTCAAATCCCTTCAATAATGAAAAACAACAGGCTTGTGGAATTGCTCAACTCATTACTTTCAAAAATACCCAAATTTGAAGATGTATTTGACGAGGTTTTCCTAAATATTTTAATTTAACTTTAGACTTATTTGGTACTAATTTAGTTTCCCCCCCCCCCCAGTCAGTTTTTTCGAAAAATATGTAAAAATGGTCAGTCTGAACAACAATTGTAGAACCCATCGAGCTTTGTCAAATGACACCAAAATCAACAAAATCTGACTTGATTGGACCGAAATACAGTTCCCTAAACCACAGGGGCACAAAATCATAAAGACGAAAATCTATACAAATGATAGCTCATTCGAAAGAGCTCGTCGAGCTGAGTCGAATGAGACCAAAATCAACGAAATCCGACTTGATTTGACAAAGTTATGACATAAGTCGTTGACTCCGGCAAGTCTGAATAATGTCATAACTTTGTCAAATCAAGTCCAATTTCGTTGATTTTGGTCTCATTCGACTCAGCTCGACGAGCTCTTTCGAATGAGCTATCATTTGGGTAAACTTTTTTTATTTCGAAAAATCACCCCCATGGTTGTTCAATTTTCAGGGGTCTGTATTTTGGTCAAATCAAGTCGGATTTTGTTGATTTTGGTGTCATTCGACTCAGCTCGATGGGTTCTACAATTGTTGTTCAGACTGACCATTTTTACATATTTTACGAAAAAACTGACTGGGGGGGGGAACTAAATAAGTACCGACTTATTTCAGAAGAGCTTCTATCGCCTTGTTTATCTTGTAATTGCAGCTTCAATTCTTTTTGTTTTTCTAATGGTTAAGGTTAGTAGACTTTCTCTTTCCTATCCAAATTCTTAATAAATTAGGTATTCAAAGTCCGAGTTCGTGAATATCCCTTCAATTTACCCGAACGTGCAGGGTGGCGCGATTGGAAACCAGCAAATCCTTTCCATTTCCCATGGCAGCAACAAAAGGCTAGAAAACGGCATTCAAAAGGAAGAAGACGAATTCGAAGTGATGAATAGAATAAGCTGGTTTAAATTAGTCAACAATTTTTTTCTTAATTTTCTTATTTTTCAAATTCAAAGCGATCTCTCATTAACCCTTATGATTTTCTCACATATAAATATTTTTAGAACTTTCTTCCAAAATTTTTAGTAAAATTAAGCTCGAACCATACCAGGCACCCTCCCACTACCATCCCCCGATAATCTTGAATGAAGTTACAGCTCTGCGGTACATTGAGCTCGACTGTACGTTGATCTGCTCCCCGAAAACACAGCAGTAGAATCCACCAACTTCCTATACAAATTCCCATATCCCACTGTAAATTCCCATATAAAAGCCATCTCTTTTTTACTCCCACTTAACAAATATCAATTATCTTCTCTCTCGTCATATTACAATGCAACAGCTTTTCGTCCTTTTCAAACTTCTACTGGTGCTCGCATTTTCGTCTGTTTTTTCGGCGGTTTTATTGATGGCGATATGCTGCGGTAAATCAAAGAAGAATAAGAAATCTACTTCTTCACTGAAGAGTGAAATTCGGCAACCGGAGTCAGCGATGATCGCGGGAAAAGAAGCGGCGGCGTCAGAAACGGCTATTCCACCGTCAACAAGAGAAAAGGTGTTTTTTTATAATTTTTTCAAAAAAATTTTTTCAAAAATTTTCAGATTTCTGGTAATAAAAGTGTAATCTCGACAAATACCCCAGCTGAAAAAACTACTCAGAAAGCTCCAACAGCGACTGGCGCGCCACAAGAAGGTGTTAAGTCAAAAGCAAAGCCTACAACAACTGCTCCTCTTCCTCCTGCTTCTCCTCTTCAACCATCACCACTTAAACCTACACCAGGAAAAACTACTAAAGCTACAAAAACATCAAAGAAAGGCAAAGGATTAGGCAAGATTGCAGAAGTTGGTGGTAAAAAATCTTCTGCTCCAAGTCCAACACCACCGACTACGCCTCCTCCTGTTGCGGGTTCAGACGTTATATCATTGATTCCAATGTCTCCATCAACTCCTACTTCGGTGCCAACAATTTCTTCGAAAGAGAGTGGAACTAGTGGTACATCTAAATTGATTACGGGTAAGCTTTTGGAGTTTTTAAAATTTTTTAAAAATTTTTCTTTATTTTGTAGAAACGGCTACAACAGCCACTAGTGATCCAGCTCCCAGTTCCAACATAATCGAGGATATTGACGATAGTGTCAGTGAAAAGAGTGCCAGCAAAAAGAGTGCCAAAAGGAAGAAAAGTGCAGCTATCAGAGCGCATGAGGACGGGCCTGAGGACGAGATGACGGGTAAACCTCTTTGACCTTTTCTGGTTCACTTGTCCAACTGCTTTTACCCATTTTTACAGATCCCGGATCCTATCACACGCTCGCGGATCTAAGCGCCGAGAAAGTATTCCAACAGAGGGAATAATCAAACGGAGATAGCATAAACAAGAAGATGAGTGCAGTGACACAATATATAAATATTACTTGATTCTTGTCTCTATATATTTGTTTTCCTTGTTTTGTATATATAAATAATACACTCACATGTAATTGTTGTAAAATAAAAATAAAGAATCCCCATGTTTGAATTTGCTTAAATCGTAAAATCTTGAATTTGACTCTCTCCCCGTACAATTTTTCGAAACTAGATTCATCTTCAAGTTAATGAATCCCCCTGAAGTCCTATAACTTTTGAAAGGGAATATCGAAGGACTAAGGAGGGCTCAGAGATGTTCTGTTCTATAGTTTAGAACCAATGGTCCGGTATTGCCTCTCTATCCCCTTAATCCCTCTAAATCTATTATTTATATCCCCTTAATCCCTCCAAATCCCTCAATATTCTTTTTCAAGGGTGTATGTCCTCGGTGTTGAACCCATTAAAATGTTTTTCAAGCTTATGGTACCTAAAAATAAATACAAAGCAACTTTAAGCTACAACCAACTATCGCTACAATAACTTACTCTACCACCTCTATTTTTAATTAAGACTTCAAATAAATCCCATTAAAATTCTCTCTCGTGTTTACCGCCCTTAAATTACAATTACATATATAATATTTACATTATTAAGGGGAGGTAGATTGTTGAGAGAGGAAATATATTGGCAGTCATATCAACTTACCTATTTATATATTTACTAAAAACCTGGCCCAGCTTTGTCCAGTCAATCTCCCGCACACAGAACAAAAAATCTTTCCCCTTTTCCATTCTCCGCCCAATTTTTATAATTTTGAAAATTCTCACTAATTGGCCAATCATTCCCAAAAACTCCTTAAATCCGCTAAAGAAATCCCTTAAAACACACTCATGTCACTACCATCCTTAGGCTTTAGTGTTGATAGTATACTTGCATTCAACAACAACATCAAAAGAGAAAAAGCACTAAAGAAACAATTTAAACGGAAAAGTTGTTCAAAACGTTCAACTACAAATTTTGATAACCCTCAAAATATCTTCAACAAGGAAGATGAGAAACAACAAGAACAGAACCTACAAGAACCACCAATTTCTCCTTCAATATCGGCAGCACAATTATGCTTTTCACATTGGGCTACAACATATTTAGAACAGAATAACGGTAGTCCCTCAACAACAAAAAATGACAGCAATTTGCAACAATCAACACAAACAACAAATGCTTTTGACCCTCTAATTTTACAGACACGTAAGATTGGAATATTAAAAAAACTCGAAATGCAAGTTTAAACTATAGCGTTAGCATTGACAATGGGATCAGGCTTTCCTCTATTCCAACAAATGCAAAAAACAAAAAGAATCAGGTAAGGGAAATAAACATGATTTGAATTACCATGGGTAATTATTGTTTCAATCTTTCGCTAAAGGGAAATTAATAGAAAGGGAGTAATTAATAGAAATTAATAGAAAGGGAGTAATTAAATTAATAGAAAGGGAGTAATTAACTATTTCTAAGAGGGTAACTATTCTTTTAACCTCTGGCTGGAGGGGGGAATTATTTAAGTAAATATGGTAACCCCTTCAAACATCACAAATTTAGAACAGCATTCTCTCCCCAACAATTATCACACCTCGAACACGCATTCAAAAACAACAAATATATTGTTGGATCAGAAAGAAAACAACTTGCAAAACAATTATTACTTTCAGAAACACAGGTTACATTCCCTTTCAATTTACCCTCAAAAAATTTTATTATTCATATACGCCATTTTTTGCCAAATACAAATTGGCCTTCCATTAAAGCACAAATTGGCTATCAATTACATAAACATTTTCGGCATAAAAAAGATTGAAAAAGGCCTCAGAAAAGGGGAAAAAAGGAGAATTATTTCCCGCTAAAAGGCCAACATTTTTAGACATTATTAAAAATACACACACTAATAGAATACCAACTAAAATCAGTTTTGTATTACACAAACACACACAATTAAACATTAAAAAGAAAACAAGGCAATATCTCAATTATCCCCGAGAGTTAAATTTAAAACATAAAACTACCTATTTGTGCCTAATATTATGCAAACAACACACACAAAAATTTCACTTAATACCGACAATTTTTACCCTTAATTGGGTATTGGAATTTGGCTATAAAAAATAGCGTCAAATTTCATAAAATTCAAAAATACCTCTAAAATTCTGATTTTCACCTTTATAATTGCCAGGTGAAAGTTTGGTTCCAAAATAGACGAACAAAATCAAAAAGAATTGCTGACGGGTTCTCCAATTCAGAAATGCCTGCAGAATTTTCTCCAACAATGGAAGATGTTTGAGGAATTTTCTGGAGGATTTTTTTGAATTTTCGGCCATCTTTTAATTTTCTCCACAAGCAAACTCTCTCTAAACACAAATAAAAACTAAATTAAACACAACCTAGTCTACAGTAACGCATAAAAAATCTTTCCACTCTTCACAAAAAATTTTTTCAGCATTATTTGCGCGCATCTTATAAATATTTATACTCAATTTATTAGTAATTTGATTCCCTCTTAGCCCTTTCTTATAGTAAATGACAGGATTAGCTCTACAATAAGTGGAAATACGTCTTAAAAGTTGCGAATAAAAATACTTAACAAGAGCTACCAAACTTTAAAAATATTAAAAAAACCTTAAAACTTTTTAAAAAACCTTGCAAAACTTTCAGATTACTTAACCATTCAATCTTAACCTTCAATTTTCAATCTCCATTTCAGTTTTAATCTTCACATGTCCATCACCTTTCAAGCTTCATAATTGGGTATCTGTTATCAGGGGTCGGTCGGAAATTTTTTTTTAAATTTCCGATTTCAGATAAACCATTCCGAGTCCCAACAGTTTCGTATTTCCGACCGACCCCTGTTCTCTTACAAATTAGAATCCCTCAAAACCTTTCAAAAAATGTAAACAAATAAAAAAAGTATTTTCGTATAAAATTAAATTAATTTTTAAAATAATTAAAACCAATCATCATTTTTTAAAATTTTATACAAATTGCTACACGCATTTTAAAATAATAATACAAATGATTGAGAGAAATCAAAATACACATATTCTTTTTTCTAAAGCTTTAAAAAAAGCTTACCGTTAATTTAAATATTTTTTTAACTTTTTACCTATGAAATTTTTAACAAATTTGCCAACTAAAAAATTTAAATACTAAAGCAAAGATAAACAAAAAAAATATTTTTTGAACAATTAACAGAGAGAGTTAAATTGCCAAAAATATTTTTTTAAAACGTGTCATTTTTGTATTTTGCAACAATTGATAAAACAAAAACAACATAAAAAACAAAAAAATAAAGGTTGAATTTCTGTATATTTAAAAAATTATTTTAAGAGAGCACACCTAAGAAAATCAAGGCCCGGGAGGTTTTGAAGTTTAAATAAAACCAAGGAGGTTCAGATCCAAATACTTGGGGTCCAAATATCCTCTAGGGCCAATTAACCTCCCAAGCTTTGACCTTCTGGCTCAATCCCATTTTTAAAAATTAAGGCTTTAAGTTTACTAAAATTAAAATTTCGGTCAAAACCTAACAGAAATTCAACTCGAAATCAAAGAGGTCAATTGATTGAACTATATATTTTTAAAATATATACTTATAAATATTTAAATAAAAAAGGGAATTTTCTTTTAGAAAAAAATTTCTTTTGCGAACAGGAAAAACAAATCAACCACTAAATAAATTAAAAAATAAAATTAATAGATAGAGATTGATAGAGAATGCAACAAAAAAAACTAAAATTTTGCGAGGAGTGTCAGGAAATTAAAAACAAAGATGGGGAATATTTTTATAGATGTGTTTTTAATTTATGAATTAACAGCGGTATTTAGGGTTGTCGGTTCATGGAAAATTTTCGGATATTCGGAACCTAACCGAAATAATTTTCGCATATCTGGAACCGAACTGAAGAACCAAAGCGAAGAAAACCTCAGATCCTCGATAAATCTCATTTATCTCTACCACTGTTTATTTTCCTAGAGGTCACATATTACATCTTCAAACAGATAAAAGAGAGAGATGCTTTCTCATCAATTAAAAAATATTTTTTATAAAAAAATTAAACTCGTATAAATAACTTAAATATTTTTTGACTAAAACTAAGAATTAAATATATATTCGGGAGGTTTTAATTTACCCAAAAAACTAAACAAAAAACCTCTAGACTTTTCTTCTAACAAAAAAATTTTTTTCTATTGAGCTAGAACAGACATTCCTCCTCCACTATTAGCACCATTAGTAGTATTACTACCATCACTAGTAGATGAAGCCATAGATTTACAAACAATGTTTCCACTATTATTAGTTGATAAATTGTCTTTATAAATGCCCAAGTAAGACCTTTAAAAAATTTTAAAAATAAAATATGAACTTAAAAAAATAAAGAAAACCGTTTAAATTCATCATTAGTTGCTACATCAAAAGAATTTGTTGATGTTGTTGTCTCCGATTCATCAGAATTACAACGACGAGTTGCACGACTACGCGCTTTCTTTTCATTTTTCTTTCGTTGACTAAAGAAAAAAAGATTTTTTTAAATTAAATTTTTAAAATTTACCCAAGAATAGAAGAAGTTGAACGATAAACTCTTGCTTGTACTTGTTCAGAAAATGAAACACGCTTTTGCTGTTTTTGTTGTTGTTGATTTATTTCATTTTTATTAATATTGCCAGAAGAGCAGTAAAAACAATCAGCAATTCCACTGTCTATTTCTTCTTCTTCTTAAATAAAATTAAAAATTAAAACAAAAAAAAAGTAAAAATAAAGAATAGATACGACAAATAATAACCTAGCAGAAAAAAAATCATTCAAGAAAATTACCACTTTGGTGTAGTGGGAAAATTTTAAGTTAACATACTTGGGAGTAATTGGTTCGATTCCGTTTAGAGAAAACAATTTTATTTTTGCTTTATTTCAAATACACGACAAATAATAACCTAGCAGAAAAAAAATCATTCAAGAAAATTACCATTTTGGTGTAGTGGGTAAAATCTCTACCTAACCTACTAGGGGTAGAAGGTTCGATCCCCTTCAGAGAGAAATGATCTTAAATTAAAAGCCATTCCACCTATTTCAATTTTTTACAAGTATTTATTTAAAAAATAATTAAAAATTCAAACAAACCAATAGTTCCATTAGAAGAGGATGTTGAGGTAGAAAAGTCTGTTGGAGAAGAAGAAACATTATTGGTTTTGTTGCTGTTTGAAAATAAATTATATTTGTACAAAGGTGGTGATCGTTGACGTTGTTCATCTTGATGGTCTTCAGAAATTGAACGGAATGGAACAAATCTTTAAAAGAATTCTTTTAAATTAATTTTTCCAGGTAATAAATTGGGTTATTCAGTACTTAAGGGGATAAACGAGGGAAAAACTGAGGAGAACCACGACGTCCCTTCGGCGAAATATCCAGCAACAAAATGTAAAGGTTCACCAGTAAACCGTAATAAAAAGTTAGAAAGGAAGCTCACTACCCCTTTACATTAAAAAATAAAAAAAACCTCGAAAACATTCCTCCTTTCCTCTGATTTGAATAACCCAAAGGTGATGGCATTGTTGTCGTTAATGAAGGATTTGAAGCACCAATTGACGATTGTTGCTTCTTTTTTAAAATGCTTTTTAAAGGAGGCATTGTTGCTGAACGTGGAGGTAAACCATCACCTTCTCCTTTTCTTTTTTCTCCAATTCCAGAGTTAAATTTTTGTAGTAAAAGTGATGTTGTTGATGACTGATCCAGTCGATTATAACTCTAAAATTTTACAGGATTTTTCAAAAATATTTTTATTTTTCTTAAAAAACCCCCCTCAATTCTCCCTCTAATCCTTTCTATAAATCCGATTATAAAGTTTTTTTCTCCACTTTCTATTTTTAATTTTCCCTTTTACTTAAATGCTCTCAAAAATATTTTTCCTTAAAATCCCTCTTACTTTATAACCTTCCAAAAATAAACTTTTACTCCCAAAAAAATATAATAAAATATTTAAAGATATAAAATCTCTCCTTAAATTCCTTTTATAAAGCTTTTAAATACACACGCGCACATTACTTTTAGAAAAACAAAAATAATAAATTCCATAAAAGGAATTTTATTTATTATGAGGCTAAAAATGGAGTATAAATTATTTAAAAATCCCCTCTCTCAATTTGTTAAATAACTACTTAAAAGGAATTTTTTTATCTCCATGTGCAATAGCTAAAGAGGGAAAATACCTTCTTAATAAGCTAATCCTCTCTCCCCCACTTAATTTTTTATTTACAAAATTTTTGTAAATAAATTTATTTTTTATTTACAAAAACAAAAATCACGTCACCTAAAATTTCCTTTGCTAAAATTTTTTCCGAAAAACCCTAAAAAATTTTCAAAAAAAAATCTAAAAAATAAAAATCTCCCAAAAATTCTGTCTAAATATCTAATAAATAAAAAAATAAAATAAAAACCTTTCCAATCGGAGGATTTTGCAACTCAAAAGGTTTGTTGTTGACATCTCCTCCCTTTCCTCTATTTGTTTTACACTCTCCTTCTTCATTTATATGAGCACCTGGCAGTAAAGACAAAGCCTCAATTAAAGAAGAAAATCCTCCACCATCACATTTATTTGTTGTTGTCGTTGTAGTAAAATTAAAAACACGTCCTCCTCTAGCCTTGGGAAGTGTTTGGGATTCAAAAGGACCCAAAGGATTTGGTAAAGAATTTCTATGTTGTCGATTGAGTTGGCAAAATGGGCCATTAGTCCCACCACCAAAAAGTAAAAATTCATCAGCACAAGAACCTGGAGAAGCTACGCCCGAGTCAATTGAAGATGCTGGTGACGATGCTGATGTTGATGATTGTTGTGATGTTTGCGGGGGTGGTGGAACAACAATTGAATTTGGAGTTGGAATTTTTTTGTTCTTTACGTCCACAACTTCTTTTTTGCCTTCTTCAAAAATTGAAATTAAATTTAAAAAAAAAATTAATTTAAAATTTACCTCCTTCAAATATTGGTTTAGCAATTAATACATGCAATGCTTGTTTTCTATTTTCAATACTTGAAGCAAATGAAGGCAAAGCATTTGGTGGGGTTGGAGAAACAGTAAATCTTGAAGAAGATGGTGGGCGAATATTTTGTTGGTGATGATGAGAGGTCTGTTGTTGCTCCTCCTCAATTATTGGACCCTTAAAATAACAAAAATTGGCGTTGGTAAAGTTTATACGCCCAATGAACCTTTGCGAGTCTAAAAAAACTTTATAAAGTCCATTGAAGTTATAAACTTTCAGTTGGACTCATTGGGGTCGTAAAACTTTACTGGACTCATTGGACACACCTGGCTTGGTAATGGATACGAATATGGATAAAGATAAGTTCAAAATACCCGCGGATATCCGGATACGGATACCAAAATCCATGTTCATTACCAAGTCGTGGACACACACACACTACCCAGCCCCAAAAATTTCCCAAAAAAATAAATCAAAATAAACCGAAAATTGAATATGTACAGCCTCATCAGACCGAAATACAGTTCTTAATTGACGAAGTTGTTGTGGCTGTCGCCGTTCAGAATCAATAGGAGAATCATCAGAAATTAAAGAATTTTCTAATTCAGTACGTAAAGCATGAATATGTTGAATACTTTCAAGTTGACATTCAGCATACATTTGATGGGAATTTTGTTGTTGTTGAAATAAGAAAATACTAGCTATAGTCAATATATTTTTGGTCTGAAAAAATTTAAAAAATATTTTTTTAATTGAAAATTATATAAAAATAGGTATGTAATGAAAACGCGGTCTTAAAAATCAAAAAATAAGTAATCTTTTTAATAGATAAAATTGTTAAAATTCTTGGTCATAAAAATAAAACGATTTTAAACAAATAATATTTAAATATTTCTATTTAAAGAAAGGCTAAAAATACCTACAAATATCGTTTTTTTCTTGAAAAAAACAATTAAAAATTTGTCTGATTAAAAAGAAATTCAAAAGATTTTTTTAAAAAAACTATAAAAAAATTATCTGTCTACAAATTTTAAATAAAAATTTCTTTTCATTAAAAATGACTAAAAAAATTTTTTTAAGCGTTTGTGTAAACGCCTCTCTCAACTAAAACAGTTTCCGGCTTAAAATACATACTATTTGTATTAAAGCTTTAACGGGGAATAAAACAACTACTATGCCCTTTCCTCCCCTTTAACCATTTTATTATTTATTAAAAAAATACTAATATGTTGAAAACAACAACTGTGACACATATTGTGTGTGTGTTTTATACAAGTTGTTTTTGAAAAATAAAAAAAACTAGGGAAAGATTTGTGTGTGTGTGTTGAGCTCTCCCTCTAATAACGATTTTAACCAGAGTATGATTGTGCTCAACCTTGAAGAGAATATATTTGCAAGCGAAAAATAAATTATTATAGAGAGGTGATCGACAAAAAATATTCAAAAAAAATTTACGAGAAAATTCTAGAAAATATAGAAGGATGTAGAAAAAATTTCAGAGTAATTAGCAACCACGACAATCGGATTTTTATTTTAAAAAAGAGGAAAGGAACAAAGAAGGAAGGAACCCTGATGGCTTTGAGACTTTCAGTGTTTTCACGACTACAACTCCTTGAATACCTAAAATTCTCGAATTTTGGGATCTATTAGAAAAAACACTCAAAAAAATATACACCCAAAATTTCAAAGCTTTTAGACAGTTACAAAAAAATTTTAAAACTATTTTTGTTGAAACGACAACCATTTTTTATAAAATGACCTAGCAGAAGGAAAAATAGAAGAATAATAGAAGAAATATTAGAATTGTAAATGATAATCGGATTTTTTCAGAGGTGAAATTAAAAAATAGAATAAAATTTTCACTGAATAGTCAAATGATTAATTTCCTTTAAAAATCCCCATTTTTAAATTATAAGAAAGATGCCGCGCTCAAATGCACTCGGAAATATTTACTCACACAAAAATAAAAATAATAAACAAGGAAGAAAAAATATTTTCCCCCTTATTTTGGGAAACAATGTACTTTTTTCCTTTGAAAAATCGCTTTTTAAAGCTTCCTCTATTTTAGAGACACGTAAGCTTAACACATCACATTTACAAATATATGTCACATTTGATCATTAGTTTTTTCTTCAACAAAACCCTTCCCCTTCCCCTCCAAATAAGAGATCTATACTAAAACAAAAAAAACATATGATCAACAAAAAAAAAGTCTGCGAAAAAAATTTTTTTAAATGCTTCCTGATTGTCTCCCAGATTTTTTAAAATGCCCCTCTAAGACTAAATACTAAAATTGTTTAAAAATAACCTTTAATGTACTCCTAAAACAAAAAAATATGTAAAAGGGAAGAGTAATGTGATCCTCCAGCGCCCTTTGTTGTTGTCCATCTTCCTCTTTTTTCTCGTTGCTTTCTTCTATGGAAATAAAAAAAAATTTTCGAGGGTAAAGGAGGGCCTCCGGCGCCATATTGTCGGAGTATATTTTTACTTCACACACAGACAAACATTCTCTTCCCCATATTTTTTTACACTCATCAAAAATTCAAATAAACAACATACTGAAAATAAAGATAAGCCGTGTAAAAGTACTTGGAAATTAAAACTAATGTTAATATTTTTAGTAGTATTTCTATAAATAAATTTAGAAAAATTATCAGAAAACGTTAATTAAATTTATTTTTAAGACTGAGGAAGAAAGACCTACACCCCAGAAGAAAGGGCCCTCGACATCCCCTTTCAAAAGTTGTTGGTCTACAGAGTCAATAGGCATTTAGGTAGAGGTCTTCGTGGTGTTAGTCCTCAGAGGTGATCTCAAAAAATCCAAAACAAATTCTTTAATGACCCAAACGATCCCAAATAGTACGTAGAAAAATATTAGATTTTAAATAAAAATTAGACAGAAAAACAAACAAATAGGTACAATATTAACAAACAAAATATCGAGAAAGAAGAATTAAAAATTAAAATCCGATTAAGTGGCGGCAAAATGCTCAACAAAATTTTTACGGAAAATATTGAGAGGAAGTAAAAAATTATTTTTAAATTTTTTGTTTATTCTAAAAAAATTTTTAAGAGCCTCTTAAATTAAGATCCCCAAGAAAACTTTTTTTTTAAATTCAAGTTCAAATAAAGCAAAGGAAAATAATTCTTAAAAATCAAGTTTTTCCAAAAGGGTCGTTCACCAAGGTTGTCGGATCCGGAAAAAATAAACACAAAATTTTTCATTGAAATTTAGAAAAGCCAGTTTGTCTGAAATAAATTTTCCTTGCTTTATAAATTATCAAAGGAAGGTGTTTTAGTAAAAATAGGGGCGGAGTTAAAAAAAATAATAAAATGAAAATTTTTTGTTTTTTGATAAGATTGGAGAGGGGAGGAGGAAAAATTATTGAAAGAATAATCGAGGGCTACTAAACAAGCATTCATTAAAGCTTTCAATAAAGCTTTTCATTAAAGCTTTTGTCAGCAAATCATGTAAAAAGATTGATAAAGAGAGGAGGATTTAAAGTAAGGAAGGAGAGATGATTGAAAAACAAGCGTCTTTAAAAAACAAAGGAAAAATAAAAAAATAATTAATCGAATCCAAATAAAAAAGTTTACAAGAAAGAATTGCCAGGAAAAAAATTAAAAATGCAGCACAAAATTTAAAAACATTTTGTTTACACAAAAATAAATTTTTTCAAAGTTTTAACAAAAAACCTTTTTATTTTCAATTTTAGTCATATTTTTATATTGTCAATTTGCCCAAAACTTTTTCCACGTAAATAAAACACCTTTTTTCCTCAAACAAAATTTTTAATTTTTTTCCAGTTTTTGCATTTTTAATGTGAAAAATAAAAAAAAATAATTTTTATTTATGCAAAGGCTTTTGGTTGGTTAAAATGTAAAATTCAACAAAAAAAATAAAATTTGTGTGAGTATGCGTGTACTCAATTTTCATAAGTAGCAAGCCTTTACATAAACAAAATTGAACAAAAATAAAGGAGGAAAAATGTTATTGAGGCAATTCAACTGAGTCCCGACTTAACGGCAGTCCCGGCTCTACAAGTCAAGAATGGTGGGATAATTTTTAATGTTTTTTGGTACCGTTGGATAGAGCATTAAATGGATTACAAGATGACAAAAAATAAAAAAATTCTATTGGTTGTGAAAAAAGTTATGAGTTTAATGCCCTATCTATTGGTACCAAGAACATAAATAAGTGACCAACTCTTCAAAAGTTATAGGGTCCGGGACTTGCTTAAGTAGGGACTCAGTTGAGGTGTACCAAAATTTTATTTTAATTTTTCCCTCCCCCAGATCTCTTCTTCCCCTCCTATTTTTAATAAAAATTTTTAGTAAAAAAAGGTAGATGGAGGTAAAAAATAAAGAGTTTTTTTAGTTAGTTTAGTAGGAGTGTGGCAGCAACGATTACCTCTCCCTACTCCTGTTGTTGTGTGTGCTGTCACAAGATGATGCAATCTTCTCCTTTGCAGCACACAAATAAATAAATATATTTATTTACAGGCGGTCGAAAATTGAGGAGGAGAAAAGATGAATGTGAAGATTTTTTGCAGAAACTTGAAAGGAAGAAAATAGAGAAAAATATAATTGATGAGTAGAGAAAAAGAGGAAGAAGAAAAAATATTATAACCCATCTTATTCAAAAAAATTTGTTATCTGTGTTTTTTAAAGAAAAATGTTGGGGGAACGTTAGATCAAAGATTAAGGATAGAAAATTTAGAAAATAAATTTAAAAAATTTTTAAGGTCTTTATCATTTTTATAAACGAAAATTCTTTATAAAAAACCTTAAATTATTTTTCTCTTCATGGCCCAAAAAAATTTTTTAATGGTTATCAACCAACAAACATTCTCGCTCTCTCTCAAGACAACCCCACATCACACCACATCATTTTACACACAAAAATAAAATTAAATAAAATTTATGAGTATACCGGTAGCAATAAAAGAAGAAAAAAACCCTCTTTTTGCAAGCATAACTCTATTTTTAAGCATTTTTAATCTTCAAAAAATAAATTAATTAACTCTCCCTCTCAAGCTAAAAAATTATAAAAAACTACAACTTTTTTGGATTTTCTTATTATTTTTAAACCAAAAAAATATAGCAGCTGATATAAATATATAAAATGTGCAAAAATGAGAGAAAATGTCAACTAAACATTAAAAAAATGAGAGAGAATGAATGAGGAAAAATGAAAAAAGAAAATGCTGCCGAAAATAATAAAAAAAGTGGTTGAGGGAAACTTGCTAGTTACTGAAGGGCATTTTATATAGAAGGATGGATGCGGCCCCAACAAACTGTGAAGAGAAAAAAAAGAAAAATTTTTACAGGAGCGAGCAACAAAATAGACCAAGGATCGAATATGTGACAACCCTCTACATCCGTTATCCTCTTCTATAAATATATTCCCTAGTGTGTATTTGGCCAAAAAGCACGAGATTTATATGAAGAAAAAAAAGATATATCAAATGTTTATAGAATAGTTTATAGAAGATAAAATGAGTCCACCCCTGAAGACCTACATCCAATTAATGCCGTTTAACTCTGAAGACCTCCAATCTTTAAAAGGGAATATCAAAAGTGAATGTCGATGAATTTAGAGGGATTAGGAGGATATGGATCAATTTGGTGTGATTGAAGGGGATAGACTAACTGAGAGTTATAGTACACGCTCACGATACCGCCCCATTAGTTCCAAAAGGCAGAACTGGATACTACTTATGCGCATAGAGCCGGGTATAATCCCTCTATATTTCATTTTAAAAGTTTTAAGTCGTCAGGGCTGACCCCGATCATTTTTATTTAAAAAATTTTCTGACAATTAACATTAAAAAATTTATTGAAAATTCATTCTTCCCCTTGTATATCCCCAAAAAACTAATTTTATTTGCCACCTACCTACACCTCATTATAAAAATCTATAATTCTATAATAAAGCTTTCATCCCCTTAAATAAAGTATTTTAAGAGAGAAGCTAAAAAAGAAAAATACAAGTGTGAAGAAAAAAAATTTTTTCGCGCGTGCATGTCCTCCCACCCTTGCCACTTAAATTTTTCTTATAAACAATACACTCAATTCTACCCAACCTAGCATTATAGAATACTTGTTTTATTTTTGAGAGAGGGTTTTCACGTAAATAAAAAATAAAGTAATAAAATTGAGAAAAGATAAACAACTGAATGAGGGAGATAAAATAATAAACAAAAAATATTTTTTAAGTGACCTAGGAAGGTAATAGAATAGGAGAAGGAATCATCAAATCCTAGCTTTTGTTTACTTTTTGTACTTATATTTTTTCTTTCAACTATTTAATAATTCTATATTTAATACATTCCCCAAGGAAAATCAACAAATCTGTTCAGAATCATCAAATCTAGGCAATCTTGGTATCGTTCGACCCCCCATATCAACAAAAAAGCCCTAAATGGTCAGGGATTCCAGAGAAGAGGTGGGAGTTCGGAATCGAAGAACCGAAGGTCCCCAGATATCCAAAATATTCCAGGAACTTCTTTTTATTACCCTAAATTTTCCAATAAAATAGATAAACAACAAGTGAACATTGATGATTAAAGGATAATTAGAAAATAAAATATTCAACAAAAATGAGTACTTTGTTGATATAGCTTTTGTTTATTGAAAAAATTTTTTTGTTTATTAAAAAATTAGTATAATAAAAAATTCCCACATTGTATAAAAAATTTGAACTTATGTATAAAGAATAAAGCTAAAATGCAAACAATTGAGACAATACGCCCTCTCTAAAAAATAAATATTTCCCCCTTTACTTAATTCTAGTAGCTTCTAGTAGCTATATTCCCCCAACACTTTCTCCTTCTTCCCTCTAAACTTTGTCACCCAAACAAAATTTTTTTTTAAAAAACTTAAATTAAATATTCTAGCATAAACAAACATAAAAAATTCTTTAGACTAAAGATTTTTGCCAAAACTTTGTTTAAATTATTTATAAAAATGCACTTTTTTTTCAACTATTTAATAATTCTAGATTAAATAATACAATCAGTCAACGCAAGCGGAATTGTACAAAGTATATAGAGAATATATAATTGATGGTTTTGAGTAGATTCAACCATTAAAAATAAATATATACGAAAGTGTTGGTGAAGAAAAAAAAGAAAAATAAATTTGTGGGAAAATTCGGAGGGAAGAAAAAAAAGAGGAGAAGGATTTATGGCCACAAAAAATATAGCGGCCAAAAGCCAACCCTCCAAACAGCTACCAAAAGCCACAAAAAGTGAGAGCGCTATGAATAGTAATTTTAATTTTAGAGAGAAAATTTGAGAATATTTTAAATGAATAAATTTTCAGTGTTTTTAAAAAATTAAAAAATTTTGCCGGACTTTAAAAATATGTTTTGTGAACATTTTTTTACGTTTCCGGCTGACAAAAAAATGTCTTTTTTTAATAAAGACAAAAAAGATAAAAGAAAAAAATACGAGCAGCTGGCAGCAATTTAAAAAAAGAGAGGAGAATGGGGACGCAGAAATGCACACATGCACGCCAAATTTGTTCGTAGCAAATAAAAAGACGTAAACAACATTTTGCTACGAATATAAGATGGGCAAAAGAAAAAATTTTTTTCGTCTTATAATAACCCCCTTTTTATTCTATAAAAACGAAAAAATTACCCCCTTAATTTTCCCACTTTCCTCCTCCCCTCCACTACTAACTGCTCACTTCAAAAAAAATTTTTTTCTACACGTTCTTGTGAGAATAAAAAAATATAATACTCCCCCATAAATTTCTAAAAGTGACAAAAAAAATATTCTACGCCGTCGCGAGTGAAAAAATAAAATTGAAAAGATAAAAATTAAATTGCTTTTTAGTGATAAATTTGTTTATTATGCAAAGAGAAAAAAGTGAAAACAAAATTTAATGAACCGGGAAAAAAGTAGGAAAAGCAATAGAAAGGAAAAAAATTAAAAATTAGAAAAATTTTTAGAAAAAGAATAGGAGGGAAAATTCAAAAATTAAAAAAAAAATCAACACAATTTTAGAACATTTTTCACTTTTCCTTCTTTACAACTTTACTTAAAAATTATTTGGGTAAGAAGAAAAAAAGAGAACAAAAAACGAAAAAATAAAGTAATATATTCGCTTGGCCAATCCAATAAAGTCACGAGACATATAAATATAATTTTCGTCCGCGAATTTTAAATTGGCCTTAAAAGGAGTGTGTGGAGGGCAAAGAAAGATATGGGGGGAAACAGGAAAGGAGTAGAAGAAATGTGTGAGTGTTTTTTTTGTGTGTTTGTTTGCCCTATTTCAAATATACACACTTTTTATTTAATGGTAAAATTAATGAATATAAGGGGGAGATAAACAAGGAATAAAATGAATAAAATAAAATTACTAGTGAATCTTCAGAATCTGTGGAATATTCTGATAAAAGTGAGTTAGAAGATGTTATTTTAGAAGAATCATATCAAAGAATTGAAGATCAATTACTTGGTCAATCAATTGTTGCGAAGGTTTAGAAAATAATTTTTTGAAAATGACAAATGAAGTCGAAATATTGGAGAGGTATTAAATTTAAAATAAATTATTTTGGCTTTAAAAAAATTTATTTTCACTCACGTAAACATAAAATAAAGCAAATTCCTTTTTCTTTCTTTCCCCCTACCCCGAGTACTCTCAAAACATTGTTTTGCTTCATCTTGGGAGAAGTAAACACACTCACACATATAAACAAATAAAACCAAATCCAATGAGAAATTCAAAAAAATTATACAAAAATAAATTGAGAGAAATTTTATATGGAAAGAATAATAACAGCATTTATTTTTGTTTGTGGCAGTAATTTAATAATAAATATTATAAAGTCAAAAAATATTTTTGGAAGAGGAATGAAGATTATAAAGTGAAAATAGAGAATTATAAAAATATTAAACAAAAATTTTTTAATATTTCCCCCTACTAAAAATAGAATTTTAAACAAAAAACATTAAAATCGTGGCAAATAAAGGGAGAATTTTTAAAGGCCATTAATCGGAAGAATTATTGAAAAAAAATTTTTGATTGAAAAAAGGTCCAAAAATTATTTTTAAATCATAATAGAATTTTGATAAAAATGATGGATTATGTGTTCAGATTTATTTAAAAATTTTAAATTGTTCGAAAAAAGAATAAAGAACGAAACGACAAAAGAACTGACAGATTTGGTATTTTATGTGAAGATTAGAATATATTCTTTTTTATAAAAAATACAAAATTTTAAAGAATATTTACAAGTAACGATGTTTGATCACCTAAATATACATAGCTACAGATAAGAGACAAACAACCAGTTGTTAATTAAAAGAAAAGGAAAATTAATTATATTCACTATAATTATCTATAAAGTCAGTTTTGTTTATATACGCGCTCATTAAAAATAAGAAAGGATATAAAAATTCTATGATCAAAAATAGCAATGATCTTTTGTAAAAATTGATAGCTTTAATGACGACAAAAACTAAAGATGTTTTTTTGCATTTTATGACCCATTTTCACGTTTGCGAAGAAAAATTAGTACAGATGAGATGATGAATGATGAAGGTAAAAAGGCCCTAAGGCAAAAATTTGTGACGTAATATTGTATACAAATGTCTAGTTTCTTCTAGAATAATCGCGCGTCGATTTGAAAGAATTAACGCAATTTTTAAAAGATCAACCACATGGAAAATGGTAGAATATTCGAGAAAAACTACGATTCAAGCAATAAAGAGAAAAATTATTTATGACATTAGAGAATGAATGAGATGAATGAAAAGCAGCCCCCATACCCTCCTGGCTGCGGGCCTGGTGAAAGACAAAGACAGATAGAATTGGGCCCGCTTACCCTTCCATCCCACCCCAATTTCATATATAAACCTGTACTCCTTTATACATTGGACATGTCAAAAAATTGACGTAACACCACCAGTCTAACAAAAGATTGGAGTTCTCCAGTGATTTTTTCTGCTGATTCTTGTTCTTCTAAAGCATAATCATCAAATAGACGGTTTTCCCGCAACAATTCACCAGCCTACAAAATGATCTTGAAATCATAGTAAATAATTAAAAATAACCTCTTAAAAATTTTTCCAGCTTCTGGATACTCTCTCAAAGCTGAAAATTAAGTAATTGAAAAGCTCTTAAAAATAACCTATCAAAAGAGCAACCATTCAAAACAAACAAATCATTGCATCTAACCGATGGACAGCGAAAAGTTAAAATTATAAAGAAAATACAAATGCAATGTTAAAGCATTTAGAGAAAAAAAACTAAGAACAAAAGAAAATAAAGCAATAAATTTATAACACCAGGAAATCAACAAAGACTAAAAGTTCAAAACAACAAAGACTGAAATTTTAAATCAAACAAAATAAAATCAAAAAATAAAAGCAACATTAAAAGCAACATAAATTCATTAAATTAAATCAAAAATTGAAATTAAACCCAAAAGTTTCCTCATTCTGCGTATCCTTATTATGAGTTGTCTCTCCACGAGCTGGCGAATTAAAATTGAACCCAAAAGAAAAGTTTGATGTAACACCACCAGCTGGAATAATATCATCACCTTCTTCATTACCACCAGTTTGAAAGACATCAATTCCATTAAAATGCATCAGAAGATCATCCTCTTGTTCAATCACAATATTAGCTTGCTCATCATTTGTCCCAGTTTGTATAATATCCGTAACAGACTGAAAAAAGGAAGAAAACTAATTAAAAATTAAAAATAAAATCAAACTCTATTTGGCGTATTCCTGTGTTTTTCAATTGGATCAGGAGTAAATTTCGATCTCTGAGTAGCTTTCGAAAGATCAGCCGTTGCAGGAGATTGATTGATGACTACAGGCGATCGATTAACAGTAATTGCAGGCGAATGGTTTGTAACAGCAGAATGATTGACAACACGTTCAACATTAGATTCTGGAGCCTTCTCAACAACTTCCTGGACAGTAACAACATCAATTTCCTCGTCTTGATTAATCCCCGGAACCTTTTGAATTGCCTCATGCTCCAAACTTTTTGTCTTTTCCAAAAGCTGTAAATAAAATAAAAAATATTCCTTCAATTTTTTATAAAATCATACCGTTTCCTGAATTTTCAGCTCATTCTTCATTGCATTATCCATTTGTCTCGTCTTATGCAAATAATTCGCCAACGTAACACAAAAATTTTTGAATGGAAGCTGTTTGTGTTTTGCCAATAAATCCTCACGTTCAGAAATAAGTCCATCAGTACGAGAAATTTCATTCTGAAGACGAGCAAGTTCTGTTTCGTGTTGTTTTAATTCTCCCAAAATTGCCTGTTTTTCAGGAAGCCATGGAGCGCGAGCCCTTTGACTATGAAAATCTTCCTTGATCAAATTTAATTCACAAAGTTCCGAGGACAGATCCGCCTGAAAGTACAAATCAAAAGAGATTAATCTCAAATACTAACCGCACTATTACTATCAACAAGCTTTTTAAATTCGCCCATAACAGTCCGCTTACGTTTCAGTTCGGTTTCAACACTAAAAAAGAGGTTTAAATGTAAAATCTAATTCAAAAAGCATACTTATGTTCATGACACACAGCATAATAACGAGCCTTTTCCAAAACCTCAATTTGTTTCTTTTGAGCTTCCATTTTATCCTTCTCCTCTTTTCTTAAACGACGAAGATGTTCCAATTTCTCGCTCATTTCTAAAATAATTGAATCAGCTAAAAGTAGTTAACAATTCTCTTACTTTGTTCAACAATAGTTGCAAATGAAACTTTGGCACGCAAAACTTCCTCATTTTCAACTAAGAATATATTCAGATAAAAAAAGTATATTCAAACAAAAATTACCCAAGTTTTGAATCGTTTTGACAATCTCCTCACTCTGACCTTGATCTTGACTCATTTTTTTTTATCAGAAGTTGCAATTAAATTTAATAAACACCTTAAAATTATCAAAAAATAGGAAGAATTTGAACAAAAAGTTTAACGCCTAACGAAAAAAGAAAACAAAAAATTACAAAAAACCAAAACTATTTAAAGACAAGCTGACTGTTTGCCAACGGACATTTTGCCCAGGAACATTTCGTCAAAGGACATTTTGCCAGGAAACAATTCGTCAACGTACATTTCGCCAAAATTTTTCGTCAGGATTAGAAAGGTAAAATTAAGGAATCCTTTCATTTCTCGAATGTTTTTAACGAGCGAAAAATTTTTATTCAAAGATTAAACGTTTAGAAATAATATAAAGAGTTGAATTATTGAGGCATCAGTGTAATTTATATTCCTTTTAGAAATTTTTACAAAATAAAAAAAATTATTGCACTGGCCCCGTTGGCTAGAATATCGCTTAAATTTACAGTCATCTGTCATTTTTTGAATTTTTAATTTAGATTTTATTGTGTTTATAAGCGATATCCTTTCCGCATCATATACATATTTGATTTTTGTTAATTTAATAGAAATACACAATACATTAAAAAATTATATATAAGCAACAATTTTTGTGCCGACTAGAATTAAATAAATTCGTTTGTCTTGTGCAATAAGAAAAAAATAAAAATAATAATCATTTTTTAGGAATAAAAAAAGAAAAAAATTAAATATGTAATTGCGTCCTTATATTAGTAAAAGAGGGAAAAGAGATTCCCAAGACTTTGCGTCTCAGTTATTTTTTATTTTTATACCAAAGCACCATTCTTGTATTATTCTTTTCTAGACAGTATGAAGAAACTCTAATTTGTCAGTAGGTATCAAACCATTTCGTAGAACTAATTTTCCATCTTCAGAACCAAGACGAACACATCGTGAATATGGGCCGCGTACTGAAATAACTCCAATTTGTTCTCCTTTAAAAGCATTCAAAAGCGTTCCTTTTTTTGTTATATTCTTTGGCTCATCTTCAGAAACATTTTCTTTAACATTACAAATATGCATTGGCGTTGATCGCCTTGAACTACTCCGTGAATGATAAACATGAAGATAATAAGATGTGGCATTTGATTTGCTTCGCGAACTTTAAATTAAAAAAGTTTTAACATGAAAAAATTAAAAAAACCTGAGCACTGGAATCATTGATCTTCGCTTTTTTGGAACTGACGCATTTATTTTTTCACCTTCCCCTGCGAATGAAATTTTGTTTTTATCGTTTGACAATTAAAAAAAAACCTTTGTTTATCTGATTTTGCGAAGATTTATCATCCTTGACCGCAACATTATTTGAATTCAATGTTATCCTTGATGGTAATGACGAGCTTTTTGGAACACGTGAATCACTTGGTAATTTTGCCGCAACACTATCAACAGCAACATTTCTTTCACAAACTCCCAAAGATGATGTTGTCACTAATGGACGGCGTTTTTTATTAAATTTTTTATTTGACGACAATGATCTCCTTCTATTGCAAAGATTGAGCACTGACAATAACTCTAGATAGTCAATAAAACGAGCAAAAAGGCATCTATATGAAGTGTTGGCTCCAAGAAGAAAAGAAGTTTCTACATAAAATTTGCGTAATTGATGTTCCTTCAGCACAATATAAGAAAACCTGAAGAAAAAAAAATATTCAAAAAAAAGTCTACAGAAATTAAATTTGGACAACTTGAATCTTATTGGGGACAAAAAGTTCCCCAGGCTTCAAAGAAAATAAAAAATTACCAGCAATCAACAGAATGAAGCGCAATTAATCCTTGAAAGAAATGACTGACAAGAGAATTTTTTGGCTTCTCTGAAACCTCGAGCTCTTCACATAATTGAAAAATCGACGCTGTGACAGGCCCTAAACAAATTTCTAAATTGATGAATTGAAAAAAAATAATAAACCTTTCCCCGTTAATTGTTTAATAACATCCCATGGTTGAATATTTGAATGAAGACCATCTACAAATAAAGCCTCTAATGCTGCCAACAATACCTAAAAATTTGTTGGTTAAAATACTAACTAAACCCAGAAAAATAACCACAGATGTAGGGGCTCCTCGAACTTGTTCTCCAACACCAGCGACGACGCGCTCAACAATTCCACGTTTTTGCTCATAAATCGGCAAGCCAATAATAGCCAGTTCGCGTTGATGAAGACGTTTAAGTGTATAATTTTCATGTGAAGTTGAAGAACTTCCAATAGGATAAGAAGAGAAAAACAAATCATCAGTAACAGTTGAAGCCAAACAAGTGTTGCTTCTCAAACGATGACGTTGTGGATTAAATGTTGCGATTGAACTTTTGACACAAGCCTCATTATCGCAACAGCAACACCCATTTTTGCTTTGTTTATGATTCAACAATTTTTGCCATTTATTTTCATAAAATCTTCTTCCAGAACCCATTGTTGAGGCATGGCAACAGTAACAACGTCGCTTATCAATGTTATTATCAGTAACACCAAGAAGGAAACTGTTGGTTTTAAAAAAGGAGCAGGCATCGACTACGTGTCTAAAAAAATTTAAATTAGCTCTTATTCATTACACAAAAAATGAACCTTGGTAAGAGTACAGAGAGTGAATGCCAATCTTCGATATGTGAAGGTCCTACAAATATAAAATTAATCAATTAAAAAGAAAAAGTGTAACAAACCTTCCGAATGTGAAGATCCTAATCCAGAATCAGGTGCTACATCCTCGCAAACATCATCTCTGCCAGCTTCAAAAAGCATCTTTTCTGATGGATAACATTCTAAAACAGCGCCAAGATTTCCTTCTTTTGCTTGTTTCAATAGATCATCGAAAGAAGCTGTAGCGGCAATTGTTGAAGAATTTGTAATTGAAGGAACCTTAAAAAAGAAATTTTCCAAGGTGTAACTAAAAAAATAATCGTCGGATCATGAGACTAGATCACGACTAATTTCCTCACAGAACTAGAAAAAGTTACCTTATATGACAATGCAATAAATTGTAAATCTGGCGCAGTTTTGCTTGGAGAAAGATCTGCAAAGGTTCTAGGCATTTCCTTTTTAGTATTGTTTGCCGACGATGTTAATGCCAATGAAGTAGTTTGACGATTGGGTAATTGTTGTTTTTTTGTGTCCTCGAATTTTAGAAGTTTGTTTGCAGCTTGAAGATTTTGCTTGATGTTATCTTGCTCCATTTGTTTTGTGTTATTTGGAGTAAATCCAATCTCTTAAAAGAAAAAATAATAATCGAAATAATCTTAAAATCAAACCATTATGATTCATGTCAATATAGCGTCCATCACCAAGGTAAAATTCAGAATACCCATTGTTTACATCCTCATTTCCATCATCATTAAAATCAATTTTTGCTTGTGTTCTTCGTGAACTTTGAGAGGGAGCAACTGCTGGTGAAGAGTCTACTTTGACGAAAGCATTATTCTTACTTTGTTCGTGGTTTCTTCCACTAGCTTTAGAGTGCAAAACGGGCAAACTAAAATTGATTTTGTTATAAATTTTGATAAAAAATTATTTAACCTGTTAACTTTGTCAGAATCAAAAGCTAGCGGTCGCGAAAGTTGTTCATTAGATTCTGATCCTGCCGCTTCAAAATTACAACCAATTCTTCCCCAGGTTATTGCTGATGGTTTTTTATTATTAGAATTCCTGTAGATTTGTGAAAAGCTTGTGCTGCCGTTGTTATTATTGAATATTTCATCTAATATTTTATCTCGCCATTTTTCACTGCCAATCTTCCTCCTTTCATTGATTTTTGCTGTATCTTCATCATCAACAGAATTTAATCGTTCTAACAATCTCAAACTTGGATGATGTTGATTATACGTTGTCTAAAAAATAATACTATTGAAAAAAACTAATTTCATCGCTAACCTGTTCGCCTTCTTTTCCCCGAAAACATCGAAGAGCTTTCCGTGTTTGCAATGCTGTTGGACTTGCACTTGCATTTGTCATAAAGCTTGCTCCAATACCACTTGTTGTCCACTGCCCACTATCATCCTCAAAAGTTAATTTGTAGTCATTTTGTTTATTATTTTCACATCTCATTCTAAGCATTTCAATATCCAAAGAATCAGTTGAGACAAGCCGTGGATCACCACCCATAACACTACCAAATAACGCGCTCGTCGTATTGCCGCAATCTTCCATTGTCGACGTTCCAAAGTCTAAATGCGCAACGCGCTCATCAATATTCGGGGGCCAAAAATTGGAATTGTTGTTATCTGTTGTTGTAGCTGTTGTTGATAATAATTTTAGGTTGTAAAGATCACCCATTGAATAAATTAAATTTAGCTGAAAAATCAATAATTCAAAATCTATATTTTTGTAAACAAATTATTATTTGGAATTTAAACGAAAGCTCTCCCTTTGTTTTTGACTAGTGAATGAAGCTACTAAATTTTGAGAAAAGGAGGCTGTCTAACCGAGCATGTGTGCCTCTAAAAAGAAGGAATTTGTGAGTTACAAGGATTGTTCACTATTTAACAGCGAGTTGCAAAATGAGGAGAAAAGATGGACTGGTGACCTCCTTTCCTATAGCGCTTAATCCTTTATGGGTAAGCGAGAATCGACAGCTGGAATTTAGTACTACATACTACTCACAAACAAATGCCTTAACAGAGTATAAAAGGGGGATATGGATTTTAGAAGAAGCGTCTTAAAGCGTTTCATTCATTTTTAACCAAAGTAGAGAACAAAAAAAGTGAAATGTTTATGACAGAGAATGTAAAACTCGGGCGATATAGTGTGGTAAAAATTAGGAGAAACTCATGCGTGCGTCGCTCAATAAATTATATAAAAATGAGCGGAAAATATTTATGTGAAAGGATAAACAAAGGGACCATATCAATTTTCATTACAAACCTTGTCCAAAATTAGTGTAGATATTTCTTCAATAATTTTTACCTAAATAGAATTTAAAAGAAAATTATTCGTCAAATTAATTTTAAAAAATTCAAGTCAAAATCGATGGTAGCGAATTTTTCAGAATTAAATTTACCAAAAAATTTCGAGTTTTATTTAAAAATAAATGATGAATACAGGAAAGATATTTCAGGAGATCTTAATAAAGCTAATGATAAAATTATTAATGAAATATAAATTTTGATTGAAGGAATTCTATTAATACCACTGATTCCTCTATTTAGTTGCATTTCTTCTTTAACATCTTCCATTGAAATCTCTTGTCCATAATTAACTGTAGTTGAACGACCGTCGGGGCAAATACGGGACCTCTGTTCTAAGTAGAACGTATAGAAAAATATAAGAAACTTAAATAAACCTCCAGTAATTCCAGCTACCGCTTGAGCTTCCTCCAGCAATCTACAAAGTTTTCCGTGCACATCTACATAAATACGATGACTCGTGCCAGTAGCAATTTCCTCGCTTAGAATCAAAGATCTAAAGAGATTAATTGACAAAGTTATATAAAACAAAAATTATACTTTCTCGTTATCCGATTATATTTTGGCCAAAATTCTACAGGTTCCCTAAAAACAAATATTTCAAACTTTATACTATAAAGATTAAACAAACCCAGTTCGCGCAAAATGTCCCCAAAACTCCATAATTTTTGTAGAAAATGATATTTCCAATTCCAATTCTGACGGATCGTAAAGGTGAGGGCTTCTCAAAGGCAATCCGAACACATATTCTAATATAAAATTTTTAACTATTGAATGACAAAAATTTAAAACAAGTAATACCAATTTCGTAGCCATGCATTGCTCCCATCCATTGTGGCCAAGGATTTGCCTATAATTTGAATTAATCAAAATATTAAAAAAATAAACCGATGATCGCCTCGTGAAATAAAAACTGTAGACAGAACCATACAATTCATCAGAGCTAAATATTTTAAATAAATTAATTTAGCATTTTTCAAACAAACACAATATCAGCAAACTCAATACTATCACAAGTGAAGAAACTAAATTTTAAATTAAAAAAAAAAACAAAAAATCCAAGTTTACTTACTAATCACCCAGAAAACGTGCAACACCATCCCGCCATATTTGTTCTTGCTTATCTGTAGGCAGATGTGAATATGCGTGCATAAGTGCATGACGTACCAACTTACAAAAAAATAAAAAATTTTTTTTCATTATTTACTTACTGCTGACTTACATTTGAATTGCCAAAATAAGGAAGAAATGCATCAAAAGCTTTGCTGTAATCTGCTCTAATTATTAGAAAAATCTTTAAAAAATTATTTTTAAATCTTACTCAGTTATCAATGCCTGGTTTATATGATCCTCAGGAGATATTGTATGGTTAAAGCCAAACCCGTTTTTTTGTAAACAATAGGGCAACCTACACAAAAAAGGTTAAAATTTAAAAGCTCATGGTAACAAGAAAACCAACCAGTAAGTTCCTTCATCTCGTACAGTCCCCTAAACATTCAAAAACATTAAAAATAAAAAAATAAAAAAAAATACCACAAGAATGCTAACATCACGTTTGAAATCTTTTCGGCGCAATTTGTCGAAGACATTACCACGAAAGAAGTGCGTATCTTCATCTTTTAAAAATAAAAAATAACCAAAGAATAAACAATAAAATTGAACCTATTGGAACAAATGCAAAATCCATTGGGAGGCTTAACGATTGAGAAACAGCATCACCAGCCCGTTGAATAATTGCTGTTGGTACACGTTTTATACATTCCACTATATTCTGCATCCTATTAAAATAAAAAAATTTTAAGTTTAAAAATTATTTTTACGCTTTAGTAGAGTTATTTCCATTGCTGCAATTCAAATGATGCGCCAATTGCAGAGAAAGTTGAAGGATGGAAGCTTTTGGCTTTGTAGCCCAATTATTAATGATTGACCCACTTTGTGCAATAATGCGCGAAAAAAGAGAATAACTACAGAAAATTTAAAACAATATTCTATCAAAAAAACCTTCCATCAGCAAACATATGTGCCATTGCTGAAGCACTACCCGCACTCTCACCTATGATGTAAGATTATTACACGTGAAAAATTATAAAATTACCGAAAAGAGTAACACGCCGAGGATCGCCACCAAAATGGGCAATATGTTCATGTATCCATTTCAAAGCCATTTGTTGGTCCTGTAGTCCCATATTGCCAGGAACTGATGTATCATCCCCAAAATACAAAAATCCAAAAGGGCCTAACCGATAATTGATATTGATAACAACTGAAAATTTCGGCTTAAAATTACTGAGTGTGAATAAAAGTACCTGCACGCTCTTGAACAGCCAAAACTCGCCCATCGTATAAATCAAGAGAAGGAGAGCCCGAGTAAAATCCACCTCCATAAATCCACACAAGAACTAAAATAAAAAATCTGAAAGATTAAAGGCTAAAAAGGTAAATAACATCTAATTAAATATATACACACCAGTGCCATCGTGATGCTCAGGAACCCAAATATTCATAGCAAGGCAATCCTCGTCAATATCGTTAGGCGGATTCCACATTTCTGCACCAGGAAAATCTGGAAACATAGTATCTGAAATTAAAAAAATATTTACGAATAAAGGAAAAAATTATGAAAACCTCTGGAAAAGAAACATGTTCTAGCTGGTTTATCTGCTCGGAATTCTCCTTCCCAAGGTTCAATCTGAAATAAAATCATCACTTTAATCAAATTTTGTTGAGATATTAGTAAAGAGTTTTTGTAAACTGACCATTTCAGGAAGCCCAAATCGACCTGAACCAGTTGGCCTGAAAATTTGAATATTACTTTAAAATGCTTCTAGCAAACCTTTTTGCATACGGAACGCCCAGAAACGTATGGACAGATTTTCCATCAAACTTCTATAAAATAGATTTAGATAAAAAAAAAATATTTTTGAATAAATATTGAAGATAAGGGTGCTATTTCTGCGGACTTATTTTGCGGACTTTTCCTTTCTTTCTTTTTTAATGTTTTGGTTGTTTTGCTTGTAGCAACTAACTGTCAAAGGATTAATTTTTATGCCAATTTGAAAAATATGTGTTCACCATTAATTTGAACATTATAAACGATGATGAATGAATTTCAACTATGGATCACTGATCTCGGAATGCTTCATAGAAAAAGAATATGTGATTGTGGATCAAAATGCGGGTAATTTCAAACCCCTCCATTATTTTTATTACCTAAGATTGTATAAAATGGTCAGATTTCCTTCTTCCTCTCTTTCCTCTATTTGAGCTTGGCATATTCAAACCAGAAACATTGTTAAAGAGAATAATAAAATTAATTGAGTTGTTCAATATTGAGTTCAATTTTTTTTTCAGTTGTTAAATTAGTTTTAAATATAAGTAAGAATGTAATGTTTTTACACAGAAATTCATAATGTTATGGACTAAATCAATTTTATTTAATTCTTTTTTTGTTTAACATCGTTTTCGGAGGCAAAAAATAAGTGTATGACTATAAAATTAATCTTCTCTTTATCAATGTCTCTTGTTTGAATATGCCACAGGGCAAATAGAGGAAGGAGGGGAAGAAGAAAATTTGACCTTTATGTACAATCTTAGGTAAGAAAAATAATAGGGTGGAGGGCCTTTGACAGTTAGTTGCTACAAGTAAAACATGTAAAGGAAAGGAAAAGTCCGCAAAATAAGTCCGCAGAAATAGCACCCTTATCTTCAGTAGTACCATTAAAAAGTACTCAAAACCTGTTTAAACCCAATAATTTTTCCTAAAGTAGTTTGAATTAGAACATCCGTTAGAGCAACAGGTGAAGATCGTCCATGAACAGAAGAGCAATAAACAATTAGGCAGAAAAAACAACAAAATAAAAAAGTAAGGCAAGAATGTGAAGAAAATTTAAAATAAAGACGAAGAAGTTCACTTGTGTTGATAGAAAAAGCTGTTGTTTTTCTTCTTCGTTTACGCATAATTCACCTAAAAAAGTTAAAATAAAAAAAGTAGATTAATTCATTAAAAAAATTTTTTTAACGTGCGAAAGGGCGGCAATACTAGCGGTGTCCTTTTAATGAAAAAAATAATGGCGCTGAGGACAAATAAATAAAAAAAGCAAAAAGAGAATAGAGTTCTTCTACCCCATTGTATATGAGGTAGAGCAGAATTGATGTTGCCCTCAGAAAGAGCTTTGTGGGGTGAATTACTTCTCTAATTGGCGTAAAAATTCAATGTGCTGTCAGTGCACGACTCGTAAAAAATCCACTTTATATTGCCCATGCATGACAATAATACAATTAAAAAGTGCGCAATTTTATTATTTTAATAAAAAAAGGAAAATCCGTTATCGGAAGTATTAAAGTAAGTAATCTAGAAAGGCAGATTTAAGCATTTAGAAAAATTGTTGGAGAAAGAATTATGTAAATGGATATAGAGTAAATGTAATTGGTTGGAGTAAAATGAATTTAGTTAATTGCTTTTTTGTTAAGCAAGAAAAGAGAAAACATTAAAAAATACAAATAAAGACCAAGGATTTAATTTAGCACAAATAATAGAGTAGAATGGATACTAATTTGAAAAATCAAAAGAATGATGGTTTAAAAAAGAAAGATAAACTTTTAAAAATGTTTAAGATTAATGAAAACTTTGCAAAAATTTAAATTGTAAAAAGTTTAAACAAAAACATTCACCGTCTAATAAGGCAAATGGAATAGACTTGACGTAAGCAATGCCAAAAACATAAAATATGAAAAATTCATTTACAACTTTTTTAAAAGAAAAGAAAGGAATGAATGCTTTTGTTTTAGACAAGTTTCCAAAAAATATTGGAATTTATTGTAAAAGTTAAATCGTGGCTTTTTAATTCTGGATTATTTACTAGTAAAATGACATTTTTGTTGTCAATAAATAAGAGTGAAAAATGAAAAATGGAAGAAAGAAATGAAAAATGATGACAAGTGTCCAATATTTTTTTTAACTTGTATAAAAATGAGCAAAGAATGTCGATTAAAAAGAAAACTAAACATTAAAGAAGACATTTGAACTTTAAAATTCGAAATTCCCATATTAAATAAATTTAAGATGTTTATTTTTTGTTCGCTAGTTTAAAAAATACACGGATATTTGTGGGAAAAGCATATAATCTTTCTAAAAAATAAAGACGAGAATGGAAGCTCTAATTTCAATTTGTGCATAACGCAAACGATTTTCTCAAAAAAACTATTGATCTCTGACAATTTCAAACATTCAGGTTAGAATAAGAGTTCGAAACAAATAAAGAGTAAAGTTAGCTAAAAACTTATTCTTTCAAAAAAGAATCCTGGACAATAAATGAAACCATTCTTAACAGTTTCCGCTGCCCACTGAGAAAATTTCAAAGGCATAAACAGAGGGCGCAGTTTTATAAATTTTAAAAAATACCAAATTGCGGAAGAAAAAACTCCTCCTTCACAGTACCAAAAGAATGGAAGAGAACAACAATTGAAGGAATTGCATTAGTTTGCCTAAGACAGTCAAGAAGCGAACACAAAGATGTTAGGAATGAATGCTGCTTGTTTTCCTCGTCTGCAATGTTACCTTCCTCGTCTATTATGACAAAAACTGAGCGTATCTGTAAAAAATAATTTTAAGGACTAAGATGAATAGAGGAACAAGGGAAGCTAATCAACTAAAGTAAACGGTCTTGAGGCTATCTTACTGAGAAACTACAGAAGACAAACGGCCAATTACGGACCCTGAAGTACCCGGTCTTAAACCTATCTAACAGAGAAACATGAGAAAAATGGGCCATCACGGAACCCGAAGTAACACTGTCTTGAATCTTATCTAACAGAGAAACCAGAGAGAGAAACAAACGGGCCGTCCCCGGAAAATAAAGTACACGGTCTTGAATCTTATCCCACAAAGAGAACCAGAGAGGACAAACTGGCCAATTACGGACCCTGAAGTATCACGGTCTTGAATCTTATCTCACGGAGAACCTAGAGAGGGGTCCACGGAATCTGAAGTACTCGATCTTGAATTTTGTGTCATAAGGCTAGCAAGATAACCAGAGACAAACGGGGCAATCCCAGAAGCTTTTATTGACTCTGAACAATACCCAAACTTAAATCACAAACCTCATTAACCTCGACAACTTTCTTAACAATCTTTTGAGAATTAGCAGAGCCAAACAAAATATTGAGTTGACCTCCCTCAAGATAAGATTCCAGTGATTTTGAAATCTTCGTTCCATCTTTAGGCGAAACCAAAGCAAAGAGTTGTCTGTTCTCATTAGTAGATCGACCAGCTTTCAGTAAATGAAGAGCAAAACTGGTAGCAACTTGATTAGTTGAATTTAAAGTTGGAGTAATTAGGAGAGTAGTCATTTTAGTAGTTAAAAGATAGTTAATGTTAAAATCTGAAAAAGTATTCAATTAAACATGCGAAAGATTAAAAATCAATCAAATTCTGTTGAAAAAGAAGGAAATACGCGCAAAATTAAAACAAATGATCTCGATCGGAGTTAAAAAATGGGTTAAGGTAAATGAAGAAAAAGTTGTTGAAGATGAATGTGTGCAAGACTCAAATGGTGTAAGACTCAAATGTACCTAATTTAAATGGGATGAATTGACATTAAACAGAATGCCAAAAATAAAATCGATAAAAACACGGCAGAGAGATCGGTAACGAAAATCAATAAACGACCCCTCTGCCCTCTCCAGGCTTTTCCCCACAAAACTTCCCCCCCTCCCAAATGAACTAAAAACCTCCAAAAACTGATTCCATCCATTGAAGCACATTCTGCTTTGTCCATACCATCCATACCACTGGTTGAGCTAAAACTTTCAAAAAATCGTGAAATCAAGAAAATTGAAAAAAACAAAGACAAAAGAGACAAGGACAAAAAAACAAGAAAATGAAGAAAGGGTGGGGTCATTCGCTCGCACATTTTTAGCATTGCAATTTTTCATTTAAAAAATTTGAAGATTTACCGGGCCAAGGGTTGATCAGGAAGAGCATGTAGACGAGGACGAGCATGTAGACGAGCCACCACCACCAGTGCATGGAGTAGAATGGACCTGGCTGAAAATCACCCCCTCCCATTATAAATTTTATTATTTTTTTTTAATTTTTAATAAAAAACCACACCCCGACCATATTCCACCATCACCACCAAGAGCATGAAGAGAGCCACCAACCGCCACCACAAGCATGAAGAGAGCCACCACCACCAAAAGCATGTTGAGAGCCACCAAACCACCACCACAAGCATGAAGAGAGCCACCAACCACCAAAAGCATGTTGAGAGCCACCAAACCACCACCAGAAGCAAAACTTTTTAAAAAAATTAAAAAAAAATTTTTTTTATTAAAAAAACAGGCCACCAGACCACCACCATGAAGGCCATCAGCATATTCTCCAAAGGCCACCACACGAAGAACAAACATAAAAATAAAAAAATTTCATTTTTAAATTAAAAAGTTCAAAATAAACTAGGAAAAAACCCACCGTTTGGATGAAGCCATCCAGTCAGGGCCACCACATACCACCATGTAGAGCACGGTCGAAGGCGCCTAACAAATTAAAAAAATTTCAAACTCAAATTAAAAAAACAAAAAAAAAACAAATTTAACCGGCCAGCCATCCAGAAGAAGCATGTGCAGACGTCGGGACTGGCCTTCAATTTGAAAAAATTTAGATTTTTTAAAAAATTTTTAAAAAATTTTTTAGCAATTTTTAAGCGCGCGCAGCATTGGGGTCAACGAATAAACGAATAAAAATTAAAAAACAGATGATATAAATGAAAAAATGAAAAAAAAATAACAAAAAAGCGTAATCTCCGGAGAATAACGAAAATCGATACAAATCCAGATTTCGGAAAAAAGTGACGCCAAAAACATTTGAACATAAAATTTGCGCAACAATACAAAATTAACTTTGTTAAATTTCATCTTGGTAAATGTTAAAGTGTCAACTATTGTTATTTTGTCGATTACTCAAAACAATTGAAAAATCAGATTTTTCATAGCCTAAAAAATTTAAAAATTTAGATTTCAACGTGTGAAAATGTTTTTTGGAAGGAAATATTCCAGCGAATGCTAGTGCTATACAGGAAAAACCTGAATTTTTATTTTAGACACAATCTCAGCTTGAATTTGATCAACTTATCACAATTAATGTTCTACTTTCATTTTATATTTTTCAATCTTCTTGCTTTCAACTCAGGTATTTTTCAAATTTATCTAAAGACGAGGTTATTTTCTTACTTTGATTTACCTATTTATTTAAGCTTTAATTTTAGTATTTTGCCTTAATATATATCTCGATACCTATGAACAACTCAGTTATAAACCTGTTCAATTTCGACGTAGCCGTGAATTAAACAGTCATTCTACTACGGATGTTAAATTCAGATCTCATACATACAACAGGTTTCTTTTATATACTATTTGTTAATTTCTGACCCACCCTTTCATTTTCTAGAACATTTCATTTAAAACTCCAACCATTAATTTTTAATAAAAATGTATTTGATGATAGCCATATCATTGATGTCGACGGTATTTATCATTCTAATGTGATCAGGCCTTCTGACTTCATTTATGAAGGATATCTTGATGGTATTTTTTACTTTAGTGATTTAATTTAGGCTAATTTTTATCACAATCTTAAAGGTGACCCAAATTCATTAGTTTATGGGACAATGCTAGATGGCATATTTGATGGTTATATAACAACCGGTGATGGAAAAACATTTACTGTCGAAAAAGCAAATAGATATTTTGACGTTGGTCAACGGCCAATTCATTTCCATTCAATTGTATACGCAGACGAGCACATTACTCATAATCGTTTTATAAAGAAGGACCCCAATAACGGTTTATTTTTGAAGATTTTTAAGCTTTAGCGTTTTACTTGGGTTATTTTGTGTAGATATGTGATTCCTTAACGTATCTAAAAATGTTTATTTCTCTAGGCGCTCATTACAGCTGTGCGCTGACAAAGAAACTACACCAAGATATGAGAAAATTTCAACAATCAGCAATTGTCGACGATGATTATATTCTCACCGAGAATAATTTGAATAATCTGACTATCCTTGATCTTGAGTTTGAACGAATGCATAATAGTTTTAATCAAAGGTTTCTTAGTTGATTTTGCATTTATTAAGTTTTTTTAGGTATTATACAGCTAATAGAACAAAGCGTTCAATAAAAACCGATTGGAAAGATGTTGGCGGTCGAAGGTTTTTAAATTATATTCGTATCCAGTTTATTCTTAATTTCAGAGTTTATGAGGCGCGTACATGTACTATATACCTCCAAGCTGATCACAAATTATATGAGCACATCTATAACAAGGAAGGAAATGGTGATCATATCAGGTTATATTTTTAGCTTTATTTGTAATGGTCCGTATTTTAGAACTCGTGAGGAGATTGTTGCTCTCCTTTACACTCATATCAAGGCGGTTAATCAAATTTACGAAAGTACCAATTTCAATGGAATTCATGGGATCAATTTTGCAATCAAGCGAACTACAATTTATACACCATCCACATGCAAGGGCGAAAGAGCAGCAACTACAGGAAATCCTTTTTGTGAGGAGAATGTTGACGTGTCAAACTACTTGAATATGAATTCACAAAAAGACCATAGCGCTTTTTGTCTGGCTTATTCCTTAACTTATCGTGATTTTATTGGTGGAACTTTGGGTTTAGCATGGGTCGCATCACCTTCTCAAAGTATTATTTTTTCTTAAAGGTTATACTCGAATTTCCTTTTAGGTACGGCTGGTGGAATCTGCCAAAAATACCAACGCTATAACGAGCACCAACGTGGCGGTGTTAGCCGTTCATTGAATACAGGGATCATAACATTAGTCAATTATGGTAATCGAGTTCCTCCTCGTGTTTCACAGTTAACACTAGCTCACGAGATTGGTCACAATTTTGGTTCACCTGTATGTTTAATATCGATTTTTTCAATTTTATTTCTTTTAGCATGATTTTCCATTAGAGTGTCAGCCTGGTCTTCCTGACGGAAATTTCATTATGTTTGCTTCAGCAACCTCTGGTTTCTCTTTTTTATCTACTATATTTAGGACTATATTCTATTTAGGTGACAAGCCTAATAACTCAAAATTTTCACAATGTTCAATTGCAAATATTAGTGAAGTGTTATTTGAGGTTCTTGGACAGGTTTAATTACATTTTAACTTGATTAATCATTCTTATAATTTAATTTCCAGAGTCCGAAAGCTTTCACACTTGGAAGAAAAAAGAATTGTTTTACGGATCGTAAGTTCAAAATTTTTCTTATCTTTTATGACTCTGATTTTTCCAAACAGAGTTGAAATCATTCTGTGGCAATCAAATCAAAGAAGATGACGAGCAATGTGATTGTGGTTTTACAGCTTTAGATTGTCAGGAGATGGGAGACCGATGTTGTACGCCGAGAGAGGGTGCTACTGAGTTAGTTTAAAATTTATTAATTAATATCTGTACTGATTTAAACATTTCATGTCTACAATGTGTCGCAGAAAGCCTGGCAAACTTTGCAGTCCTTCTGAAGGATTATGCTGTAATCCTGACAATTGCTCATTTTATGCTGGTGGTGATCGTCGTCCTTGTCGTGTAATTTACATATTTTTTATTTTCATACATTATTCCCACTTTTAGGAAGATTCGGAGTGTCAACATCGTCAATTTTGTGATGGTTCTAGAGCTAGTTGTCCACCTAGCAATCACAAGCCTAACGGAAAGCCATGTCAAGATAGCACAAAGGTATTTAGTTATGACTAGTTATATTTTCAAAATCTTAATTCAGGTTTGTCATCAAGGAAGCTGTAATGGTTCATTATGTGCGCATTATAATTTGCGAGATTGTTTCTTGACTGAAGGCAGGCCAGAAGACCTTTGTCAGCTTGCTTGTGAGAAGAATGGAGGTTATTTTTATTTATAAGTGAATTTGTTAATAATTATTTTAGTTTGTCTTCCTTCTGTGAGTCTTCCAGAGTTGGCGCTCGCGAATTTATCACAGGAGGGTCGAAGTGCCGGCTTCTTACTTCTTCCTCCAGGCTCGCCATGCAATAATTATTTGGTATGTATTTAAATTTTTATTAAGTTATTTTATTAATCTTATTTAAGGGTTATTGCGATATATTCCGAAAATGTCGTTCCGTCGATTCAAATGGGCCTTTAGCACGTTTGAAGAATTTACTTTTCAATCGTGAAGCTATAAAGGAGTTTACTCAACTTGTCAAGGTTTTTTTACTGTTAATATTTTTAATCTATCAACTAAAGGAAAACTGGTGGGGCTGCGTATTTGTAGGAATCGTTGTTCTCATGTTCATGGCATTATTTGTCAAATGTTGCGCAGGTTTCTTTAAGTAATGTTATTGATACTTTTTATCATATTTTAGTGCACACACCAAGTACAAATCCAAACAAGTTGCCCCCTGCGAATTTTTCGGACACTTTACGTCATCCTGGCACTCTATTGGTAACAATTATTTTGAAATTTTTCATATTTTATTTTTCTTTTAGCGCCGTGGTCACGGTGGAGTACCTAATAATCGACCTGCGGTGTCTCATAATCGGCCTGTCCCTCAACGCAATGAACGAGAGAGACCATCACGCTCAACAAACAATCACTCACGTTCAGCTCCAACGAATTCCAGAGGTGACCTTGTTCCTCGTTCCGTGGTTGCTGTTCCTGAAGTTGCGAATGTTACTTCTAGAAGTTCTGCTTTGGTTGCAGAAACTCCTTTGATTCAGTCAAATTCAGTAAGAAAAGATTTTCAGTGCTTTTAACGCAATAATACTTTTCTAGATTGCCGTACCTCCTGCAGATCCTCCACCTCCTTATGAATTGACTGATCCCACGCCTTCAATTAGTGCTCAAGTGCCAATTTCGACCAATCAAACTGCTTCACCTTCAAGCACACAACCTGTAAATTCGTTAGAAGGCTGCTCTATTATAAATCAATGCGAACCTTTGCCAATACGTTTGCCTACTGCACCTCCTCCAGTTTTAACTACAGGTTGTTCAGTCCTCCCTCTCATTCCAGGTCCTCCAATAAATAGTGATAGCCAATGTGGCCCTAGGCCCGGGCGTCGAAAACCTAAACCGTTACCGCAGCAGATTAAACAACGAAAGAAGGAATCAGTGCCACTATCCAACGATAAACGTTATAAAAGGCAAGCCAAATAAATTCAAGATTGTCTTTCATCTTTTCTTGATGAAATTTGAGGCTTATAACTTTTAAATCTTGTCAAGTTACTTAGGATAGAACTTTAAAAGTCTGGAATTTTTATTTTCAGATAGAAAAGTTGTAAGCTTTAAATTTTCATGCCACTTGCCTTTCCTGCCACTTTATTAATAAGCAATAATATTACAACAATTTCGAACAAAAAGACATTATTTAATGTTTGTTTTATTGTTGCCATCCTTGTTTTTATTTTTGTAAATTACAATTTACAATGCTCACTTAAACGATGAGTTTTTATAATTTATTGTTATAATCTCATTTAAACCAAAAACCATTCTTATGCCTAAAACGGATTATTAATTCCAGTTCTTTCTTACCTATACAATTTGTATATTTTTTTTTAATTTTCGCACATTCTTAATTTGTGAATCTGCAAAATGACCATTTTATAAAATATATTGCATTTATATCATGTACCTTAAGTATCTTTTTGTATAAATCTGTATATTATTTTGTGACTACAATTGAAGTTCTTTTGCTTCTAAATATTTTTAAAATTCATTAATTAATATTTTATCATTTTTTTTAGATTTTAGACATCAAAACTTTTAGAAACAACAAATAAATAATGGTTAATCCAAAAGGTTATCGTCGTGGAACTCGTTATATGTTTGCTCGACCTTTCCGTCGACATGGAATTGAGCCACTCTCTACATTCTATAGAGTTTATAAGCGTGGAGACATTGTTACTGTTAAGGGAAATGGAGCTTTTCAGAAGGGAATGCCTCATAAAGCATATCATGGAAAAACAGGTCGGGGATTTTTTAAATTTATCAAATTACTTTTATTTATATTTGTAGGCAAAGTTTTCAACGTGACTAAACATGCGCTCGGCGTTATTGTCAACAAACGTGTTAGGTATTCCTTTAATTTGTATGATTAATTATTTCTATAATTAAGGAATCGCATCATTCCAAAGCGTATTAATGTTCGTGTGGAGCATGTTAAGCCGTCTGGCTCGCGTTCCGAGTTTTTGAAACGATGCAAGGAGAATGACCAACAGAAGCGTGATTTTAAAGAAGGAAAGGCTAAATTTGTTCCGCTTAAACGTCAGTTTAAAAATTAATTTTAAAAATAAATAAATCAAAAATTTCTTAGGTAAACCGCAAGAGCCACGTAGTGCACATCTGGTAAAGGTGCGAAAAGCTTTGCAAATTGAAATGTTGGCTCCTGTCAGATTCGAAATTGTTGCTTAGAAAGATGAGGGCATGAATAATCACAAGATTTACGTTTATTTTGTGTTTTGTTGCCTATTTCCATTGTTATAAAATGACCGATAAAATTGTTACTTTAAATATTCTTTTCTATATTTTTTTCTTAGGGTTCTAGCCATTTTTAATTTTTTATCCAATTAAAATTCAGATCTTTGTCAGTATCAGACAGAAAATATTCACAAACTGCAAGTATGGGTTATGGCTTAAAACCCCTTCTTATCTCCGCCTCAATGGACAGCACGATTAGACTTTGGGATGTGGCAACGCAAATGCAATTGGAAGCATTACATTATAAGGTTAATGAGGATTAATTGTCGAGTCTGTATTAAATATAAGAGGTTTTTCTTTTGTTTAACAAGAAAATTTTCAAGGAATCTCAAGTGAATACGATGTGTATTACTCCGGATGGTGCGCAATTTTTAATTGGTGGTTGGCAGAATTTGCGTATATATGATCTCAACTGTCTTACAAATTCAGGATTGCATAATTCAGCGTAAGCGTTTTGTCTTTGCTATTAAATTATTTTTTTCATTCAAGGGTTCATGAGAAGAACTTTACATCTGTTGGATTTCAAAGTGATGGTGTTTGGTTGTATACTGGTGGTGAAGATTGCATGGCAAAGGTTTTGTATTTTCAGTGTTCTTTAAAAATTTATAAATCGCAGATTTGGGACATGCGTATCAATCAACTTAATTGTCAGCGTATATTCCAAGTTTGTATTCCGTTACTTTTATTCATTGATGTTAGGTAAATACACCAGTTCACTCAATTGCTCTTCATCCAAATCAAATTGAATTGTTAATTTCTGACGCAACTGGAGCTGTTTATATTTGGGATTTGCGATCTGATCGAGATGATACATTGTCTACTGAAGTTGATGTTTCCGAATATGTAATTTTTAAAAGTTTTTGTTTTTCTTTTTGCCTTTTTCTTTAGATAGTGCACATTGATATAGATAGACTCGGTCGGCAATGCGCAGCCGTAACGAATAGAGGAAATCTTTTCTTTTGGGAGATTAACCATAAAGGCGGCGGTTTGGCTAAAACAATTCCACATCTTGATGCCACTGCCGACAATGGATCAACGCAGAAGCTTCAAAGGCAAACGACTCCACAAGAATTAAAGGAAGATGAGTCGACAACGGTATTTTTTTAGTTTTCTAAAATTTTTCAATTTTTTTTCATTTTAGGAATTCTACTCAAGTTCAATGATTGACACAGGCCTTCCTCCTATTGCACCACCACCTCTATCTGAAATGGGTGGAGATGGTAGCGCTTTCTATGTGCCTGCTCCTCGACGAAAGCAAAGATATGGTGCAAAAGAAGTACCACCATCTGAACTAGGCGAAGAAAATGAAGAATTGAAGCAAATTGAACAAGGTTTTCATATTAAATGGTTTATTATAAATATTTTTTTTTAAATTTAAGAAATGTTGAAAAATCCATCTATGACTGTTACACCGCCACATCGTTCATCTCTACCAGTAGATTTAATAAGCAATGCTAAGTATCGAATGAAATTGCGTGCTCACAAATCATTTGCATTGAAGTGTAGATACCGGCCTGACAGGTTTTTTTAATTTGTTGAGGTTATATCTCTATTCTTATTAGCTTGGCAATAGCAACATGTTCAGCTGATCAGACAACTAAATTATGGAGTGTTAGTGATCATAATTTGGTATGATAATAATTTTTTTATTTGTTAGTAAAAGAAAGATACGGAATCCTGAAGACTTATTGACTCTGAAGACCTGCAAATGTTGAAAGTGAATATTGAGGGATTAAGGGTGATAAATACCCAGCTCTTAAGTTACAGTTTTGCATTTTAGAACCTATGGTGTGAGTGTGTATCTTAATGCGTGTGTAAGATCAATATCACCTTTAATCCCATCAGATCCGTGCTTCCTCCAAAATTTATCCAAATCCCTCGATATTCTTTTTCAAAAGTTGCTGTTCTTCAGGGTCAATAGGTCTTCAGGGGTTTTTAATTTTTTGAATAACTCAAAATTTTAGTTAAGCACATATGCAGCTCCAAATAGTAAATGGGTCTGGGATTGCGCTTTTACTAATGATTCAGCTGTAAGAAATTTTATTATTTTTAATCAATGATTGTTAAAATTTCTTTAGTACATGCTGACAGCTTCATCTGATGGAATCATTCGTATGTGGGAATTGGCGTCAAGTTCAGTTGTTCAAATGTATCAGGGTCATTCATTGGGTATTACTTGTATGGCTTTTAAAGATTTTAGTTGAAATTTTCTTTTTAATATATTTTTCATATTTTTAATAATTAATGTATAATACATATGTCAAAATAAAATATTTATTCAAAACTGATCTTATTTAGTTTAAGGTTTTTACTTAAGGTTTTCTGCGAGTCGTAAAGTATTCTCCTGAATTTAAGTGGTAATGTATTTCCCTGAATTTAAGTAGTATAGTATTTTCCTACATTTTTCCGTTTCATGCTTTTGAGGATTGTGTTTCGATTGTTTGTAAAGTTACTAAATTTTATTTTTGCATTCTCTCTTTTCAACCATTACTTACTATTTCTCTTGGTATAGAAAAAAAGGAAAGTGAGATAGTACACTTGTTTTAAGGAATTTCTTATTCATGCTTGGATTTTGCATATTTTCGTACGTTTTTGCAAATTTTCATGTTAGCTTTATTTACGTGAAGGAATTTTATTTAATCTTTCTTTTTTAGAAATTTTGAGCAATGTTTACTTGGAAGAAACCTCAAGATTTTCACTCTTCGCTTCAGCGGTTTGCAGATGTTGGTCGTGATGCTGGTTCAAGAGCAAAACATTTCAAGTTGATTTTTGAGAATCTTACAATTGAAGTAAGGTTTGATTTTATAGTGCAACAAACATTAGTTTTTGTTCATAATCTTTGTTATTTTGTCATTTTCAGGAAAAAAGGCAGTTGATCGAGAGTTTTGGATTTGAAATTTATCATTTGATTGATTCACTTATGCTTTGCCATTATGGACAACTAATTGAACAACAAACAATTGCTGATGTTACTGGTATTAATTTTATTTTTTAGTTTATTTTGTGCTGAATTTTGGTTCACAAATAAGATTAATGTTTAGATAGAAGTTGAAAGGAGGGGATAATTTTTATTGTTTAGGTTATATTCATCAGAAATTTTTGAAAAAATTTTCTTTTTTAAATTCCATTTTACCCCAATTAAAATTATGCAGCTGCAACTTATACGACCGCGTTAGACATACTTGAACAAGTTTTACTAAATGCTCCGGAGTTTGTTGGAATTGGTTTGTAAATTAGTTGGTGATTTTAAATTTTTTTAACTTTTCAAAAAAAATCTTCTGAAATTAGAAACTTAGAATTCAAAAAATTTTTAAGTAAATCATTACATTTAATTTAAATTAGGTTGGCAAAGAAATGGAATTGAGTTTATCTTGAAAATGGTTCTCCATCCTCGAAACGAAATTTCTGTTAGAAAATTGGCTATCAGACTTTTCATTATTTGGTTTTTTTTAATTTTTCTATTATTTTTAAATATAAAAACTTTTAAGGTATCAAACCTTAGCTGTTTATGGCCGAACAAATTATAATCTGGATGTTGTTTTTCAATGTGTTTTGCCTCACTTTCCTCTTAACAATGAATTAAGTACTGATCGAATTTTGACTGTATGTTATTTTAAGTTATATTTTCTAATTTAAATTTATTTGAAAGATGTTTTGTGAGGGTTTTGAACTTAACTCATCAAATTGTGAATATTCAAATACACTGTTTGAGCCCTACATTGCCAAATGTATTCCCATCATGATTTGTACATCAAGTGAAGTAGATCAACAACAGCAACTTTCGACTGACATCGCAACATCTACTCGTGAAAAGGCAAAAACACTTCAGGTTATATTAGCTAAGCATTTTTAAACAATTTATCATGTTTTATAGATTTATCTTGATAAATTTCTTGAATATATAATTCGTGAGACCATGCGAATTAATTGGTCTAATCCTCTACAACGCTTGGAATGTGCAAGATTTTTATTGGATCGTATAATTACTCTATATATTTATGAGTTATTCCCCGATGCGTCAACTGGAATTGATGTGAATAGCGGTTTGGAGACTACTTTTGCTGAAGATGTTAAAGATGACAAACCGCTTCTTGAGACTGCAGAACCTGAAACCATTGCTAAGTTTGTTTGAATCTTGTATTTTTAAAGCTATCAATATTTTAAAGATATTGGCTCATCCGATTTTTTGTTCGTATTGCTGAACCATTTGATTCGACTCTGCCTTCTTGTACTTCTTCCTCCAATAACTTGCAATTAACTTCTGAACGTAGCAATAGTAATAATATATCTTCCTCTGGACTTCCACTCTTTAAACAAGTATCATTTATTTTCAAATATTTCTAGATTGCTTTTTAGGCTCTTTTTTCCTCACAAAAAGCTATAAATGTTTTGCTTACAATGATGCGTGAATCAATGAGGTTGGTGAATTTATCGTTATAAAATACATATACACCAATGATTTTCATATTTTAGGCTTCCACTTTCCTGTGTTAATGTTATACAAAAAGTTCTTGCCTTAATCCGTATTTGGCTATCACAACCAGAATTACCCAATTTTCTGGATTCAAAGCGTGTATCCACAGACGACTGGACACAATTATTACTTCGAATGCTATTTTCTTTTTTCCGTTCGCCATATCTTCTCGTCATCAATGATCGTCTGCCATCTGCTATTTCTATTGCTCATAATATACTTAAAATTGTGAGAGATTTGGCAAATCCTTCAGGCATGCAAATTGTGCATGTTTCCAAGTCTGTATGGCAGGTTTGTTCATTTAATTTCAAAATATGCGTAATCTTTATTCATTAGGAACTACTTAAAAGATTAATTTCTGTTGTGGATTTGTGTGTTACAAGATCAGATGCATTTGGACAAGCAACAGCCGCAGGTTTCACACGTACTTTGCTAGGCACTTTGGTCTTTGTTCAAGTGCTACGTGAAATCAGTATTGATAACCATTTATGGGATTGTGTGCTTGTTGTATTTCAAAGTGCTTCTTGGAAAATTCAGATTATTGAACAATGGTCAAGGATTACTATTAATATCACCAAAGCATTGATTTTAAATTTGTAATGATATAAAGTTTAAATTTTAACTATAATTTTTTGCCATGTCAGATTTGCGATACATGTATGTTCTTTTGATGCTGGTGTTCCACAAAAGGTCAACGATTCTATTGATGAGATTCCTAACTTTTCTGAAAATACGGTTAATTTTAATGTAAATTGTTTTATAATTTATTTTAATGATTTACAGAGTTGTAATAACTTAAAAACAACAAGCGATAGTAGTAGCACTGACACTTGTCCTTGTGAGGTGAGTTGCCCTTTTTTTAAAAACTATGATTATGTAAATATTTTCAAAACAATTCACGTTAGTCTAGTCTACTGATTTGAATTAAATATTATAATCTCTTACGTACGAACAGATTAGTCGACTTGTTTTTAACTGACTAAATATTGATTTAACCATTTTGCTCTAAATAAAGAAAAAAACTCATTTTAAAATTAGGCTGCACTTACTCAAAACAACAGCGGATTGGCAATTGTTTGGATTAGAACATGGATGAGGATTATTTGTTTGGTGGATACTTCAAATTCTGAATGGAATCGCTCCCAACAGGTGATTTAATTTTCTGTCATTTATTGAAAATATTTCTTTTTATGTAGTTAGCTGTGCAAACGATTGCCACATATGGCCGAGCTGTGGATATGCTTATTCAAGTAGGGGAGGGAGCCCAATCAAATAATGAAGCCAATCCTCTCATCCATTGGTTGGCAATACAAGTCTTGCGTTGCGCTTTAGACGTGGCGCCGCACGCACTTCCTATCATGTTTACCATTTTGGTAAGTGCACAGCCATTGCCGCCACTTGTGAGAGTTTTTATTCTTCATCGCATAACTGAATGTTTACGTACTGAAGTTGCACCATTAGCGCTTGAACATATTCCTTCAATAAACAGTCTAGAAGGTTTTTATCAGAAAAATTTGAAATTTATCAAGTTTTATATTTTAAGATATGGCCATTATCTCTGCTGAAACAATTTCAACGTTACAAAGGCTTATCAAAAATCAAGAATTTTCGGCAAGAGCGGTAATTTTCGAGTATAATCATTTTTAATTTGTAAATTCAATAATTTAGATTCGTGTTGCCGCATTGCTATCTTTAAATCATCCAGATGCTGAAAAGGTTTTTTTTAACATTATTTTTCAAATTTTTATTCTAGATTATAATTTCCCTTCTTGAAACACGTCGTCAATCACAACAACAACAGCAACTTGACCAATTCTCCTTGACGCTTTGTGTGAATGCACTTTCCCTTTTAATTCTAGAAAGAGCTGATGTAGTATTGTTTGATAGATTGTTACATCTTCTGATTGATCATCAATATGCTGCACGAGTTTTACCTTTATTTTGTGGTATTTTTACAAGATTACAATAAATTAATTAAAAATATTTAGCGAATATTGCCTCAGTTATGCGAGTTGGCTTTCATTCCCAACTTATTGATGCCGTTCAATTGTCTTTGTCTAAGGCTAAAAATCTGAACATGTTAAACGATTTGAAATGGCAACTTTGTTCAATTTGTGCTAAAGAAAGCATTGCTTTACAATGGAAAGAAACTTTGGCAGAACGATTTGAAACTGATAAGGATAATTTTTTCGAGGGATTTGTAATTCGACTCTCGGTTAGTAACATTTAAAACGTTAAAATTTTTCCTTTCAGGGTCAATTTCCTCTACCAGGCTTTCAAATTACTCAATGGAATTCCATCCAAGAAACAGCAACTGAAAAAGAAGAGAGTGATGAGTGCAATATTTACATGGAAACAAATTCATCCATCCTTAGGTTTTTTTCTTTACAAAATTTTTTAAAGAAAATATTCAGTTTGGGAAGAGAAGATCCTCAAATGCTTTGGTGTAGAACACCTCTTGGTCGGTATGCTTATCAAATGGAGATGATTGAAGATGAGGAAGAGCCGAATCTTTCAGCTGATAATTGGCTAAACTCAATTTCGGATGAAATGAATCCTTTGTTCCAATCAACACAGAGTGCTCGGCAGAAATCTTCTCTAGTTGATGAAATTTTTGATCCATTCCAGGTTTAATTCTTTGAACACCGATCGAGAGAGTCATTTTATCAATTAAGGAGTTGCCATTTCCTATCCCTCGCCACTCAACACAAATGCCCATAAATTTGTCATCTACTTTTGCTCACAAAGCAGATTTGATTCCACTAGATATTTCTGTGCCTGAAATCCTGCAATTTATACAATCAAGTACTCGATTTCCTGAGGAAGTCACAGCATTTAATGGATGTGATCATGTAAAATCTGAAGCATCAAAGTCAGAAATACTTGACCAACTTGAAAATGATGATAACATCATTGATCCAAGTACTGGGGATGGAAGGTTTACATTTTTTATTCTATATTTCACTAAATTTTTTATAAAGTAAATACAACTGCTGGCGAAAATTTAATGCAACTTTTGGATTTTTTGATTCTGCTAAAGATTCTCCGTCAAACTTTTACCGAGAGATTCGACATTTAGATTCTACCGTTTGTCGAGAAGTGCACAAAGTTGCTGTAATTTTTGTTGGTGGAGGAAATGACTTACAAGTAAATATCTTTTTTAAAAAATGCTTATACAGATTTTCAGGATAAACAATCAATCTTATCAAACAATACAGGATCAGAAACTTTTAACAAATTTTATGATGGATTAGGTTTTTTTTATTTTATATTTTTCATTTAGTAATTTAAAATTTAAGGTTGGCCTGTTTATATTGGTTCATCTGAATTTTCTGGATATAGTGGAGGCCTTCCTAATGGGTATTAATATGATTTTTCCTTACACAAATTCGTAACTAAATATTTCCAAGACAAACAGCAATTTATTATGCGACTGCAAACACAGAGCTTATTTTTCACGTTTCAACACTTCTGACTGGTGACGCTACTCAACGCTTAAAACACTTGGGAAATGATGAGGTTTTTTTGAATTTGATACATAAATTCTTATACGAATAATCAGGTACATGTTGTTTGGTCAGAAAATACAAAACCTTATAGACGAGATATGATTGCTACTAGATTCTGTGATGTGCTAATTGTATTATATTTATCGAGTCCAGTTCTTTTGCGTGTTCACATTGAAGTTCAAGATCCACGCTTACAATTTGGTCCACTTTTTGATGGTATTTATTTTTTTAGTCGAATTATTGAATTAATTATAGGTGCATGTGTTCACATATCCCAAGCAAGGTTAATCTTTTTCTGTAAAATTCCTTCAGACATCTTTCATATTTTTTAGTACTCTAGTTCGTGAAACTGTGCTAAATGCATCCCGTGCTTATCGAAATCTTCGCGTGGAATGTGATCGCCCTAATAAATATCGTGAGAGGGTTTTTCGTGATACAAAAAAGATGCTTAAACCTTTGCCATTGTCAAACTCAATCACAAGACTATTTCATGCGTCAATTGAATGAGTTGTATTTTTTGCTAACTATTTTCCCAACAATCCCAGAATTCTATTTATTCTAGCTAAACTTTTAATTTTTTTATTTATATATTTTTATATTAATTTAAGCCTTTTTCGTGCCTTATTAAAAAGCTAAACTATGATAATATATCCTCCATTTATTCAGCATAAATATTTAAAGAAAATATTTTGATTTTTTTCTAATAGCTTAGATTTTTTGCTTACTTTTTTTAATCTATTAATTCATTTAATTTAATGCAATAACGTTGGGACTTTTTTCTAATAGCTTAATAAATAGCTAAAAAAAGCGATGAACATTCTACGTCATAATAGCGGATCATTGAGTCACGCCGGTGAGCTTTCAATTGATATACTAATTATCTAAATCGATTAAGAATTTAAAGAGTTATGGCTCAAAATGTGGCTCCGGGACTCAACCGGCGGGACTCGATGATCCTGTTCCCTTAAAAACCCTAAATTTTTACTTTAGACAGAATTTCAGCTTGAATAGTAATCACGAATCTCTTCCCTTCATCCTAGTCATATATTTTTTTTCAACATACATCTTGTAGAAACGATGGATTTGAGCAAGGGATACTTATGGGATAAATTGTGGCTGCCTTTTCTTATTGTATGCTTTTTTAGAATTTAATATTTAACATATTTTTTACTTTTTAGGCTCTGTCGTCATTTTTCTTCTTTCGGCTTCTTCAGTTTATTGTGAGATGGTATCTCTTCGGCAAATGGACTTTCCGGACATTCAGCTACTTTAAAATTCGTACATTTCGTCGAAATCGGAACAAGAATATGGACAGCAAATCTCTTCAGGTTTTGATAAAATTATAATTTTAATTTAAAAACATTAAATGTTTTGGTAATCTTGTAGTTCACTGGTTCTTAGAAAAAGGGATGCTTTTCGATTACTTTACAACCTGTTAATGGGTTGTCATGTGTCCTAAGTCCTTATACAAGTTCAAATTCGTTCTATTTCGAATCCCAGACCCGAGTTCGGGTTGGTTCGACTTCAGATTCTCAGATTATCTACTGACAAACCACACAAACATTGAAAAGCACTCCTCGTTCATTCCTCCTTTGGACTATTAAACAGAAGATTACTAATGTTTTTAAGTCAAGTAATGTTCCGAAAATAATATCATGCTTTTTTTAGCTTGTTCCTCCTAACAAGAAATGGCGTATTTCGAACGAGATTGTTTCACTGTTTCATTCAGTCCTGTCTGGCCTGTGGGCTTTGTATATTTTGGTTAATATTGAAGAGTACATTCATAATGAGAAGAGTACTTTGATAACTGTGCGAACTAAGAGTGCTGAATATCTGGTAAAAATTTTTCACCTCAAAAGTTTATCCGAAAACATTTATTTTAAGGTTTTAATGTCGTTTGGTTACCTCGTTCACGATTTTATTGATCTTGTTGTGAATGAGCGATCAGCTCGTATAATCGAACTTCTATTTCATCATGTGGTTGTACTTACAGGATTTACGGTTACTCATATTACTGGACAATTTCTTTATATTGTCGTTATTGGTTTGCTCATGGAAGTTAACAGGTTATTTTTAAAAAGGTTGTAAAAGTTATAAAATTTTATTTTCAGTATTTTTTTACACACTCGCTCATTGATGAATCTCTACCGACAGAAAAAGAATTCGACTGCATTTAAAATTGGTAATCTTTTTATATTCTTACTAAATTATGAGTCATTCCTATATTCAGTTGCCATGCTCAACATTTCTACTTTTGTCCTCTTTCGTCTTGCCGTGAGTGCAGCATTAATAGGTATACAACTTGTATTTCCAGGAAAAACTCAATTACCTTAACATTAATTTCTTGCAGGTTGGCTTTTCTACCATTATGTAAGTGGCTTGGTTCAATGGCATCTGCAAGTGATAAACAGTATTTTGGTCTTCTCACTTACCACAACAAACTGTGTTCTATTTTATCGTGTTCTTGCCGCAGATGGGCTTCTTGGTGCGAATCGGGCGCGTGCTGCAGACCTTAAGGATAAACGACATGAAACAGCAGCTCAAAACGCTGACCCCGGACATGGCACAACGACTCAACAGAAGGTTTTTTAACATATTAATGCTCACAATTTAAGAAATTTTAGGATGATAAGGCTGATGAAACTGATCCTAGCTCGAACGATGAAGACGAGGAAGGTACATCCGACGAGAGTGATAATAAAAAATTTGGAGGAAACAATCAACCTCGTCCGAATTATATTGAGGTGCCAACACATCCTGCGAGTTCACAGGAGGTCTTTATTGTAAATGTGGAAAATTAAATTGATAATTGCAATGTATTCACACACAAACATTATTGTAAAAATGTAACTTATATAAGAAGACACAGGGGTAGAGCCAGGTTTTTTCATTTTCCGAACTGAAATTTGTTCCTTATAAAAATTCAGTACCATATTTCACTAACTAAAAAACGATTCTGATAAGATGACACGGTTGGTTAACATCTTTGATCCATTGTTTCTTTTTCCGATCAAACCTTCAACCTGACTACGCTTGCCTAACCTTTCCTATTGTAAACATTTATCGTGCCTTACAAATTATGGAGTGTTTTTTACATAATTTCTCTTCTTTTTTTACTTTATTTTTCTTCAAGTAAGACATAAAACAAAAAAAGACACTAACCAGATTGGGACCAATTGTTTTTCATATCAATGATCCACATCTTACAAAATCCCTAATCAACACCCAGCAACTAATTTCGACACATATTTGTTTGCTTTTAGAAAACTAATTTTTTAAACGACTTAAAATTACATAGCTTAAAAATGATACAAAGAAATTTCTTTTCAGTATGTCAGACACTTTCTGGTTCAGCATCCACCACTTTGAACCTAAATAAAGAATTTCAGTTCAAGCTTTTTCCACTCCCAAATCGCCTATTTTTTAAAAAGAAATTAACGTTACCATTGTTCGCATTCGCATCGTCTAGCTTTTCCATCGTTTTTTAAAATCCAATAATTCACATGTTTGCTGTCTTTCTCACCTAAAAATGAGACGATAGAATATCCATTAAACACCTAAGAAAAGCTTCTTCTGAGATCCCTATAATCAGTAAAAATTCAAAACATACAAATGCATCCGACGACTTTGTTTTCACCAGCTTGTGCATAAACCTTAATTATCAAAACTATATATTTACTTGTTATTTCAAACCATATTTGGCTCTTCACGTGTTGAAACCAGCAGGCGAAAGTAGATTCTTGAATGGTACCTCTAAGAAGGTGGCAATTAAAATTGACTAGAAATTTGTGATGTTCGGATTCCCTAACAATAAGTAAATAATTTTCTCCTTTTTTATCCCCTAACGAAAGAATAAAGGATTTTAGTTCGAGGCATGATCGTCTTAAAATTTCTGCGTTTATTACACTTGAAAATCTTACGAACATCATACAAGGAATTTTTTAATCACTAACGTCGATGCCTTGAGACTTCTCCAGTACCCCACGTATCGCACTCGTGTCGGCTCCCACTCCCATAAATGCATAGTCATGAGCATCTAGAAGACGCAAAGAAAATAATTTTTAAAGTAAAAATTTTAAGAAACCGAGTTCTGTTGAGTATAGTCGTCTAATGCATTGTTGTGTAGCTAAACGACTAGGTCCGAAAACTTGAAAACTTCGATAGACAAACATCATAGTAGACAAATAAATGAAATATTCTGTTAGAAATTGAACATAATATTTAAAAAACGATAATGATATGTGTAAAGACATGAATAACATGTATATTAGTGAATCTCGATTTGACTGAAAAATGGCATGTCCCCTTAATCCCTCGATATTCTTTCAGAAGTTGTAGGTCCTTCCGGGTCAATAGATCTTCGGAGTAAGGTCTCAATGGTTGAACATATTAAATATTCGAATCCGGGACTCGAAATAGGTTGTCCCCTTTGAAGAAAAGTACATTCAGTTAAACCTAAGACTCACCAATATTATATCTTAAAAAAAGTCATTTAGGTAGCACTTTATTTTTTACAACTGCATATACTTAAAACAATAATGAACATAAACTTTAACCAAAGAAATTCTTAATCCTATTAAAACCTGCTTTATCGAATAATTCTTAAACGGTTTCGGGCTCAGCGTCAACAGCCTTGAACCTAAAAGAAAAATTTTAAAAATAATATTTATTAAGAACTAAAAATACCAATGTCCACACTCACAACGATGAGGCTTTCCATCTTTCCGAATAATCCATTCCATAAGATATGAAGCATCAGGTTCACCTAAACATATAAAACTGCTAAAATACTTAAGATTTTAACAAGGGTTTAGCATAGGGGCATAAAGTTAATGATCTTCTAGCCTACTTGTCCTTAGACACACTCGTTCAAACTTAAAAAATATCGAAGAACACTTCCTAATTATTTTGTACATGTACCAGTGAACTAAAAACCGAATAACTTCATTTATCCATCTCTTTTCTAAAAATTTATAGTCTTTTAAAATCGAAACGGAATTTTACGACAACAGACGTTTTTACAAATGACTTATTGTTAGATCCTATATGTATATCCTTAGAAATTCAAAAAAGAATAAATAAAAAAACAAACATTTGCAAACCATGTGCTTCTCGTTCAAGTGACAAGGAACCAAATTAGGATAGTCGCGAGTGCTGTTCTCCGCTCGATAGAATAGTTTTGGCTCGTAGCGCTTAAAGTCTTGTATAATACAAAAACTACAAAATTTACTCACATCATCGCCCATAAGGCGAGCAATTATCATCTTCTTTTCTTGACCATATGCCTGCTCAATAGAATCTGGCACATCACCTAAAAAATTTTTTTAAGCTGAAAAAAAATCAGGAATGCTAGAAAAACCACTAATCTTAGTTCTTATGTAGTTTCCCTCCCCAACAAATTTTTTCCTTGATGTAAAAAATGGGCATGATTTCTTCCTTGCAGAATTCCACAAAATTACCTGCAGCATCGTGTGAATTTTGCTAGGAAGAAATGACTGGCAATCTAGTACTCCAAGCAAAAAATTGGGTGAGGGAGGGAAATGACATAAGTAAATCGAAAGAAGGTCAACAGATAAAATTATACCATATTCATTCGGATCAGCGGCAGGCAGAAGATTTGCTCCTCCAGCTGGCTCAAACTTAATTGAAGACAAGCATCTATGCGCGAGAATTAAGCGACCATCCAATTTTGGCATATTGAACGCGACTACTTGTAAACGTTTTAGCATTTGAGACATTTTATACCAAATAAATAATGAAATGATAATTAATCTCTAAATATTATAACAAAAGTAAAACTAAAAATGTTTCGAATTAAAAAATAATAATTGTGAATTGAAAAATTGTTGGCAAAAATTATGTAAAACAAAAGGGCGTGATAATTGGGCAACAAACAAAAGGTCGCCAAGAGCAAACACGGACAAAAGTTCGCCAAAACCAAACACAGGCAAAAGGTCGCCCCAAGATCAAGCACGGACAAAAGGTCGCCAAGACCAAGTACGGACAAAAGGAAGCCAAGAGCAAGCACGGACAAAAGGTCGCCAACACCAAGCAAAGGACAAAACGTCGACAAGACTAATCAACGGGCAAAAGGTCGTCAACGCAAAGTGTGGACAAAAGGTCACCACTTGAATAAAGAGTAATGTAATTTAGCAGTAAAACGGGAAATGATAAAAATCAAACAATTTTTAAATTCTCAAAACGGCAAACTCAAAACCATTACTGTTAAAAATTCCAAATCTAAAACACATATTTTTAAAATATAAAGCATGAGAAAATCCCCTCACACCAACATAGTATATATCGACCTCAACTATAGATGTATGTATGAGACATGTACGGCCGGCACATGCATGCATTGGCAATTAAAGCCTCTTTTTTATCCGTCCCTTTTCGTGCTTTCTATCTTTTGTATTCATTCAGCTTCTTTCCATTTGTCATTTTCTCGTCGAAATGCCATTCTCCTGCTCACAGCTGCCTGCTTTTTTTGGCCACTTTATTCCAGTTGTCATTCTCTCTTGCTTTTTTTCACAACAAAATATATCACTCATTCACTACCCCTTGGCACATTAATATCTTTTTTGATTTCCAGAGTATGTAACTCGAAGATATTAGGTTTTTACACCCGACTAGATATGAAAACGATAGGCACAGATACGTAAAATTGTCTTAATCCAGAAGCTATGATAGCACGTCCCGAAAATGGAAGTATTGATGTAGTTGATAGTTTTGGGAGCAATGTAAAAAGGTGTGCATCAACTGACAGCAACGGATTTCCAGTAAAGGATGTTGATGCAATAAAATTATTTGTTGGACAGGTATTAGCGATAAAATAAATCATATTAGAGGGGAGCTGAGGATATTTTTCCAGATCCCTCGCAATTTGGAGGAAAAGGATTTGAGACACATTTTTGAGTCGTTTGGCAAAATATTTGAATTTACTATTCTTAAAGACAAATATACTGGAATGCATAAGGTAGTGTTCTTGAATAAAAATGCAAAAATATCCTGTTTAGGGTTGCGCTTTCCTAACGTTTTGCCACCGTGAAAGTGCTCTAAAATGTCAAGCAGCACTTCATGACCAGAAGGCATTACCAGGAGTATGTTTACAAAATATTAAATCTCATTTCTATGTATATAGATGAATCGACCTATGCAGATTAAACCTGCAGATACTGAAAGTCGTAGTGGTTCGCCTAAACAGAGCACTGAAGACAGGAAGTTGTTTGTGGGGATGCTTTCTAAGCAGTACAATGAGGATCAAGTAATAAACCGGGTACTTTATGGATATGTCACCCCCCCTCCCAATTTGAGTCTCAGGGTTTTCCTTAAACGTAGAAAATGGTCAGAGATTATTTTCTTCTCCATGTCAATCATTTTTTTCTTCTTCAAGTATTTTGCTTATTTATTTTGCCTGTTTACATATTTTGTACTTACATTCCACTCATTTCGTTTCTACATTTACTAAATTTCACTTATTTTGCTTGAAGAAAGTAAAATGATTGACATGGAGAAGAAAATAATCTCTGACCATTTTCTGCGTTTAAGGAAAACTCTGAGACTCAAAATAGGAGGGGGGGGTGACATATCCATAAAGTACCATAAACCGTTTAATCCTTTCTTCAACAAAATGACAAAAATGTTAGCACATAATTTTGACAGGTACGGGCTATGTTTGCTCCATATGGACGTATCGAAGAAGTAACGGTATTACGAGGGGCCGACAATGTCTCAAAGGTGAGCGTTTTTAGCTTGAAAGGTCAGCAAGCAGTGCAATATAGGGATGCGCCTTTGTGAAGTTTTCACAAGCTGCTGAAGCCGAGCGTGCTATTTTTGCTCTTCATGGGTGCCAAACAATGGGCGCGTCTAACAGCCTGGTTGTTAAATTGGCAGATACGGAACGAGAACGACAAGTCCGTCGAATGCAGCAAATGTACGTATATTTTAGCAAATGTATGTTTAATTTAGCAAATGTATGTTTAATTACCCAAGTTTAAGAAATATTTAAAATGGCACAATCTAAAGAAATTAAAGAAATTCTTGCTAAACTTCAAACTATTCAACAACAAATTAATAAATTAGACGACAAGGTTGAAACATTAAATACAGCAGATATTATTGAAAAATTGGAAAATATATCAACGACTATAGAAACAACAGCAATCAAAGCTGTTGAGGATAAAGAAAGACAACGTAGTCTTGTCCTTATAGGATTAAAAGAATCAACAGCAGTTCGGCCAACAGAGCGTGCGAAAGCTGACGAGGAGGAGGTTTTACGCGTTCTGGACGCGCTGGACGTCCAGACATTGCCATTGGCAGTGTATAGAATGGGAAATCCAGCCAAAGCAGGTCCAAATGGTCGTTTAATTAAAGTGATACTTCCCAGTACATCTTTTCAGCGAATTTGTTTGGCTCAGTGGAAAAAGAAACGTCTTGAGATTCGATCCATGGAAAAATGGACCAAATTACTAATAAGACCTTCACTAACTGCTGAACAACTACGCTTAGACAAGGAAGAGAGAGACAAACGCAGAATCGATTGGCAAGAAAGAAATAAGAATAATACTGCTGGAGACAACGTTACAAGACGTACAAAAAACTATTAGGTAATTTTGAGATCAAATTATACTATTTTAATTCAAGAAGTGTTACAAACAAAATTGACACTCTTAAATTCCTAATGCAAAAAAATTCCTTTGAAATAATATTGATAACTGAGAGCTGGCTAAATCATAAAACTTTAGACTCATCCATAATAGAAAACTCAAAATATTCATTAATACGTAACGATAGAATTAATTCTAAAAAAGGCGGCGGGGTTTTAGCAGTTATTTCAAATTCTATTCCCTTTAATGAAATTAAAACCTGCAAAAATTCTCACTATGAAATACTATGTTTTGACATATATTCACCTTTTACTTCCCAGAAACATAGATTTATATTAGTTTATCTCCCACCACCTGTAAACAAAATACAACAAAATTGCCTTGTTGAAAAATTACAACAATTAACCAGTATTGATTATACATACTCTATCATTGGTGATTTCAATATTCCTTATATACCCTGGGGTAGCGAAAATTTAATAGAAATTAAAAATGATAATATTTTACTAGAATTTATAAAATACTCTCAACTAGAACAAATTATAAAATTTCCTACACGCCAAAACAATTTTTTAGATTTAATATTTACTAATTCACTTTCCTCCTATAAATCCATAAATATGACTGAACCAATACAATCAAACATATACCAGTCCGATCATAATGGAATAGAAGTCATTTTCAATTTCATAAAAACCAAAAATCTTAATCAAAATTATAAAGATTATATAAACTGTAACTATAATATCATAAACAACTATCTAAATTCAATAAACTGGAATTTATGTTTTGCAAATTGCATAGACATAAATCACCTGTATTCCACCTTCCAAAAAATAATTTCTGAAACTATAGAAAATTTGATACCAACAAAATCTAGAAACAGTAAAAATTTATTACCAAAACACATACAATCATTAATTGAATACCGTCGTAAACTATTTAAGGATAAAAGTTTACACTCAACAGAAAAATTTAAAATTGCATCATTAAAAATAGATAAAGAAATACAGAAATACTTTAGAAATCGTGAAAATAAACGATTAAAAAATATTCGAACTAAATATACTCATATTACAAACCTTTTAAAGACAAAAAATACACAAATTCCAATACTCTTGGACAATAATAAACTTCCTCTAATATCAGCTAAATCTAAAGCTAATCTCTTTTCAAACTATTTTTCACAAATTCTCTCTCCATCCAATCAAAAATCTCTAATCCACAAACCTTCTCTCACTCCAAAATCTTCTTCAAATAAAAATAACCTCATTAACACACACACAAACAAACCATATTTAAACTTTATACAATCATTTCAAGAAGATATATTCTTTATATTAAAATCGTTAACAAATAAATCAAATATATCGACAGATATGATTCCTGAGATATTTTTAAAAAATTGCTCACAATCACTTGCTTACCCTATCTACTACATATTTAACTATATTACAATGAGCGCAAACTTACCCGATATCTGGAAACAGTCCATAATTATACCCATTCCGAAAAATAAAAATTCATCCTGTCCTTCAGACTACCGGCCAATATCTCTATTATGTCCAATCTCAAAAGTCTTCGAAAGATTATTATACAATCAATTAATTAATTTTATAGAAAAATATGAAATTATCCCTAACGTCCAACATGGATTTCGAAAAGGGAAATCAGTAACCACACAACTTTTAGAAACATTCAACGACTTTTCGATTGCTTTGGAAAATAAACAATTTATTGATGTCATATATTTTGATTTTAGTAAAGCCTTCGACACAGTTCCACATGATAAACTTATAAATAAATTACACAAAATTGGAATAAGGGGATCTTTTTTACAATTGCTAAAAAATTACCTCACTAATAGAAAATTTACTGTGATGATCCAAGATTATAAAACTGATTTAATGGATATAAATAGAGGCGTCCCACAGGGGTCAATACTAGGGCCATTATTTTTCCTTATATACATATCAGATCTACCCAGTTTCTGTGAAACAAAGGACGTAAAGATAAAATTGTTTGCAGACGATCTTAAAGCATACTCATTCTCTAAAAACACTAAAGACTTTGAAATTAACCTACAAGAGTTTATCAAAAAACTAGAAAAATATGCTGAGGAAAATTCACTCAAACTTTCAGCCGAAAAAACATCTCTTTTACACATAGGGCCTAAAAACCCTTTGCACACATACACACTCAATAATCAAAAGATAAAAACAGTCTCAAATCAAGATTCTATAAGAGACCTTGGCGTTTATTTTTCACACGATTTAAAATGGGAAAAGCACATCAAAATTATAACTAACAAAGCAAATCAAACAGCATTTACAATAATAAGAAATCTAAAAACTAATGATCCTAAAATATTACTCGAACTATATAAAATATACGTATTACCCATAATAGAATTTGCATCGCCCGTTTTCAATCCATATCTTAAAAAGGATATCGAACACCTTGAACAAATACAAAAAACTTATTTACGTATTATATACAATAGGTCAAATCCACGCACACCAATTCCAGAATATCAAGACCTTCTACAAATTTTTAAGGTAGACTCGCTACAAATTAGAAGACTCAAAACTGACTTTAAATTTTTCCACAAAATTTTACATGGTGAAGTAAAAATCGATCAAAAAGAAACATTTAAAATTACAAAAACTAATACAAGGGGAGACGAATATAAATTTTTTATTCCGGCAAGATCAAATCAAATCAGCCATAATTCCTTTTTTGTTAGGACAGCGCGGCTATACTCTCAGTTACCAATATCAATACGTAAATCAAATTCCAAAATATTCAAAACACTTCTTGATCAAATAGATCTCAACACATATTTATCACGCCCCACACCCGTAACATAATACAATCACATATATTTGTTGTACCAATTATTGACATATATTTGTTTTAGTTTAATTTTCAACTTGACTTAATTTATTTTTTCAATCCATATATGTATTTTCAAATTTGTAATGTCGCCCAAGAGGCAAATAAATAAATAAATAAATGGCTGCACAATTGGGACTTCTTAATCCGTTGGCAGGCAATGGTGCGCAGTTAGCAACTGCTCAACAGACCCAACAGTTAATGGCAGCAAGTAGTCAAGCAGCAGCCGTGGCAGGTATTCCAGGCTATCCCGGCACTTTCACGCCTAATGGAGTTGCAAACTCGTTGGGTACTTCCAATGTACTTGGGCAACTCGGAGTAAGCTCCATATGTTTTCGACATTACACTGTACAATTTTCAGCTTATCCAAGCTCAAGCTGCACAGGCTCAATTAATTGCTGCTGCTTCAATGGCACATCAACAGTTAATCAATCCAGCAGCAGCTATGGTAGCCGCAGCTTTAGGGCCTGGAGTTTTTATGCCCTCCCTTCAACAAGTTAGTCGACTAGTTAGTCTTTAGATCTCCCTTAATTCCAAGGATCTCTTCGGCATCATTCCTAATTCACAACAAGGATCATCAACTGGCATAGGATTATTGGGTGCTGTAGGAGGTAGTTCAGCAATACAAGCAGCAAGAAGTGGTGCAACCACTGGATCCTTGCATTTATTGAGGCAATCTAAACAGCTTTCAGCAACAGCAACATCATCTTCCTCTGGGACAGGACAGTGCGGCTCCATATCAGAAGGGGCAAACGTTGCGGGTTTAATACCTGGCAGTTACCCATCTCAGCAGCCAGCAGCATTTCTACAACAACCGAATACTTGTGGGCAACAAATGCTGTTTGGAATTGATCAACCATTAAACTGTAAAAAATTTTCGAACGTATTTTTAAATTAAACCATTTAATGGTCAGCGGGTCTCTATGGGCAAATGCTGCAGCAAGCCTTGATTGCTCAACAACAAGCACTAACTGCAGCAGGCCTGACCACTAATCAGCATCATTCAAAGGAAGGTAAATAAAATTATAAATAAAATTACCTATGTAATCCTCCAATTATTTATTCTCATAACAGAATATTCAATGGGCCCAGATGGATGCAATCTGTTTATATATCATCTACCTCAAGAGTTCACAGACAATGAACTGGTAAAGGATTAACCTAATAGTAACCGACTGAAATTTGTATTTAGATCCAGATGTTTGCCCCATTCGGGCAGTTACTTTCAGCCAAGGTCTTTGTCGATCGAGCCACTAATCAAAGCAAATGTTTTGGTTAGTTTTGCTTAATGCTGATACTTAAGCTAAATCGGTACTTTATGGATATGTCACCCCTCCCCCCTATTTTGAGTCTCACTCAGAGTTTCCCTTATACGTAGACCTTAATGCTTTAAATCTGTATGTGTATATGTATTTGGCACATTCGTGCGCCGTGTAGTCAAAATTTTATTTCAAATTTTTTTGAGTGTGAGTGTATTTGTGAGTGTTATTTTCTTTCTTTAGGCTTTGTTTCATATGATAATCCAAATTCTGCTACGACCGCTATCCAATCTATGAATGGTTTTCAGGTTGGAATGAAACGTTTGAAGGTGGGTTTGCGTGTAGTCATATACATAATGTTTAAAATCTCCGTTAGTTTGAATATTAGGTCACCACTAATTTCAGGTGCAGCTGAAGAAACCTAGAGAGAAACCCTACTGAATCTTGAGAAAATGTGACAGCAATTGTTCCAAATTAAAGTTTATGTATTAAAAATTATCCAAAATTTTTAAGTTAAAATCCTTTGATGTTTCGCAAACTAAGTATGTGAATTTCGTTTTTAAATAGTCATCGTATTTATGTTGCTCTAGTCATTTATCTCAATATACATACACTATTTTATATTGGTTCAAAAGATCAGTTTTTCTTATCTCGTGATTATTAGTCTTTGTATGTTGTTTTCAACTCATTATATTCAATTTACGTTTTTTCTGTTCAATTGTAATTTTTGTTTCTCCGACTTAAATTCTTATACTTAACTAAAAAATATTACAATTATGATTATCTAGTTTATACACTATCTATTAAAAATTTTCCTTTTTCAGAAAATTATCTACATCAGCAACAAATTGTCATCGCGTAGATTTTCTAAAAATCATTTACTTCGTTTAAATGCTATTAGATCTCAAACTATTATAATTTTAAATCTCGTATATTAAATCATTTAATCTAAATCTAAAATACCTCCTATATGAAAGGATGCCCGTTTCTGTTAGGCCAAAAATTTGGAAAAAATTAGTAATGAAATGAAGCTAATTAAACAAATGTCCTTTTCATATAGGGAACTATTTATTATTCTTTTTATTTAATAATCTAATCATAATTATCAAGAAATAACCATCTTAATGGAGAATCTGATGATCTCATGTGTATAAAGAAATTTAATTATATTTGATAGTTTGGGAACATATATTTGTATGAATATTTTGAAAATTTTTCGAATTTTATTTGGACCTAAACTATAAATTTTTGTATCAAACACCTATTATAATAATACTAATTAAACCCTTATCTTCCTTTCCTAATGATTTAATTATATGTATTATCTACTTTATATGTATCAATATCAAACTGACAAAAATTTTTCACTCTCTGATAAAGAGCGAACATACATAAGTGGGAGGTGACGTGTTAAGATACTGCACTTATCCAAAGGGATGAGATTTTGAACTTTGCCGAGTAAACAAAATATAATTGTTCAAATTAAAATGCATCGTACATTAAATTTCAAATCAAGGAATAAAAAATTTGCAAAATGCAAACTTAACATCCAATCATTTTCTCTTCAACCACCTCCATTTTGAATCCTTAAATGTTCAAGAATTGCCTCAGGTGAAATACCTAGGCGTTCACCAGCACGAAGCTATAAGATTTGTTGTATTTTTAACTTTAAAAAAATTTTACCACGACAGCGAGTTGTTGCTCGATAGTTAACATTGCTGAATTATGAAAAACAATAAAAATAAGTAAGAAATCACAGTCCTATCTTAAATTTAAACTCAAAAGTAAAACTTGCCTCTCTTTCTTGCTATTGCATCATAAATTCTTTGTTCATTAATATCTTCTGTCCATAAAAGTGAATCTTCTCTTTTTACAGGCTGCCAAGATACCATTCGCTTTTCAAAAGAATTTTGCGATTCTACTTGTCCTTGAGGCGCTAATAAGTGCGCGCGTGTAACAGGTCGCGGCAACATCTGAGATTGTAACTGCTGGAATATTTGCTTCTGTTGTTGCAAACGGTTGTGTTCCTGAAAGCACTTGTTAGAATCTTAGCTCTTAAACACATGTAGATTTATTTACTACTTACAGAGGAAACCTCCATGTTTCTGAATCCACTTGTTGGAAAAAGCAAATTTTTCGATTGTTGATCGTTCCATGAAAGATGATTTTTTCTCGAAATTACGTCTACGGTACGTTCAAGTTCAGCCACCTTTGAGTGAAGTGCATCCATACGTTCAGAAATTGAAGGAATTCGTGACTGCCGCTGGTCAACTACTTCCTGAACTTGTGCCGAAGAAGAAAAGTATCTGACTGGTAAAAGTTAAATCGTTTACACCCGTCTTCGCCTTCTTTGCCTTGTAAACAAACCAGTTAATGTGCTCATTAGCGCAACAAGTAGAAAACAAACAACAATTGAGGCAACTCGTGTTAGATTACTAGGTTTGTAACGAGAAGTCGTTGAGTCCACTATGGGAATATTAAGTACTTCAGGCATTTTTTTTTGCTTTTTATTTAATTGAACTTTTTAATTGACAAAGAAAGCTATGTAGAAGGATGAGGCGAAAATTAAGAAAATTAAAAAGTGGCCTTCAACTAGGAAAACAATTATACAAAATTGGCCTAAGCCAGTCAATTGAATAAATGAAATTTTTTTACAAATCTAACTAGGAAGCTTTAAAATTTAATTGTCTTAAAAATTAAATTTTTCTAAATACTGAGGCAAATAGCAAAGAAATTAATTTTAATTACTTAAATGCATGACGTGTTCCTCCATCTGTTTTTATTACTTTTTTAATTACTCCCTCTTATACAATTTAAAAAAATGAAATAAATTGTGCTTGTGAAGCAAATCTTATCATTAGATAATAAACGATAATTTAATTTTAATAGATGTTGACTTTTATAATACACAAAGCAAAAATGATAATTTTCTTCTTTAATGTCAAAATTCCTAAAATTCTTAAAATTCATAAAGAAAAAACTTCTTAAACCCACAGCAAAATGAACTACAATGTAATCTAAAAATGAGTTTTTGGCTGCTTTATAGTAGCACTTACACAGGTGGCACGTCCCGAGTAGGAGGGCAACTACTGCCAGATATATAAATCTTTAACCCCTCTCCACATTTAAGTGAATAGATAGCCCTTATGGTTGATTTAATTATACGACAAAAAATAGAATTTTTATCTATTAACATATTTTAATACATTAAACCTATTTGAGAAAAACATATTAAACTTGTATATGTGCCGTTTCCATATTCTCAGGTCCAGTACTATGCACATTATAAAATCGCTGTCCACAATAACCACAAGCATGAGTTCCTAAAATTTGTAAAAATATCGCAAAATTTATATAAGCAAAAAAACCTGGCTTATCCAAGTTGATAAAAACCTAAACAGAATAGAAGTTAGTAAATAAAACAGAAGATAAAAGCAACCTTTGGATGACCTCCATGGAAGTGACCACCATCACAAAAAACAACGCTATCTTCGCTTGGTACAGGTGCTTGTTCTGCAACAAGGTGAGCAGCAATATTAGGATTCACTTGCTTCGCAGAATATTCAAAACGAGCAAGACGATAGTCGGCCTAGAAAATTTAGAAATATTTAAAATTAACTTTCCAAAAGTTAAATTAACCTGATCCCACGCTTGACCTGTATGAGTTATTTGATCAAATTGTGCAGCTGACCCATCCTTTTTAGCAACAATTTCACTGGGCATAGGCTTTCTCAAAACACTGACTGATTGATCCTGTGTAGATGATGTTTTCTTTATACGCGCCTCCTTGAATGATGCAAGAAGTTGTCGCAACCAACTTGACGGATTCTTCATTTTTCTGATACATAAAATTAAATAAAATGAAGATTAAATGAAAAAATATTGGTATTTGATAGCAAATATCGGCACAATATTTAATGTAGTTTTTTCAAATAAAAATAAATATACTTTAATTTCGATCAAATATGATCATACATATTTTTGCATGACATAAAAATAAATGAAAAAGGGAAATATCAAAATCAACGAGTCAGACCCTAAGCCATGAAAAAAAATAAAAAAAAAACGGAAAAAGAAATTTAAAAATTTTTTTAGAGCCCCTAACTTTTCCTCCATTTCAATAATAGCCTTATCTTTGCCTAAAAAAATATAAAAAATAGCAAACCTCCACATTCTGTAATGTAAAAGAAAAATCTTCATAGGTTTTCAAATTTACTTCAAGAGTTAAATGCAGAAATATTCTTGTAAAATTTGATAGCAATACATTAATTCTTTACTTGCTTTTTGTGCCAGCCCAATAGTTGACTTTTTACTTTAAAAAACAAATTAGCCATTTCATGCACTTTGGTTAAGTGGGAAATTTTTAAAAAATAGAGTTTTTACCTTGAACGGGTTCGAAACTTCCTCTATTCTTGAAAATTATCCCACTTAACAAAGTGCATGTTTTTAATTTTCTTCCCCACAGCAAAATTTCAATTATTGGAATGGCACAAAAAGCACGTAAAGATTTGAAAATTGCAGCAAATTTTATAAAAGAATATTGCAAAGCATTTAACTCTTCAAGTGAATTGAAGACTTATGACGATGGTAGGGCAAGAAGTACCAGGGCGTCCCGGACTCTAAAATTTTGAACAAAGTTATAGCTCTAATATTTTAGTAATTATGAAATTTTTATGACCATGGGTCTGAATATAATATTAAAAAGACTAAATAAACTAGACAAATTTAATGTTGAGTCCACTTGATTGTCTTCAAATCAATTCCTTCCTGCACCATTTCCCAAAGTGGTGACATCTTAAAAACATTCAAAATCCATTTAAAATTAAAAAAACAGAAAAAACCTCTCTAAGTCGATGTGCTTCAGTAACACATTTTCTTAAAGTAAAATCCACCTCTTCCTCAGTTGTGAATCTTCCAATACCAAAACGAATTGAAGAATGGGCCAAATCCTCATCCAGGTCTTTAAAACACAAATTAAATTTATAAACAAAAATATCAACAAATAATTTAGCTTTTGTCTATTTTGGAAAAGGCACAAACGCAGAATTAACTCTAACTCTGAGCTTCGATCTCAGAATTAATTACTTCGATCCCAGAATTTGTGATATTTTGTTACACATTATTAAATTTAATTTTTTTAACTCACCGATAGCGCGCAGCACATATGAACTAAAAAAGTTTTGTTAAAATCGCAACATGAATTATTAATTCAAATCTTACGGTTCCAAACTTGCAGAGGTACAAGCAGATCCAGACGATAGAGCCACCTTTATTTTAAAGATAAAAAAGAATGTTTCAATAAAACCTCGTTAAGTGCCATAAGCAAACTCTCTCCCTCAATGTAAGCAAATGAAAGGTTGACGCAGCCCAAAATAAATATGAAACAACCGTTGAGACACGCGTATAATAATAACAAACCTGGGTACCACATATCAGGATCACCATTGCGCATCTATAGTAGAAAAATAATCATTAATCTTATTTGTTGTTGTGTATAAAAAATAAAATTTTAGTATTTCTAAAGATTTGTTTTTAAGCTATAGAGTATAACACGTTGGCCTCATGTCTACCTCATTAAAAAATTAAATTAACTCAAACTAACTATATTTGGAATTCCTGCGTTTAGTCCATCAATTAAACGTTTTGCCAATGCTGAGACATGTGCATAATCGAATTCGCGCTCACGCTGAGCAATATCACAAGCAACTCCAAAACCAATTATCAGAGGGGCAGGAAGAGTTCCAGACCGAAGACCACGCTTAGATGTTTTTTAATATGCTTTAAAATATTTGAGGTTGTACCTCTTGACCGCCTCCGGACATTTGAGCCTTAAATCAAAAAAATTCATCGTTTCAATAATAGATAAACAACCTCGACTCGTACTCGAGGTCTTCTGCGAACATACAGTGCACCGATTCCTAAATTAAAACATAATTCAAAATAAGAAAATAAATTTAACCTTTAGGACCATATATTTTATGCCCACTTATCGACATCAAATCTACATTTAAATCATCAACATTCAAAGGAATCTTTCCAACAGCTTGGGCTGCATCAGTGTGAAAGAAAACGCCTTTTTTGCGACAAAGAGCTCCTTATAAATAAAAATCAAAACAGTATTAAAAAGTAAAAACTAACCAATCTCTTTTAATGGTTGACGTACACCTATCTCATTATTTACCGCCATAATTGAAACTAATGATGTTTGTGGACGAATAGCTTCTTCAAGAACTTCCAGATCAATCACGCCATTGCTTTTGACAGGGATATATGTCTTCAAATAAAATTAGTAATCAATAAATGTGTTAGTTTTCCAATACCACTTCATGGCCAACACTTTCAAGAAAACGACATGAATCTAAAATTTCGGCAAATTAAAACTTTTAACATTATAATTTTTCATACCTAGAACGCATTTGTGCTCAGTTTGAGCAGTAATCACATGGTTTTTTCCCGCAACTCGATAAAAATTTGCAACGCCTTTAATTGCAATATTATTTGACTCTGTTGCGCCCTATAAAAATATTCTTAAAAAATCATTAAAAATAAAAATATACTGATGTAAAAATAATTTCACGCGGATCAGCACCAATCAAATCAGCAACTTGTTTACGAGCAATATCAACTGCCTTTTCTGTAAAATAAAGACAGTTAATAAAAATAATACGCCTTACCCGTTTCCCAACCATACGCATGTGTCCTACTATGTGGATTTCCAAAATCATTCAGTTGGTAAGGTAACATTGCATCAACAACACGAGGATCCTGTTAATTAAAGATGAGGACTACTTATACGAATAAATCCCCTTTCCATACCAGCATAACCCCAGCTCAGACTTTTCCAAAAATTTTGAAAACTAACAAAAACAAACCGTAGGAGTAGTGGCCTGAACATCCAAATAAATAGGCCTCACATTAATGTCCGAAGATACAAAGGCCTCTACAATACCATTTCGAAGCCTTTCCATTCTTTCAGAACGAGAAGATTCTGCCGCATTAGAAGAAGCTGTAGCTTGAGAAATTTTTCCAAGTTGCACAGCGACGCTTCGGAAATGCTTTCCGAACATGATGGTCAAATAGACTGGAATATTTAAAACTTGGTAACGTTTAAATATGTATAATCTAAAAGAAAATTATGGTTTTACATTAAATATAGAAAATAATTTCAAAAATAATTTTAAAATTAAAACGAAATTTAATAGAATTTTATAACCTTACATAGAAAAATAAACATTTTGAATAAAAAATACATCAGTTTAAATCGCAAATCCAAAAGAAACAAAAAATTTTATGTGCCCATCAACTAATCGAGATTGATGGTGTAAATAGTATAATTGGGACGGGAAAGGGGCCTTGGGAATAACACAAAAAAAAAATCATAGAAATGAAAAAATGATGATGAAGCGTAACGTGGGATTTTTCTATCCATCTCTCCATCGAGCTAGTGTTCATTGAGCACTTGTGCACTACCAACTATTGAACTACCACTTATACCAAGATCATTAGGTGACGGGGAAGCCACAGAAGCAAGGCACGAATCTAATAAAAAAATAAATTTCTAATAAAAAAATAAAATAAATTTTTCATGCTTTCAATATTGTTAGTTGACGTTGTAGCAGAAATCATCTTTTTCCTATGTTCCTCTACAACAGGATAGAAAAACGGATGCTCCATTGCCTCACTAGCAGTAAGCCGATCCTGGTGATCATATCGCAAAAGTTTGTCAAGAAAATCAATTGCTTCGGGCGTAACCAAATGTTGATTTTCAGAATGAACAAACCGTTCCCAACGTTTTCGAGAATGCCTAAGAAATTATTTCCGCAAATTGTGATCAAAATATTAAAAAACCTTCCCAACAAATCATTAAAGCGTGGATCAAGCTCAATCTGGTATTTGTCAATATATTCAAACAACTCGTCCGTTCCCAACACTTTTGCAATTCGCACCAACTGTAAAGAATAAGTAGACGAGTAGTTTAAAAATTTTAACCTGATCATAATTGTCATGTCCATGGAAAAATGGCTCCTTCCTAAAAATCATAGACGCAACCATACATCCTAATGACCACATATCCAAAGAATAATCATAACACTAATAAATATATTATACTAGTAAATAGTCCAAAAAACAGACCTGATAATCGACTAGAAGCTCTGGCCCTTTGAAGTACCTTCAAAAATTTAAATAGAATTAAAAAACAATTTTTACCTTGAAGCAACCCGAACATTATATTCCTGTCGGGGATGATAAAACTCAGCAAGGCCCCAGTCTATGAGCGAAAGCTGCCGTTTTTCATGGTCAATCATCACATTGTGCGGCTTAACATCTCTGTGCATGATTCCCATAGAATGACAATAGTCTAATGCCTTCAATAACTCAAAAAGATAATATCTAATTTCGTAGTCAGAAAGCGTCTGATACAATTGCTAGAATAAAAAAATAAACAGTTATAAACAGACAATCGTTAACAAATGCCCTAGGTATGTAAAACTAGAGTGGATAAATTAACCTTTTTTAGCCCATTGACGAAGGAAAAAAAAACTTTCTATCGATTTTATTTTATCGAACTAGCTTTACTTATCAGAACCTGACAGTTATTTTTAAATTTTAACCTTAAAATCAGTGTTATTGATGTATTCAAAAACGAGCGAAGGTGTTCTTGAAACTGGATCTTTGACCACATCCAAAAGTGATATAACATTGACACCGCCTCTAAGATTTTCCAAAATCTTAATTTCACGTTTAATTTTCTTCTTTTTCACAGGCTATAATTTAAAAAATAAATAGAAACATAGAAACTTATTTACTTTAGGTACCCAACCCATTACTTTACCAGGCGATTTTAGACTTGGATATGTCAGTCGGAATAGCTCGACGAATTAAATCGAATGACGCCAAATCGGCCATCGGTATCAAGTCTGATAGCAAATCCCAGACCCTGAATTCGACCAGGCGAATTCAATTAAAAAATTATGTTGAAAAACTGACACACTCATCGAGATCAAGTTGGGGTTCGAAATAAATACGAACTCATATATAATGAGAAAAGGTGTCACATAAACCCAACTTTTACCCTAAGATCGCCTGTGTAATGGATTGAGTGCATAAAGTAAATAAGTTAAAAAAGAATAAACCTTAAGAATTTTGATGACGACTTTCTCTTCAGTTGGCACCTTAATTCCTTCAAAAACCTCGGAATATTTACCACGTCCAAGCTTACGAACTAATTGATAATCATCAATATTTCCCCATTCTTTAGATAGAAAAATCTTTTAATGATAAAAATAAAAAAACTAACCAATTTGATGGCATTCATAATCCCAGTATTCACGCGGCTTATTTATATTTATATCAGGATAAACACGAGAACGGCTTGGAACTGGCATAATTATTGAAGGATATAGACACGTCAGATAAAAATACACTCAGCGAATAGATGAAAAGCAAATGAAGAATTTAGAAAATAATTTTTCTGAAAAAAACGATTAATAAAAACAAGCAATCCACAAACTCAAATACAAAAAGCATATAATAAAGCGAATAATCTAAAAAAATCACTAAAGCCGCACCAAAACAATTGTTAATGGCCGATTTGTTGCCCTACTTAATTCTTATCAGAACATTAAAGTTTGCTTTTTAGGAAACATTTGTGGGTACGGATAATATCCAGATAACCTAGGATACAGCCGGATAAAGTTTTTTTCAAAATAGGGAGGATACGGATGGATACGGATATGATGTCCCAAATCCGCGGATATCCCTCCCTAATGAGATTTAAAACACAATATATTTTATAAAATAGAAAGTACATGTAATCAAAAACATGTATTATTAAGAAACTCAAAACGACAAAAATATTCTCTTTTTTAAAAATAAAGAAAAAATAATTTTTTAAAACATAGAAGAGCGAAAATCATGCAACCTTTGAAATGCCAAAATAGAAAATTGAGGAACTCAATAACTCGTAAAAATAAGCTTTTATTATTTTTTCTCCCTAAAGGTTGCACTAATTTTAATATCCACTATCTAAACAATCACGCATATATAAAAAATTGATATGAGCAGGCACAAGCATTGTTGTTGAGCAAACATCATTCATAAAAACTCATTTATATCTTCATGGAGAACACCATCGTAAGGAACTCCTCATAATCTGAAAAAATATAATGGATTCCAATTGCAAAATATAATCATACGAATCCGAATCCAGCCATCACGATCAGAATCTTTTTCGCGAAATGCAGCAGTGAGCGTTTGAAGAACAACACAAAGCTGAATAAAATCGTCGAAATTGACCCTTCCTTACATAAGAAAAGCAATTGTAACCAAGAAAAATGTAGAATTAAACCTGAATGAGTACGGTCAAACTTTTGCATAAGCATATCATAGAATGGCCCCGAGAGACGATAACCTGTAAAGAAATTAAACTAACAACCAGTCAAATAATAAAGTTATACCGAATTGTGTCAACGCAGACATTAGCTCACCACGATCAATATTTCCTGAATTATCACGATCAAATGTGCGAAAAGTTCGACTCCAGTCGTTGACGTACTGAAAATGAAAAAAGTATAAACAATAGAAAGAATAATTAAATTTACATTCCAAAGAGCTTGAAACTCATTGAAGCTAATTCCACCATCATTGTCCGAGTCAAACATAGAAATCATAATACGGCAAGTTTCAGGATTGAATGGCCTCCATGTCCCATTAGACAGCGCCCTCTGTAACTCATCGGAACTAATTCGACCTGAACGATCAGTGTCAACAGTTTGAAAGATTTGTAACAGATTGGGCTGTTGTGGAGAATACATAATCAAATACTTGCTGCTTTATTAAACCACTTAAAAACCTTAATATAAAAAAACAAGCAACGCATTATTAATCATCAATGTTGGAAAGTAAAACAAAAACCCCCACAACCTTATGCACCGCGAGGAACAAAACAAATAATGTCGTCATAAGTTTATGGCTTGGGACAAAAGGTCGATTACCAGAAAGATCGATTGCTTAAAAGATTTATCTACGCAACTGAATCAAAACGTCGCTCCTTGGCAATTCTTAAAGGATCCTCTCAGGTAAAATGGGACAATACGTCGACCTTAAAAAGAACAACAGAAAAGGCTAGCTTATCAAAAAATTTTCAATTATTCATAGAAATACTGACAATAAGAAATATGCATCTCAAAAACGTGAAAATTCTGGATTAAATTGGGAATTGTATCGACGATCTCTATCCTTATTCAAGTGCACCATCTTATCAAAACTTTCCTCAACATCATCTTTATTTTCCTGTTTAGTGAGCATTTTAACACGTTGTTGCTCTCGACGTTCCCTAGCCAAGCGTTCTTGCCGAAGAAGATTAATATCAACACAGGGCTGAGCTGATGTTGATGAGCCGGAAATCGTAAAATAATTTAAAAAATTTTAGACAAAAAAAACAAACCATACTCGATTCCTTTTATTTTACTCTTCCGCTTCTTTTTCTTGTCCTTCTTAAGTTTTATAGCCTTTCGTTCTTCACTAGTCAAAAACTTCTTTTCACTCTTTGAAACTTTTGAAGGCTTTTTGTCATGTTCACGCATTAAGGGTATTCCTTCCCACCATTCATTGTCCTTTGAATATTCTTTTGTATCCTCGGCAAAACGCTTCATGATCCCTAAAATCATGTTTTATTTTAATTACCCATTTTATAATCATACCAACTTTTGACTCCCAATCATCTTGTTCCTTCTTTTTTTCAGCAGCATATTCCTTGTTGCCATTTGCAAAATTTTTGCGTTCTTGTTCCTCCAGTTCTTTAAATAAATTTACATGATGTTCATTACTTGCACTAGTACTAGATGATGTTCCACCCATAACATCTTTTGAATCACCACGCACACCTAATTTTACAAAATTAACTAACATAATTTGGCTCTTGTCCAGATTAAGCGTCCAATCCAACATCCAATGCTTCCAGTCAAATTTTATGCGTCAAATCAAAGGTGCCATGTACATTGTTTTTCACTTTAGTACAATGAAATCTATGTGAATATAAAGCTCTACTCACACATTGCCTTTGGACGCGTCATGTGGACAAGAGCAAAAAACAAAAATAAAAACTAACCAAAAATATCTTTAACACTTTCTACATCTGATGTATTGCCAATGTTCCTCGATCTTAAGCGTTGAATACGATCCTTAAATTTTGTTTGATAAAATTAGTTCAGCTAAAAATAAACCTCATGATCAGCAAGTTCTGCTCTTTCAGCCCGTGCTTTCTCCTCTTCTGCTGCTTTTGCTTCATCTCTTCTTACTCTGGCTACATTTTCTTTTGTACGTACATGCCATTTTTTATGACGCAGAATGTTCATTGCTCTCTATTATAATTTAAAAAGTTTTTTTTTAATTTTAAAAGAAATAATATGTAAAGCAAAAATTGAAGCTGTTAGACAAAAATCGAAATATTTTCTTTAAATATTTATGCTGTATATTATAAATGGAGGGATAAGACACAAAAAAGGAGTGGGAATTTTTGAGTGGGAATTTTTGAGTGGAAGTGGGAATTTTTGAGTTTTTTCCAAGCCAGAGTGGGAACTTTTGGGGATTTTCCAAGTTTCCCAAGCATTCCTGATTGGTATATCTTCCGAAAAAAATTTATTTCAATTTTCCCTAGCCAAAGATTTTCCGAAATTCCAAAGGCTCCAAAATTTCGATTTTCTTCATTTTAAATATCAAAATATCAACTAGTTTACACTTTGACATTTTCCAATTTGAAAATTAACATAATGAAATGCGTTAATTTTCAGTTCAAATTTATTTGGCGTCACTTTTTTTCTGAAATCTGGATTTTTTCAGATTTTTGTTAATCTCCGGAGATTACGCTTTTTTCTTGTTTTTTTTTTTTCATTTTTTTTCTATTATTCATCTGTTTTTTTATTTTATTCGTTTATTCGTTGACCCCAATGCAGCGCGCGCTTAAAATTGCTAAAAAATAAATTTAAAAATTTTTTACAAAGTCTAAATTTTTTTTAAATTGAAGGCCAGCTCCCGACAACTGGACATGCTCCTTCTGGATGGCTGGCCGGTTAAATTCATTTTTTTTCTTTTTTTAATTTGAGTTTGAAAATTTTTTAATTTGTTAGGCGCTGCAGTGCTCTACATGGTGGCCGTGGCTGGATGTGTGGTGGCCCTGACTGGATGGCTTCATCCAAACGGTGGGTTTTTTCCTAGTTCATTTTGAACTTTTTAATTTAAAAATGAAATTTTTTTATTTTTATGTTTGTTCTTCGTGTGGTGGCCTTTGGAGAATATGCTGATGGCCTTCATGGTGGTGGTCTGGTGGCCTGTTTTTTTAATAAAAAAAAATTTTTTTAATTTTTTTAAAAAGTTTTGCTTCTGGTGGTGGTTTGGTGGCTCTCAACATGCTTTTGGTGGTTGGTGGCTCTCTCATGCTTGTGGTGGTGGTTTGCTGGCTCTCAACATGCTTTTGGTGGTGGTGGCTCTCTTCATGCTTGTGGTGGTGGTTGGTGGCTCTCTTCATGCTCTTGGTGGTGTTGGTGGAATATGGTCGGGGTGTGGTTTTTTATTAAAAATTAAAAAAATAATAAAATTTATAATGGGAGGGGGTGATTTTCAGCCAGGTCCATTCTACTCCATGCACTGGTGGTGGTGGCTCGTCTACATGCCCTTTCTCGTCTACATGGTCTTCCAGATCAACCCTTGGCCCGGTAAATCTTCAAAATTTTTAATTGAAAAATTGCTTGCTAAAAATGCGCGAGCGAATGACCCCACCCTTTCTTCATTTTCTTGTTTTTTTTTGTCCTTGTCTCTTTTGTCTTTGTTTTTTTCAATTTTCTTGATTTCACGATTTTTTGAAAGTTTTAGCTCAACCAGTGGTATGGATGGTATGGACAAAGCAGAATGTGCTTCAATGGCTGGAATCAGTTTTTGGAGGTTTTTAGTTCATTTGGGAGGGGGGGGGGGAAGTTTTGTGGGGAAAAGCCTGGAGAGGGCAGAGGGGTCGTTTATTGATTTTCGTTACCGATCTCTCTGCCGTGTTTTTATCGATTTTATTTTTGGCATTCTGTTTAATGTCAATTCATCCCATTTAAATTAGGTACATTTGAGTCTTACCCATTTGAGTCTTGCACACATTCATCTTCAACAACTTTTTCTTCATTTACCTTAACCCATTTTTTAACTCCGATCGAGATCATTTGTTTTAATTTTGCGCGTATTTCCTTCTTTTTCAACAGAATTTGATTGATTTTTAATCTTTCGCATGTTTAATTGAATACTTTTTCAGATTTTAACATAACTATCTTTTAACTACTAAAATGACTACTCTCCTAATTACTCCAACTTTAAATTCAACTAATCAAGTTGCTACCAGTTTTGCTCTTCATTTACTGAAAGCTGGTTGATCTACTAATGAGAACAGACAACTCTTTGCTTTGATTTCGCCTAAAGATGGAACGAAGATTTCAAAATCACTGGAACCTTATCTTGAGGGAGGTCAACTCAATATTTTGTTTGGCTCTGCTAATTCTCAAAAGATTGTTAAGAAAGTTGTCGAGGTTAATGAGGTTTGTGATTTAAGTTTGGGTATTGTTCAGGGTCAATAAAAGCTTCTGGGATTGCCCCGTTTGTCTCTGGTTATCTGGCTAGCCTTATGACACAAGATTCAAGACCGAGTACTTCAGATTCCGTGGACCCCTCTCTAGGTTCTCCGTGAGATAAGATTCAAGACCGTGATACTTCAGGGTCGTAATTGGCCAGTTTGTCCTCTCTGGTTCTCTTTGTGGGATAAGATTCAAGACCGTGTACTTTATTTTCCAGGGACGGCCCGTTTGTTTCTCTCTCTGGTTTCTCTGTTAGATAAGATTCAAGACAGTGTTACTTCGGGTTCCGTGATGACCCATTTTTCTCATGTTTCTCTGTTAGATAGGTTTAAGACCGGGTACTTCAGGGTCCGTAATTGGCCGTTTGTCTTCTGTAGTTTCTCAGTAAGATAGCCTCAAGACCGTTTACTTTAGTTGACCTACTTTACCCGGTTGGCGGTTCCGAAATATATCGTTTTATATATCCTACGAGCTGATTGTGAGTCGACTTTTACCTCTCTCTAATGTCGGAATTGTCTTTGGGTTGGGTCTTTGGTGTCGGAATTGTCTTTGGAAATTGACTACTCTCCTAATTACTCCAATTTTAAATTCAACTAATCAAGTTGCTACCAGTTTTGCTCTTCATTTACTGAAATCTGGTCGATTTACTAATGGGACTAGACAACTCTTTGCCTTGGTTTCGCCTAAAGATGGAACAAAAATTTCAAAATCGCTGGAACCTTATCTAGAGGGAGATCAACTCAACATTTTGTTTGGCTCTGCTAATTCTCAAAAGATTGTTAAGAGAGTTGTCGAGGTTAATGAGGTTTGTGATTTAAATTTGGTATTGTCCAAGGTCCATAATTGCTTCCGAGATTGCCCTGTTTGTCTCTGGGTAGCCTTATGACAAGATTCAAGACAGTCACTTCAGGTTCTGGGGACGGCCCGTTTGTCTTCTCTGGTTTCCTTGAAATAAGATTCAAGGCCGGGTACTTCAGGGTCCGTAATTGGCCCGTTTGCCTTCTCTTGTTTCTCCATTAGATAAGGTTCAAGACCGGGTACTTTAAGGTCCGTAATTGGCCCATTTGTCTTCTCTGGTTCCCTTTGTGGGACAGGGTACTTCAAGACAGGGTCCGTGATGACTCATTTGTCTTCTCTGGACTCTGTGAACTTTGCTGGAAGAGGAAAGACTGCTCTACTTTGTTATAAAGTTGCCTATTGTTTAGAAAATTATGAAAAAGCGCTTGCCTTCGTTCTTGATTTTGACAACAATTTTAGTTCAACTCCTCGACAAGACGATTTTAAGGAGCATGATAGTTTGGTATTTCAATTTTTATTTAATTTTTTATTGGTCCACCCAGCATGATAGCTTGGTATTTCAAACCAGAAGTCCCGCACTCTTAAGACCTATTGCTGAAAACCTATTACTTTTGAAAGAGAATATCGAGGGATTAAGATGGATAAATGATTACCATCTCTGGGTTTGTAGAATCTACTTTTCAGTCACACCAAACCCTCGATATTCCCTTTTGATATTTCCTTTAAAAACTTGTAAGTCTTCTGGGTCAAAGATCTAGGATGTAGGTGTTGGTTGACCCCTTTTAATTAATTCTAAAAATTTTTCTAGTATGTCAACAGAATTATTGAACAAGCTCTCGATACCTACAAAAGAAGAGAAATCAAAAAATGGAGGTTGAACCAAAATTAGCTGCTCTAATTGATCGCATTTTTCAACAAAACCTTGAACGTCGCGATTTTAATTCTGTGATTGGTTTGGCTTTTGATACTCGACGAATTGATATGGTGGAGGCTGCAATCAAATCAAACGAGGTGGAAAAAAAACACCTGTAATGATTGAAACGCTCAATAAAGTTTGGGAATCACAATTGGATATTGAGTTTAGAACTTTGGTGCTTGATTTGATTTTCCATATGCTGGATGCTGATTTGCAAATTGAAAAGAAGGGTTCGCAGAATTTGGCTTTGAAAGTGCTTTCGATATGTCAGGTTTTTTATATCTTTTTGTTTAGTTCTTATGGGCATGGGTTTTCTTACGGGTGATATTTTTCTTTTTGGATATTGGTTTTTTATTAAAATTTTCTTGTCGCAATACCCTTTTCCTCTTTTTTTTTCTTTTTAAATTAACCTTTTATCTCTGATGAACTGAGGATTCTCTTCACTCCATTATGGGTGGGGGAATTGATCTCTTTAGTAAGTGCCTACGTTCTCGTTGGGGCCTCTTTTTTCTATTTTCAGTTGCCCTTTGAACTTATTAAGGGATTTAGGACTTGTTGTTACTCCCAGATGGATTGAGGATTTTGCAACTCTTCACTAGCCTCTTCCCTTTTCCTAAGCTTCTCACTATTCTAAACATTTCACTAAATTTATTTTTCTTTTCAGTGTTTGATCAAATTAGAACGTCCTGCTCAAGTTGCACAGATTTTCAATAATCTTTTATCGAAGGTTTTTAAAATTTTATTTTATTCTAATTTCATCAATTTTAAGAAAAATACTCTCGTTGCTTATCAACTTTGCTTTAAACTTTACGAAAATGCACCTCAAGAATTTTTGGAACAACTCAAGGAACTTTTATTTTAAAAAGAAGATTCCCCAGAAAATGAGGAAGCAAAGCCTTCCCCAGAAAATAACAATTTAAAGTCGATACTTAGCGGTGATGAAACGATCAAGCATCATGCAATTATTGATAAAGAATAACCACACGGATATGTTGATTTAAAAAAATATAAAAGATGTAGACCGAGGATCATGTGCTCATAATGCTACTGTTATTGTCAATGGTTTAATGCATACTGGGACAACTTGTGATGATGTTCTTAGGTTTTATTCAATATTTTAAATTAGAGCATCACTCCGTCCCCAGGAACCCCGACGATTTTGTCGGCAAAAACCCCCCACTTTAAGGCCTCCACCGTGGCAAACCCCTGTCCACGAGACTGTCGACCTTGAAGGGGTGGGATGCTATTTTGAAATTTAATATTTTTTTTATATTTTGTTCAGAGAGAATTTGGATTGTATTTCTAAAGCAACTGACTGGAATAAATTCAATGCTGTTGCATCACTTGGGTTGATTCATAAGGTTTTTTTTCTTTATAGTTTTAGTTATATATTTTCCTCAGGGACATGAACGCGAAGCTCGAAAGATCCTCGATCCATATTTGCCCCGAGGAGATGTTGCTTTAAAGGTGGGGCTCTTTGTGTATATGGTTTGTGTTTATTTCTTAACCCATTTTTTACGGTTCAAGCGTGGCATCCCACACTTTTGGCACGCCGAGTCCACCCATTAAAAAAGAAATCTTTTTAGATATATTTTTATTTCAGCGAGGATGAAATTCAACGTGACCGTGTTTCGGCTAACAATAAGTATCAACTTGAGTCTTACTGCTTTAACATCAAGCAAACAATGGAGGATGATAAGGTTTGATTTTGATGGATAAAGCTTGGCCTGGGTGTCTTCGGGGTGGGCCTTCTTGTTTGAGGGATTGGATGTTTTTTGAGGATAGCATGGATTGTCTTGGGAGATGAAATAGGGTTTAGGGTTACGCAGTCTTAACAGGGTATGAGCTTGGGTCAGGAGTGGCCTGTTTTGGTGGGGGATGTGAGCAGGGATGAGCTGGGACATGGATTGACTGTCTTGGGGTGTATTGGGAGCATTGATGGGCTGTCATGGTGGGGGATTAACTGTCTTTGGGTAGGCTGGGGAGTGAAAGGGCTGTTTTCTTGGGGGATTAACTCTCTTTGAGCATGCTGAGGGCAGGGACTGACTGTCTTTCGTCATTTTTGAAGACGGAAATTTTGCATTTTCAATTTTAAAGATATTATTCAGATGTGTGCTTCAACAACAAATACTCCTCGTACATGTGTGGCTGGCGGCTCTGAAACATCAACAGGTACACCGAGACTTATTTTTGCAAGAAGTGTTAAAAATGAGCAATGGATTGCAACAAATTGCTGATGAGTTACAACGATGAGAGAAGCTAAAAATGTGGCAAAGATGCTTCCGCCACATTTAAAGGTCTAAAATTTTTAAATGAAGTATATTTTTTAGTGCTTTTCCGTTTACACTTCAAAATTTATTTCTGATTCAATTTTTAATCATTTCCCATCCAAAATTAAAAAGACCAAGCTTTTCAAGAATTAAGCAAAACTTAAAAAATTTTAAGTGTAAGAAAAAAAACGGAAAAGTACAAATTTTTGCCACTTGTAAAAAAAGGTTTGGGCCTTTTCTTTACAAGTGGTATATTTTTCATTTTCGTTTTCCTGTTTGTGGTTAAAAATTGTTTGGGGTTCCCACTCCCGTCCTCCCCGGGCGTACCTCACTTGACTCAACCAAGCTCAGAGCTTAAGACACTTGTTCAACCTCCAAAACTAATCAAACTAGAATGACCTCGAGTTACACTCCAGGAACTTCGGGGTTTCATTCTAATGCCCCCTAAATCAGTTCCGTGAATTCCTTTATGTATTGGCATAGCATTCCAAACTGAACTGCCAGAACTCTCCATAGGTTCAGGCTTTCATACCTCCGAGTTATATCCAAAGGCACGGGTTCTTATTCAATAGGTGTAGACAGTAGGGCACTTAGACCTTAGATTTGATTAGAACCCCCCCCCCCCCCCCCCCTTCCTGCACTTCAACGGCTCGTCTACAACTTCAACTGCTCCTGCCAGCCGTCTACAACTTCAACTGCTCCTGCCGGACTTCTACAACTTCAACTGCACCTGCCAGCCGTCTACAACTTCAACTGCGCGGACTCTACTGTCCCCTGGGCCCCGACATTGTACTCTAACGTCCTCCCGGGTCCAACATGGTGCTCTACTGTCTATCCCTATTTTATAAGACCCACCTTTCTTCCCCACATCCAAGTCTGACCCAAATTTACTTCCCGATTCGTCCCAGACAAAACGTCACTCCCCATTTTGTCCCACGGACAAAACGTCACTCCCCAATTTGTCCAAGACAAAACGTCACTCCCCAATTCGTCCCAGACAAAACATCACTCTCCATTTTGTCCCAAGGACAAAACGTCACTCCCCAATTCGTCCCAGACAAAATGTCACTCCCCATTTCGTCCCACGGACAAAATGTCACTCCCCAATTCGTCCCAGACAAAACGTCACTCCCCAATTTGTCCCACAGACAAAATGTCACTCCCCAATTCGTTCCACTCTAAATATTCGTCACCAAAAATGACCCGCACTGAAAATCCCGCACTGAACTGACCGACCCCCCTTTTCAGAAAGATATCTCTCCATAGGTTCAGGCTTTCATACCTCCGAGTTATATCCAAAGGCACGGGTTCTTATTCAATAGGTGTAGACAG